>OU744356.1:8750000-10000000 GCA_916610255.1 Lasioglossum lativentre | reverse complement strand
GTTTCGCTAATCAAGATGCGGTAACGTGCGAGATAATTTCGTCATAAATTTGTGGCTAACGACACAAAGAAAGCAATACGATTTCCGTTTTGCATCAGGCTACCGCGTCCGGCGTTTGCCTTTATTTATATTTACCTCACTTTTTCTACATGTTTTGTCGTAAACACGGTATTCGGAAGAATACTAATTTCAAATCTTACACACAGTCAATATAGTAACTATAAACGCTGCTCCGATCAATTTCATAAAATTATACTGTTCGATAAGAATCGAAACGATCGAATATCTTTGCTCAATTCGTCGAAAGCTAACAACGGAAACGATTGTTCCCATCGAGCGATCAATTAAAAAGATTAATCTCCTCGGAGCCCGCGTATAAACGGCGAACAGTATGTATTTCGAAAGCGAAAAAAAGAAGCCGTTGAATCGCACCGGAAGAAACAATTTTCGTGGACGACCGCCCACGTCATTACTTTTTCCTCCGCGTCGGATCGTCTCGTCTCGTCTCGTGAGGCATCCGCAAAAATAGTTTCGGCCGTGAACATAATCGTACGTCCGGTTCGTTTGCCATGAGAATGCTCGTGAGCCTGCATCGCGCCAACCTGCAGGCTCCAACTCTGTATTTATACAAGGCATTACAAAAGGACTCGCAGAAACTCGTGAAACCATGATCGCCGCTAAAAACCTACCGGCGACGTGAGATCACGGACGATGACGAATTTTCAGAGTCGAGCCGTGACCTCAGAAATTCCGCGGAGATCGTTATTATCATTATTATTCATAATCCATTATACATTTCAAATTATTCGACTCATTTACTTCTACTGAACTATACCAATCGATAAATTGAGCTCGGCGCAAGGTTCGATCATTTTAAAACCAACAGCAAATGTGCAATTAATACATCAAATTTCTCGACGTTTCGATCATAATGTTGATCATTTTCTAAGAGACATATTTTGCGTCTGAAAAATAAATTTTTGTGTATATAAGTAAACATAATTAGAAAGAAACATTTGCGACACAGCCGTGTAAATCCAAACCGGAAGAAAGAAAATAAAATATAACACATACTTGCTGTGAAAACAAATAACCACATTGTAGAAAAATTTTTGAGTTACAAATTTTGGACTTTATTCCATTATAATTTCGATCGAGAAAAATTCACATGATAAATTGAGCATCGTGCCATGTCCGGAAAAAAATCTTTACAGCGACAATGTCGTCTCGTTTCAGAAATCTCTCTGAAACTTTTACAAAGCGGCGCGGAGCGTAATCTTGAGTGACAGAGGCGTGACGTCAGGTTTCCAGAAACCGGAAATCATTTGAAAATTCCTGGTTCTTGCGCAAGCAGGGACTGATATCTCGGATTTTTCGTTGCAATCACGGCGAGAAGAAATGTTTACGTGCTCGTCATCGCGTTTCCATTGTCTTTCACAGTTACCAATGAGTAACACGTCAGGGTAATCACGGGGCGCCGCGTATCTGCGTTTGGCCCGTTAGGCTTGCCGCCGAGAGTAGAGGTGCTTAGTCCTGTCTAGGAAATTCGTGGTAGCATGACGCGCGTCACGTATGCTCGGCCAATATTTCTCTCGCATCCATCCATCGGGGAATTATCAATCCGACACTCGGTGACCTCGTGTCTATCTCGACAATTCAATAATCTGTTGTCTCTGTGGCCGGATTTCACGAAGATCCGTTTCGCTCGGCGATTAGGCGAGCGAAACCGCGCCGTTCCGTCATCCGCAAGAATGTAACGTTCCCCTAACGATCATCGGTGCGCAAAAAAACCGGTCAAACACCGAAAAAAATCAAACTTTCAACGACTTGAATGAAATTTTTATACTCCAGTCGACCTGGCGAGACTGTTACAGGAAGAAACGCGAATTCCGCTTCGTCCTCGGTTTCTTAAATTAGTATAGCAAGCCGCCGGTTTCCGTTG
Source organism: Lasioglossum lativentre (assembly GCA_916610255.1). Classification (NCBI taxonomy): domain Eukaryota; kingdom Metazoa; phylum Arthropoda; class Insecta; order Hymenoptera; family Halictidae; genus Lasioglossum; species Lasioglossum lativentre. Next base: position 9,998,058 of record OU744356.1, on the reverse strand, counting down.
AATCAACACCGTCGAGAAAAACACGGTAATTTAGCAGAAAAGCTCGCAAAAAGATACAGACTACACCGATTCCCCTTTCCTCTTCTGTTTCGAAAATTGAAGGTCTCGGCGACTGTATTTGTTCGGATCAAAGATTGGGTTTCGCAACTCCGCGGCTGGTCGATGACTTTCGAAATCCACTAATATCTGTTTTATTTGCGGACCATCCGTTTGTTGAATACGAAATTAAACAGCCGTTTTATCGTCGCCGCGGTGTTCTTTTATAGTGCCAATTAATTAATTTTTGGCAACTGTGCGACGCTTTTAAAAGGGCTCCATCTGTTTAAAGATTTTGTTATTATCGTTTACCGTGCGGATACTGCGGATTCATTTACTTTCGCCGGAAATTCTATTGTAACGACGGAACAACATAATCGTGCAGCGTCGCACTTTTTTTTTTTTTATCGTATCATTTTTGGAACGTTATTACACGATAAAAGATAAGTGCTATCACGGTGATTTCGTGTTTCGGTGAACAATGGTGGAAGAGGCTCTCAAAAATCGATGGTTCCGTGGATAACGGTAGACTAGTTGAAGGCTGAGCGCATAAAGAAAATATTTAGTTTCCAAAAATAAGGCCCAAAAGCGGTTATCATAATCTCGGTCGCGATAAATAGACACTCGGCCTTCGAGTTGCTCCAGACAGGGTGACGAAATTTTCAACGTCCAATATCCGGCAAAAGGCGGCCTTTTTAATCAGCTTAATGAAAAAAATTGCTCGGAACGTACGAACAAACAGGAAAAAATGCAAAAACCGGACCGGAGAGCCAGAGAACGATCATCGGTGATCAATAAAACGTTTCTTGCAGTATCGCGTTAATAAGATAATGGAGTTACGAAGCGTATTTCGAGAAGTGACTCGAATGAGCGAGTGACACGTCTCGATTTCTTCGCGACAAACGCTATGCGCGACGACTCCGCGTTTTCTCACGGTCATGTCGACGACGCGCGTGGGTGAGGTTGCATGCCCTTAGTTACCGGCCGATTGTTTAAAGCGTGCCTCCTTCGGTTGCTAAGGAACGTTAAGGTAGGTCAAGGGCGGGTCGTTTGCACGGGACGAGCATCTCCGAAGAATTCACATTCAAATCGACTGAAAACTCCACGGATAACGCTGGATCTACCGTGCGCCTAAAAACAAGGCCCCCAAAATGATTTATAAAAATTACTAGGTCCTGAAATTTATACCAATGACCGTAGTTTAAACTACCAAAACTAGCTTGTACATATTTATATGAACTCAGTAACCAAAACTGGAACTCTCAGATTCGTTAGTATCTTGGCGATGTGTTGGTAAACAATGGAAAAGTTGAACGTATTCTGGATAATCCCAGCGTTCGATTTTTGTAATTTTTGCGATTTTTGCAATCGAGCTCGCGAGGCGAGTGGAAAATTTCAACGAGACATTGCAATCGACGCGATTAATAATGTGTTTCGTACACTCGGATGATGTAAAAGAGGTAATTAGTGTTACAGATGTTGTAAACGCGCGATGGATTTGCATGTGTGACCGCGTGTCGCGGTTTAGGATGCCCACGTACGCGCTTATGTGGCCAGTGACGCAGCATTAAGTCGCGAGGCCCCATTGCTCTTATCAGAACACGAAGACTGCTCCACAATTTTCTAGAACCGTTCCACGATTATTCTGCAACTTTGTTGGGTATTGCATCACCGACGTAGACTAAACGACAACAAATCGCGTATCGAAGACAAATACATCTTCGGTGAATCAGTGAAGTAACCAATAGGAATCAGTAGACCCCTAGAATTCCCGTGAGTAACAATTATTTGAATATAATTCATTAGAGTACTAATTAAGAATTTATTGACCTGCAGCGCTAAATAGCTCGTATACTAATTTTTATAAAATCATATTTCATTACGCTAAATTACGGTCTACATTCTGTGATGATAATAAACCAGTTTAATTTTCTGCACAAATGCAAATAAAATAATAGGTAGTTCTTAACACTAAATTCTCCTCTACTTCTGTACGAATAGATTTGTTACGCTTGTTCCGTTATTTATTTACTAACTAAATAAAGCCAATCGCAATGAAAATATCATCATTAACAACAGAAGCAAATATAATAATAAAACCTATCGCATATATATATATTGTTTTTCTTAGAAGATACAGAAAAAGAAAGCATGGCGTTGATTTAAACAAGGGTCAAACAATCCTAACGTTGACGTCATTTTTCGAATCAAAATATTAACAAGCGTTCTTGTATCCATATAACAGTGCATTATGTTATATTTGACAAACATATAAGCTCGTTCATCATTTTGTTAACATATTTTTTGAAATATCGTTAACCTTTCTATTACATTCCTCCAACATCAAACATACGTTTTTGAAACCATATACTCTGATCAGATATTTTCTAGCAGAAAGAGTAATTAATAATATAGTCTCTTAATAATATACCTTAGAAAATGTTAATTTTGTTGATCTCGTGCGGATTCCCCGAGTGTAGACGAATGTTACGCCGGTACTGAAGAATCAGTGGTCGCGCGTGCGCGCTCGTCTCCCGTCTACCCCCACCACCGTCACGGTGCCGTCGGGTTAATTCGAGGCGGCGACCGTGGCTTCAGTCGTTTGCTGCACAATGGCGCGATCGGTTTCTATTTGCTCGTTCTGCTGCCGCCGTCGTTTCTGAGCGGAGGGTCGGCCCAAAACGTTGGACCGTCCGTTGCGCGGGGATTCAAATCTCTCTGCACCAGTCTCCCTCGTACTGCACCGCTCAGCTTTCCAGTTTCTCTTCGTGTGACCGATCCACTTCGCGAACGAAGAGGAACGTCGATCGCGACACAAGCACACACGCACACACACTTGCACGAACAGCAAGAGAACCGTGAAGAGAGGATCTACCAACACACCATCCAGGTAGAGCAGCCAACAGGAAGCAGCCAGGTTTGATCTGAGGCGCGCGCTATTCGAAAAACCAATACGCCAGGTGTAACCATACCCGGGGAATTCGCTTTTCGAGCAGACACACGGCGGTTAACCAACAACGTCTTTGGGGGGGAAAACTCGGCTGAACACCGTTTTTCTCCGCACCAACCACCCGTTCAGGAACGCACGGCAACAACAGGAACATTAAAAAGGTAACACCGGGAGCCAACCATATTTCACAGACCCCTCCGAGCAGATAAGAAATATTCGGATACTGGTGGCGCACACCGTATTTCTGCGTATCGGGCTCTACCGCCTGGGTACAGTGCAAAGTGCAGTGATTATTACTGACGCGTACCGGATCGATGTCAGCCTCTTGTATCGTGTATTTACTTTGGTGCGCTTGCCCTGATATCAGTGCACCCGTACCACAGTTTTTTCCGGTCATTTACTTTCGTAACGTTACAACGTATACCACGAGTTTGCTCAACCGGAAGTGCCGCATAACGCTATCGAAAAATTGCTTAAAGATATGTAAGTACTGTGTACACGTACAGTGCGCGACAGTAAACAGTTAGCCACTTTAATCGTTGACGATGCAGTGACACATGATCGAGTCTGGTCTTTTTAAGCAATTTTTCAATGGCAAGTTTCACAATTTCTACAATGGTAGATGTTTATCTATAGGCAGAGGTTCCGCTGACGCCGGCGCTATTCATTGACAGAAAGTCATGGGCTCCCAGAGCGGATGTATTAGGCAATTAATTTATTTCGCGGTGTTGCGTCACGTTTGCGCGCTATTAATGCAACCGGTGCCCGCAATGTCGTCGTGACAACTGTGAAACTCCGCCATTTTGACCTTACCGAAGGATATCTGCTATCTACACTCGGTAGTGTGCGTGTTAAGTATACGCGGGTTTCGACACGCGCTACCGTGCCGACGACGCAATGCTTTACTAATTTCAAGCTCGTTGTTTCGTCAGATACTCGTTCATTCAATAAAAACGGAAAAGGGACGCCAGGGCTCCAGCGTCTGCCAGTAACCGTCGATTTTCTGTTCTCGAATAGTGCATTTCACTCGATCTAATACGCAAAATACGAATTATGGATTAAAATCTCCGTCAGATATCCGTCCAAATGAGATTTTTCTTGATTTTTTTGTTCGAATAACCTCCATACTGTGACAGAGCAACTGAGTTTGCATCTAAAATGGAAATTATGGATTAATATAGACCTTGAAACTAGATAGAGCCAAACAAGGAATCGTCAGTTAATAATTGTTAATTGTTAATTCGAGTATCCTACATACTATGTCAGAGCAAGTGCGTTGTAATTGATTTTCATCTCTAATATGAAAATTATGGACTGAAGCCACGATCAGTCATCGAATATCGCCACAAACTAGGTAGAACCAAGCGAGGAATGATCTTTAGAGCGGCTGGGAGTTTTGCGCAAGTGCGTGGTCGTCGTAATGGCGCGATTTCGCGAATATCTAGATTCTAGATGGTCGACGTACTTGTATGGCAATGATCAACCGAGTCAGCTGTAAAAGACAGATTTCTGAGACGTGCCCCAATTGTTCGTTTTCAAGGTTACCCTCCAATTTCGTACTCGACGATTGTAATAAGAGTTCAACGAAACTGCACGCCGCGCCGCTGTGAAATAACATGGTCCTCAACCTGTAATTTTTCTCAATTTCAAACCCACATCTTGCTCATGACAACGTCTCATACATTATGAAACACTTTGTATTGTTTAAGTTCTAGAACATATATACGTCGCTAGTGTTTTTTAATTACAAACTATTCGAGCGATTTAGCTGAAATTTTGAAGATGTTTACGAGAAGGATGTTTCACGACTCGAAAGTTGAGACCTACAAATTTTAACTGATTAGATACCACCGTATTTAATAATGTAAACAATATTTTGAATAATGGCACAGCAATTTTTAGTAGCGACTCTGTGTCACCACTCGAGTGCTAAGGGTTAAAAACCCAAATAATTGTTTTACCTAAAAAGAACCTGTTTCCAGAATTTCAGCGAAATCGAAGCATAGAAATTTTAAAAATTACACGGAGTGACACTAAAATGATAAAAACATTTTTCGCACAATTTTAGGCATTCGATTTCGAGTCGTCGGGAATCCTTCTCGCAAAACATTGCTTTTATGTAAAATGAATTTATTTGCAAAATTTTAGCCCAATCGGACGTGATCGGTTGAATTTCACAATTTAATAATTGATAATTAACTGTGAAATTTCATAATTCGAGATGAATGTAACATCGAGGTACTTCGTATTGAATCCGTATAAATAGTCCCCGAAATGAGGTAATGCGGTGTCCGCATGTCGTCGACGTCACGCAACAAGGTGTGAATAAACCCAATGGTCGGTCGATAAAAATTCGGTGTTACATTACCGACATTAATAACGCCCGAGGATGCTGTTGCATCACGTTTTAGTATTTTTTCCTGCGACCCGGCTTCCTCGGCTGGGTAGAACGTTACGGCGCAACGACCGCCTTACAGCGATATCCCTGACCTTACGGTGTCCCCTTCTCCATAGAAATTGCGCACAGGGCAGGACGAATGTCGAAACGTACTCTTTTGAAATTGTCCGTGAATCACATAGAGTTAATGGATGGAACTCTTGTCATTTCAGTCCCATTATGTACACACGCTAACTGACTTCGGCACGTTACGCTCGTCGCAGTGTGTCAATGCGCTTTGTCTCCGTTAGAGCCTCGACTTAGTCATTACTGTGTCGAAAATGTACCGAACGCGTGCATTGTCTCGATTCTTGAAAATAATATTTAAGAACTTATATAAATGTTGATACTTCTTATCGGTGGAAGATACAGCGGTGACGTAATACAATATGACGCAAAATATTACCCAAAACTATACGACATGAAGAAATCGATATGCAGATAAAAGTTAGTTGTTCCCCTAGTGTCGCCTATTCGAATGAAGCCTTTTTCGCGTGGTAGATGATCTAGCAAATGTAGTTGTTTATTTTCTTGCCGTATCTATGTACATGTATGAAAAGGCTGTTAACAATTGATAGCAGGATTTTAGTAATGTGTTGTTTTGTTTGTGCGTGTTGCAGAGCTTTTTGGTAAAACGTGACCGATTGTCACCCACGAAGATCTCCGTCCAAGGACCCACAGGTAGCGCGAAGCAACTCTGCGTGGGCCCCCGCACAAAGTGATATTCTTAACTAGAATTAATTCGTATGTATACAAAACGCGTTTCGTACCCGCTAGAGCGAACCGACTTCGAATCGGTCCGTTAAGAAAACCGATAACTGTCGCAGCTACCGGCGTTCGGTAATCTCGTGACGGTGAAGTGTGTTCAAGGCTTTCCACAGCTTCAATGGTCAACCGACAATATTGCGGATTATAAAACCGCTCGAACTTTGGATGACACGTGTCCGTTGCACGAGCAAGAGGAGAGAGAAAAAACGATTCGCGAGATCACGCAACGGAAGACACAAAGTGTGGACGCTTACGGTTAGTGTAGTGTGAAAAAAAAAAAGAAAAAACGGTGCGCGTGTGAAAACCGGCACAATATGAGAGTGACAGCCGCTACCAGGCAGCATCCTCTTCATCTGCAAGTGACTCGCACCAACAATGGAAAGTTCCTGGTTAGTCCGAACAATAGTCAGGACATCGCTCAGCAGCCGACGAACGACGAGGCGAATTCGGTGCCGCCAGTTGTCTTCCGTAGTTACGAACCGGTCCCAACCGATCATCATGGACCAGCCATACTCGGCGATCGGTATCTGCTTCTTGGCCCGGCCGAGGGCAGCGCTCTCTACCGATGCGTCGACGTGAACACCGGCCAGCAACTTGTCGCGAAGGTGAATTTTGCGATTTCATTAATATTCTATAAAATCCCATCCTTCTCTGAACCCATGAGTTATTAACTTTTGAATGATCTTTATATGTACCGTACAGAGATCGTAAGTTGCCGAGCACCTACAAACTGAATAGCAAAAGGAACAAGGGGACTAGGCTGCTAGCTCCGACTAATCCCCTTCAGAAGCCTCATCTACTAGACTGTTTATAGTAGTACAGTTTATGCATTTTCTACAATAATACATTAATATAGTTTGCAGGTGCTCGGCATCGTACGATCTCTGCACAGTACGGTAATGCCTCCCATAAGAGAACAACAACTACCCCAGGGTTGAGCAACACTCCCGTAGAATGGTGCACTTTTTTCAAGGTTATGCAAAATTACAAATACGAGAAGAGGTTATCATTAGTTAACCGGTCTTATGAATGTGAATTCTTTGGAGGGAGGGTGTGGGTTTCCAGTTTTCGAATCATTTTAATTGACATACAATTGCGGCACACACAAGGGTTAATTAGAGAAAATTGCAACAGAATTTCGAAGCCTAAATAGCAGGGGAATCCTGCGATCAAACGCCAGGTGTCTCTCAGTCACCTAAGAAAAATAGCAACTAGCGATGTCGAAACGATTCGTGTTTATCCTTGATAGAGCAAACGCATCCCGCCTCCAGGATATGTGTCACGTAAGACTCGGAGGCAGGTGTGCAAGAACATATCCAATAAAAGTTCTACACGTTGTATCGATGAAAATCGCCTTTCTAAACTGTAGCCTAGAGGCTTTTCGTTCCGTATTCAGGTCGAACGGGATTGGTTCACGTGTTATCGGTCGATGCCACCGAGATACGTAACCCCGAGTGGCGAAAAATTGGTCTGCTTTATTTTCCGCCGAGCGATACTGCTTGTTTATGACGATTCGGGACCTCGAACGATACGCATAAACATGTGTTTGTAAACATTTTCATGAGCACGTGTTCGTTGGGAGGTTTGTTTATCCTCGTTGCCTTTGCAGGCGGTGCCCGGATCCATCTTGACGCAGTGTTTCGAAGGTATCATCTAGCTCTAGTTCAATATTCTTCTTCTTGTGACATAACATATTTTTCATTATAAAATGTTTAAGAACCTGGTATGTACATAGTTGTATACAATACTTCGATTTCATTTTTCTTTTTATCATTTCGTTTCAACCGTGGAAAATACGAAATAATTAACAGAAAGTTGTTTTAAAAATCTGTTCGACAAAATTGGATAAGCAGCTACTGAAAGTTTGCTCTTCGAGAAAGTCTGCTTTCAATTCTCGACTTCTTCGAAAACCAAAGCGGTTTTTCTGTGCCGTTACAACATGTAAATAATGAGATTTGACGAGGATCTCTGAAAGGATGTCCGCAAAGGAATCTGAGAAGCAGGCGCGCGATGGTTTGAATACTTTTCAGAGCGTGTCCTCGACCGTAAACACGATCGCACCAGTTGAAAAAAGTAGCGGATCTCCTAGCATCATTCCGGTATTTCCTCTCTCGCAACCAGCGACCGTTATTTCCATTGTGACCGGTGTCGCAGGCCTGAATGATAGAAACGCGTATGTCACTCTCCGAGAGAAGTTTCTCGGAATATTGTTGCGTCAACCTTCACCGCATTTTTCGCAATTAAATCCCGTCGTTGTTGCATTACTTACGCACGTTACTCCTTAAGAACGCGAACCTTGGATGTACAATGTTCACCTTCAAACGTTCACACTTGTTTTGCAAACGGTACGCAAGAGCATTTTAAACAGCGGATATATTTTTTACAAATACAATATGTTTCTTTGTTAACGTTCGGGTAAACTTGAAAAGAACATGTTTTCGGATTGTCAAAGAGAAATTATACTCGAACACCACTGGTTTCGCACAACACGTTGCAACGTCGTAACAGATATCGCGCAGTCGTTACTTCCGCTATACAAAACCTTTCCTGAGGCTGTTGACGCAACTCGCTACCATATTTCGATGCAATTTATTTGAGGCTTTCGTGCATTTCGTTACGCGGCTAATCTTCCGGGTAGCAATTGCACGCTTTTAACAAGAAACCGGTGAACGCGATGCAGAAATTTCGATCGTTTTACTTGTCGTGTTAGAAAGTTCTCGAACTATTTTACATTTCACTCGAATACCAAGGAAATATGAACTTGCAGGCTTCACAAGGGGGTTCTTGCTACATGTTATAAGAACGAGTTTACGTGAAAACAGCGTTTAAAAAGCTGTAAGTAACTGCTATTATATACTCGAGACTGTGCGCGGTTGTAGAACGACACGTCGAGGTGCAATGATTTACGGATGTCAATGGGAGCTCTCTCTGACTAATTGCATTTGTCCTCGGGACGCGTTTTTCACGACAACAGAATTGGATCATAATTGTCGCAGTTCACCCACGGATCACTTCAATCCTTAACTCGCAGAACAGGATTAAAAAAACTTGTCGTTGTTTCATAACATCGTGGCTAATGGACGTAAAGGTTACATGTTGCGAATGTTTTCTATTTCTCGTCATGCTTTGCCAGAGAAAAGTTTCATACAGGCGAAAAACCTTGGCAAATCAATTTCCAATACATATGTATCTGTAATTAGGCTTATCGTTAGCATACACGGTCCCAGAGCATCATCACGTACAATTTCTGCACAAATTGTACACCGTGAACATTTTCATTTAAAAATCATCAGCGACATCCTACGGACAGATTCTTTCATATTTACGTAAGTGACATGATAAAAATAAGTTTTCTCGTAATATGTATTCGATTCATAAAAATTGCGTATAGTTCTTATACGCCGTTTTCTATCACGTTCAGTTTGAAATTATCCCGCGCTTTCGACAACAATGTGCGTATTGCACATTCGTCAACACTGTACACATGTAGGTTCAAAATTTCAAGGTCACGAACGTCGAATATCTCGACAGGACACCTATCTGAGAACACTCTGCAATATCGGTTAGGTGAGGTCGTGACAGATATTTTTATAAAAAAATTCTATTCATACTTGAGGTAGCAGATAAATACAATTAGGTATATCTTGATCCATTACACGATTACACATTTGCTATTATCTTCAATGATGCCATATATTTTATTTGACGTGCTAAACGAATGTCATATATCGTTCTATAGCGTTTATACTTTATGCTGCAATGCGGATGTGTACAAAGCTGATGGACATCGTAAATCGATGGAGATGCAATGACACATTTGTTATGATTTTTCATAGTGCTGCCCGTCGTGATAATGTAATGCTTCTTAGAGGAAATGGATGTTTAAAATCTGTAGATATCAAGATAATAATTAAATGATTTCATACGGTAAACGTCATGGCGCCAAACATTCGCGCGTGCGCACTGGACTGCGCGCGTATGGCAGCGCGCGCGTTCACACCCGTGGCAACTGCTGCCGCGTTTCCATTAACATTTTACAATCGTCACGTTATACAATGTATCGCTTACATCATCGGCTCGTGAACAAATACAAGGCTGCACCTTGCCTCACCTCGCCTTTGCCCATATCGCCGTTATTCATAATCGTTTCTAAAGCCAGGGCCGTTTAATTTAATTGACGATTACACCGTTGCGTGACACCTTTTCGAAATGGCGGCCCACAGGGAACCGGATCGAACAGTTTAATGACAATCCGCCGAAAAATTGACCTCTTTCTTCGTCTCCTTTTACTTTGGTAATACACTATTTCCGTCGATTTACTCATTTCAATCGAAATTTCGTTTCAATAATTCGCTCGTCTCGAATATAGGAAGCAGATAAGATGAAGTCACTGGCATAGATGCATCAGTCTCTACAGCACGATAAGAAATGCAACATTATCGTTTTCAAAGCTTAAGGTGTTAAAGCGTTAACGCGAAGAAAGGAAATGACGAAATCGAAAGCTATTGTGCAAAAATTTCTTCGTATCGACGCGTAATTCATTTGAGGTTACTTAGAAGAAGTTAATTGGTTCGAACTTGTTCATACTTGGAAGGCGTAGAAGTTAGGGGGGACGTCATCTTGTAACTTAATTTTCTTTTAATTTACAGGCAAGTTGGATTTACATTATCGTAAAAAATCAGATTGATTGTAGGAAGCAATCTTGTGTAAGGTCTTCGAATTTAGGCACCGGTAAAATCTTGTGCTCTCTTAATTTTCTGCTCCGAGTTTACGACTCGCCCGAGGTCTTAGGATTTTCGGTTGGTACACAACGAAAAACCATAAATCGCTCGGCGTCGGACTGACAGAAGGCGTATGGTTGGCGCAATCGAAAGGCAAATTTGAAAGACCTTGCGAAAAAACATTGCGTTATTCTTCTGTCGAAAGACCGCGAGGCAATTAAAACCTGAATTCTTTTTTTGCAATACAAAGACAGCGGAAACATCGATTTTTAACGAAGTATTACAACCGTCTGACACCTTCTCATAGGCTTCTCACCTTCCTATAGGCTTAGGCCATAGTCGATTCTTGTAAACTTTGCTTTTCTCAATCGCTCTCATCTTCTGAGTAAATTCCTTTTGCAACTGAAGTTCACACTTGCAACTTCAACAATCTACAACGCAATTTTGTTCGGACAAAAAGTATACAACTTAGAACGTTATAGAAGAACGTTATAGAATTATATTATATTATAACGTTATTAGAAGAAAATGCAAAACCGCAATGAATAAGTAAGTAGTCAAAGAATAAAGAAGAAGAATAAAACGTTACGCCAGAGTCTAGCGAAAACCCGAATCGAATTAGAACAATGCAACTGAAAAATGAGTGAGACGATCTGATTGCTAGTTCAGAATTTGTCGTTGGTCTGTTAGCCGATCAGCACCGGGGGCAAGATTTCGTAAAGAACGCACCGTGCCCTTATTAAACTAATGGGACCCCGGCTTTCGAAACCGTGACAGGTTTCGACACCGGAGATGAACGGTCGGTCGAACAAAATTTCAAAAGTAGCCAAGATTTCGTGTGCCCTCTTATCGAGGCGTCTTGTAAATCTGGTTTATGCGCAGCGAGTCTTCTTTCATCCTTTGTTCGGGAGCCGGCGCGTATAATGTACACAGAAAAAATACCTCCGGATGCTGATCGTCAAGTTCTGATCATGGTGACATCGCTTGATAATAAACGATAATGAAGAGTGATGTTCGAGCAGTTATCAGAAACAGATATATTGCAACAGTTAAGCTGTTCTCGTTACCCGATGACATTTATCGGATAGATAAGTGAAACAATGCCGCAAACGGTTGCAAAATGATCGATCGTTGAGAATTCCCCTAATACTGGACACATTGGGCTTTTTTTAAACATAGGATAGCTGTAATCCAACGTTAGGTGAATGTCTCGTGTAAATCAAAAAGAGAAGATGAACTAAGATGACGTAGTCTCGTCTATGAAGCGACGTGAAAGGCGAAGCGGTCGGCCCAGGGATCCGGATATTTGTATTGTCCGCTGGTTGCGGATGTCCGTATTAACCGGTCAATACCAACCTACAATTATTCAGCACAATGGCAGATATTGTGCTCGTTATTGAGAACGTTCACGTGATTCGCGCTCCTTAAAAGGATGCGCGCAGAAACTAGTTTCGCAAGTATACTTCACAGCTGGCTACCCTCTGTCGACAGGGATTGCTGGGAGCAATCTTCAAGAGGGTCCCAGCGATTAGGATCAATAGGACACCTTGAGTTTTTGTAAAAAATTTTGCAGGAGAGACATCGCCAAAATTGTAATTCAATTATTACAGATGCTCAATGTTCGTTTCTATCGACGAAAAAGATTTTGGTTAATATTCGAAATTTAGCAGGCGCGCGTAGATTTTTGTGACCGACTGTATGTTTGATTAACAATGGCTGCTTTTAGCAGTAGATTAGGCGAACCGTGAGAAAGCATTGACTCGAGATCGAGCAACAAGCGAGTTAGAAATTCGTCCTTCCTCCCGGAATAGTTTCCCAATCCCCATCGAGTTTGTCCGGCGTACACGCACGACGGATTGACGCAACGGGTTTCCTGAATTTCAGGCGTTGACTGTGGGCGACAAAGGTTGCGAGGCGCTGCTACAAGCTCACCTTCGATTAGAAGGTACCGGAGCGGCGAGCGGCGTGGCAGGCGTGGTGGAAGCACCTGGAGGTCGACGCTATCTACTGCTGGAGGGCCACCATGGTGACCTGCACGCCTACGTAAGGGCACGCAGGAGGCTGCGGGAACCTGAAGCTAGGCGACTCTTCCGGCAGGCGGCCAGGGCCGTAGCTACGTGCCACGAATACGGCGTGGTGCTCAGAGACTTGAAGCTTAGGAAGTTCGTCTTTGCAGACGAAGCAAGGTGAGCACTCGGATAAACCAATCCGTGAAAAAAACCCATCAACAACGTTCCCCAGTTCCAAACTTACAACAAAGTTCCTTAGTTACAAACTTACAACAAAGTTCCTTAGTTACAAACTTACAACAAAGTTCCTTAGTTCCAAACTTACAACAAAATTCCTTAGTTCCAAACTTACAACAAAATTAGATTTATTTTTAAAAACACATCTTGTTAGTATATTTCAAAATAGTCGTTTTAAAACTGCGAAGGGTTAAACAGAAATATGTTTTGTCATTTTAATCGGAACACGATAGAACAGTTGTATATATGAATAGTTACATGTACGGGCCACTTTAGATTGAACAGTTTAAACGTGAAACACGTACTCGGAAAGTACATTGAATGTTACCTAATTTTTGATCCCTCACGTGTCCGCGTGTCCCCGATAAGAACGAGGTGGCCTGATCGACCAGATACAGCGTATCATTGAATATAAAATGCGGAGGTAGAGGTGGTGGGGTACATTAAGGTGACAAACCAGCCGCTAATTTGACATGACTGTTAACGATACCGTACGCCCACGTATCGTCTGCGGCATTCTTCGAGCGAGCGAGAGAACACCGCGTGTTACAGAGAACCATGGAAAACCAGTTCGTATTCGTTCCATTTCCATATTCGCCTGTAATTCTTTCGCACCATCGGCTGTGGAAGGTGTAGGTACCTCGGAAAAGAAGTACTTCCACACCTACATAAATTAACTTCCCCTTCACTCGACGCGCGGCACAATGTGTAACCCACCCACGTTCTAACAGAGTCCGTTCCACATTTTCTGCTTTTATTTTCATTCGATTATTTATTGCAATTAGCGGCTCGAAACGCGTTGCGTGTTGGCCGTTGCGTATCTCTCTATCGCGGCGGCTCTGTAAATGGAGAATGACTTCATTAGATCGGACTTCCCCGTTCGGCTTCTTCTAGCGTCATCAGTTAACAATCGGCTCGTCACTGTTCGGATCAGTGACCTTCACAATTTATCGACCTTCAGATTGTACATTGACATTCTTAAACTCTTTTGTTTTAGATCGCGCCGACTCGTTTTTCTCATAAATGCATAAAATCCGCGGTATGCATACAAATAAAAGAACACGGTTGCGAAGACCGTCGCTAGTCCAGGTGTTGAATCGTTCGATGTCTGCGACTGGGAGCGTCAGGAATGAATAGCGAGCGAAAAAATTAATTTGCACTTCACGCGCAGATGTTGCAGACTCTAGACTTCCCCCGTTCTTGAGTAGCCGCGCTCCGATACGGAACGCCTCCGGCATTCAATTTTTAATCGGCCGTTTCCGGCGTTAACAACGAGGAAACAGTTCATGAAAGTAATCAACGCTTCAATGGAATACTTGTTCGCCGCAAGCGCGAGCTTCCACGCGGTGCAAAAGGAAGTCGATCCTCGCGTTGTAAGCGTCTCGTCTCAGCTGGCGTGCAACGCAGCGTCAAGAATGAATTCAAGGAACGAGCGGATCGCGACACGCCAGACCACGCCGAGCCACGCCACGTCGAACAATTCGCTAGGCGTGTTCGTGGCTCGAACGTGACGGTTCGCTTCGACGCACCCACTTTGTGTATCTTGTGAATTTCGAGTCTCGATGTTCCCTGGTACTTTATAAACGAAATGAGAGAAAATTTAGGGGATGCTTCTTCATTACTTCCAGATTCGCTTTCTAGCACGTTACAAGCTATTTTCTCTTAAATAACTGACTGCAATGTTAGCGAATCTCGTAGAACATTTTGGGTGTCGATGCAAGGGTTAGAATGGTGGTCGTTAGACAGAGAACCAGCGAGGAAACGGTCCACGGTGCTAAAATCGCGGGAGGAGATTGGTCGGTGGTTCACGTGCGTGCTCTTTGGTACCGGCGTGTATGTAGCCTGCACGCCTCGATAAAAGCACCACGAACGAGCCAGACCAAGAAACTCTCGTGCGAGTCGTGTCGTCGGTTCAGTGTTGGCCAATCGCGTCTTGCGCTCGCATTCCTGCCGCTCAGTGAACTGCTCCCGCGCGTAGAATAACGAGAAGCGAGAAGGAAAGATCACCGTGATACCGGGGAGGGGACAGGGAATGTTGCAAGCCAGAAAAGCATATTGGTTCATCGGCTTGGGAGATTTTGAAATGCTGGTATAATTAGGAAACGCGTGGTTTGTTCCACCTCCCAGATCTCGAGTCCAGATTCGATTGCGTTACCCCGGCCGTGTGTTTTATTTTATTTCTCCTCTTCTCCTCGCTTTTTCGATTACCCTGCACCCGTTTCACCGAATCGCCGAATATCTTATCGGATATGGGTTCACATGGTTTCCCCATACATTTATTTTTAACCACGGTATGGCTCTTAAGTGGACTTTCCAATCGAATTTTAACTCTTTGCGCTCGAAGCTATTTTGACTCTAAGCATTTCGTCTGATCTAGAATATCTTTGTTGCAAATGGTGATTTCAAATCGAGCGTATCTACTCGTAGAATTTTTACAAATTTATTATATCTAGTATGAAAATTTTGAAATGATTGTATCGTGCATTCAATATATTTATTAGTTTAAAAGGTGCATAGCGTTGGAAAGACTGTGATAGTCTATTTAAGGGTCAAAGGGTGTTTCTCTTTTTATTTTGCGTTGTAAAGTGCTCCTTTTGTTATGTAGAAGTAATTCATTGTGTAAATATCGGGAAGTTGCTTTTCGAGTTTGTTGCAAGAAAATGGAGTTTTCACAATGAATAATACGATTACGACGGTTGCAACGTGCAACGCGATACGTAACTATCCCTCCGTCTTGCAGCAATCGCACTTATGTAAATATATCCTTGTGTTCCCCTTTGGCTCGGCTTTGCGTCAAGTTTTTCGCATGCTATTATGAATATTTGTTCGCTCGTTGTCCGACCATATGCAATGCAAACGTTGACCTTAGTATTGTGATCCCGCACGGATTGCGATTCTACAGATCACGATCGGTAGACTGCTGATCGAATAGTCTTGTTTTTGATCGCACTGAAAATAAAATTCTATCCGATTCCATATTCTGAAAATTTCCCTAAAAAAAGAAAAATTTCATAAACAACCAGCAATCTACTTGTAATCAAAAATCGTCGCCTATCGTTAAAATTTTACCGTTCTCTCCGTCTAAGTCTGGCGTTGACGGCATCGCAGAAATCATTAGCATCAAGGTTCTTGACACTTCTGCGTCTCCCCACCTCTTTGCCAATGTCCTCCGACCCTGGATCAATCGATCACTCGATAACGCGCCGGTCAGAATTCATTTCCATCGGAGTCCTTGAGGCCTTTTATTGTCAGCAGAGCACCTTCCGCTGTTGCGACCGATGAACCGATCGATCGAATCAGCGATTTCCCGGATGTACCTTTTTATGGAGTTCAAGTGTCTCGGTTAGCCACCTCATAGGGGGTCGGTCGTCCAAGAATAATTTCCTGCCGAAACTTTCCTGGAACTCTCGAATCGAAAGAGAAACTATTAAAAGCAATTACGGTCACGAAGGAAAGATTCAGTAGTGATTCCCCACGCGCTCGTTTCTCTGGAGCAACGGTTTCGAGAATGGATGATGAGGCCTCTCTTGAGGAAACCATCGCGCTAGAATTCATCGTCGGGGTTCTTGAACCCGCGCCGCGTGTCGTAGGAGTCGTTTGCTTACGAGTGAAAGTTTTGCGAAGAAAGCTGTGGCCTGCCTGCCGGCCGCCTATCCTCATCAAGTTATAGCATCTCGTGCATCCGAGCCCGGAGAACGTGCCGGGGAAACGAGCGAAACCGGGTTCCTTCTCTTGAACGATAACCCGAGGCCGTTGACACTCGCTCGGATTTTCAAGATCGTTCGCCGGGCTCTCTCTTTTCTCCGAGCCTTGGCTCGCTGATCGATGAAAGCGGAGAGAGAAACAGAGAGAGAGAGAGAGAGGAGACACAATACCTGTCGATCGTAGATCCTCCCGCTAACCATCGCGGATTTCGCAATCTTATCGCGTAATCGGAGGCGAGCAAAATTTTACTCGTACTGCTGCTACAAGTACTCCGCTAATGGACTAGACTGGGAATTTTTAAAACTGCATCAATTTCAAGATACAGTAGTAACATAGATATTTATTTCTTTATTGATTTTAACGAGTTGAAAATTATACAGCAGTATTTCTCAATTCTTCTCGAATTCTTATGATTTTGCGTTTAATGTATTCGTTTTTGTCATAAATTCATGAAATCCTCAATCTATTGCTTCCTTCTAGCATGAATTCTGATTTTGTATATTTTTAAACATTATAATAGTTTCTTTTTCTTTTTTCCTTGTAGTCTCATGATTATACCGTTGCATCGTTCTTATGACGAAAGAAGGATGCACGAATGAAAAATGGTGAATTTTGTGAATGATTGGTATTGTATGCTAATCGGCGCGTTTAAGGGAAAGATCGATTGCCGTTTTTTTTCTCGCTCGTGCAAACAATTTGCATATAATTTGTGCTCGCGCACACCTTTTGGCGTGTTGATATGACGAAACGGGTCCCGTGGCACCAATTATATTTTCTTCTCTCGACGCGTGTGCGCTTCCCAAACGATTACGCCATTACATATCGACCAAGTGTCCCGACCGATATGAGAACGAACATCGTCGAGAGCTTACAGTTGCTCAAGACTCGAGAATATTACGTACGCGCATTCTCGCCGGTCCCTATTAAATGTATTCTAAGAACGTCACCGTTGGCAATAATTCGTTTTCGGAGCTCTTATTCGTCTCCCATTTGTTCGAAAAACTTAAAACGATCAACGCATCTCTGCAAAATCTTTGAGCAAAATTTCATTTTTGGCAGACAACGTTGAATTTCAACTGCAGTTAAATTTTTCTTCCGTAACCACTTTTTAAACGAATCGAAAAACGTCCGTAAACATTGCCACACTTCGGGTGCCTTTTTCACTTTTAACCTTTGCTTAAACATGTTTCCATACTCCTAATCTAATATAACATTGCATCACCTTATTCAGCAGAGTCGACAGAACACTATTACACAAGTTAGAAAAGGAAACTATCAGTATTAAAGTATGAGAAGACTCCGAAGTTAACTATATCACAAACTACAATGGGAATTACAAAAAAATTTAGGAATCCGTGTGAAAAAGCAAAATTTTGGTAATTCCAAAGTTAGACTAAGATAGATGCTACGCTGCAAAATGTTGGTTCGCAGAAAAGTGTCCCGCAATAAAGCAGTTAAGAGCCGCGTTGCCGTAGGGATTGATTCTACGATAACGGTTGATCCACCGTTGGAATGATTGCGGAGGTAGCTAGTCGCGAAGCTTGAGCAAGAAGATAATACTGTCCGCCTGCGTATCGATCGGGTATCGTAACCGGTGTGAAAAGGAGCATCGTGGAAAGCTTGAAGTTACCCAAGACCCGGGAATATTACGTACACGCGTTCTGCGACTTCCGCGTTGCAGGTTGATCAACCGGCAGCCGCCAGCACTCTCCTTTCTTTCACCAATCCTTTCGTTGCGCCCTGTTCCACGATACACGGCCGTGCCTCGCCGGCATGACTCAATCACGGTGTCGTCTTGCCACATTAAAATACCTCGGGTAAAACGTTGCACAGCCTCCCTTTCCTATCGGTGGTCCAGGCAACCCGAGCCGAGAGATAGCACCCCATCGCTACCCTTTAATTCCTTTGCCCTACGATTTTTCTTACAGCCACGATAATTAGAACCTCTTTGTCGTTCAGAATACCCTAGAAGGTACAGAAACTTTTTAATTTTGGAAAAAGGACTCTTTGCAATGAACACAAGGAATAGGTAGCTTTCTATATAGGTAGCATTTAGTCCTATCTAACTCCACTTCGCGTGTACGTTAACGATTAATCAATGAGCCTTGCTTCATAGTCTAAGTCGTCTAAGATCAATATGTATAGGGATCTTGAAGTCCATCTTGTATAACTTGGTGCTTTTGCTTTCAGGACACGGCTTCGTCTGGAGAGTCTCGAGGACGCAGTGCTCGTCGAGGACGAGGATGACAAGTTGACCGATCGTAGAGGATGTCCGGCCTACGTGGCGCCGGAAGTGCTGCGATCGGGACGAGCATATTCCGGCAAAGCCGCGGATATCTGGTCTCTCGGCGTGCTGCTGTACACGATGCTGGTGGGTCGTTATCCGTTCAACGATGCCGAGCACGCATCTCTGTTCGCGAAGATCTCGCGCGGCCAATTCGCGGTCCCCGAGTGTCTCAGCCCGCGAGCACGATGCCTGATTCGCTCGCTGCTGAGAAAGGAGCCTTCTGAGAGGCCCTACGCCGAGGACGTGCCCAGACACCCGTGGTTGTCGAAACCGCTGCGTGTCTGCACAACGACCAGCAGATCCTCGTGTCAGGATCAAGTCGTACCAGAGCTACCTAACAATCACCAAGACTGATTCCTCCGGGAAACGGACGAAGATTCCGCGCACGCTGCAACCAGCTTACCAGCTTAATCCTCTATTTGGACGAAGGACATCAGATACGTAGGACATGGCTACCGAGAATCACCGACACTCTGCTCGTCTGCAGGACGTTTTTGTTGCGATCCGTGATACGGTCGGAAAGACACCACTGAATTTGTTGTTAGCGTTAGGGGGCACGCCATCTTGATAGAAAACATTTCAAAAACTCGTCGTCATGATATTTTAGACTCAAACTCCGTCATCAAAGGGTTAACTTTAAGTTAAGCTTAAGAGATTTTCTAAAAAATTCAACCTCAAAATTTCCAGCGAATGTATATATTTCTTATGGCGAAACCGTAAATTACAAAAATGTCCTGTGCCGTGCGGCTTTAGTTTAACTGGTCTTATGTTAATTAAACCGGTTCGAGATAACACGTTGAGGAAGAACCAGCATTAAACTCAATGGTGTAGCGTCAGATCGTGAAAGCAAAGCTGAAGAGAAGGTGATCAGTGAAACGTCTCGAGAGATCGGTTCCACTGATGCTTTCAACGCTTTCTGTTGAATTTTCAGCATTGCAAGCATGGTCATACAGAACACGCGCACCTATGTTATGTTTCTTGAGATGATCGACGGCGCTGGAGTGCTGTAGGTGTCGTTTTTGCGTCAGAATTTTCTGAGCCTTGCTCAGAACGGCAATTTTGCCTTCGGCCTTCTGATAGCGTATATTCCGTACGCTATCCTCTTTAGCATTGCAGAAGACAGACAGGATTCCACGCATCGAAACATTTCAAAAAATGTCTATAAAGCGATGATCCTTTGTATGTGATGTTGTTTAGTAACACGTATGTCGGCTAGAAACTCGTCTATGCTTCATCGATTGAATGGTTACCAAATAGAGGTTTAAATAACTAGCTGTCGCATCGAGGAATCGCCTGATCCCGAATCTTTATTTTGCTTTGTCAATACGACGGTAGAAGACAGCCTAGTATGAAAACAGATTCTGTTGGAAAACGTTAGAGAAGGTCTAAGGGAAGATGATCGTTGTTCCAATTCTTTGTGAGCAAAGACCTGCGAGTGGATTTGTTCCTGTTAACAATTGTAGAATTTTATAATGCATAAAGAAATACGATTCACTTGTTTGAAAGCAATTTTTATTGTTACAGAATCGTTTTTGTTTTGCAGAAAGCTCGTATGTCTTTGTATCCTAACTTTCATATATTGAACTCGTCGAGTTGTTGAATATTGTCTTATTAGGAGAACACGTAAATGTCAATAATAACGTATAACGATAAGTTAAAGAACACGATTTTGCTAACTCTTAAAAAGTGATAGTTCCATTTTGCTTGTCAAATCGTTGAAGAGTCGTAACAGTACAATTTAAGGGATGATACAGTTACTATTATTTGTTACGTCGTGTATGAATATTCAGCAAACTTCTACAAATTTCTCTACACCTAAATTGCAACAACTTTCAATGGGCAGTTTATTGTGTATTTAAGTTTGTATCGGTTTCTGCGTTCTGATAATGCTGGCAACTTCATGGGATCATTATAGAGTCAATAACCGCTAGAGAAAATTCCCGTTGGATTACGATTACATCCTCTGATCTTCGCTGATGGTTTGGTTTGAAGAAAGTACCAAGTGTTCTTGTATTTGATACCTATACAAATTATTTTCTAACTTTGCGGACATACATTTAAGCGCAAGATTACAGAATGCGTGAAACGAACATGAGTGTAAGAGACTTTTCCTTTTTTTTTCTTTTATATTTTCTAACGCGATCCTCTGTGCGCTGGAAGCGGCCGTTCTAGCGCACGATTCCTCGTATCATTTGAGTCAGGGTACAATGGTGAGAGCGTTCACGTTGACGCTGAAATGTATATAAGTTCAGTCCACTAAGTCCTACTAAATCGTTAATTAGAAAACATTAATAAGATGTTCTGTACATAGACAAAATAAAGTGGCGTTTATGATAAAATCGTTGCTGAACTGCCTACGCATTCCGAATTCCCATTCTGGCCATACTAATGAGCAGGATGAATTAATTTACAAATAAATTATTAAATCTATCATTAAAATGACTGATTGCCGTATAAGAGTGACGAGATTGAATTTATTTAAATTTTGCAGAATTTTCATTATGTGTTTGTAAAATAAAAAATCTGACGGTAGCTAATGTTAAAATTGATTTTGGTTCAAAATACACGCATTTTTTAAATTTCTTCCTGCCATTATCAATAAAATCATCATGTATTCTATAATAAGTCCAGGATAAATTATAGTACAAACTTTATTAACATGTATCGAAAGAACAAGTGTTCCATCGATTAGTCAATTTGTAGTTATAATATAGTACATTTTTAATGATTAAAAACATTAAATATGAAGAGATTATAAGAAAATAAAGAATATATACAAATCCTAAACAGTAAATTAGAAACGTAACAATTGTTCAATACAAAACATCATTTGCCTAAAATGTAAATGTTTGAATTGCACGTCTAATCGCGTAACAGGTCTTTGCAATCGACTGCTGTTATATAATTTGTTTAAACAGCGGGTAATAGCTAAATGATATTACCAAATCTGATATTACGTAAAACATTTTTTTATATAATACCAAATTATTTTATACAAAATTAGATACTAAACGCATTTAAAAAATTAAATTTTAATGTTATAACAAATATTGATCGATATAATTTTAGTTGTCAAACTTTTTAACTTGCATAATGATGCGAATTGTTGCAAATGATGCAAGATAGATGTCGCTGCTAACCAGATTTCTGATGCCATTTTAGTTTAGAATTTTTTAAAATTCATAGACAACTCATTTCGTTTACTCTTTCAAAAAATACAATTTCTAATCAATTATTCAAAATATTGACATAATTAATAAGAAATAATAAAATTTCGTCATATACAGATGTACATATATATGTATTTGAACGGAGAGGATGTCCCATGGGATGATCTCTCTGATTTGAAATGGCAGCAGTGATACTGCAATCGCACCACTACAGAAATACAAACGTAACTAGAACTTTCTACGACTAGAATTTGTGACCATTTTTCGTATTTTAACAATTTTACGAATAATAATTACATGTTCGAAACAATACAATTCAAAATCTTGTAGAATTCTTAAGTTACATAAAGCAACTCTTTACATCAATGCACAAAGCGAACAATATGCATAAACAATGAAACTAGTCAACTGCCTATCACAGATATCACGAAAGAGTCGTGCCTTTGTAATTGTCGAAATTAAACATTACTGACGCAATTGCAACTTTTGCTTAATAAACAAAACAGTTTAGAGACGGTCAAATAAAATTTTCCGTAACACTCGGTACTTCGCTATCAGCCTTCGATATATCTGTTCGCCAAAGTGGCAATTATCTGCTAATTAAACGTAATTAATTAAACGATATTCAATCGTTTTATTTTAAACACATTGTCCGCCGTAATAGTGGATATATTTACAACCGAATTCAATGAAAAATGGCCGCAAACGTGAGAACAGGTGAGTTTATCCTCGAACCTGTCATTGTTCGTAGTCTTTCGATAGATATTGTTTCGGCTTGATGACGAGTGCAAGTGTCAAAATCCGTATCGCGATCGGGTTTGAGATTATTTTCGAATTTTGATTCTACTAGCGTCATGCTTTCGGCAAGCACGTCAAACCGAAGTGGAATTGCGATTCTTTAAATTTTCATTGTTATCGCCGCGCCTTGGGAATCCGTATTGCGTCAAATCACGGCCCATATTTGATAGCGGACTTGTAATCGTGGCGTAGAGGTTCGTTTATTTGAAATAATTTTTTTTTTCCACGGTTCCTAGTTCCTATTGTGCATCTGTTTCTACGCATCTGCATCTGCGCTGTGTAAGATGAATGTGTAGGAGAGAATCCGTGCGATCGGTGCCTGGCCGTATCACTGCATGCACGTGATAGTATGTGTCAACGAAGTTGCTTTTTAAATATTATCACATTGCGTATTTCATTTTAGAAATGCGGATCCCAACACGGTCAGCTCCTCGTCCACCTGTCAATTCTTCTGCACAAAGAACTGCCGCTTGGAATAGCTCGTAAGTTTTCTATTATTTTATTAAAATAAAGTACTGTCGTATTACAAACAGTTTTTAAAAAACACTCTTTTGTAACCAACCTTCCTATCATGTTCTTTACGTTTCAATTTATGGTGGTCTATTATTTCTCTTTGAAAATTCAATTGTGTATTAATTTAGGTATAGAGTTCTGAAGAAGCGTTATTCTATTTCACCTTTATATAGAGTACGCCAAAATAATGGAGTTATGTAGTTACAAATGTACTATGCTGTATATTGTAACTAAATCTATTGCCATGTTTTTCGTGAATTATTCAACTTTCATTAGAAATATTTTCACTATGGATAATAATGTAGATTAAAATGGTGATTTGATACGCAATACCTGTATTAATAATATATTGATTTTGTTTTTCTATTTAAATATAAACTTTAATATCTAATTCTTTTAATGCTTACAGAAATGATCTTTTTACATCTACTTTCATGCAACAACCTCTTCAAAAGAAAAAGCCACCTCCTCGGCCACCACCACCAAAATTTAACAAGAATTATGTACAAAACCAAAAGGATAGATTAAAGAAGCAGGTATATAAGACATTTTTGAAAACTCTACATATATTTTGATTTATGATTATAATTTCTCTGTTTAAATACTTTTCTAGGCAAGGCCAAGAGAACTCTTGACCAGTCTGTTCGGAAAGAAGAAGAATGACCATTCGAACTCAACACAATTGCATAGTCAGATACACAATACGTTATTGCACACAGAAAGCATGAATGGATCAATCTCTCTAATAAATTTGAGTCCACCGGAATCTCCAACTTTTACAACTCGTTCGAGCAGTGATGGACTTAGTATAGACAGTTTCGGCAGTGATGGCAATTCAAATCCATCTGTGTTCACAAGTAGCGGAAACACATCTCAGACAGAGAGTGCCTTTGAAGATGATTTCGACTTTTTTGGAATGTCCACTAAAAAAGTGTCGCAAAATGATCCTTGGCAAATGACGTCAGACCCATTCGGGCCGATAGAAATTACAAATCATAATGCATTGCAACCTGTCAAACATGTTGGAGATGCATCCTTCTTTGCTTTCAATACGAATAATTGTCACCAAGTGCCTTTTACTCAATCCTGTCCGAAACCTGTTCAATCGATGCCAACCATTATTCGCGCGAAACCACCGAAACCAGCTGCACCCAAAATTCTACAAAAGAAAATAGGACAGAAAATCGATCAGTTTGAAACTGACTTCAACTCGTTAAGTAAAGAGACAACAGGGCCGTTTATTAAACCAATGAATTTAGATTTGACACAGTCATGGCCAATTGATAATAAAGATAGTCCATCGCCACCAATGCCTACGATACCACCACCTGCACCACCATCTGAATTTTTAATGGAACAAGATTCTGCTCCTTTTACAAACAACAGCAAAGAACCTTATGGAATTGCATTGTATGATTTCCCAGAAGAACGCGAAGATGATTTATCTTTTAAAGAAGGAGATATAATATATTTAATAAAGAGAATCAATGATGATTGGATGGAGGGTAGAACAGGAGGTCGGCAAGGAATATTTCCGACCAATTTCATCGACATTAAAGTACAATTACCCGGTTTACCGGACAATATCGTTACCGCTATTTATTCTTTCAAAGGCGAAACACCGGAAGATTTAACGTTCAATGTGAGTCATTAAAATGTATATGAATGCTTTAGCCACCGGAAGTCTATTAACCCTTAGCGGTCGGATGGCGACTCTGAGGCGCCACTGAAAATTGCTATGCCATTTTTAAACATATTGTTCACATTATTATTTTTGTTCGTATTTAATAAATTACTAGACAATTACATATTAAATGAGATATTAAATCAGTTTCATATGCAAAAAATGAAAAAAAAATTGTATAGAAAGAAAATATTCTGGAATGGAAAAAATCTTTCGTTTTTGATTTAAAATAGCTCCGACCGCTAAGGGTTAATAGGCTCTTTAATAACTGTGCTATATCTGAAACAAGTTTAATAACTTTTTTGCTAAATGAAGTAAATTTAATTTTTATAATAATCATTTTCTAATTTTTGTTATTTATATGTGTTGCAGGAAGGTTCGAAAATCACAGTTCTATCAAGGTTATCGCAAGATTGGTATTACGGTGAGTATGACGGTCGGAAAGGACAATTTCCAATAAATTATGTAAACAGAATCCCATGCAATATTCCTCCATCACATTAATTGTCATAATGCACTACATTTCGATGTCCGTTTTAATAGATATCTATTTTTCCATTAATTTTTTCGTGAAGTAGAAAGATTAAAAGTTTAATGTTCATAGTTCAAAGTATGCTTTTTTAAACACATCGAACGGATAAAGATAAATCTTTTAAAATCGTATTCACAAAAAGACTGAATTATATGCAACAGCGATTTTTGATTGGCAAACTTTTTATAAGTTCTTAAATCAGATTTTTGAGCCTAAAATGTTATTTTTCGAGATTACAATTTTAAGTGGGTAAAATAACTTCTTACAATACATTAAATGTAAAAGATCAATCTCCATCCATATAAAGTGTATTTTCACTTTAATATATGAACATATTTGCAAATACGTGGAAAAGTACAGATATAAAACTTTGTAACAATTTTTTTAATTTTAAACATAAGTTTATATCGTATTTGATACAGTTGTGTACAAAATTCATATTATTACAATCTAAATGTCAGTGCCTGACAAGAAATATTAACTTTGTGATGTATGTCGATATTATTTAAACTGTTTCTTCCCCCTAAACAAAGTTGACACATATTGTTGTGTATATTGATAATAGCATAATGGTAATAAGCATTAACTTTTTGCAACACAGTACCAACGTTCGCTGTTGTTGTATTATCTGCATGGAGTGATAAATCCTTAACCCAGTGATGTGTGCATAAATCTAATGTGTTTTGGATTTGAACAGCACTCATGCTAGCCTAAACTCGATTCTCATTTCAATAAAAGTATTAGTTGAAGCCTAAATTTTCGTATTCGTGATTTTCGAACGTTTTAAAATTGTAGTTTTTTATATTTTAATTATTCGATTGATTACAAAACAATTCAAATGTTGTACATCGGTGTGCGAGTCACATGTAAATCAATTGCATCTTTGCATATGTACATAGAATATTTTTGTTTATGTAATAAGCGTTAAGTTCATGTTTCTGCAGATATTAAAAATAGCAATTACTGCAAAGGCTTTGAGTAATATGTCTTATACTAGGATCAAAAGTAATTATGTTAAGGAAATAGAGCAATATACTAATGAGTTACACTTTTATTTCGTATGTAATGCGTTTACGTTTAACATATATCAAATCATATTTCGTAACCTAATAAACGCGTATTGAACGAGTTACCAATGCAAAAGTAATGCAGTTTACAATTATAAATATATTATATATAATTCTAAGCATGAAAAAAGGTTTTTCTTTCATGAAAAAATCGTATATTTTAGTGTAAATATATGATTCTTACAATGAAACATATTTAAATATTCAATTCGGGCATGTTTTCGTGAATATTTGTTATCTATTTTAATGGTATGTGTATATGAGAATGTGTGTGTGCGTGCGCGCGCGCGTGAATGTGTGAGTGTGTGTGTAAATAGATATGTTTTTCAATTATAATGTTCGCTAAATTATTATAAAATTGGCTAATGTCAGCGGAAATACGACCTGCAGTATTAATAAGTAATAATTCTATGAATTCCGTGATCTTTATTGGGACCAGATATATTCGACTTATAAAGTTAATTGTAATTGTAAACGAGTAAATTAAAACTAGGGTTGCTATAATAATGATTATATATGATATAATCCAGGCGCATGCATGTAATGCATCTTCAAAATTATTTTATTATATAAATTTTGCCACATAAGTGAAATAAATTATTTAATACGCTACATAACAAAGATACTGATTGTAAACTAAATGGAATAATAATAACAGCAATGAAAACGAAATGGGTCGGTCAAAGAATGGAGTAATTGTAAAAACTTGCCATGAAGTATGTAATAAAGTACACAATAAAAAGATGTGTATGCAAAGAAATGTTTTATGATGTTTAATACTAACAGTCTTTGGTATATGTTTTCTTCTCTGTTCGTTTCCTGTTATTTACATATCTGTAACAGTACTAACATTGTTCTGTATAGAAACACTATCGTTAATAGAATGTTCGCTTAATGTAATGGCTCTTATTAAGAATACATTCGAACATTGCATAGATTTTGCGTGCATAGGATATTTCGTACAAGACACACACTTATCAATGTGTCTGGTACATACTGAAAATATTGCATGTTTGTAGTGCCGCGTTTTTTGTATCACAACTTTCCTAAACTTTTCACCTGCAAGATAATATAAAAAGAAATTAATTGCAAAATTCCAGTGGTACACGTGGAAGCATAAACCGCGACACCATTTTAGTAGCATTTTCTCTTTCAACCTGAAAAATAGTAAAATGCTTCAGAAAAAAACCCTTTAAACACACAGTAGTGGCTCAAAAAGGTATTTGTGCACCCAATTATTGATTACAATTTCTTGAAAAGAAATAACACATTTACGTAATGCATGCTGTTTTAGTGTTTTATTATGCACAGAAACAATATGCTCAGTTATAAACATTAATAACTTATAAAAATATGAATTATGTATTATTTTGTAAATTACTAACAGTTTTAACTGGGAAAATTATTTTTGTGTATAATGGAACACTATAGTGACTTCATTACAGAAAGTTACATTTTTAAAAAATGGGTATACTTTTTTGACCCACCTTATAAATAATTGAATTTGTTTTCTGTAATGTATATTTATACCAGTGTATATATTCTGCTTGCTTCTTTGGTTCGGAAGCAGGTTCTTTGATCAGTATAACGTCCCAATAAAGTTCCAAGGTTTCGACAATGCCCAGGGGCAATAACAACACTAAATAAACAGATGATACTACAAACAGTATTCTAGATGTATGATGCGTTTTGTTTGCTCTCTGCTTGAAATTTTCTAGGGAATAACGTCATTGAAGATACTTATATTTCTATGATTATAGAGTTCTAATTTAACACATTACACTTACGAGTTAACTGGCAATGAATTCTTTCGGTTTTTCTCATATGGAAAATAAGCAAAATGTTTCCAAGAAATATAAACATTAAAGGTAGCCACGTTGATAAAGCTATGTAAAAATACATGGCACTGCCCCATGGTTTGATCTTTTTCTGGCATGGTATGAATTCAAAAACACTGTCCGTTTCATATCCTAAAAAAGGCTATTTTATAATACTTTTACAATCTCGTAGATATGTTTGTTAATAAAAAGTATTAAATAATAAATATAACCATAAAAAAAATGTTTACCTCCAGAGTACAACTTTGTTAATGATACTACAAAACTGGTGCAAATTAAAATAATTATAGTTATCATTTCTGAACAATTGTTACAATGGCCAGGTATTCCAAAAGGGAATATGATAGCAAAGACTCGTGTCCATGTAAGTGCTACGACCAGCCAAGTTGATGTAAATTGGAAAAATTCCATAGTAACAGAATTCAGACTGCACAGAAATCTGCTATTCTAATAAAATAATAACTTTAAGCTTAAATTATATTCGAAACAAATTAAATCATTTATTTACTCCGCTTACCATGAAGAGATTATTGACAAATGGAAAATGAGACTTTGCAATACCCACAGCGTAGTTAAAAATTAGTGCTCCGTTATCGGATAATGCAAGTGCTCTCAGGTAAAGCGACAAATTTGATTCGCACAGTATAGGAGTGCTTAGCATCACGAAAGAAATAGTGTTTAATAACACACCTACATATGTAAACAACATTTAATTCAGTATTAAACAATGAGTCAAAAGAACTTTGTAGTATCTGAAACCATACTTACCAAAAATTATGATCAACGGTGTAATATATCCAAGCAGAAAACGCACGATATTAACAAATGGTTGCAATGATAACCAGTAAAAGCGAACTTCACAGGGCCACACATTTTCTATATTGGGTTTTGTGAAATTGTAAATGAAGTCCAAAGTTGTTAATGGCAGTGAACATGACAGATTTCTTCTGTTAAGCAATATAAAACAAAATTATGTGGAAAGATGTTAATGAACAACATTGGGTGGTTCCCAAATACATAAATAGACTATTTTACAATCATTTTTTACAGTTGAACCTCTTCCAACTATAATTTAGATATATTTAAGCATCCTCTCACCTGGTATCATTTTTCATTAAAAATTGATTAGTTTCTACAGTCTGCAATACCACATATAATATCAGTATTAATATGTACACGTTTGTATTGTTTAATGAAAACATTTGTGAACATGCACTATTTTACTTTATGGTTAAGATATGAAAAGTTTCATAGAAACATAAACAAACGATTTATAAAAAAACGTTCCTTAAGGGCACTTAGTATAGTGTGAAGAAAACGTTGCTTAAATTCTATGTGGCTTCTCCTGACAAGCACTTTTCACTGGCATGACTAATAATGATGTATTACTTCTTATTAACAGCTGTAAAGGCAGCTGTTGTCAATTATCATAACACAGAATTATTCCTGGCAAATATCATTTCAATGCAGATAACAACTTGCATACCTCTTATGTGCTAGGAACAGACTTCCATCTTGTGTACGCTAACAATAAAATGCAGATATATCTGCACATCCAATGATAAAGCTCCTGTGGTACACGTAATTAGGTATCTCCCCTAGAGTTTATATTAGCTAAAAATGTAATTAGTGAGAGAAGAATTATTTTACTGATTACATTACATCTATTAGCAAACATCGCATTATTAAATTAATTATCTGTTTTGATTTAGAAATTCTTTACGATTAAGTTTATTTTAATTATTTGTATAACTATATAAGTTTGAAATAACTATATAAAGTGAGTACAATTGTTTGCGGCAAATATAAAAAAATTTATTTCTGTTCATGATTTAGATCATAATATTATAAGCATTAAATAAACATAAAGGTAATGGGGGAGATGGAACTGTGATGCATGTAATGTTATGTAAGACATTTGTTACTATAAGAATTCTTACTTTAATTATACATATTCTATAGGAATTATCTTCACTTCATACAAATATAGTTTGCAATATATTTTTAACATACATTATGTAAATTTATAATTCACACAAATCCATGAGTGAAAGGCACACATTGAAACCATAGTAGTCTAATCTTTATTTTCACAATGTTATTAAATACTGCTTTTTTTTCAAATAAATTTTCGAATATACAATCCGTTCTATCGTCTTCTTCGCTAGGATAAATGATTAGTTTCCAACTCTTTTTTTCCTTCTTAATTACTTCTCTACAAACTATATCGTTACATATATTCATGAAGCGTAATTAACGTATGGTTGTAGCGCCCCATTATCAGGTTGCTACATACTCCAAAATGAGTTAGAACAGATTAGGTGATTCATTACCAAAGATTTAACTGTTGTTCTATTCAAATCCAGAATTTAGAAGAAGAAATAAATCTTAGAGTGTCTTAATGGTGATTGTGAGATTGTTCATGATCAGCATGGATGTATTCTATTATAAATCGGAGCTTGTCTCGTTTTAACACTTTATCTACCGAAAACTCATTATTAGGTGTTTTAATAAAAAAATTTTTAAATTTCCGCTTAAATAATAGTTTTAAGACAAGTTGGATTATATTGCTAAAGACAACTTGTTGGTTTGTGAATAAAATTGCTATTAGTAAAACTTATTTTTTAATAGACTGTTAGGTCGTCGACGGTAGGTAAAGTGTTAACTAAAGTGGGAAATATAACAATTGCCGGTCTCGCGAGAAGGATTGGCATATCGTCCGATTCCTAGGTGTCAGCGGACATGTCCATATTGTCAAAGAGCTTGCCAACAAATATGACTAGTCCGATATGGAGTACCATGTCAGAGAAGATTATAGACTCAGTATCATAAATACAGTGAGAAGAACAGACTTGGAGGTAGCTACTCAGTAGGCA
This sequence comes from Lasioglossum lativentre, assembly GCA_916610255.1. Taxonomy (NCBI): domain Eukaryota; kingdom Metazoa; phylum Arthropoda; class Insecta; order Hymenoptera; family Halictidae; genus Lasioglossum; species Lasioglossum lativentre. The sequence goes on along the minus strand of OU744356.1, from coordinate 9,966,430 downwards.
GTATAAGATAATTTCTTATCACTGTACTATTGAAGAGGAGGATTGGCAAGTGCTGCATTATTTCTTTTTACTTGAACATGATTTCCTTTAGCATGAAGTCCCATAGAGGGAGGGAGAGAAAGAGAGAGACAGAGAACACTTTCTCGTTAGGCGAAAACTGATATCATAACAGAAGTAAAAAGCATCTGAATTATAAGTACGAAGCTTGTGGCATGATCATAGTGTCCTACCTTGAGGCTGAAGAATATAAATTGGAGCGATAAGAAATTAATCTGTCTAGGGACGTTATTCTTCGTTATTGATTCTCTATCAAAAATATATCCCTCTCATTTCTTAAATTTTGTATATGTTGGTAAGTACTATATAGGGTAAGTCGTTTATCACCTAAATTTACTTGATAAACTATTTATTGTACAAAAATCTTTCAAACAAAAGTTGTTTGGTGGACAACAAATAATTTACAAATAAATTTAGATGGCACAGATAAACAACTCGTACTATATAAGTTGACTTATAATTTCGTACCATCCCATCTTACGCCAATCCTCTCTATTACAATTCCAATATATAAATAAATTTGTATATTTTCAAAGGAATCTTTCATTTAATAACAATGTTTATTTGTTCGAATACTAATAAATTCGTCAGACTCAATATACACTTCGAAATAATTCTATAATATTGTGAACTTTATACTTTCTATAGTTGTTCTTTACAATATCAGCTTACCAGTATTTTCTTTAAATATTTTAGGTTTTTTTCGTTTTTAAACATATTTACAGTCACACTCATGAAAATGTGTAACATCTTTTTCAGTTCGTCTACAAAAAAATATAACGTAAGTAATTTACTATTTATAACATTAATGTATAATCAACGAAAATTATCAATTTCTCTTTTTTTAGCCCTATTAGTTTACTAAATATAATTACAATAATCAATTATGATACGTGTCTGAATGTTAATTAACAAACAATCGACTCTGTTCTGATTTCTTGTGTTTGCCAATGCTATATTTACATTTACACATTTACGAACCACAGGAAATACTTGCACTCTATCTACATTAATAAAAGTAAACAAGTGAATGTTTTCTGATAGAAAAAAAGGAAAAGGAAACATTGATTACACGTGTACATTATAAATACGCTGTTTAGAAGTACGTTCACCTTAATATTTATCGATTCTGCACAGTACTACTTAATTATAATTTGTTTAAACACACAAGAAAAGCAACTGTTCTTTACGCTCATGGTTCCATTGCACAGTACATCTCAAAATATTTTTCTATGTTATATCGATTTCCGAATAATGATTCTAAGACTCACATTGTGTTTAGATTACAGCTAGTTACATCGTTTTCATCGATGCAATTTTATAAAATGATCTTCTTAAAATATAAGTGTAACATAATGTTTCTTAATTATACTTCAGAAGATGAACGTTCGTATGAATCACTGTACTGGATATTAAATTATTATTCTAATATAGAGAAACTAATATTATAATTAGACTGTGAATGTTTATGTATTTATTTTGACCAGCAAAACGCAATACACGAAATAGTTCGATGAAGTGTAATACTTTCGCTTTTACAAATTTATGTTTGAAATGATGTATCTGCATAAACATCCACAATCTAACTATAATTATTAATTTTGCATATTAAGTACACACCTTAGAGAAATCAAAAGTTCTTTGTCGTGCTTACGGATAAAAACTACAAACACAAACACATGTAATTTTTAAGAGTTGTATAATATACATGCTTGAATTGAAAGCTAGTCTTATATTCTCGATCACAGCCACTGAATAGCAACACAAAGAACTGTAATACTTTCCAACTTTCAGCATGTCATTTAAATTCCTTTTAAAATTTTGTTTTTTCGTAATATCGAAAGTGCACCAATCAAAAAGTGTACATTTTGGGAAAGTATTAACAAAGATACGAAAACTGTTCAAGACAATTACATGTTAATGACTAGCAAAGTAGACGTCAAGCAGTATTTTGAACATGTATATCTTCCTGTTTTTATAACTTTTCCAGTGCAAAACAGTAAGTATGAAATATGTATTTTCAACTTTAAATGGAGCAATACCAGGAAAAGAAGTAAATTTCTCTCAATAGAAACTGAACGAATTATCCGTATTTTTGTACCTAGTCAATTAGATGATTTTAAAGAGATAGAATATATACTAATGTAGAATAGTTCATTCCACTTCCAATTTCATTCAAATTATTGTACTGTGCAATCCTACATGTAATATTTACAAAAATATGCCTCCTGCGAGTGCTATCTATAGTGGCATTCTTTCATTTTAAATTGAAGCCAAAAGTGTACAGCTTTTTGCACGTCACAGACTTGCACCGATTTGCTACGTGTGTACAACTTACATAAGAATCCAGATCTTGACTTTAGTCAGGTTTGTATATGGGTATTTTTGGAATAAATTCGATTAACAGAACCTGAAAGGTGAAAACAAGTAAGTGTTTTGCTTATACATAAACAAGAATCAATATATCTATGTATAAGAACAGCTTAGACAATGATGTAACTAGAGACATTATGAGCTCATTAATTTAAATACGATTTGAAACATAGTAAAGCCTTTGAATGAATTACTAGAACAATGTATAATAAGTAGACTACGGATTTTATGCATTTATGACAAAAATGGGTGTGTGTAACTTCAAGCGATATACAGATTAAAGGAATTTGAGAATATGAAGACATTATTTGCAACTTGTTAAGACTATTAAAGAGAGTAATAAATCCCTGATTGGCTCCTGTGAATTGCAATTGGCAAACAATTTTTTATTCTGTATAATGATCCGCAGTCTAGTAATAACCCATACTGGGTATCCTGTAGCTTATTTTTTTGTACATTTACTTACATATTCCATCATAGACGAAGTATCGCATCTTTGTTTCGCCAGCCTCCAATGTAATCCAAGTTTATGATATAGTCTACTGTTTTCCCATTCTAATAATTTGTTTAACGAGTGCTGTGTCTACATGAAAATAAAAAAATTAAAAAACACAAACATTATTACCGTATTTTTAGAATTATAAAACGAGTAAGATTTTTGCAAAAACATATGTAAAGAATGAGATCGATAATTTAATGATGGTCAAACACTTACTCTTTTACTTAAACAGATGACAGGCCAGAGGGAACAACCTAACGTACAACAACAGCAGACACAGCCACAAAACAACCACTTAACATTAACGGGTAAAGTTTTTTTCAACACACTGTTTATTCTCATAACAGTTGCTTTGAATTCTTCTGGGGCAACGCGTGATACCAGCTCATTTGGAAACCCCGATTCAAAACAATTGCTAAGACCGAATCTGAAAAGTAAATCTACTTATATATACCATCTACTACATTGAACCAAATTTCTTCATTCTCTTGTACAAATAAATATTGGAAAATACAATATAGAAAAAATACACGAGTACTTATTTTTACAGTTGGTATAATTGTCAAACATTCTTAAAAACTACATTGCACATATCAACTTTAATTATAGTGGCTCGTGAAAGTATTCAAACACCCGCTGAAGTCAGGGAAAAAGAAGACAGAGATTATTTTTGCCAATCCGGATAAATAGGATTCTACTGTACATATTTTTTTGTGCACTCCCACCAAATCTATACATTAACCTTGTGAAACATTTGTAAGCAGAAATCATTAAAGATTTTAAAAGTCTGGAGTTATGTAAAATCTAAAATAATTAAAAAGCTAATACATAGCACGATACAACATGTCAACTAAGTATTAATAGAAAATAAAGTGCATAGAATTAATGAAAACTATTGTGACTCTTTCGGTGCATTGTTGCGATAAATGTTCCATAACTTTTACAAATATTATCCAATTTACTCCATATTTTACACATACAATCTTAATACTCGTCTCTTACAGTAGTTACAACATTACTTTCAGAACTCAAATCTGACATGCATATTTTTATTGTTTAAAGTGTAAACACTTGTTTAAACGGTTTACCTACCAGATGCCTATTAATAGGCATTCAAATATTCTTTTAAATAACAATTCCACAAGGAATGATTACAATACGTTACTGAGAGCGATTCCTTGGCATCCAATTAAAATTATTACAGCAAATGAGAAATTTATTCAGAAATCCCTAGCTATGAACCACAGACTTTCAAAAACAATTTAATACCCACCAGGTAATGTGTTAATAGCAAGCGTTCGAATACTTTCTTGCCGCATTGTATGTAATTTGAATATTGTCCAAAGTACAGAGAATGATGAATACAGGTGATATCTTCTGTAAAAAGAGTATGCAGTATCGTCTTTTTGTTCTTGAAAGATCTTGGAGCCCGTATGTACGTGACGATCGAAAAAAAAATAAAATTTTTCTTACACAGTCATGTTTCCAGCTCCCCGAATAACTATGGGATCTGGCACCATTGTCACGTAGTGTTCCTCCAAATTCTGTTCATTTTCTTCTTCCTCCTCGTAGATCGCGTCGAAATCTGCCATTGTGTGATATTCGACGGTTCCCGCTCTACGAACAACACGATTATATCGTCGCTGGGAAGCGCAGAGCGGACGCTTTTCTCATTTAGATTTTCCACGGAATCGCAGCGCGTGCACGTTAGTGTTTAAGTGTCACGCACAAACATTTTCGCGGCCGCAGATCATAGGCCAGACAGTAAACTTTTCGCTGAAAGTGGCTCGTAACGACACCATTCACAACACAACACACGATGCGCACTGCGGATGCTCACAGCTCATCAATTTTTCATTCAATGCGTTTCAGGTTGGCCAACCTTCCAGCGTTCGTTCTCAAACGAGCTGGTAGCGCGAGCCGAACACCGCTCCATTCAAATTACGCGCGCTATCGAAAATTCGAATTTCAAACTGGAAACACTCCAAAGGTTATATTTAACATTTTTTTCTCTACGAAATGTGTCTTTCTGAAACTTTGAAGATATTTTTTCGCATATGCGAGAAATAAGTGTGAATTTTTTCATTGATGTATATTCAGTAAAAAGTAGAAATAAATATAAATATATTTGTAGGGCTTAATCGCCGGAGTTACAGTTTGTTGATTGAAATAGAAAAGAAACTATATAATTTAACAACTTGAAAGTATTATAAAATTGACAAGTTGATTCTTCGACGATAGTTGGTTATTAGTTAGCTATATGCATTTTTTAAAAATGGAACAGATCGATTTTTTGAAGTTAGCAAATTGAAATTCGAATTTCACACGGCAGATTTCATGAATATCGTACAATTTTGGCTTCAGTAAAATGCTAAGACAAACCGAATAGGTTAATGTCTGTAAAATAATTAACGTCCGTAACATGATCTCGACGTATTGTTTGGTCGATATGAAAGCGTTCAACGCAGGATAACGTTTGACCACGTTGGCAGAAGCACAAGAGAAAATTTCGTTACACGATTTAACAAGTGCTTTCGACTAATAACATAGAATTGTGCAATCACTTTAGCTAGTCATAATTAATACACCATGCCGCCGAAACGGAAAAAAGATGTCAAGAAGATGGACATCGAACCTTTGCCAACGTAAGTCCTGCACTTATATCCTATTATTCGAAAGAAAAGGCTTTAAAGCGGTCGTCATAATTAGTTGTCCACCCTACGGTGCCTGTAATGAATCTCGGATCTTTTCTTCCGAAAAACAGACCACAATTAATCTATTAATTAATAGTAATAATGATTAATATTAGCCCCCTGCGCGAGGACAAAGTAGCTGAATAATTCTTTAAAAATTAACAATTGTTCTGAAATTATTTGTTTTCCATGGGGAAAGAATCGAGCCGGATATTCCGGAAGTGATAGAAGTGGAAGAGACACCTAAACCATTGGTGTCGATGGTCACCGGGCAGCCATTTGGGCCCCGAGTCCAACAGATTCCTGAGAAAATGGAAGACGCAAGCTCGGATGACGAGCTGGAGTCTGAAAGCGACGAGGAACTGAAACGATTGACGGAAGATGTATCAGAAGTGCCTTCGGAATTCTGGCATATACAAAAGCTTATCAGATACATGAAAGCAGGCAACCAGACCGCCACTTTGGTAGCGCTTTGCCTCCTGAAGGACTACGATCTGAGTAGCAGGGTAATGCTCCCTTGAAAGTTACTTTTCCCTTAGGACCGGCATGTGAAAGTTCACAAATAATTTATCGAAAATATGGAAAAATAATAAAAGGATTATATTCGAAAATAGATCATTCAAAGAGCCATCCAAGACATGGGGGGCTTGGAGATCCTAGTGAACCTCCTCGAAACCACGGATTTAAAATGTCAGAGCGGTTCTTTGTCGGTTTTGTTGCAAATTGCAAAGTCCTCGGATATGAGACGATGCCTAATCGATCTCGGCATCGTGACACCCTTGATCGAAATGCTGAAACATCCGGCTAGAGACATTCAAGTTAGTTTCCTCTTACAATAATGTTTCTTTCGATTCGATCCAAAGAAAGTAAAAGAATTTTGTTGCAACGAAGGTCCTGGCTGCAGAGACCATGGCGATTATCGCACAAATAAGGAAAGCTCGGAAGCAAATACGTCTTCGAGGCGGTATACCTCTCATCGTAAGCGCTTTCACGAACCGACGCTTGATTCTTGGATATTGAATATGTAGAATCAAAGTTTATGTAACATTATTTATCTAGTTGGACGTGATGGACGTACCTGACTCGATTCTCTACCAGAATTTCGACACTGCAAACGAATATAACAGGGAGATAATGTCGGTCGCCATAGCTTGCGCGAAAGTGTTGGATTCTCTGAGCCGCAGCCCTAAAGTGAAACAGGAGCTTCGCAAGTACGGTGCTGTTAAAATTATGGAGCGTTTTTTGAAATCGAAACACACCTCGTTGGTGATACCGATGATGGGTACCGTCCAACAATGTGCGACCATGGTAAGTGGTATACCTTTTTGAAAGGATGCAGCTAATACTTTTCTCAAAGAAAAATGGAAAATTCGCAGCCAGTTTTCCGGGAGGCGTTCGAAGATACGAACGTCATATACTCGGTGGTGCATCACTTGAAGAGCGCGGATATCAAATTGAAAGAGAACTGCGCTCTAGCGATATTCAACTGCGGCCCGAACAAAGTTGCGAGGAACATAGTTCGGGAGACAAACGGTCTAGACATGCTCTGCAAATTGGTGAAAAACAACGATGTTCAGGAGAACAAGAGCCTTTTGGCAGCGGTCACCGGTGGAATTTGGAAATGCGCGTTAAGCCCCGAGAATGTAGCCAGGTTTAATCAGAACGGTTTGGTGGCTTCTTTAGTGATGTTTCTAGAGGAATACGAGGACGAAGACGTGCAAGTAAACGTTGTGGGAGCCCTGGCGGAATGTTGCAAGGACCCTACCAACAGGACTATCCTCAGAGTGAACGACGGCCTACCGAAACTTGTAACGAAACGCAGTAATTTTAGCGACCTGTGTCGCAGTATAGGTATCCCCCGTGTAATACAGTAGTCAGGTCCCGAAGAAGTATACCATTTTTTCATAACTAACATTTCCGTATACGTAACTATAAGGTTTTAGTAAAGTTGTTTCTTACGCTGCACGCTTCTTGCAGGAAAGGTTCTGCAGTAGAGTTCCAATTGTTTAGCATAGTTTATCCGTGTTGCACGGGGGAAACCTGTATTCCAAATAATTCTGAAAATTTATTAACGCGTAGATCAGACTGTTAACGTCGACATACGAACCCTTACTGGAGAATGTACCGTTGGTATTGAGGGAATGCGCGCAAGACGAAGAGTGCATGAACATCATCAACGATCCTCCTCACGTTTTGGACGGCGTGCGATTGATCTGGTCGTTGCTGAAACATCCCAGCGACAAGATCAAAAGAAACGCTTGTCTCGCGTTGGTACCCTGCATTAAATACGCGAAAGATTCGCCGGAAATGGTGCGGGCATTCGTGGGCGGGGTAGAACTTACGGTCAGCCTCCTCCAAAGTGAAGATACCGAAGTTCTGAGCGCAGTTTGCGCTACAATCGCCGAGATTGCGACCGATCCAGAAAATTTGGGCATCCTCAGCGATCACGGTGTGGTGGAAGAACTGGCGAAGCTCGTGACAACGGTAATTCTTTCATTTGTCTACAGCACGATTAACCCAACAAATAACACTGTCTTCCGATAAATGTTACAATCCAGGAAGACGAAGGCTTGCGTGCGAATTTGACTTTAGCTATAGCGTACTGCAGCGAATGGGAAGAAAATAGTCATAAGTTTGGTCAATTGAAAGCAGTCGCACCGCTCGTTAAATATATGACCAGCAAAAATACTGATGTTCTGAGAGGTGTTTGCATAGCGGCGTATCATTTGAGCAAAGAACCCTCGAATTGCATTACTATGCATACGTCCGGCGTGATCAAGGTACCAATGAAGCTTACAATGAGCCATCAAAGTGAATACCCCTTGCAAATGTGTTAATGCATTTTTTTTTTGCAGCATATATTGCGCCTGGTTGGATCCGACGATGCAGAAGTGCAAATCGCTGCTGCGTCTACAATTCGAAATATCAGGAAGCTCGCGCTGACGGCGGAGCAATTGCACCTTAAAGAAATGTATGTATAACAAGATTATTATGTGATCGATATTTTGCCTGCATTTATATGCATGCACAGTAGTGCGCTGTAGAGAGTGGCTTGATTCGACGTTTTCTTATTTGTAGAAATAAATTGGAGGAAACCGATTATCGTCTGTAATGCAAGAACAAGATTTAGAAATAGAGACAACTGGATAACGGATTAAAAGTAAATGTGAAAATAGATGTACTGGAGGATTCTTAATAAATAGCAGGATTTACATTTACAATTACAAAATTTCTTTATTTTTCATTATTTTTTTTATGGAACTTATTAGACCAACTTTATAGTAGAATAGTAAACTATATGTATTATATATAGTAGTAGTATAGAAACTTATTGAAAGATTTTTAATAAAGATCTTGCAAATTAATATCTATGATTATATCAAACCTATTCCCTTCCATAACATCAGTTATGGCTCTTCCATAAGATCAGTACAGACATTGCATCTTATGGACTTTTCTCCATTTCGATGTCGCGGCCCATGTTACCGATGGTTCCGTATTAGCAAGAACTGAATATTTTATCAGATTCTATTGGTATAGTCTATGTATAGTCACCGTGATAGTCACAGACGAGGTATCGTCTGTGGTATAGTTCTTCAGCGTAGAGGGCGTAAGAAATCGAGTGTTTTTTAACAATGTCGGTATTTCAGATCGTGGGACACGAAACCCCTTATGGTGATTGGTCTATTCCTATGCCTCGTCTATGGTAAAATCCTTCGTCTCTATAGTACAGCTAGAACGGCAATAATCACTCGCTCTTAATTAACAACACTAATATTATTAATGCACAATAACGATAAAATCATTTAATAGACAATCTGACATCGAGAACTTATATATCAAAATAATTGATATTATTCTCCTTTTTATTTGTCACGCCAGTAAAACTATCATCAATCAAAATACATGGATAATGCGTTGAATATTATGGAACTCTGATTTTGATTGGTAGCTCTCGATATGGCAAAGCGGGGCAGACTATATAATTATATTGTACAACACATTTTGATCAACGATGTGCACATTATAATAACCAGAAAACATTCTTAGCAATCCCATATGAAAAATATTTAAAAAGCAACATTATCTTTCATCTTCCAGAAGAATAAAAAGGGACAATGCCATTATCGTAGATTTTTATAGCTGAATTTTTTCGCACATCTTATCATTCCGATCGAGATCCACTTTGATTGAATCGATTATAAATACATAAACATATGAGACATAATAGGCACAGTATACTCGAGTAATACTGTGTTTCGTAATCTGTATAAGTACGCGTTATCGTCAATTACCTTACCTAAGATTCCTACGATCAGTAGAAGTTTATAAATTGCCGCTGATATTAGGAAATTTTCCAGTTACGATTCGACCATACAAGCTATTGCGCTCTTTCCGCCGTTCCATACAAATGTTTACATCAACAGGTAAAATATTTAAACAGCCACTATTTTAACGGAGTAAATTATTTTGCGGGATATGCGTTCGCACCGGATACGGATAATTAAATTTTTGTTCTCCTAACGCGTGCCATTATTGATCGAATGATGTTTTTCGAATAAGTAAATCCGCGACGAACGTACACATCGGTCATATGACATGTCGCGTCTTTTTTATTTTCTGTATCTTAAATTCACTGTTGTAATAGAATAACAATTCGATAAATCATTATGAATCATCTATAATTGAAGCAAAAGTGAAATTCATCCAGATCTCGTGTAAATATTACGTGTCTAAAATTCATGCGAAATCCACGTGACTATCGTTAAAGTTTACGTTGCGGTTTATACCATTCTGCTATTGTAAGTAATATTTGCATATATGTTTCTCAATCAGAAAATCAGTTTTTCCTCACAATACTGTACTCGAGATTTCTTTATTGTTCCGTGACTATCTATTTTAACGTAATTAACTATAAAAATTTTCGTAATATCGTGAATGTAAATTAGTGATTAAGAGTTTTTTGCTGTTATTTATTACAATTCATAGGATTAATGTATAAAATTATTTTACAGGTGATAAAAAAGAAGCTGGCCCACAAAATGGCACAGTTCCATTAAAGGAAGAATTCAATCCCTCTGGTTAGAATTCTTCTATGTTTTTGCAAAAAAGTTTTTTCAGATTATTGTTCTATGTTTCAACTATTAGATCAATATTTTATAGAACACCAACATATTCGATATAACCCTTTGAAGGGAGAATGGGTACTAGTGTCGCCGCACCGTATGAAAAGACCATGGGGAGGGCAACTAGAGTTAGATACAGAGAAAGACCTCCCAGATTATGACCCTAATAATCCTCTTTGTCCAGGCAATGTCAGAGCCAGTGGAGAGGTGATATTTTTGTAAAGTTCTGCTGAACTCGGTAATTATTTTAACACATTCAACACGAATCTCTGTTTGTTCTAGGTAACTCCAATCTATGAGAACACATATTCGTTTGTCAATGATTTTCCTGCACTACTAGAAACAGTTCCTAGCCCAACAAAATCGGAGGACGAATTGTTCCAAATGGACTCTGCCAGGGGCACATGCAAAGTAATGTGCTTTCATCCAAAATCAAATGTAACAATAGCTCTTATGCAAGTGTTTGAGATCAAAGAAGTGGTCAAACGGTACGTTCATAATAAACGTATTTCCTCGTAATCTCAGTTCTTGGTCAACAAGTACTGTTCTATAACAGGTGGATTTTTGAAATGCTTGAGCTGGGAGAGAAATGGACTTGGGTACAAATATTTGAGAACCGTGGTGCTCTGATGGGGTGCAGCAACGCACATCCTCATTGCCAAATTTGGGCCAGCTCTTTTTTACCAAACGAAGCTAAAATAAAAGATAAATATCTTACTGATTATTATAATCGCAATAAGAAACCACTCCTCATTGATTATGTGCAGAAGGAGCTCCTTAAAAAGGTAAGGAAAGATTACATACACACATTATTTAATAGAATAGGCTGTAGATAGGTATATAATTGATAACTCACGTTTCAGGAGCGAATTGTACTGGAAAATCGAGATTGGGTAGTTTTAGTACCGTTTTGGGCAATATGGCCTTACGAAACGATGGTACTGCCCAAAAAGCAGATTTCCAGGATGCAGGATTTAACAGAAAGTCAGCAGGAAACACTGGCAGTTGTTATGAAAAGATTATGTACAAAATATGATAATTTATTCAATTGTTCTTTTCCTTACTCTATGGGCTGGCATGGTACAGTAGAATATTCATTCGATATAGCCAGTCATTAATAGAAGAGAATTATTATAAATCTGTTTTGTTTAAAGGTGCACCGACCGGTCCATGCATGAGACGAGACTATCCTTACTGGACGTTTCATGGAATCTACTTACCTCCTTTATTACGATCTGCAACTATAAAGAAACACATGGTCGGTTATGAGCTTTTCGCACAGGCACAAAGAGATTTAACACCAGAACAGGCGGCGGAGAAATTAAGGAGTTTACCCGATGTCCATTATAAATATCCAGAAACAAGTTTAAGTAGTTGCGAGATAGAAAAATACACTAATTGAATTAATTTAATTTATATACGATAATACATTTTTGTAGATGTATATGTCCCTTATATATACATTATTTACAAAACCGCATATTGCTGAATTATGCACACACGATCTTTATGAATAAAAAGCATAATAAACACACATAAACGTATTTTGAATTTCACGTGCTCAATATACGGGGAATGTCCGATCGATTTTTTTGCTCCAAGCATGAATTCCTCCAATGATGTCTTTTATCTCGAAATCAGTTTCATCGAATATTTTTTGCAGATGCTTCACTGCTTTTTGTGAATCATTGCCTCTTCTGCACATCACGTATACTAAAATAATATTAAACTATGACTTGCATCACCTTAAAAAAAATTCAAATGTACGTTCAAATTCGTACCTCCAAGTTTATCATGCTCTTCTTTTATCTCTTCCATTTTATTTTTTATCAACGATATCGTTTCTGTGCTTCCAATTTTATGCAGTGGCACATTTACAGAATTCTTTAAATGACAAATTTCAAATTCCTCGGGTGAACGCACATCGATCAACATGTGAGGCTTTGTTCCTAACTCCAGAGCTGTATTATACTCCTCCACGCTAATTCTTTCATCCTTTTGCAAGATATTCAAGTTTGGATCCTTGTCGTTCGCTTTTGCGCCACAAAACTGTTCATAATCAATTAATATCTGAACAGATGGGCATTCTCCACACACGAGACAATTTGCATTTTTTGGACGCAAGTTGATATTGCGAAACTTCATTTCTAGACCATCGAACAGAAGTAGCTGGCCAGATAAAACACAAGGCAGTTTAAGTACAATCTTTAGTGCCTCTAATGCTTGGAGAACGCCAATGGTTCCAACAGCTGTAGTAGTAAAATAAAACAATGAGTAAACATTCTAGAAATTAAAGAAAACAATAGATATATTAAATGTATACCTGGACCAAAGACTCCCCCATCTCCACAATTTGTTACAGTTTCCGGAGGAGGTGGCTTAGGGAATATGCATCTGTAGCAAGGACCTTTGTAATTGAACACTGATAAGTGTCCTTCGAATCTTAATGCTGATCCAGAAACTAACGGCCTCTTACTCAAGACGCACGCATCGTTTAGTAAATAACGTGTAGCAACATTGTCTGTTGCATCTAACACTACATCATAGTTTTCTATTATTTCCATTGCATTGTTACTATCTAATTGGACCTTGTATGGAGTAACTTTAATGTTACTGTTCATACTGCAGGGAATACATAAGTACAGAATAGTGAATGCATACATTGATTATATAGTACAATGTTTATGGGTCCAAGATACAAAAGAAGTGCCATAGGACAAAGTACCTTGATGTTTTTTGTAGAGAGTAAAAAAGTGTATCAACTGGTGCGGACATGGTACAAAAATAGTGCAATTGCATTTTTCAAATGCAATATGCTACACCATTTTGTCCTATGACTTTCTTTTGTCATTTTAATGATACAACTTGTGCCAATTGCATGGGATACCCTCTATACATTGCTTCCTATTAATTTTTTAAGTACCGATTCAGGTGTTCTGCAGCGGCATCTACTTTGGGTGTCCCTATGTTTGCTTCTGTGTATAACAGCTGTCTATGAAGATTGTTAATCTCAACGTCATCATAGTCAAGGATACCAATGTGTCCTATACCAGCCGATGCCAAATATAAAGCAGCAGGGCATCCAAGACCACCTGCTCCGACAATCAGTATGGAACTATTTTTCAATTTGATTTGGCCTGGAATTTCATGATGAAATTAGTATTTCATTTTCAAAATTGATTATAATAAAAACTTCTAATATTTAGTACACCTTCAATGCCTATTTCTGTTAAAAAAATTTGTCTGCTGTATCTCGATATTTCGTCATTACTTAAACCATAGTCTTGCAAGATTTGTTTTTCGCGCCTCAGGGTGGTCAGTTGAGCTTCTTTCGCACGTAACAATTGACGAAGTTCCATAATTTCATCGATTAATTCCTCTTCATTCATATTTTTTGAGTGAATTTTTTCAAATCGATTATTAATCCGCCTTGTTGATATTTGATAGGCGTATGGTTTTCGAAATGTTCGACTAAAGCGAAACTGAAAATTCGGTTAGGTTATATCGACATCTATTTGGAGGATGAAACAGCACCGTTAAAATGTCGCAATCATGAGATTAATTATTATAGGAGGCGTGATGCGATAAGCACGCTCGATTAATGTTCCAACGAGCAAAGCAAGTATTTAGAATTGTTTCATAACCTCCACTGGATTAAAATGGTCTCAGTGGTTGAAGTGGTCTCACGTATAAAGCATGTATAACACTAATCGCATTCTATGTTAGTGCGCGTATAAATTGTCAATTAAATCGTCATTGATAAGTTTTCATTATGTCGTCGTAGTACGTACAGTGAGTCAAAAAAGTATTCACACTCAATGCTTTGCAACAATGTAAACTTTAAAAAACAACATATCACTACAATCTAGATTTTTGAATATTTTATTGATTATTTAGAAATGATGAAACATATCCACGAAACAATGAAAATCATATAGAATATAACAAAATATTCAACCATTTTGTAAAAAACAAAAAAAGAAAAGTATTCCTGACAACTTATATATAATGAATAAGTTTGTATTTTAAATTTTGAAAACAAAAAAATTTAAGATGACCTAACCCCTTTCGGTATTGTTTACATTTGTTATCAATATAGTTAACATATATATGTCATAAAGCAATAATTATATATGCTTATTCTTTTTTCTTACGGCAATTATTCTTGATACATCTAACAATACGTAAATTAATATATATTTTTCATTTTTTCAACTTTACGACGTTCTTGTTAAAACTAACTATATTGTAGGAATACTTTTTACACTGACCGCATGTAATAAGTATGCGTATAAAAATGTTGTAAATGAAATAAATACGGAATTAATGTCTTATTTAGCCAAGATCAGAGACTGTAAAAGATGTTTTATTATTGAAATTAACTACTCTATTTACGAATTCTTTTCACACTGACCATGTATTGAAAATACGCTTATGAAAAAGTGACAAAAGAAATTGATACGGAGCTATCGTCACTAGCCAAGATCAGTGGATGTAATTCCATCCGCTTTGGACTGATTGTGCCATCGCGTGATTTCGGCGAGTGGTTAAAAAACTATTAAAAGCGAAGAAAGCAGAGAGAGCTGACATGATCGACGGGAGGCTAGGTCTTTCGTAAATCATGATGCATACAATTTCGATGATCCTCGCGAGGTCTGCATGTTTATTCGGACAGTGTCGTGCGCAATAAGTACAGTACAGTCTCGGGCAAAGGTAGGAAGCTGATGATTAATGTCACGGTCAGCGAGGTTCTCACTCTTGACAAGTGTACACAGGAAAATCATGATCCTCTAAAGTGACAACGCGAGAACGTCGCTCGTGAAGAAGTTTTATCGTAACGAACGTCAAAATGGTGGAACCAATTTTTGACTATCAGTTTCGTTTGATACTCATCGGCGACAGTACAGTCGGGAAAAGTTCGTTGCTGAAGTATTTCACCGATGGGAAGTTCGCAGAGGTATGCAGCGACCCTAACCATCTCAACAACATGGAAAAATTGTTTCTGAATAAATAGGCAACTTGTCGCGTCTCGTCATCATGATGATTTTCCTCTCCTCAATTAGCTACACTCCAATTACAGCGGGCTTTTTCTGTATCACAAAGATTTCGTTCCTCTAATCCAGTAACACAATTGGAGTATTTCCAATTTCTTAGCCTAATAATAGACTATTATTGTTCGGAGAAATAGAAATATACAGCTTAGTATTTTTACAGCTTATGCGAAATCTGAATAAATCGATTTTCTTTATTGTTTGCATTTGTTATGTAAACTGATGTTAGGTTAGTAAACAATTAAACGTGCCATCATTCTTTAATCGATTTGCTATTCTTTTGTAGGCGAATTTAAATCTGAATTTAAAAGAGAATCGAAATCCTTTGAAGCTCTAAAGCTTTTTCATTTAATCCATTATCTATTTGATCAGTTATTTTAAATATAATATATTTCGTATTGAATGAGTTTGCAAGAATTTGAATTTGCATAAAAATGAAACATATACTCATAAGCATGTTACTGAATTTATAAAATATAAATACTTTGTCTTTATAATGTATTATATTTCAGCTTTCAGACCCAACGGTCGGAGTTGATTTTTTCGCCAGATTGATCAAGGTTAAAGATGGAACAAGAATAAAATTGCAGTTATGGGATACAGGTGGCCAAGAAAGATTTAGGTGTGTACCTCATTGTTTACTACTATACACAACTTGTTTTACTTGTTTAGCATATACCCTTTCTTCATAATATAATTTTAAAATAAATAATTATACAATGTATAATAATAAAAAAAATACTTCCCTTATCTCAGGGCAATCACAAAATCTTACTATAGAAATTCTGTCGGAGCATTGCTTGTGTACGATGTTTGCAACAGAGTTAGTTTTGAACATATTCCTGAATGGATGATGGAAGCCGAAACACACATAGAACCACACCGTCCTGTGTTTGCATTGGTTGGCTGCAAGTTAGACTTGATTACCAATGGAGGTAAGCGAGAGGTTTCAAGGGAAGAAGCTAGAGCCTTTGCCGACGAGTGTGGTGTGCATCACATCGAAACCAGTGCGAAGACTGGAGTTAATGTTGAAGAAGCATTTCAAACAGTCACACAGGAAGTTTATGACAGAATACAAAGTGGAGAGTACAAGGTAGAAGATGGTTGGGATGGTATTAAAACAGGATTTGCCAGACCCGGTGGTTTAGATTTTAACTTAGTCGAAGCAGAACCAGCAAGAAGTTCTTGTTGTTAATTAACGTTAACTTTACTCAAAAGAATACAAGTCTTTGGAGTGCAGTAATAATATTACATTTATGTGTTGCATAAAAATTTGATTGCAATTTTGTATATTATTTTATGGGTTTCAATTTGTCTCGATCAATTATAAATTCTGTGTATATACTTATATTTAATTAATCATTGAACTATGTACCACTGCATTCTTGTTCTAGAGAAAAGACTAATGATAAATATAAACTGTGTATAAGTCTTTAGTAATCATTCTTGTACATAGCTTGTATAAACAAATCTATATATACATATACATATATATATTATATACACAGAGAATTGAATTACTTAGGCATTGAGCTAGGAATGTTTTTTATCTCATTTAAAAAATAAAATAAATAAGCATGAAAGGAATTCATGTTCTAAATATAAATTTAATATACTGTTTTTGTGTATTTTCTCATCCAAATTAACTGTTCTTTTGAATAAAGAAAGTAACTGCCTACGCTCCTTGTCAAAATCGTTTTTCTACTGCGAGTTTGTTACAGAATATCTTGATAATACAAAATGTTAAGTAATAATGAGTTAAACCTTCAGAAATGCTGTGAACATACAAATTAAATTCACTGGTGATTATATATTGTACATACAAAAATTAGGAACGAAATGCTTGTATCAGATATGCTGGTCGATTTGTGTATCTTCAATAGTTATTTTTTGTTTTTAATGCCACAGTTTGTGATAATTAGACTGCGGGGTTTTATGCATGGGTTAGAATATCTAATATTTAGTATCGTGAAAAGTTTAATGAATTAATTTTTTATTTTACTTGGAAATCCAATAGTATCTGAAATTATTCTATAAAAATTTATGTTTGCATAAACGTCTGCAGTCTAGTAATAATATTATACACACACACAAGAAGCCAAATTTACATATATACTTTGCTACTGTTCGTATTTTATTAAAAGTTAACAGAATAACAAAATATTATTTATTGTAACTCTTTAGGTTACAAAAATACACTATGAAATCAACAATGATGTTTGCGTTTTGGATTACAAAAAAAAAAACGAGCGATTTATTCTGTATATACTACATCACATGTTTATGTGACAATCTTGTTGAAGAACCTTGTTATGGAATACCATATTAGCGCACCTTAATTTACATTAGTTACTACAGACTAATAAACTGTTTTATTATATTTTTATCATAAGATGTACATGTAAGTGCCATGCTGTGTACAAGGCAAAAAAAGATTTTATATAAAAAGTATGTAGTACAATATTTTTAATATGACCATTTTTTACCGGGTTGTATGTTTTACACTTTTTCATAACTATCTTTAAAACAAGCAAAACATCAAATTTATCTGAACCTTTGCATACTTTTAAGGTGAAAACAAGTTGATGAGGGTAAATCGAGATATAAATATTATCTATAGGACTTGCATAACTTACTGCGAGTTTAATTGACTAGGAAAATATTTATTTACAATACAGTAACATTATTATACACAGTGTATAATACTTTTGATGACGAAGGGTGCAGCGAATTATCGTTTTGTATAAATAGAACAAATGCAGCATAGTGTTCATTTATGAAGTTTTATACTCATTAACTGTGGCATAAAGCAAAAATCTGTAGATATTTTTCATGAATTGCCAACTATATATAATAATATACATATATACGGCATCAAATTTGTATAGTTCTCTATACACGTAATTTGTCTTTTAGTCAATAAATAGAAATATAGGATACACGTGCAGTGTTTTGAAAATACAGATTAATAAAAATGAATTTTGTAGCTACAAGAGATTGTAAATGTGTTATGTTAGTATTGTCCAAAGTTGTAATAAGTTCCTTTGCGTTTTTAACTATTCTTCTGTAAATAGAAATCGTCAGGTTTACGTTGAAAATGTGAATTATTACAAATTTTCGAGCTATATTATTTAAACACACACGTACAACACACGCATACAAATACATATACACATACACACATATACCATCTACATACAATATATAGTTTGTAATTGTGTTCTCTTGAAATGTAAAATTTGATGAACTTGGAGGTACATATATCTTCGTGCACTACACATTTATATATGATAATGTTGGAAAATAAACAGTATATCATAGAACTTTATATTATTTTTCTATAATTTACTGTATGGCTTTATTGATATTATTCTTTGCGATATAACACAAATAGGTTCGCCGTAATTCTGTACTTTTACATCAACATGTTTAATTTATTATTAATTACTTTATCAACATATTAAGTATTGTGTTCTATGTATTACATTATTTTGTGTTCCATAAGACTGTGATCATCAGAGTATTTAAAATCATAACAAGATATAAAATTTTATATTGAATATATAGTAAGTGAAAATTATTTATTCACAAATTGTACAAATGGCAAAATTTAACTTGAACTACACAGAATGTTTCGGCAGGTATTCGCGTCTCGGACCTTGACTCGAAAGAACTGAAAAATTGCAAAATATTAATATTGGCAGTTAAAAAAATAATAAATATACTAGAATTTATGTCTTCAATTTTTTTTAAATTATTGAAAGATAAAAAATATATAATTTATATAAAAGGTATTTAATTTGTGTAATTGATACTATAAATATTTATATTGTTTTATAGTTTTGAATTGTTAAATTATATACAAGTTTACGTTACAAAGATGGTAAACGTTCTATAATCGCCTATTATTAGATATAATATTATATGAACTAAAGATTATTACAGTAATTTAATAATTCACATGGATTCTCGTTAATAAAAGTTATTTATAACGTGACACTTACAAATACTTTTCCAATTAATTTCTTTACTATTCATTCAAGTTTCATTTGAAGTAACATTAAAATGTGTTTATTAACTCTTTTAATTACTATTAGAATTTTAATTTACAAATCAATAAAATATCTTTACTGTATATACAATTACAATTCAATGAACTATTCACAAAGGTAGGTTTAAATTTAAGGAGAAAAATTATAGTAATAATATCTTTATATTTCGCAAAGTTAAATATATATATATATATTCTTAATTTTAATAGTTTTAGCTCACTATTTTGGAAGGAAAATCTAAGTAGCTTAACTGTATTTAAAGTGACTAGAAACGTTACTATTTCTTTCTCTTGCTGTCAGTATAATATTTCTTATTTTGGCAAGAATAATGCGATGTAAATGTACGAAATTGTGGACAGCTTCTTAGAAACACTATATTTATATATTATTTATTCATTATTTGTATATATATATATATATATATATATATTTATATAAGTAATACTTCTTTCTCAATAATACTTTTTAAAATTATCTAACTGTACAGTATTTTTTAAGCAATTTAGCTCAGATATTTTATATTTACAAAACAATTCAGTGTCTAAACTATATACATACAGGCTAGTTTTAAAGGGAAAGGAGGAATTAATCTTGTAGCGTTGCAAAGACTTTAGTAAAGTGAGTCACAAAGTTAACAAATGACAGATATGATAAGATGATAAGATTTAAAAGTTCAAGACCATTTAAAATTTTTTGAAGCAGGACATTTGAGAGTTAGTGTAATGTTAAATAGGAATTAAAGGTTTCGTAAATGAGTAAAATATTTTGTATAAGTTATAATAACACTATCCAACAAAATTGAACATTTTAAAGAAAATTAAACTTTTTAAAACCTGAGGTTGATGGGGAAAAACTTTTTTCGAAATAATATTCAGCGCATTAAAGTTTATAAGAATCCCTTATTGGTTATCAAAACACAGAATTGCGTTAGATAGTACAGAAATACGTTCATAGTTATAACAGTTATCCACTTTACTCCAACGTTGCAGGTCTGTAGTAGTAGGAATGGGGTGGACAGCTATTATGATTATAAACGTATTTCAAACGTTATTTTTTGAGAAATCAACCATACTTAGTATTACTTAGTGATTTGAGAAAGAATTTGCAGAGATTCATTGTTATTTTCGCAGCTTAGGAGGATTCATGAAGGAAGGATAACGTTAAATTTATGAATAGCAACATAGGCACGGAGATATGTCTACCTTAAATACCTAAAATTCAGTCTACCCTATTATTCACTGCGTACATGCTGGCGGAGTTTAAATCTCCCGTTCCCTCGTATTAAGTTGAATTCCGATGTGTCTGCAACACAATACGTAACAAAAGCACATAAAGACAAATCCGAAAGATTTTTGAATATGATAGATACCAACCAATATTGAATTTTTCTGAAGTGTCTCATCTTGGAATGTCTTTTCAATGATCTATGAATACAAGATCTGTCTTATTTAAAGGCAACTGAAGAAAAGACTTGTTCCTTGATGGTAATTTTTACTTTCATAAGATTTGTTGCACATGCGAGGATTTTGCATTTATGTAATAAGTGAGGTACTAACATTTCATAGAATCACTTATTATTGTTTTACTGCTCCAGCGACTCGCATCCAAACAAAACGTATTCTTCTCTTGATAACCAAAATGGATTACCTTCTAGGTATTCAGGAGGAGTTTTACCTAAATAATTATACGTGTATAGATATTTGAACATTTCATAAATTCATTGAACATTATCGTATGTGCTTACCAGGATGTACAGCTAAAGGCACGTAAGTGGAACCCATAGCAACATGCCAACTATGTGTACCAGGACAATTTCTAACTTCTAGAATTTTACTATGTTCAGACAACAATTCTTGTAAATCTTTAGTTAATCTTAACTCGAAACCTGAAAGATCAGTGTTGCCTCCGGTAAGTAAGATGTTTGAGAGGCAATCGTACATTAGATCCTCTGATAAACCAGATGTAACATCTTTTATTACTTGTGGTAAGCCAAGATTAATATACATCATTTCAGGAGCAATATATAATTCCGAATCGAAGGAAACTCTCTGGAAGATATAATAATAATTATATAGTAAAACAGTAAAATATTACTCTTTTTAAACGCTTTTAAAAATTTTCAAATATAATGTAATAGCAAAATTTACTAGAGGTGTTCGAGAATCCGAAAATATTATTGTCGATAATATTCGAGATTCCCGAGCATATTAGGTTTGTCGATCCGATGCCTTCCCGATTCGTCCCTACCATCGGGTACGTGATATTTTCGGGTTCTCGTATATCTCTAGAATTTACATACCCAGTGTTGCTTATAAGCAGCAGCATAGCTATCAACCCTAAGATTAATATGTTCCTTGGATTTTTGCCCTACTCGTTTTTCTTCATTTTTGATATTATAGCTTAGTCTACATTTTTCTTTAACAGTTAGGGTATCCAAATATGATATAGGAATTTGATGATACTCCTTTGGTTGCCAATGCATAGCTTGTTTCAAGTGATAAGCTACATGCCAACCACCTACAGGCAACAATCTCCAACGTTCTGGTACAACACGGCCACCAATCACAACAGCTACCGTTGTACTAAGAGCTCCGCTATCAACAATGACGCAAGTTTCCACACCCAACATTGCACACGCTGCTAAAGGTTTAGGTACCAAACACACTCTGCAAAGTTGATAATAATATCTTTATAGTATGGACAGTTTTTAGGACAGTGTAATTCTTTAAAATGTCATTTCCTTTCGATTATACCTTGCTACTTTGACTTCTTGGAACAAATAGTGCAGCAACTGTTTTCTGAGCATTGGATGCATCGCTAATGGTTCACAAAACATAAGCACTGCATTAGGTTTTCTTAGCGTTGAAGTTAAATGCATTTGCTGAAACAAGTGATCGACAAATGTTTTGAGAACCGTGAAAGATCCATCACTCAATGCTTCTGCCGGACTAACAACATCGACATTTGGAATTCCAAGAACTTCAACAGTATCTGTACAATACCCATTTATAAGTTTCTCGTAAGTTGGATTTGGCCTTGTATAACATGTCGGATCATTCTGATGCGTGGTTAATCTTTTCTTTTCTCTATATAATTTTACCGGGTTACAGAAAATACAAAATGGACCGCTGGGCCTTGGAACTTTGGTTTCCAACTCTGACAACTTCAACAATTTCAGTTTCTTTGCCAATGACTTTCCATCGCACTTTGGGCGTGTACTACTACTTGGAACATTTTGTGTCTGAGTTTGTTCCATGTGTGCTTCGTTATTGTATTTAGGTATGCCAAACATTGACAAATGTCTTCTCAAGCCAAAATTCGGTGTAATAACCCATGTGTATTTGTTTCCAATTTCGATTACTACTTTAGCACTGGTACCTTCAACACAATTTCTCTGACATGTGTAACCACTGCAGTGGTAACATTTCGGAAATGGTACATTTTCTCCTAACGTGAGTACCATATGTAGTCTGTAACACATCGCTTTAAAACTAACACTAAGTAGTTGCAAACACTTTATGTCTGGAAACCTAAAGTGTACTTTTGAAATCAATTCTTGCCATTTCATTTTCCTATAAAAAATGGGATAATTAGTAGAAAAAAGGTTAAAACAGTACACTATAAAAATATATATAGATTGATAAAGGAAGATGATAGAAAATGGACAAAATCTAGATAGTATTGACTTTTAGTTACAAAATAGCATTTGAATGTTTCCCTTCAATCGGGTGAATAATTGTACATCTACAATTCCTTGGGATTTATAGAATGGCACTTTATTAATATTTTGGGTGTCAAAGCTGTCCAGCTTTTGACCATTTTCTACCATTGAATAAATATGACATTTAGAGATACTGACAATTAAAAAGTTTGTAAAAATTCAACGCAAATTTTATTTTCTCAATGAAAGCTTGAAATGCCACGAGGTTGCATTTATTTATCAATTAAGTTATTGAACTTTAACGCAAGATTGACATAAACTTAACCTCAACCTTACCATAGGTAATCCGTATCCGACGTTTTCCTTAAGTATTTGCATGTGCTACCGAAAGCAATAATATCAGGTACGTCACAATATAACAAAATTTTTATCCAAATTTCTTCAGGGAAGACTGCTGGATCCATAATTATTAATATAAACGATACAAAAGGTACAATTAACAGTTACTAATACAAGATTGCAGACACTCCCCAGAAACGGTGAATACGCTAGTCAAGTTCAAGGTTACAATGGTGAAAATAGTGAATCAATATATTATCAACGGGCGATACCTCAATAAGAATTACTATGACGGTTATTATGTAATTAGTAACACACAATATTCCATGGTGAAAGCAAATGTTACGTAGTAAATATGGAAACGACATTGTAGATATTACTTTTGCGACTATAAACTATATACTATATATAAAAATTACGCATTTTGTTAGGGGAAATTTTAAATATGATTGCACATCTATATTTATTTGAGAAATATGGTCTGGAAAAATTATAGTACACGTTTCTGCAAAAATAAAAATTTAATGCGATATTTATAAAATGACACTAGCATGTTTCATATTAAAAAAATATTGTTTGTACATTTAATACTGGCTGTTATCTTAAATATTTAAATTAATTGCATTCACGAACCAACGAGAAGTGCATCTATGTAAGGATTTTTATGAGATAGAACTTCATCTTTGTACGTTGCGATTTTTCTCTTCAACTCTTCATCCGATGAAGATTTATCTAATCTTTTACATTTATTAACAAATTCCGTTATAAGTCCCTCAGCTTCCTATAATAAATTAATATCAATTATCTAAATGACTATTTAGATAGTAATGTCTAAAAAATAGTACTAAATAAATTTGTTGGATTTCCCATTAACGCTAAAAAGCTACATAATAATGTTACCTTAATAATTTTTTGTCTCTTCTGTGGATTATCAGATCCTTCGAAAACAGAGCCTTTGTAATCTTCGAGTTCCGCTTGCTTGCACTTAGCGAACTAGAAAATAGATTATTCTCTGTAATTAAAATCTGCAAAAATGTATATGCCAAATGTTTACCTCTATCACTTCCTGTGGGAAATTGGCCATTTTAGCGACATGTATTCCAAAACTCTGATCGCAAACGCCTTGTTTTACTTTGTACAATAAAGTTAACTTATTGTCATTAACAAGGGCTGTAACATGCTGGTTTTTAACTGCAGATATCTCCTCTTCCAATTTTGTAATTTCATGAAAATGTGTCGCGAAAAGACAGTAGCTTTTAACATCTCTGGCCAAGTACCTACAAAACTACTAATTACACATCTCGATTAAGAGGGAAGGATATTAACACAATGTTAAAAACTTACTCAGCAATTGACCATGCTATACCACAACCTTCATAAGTTGACGTACCTCTTCCTAACTCATCAATCAGTACAAGAGAATTACACGTAGCTGTCTATTAACAAATTTAAATACGATCATTTTCTACCTAAAATAAAATGTTAGTTTTTTAAACATACCTTCAGTATGGCAGCAGTTTCTATCATTTCCATCATGAACGTGGAAAGTCCTTTTAATTGTGAGTCGTCAGCACCTACTCGGGCTAATATACAATCCAATAACGATATCTTTGCTTGGTCACAGGGAACAAAACTTCCAATATGAGCCATTAGTGCAGCGACACCAACAGATCTTATATATGTGCTTTTACCTCCCATATTGGGACCCGTTATGATACAAAAATGATATTCTCCTGCAATAATAAAAAATGGAATTTTTTTTGATCTTGATTATCACGGGACGTCAATGGTAGATAATAGAGGTATGCGAGAACCTGAAAATGTCGGGTCAGGCCGATCGAGAATTTTATTCGGGATCGGGACGGATTCTCAAAAATTTCGGGATTCCCGAGCATATTCGGGTTCTCGAATGTATCGGGATTCTCGAGAATATTTGGAATTCCCGATCATATTAGGGTTTTCGAATATATCGGGATTCTTGAATATTCTCAGGAATCCCCCCCCCCCCGATATTTTCGAGAACTTGACTCGTCTTGATTCGTTCTGACCAACGAGTTCTCGCACACCTATAGTAAAGAAGAAAAATATTACCTCTTTTAAAATTGACATCATTAGCTATATAGTCCACTCCTTCCTGAATTTCTAAACAAGGATGTCGAACTTGAACAAGAGTCAATTCACCTGTTTCGCTAGGCAGCATATCGGGGCGAATATAAGGTTTATTTGCACCCACAGCAGCAGAAGCAAAAGCAGTAAGTACATCAAGAGAAGCTAACACAATACCAATAGCTTTTACGGGTCCACTGTATCCGGCTAATAATAACAATGACTCAATTTAAGTTATGATCAATTATTTGTTTACAATGCGCGATGTAATAATACCTGCGATTTGAATTATCTCTGCCACGACCTTTTTTTGTTCTACCGTATATTTATCTCTAGAAGCAATGTAATCATCGTTTAAATCACTGAGTTTACTGCTTCGGAATCGTACACCACCTTTGTTCGAATCCAAAATAGTATACTGCTTTTTATTTCTTAATATTTTTTCTTCCTTTAGCGTGATACGAAAGAAATAGCCCAATTGTTGATTGGATTCTAATTTTAACGTTTTGCCAGCATCAATTGAGAGATCTGCAGCAACTTTGCCTAATTGAGCTTGAATTTTCTCTTCCATTTCATTCATAGTATCCTTTAAGTCTGGTAATACCATAATGATAAATTAATATAAATTTGTATAAGGTTAAATATAATTTATATAAGTACCTTTTAATTCGTCATCAAATTCTGGCTTCACTAAGAAGTCGCCTTTCTCAGCGGCTTCCAAATCAATTGTTTGTTCAACCATCTGTTGGTACTTATCCATATCGTTAATAAGTTCTGATAGTGGATCTGTGAACATTGTTTTTAAAGCTACTACATTTACGCTAGATAATTGTTCTAGTAATTTTGGTAGCTGCGAGACACTCATGTAAATTCTGAAATTAAAAAAGAAGTCAATTCTGAAACTTAAATAATTAAAGGTGTGCGAGAACGTGATGGTTAAGACGGGTCAAGAATTTTATTCGGGATCGGGACCAGTTCTCGACTCGTCGCAACATCATGTACTCGATTTCCGGTGTTCGCACATCTCTATAAATAATGCTGAAGAAGAATATAGGTATACGTACTTGTAACAATCTTGCAAATTTGCTTTTTTCCTGGACAATTTTTTTGAGAGTATTTGTAAATCCGGTATACGCCTTAAATGTTCGTCACTGAGTGCAGATCGTAAGTCATTATCATTCACCAATGCTTCTACAATGTCATGTCTTTCTTTAATGAGAGATAAATCTTTAAGGGGCTGCCTCACCCATTGTGCCAGCAGCCTATGGCCTTGTGGTGTTCTACATTTATCCAAAAGCGCAAAAATACTTGACGGCGCATTTCCACTTAATGCAGAAGGTGTGTCATTACGTGATTCGATGTTAAGTGCTTTCACAGCAGCTGCATCTAATTTCAAATAACGTGAATGTTCTATTTGGTCTATGCCGAACTGATTCAAATTCCCTTCATCCGATGTTAACTATTCGAAAAGCATTGCATTAGATTGTAATTTAAGAAATTATTACCTATTTTTACAATTTAATAATATGATACTTACATCCAAGTATTTAACGAGAGCAGCTGTAGCAGACATGGCAAGGCTTAAATTTACTTCGGGCAAGGACTGTACATTTTGCTGTTGACCCTTCTTGAATTTGATTAAAGTATTTAAGTCTTGTATGATCGACTCACTGGAAAATTCATTTTTTTTTCTTAAGCTGACCATTACATTATTTCGTTCCATCATCTACAAAAATAAATATATTGATATTGAATCTGATTAAATTGCGGATTTTATGCATTTATGATAAAAATGAACAGATCAATTACAAAACTATAAATACATTAGAAGAATTTAAGGATACTATTGCATTATTTTCGACTTTTGAAAATTATTGAAGAAGAAAATATAATTTCGTTTAATTTCTACTTTTTACAATTGACTTGAACAATTTTTATTTTGCATAAAGATCCGCAGTCGATTGATAACACTGATAAGAATCGCCTATTGGTAATCGAAACTAGAGGTGTGCCAGAACCCAATAATGTCGGGTCGGGACGGGTCCCCGAAAATTTCGGGATTCTCCAGAATATTCGAAAATCCGACACATTCCAAAAATGCTCTTGAACCGAATTAAAGCCTTTTTTTATGCCCTTATCCAACTATACCCTTTCTATCAATTAGATTAGATTAGCTTCTCATGATCTAACTCAATGTATGTAGAAGTAATATTTACTTGTTTCAGAGTTTGAAATTCGTAGCTGCCTTCGCCTTGAATCAATAAGCATTCTTTAGGGGCTAGTGTAACAACCAGACATTCCAGATTAGAAAATGATTCATTGTCTTGAAATTCGCAAACGGAAAATAAAGTTGCAGTAGTGTCTACACAACTTAAACCAACCATCTGAAAAGTATTGCAATAATTAACATACTATCAAGGATCACTCTTTCATCTGAAATATTTTCATCACTGTTGCTCATTATGACTCACCCTGGACTTTCCATCCATTCCGAGTTTAACAGCTATTACACGCACTGTTTCTGCTACATCATTATTGCCAAACAGCACATCCTCGAACTGAGCTAAATTTCCAGGAGAGCCTTTATACTCTAATACCCAGTTTTGATTTTTGACTGATCCTTGATTGACATACACTTCTACTCTGTATTGTTTGACTAATAATAAATCACGTATGAAAGCCTCAAAGTGGTTTTTATTTAGAATAACTCCCTCGGTTTTGTATGGATCTGTATCAATTATTTATTTTATCATATAGATTATTATAGATTGAAACTAAATGTTGAGAGTAAATACATACCTGAACCTATCATTTTGCAAACAGATGTAGTTTTGAAAACTTCTTGAGCAGCAAAGAGAGCATCGCTTCCATGTAACGTGTAATAATCTGATCTATTAAAAAGTCGTATGGTAGTATTGAGTTTCTGAAATAAATGATTGAAATTAATTTCAGCGCAACATGATAATAAATCATTCTATCAAGATCTGTGTGGCACGAAGTTGTTTTTCTGTATAGCCTTGACCTATTTATGTAAGTTGCAAGGTCCATGCGTGTTTGACATGAGCATTCTGGTAATATTAAAACGTTGTTTCATAATTACATTTTTAAATTTATTTCATGCGCAGTGTCCGCATAATAATTCAATAGATGTTTCAATAATTGAAGTTTATCAATTACCAAAGTATAATCTTATAAGATTTTTTCTTAAATTCTTGATTTGTAATTTTTATTATACTAATATTGTATAAAATATTAGAAAAATACATGTACATATTCGATGCGATACACATGAGAACTGTGATAATTGGTCCTAAGTCATAATTATTGCATTTCATACTTCCAAGAAAGCGAAGAATCTTGTTTTATATCTGTAGGTCAATGTCTATCTCTGGGTCAAAGCATCATGCACTGATATTAATGTGATGTGTGACTACAAGGAAAATCTGTTATTTTGTAAAGAATAATTATTGACTTTGAATTAATAGTATACAGAGTTCGTATTAATCGATTGACATTTTTTATTTGATTGATTGATTAATGCTTACAATTAAAAAGAGTTGATCATCAAAAATCATGATTTATCTAATTAATAAACTTAGCGAATTACCGAATATAAATATTAATAATTGGTCATTCATTGTTGATGGTAAGTTTTAACCACTAAGGATTAAATAAAATAATTTTAATAAGACATATGTGCTAACAACAGATTCTTATTATTCATTCTTATTATGATAAAAGATCACAGTTCATATTCCAGGAAGGTCAGGAATATATGTATATGCTTCAAATAGGCCATGATAAAAACATCATGTGCTGAAATACTTCGTTCAGATACATAATTCCTTAAAGACTATTTGTTTTTCGAACACATTTAAAGGAATAACAAAAAGTGAATAAAATATCTTCTATTAAAAACTTATTTTTAATTCTTAAATAAAAATTGTATCAATGCTTGACCTTATTACTGTATCCTGGTGGTAATCACCTTGAAATTCTACCTATTATGAAATAAGGATGTATTAAAACATTACAAGAAGGATGTTACACATTCAGAATGACTTCATTGATGACACACCATTCCAAATATGGAGAACTTGTATTTATAAGTATTACCAGGAAGTTCAAGGAATTACATCTACACATTCAAAGAATAGAAAAAAGCTATTTTGTTACGAATGCAAAACTGTTAATACAAAAATTATAAATGAGTTCTTTATGTCTTATTACAGAAAATTTCAGAGAGTGGATTACAAGATACAATATTTTATGTATTACAATATTACAAGATACATTAATTTTAGAGAATGATATACAAAATGATCAAGTATTGACAGAAACGTTTTTATCTTCCAATTTTATTTTCTTAATGATTTCTACTAAATATATTGATCAGAGTATTCAATGATTTACGATTATTTAATCTGAAATTTCTAATAGAATAGAGGAAAACTAGAAGAAAGAGAAAAGGATCTTTCCCTCGTGCACTTTCAAAAAATTAATGTATTACTGCGAATTATAGACACTGATAAGAATGGATATGAAATTAACGCAGAGCACACATTATCACTGTGTAAGAATGAAAGAGAATGTTTTAAGAGATGAGGTAAAAAGAAGGGGAAGCCAACATAAATGGAATTGCTGCAACCTATGTGTAGTAGATATCAATATACACTGCTACTGAGAACATCTCAACTATCAAGTTGGTGGAATTTGTGAACTTGGTCTTCTGACAGAAGGTAATCGTATATTTGATTAAAATTTTTATAATTTTAAATCTGCAAACAAAATACAAGCTATTTTCGCATAGAAAACAATATTGCTTAAATTTTGTTAAAACAAATAATTGAAATGTTCATTTTATGTTGCAGAGACCAGACCATTAATATGGTGATTCGAAGCACTGTTATTCTATCATTGCTAATAACACAAGCATTATGTGCAGCGATTGGATGTATAGAATCCTGCGGTTCTCATACTAATTATGGGGATATTACACAAGGCGTAGGTCAATTACAAGGGCTTGACTATTCTAGACCCGGAACATGGACCGAACACAATGACTACAATATAAATAATGGACAAGTACACGAAGAAAAAGGACAAATTGTTGATGGTCATAAAACTGTAAGATATTTTAAGAAAAATTATTCGTCTTCTTTTGGTACAAGGTATCCAAGTGGCTCAGGAATATCAGAAGTTGAACAGTTAAGCAACAATTACAGACAGGGCGTTTATGTACCTAGCTCAGAAGATGTTTTCAATTCTCACAATCAGAGGACATACAATCAAGTAGGTAGTTTGGCATCGATTGGGCAGCAGCACGACTATAACAGGATACAGAGTCAACAACATACACAATCATCGATTAGAAGAACCAACACACAAAGCGAAAGACTTGAAGACTTTGGAGAACATAGTGGAAACTCAGAAGTGATACAACAAAGTGCATCTGGTTTAAATACACAGGTTTCACAACAGCCTTCTTATACTAACACGCAATCTGGAAATTGGAGCAAAGTTGATTCTTATAAGACTGATGGAGGACATGGACGAGTGTTTGAAGAAGAAGGTCAATACACGACAGGACCTAAGAATGTCCGTTATTACAAAAGAAATTATACTTCTAGTTACAGTTCGTCTAATGGACTTCCTGTTCCTGATATTGCTAATATCGGGATTGATAATATACATAGAGATATAGAAAACATTCACAGAGAAAGAGGCCAATCTTACGATCACGTATCTACTGTACAGGGTGTAACATCTAGTAACACTGCGCAAACAAATATTAATTCATACAGTGATTTGAATACCGATAGTCTCCACAGTATAAATGGTGATGCTTATAAACGTAGACCAGATTACAGAAATAATTTATCCTCGGTGCATCGTAATGAACAACAGCACCACACGAGCATGACAAGTGAGTATGTACCTCAGCAAAATCCTTCTCAAAGCACTTATGGTGGAAGTAGTTATAGAACATATGGCAGACGTGAAGGGCATGTGAACACTCTACCAACTTCACAATACATAAATCCTACATCAGGATATACCAATGTGCTTAGCACAGGAAATAATGGATACAATAGGAACATGTACAATGAAGAAAACCTACAAAAACAGGCATACAGTTTGCATCAAGCAGGAAATTTGGATGAACACCAGTCAACAATTACTCAAAATCACATGGACATTGACAATTTAAGACAGAACACATATAATCAACATAATGTAGTAAAACCAGTTGTACCTGGCAGAGTTTCCCATTATAAACAACAATGGAGTTCTAGTCACAGACAAGAAACATCTCTTCCCGTCCATTCATCAGATATTTCACAAATCAGTGGACAGAATATACAATACAACAGCCAACATAGAGAAAATAGTTTCAATTCTGCACATGAAACAAACTTAGGAAAGTTAATGGTTGGACCAGTGGACTTAAGCCCAATAGGGACTAGTGATGACTGTACCCAAGGAACAGTTGAACACAGTCATGTTCAATCTCAATATAGAAGAATGTATAAACGAAGTACACAAGATGATAAATTAAGCGATGAACAACAAACAGAACAATCTGATGACACCACTCAACAGACAGAAGACTTAACACAACAAACTGATAACTTTGATGACAGCATACAACAGATATCAGGAAAGCTGCAACATGGACAACAATCACAACAAACGTACCAACCCTGGAAATCAGGCAGTGACAGCCAAGAATCGGAAGACTTGACTCAACAAACTGGGGAGTCCGATGACCTTACTCAACAGACTTCTGGAAAGATTGAGTTTGGACCACAATCGCAACAATCTCATCAGTCTTGGGAACCAGGAAGTGCTAATCAACATTCTGAAGATCTGACTCAACAAACTGCAAAACTTGAAGACCTTAGTCAACAGACTTCGGGAAAGATTGAGTTTGGACAACTGACACAACAATCACATCAACCTTGGAGCCAACATTCAGAAGACTTAACTCAACAAAGTGATGATTTTGATGACCTCACACAACAAACATCAGGAAATCTTCAGTTTGGACAGCAATCACATCAACCATGGGGGCCAGCAAGTGGCAGTCAATATTCCGAAGACTTGACACAACAAACTGGCGATTTTGATGATTTGACACAACAGACATCAGGTAAGCTTCAGTTTGGACAGCAATCACATCAACCTTGGGGGCCAGCAAGTGACAGTCAACATTCCGATGACTTTACACAACAAACTGGCGATTTTGATGACCTGACACAGCAGACATCAGGAAAGCTTCAATTTGGACAGCAAACAGAACAATCTCATCATCCATGGGGACCAGCAAGTGACAGTCAACATTCCGATGACTTTACACAACAAACTGGCAATTTTGATGACCTGACACAGCAGACATCAGGAAAGCTTCAATTTGGACAGCAAACAGAACAATCTCATCATCCATGGGGGCCAGCAAGTGGCAGTCAACATTCCGAAGACTTTACACAACAAACTGGCAATTTTGATGACCTGACACAGCAGACATCAGGAAAGCTTCAATTTGGACAGCAAACAGAACAATCTCATCAACCTTGGGGGCCAGCAAGTGGCAGTCAATATTCCGAAGACTTGACACAACAAACTGGCGATTCTGATGATCTGACACAACAGACATCAGGTAAGCTTCAGTTTGGACAGCAATCACATCAACCTTGGGGGCCAGCAAGCGACAGTCAACATTCCGATGACTTTACACAACAAACTGGCGATTTTGATGATCTGACGCAACAGACATCAGGAAAGCTTCAATTTGGACAGCAAACAGAACAATCTTATCAACCATGGGGGCCAGCAAGTGGGGGTCAACATGCCGAAGATTTTACACAACAAACGGGCAATTTTGATGATTTGACACAACAGACATCAGGAAAGCTGCAATTCGGACAGCAATCTTATCAACCTTGGAAGCCAGAAAGTGACAGTCAACATTCCGAAGACTTGACACAACAAACTGGCAATTTTGATGGTCTGACACAACAGACATCAGGAAAGCTTCAATTCGGTCAGCAATCTCATCAACCTTGGGGGCCAGAAAGTGCTAGCCAAAATTCAGAAGACTTAACTCAACAAACTGGTGATTTGGATGACCTAACACAACAAGCATCAGGAAATCTTCAGTTTGGACAGCAATCGCATCAACCATGGCGGCCAGCAAGTGGCAGTCAACATTCAGGACATTTGACTCATCAAATTGACGATTATGATGACTTGACACAACAAACATCGGGAAAGCTGCAATTGGGACAGCAATCTTATCAACCTTGGAAGCCAGAAAGTAACAGTCAACATTCCGAAGACTTGACACAACAAACTGGCGATTTTGATGATCTGACACAACAGACATCAGGACAGCTGCAATTGGGACAGCTATCTTATCAACCTTGGAAGCCAGAAAGTGACAGTCAACATTCCGAAGACTTAACACAACAAACTGGCGATTTTGATGATCTGACACAACAGACATCAGGAAAGCTTCAATTTGGACAGCAATCTCATCAACCTTGGGGGCCAGAGAGTGCTAGCCAACATTTACAAGACATGACTCAACAAAATGAACATGTTTTGCCAGTATCAGATATTAATGATAACATCCCTGTGGATCAAGCATCTCATGGGCCGCTTCCTAAACCTGCTGGCAAGCCAAGGCCCAGACCTAGGTATTCAAGAGTTGGGTCTGTAGTTAGTTTACCTCCCGCTAATGGAGATAAACTCTTGATAGAAGTTCTTAACCATTCATCTGACAAATCTGCAAATAGGGTTTCCGAGTTATCTCCAGTAGTTGTTCCAGGAACTGAAGCAGACGGTACCAGAAGTCAAGATATTAGAGGAGATCAGGGTGTTGGATCATCTAGAAATAATGATAATCCTTCAACTAAAAAAACTGAAGGTAATGTATTTAGTATTGATGGAAGTATGGATCAGGGAAATTGGTTACACAAATCTAACGATGCAACTGTAGGTTTACAGTGGCATTACACCTATCATCCCAGTGATCAAAGGCAATTGGTGCAACAGGCAGATAAAAAAGATAAAGGAGGAATGCAGCAACAATCAACTATACCAGATTTCAATGATTCTCAAGACAATCTGGATCAACAGCAAGCACAACACAAATATATATCCGAAGAATTGTACCAACATTCATCAAGTCCTGGAGAAACAGAATCAGGACTGCATCAGCAATCCCAAAATAGTCAAGATAAAGATCAATTAGAACTTGGCCAGCAGACATTAGGTAAAACAGAAGATAATCCTCAGCATCATTTGGAATCAAGAATATTGGAAGTTTATGGAGGTGGACCTTACGATGCATTGCACAATGACAATATATATGCTGGAGTGACGGTAAACCCTAGTGCTACACTAGCACCGATTAATATAGCTGATTCTTGGGACATTCGGGAAAAGCCAGTTGAAACCAATGTGCCAGTTTATGAAGCAACACCTCCACCAATGCCTGTAGAACCTTTATCACCCGATAAAAACGAAGCAACACCTCCACCATCATTTTGGTCGAAACTTGGATACAAATTTACAAATACTTTTGACAAGGCTAAAGAAAAAGCTAGGAGCATCTTTGGTTAAATAGATTTTAAATACATATTGTCCATTGATATATATTTAAAGCTAAATGTTAAATCTATTCACTGTACATGTTTGGAAATGTTATTTAATATACTGTTATCGTGTAATTAATTCAAGAAGATAGTATTATAGAACACTATTATGTTAAAATTACCATGTACTCCATTGTTATTTATATAAATGATTTTTTTCATTTCTCTTTCCTGTCTTCTAAATATATAATAAATTATAACTCAATTAGTTTACTTACTTCAGGTAAATTTTTAAAAAATCTAACGAAGCCTTGTTGAGTAGAAGAATCTGAAACATTATACGGTTTATGAGTAATGTTGATATAACAAGTTGGTTACAAAATTTTCAATTATTGTTACTAACCCATTTGAAATTGTTGATTTGGTTGAACCGCCATGATTTTAGCAATTCTCAAATTAAATTACACCTAAAATACACAAAAATCACAGACCAATGAACAGTATTCTAAGAATTCAGTCTAAGAAGTAAGAAGAGGGTTCTTTATTACTCATCACAAGAACACGTTCAATGTGTTCCCGCAAAAAGTAATTACACCATAGAATTAGAAGGTAACAGATTAGTAATGCAATTTCCCATGAGCTCTTTCATTTGATTGGTCAATCTAAAGAAACAAATGGTTGTGCTTTTACAATTGGGTTTCGCTTCTATAAATTCACAATTCGCGACACGTACGTATAGTGCTGCACCAAGCGACCAATTTATGTGAATCATAAGGTAAGGGAGCTTTTCAAGTTGATTACAGAGAGGAAATGAGAGTGCTCACGCCCGCAGTCTTTTCTGCTATTACTTTTGTCAGTATAGACAGAGACAAAGCAAACCCAGGTTTAGCATGGAACAGAACCTATACCCATATCACTGATGAGGTATAAGGATAGATCTACGATCTTACTGGATTTCGCGGCCCATGTTCTAAATTACCGACTGTTCAAAAAATCAGAAGTTTTGAGTGTGCATGTATATTCTCTATTTATAACTTTTAACAATTTCTACTTTCTTTATTCACGCATCTTTAGGACATTTGACGCGTGGTTGCATATTTTCTGTACTGCCAGATAATTCCATCAATAGCTATATAGCGTAATGTAACTCCACAAAAGTAGGCCGCAAAAATACATTGGATGATAGCACCGACGAGATATAGAATAGACCTATCATCTTATGGGACTTCGTGTCTCATGTTCTGAAATACCGACTGTTCAAAAAACCGGAGGTTTTGGTATGCCCTCTACGATTTAGAGTGGCGAGTTTAGGAATTATGTCGAATTTCAGATTTCGAAGGCGCAGTTGCCAAATCACATCCGAAAATATTTGTCGCGTGGTTGCCAATTTACTGTTACTGCCGTGTAATGCACAGCGCGCATTTCTGCTATTTTCCATGTTACAGTCACAATTCTGGAAAAGTAAACGAAACGAGTCGAGTCAGTCAATACACGATTAATTCCACCTGAATATTTCATCTCTGTTTAAATATAATGCTTCCTGTTTCTGTAATAATTTTAAAGCTGAATAAATGCTTTTTTGATTTATATAAATAAACTGTTATTTATTATTGATAGCAAAGAAAATAATTATCGTTATCAAAAATAGTGTTGAAAATAGAATTACCTATTTAACGCTATTTTTATCTTAAAATTTATTAATATAAACTGTTGTTGGTTTCTTTGAACCTTTTGCTATAATTAAATACATAATTTTGAAAAGGACGGAAAAATATTCAGAAGATCAGTTAATAAAAAATTTTAAGGACAAGTTATGTTATTGTTAAGTTGGT
Source organism: Lasioglossum lativentre (assembly GCA_916610255.1). Lineage (NCBI taxonomy): Eukaryota > Metazoa > Arthropoda > Insecta > Hymenoptera > Halictidae > Lasioglossum > Lasioglossum lativentre. The sequence continues at coordinate 9,929,042 of OU744356.1, read as the reverse complement.
TTCGTTACAAGTTAATTGTAGCGTGTCTGTTATCATATGCGTTAATATTAAATATACAATTAATTATTAGTCCTTTTTCAAATATTTTCATAAGTTATGCAAGAATTTACATTAATTATAAACAATAATTAAATGTGTAATAAATATGTATTAAATTCGGTCTATATGTATAGTATTGATCTGACTTGTCATTATATTGCAAAAGCATAGAGGAGTTCAGATTTATATAGTTGATCTTTTACCATTATTTTTATCAGTTTTGAAACAATAATCACTGTATTATTTTGTGAAATTAGCAATTACATTTTTATTCGTTGTCTGCAATTAAAAGATCACTAACTAATATGAAACAGGGGATGAAATAAATAGTACCATTTTATGTATAAAATATATTTATTAAATAAAGCAATATGTAGGATTCAAAAACTAGAGACAGTGTCAAGGAAAGAAATAATATATTGATACATATGTACTATTTATGTACATATATGTATACATACACATTAGGGTGGCTTTTATTTGTTCTTGTCAAAAATTTTTTCAAAGTTTCTTTTACACGGCACCCCACAGAGTTATTCCGAATAATTAAAACAAAATCTGTGCAAAGTTTGAGCTCGATCGGATACCGGGACAACGTACCCCAACTAGATTAAACATTAAAATAATTAATTTAAGGTTCATAAAATCGTTTTTCTCGAATATCTTTTAAACTATATATTTACTGCGTCCAAAAAAATGTTCAACAAAACATGTTGATCTGGACAGGCTGCGTATTTTATATCGTTTTACTTTTTTTCGTAAAACGCACGGTTTCCGAAATATTGAAAAAAACCTTGGACCCAAATCCAACCATTTTTTCTGAAAGGAATCGGAAGAACATCTGATAAACAAAATAAAACAGATTGACCCGGGCGGGATTCGAACATGGTCCAAAAAGACATCAGCGGTTCCGCAGTCCGAGACCATAGCCGCTGCACCAACCGGCGCCCTTGACAGTAGCTTCGAAATATTCGAATGTAACGACATGTATTATATTCTCATTTTGTACTACGCAAGTTTTAAAGTTTGGAAAATATTTCTCTGAACGTAGGATTGTTTAATATTACATAATATATTTTTTAAATTCAGAGAAAAGAGGTAGAACTTAGGAAAAACGCTGAAAAAAGTGATTTTTATTTTTTTCTCCTATGACGCACCACACTCAGGGATTTGAAAAAATTGAGCATAATACTTATGATAATATCTCATTTCTAAATTAAATCTGTAGTAGTGCTCTTTCGATTTCTATATGAAATCTGCATTTTTTCGTGTTTTTCGCGTTTTACAAACAGAGTTTGCAACGGAAAAATCTGAAAATGATACCTAATATGTGGCTTAGTAACCAAAATGTGTCAGAATTTTTTCAGAATTTTTAACTATCAATAAATCGGGAAAATGGGCCCAAAACTGGTTTTTCGACTTTCCTCAATAACTACCCTTACAGATGAGATACGGGGCTGTAACTTGGCAGAGCGGGGTCTTTTTGGGTAGGCTATCGAATGGCCAAAACTCGATTAAAAACTCGTCGGGGGCGAATTTCACCACCAAACCCGCGGGTACATATGGCCTTTGAAAATTGAAGTGTGGTTTTATTATCTTTTATCAATTAACATTAGCGACAAATGTATTCTTTTTAACTTGCGGAACTTACTTTTGTTTAATTGCAGATTTTTTTGCTGGATATTCTATATATATTATATATTTTTTTAAAAGTCTTAATTTTTGAGTTCCACTTTCTTAAGGGTCAAGGTCTTATAAAGAGAACTGCGTTTAGAAAAAAATTAACTACTAACTATTTAGTCGTTGCCATTCGCATTTATACTTTTCACACACATAATGCATATGTACACTGTTGTACACTTGTTTATAATGTTCTTTACTTATTTTACTTTTATTTAGTGTTTTAAATTAGTTATAATATTTAAAAGTTGGTTATTATTACAAAAAAAGAGGGGTTCTAGAAACTCTCAGATGGACGCGTACCCTAAGAAAGCTGTCAGCACAAACGAGATATAGGAATCCTATTCGTATATCTCGTTTGTGCTGTCAGCCTATTTTAGTTCCAGCAGTACCGACGAGACGCTGCCTGGGGCCCCAAAACCGAGTTCGGAAATGGGGTACGTAACCCCAGCAATGATGGCCGCCAAAATACATTGGATGATAGGTCTATTATATACCTAGTCGGTGATGATAGGTCTATCCGGTGCCCATATTTAGCATGCTAAAAGTGGTGCAGCATTAAAACGCTTGGTGCAGCATTATACCAGAAGCACGAAAACCACGAACGTTAGCCCTCTTATTGTTAGCTCCTTTCTGATCGTACTCTTCGTTTAAAAATTTTGAAACTGTGATATGTAGTTCTAATTTGAATACTGTATGAATTCTTGAAAGAGTAGTTACATTTATCATTCACCAAAACGAACTATTTGTGATGTTCATTTCGTTATTTAGATTTATGTACACAAAACAAAGTGTACATTGTATAACGTGCGGATTAATTTTAATTTACAGAACATGAAAAATACTCATCTTGCTTGATAATTAAAAACTGTAATACTGAATATTTCTGTGAACATAGAATGAATAATGCAGCACTGTGCAATATTAACGCACAAATGTAAACAAACAAAATCGATATATATATCGAAACACTTGTGGCGGCTATTTCAAATAATTCGAATTCCCGTCGAAAAGTGTAACAATAAGGATTTATGTTCCTGTCAGGTATGTAAAATTCTTTAGCATTTATTCAATATTTTGAACATATTATTGTAAAAAATAACTTTCATATATACAAAAATACGTTCTAAAATCTCACAGTTAATTTAGGCAATATTAGAAAGAATTAAAGATCAGTATATGTATATGTATACATTAGCATAATGGACTTGTATCATAGTTTAGATAAAGTGCGGGTTATGTAAATTAAAATAATCATTAAATACTTAAAACGAAGACATTAAACCGGTAATAAATTAAAACGTAGTAAAAGATAGTAAAAAAGTTTAAAACAGTTTTTATATTTTATTTCAGATATTAACAACATAATTTTTTTCAACGGTTTTGTTATTCTTATCACTGCGATAAGACATTGTTTGATCTTCGACAATAGATAGCACCATCTGATATACTATTCAGCGGTCAGGATAAGCATCAATCATCGCGCATTTACGTTCTACCACTTGAACTCATTGTGTGTTAACTACATTTATTACCTACACGATCCTATACTATACTCCTCGAACTGCATTCAACGATCGTCTCGCATACTTCAACACCGTGTTTGTGTTTCGGTTAGTTTCGGGTTTCAGAATTTTCGAAAGTTTATTAATTTATTATAAATACAGTATAGCTTTGGTATGTAAAAAGTATTATATTGCGGAGCTAGTCCTGCCAACCCGTTGCAGTGTTTTTGTTCCGGTGCAAAGAATTTTATCAGGTAAGAGATAAAAGTAATAACAAGTTCATTTTCAAACATACGAATAACATTTTAAACGGAAAATACAATTTTTGGTAATTGTTTACAAAGAGGTGCTTCTCTCCGATTTTGATAAAATTTAAATATGTTACAGATTTCGACACTTCGAACAACTTTTTCCGTTTCATATACTAGGGGCTCTCTTTTCGTTTTCGAGATAGTCGCAAAAACTATTGCTACTACTACATTGAATTTTCCGTATGCGTGCACGCTCCGTGGCAATGTTTACGTCAGCCTGATCCGGGTATCTCTTTACTGTTTTTGTAAACATGTTGCGGGAAGTGATAAGAAAACAGGGTCTGACTTTGGTTATATACATATGTATAAGATGAGCTTTTAATTTCGACATGCTATTGCTGAATTTTCCTATGCGTGGTTGGGGAAGCTTGACGGCCGTCCTACTCCGCCTCCTCCATCGCCTAATCACAACTCACTCCATTCGCATATTCTCCCAGATCTAATCCAAACCTAATTCAGAAGTAATCTATATTTATAACGTTGAAAGCATTTTAAAACCCGTTTTCAAAAATTTATACATTTGCAATAATTGCAATGAATGCGGCTTAGATTTAGGTTACACTTTATATGAATCTAGGTCAGGTTGGGGTGGATCTTTTAAGCAACCAAATTAACGATATCTGAGTAGGTGTAATATCAAAAACTCTATTTCATTCTTGGTTCTAAAAGGTTCGCCCGTTATATAGTTTCTTCTCCGATCCCCGCAACGTGCTTGCAAAAACAGTAAACAGACAGCCGGACCAGGCTTATGCAGGCTTACGCAGGTTTACAAAAACGTAGCCACGGAGCGTGCACGAATACGGAAAATTAAATCCAGTAGTAGCAATAATATGTATCTCAAAAACTGAAAGGGAGCCCCTAGTATATGAAAACGAAAAAGTTGTTCAAAATGTGTAGCTACATAAAATATTTAAATTTCATCAAAATGGGAGAAGAGTACCTCTTTGTAAATAATTACCAAACTTTTTGTGTAACAGAAAGGGTTGATTTTGGTCGATATTTGAATGAACCGGAAGTGACTGTATGAACGCTCTTTCAGAAAAGCCGATATAACGGTTCTCGGATACTAAGAGGGTTAATTTTTACGAACGATATTATATTTAAAGACAGAGAAACGGAAAAGAAACCGAAAATGAAACTGTATTTTCTCATTTAATGTAATTTCACTTGTAATAATTTTTGTTGGGACTGGTATCTCGAAAATAATTTAGATCTTTCATTACCAGAACGAACTGAAGCAAACAATTTCTATCAATAATTTGAGCTGTTTCCAGAAGCGCTATCAAAATGAACGTCAAAGAGGACGTTCTAACACCAGGCCAGCAGATACGACCTCCAGGAAGCGAACATATAGTTTCAGTTCTGCTGGAGAAGCTCTACGGTCTGAACGTGACGAAGGTAACCGAGCTGAACGCCTACGACGATAGGAATTACTACACAATTTGCGAGAACCTTCATAAAAATCCTCACATAGACAGCGTCAGCAAACATGGCTACGTATTGAAGATCGTAAACTCGCTAGACTCACGAAAGAGTCATGTGATAGACGCGCAAAACGAAATTTTGATCTTCTTGAATGAACGAAACATTACTTGTCCTCTACCAGTAAAAAATGTTAACGGAGAGTATTACTCTTTTGAAACGTTATCTGAGCAAAACACCGGGGAGAGCTATGCAATCAGACTGCTCGTTTATCGTCCAGGTGCATTGTTGCATCGTGTTCCAATTACTAGCGACCTGCTTCGAAACGTGGGTCGTTTTACAGGGAAATTGGATAACATACTTAAGGGGTTTTCTCACTCCGCTTACGACGACCATAAGACTCTGTGGATGCTGACCTCGGTGCCGAAGTTGCGGCAGTTCATCCACGCTGTGGACGACGCTTTTAACAGGGACCTGGTGCACCAGGTGATCGAGGCATTCGAGAAAGACGTCCTAAAAGTGACTTCCGAACTCGAGCAAGGGGTCATTCACGGTGACTTGAATGAGCAGAACATCGTGCTAAGTCCGAACGACACGGACATCGCTGCGGTGATCGATTTTGGGGACTCACATAGGACTTGTTTGATCTTCGAGCTGGCTATTGCGCTCTGTTACATGATGCTGAAAGCTGGGGATATGGAGATGGGAAAGTATGTTATCGAAGGCTACCAAGACTTCAGGAAGCTGACCAAGCTAGAGAAAAAGATTTTAAAGGTCACCGTTTGCGCGAGAATATGCCAGAGTCTGGTTATGGGAGCTTATTCCTATTTACAAGATCCCCAGAATGATTATCTACTGACCACACAGAAATCTGGGTGGGCTTTGCTGAAGGAACTATGGCCAGTTAGTCAGGAGGAGGTGCTTCGAAGATGGGGCCTGGTGGATTGAAGGATTGACATTTTATAACGTTTTATACTGTTAGTACTACTTAATTAGATTAGAGCACTCAACATTGTCAATTAGACTGTTCGACGAATTTCGATTTGCACGTTTCTATTATTAAAAGGTGGTTCCTGTAGACTTTGATGCGATGAACATGAATTCAATAATCATTTGATTGACGGTGATAGATTTACGTCTTAAGAATTTTTTCTGTTCGAAGCGTAAAAGCGAGAGAAATTTCAGTATTAAACATTTGAATATGTTAATGCCTTTGTGGCGTTGCGGTAGCGTACCGGAATAGTACGGCGGTTGACCCAGGGTTCAAGTCCTTGTTGATGAAACATTTGAATATGTTTAAAGAAAGCGAAGTGCCTTTACTCCATCAATTTTATTGAAAATTTTTTAATGTATTATGGATATTAACAAAATATACCGATGCATTCGGGACAGTTTAGAGAATCGTTTTATGCCCGAAACGTTGGTATAGGTTTTACGATTGATGCTGAAAAAATTCTTGAAATATAAGAATCATTAACCAGTTACAGGAACCTCGGACATTGTCTGTGCAATTTTACTACGATTGTCAATTAATCGAGAGCAATAAACACAGATCACATTGATTAATTAAAGTACTGTGCAGTGATATATCCTCTGGTTTTATTCGTATTTAGGCAGTTACATATTTACATAGATATAATGAACAATAATGCTCTTCGTATAATAGTGTGGAGTCACTTTACATAACTAGATCGTGGTATATACAAAAATGCAGGTATCGGAAATCATTTCGCGGGGGAACGCGTGTGTTGCTGGCAGACGACACGAACGAAACACTTTTTCGCGACCCAGCTGGATCGAATAACAATTATATTTTTTCATTACCCGACTAAAAACTTTCGTCGAAAGGTAGATCGATAATGTACAGAATTTGCTTGTGGATATATTGTTAGGACAATATATTTCGATCCTGTATAATTACACACATACCTGCGCTTTAAGGGTGTCGAAGTTGTTTTCCATTATTTTTTTTTACTTTTGTTTCTTATCCGCGTGCGCTTTCATCTTATTTTTACGTAGCTTGTAATATATATATTTTTTTTGTTCTTTATCTCGATTTCAATAATATACTAATTTATTTATATCTCATTTCATTTATATCAGCTCGTTTTGGCAAACTGTCTAGCTGTGTTGAGGCAAATTCGTTGATAGCGAAAATCTGTTCACAATATCGTGGAACCGAGGGTAAAAGTGACCGAGACGTTATCATCCAGAGAAATGATGGCACGTAGTGTATGTTCATCAAATATTCTTATCGATCGCCAAAGAAACGTTTAACAAGAATCAGATCCCCGTAGAAAGAAAGGCGACTGCACTGGACAGTCGATTCGATAATTATTTAAAAGCTTTCCCTCCGTCCCGAGTTCAATGACCTTGAAGTATGTTGTCAAGGTCGTCACTCCGATCGACTTTTTCCTATACATGTTACGACCGCAAGAGTTTCGAGACATACAGGTAAGTATGTTCAGCACCATGTGTATTTAATAACATATATATTATCATGTTTACGGTATACATATCTACTGTAAGATATAGATATTGCTATAGTTACATATTAAATATCCTAACATAATGCTGTAAGAAGCAGAATACGATCATAATTTCATCAGACTGTCAACCATAACTATAGGTTTAACAAAATACTTTTGTGAATTGTTGAGAACTAATATCGACCGGTGATAATATGAATAACAGAAAGGTGTTTAGAATGATGACCTTGACAATTCAGTTGAAGTTCATTGGAATCGATGAAGAAGGCAAGCTTTTAAACGATTACCGTCGATTTTTAATCAGAGGCACGCAAACCCTTTTCAGCGGTACTCGATTAACAATGGAACGTCATGTTAACGAATTTTCGCCAGAGGTTATTAACAAAATAGTATATTACAGTACCTATATATTTTATTGCTTAGACTCTATCGGCTTACACGCGCCCGACGAGGCGCTTGCAGACGCGTAATAATTCACTTTTTTTTTCCCATAACTTATATCGTTAGTAACTTCGATAACACTTATCGCTTTCTTCTTTTTCTTTTTGTTCAATTCAACGTCCGTCGTTCGGCTGACTCGAATTTCTATGGATCGTTGAAACTCAGAGGTAACGTCGCAATAAATACAGATTACATAGATCATAATAAGTAAATTACTTTATACTTCGAGGAAACGTAACAAAGTAACAAACCTGTACGGTACACGCGGAATGTGCGAAGACTCTTTTTGGGAGAGGGAACGGAAAAATGGCTCTTGGTATCAGAGAAGGGCACAATTTTGGTCGAGTGTTTCGTCCCGATGGCATTTAACTTGCATACCGATAATTCCAGTATCGTTAGGTCGTCCTGTAAATTCGTGTCAATTTTTGCAAATACGTAGATCAACATTATTAACCCTCAGCGCATTATACGTACTTAAACTGTTAATTAAACAGTCTTACGGTATTGATGGAAGCTAGTTCACGCTTCCACTGTTAGTTAATTGTCATCCTCTACGGACGAACAAATTAATATTACTGTTTTTTATAACATACTTCCACGTCTTTCTCCTGCAGCATTGATTAAATTATCCCTAGTAAATTCTACGAAACGTAATCTTGTTTTAGAAGAAAGACGACTCAAGAAGGAGGAGAAAGTGACGAAGTGCATCATGAGCGAAGGATCATATTACAAAAATACATATACTGAGCATTGCATACATACATTTAGAGAACTGACGGTTTCGATTATGTTTTTAGATATCACTTCACAAAAGCACGAAAGAAAACCATGTCTAAATTTGCTTTGACATGATAAAATAATAATGATGTTGCTATAAGGTGGAAATGTTTTTAAATGGCTGTGACACGAATCGATCGGACGACCCAACGAGTGTTTCGATGAAAGCATCTTACGATAATTCGACGACTAACAGCATAACAGGTATTCCCAGCTTCGAAAGGTGATTCGAAACGTTTCGCTGAGAACCTTGCCTATCTCTGCCGACACTCGGTAATGCCCGATGAGAGCGTTGAACCCCGGCAAGTTCGCGGCTGAAGCGGTCTCAGTCTTCGATTAAAAATGATTCCAGCACACGTTCCCGGAACCGAACCGAGCGATCGAAGACGATCGGTGCGTTGTCGAAGAGAGTACATGTAAAAAAATAAAGCCTCAAAGAATGGAATTTTTTCGTTTGTGCTGACCGTTTACCGCGACATATGTGTTCAGAGAAACTGCAGAGCAAACGTCGGTAATATGAAACTATTTCAAAAGCTTGCCAAAATTAGAGGAATTTATGTGCTCTTGAAATTATCTTCGGTACAATATTTATTAACACGTTGACTGTCACGGTGGTCACCGGTGACCGGTACTATTGTTTTGCTTAAAACGATTGTCATAAAATTAGTGGCACTGTCTATCAATTTATTCGTTTTGAAATGAACTAAATTATAATATGTAAGGTGCAAACTTCATTACCATGTAACTAAGAAAAATTATTAATACGTTGTGTGCGAATATTGAGTTGTGTGAAATACACAAAATTCATATCAACGTGTTAATTTGATTCAATTACCACAAATTTTGCATTTTTAATCTAGAGTTCACAATATAATGTTCCATATTACCCACATTTACCCTATGTGTGTGTATGTGTGTATGTTCCGTTCGCCCCAGCACCCCGTCAATAGTCTCGTCTCTAACAGTTGAATAGCCTTCAGAAGCTCGTCTTTTCATCGTACAATTACATTCTCTACTATATCCGTTCTCATCGAACTTCAACAATATAATCTCTCATCTTTGTATTTCTCTCTCTCTCTCATTTTTTTTGGACGAATGCCAGGACTCCCTCTGGTCCCTCCCCCGCCTCGAGGGGCGGCGTGAGCGTGCGCAATTAGGGTCGGTGCCAGATTAACGCGTTACACACGTTCGGGAAATTATAGCTTCAATTAGCACACAATTAGGAGTCGGATTCTTATTGGGGCCCCGGGAAAGAATCCGGTGCTCGAGTTCCGAGTGCGAGGGGGTTTGCTGGGCGTTTTTCTCGGAGGGCAAGGGGAGGGTGAGAGGGGGGACAATTAGCAGCGGGAGTAATTTGGTCGAACCCTCGAATAACTCTCGCGTATCGTGAAAGTGTCCGACGAACGTGTTCGAAGATTGGAACCAGCACCGTGGCTGGTTCGACTCGGTTTCAACCCCTCGAGCCACGTTCTTTCGAACACCAATCCTCGGACCCGTTTAATCATGCTCTCCGTGCACACCTCACACCGCAGTTAATTTCGACCTAATCTTATTCATTTTTCGTATTACAACAATTTCCTAGCGACTCTTCTCGGGCTTGACCGGCTCCGAGCTCTTCTCCAGCTGACACGTTTGACAGCACTGGTGCTGGTAAAGCCGCACGCTGCACATGTTCATCGACTTCACTCTGCTGCACAGCCGCGAGTGGTCCTTGCAGCCGTCTGAAAAGGTTTCATATTCAAGAGCAGTTGTACAATAGAGGAAAATGATGAAACATGGAACAGTACCATTCTTAAGGGGCTATATCACCTTGGTGAATAAAACAAAACAATTTTGTAAAATATTTTTATTCGATTGTAGAACATTTAAACTATACTTGCTGGATTAAATCTATTTTACTTGCTGGATCAAAGCGGTTGCTGACGATCTTACCAGGTGTATCAGGACACGGCGGACTTTTACAGGTCTTCATCACAGTAGGTCGTGGAATGTCTCTGCAAGCGTTGCCAGCTGGCTTCTTCGTCCCGAACCAGACGCACTGCAGGATTCTGTACTTCATTCCGTCCCTTTCACACGGTGCCATGCACTGCAGACAATTTCGAACATGTCAAGCTCACAGAAAATCAAATTACAATAAAACTGGACTGGAGGTTCAGTGATGTATAAAACGTTTCCTTATTTTCTGTATTCGTTTGTTGAAATCTGAGACGTCTCGCGAAGCTTTCTTACAGAATTTCTAATTAAAAGCTTTAACAAAACGTACTTCTGTCCACTCGCCGACCCTCCAAACGCCTTTGCAAGCGTCGTTGTAGCACTCTTGCCTCTGTAGAGGTCTGGTGGCCTCGTCGCACTTGCTAAGATCGAGCAAAGTGACGTTTTGTTGACCATTCTCATCGTCCTCTGCTAAACGACAAGTAAGGTCGCGTCTCTGCATCGCTGTTTTCCAGTTGAAGCACCTGGACGTCTCGCACGGTGTCCATTCAGTTGCGTGCCATTGCGTACACTTGCCAAACCCGCATGATCGCACCTTCTGCACCATTGGATGTCCCGCGTCTTCGCAGAATTTAGGTCCTATCACCACTCTGGACTGTATGCGCGTTGTATTCCCCGGTGGCTTTGTTGATCGCACTGTGCACTGAGCTCCGCGTATCTTCGTGTAAGCAAAAGAATTTTTCAAATTGTTGAAACGTATTTATTCAGCGATTTTAACGCTTCAACTACTGGACGACTCGATATGATCTATACCTGATCATTTCCTCCACCATTATTGAAATTATGACGATATAAGCACGCAAGACACTGTTGGCCACGATTAATAATAATGAGTTATTTTAACTGCTGATTACCTGAAATCCACTTCCTCCGCAAGTTTGAGTGCACTTGGTCCACTCTGTCGTTATCCACTCGAATACCAGATCCTCTGACATATCTACAAACAATATTGAAGTTAAACGGCTGACTAAAACATTCATCAGCAGGTAACACACGAAATTAAAATTACCACAAATTAAACTTACCCAAAATGCTCAGAGATGCAAGGAAAGCTTCTGTAGTAGTGTTACGCCCAGGTGCAGCAGCAACATTTAATGTCTTATTCTTCTTCTCTTCGCTATCTTCTAAATTTGTTTCTTCACTTGAACCATTACGAATTTCAACAGGTCCACTCTTCTCCTCCTGTTCCTTCTCGGTAGACCCTCTATCCCCGGGCAAGGTCAGCTCACTGAGGTCTTCCTCAGGGTCCCTAGTGCTGCTCCAGGTGAGAGAATCATCGACCGTACCATTCTCCAAGTAAGTCTTCCGTTTCTTCATCCCCTCTTCAAGTTCCTCCGTGAAGTTCTCCGTCCTATTCAAGATCCCTTTCTCCTTGCTATCGGGTTTCCTCTGAGACTCTTCTAGCTCCTTCAGCGACATCGTCGAGTAAACATGATCAGTCTCGGTGTTATCGTGATGTCTGTCGGTCTCTTTCCTCTGAGATTCTGCGTGTCCGGTGCTCGAATTTGGAATGTAAAACACCTCCAATCCAATGCCATCTGAGGTGGTAGACGAGATCGGGTCCTTGGCCTGTTCTTTCGACGTCGTGTTCCCGTGGCCTTTGTCCTGCCATTGTCTCTTCACATTCTTCAAGGACTCTTCCACGTAGTCTTGGTCAAAGATGGCGGATGTCACCGGAGTCTGTTTGCTGGCGACAGGCGTGATCTTCACGGGGTCGCTGTGCTGTAATCCGAACATGGAGTCGTCTAGATCGTAGGGATCCACGTCGATGAAGATCCTTTCCTCGTCGGGACCGAACGTTTCGTCTGGAATGGCTGTGTTGCGGTACAGAGTGTCCAGGTTCTCTTCCACGTTCTGGTACCGCAAACCGGAAGTCCTGTCGGCCATGGTGCGCTTCGTTGGCCCACCTTCTTTTCGAGTGTTGTCGATGAATGCTACCGGAGCTGTTCTATGCGACCTGCCAGCCGATGATTCGCTTTGGAACGGCCAGTATTCCTGTTGGATAATTGACAATTAAGCAACAGTCCAGATAGTGTTTTTTTTACATCAACAGACAACATTCGACAACACCTTGGATATTATTGGAAGATGTGATCAGAAATAATTGAATTTCGCTTGGACCAAATTGTAAGACACTTTCATTGTTTAAGAATGTTTAATGTTAGCAACAAGTAAAGCGTTCCTTTATTTTGCCAGGACAATCGGGGACTGACTTGAAAAACAGAAAGTCCCTCGGGCTATACATAGTCTCACCTTCAGGCTCGATATCAAATAAGTTAAGTGCGGCACAAGGGTTGAGGCACTTGACTTAGACGATTCCACGGATTCGTGGTATCCAGGCTGACATATGAAATGGCCGTCAAAGATCCAGAAATATAGCAAGCAGAAAAGTAAAAAATCACCGGAAGAAAATTAGTTTACCGGGTCTTTCGGAAATGCGGACTGTCATCAAAATGAAATTGAACTCTGTCAATTTCTCTGCGTCTGTATCGAATGAGATTTAATGACTTTGCAGATCATTTCTGTATACATAACTTCGTGCACCGGTCTGTCGAATTTCATCGAGCTCCGAATAATCCAATGCTATGAATCGTTATGAATAATTTAATAGAAGCGTATCGAATAGCAGAGTCACACGATCGCATTTCTGTTAAATTGCTCGCAGCTGGATGAACTTTGGCAGAATGATATACAAAGGCAAAGATCCTCAATTTCACCAGAGAAATCGTTAGAGTCCGATCTCTTTTTTTCGAGAAGAAAATTTATTCGTCACCGTGCGGTTTTACCTGATTCTGCGAAGTCACTGTCTGTTCTCTGTGCAAGTCAGTTGAATCTGGCGGTGTTGGACTTGTCTTTTGCTTTCTCTGTGGTTTCTTCGTAGGGTTGCTGGGAAATGCTCGTTCGTGGCTGAAATCCTCGTTCTCGATGGGAATGAAACGATTCGCATAGGCGGCTGCAGGAAATGAATAATCTTAGAAATTTATAGCTTTCACGAAAGATGTAATTAGCGAAAATACACTTCCTTCAATTTAGGGAATTTATATAGCTGCAATTGATTGTCTCATAAAAATTGCAACGATGCGAAAACATTTTCAGTGGACAAAATTCGTTCATAATAATTGTAAAATGAAATATCTGGGACCAGTCGTTTTAACTGTTAGGGAGCCAAATCGACGTTGTATTCTGACTGCTAAATAGTAATCAATCCAGATATAATTCGAATGAGGATAGATTCAACATCGACAACGTTGGAATAATTTACCTGCTCGATCGGTGTACAAACTTTCACCTGAATTTGCAGGCGCAGAGTCCAAATTCGCGTTGTGTTGAAGATAGATGGAATTACTTAATCGCAAATACTCCTCGCTGCTAATCTGCTCCTTCGAACGAAATTTTACGATGAGCTGCGTCTCTGCGTGCGAATTTCCCGCTGTAACAAAAATGAATGCACATGAAGATCTCTAGTTTGCACTGTTGTCTGTTCTTTTATTCAATATATCCGTATATGTTTATCGATTTTGAGATAAAACGATTTGAAAATTGTAAAAAGATTACCTATACACGCGTAAATTCCGGAATCGGAGGCTGTGATATCGTTTATCTTCAATGCTCCTTTCTTGCTGACCTTGTGTTTCCTCGATTTCCTTAGCTCCTTGTTGTCTTTGGTCCACATGATCTGCGACCTAACAAAATTTTTGTCAAAATATAGAGCCGGTTTCCAAACAAAAAAAAATTTATTATGAATAAATATCATAATTCTGTCACATTGTATTTTAACTGTTTTGTATTTCAACACGCATGATTACAGTAATCATCTAGCAGTTGAATTAACCAAAAAGTTAAAAACGTAATTTAATGGAATTCAATTTGCGATTTAATTAATCCACTTGTTTGAATTGTAGACTTACTTGTTAAACTTCCTAACGGGACATCGAATCTTGATAAACGGCGTGCCTTGGAATATCTTTGCAATACCACCGATTTTGAGATCCACTTTCGCATTCAAGTCGGTCTGGTTGTACGTGGTGTTTTGACTGGAAATAATCGGTAAGGAACCACCATCCATCTCGTGGCAGGGTCTGTTGTTGCAGGGTCTTTCGGAAGCGGGTTTCTGCGGTGGACATTCGCGATCTTCTCGACTTTGCTGACGTCCCTGGGCCATTATTTGGTCGCACGTCACTTTGCGTTTCATCACGCCTCCTCCGCAAGTTCTGGAACACTGCAAAATGATTCCGATTATTTCTAAACGGTAATAGCAAACGATAACGTACCTGTATTTGTTATGAATAAAATTATAGTTGCTTCAATTGAAAAAAATATTATTATCTAGCCTCTACCTATTGTTTACCAATTAAGAACTAGTCCAGAATATCACTAGTAGATAGAGTGCTAAGAGTTACGAAATAAATAGTGGTAGCAAACGTTTTAATATGAAACCAATGAAGATTCTCAGTCATTGGAGAATAAGTACAAGATCGCGAAAGAATAAGAGGAACATACTTTGCCCCATTTTCCGGAACTCCATTTCACTGGACAGTCCCACACGTTGCAGTACTGTCTGTCTGCCGGTGGTGGTTGCGGGCACATCTTGTTCGGCACCGCTACTGTCTTACCTGTAGATCCTCTTGTCACCTCGTGTATACACGTGACGTCACGAGTTTGTATTCCGAGTCCGCATGGGCTCATGCACGGCGAAAAATCGCTTAAATTCCACCTGCGAACGACAATTAGTTGCAAAGATCAAATTCATAACGTGTACATATTCTTACTTTTTTTTGTAAATAATTATACTTTTTTTTTGTTGTATAGATATACCGTACCTCGGAGGACAAGGATGGTCATTGCAAACTCTTATTCTCGCTTCCGGTTTAGAATCCACAGGGCACAGCAAAGGCATTACGGTTTTCCCCGTGTCGT
This sequence comes from Lasioglossum lativentre, assembly GCA_916610255.1. Classification (NCBI taxonomy): domain Eukaryota; kingdom Metazoa; phylum Arthropoda; class Insecta; order Hymenoptera; family Halictidae; genus Lasioglossum; species Lasioglossum lativentre. The sequence continues at coordinate 9,913,469 of OU744356.1, read as the reverse complement.
CCCTCACGCAATTTATTATCAGGTCTTGCACGCCTAAAAAAATCGAAAGATCTGAATTATGTTATCTATCAAGGATTTTTGCTTTTATGACGAATACGTTAATACAAATCGCGGCGGCTTTCATGTATCGCCACGATATTCGACCGTCGTCGTTAAGCGCCCGTTAATAGCACAATCTCATCAAATTATCCAGAATAATTAAACGCTCCCTGCAAAACGAACCCTAGATATGTACGTTCGGTTAATCCTTTTGGATCTGATTTTCGATAATACCCTGACTTATGTTCCCGGCTGATTATCGTCGACTGGAGTACAGTATTTATGGAACACTAATGATCACGGTCGGAAGTAGATAATTCCATTGAAAGGTACTACGAGCATCGATAACGGTCCTTGTGAAATGGCAATTTTAATGAACTTTTGTCAAATTAATAGTCAATTTTTTCGATGGCTGGTGGGTACTCTTCAGTCTCGCAATCAGCATTACCTCCTTCAATTTAACGTTCCACAATTTTTGCTGTTTAAAAAGGGTCCAATAACTTTTCATTGCGTTACGTTAATTCTTTCAAAAATACGTTGTTCAAAGTGAAATTTATCGAAATCCGACTTACCCCCTAAGCAGGTAGCGCTGCAAGGAGTGTAGCCAGCTTCTTTCCACGAGTAGGTGGTCTGAACATCGCTTCCTGGCGCAACCTTGATCCCAGAATCGTAGCCGCTTCCTCCGGAACTACCCGCTGACAATCTATAGCTGTCGTCGGTCAGGCTGGGTTCGGCGTATCCGCTGTCGCCGACAGCGTCGATACCATAGGGCAGGCTGTTCTCTATCATTCCGCAGGGTTCCATCACGCATTTCTCGGTCTGGATCGGCTTCGGGCCCGAGCATTGTCGATCCGGCAGATTGGCGATGGTCCGGCTGAATTCGAGGAATATCTTGCATTTGACGTCGCGATGCCGGATGCCTTCGCCGCAGGTGACGCTGCACGGCGACCAATCGTCGGCGATGAACCTGGAGGGTCGATCGGTATGATGATGATTCGCGCTCGAGATACCGTAAGAAATTTCGACCCCTGCATTTTCAGTTACAGTGGAGTCTGTTCCAGGTTTCTGACCGGTTCACCGTGGAATATCGCGAGAGTGACTCACTGGGGCAGGCACGGGCGTTGATTGCCCCCTGGGGCACTCCCCTGACTCCGACGAGAGCGAGACCACGCCCACTGGAGCTGCTCTGGGCGGAGCTAGAGGTATGTACGAATCGCTCACAGGCTAATTTTTTCGAGTTGATATTTTGCTGGCAAAGCAATCGGTTGAATTAATTTTTACTATAGAATCTTTTAAATCGAGATGCGGCAAATTGAATATGAACGGCTCCTATTCTGGTACTTGGAGGTCATTGAATGTTGCCCCTGGGAGCAATCCGGGTCAGGTATTTTGGATTGCGAATTTTCCGCATGTATCTCTGCCAGGTTCGAGTTTGTTAACGTTCTTACGGTGATCTCAATTTGGAGAGAATAGCAGAGCGAAGAATTGGACTTTCAAAAAAGTTTAACTTTTTCAATTTGATCTTCATATTCTGGTGAAAATGTTTCGAATCCATTTTCTATAAATTATCCTATAAGACTTATCATGACGACCGACGTTTCTTCAAGATTTTATCTGATACCCTCCTTTTAAATATTATTTTATAACATTCGACAGTTGGTAGAAGAAGCTCGTGTCTTCCTATTAGTTCGATTAACAGAGGTTTTACTAATTCTACATTCTCATCTACTATCTCTATCCAGCGTCGAACGACCAATACCTTTTTGCTAGAACAGAAGTAAATATTTGAGCCGGAAGATGTGTTCTTAATGGCTCGAATGGAGCCGGGAGAAATAATTGAACAATCACCGCGATATAATACGACAGTATTTGGAACGGTGCGGTGGCTTGAAGCGAACAGTTATTCATTGGTCCCGGGCTCGGGTTGGGAAAATGCGATAAATCAACGAACATGAAAGGAGCTTATTCTACGCGAGCGCATTCGTCTCTTTTTATTCGTTGGACAAACGTCGTGACGCTCGCAGAGCGCGAGGAATTTATTGGCCCTCTGCAGCTATTCGTGTAGTTCCTAAAGCGACGCGTGCACGTCTCCCGCGTCATCGATTAAACTGAATAAATAATGCTTGGTTACTCGCGAGTCGGCTTTTCAGAGAACGATGGAGTCGTTCCTCTCGGTCCTCGTTCGATCGACGCGATCCGAGAGAGAACGCGTACCGTAGTCCCCGAGTGTCTATTTTCGGCCGCGAATCGATGATTCCAGTCATCGATAATCTTTTTAACCCTGCCTATCACGATCCGACTGAATAGGAATCGACTCTGCTTCATTCCTGCACGGGCAATGTTTCATGAAAGATTTCATCCAAAATTAACGCTAAACCTGCCAGCATCAGTAGACTGCGGATTCTATGCATTTATGAGAGAATGATGTGGCGCAATTTAGAACAATGAAGAAATTAAGAGAATCCAAGAACGTTGATATATTAATTCCAATTTATTAAGATCGTTAAATTAAAGAAGAAATTTTGTAATTACCACAGGCGTGAAAGTTCAATTTGGAAAAATAAATCGTATTGGGAAATGTTGCATATATCGCAGGCAGTCGATTAATATTCAAACCTATTCGATTTAATTAGACAAGTCAACCGATAGATCTCGGCAAAAAGGACGTTGATCCTCGCAGGAGGAAGAAATCTGGAGGCGGGAACCTGCGTAAAATCCAACAGGCGAGCACATGTAGACAGTTCTACGCTATAAATTATGCATGCTAAGCCTACGGGGTTACCGTGGAATACGCAAGCCAGAAAAAGGGCTAAAGGGTTGGGGAGGTGGAAAACATCGGCAAAGAAACGGTGTACGATAATAGTCGACGTAACATTATCATCGTAAGTCTATGCTAATGCTTGTTCTACGGCATTCGCGTTATGCGCTAATTAAATCTCGGTAAATCTCGTAATCTCATAAATGCATTAGGAGCAAGAGGCAGGAAAACGTTAAGCGAAAGAAAGAAAAAGGAAATCCTAGCAGAGAGAGAGAGAGAGAGAGAGAGGGGGGGGAAGAAACTGGAGGCTGGGGAGATTAAGCTGCGTTGAATTTCAGCGGAGGGGTTGGAGAGAGATTCAAGTTGGAAAACTGTTGCGCGTCAGCAGAAAATAGAGACTGTCGCGAAACTATTCTCCTCGGCTCGCCGAAAAATTTCTATTCTCTTACGAGACGAACGAAATAAACATTATCATTTAATGAAACTACTAATCGCGCCTTCCTTCACGGAATTTCTTGCTGACGCGCCGCTCCGCACCCGAAGGGGTTGCTTTTTTCAAGGGATTCGCTTATCAATTGCAGTTTCAACCCTCAAACGGACTTACTTAATTTTTTCTTATTACAATAATACGTGGCACGAAGCCACCGATAAGTTACACAAGTTACGAAAGAAGCGAGTTCAATTATCGAAGTTGGAGAAGAGCTAATTAGCTGGAACACCCTTACAGACTTTGTTTGCCAGCACAAAAGCTTCTCGATCCTCTTGAAAAGGACCTCGCTTAAAAACGCGTTTTCCCCGATTCTTCTGTGGTAAAAAGGATCGATAAACGAACGGGGTGAGGGTAAAGCGTTTCAGCATAAACTCATCGTGGAAGCTGTCGCGGGGGTTGGCGTTTGGGGATGGACGCTTCTAAAACTTAGCCCTGATTTAGCCCTAAAACGAGAAGCATCGTCGGACTACGTTAGCTCTGCGGTGAGTTACAAAACCGTGCGGGGAATTTCTACGCAAGCGTTGTTCGGAGTTGTGCGGTTTGGATAGGAGGGGTGGTTTGGTGGTTTGGTAACAAAGAAAAACAGAGGAAAATTCAAAGGAGGTGGATAGGGGGTGTGTGGTGCGTCGCGACGTCTGGAGGTCGGTGAAAGCCGTGGTACAGGGTGGAAGATAAAGAAAGTCGAAGAAGAAGAGAAATAAAGACAGAGAACGGGGGTGCGAGTGAAACCGGAGGGTGGGGGGGGGGTGGAAGTAGAGAAGACGAAGAAACAAAAGACAGAGAAGAAGAGTTAAAGTGATAGAAAAGAAAGAGACACAGTAATGGGATACCTCAGATACAACCAGCCACAGGCAAAGTAGATCGTATATCTGTCGGGACAGATCAATTCACGTCAAGAAATGAATGCTTTCAACACGGAGAGATTTTCTATCTAGCTGTTGTACAATAAGTTTCTTTCCCGGGCAAGCGACGCGAGAAGGTTCTATCAACCTTCTACGCACGTTTCAGGACCACCTGGACGACACGTGTACACGCGTTTCAGTATGTTTCACTATTATAGTAGCGATCTTGGATAGTACTCACGTGGATTCCGATGGGATCGGTTGATCGATTAGCTTCTCCGACACCGGCGGGGGCGGGTATGGCTGCATCAGGGGTTGAGTCATCTCATCGGCGTCTGAAAATTGATCGTTTCCTATCTTGTCCGGGAATTCAAGGGCGAAAGTGGAAAAGATATCTGCGTTCTCGGTGGATAATTTATTAAACATCGAAATAAATTTTTCCGTGGTGTGAGAGGGTTACTTTAGAAACACTTGGAATGATCGTCGAGCACCGATGGGTAAAATGAACATCTTTGTACATGAAAGCCAGTAATGTTGTGGAAAATTGTTTCTCGATAGATGTGGGAGTGTCAATGGCAATGATAACACTGTAACCATGGTCGTTCACGCGAGAAATCGCTGTTCTTGGTTGTATATAGGGTGTCGTATTGTTAGGGAATTTTTACATATCATTTTCTATGTAATACATACTTAAAAATTCAATATGTTTTAGTGCCTTGAAATTTGTCGAATGAATATTTGCATAAAAATTAGATTTTGAAAGTGTGAAACTTCTTCAAATAATTATGCGTGGTACTTTCACGAGAAGTAGACGAGTAGTACTGAATTTTTATAGTTTCAGATCAAAATTTAATATTATTGAGGGGTAGTATTGAATTTTTATAGTTTCAGAAGAAAATTTAATATTATTGAGGGGTAGTATTGAATTTTTATAGTTTCAGAAGAAAATTTAATATTATTGAGGGGTAGTATTGAATTTTTATAGTTTCAGAACAAAATTTAATATTATTGAGGGGTAGTATTGAATTTTTATTGAAATTTATTTTACAGTAAAGTTTAATATCTTTGTAAAATAAGGGCAAGTCTGCAGCTTTTAGGGTTGGAAAACGCAAACGAGCTCTTAATCGACGGACACCCTGTATAACCTCGAACTGATCGTTGACGGGAATGGCACTCGACGCAGCCGCATAGCAATGTAACTTATAAAACTTACATATCGGACAGACGATGTTTGTTTTGCACTCCTGCTCGGTGTGCGGCCGTTCAACAGGATCGCAGTCCGTCGCGATGGAACCAACAGCGTCCCTGCACTCGACCGTCCTCGTCTTGATGCCAGTGCCACAGGTCACAGAACACTATCGATCACAGGGGGAAAGGTAAATTTCATGCTGCTGGCGCAAATTGCTTCCAAACGGGACCGATGGGAGCGTGATGCAGCGAAAGAAACCGGAACGTGGGCGAAATAATTAACGGGCTATCTTGAGACTGTCGAATTCCTTTCGTTCCATCCGCCTTTTTCGCGAAACACAACCAGTAAAAATATCAGTGACTTTGCAATCTCATCTGACCTCGAGAAATTTTCTCCCTCTATCATTTATACACGAATTCCTTCGCATGTAACTTCATTCTAAGAAGTTTTCACAGATTTTCATTGATCGTGTAAAAGTGGAAAGAATTTTTGATTTCACAAGGAACCGTTGACGAAAGAAACGATAAGGCTGATATTAATTGTTTTGGGATTCTGCAAAGAAATAATTCTATCGCTACAAGAGATTTCCATTGATCATGATATGTACAGTGGGTGTGCAAAGTATTCGTACACCTTTTAAAAACGAATAACTTTTTCAAAATTCTGACTCAACAGCTTGAGGTTTTTTGAGACGTTAGAAGGATTAGCTAATGTGTAAATAATTTTTTTTTTTATTGTTATTGGTCGCAATTGCGAAGGAAAAAGTAAAGGTCACGATTTTTAAATTTTTTATCTGTGCCTGTAATGAAAATTTATAATGTGCATCTGGTAGGTATAAGTAGGTTATATACATGTACAAAGTTTCATCGAAATCGATCAAGGTTGTTATGAAATATAAATGATTGAAAATAGCCGATTTTGGATTCGCTAACCCTAAATTAAAAAATTGTTACATGTTACAATGCCCATATCTTTTTTATGCGTCAATCGATTTCAATGAAACTTTTGTACATGTATATAACTTACTTAGATTTACATTTTCATTACAGGCACAGATAAAAAATTTAAAAATCGTGACCTTTACTTTTTTCTTCGCAGTTGCGACCAATAACAATTAAAAAAAAAATTATTTACACGTTAGCTGGTAAACTAATCCTTCTAACGTCTCAAGAAGACTTAAGCTGTTTGGTCGAATTTTGAAAAAGTTATTAGTTTTTAAATGGTGTACGAATACTTTGTACACTCACTGTATGTAAAGGTGAAAAGGATCCAAGATCCTACTAAATTTTGTAACGACGGTCTCTGAGCAGTTACTCGGAACTTCCAACTGATAACTTCGTCTTCGTGTTTCCTTGAAACAAGTTTATGATAAATCGTGTAACTTGAACGGAGCACTGATTAATTAATTCGTAGGGAAAGGAATTGCTATACCGCAGATGATTAATGTTTTGTACATTTAAAAAATGTATGAAAAGCACCCGCGAAGAACAAAGCGTAGGAGGATCCTTACGTATTTATGGTCTACGAGAATGTTGAAAAATTCGCAAAAATGTACAACTCATCGACTACGCTTGTATTTCGCATCCCGTGCAATCGGTCCGCCGACAAAGGAGAAATAAATTTCCAAGTCTCGCATCTTTTGTGTAAGAAAATTGAACAGTCCAGCGATAAGCAACGATGTTTCCTTTTTCCGTTGAATCGTTGCGGTATCTTGCGAAAATCTTGGATTTTCGAAATTCCTGTTCGACAGTTTAACCCGGGGGCGTATCTCTCGCGAAACGGGCGCAGTAAGAGAAAACGGGAAAGCGTGTGGGTCAAGGTAATACTTTCCCGGCGGGATAAAGTCCATAGAAATAGGGTGAAATGGGTAGGGCGATGCAAAGAAAAGGCTGGGGAACCTTGGTAACAGTAAACTCTCGTGACGCAACAGTGGAATCTAATTTCGGTATACTAAGTGGTATTTGCTAGGTTCTATTCTAACGTTCAGAAGACTTAAAAGATCTAACGAGAGCTGCGCGAGACCTCGGAGATCGTTATCGGTACGAAGTGCGCCGTGGAAGTTGAAAAGGAACGAAATAAACGCTATGAAAAGGAGAAAATGTTTCACTCTACAGGATTTAAAAGCTCGGGTGGCCTTGGACCCTACGCTAATTCAAAAAGAGGACTCGCTAGTTCCTACAAGGTTGGACAGTGGTCAATCGATTCCATTGTTCTAGGAACGTTTGTTAACGTTTGTTATTACTTAAAGTGTTTATGGTAGTAAATACTAGTTTATTAATAATACTCCTCAACTATAACTCCGGTAAGAAGTACATGAAGCGCGTTAACAGCACGATACGTCGGAACGTCTGACAATTCAGGATAGATAAATATTCGACGCTGAAGGTTTCTACTTAAAATGTATGTGGTTCAGTCTTTTGCGTGAACTTAAATAGAAGTCCCTTAAAGGGAGAGGTAGATAATACAATGATGTGTCAGTCCTGATTTCTGCATGACTAAAGGTAGTGACCGGTCGAGGTTCATTGTCGAAAACACCTATCTTACGATTAGTCACTATTTATTATGGAATAAATAGTTAGTCATACAACAGCAGTCTGCATTCAATCCACAAAATTAGTATAAAGGAATAAGAATAAAAATTCAAATCAGCAAAAGTGTTCTCAAGACTCGAAGATTTCAATAATCGTATGAAATGTATGTTCATGAGTCTTTACTTATTTTGTTCTAATTCTTACAAAAGTAAGAAAACTTCGTACATTTTTCAAACTTTTAATTGCAAGAAACATTTCCTGGAATAAGATTGGGCGAACCACGCGTACTCCGCTCGAGAAAATCGAGGTCCGCATTCAATTACACCGAGCGCGAGCATCCTTCGAGAATGATTTCGCCGGCGGAAATGAGTATAACCCTCGAAAGGCAGGAACGTTTTTTAACTTCCGCGGGGTTCAGGGCTTCATTATTCGTCCGAGTCTCTGAGGCTCGCGAACACTGGGCGTGACATGCAGAAACATCGAACGAATTCCCTCGGCGAGGTCTGTAAATCCGGAAACAAAGCTCGTCGGCTGACCTCTTTGCTTCCTGTCACGGAAGACGCCGAGTAATTGCTTCTGTTGATCAGTTCTGACTAAGAATGTCCATTTTTCCTAGCATCGGAACAAGCCCGGTAAGACGAGATCCGACTCTTAATTAACCCATGCCCTCAAAACAATTCCAAAATTGACCAAACGCAAAGCTCAGAGTATAATTAAAAGCGATCACCGATGGAGATTAAATGATGTACTGTGTGTCGTCTATATCTGTGAATATAGACCAATTGATGGCAAAGAAGCAATGCCAAATTTCTCATTAAATAATCTTTTTCCACATGCAATATCTTTCGCCGTTTTTTTAATAGTATTTCTATAAATGAATGTTTTATTTCTCTAATTCTTTATACTATGTAGGTTTATTGTGTTAATAAAGAGATAATTTGATTTCATCATTCAGTGTTTGTTTTATCATGAGTTTCTTACATGCGGGCGGCACAACATTTTTAAATTTGTAGCTGGCACGTTGTTAAAAAAGGATTTTTTTTTTTATTATAGAAAATCTCGTAAGAGATTTATTTCAACCTTATACACAGATACAGATTACAAACGAATGTATGATCATTAATGTTGAAACATGTATAGTAAACGCAAAAAATTCATTCCAATCACGCGCTTACGGCTGGTGTATTGCAATAAAAATTAATATTAATTGAATAGGTCCGTAAAAAAGGTTGCTCATCCCTGCTCTAGAGCAACCGCCCTTCAAATAGGCTAAAACCATAGGGTAAGGGGTTGTTCGCGTTCTGACGACCACTTATCCAAGTTCGTACTGGTTATCCCAGGTCTAGAGGTCCTAAAATTCCTGTATGAACGGTTTCAGGAGCGTTTCGCTCGAATTGCTTGGCCAGCAACATAGAGGATTGGCGAATGTTTCTGTTTCGAACGGTGCCGATCAGATTCGCTTCTACGTCAGAGCGAATCGCAGCCGAATCCGAAGTGGCGGGTACCATTTCCAGTTCACGGGAAGCGAGGCGTCTCGTTCGAGGCGGCCTCAAACTTCTCTCAGCCAGAATAAAGTCCGCTTGATCGGGAAAGGTAAGAGCCGAGAGCGGGTTGAGCGGTTTAGGGGCGAGCACGATGAAACGCGAGAAAAACGATGAACAAAAAAGCCCCGGATGCCGGAGCTATCGTTCAAGACGTCGAAGGTGGAAAGGTGACACGGACGGAAAAGCGGAAACCCGCTCGACTTAGGCACTCTGGCCTTTTCTTCCGCCTCCGCCCTCTCGTCGATGTCCCCGCCCATCAGCGCTGTTTGCTTCTGTCCCCGTTTCACTTCTCGGTTCGATCACCTTCTTTTACCTTTCTGCACCCTTTCCGGCTGCTCTTGTCTTAAACCGTCTTATTCCCGAAATTTGTGTCTCTATCCCAGTGCTGTGCATAGTATAGTTAACAAATTTCAGTGGCAGTTGAAATTAGATCTCGTGAATTGACAATAGGGCACACTCCTCAGCTTCGCCAATTGATAACTCCGTCTCCAGCGCTAACTTCTCTGCGACCCCATTTCGAGAAAATTTTTGGGAAACACCGTTGGTACATTCGGCAATTTGAGAACTTCGTCGAAATACTGTAAAAATACCATAGACTTATAGAGATAGACTGCGCAGCCTGTACGAAGCGTTGCATCCCAAAATTCCTTCAACTCCTTGAAATGGACGGTTCCTAAGGTGATTCGAAGTAAAATTTTCCTTTTCCAAAATGTCCGCTGCGGGGTTGTTTAGGAGTTATTAACGAAGAACGCGGACCAATCAGAGCGCGACCTACACGCGTGTTGGCAAATATGATCCGGCGCGCTAGCAGAGACGAAATACGTTTACACGATGTACTGTTTACACGATGTCACGATGCATTGATAAACACGGACGGTTTCCGCTTATCTTTGATGACAAAAGTCCTCGTATCAAGGACTTACAGACCATAGACTTATAGAGATAGACTGCGCGGCCGGTACGAAGCGTTGAAACCCACAATGGGGGCGAGGGATATAAAGAGTGAGAGAGAGAGAGAGAGCAATAGTTGTCGTGTTGCGCTCTCTTTCTAATTGACGAGTTGGTGGGGAGAGATTCTGCTTCCCCTACTTGCTTCTACTTATATGTATAGTTGGCTCTGTGCTGTTCTGTGCTTACAGGAACAATTAAGTGAAAGTATATTGTTTATTCTAAAAATGGTATTACATTTATTACATTTCCCCTCATGCGCTTTTCGCCTGAGCCCCCACCAACTGTCGGTGTGCGAGTGAGATAGAAATACATCCTGCCTCTATAAGTCTATGAAAAATACATGTTCAAGATTCAGAAGTACAAGAAAATGCAAAAGAAGGTCGAAGCATTTTTCTGTTTGCATCTATCGGGTAGAACATGTATTGACAATTAATGGATTGGATACTACAGTCCTTGCCAAACAACTCCCCCTCTCCGGCGCCAACTTTTATACATTCCCTTTCTGTTTTTGTACTTCTTCCCCTCAGTTTCCCCTGTTTTCCAACTTCCCACCAACCCAATCTTACTCTCCGTTTCTCCCCTCGTTCCTCTCGCCTGGCTTTTTCCACCCCGCAGCGTCTTTCTCCGGAATCCAACCCCTTCCACGAGAAGGTCCGATATCATGGGAGTGCTTTAAGGAGCCCTGTGCTTTCAGTTCAATATTTGCATGGCTCCCGAGCTCACAAAAGAGAGAAATCTATCAATTCCTGTCTTCCGGGGAAGGTGGGGGTGGGGGTGGGGGGCGGTTCGCCCCTCTTTCTCGCTCGTCCGGGCACCAACCTCGGATGAAATCATTACCGTGCTGACGGGCATAAGAGGCTGGCCTTTATGTATCGCTGGCAAAAGGATACCGACGCCATTTCCACGCTGCCCCCGCCAGCCTTGCATCGTTTCCTTCGACAGCGCGGAGACGAGCACCGCCATTGTGTATCGATCAAGCATGAGATGAGCCGTAAATCACACCACGTACACTTTCGTTTACACGTGACTGGGGATATTTTCGTGCCGCCTCCGATGCCACCCAGTTCGCCGCCCATTGTTATCGGAACAGATAAGAAACTGCCGCGGGGGTGGCTGCCGGGACTTCTGGTCATCGACTCGTCGTGTGCAACTATTTTTCTTTTTTATATGTACATCGAACCTCGGCTACGGATTTTCACAAAAAAAAATGTTTGACTCACTGGCTGGAACATTTTTCTCCAACCTGTCCGCGAAAGTTTCGAACGCTAAAACAGAAATGATTTATGACCTAATACTTTACTTATTCGTCTCAGGATTTTTCTAACGTTCCCCTTCGGTTTCTACAAAATGACACACAAAAACTTCTGCATAATAAAGATTCCCAGTCTACTCTCGAGTATCCGAATATTCATAAGCATTTATGCCGACGCATAAACATCGAATATAAGCGGCTCCTTTCCCGCCGACCCAACAAATTCAAACAATCCTCGAGACTCGACCGGATTAAACGAACAAAATTCCGGGCAACAGCAGAAACAGAAATGGGGTACAAGCGTGCCGGGTAATCTCCCAGCGGGTGAGGAAGGAAAATAAAATTTAACTTTCAATTTGCGACCTCGGCCTCCGGTCTACCTTTTCCCAGGGTCGAGAGGAGACAGAACCTTAAAATATTCCGTGTCGGGGGACGTGTCCTCGTTACGAGTTCGCGAAAATTCCGTCGCTTAACGTATCGCGAGGCAATAGTTATAAATAGACCACCCAATCAACGGAAGAGAACCAAATCATTTCACGATTAACATTGCTACCGTAACTCTGTATTGTACAGGGTGTAAAGAAATGTTTGGTCATGGCTGCCATAGGCGTATTCAACATCTACGGATCGATGAAGATCTGTAAAAAACAAGTTGCCGCAAAATGGTCCTTGACCTTGAATTTCAAGGTCAAATATTTTTTTAATTGCACGATGCATAGAATACAATGCGATAAAAAACAATTTCACCTTAAAATTCAAGATCAAAGGACAACTTTGCGGCAACTGTTTTTTCCAGACCTTCGTTGATCTCAAGATGTAGAATACGCCTATGGCAGCCAAGACCAAATATTTCTTTACTACCCTGTACAAATATGAAATCTGCATTTGCCCTAACGCGCGTCTAATTTCTCAGAAGAATTGTCCAAGAATAATAGTTCTGTTACATCGCGTTCTACCAGTTTTCGTTTCACGGAGCCGATCAGTTTGGCGTTCGGAGTGGCTGAAACGCGATATCCGCGGTCGCATTTAGCAGGTTCTCATGAATAAAGCATAACCAACCGGATTCCCGGGGCTGGAGAATCCTCCAGGCTGACTTTTCCAGTCTGAAAGTCCGCGTTCGACCTTCCTCGTACAACTTGTCCCTCATTGTTGCGTCCGTTTGCGCCTCTCGAGGTTGCGTCGCCGCGAGTTGCATCCCGCAGCCTCGGTTTTCCGCAGCTCGTTGCATTCGGTAGACTCCCACCGAGCTCCACCGCCTGAGATACGACGCCGTAAAATTTTATTTTTCTCTCCCCCCCCCCCTCCCTCCCACCCCCCGGAGCGCGAAAGTTTCTTTGCGTTTCCAGTTTGTCTCCGAATACGTACAAACGTAACGGCGTGTCGCGGGCTCGCTACGAGCGAGTTACTTTAATTTCCTGCGTCGAAACGGCCCGACAACGTTCCCCTAACCGATCGTCTGTCTATGCTGGGTGCAGCCTCTGTTCGCGAAAACACGCGTAAACAGTGTGCTGTTACGTGACGTCGCTGTTCGAGGAGAGACGATGTCCTTATACTTGTACGTGCGCCCATTAATAACGACGTTTCCCTCCGAGCGCGTCTTTTCGAGGGAAAATGAACTGACTCGATATTTTCTCGCTCGTCGAGCTGCTTCCGGCTATGGCATATGCTGGTGAAGCTTTTATTATTGTCTCTTATCATAGTCCTACAAATTTTGAAAGTTTTCTGAGCATCTTGCTGATTTTCTGCATTTATAAAGACGAGTTAGTGAAAAACAAAATTGTGTAGGTTTTATAAGAATTTCGTGCATCATCGTTGTACTGTTTAGTATGAAGAATATTATAGTTTAGAGCAGGCCTCGGAATGATGTGCTCGCGACGGCCGGTTATCGAAGGCTACGCCCCCTTGACCCGGCCGAGCGTCTCGCTCCCCGTGGCGGCCCTACTTCTCGAGCCAGCTCAGGCGCGTACCATTAGGCGTCGCATTAGGGTGACACCCGTATCAATTCCACATTACCGACGAGGTACTATTGTCAATGCGCTTTTTTTTGTCAGTGGTATCCACTGTAGGCCTATTCCACTATGTCGCACGATAATTTCGAACAAGTGCTGCAGAAAATAAATTTGGAAAATAAATTCGGAAGATACATTTTAAAAATAGGTTTTAATTGTATTGCCCAAATTGTATTAACATGTGGGATAACTTTATTTTCGCGCACGTTCAGACGAAGCTGTCCGCATCGCAACACTCTATGGTACGTGCCTGAGCTGCCTCGAGGACTAGGGCCGGAGCGGGGAGTGAGATGCACCGGCCGGGTCGAGAGGGCGTTGCCTTCGCGAGCACATAATTCTGAGGCCTGGTTTAGACTGTAGTATCTTGGTATCAACATTAAATAACCACAAAATTGCATTCCCCGTACGTATTTACAATAGTCCTTTTACTGATAGATGAAGTTACCTTTGGCCCACAACCAGTCCTAGAAAACGACTATACCCGGCCTCAGGATTGAAAGGCTTGAAAATGAGATCATTCTCGATGCTTTCGATGCAATTTGATTGGAACGATCGGCGAGCAAAGAGTCAAACAGAACGGAAACACGCAAACCGCGTGGAATGCACGCGGGGAAAGGGATCGCAAGGATCGCCGAGCGAAAGAGGCAATTCCATAGCGTTCAAGGGGCATTTCGCGCGAGCAACGAGTATGTGGAAGACAAACGGTCGGTCGGGAAGTCGAAGGAGAAAAAAATACGCGATAAGAGCTCTGTTCGAGAGGAGAGGCGCGAAGAAGAGGACGAGAGAGAGTGCATTCTCGCGGAAAATGCCCCGTGTCGCCACTCGACGGCGAATTCACCGTTGCCGATTGCATTCGAGACGCAGCGCCGCGCACGTGCACCTCGTTCAATGAGCGTTACTCAAGCTCGCACCATGCATCCGAAAAGGGGCCACCGTTGAAATCACCGAGGCGACGCAAGTTCCGACGACGATATCTTGACCGACGAGAGAATATTTGCTTAGCGTTTTCACAGATTTTTTTCTGGTACTGTGTATTCTGGCATTTTTTCTGGATATTTCTTCCGAACTCAAACTTATCTATTAATGTATCCGTACATGACGCTCCATCTAGGAAGGATCTAATTAATCTTATCTCTTCCTAGTTAGGCCGAAAGCAGAGTGTCGTCTAATACGTCAAAGAGAGCACAACGCGTAATCTTGTACCCGTGTATACTTTTCGTGATTGCAAAATCGCCGAGAATCTTACAAATTCTTCGCGCAAACAATATTGGTTCGCAAGTCGACGTAGGAAATATTCAATCCCCAATAATATTGAATTTTTCTATAAAACAAATTTTATTAAAATTGTTATCAATAAAAATTCAATACCACCCCTCAATAGTATTAAATTTTCCTATGAAACAAATCTAAGACTGTAGCTAGTTAACTATTCGGATGATCGAGGCTATACCGTATCGTGGATCAAACAACCAAACACACAAGCATGAACGTCTTCCACGAGAATTCATTGCAACAATTAATCGGTGCAGAGCCGATCATTATAGCCTCAAAGCGTCTTCATTCCGTGTAGGAATCATTAGCGACCCGAAGTGCGAGTGCGGACATGACAGTCAAGTTATCGATCATATTGATTGGCAATGTTGTCCCTTCCGCAGCGATATAAGTTAATTCATCAAGCTTCGTAAAATTAAGCTTCAATTACCCTTAAGTTTGGAAATATTAGGTCACCCGACCTAACATTAAAGCTTGTTTCCTCATTTTTAATTTCTTAAAAAACTGGAAGCTACGTATCTAATTTGATTTAATGTAGGTTGTGTATACAAGTTTCTTAATTATATAGTTTTCATAATTATACTTTCTTAATTGTAAAGTTATATCTTATATAGTTTCTTAAAGGATACAGTGTTCTCGACATGAAGAACCTTCAGGTCGATTTTCAAGGTCATTTGAAAATCATTTCATGTTGATCAAAGGGAGTTAATTGACCTTGAAAATCGACCTTAAGGTCGACTTCAAGGACGCCATCAAGTGCATCACTCTGAACTGTACAACTCTGGATCTAGCACTTTTTTCAGAAACTGTATCTTTTAAGAAATAATTGGTCACAAACGTTTCCATCTCCAGAGGTTGAGGGGTGGTTTCTACCCCTAAAAAGCGTATTTAGCCGAAACAAAAAAACATGTATTTAATATTTTTCGGTGTTTAATAAGTACGTTGAATTTCATTCAAATCAGTGAGTATCAGTTGGGTAGTGTTACTTGTTAGTGCAGCAGATATAGATCTCAATTGAGATCTGAAATACTTAATAAAAAATTAAAAAAAAAACAACCAAACACGATCGAAATGATGTCGTGTTTGGAGTCATTTTAATCAGAAAAATGTGACGAATACGTCTGTAAATTGTACCGAAAGAGTTAAGCGTTGGGATAGAAGATGAGTAATCGAGGGCTCGAAGGGTTAGGATTCGAGGCGATACGGTGTGTTTTGCATTCTATTTATCGGGCCGGTGGAAAGACCGAAAGCAGAACGTCCGGGGGCCTCGAGTGGATTTAAATTTCCATAAACGCACGAAATCGGACGTGGCCGCGACCGAATGTCTGGAACGGTTCCAGCAGATATCGCGCTTTTCAGGACACAGTTGTCGGACCCGGGCAAGAAATGGCACGGCGGAGAGAGTCGGTCATCGAGGATCGTGCCAAAACGAGCCCCCGCGGCTCCCACAGGCGCCGCGGAGTCGTCCGAAACCCTCTACAATGCGCTTCCTCTGTATCTGAATCGCATTTGTTACGCGGAAATGTCAGGGGAAACGCGGACGACAAGCGACAGTGCAAATGTGCAACGGCGACGCACTTTGGCGGCGGGTCTCTCGATGCAACAATCGATTTAACCTTTCGAGGGACGACGCCCGATCGTCCCGTTCTTTCTTTCCGCGCGATCGACGTTGTATAATGTTGCGGATGTTACCATCGTCTGTCAGCGATTCGGACTTTCTCGATATTTTTCATAACTATCTTCCTATTCTAGAAAATAACCAACGATCTAGAGTCAATTGCAACTTTCAATCTCTTGAAAAAAGAAAAGAAGAAAGACGCAAAAGAACAGGTCCAATAAACTTGAGAAACACAGTTGTTATTCCATACAACGAGAATATTTCTAACGATATTAAAAGAATTTTTAGAAAGACTGGAATTCACAGGATCCACAATGGGATCGAAACGTTGAGAAGTAATTAATTGCAAAATTGCTTAGTAGAAGATCGAACCTGTAGCGCCGACAACACGAATTATTCATTTAACATCATTACATTTTTCAATCAACAGCTCGTGCAAGGAGGTCCGCGAATTAATTTACGAGCAATTTCCCACTATTTCGGCGAGCTGTTAATTTGCTCAAACGTTCGTGTCCCACGAAATCGTCAGCTCTTGAGAAATTCGTCGAAATCAGATCTTCTCGAAACCAAGGTAGCCAACCAAGCATGATTGCCACTCTCCGGATCCCGTCAATAACCAACGAGGAAAAGGCGACGCGTTCTCGCCCGCGTAAAACTGTCTCTTCCTTTGGGGGGGGGGGGGTGAGTTTTCCAAGCTTTGCGATAAATGCAACGCGGTTACACCTGTTTCATCCCCCTTCGTCAGAGTGGCTGCACGCGAAATATCTCCCTCTGGTCGTCCCTCAGTCGTCCCTCAGTCGTCCTCTTTGAAGACGTAACGGGCCGCCGACATCAAACAGGACGATTTTCTCGTCAAACAAATCCCTCCTCTGTACGCCCACGCGCGTTCGCGCTCATCGTCGCTTCTTGGACGCTCCCTGCCGCAAAAAAGGATAGAGGACACGCCTCTTCCAGCTGCGCTGCCACTTCGTCAACGTCCTCGTTGAAAGGACGAAAAAATTTGTAGTCCTCGAGCGACGCTTCCGGGTTCAGAAAACATGGCGGAGGAGGGCATGCATGAAATAAGAGGCTGAGAAGGAGTCTTGAATTATTTAGCACAATTTGCCGGCACATGCGTGTGCTATTCGGTTTAGAATGAGAATTAGACACGTTTTGACCGGCCTTGCGGAAAGTGGCGAGTCTTCGCTTTGTTTGATGTGTCCCGAGGCATTTAATAAAAAGAACTAATTTTTGAGCGTTTAAAATTTTTTTCCTGCACGGGGAACCGTAAAAATTCGTATTGACACGACTATCGGCCATAAGTGGGCAAATACTCGCAGACAGTGGTGCAGGACTATTGTGTACCAGTTTCAGTTTCCGCCTATATTGAAAGTAGCAAAGAAGAAGTTTCTTCCGTTCGGATACTTCTACACTTCGCAAGTTGATCCTTTTCGCAGGCCACCGGAGAAGCTCGCTCGGAATTACTTGATTCTTAAAGTTTGCCGCGGCCGAACTTCTGTATGCGTACCGATGTTCGATTCCTCGTCGGCCGTTTCCGGCACGTCAGTTTAAATTTTCCTCAACGCCAATATCTCCATTCTTGCTGGATATCAGGGCGTATCTCCGCGTGCATAGCCGAGTAGAAGCTTTCTACCAAACTCCAAGGAAACGAAACGGCGCGCGGCGTGTTCCATTATTTTATAATTCATTCATCGAACCTTGCAAATACCATCTCGGCCTTTCTTCTCGCTGAGAAATCTTCTCAACGCTAGAATCACCGATAGACACGATCGAAATAAAAGCTTCCTCATTTCTTTTATATTATTATATAAATTACAGATATACAATTCTCACAAAAAAACTATTGCATAACTTCTTACAGAAGTACAATCTTCATTCATTGCAAAACCAAAAATACTATAGCAAGAAAAAACACTTTCTGCAAACATTCAGCCAGATACTTTGCCCGTAAGGGTAGTTATAAGGAAAATTAAAAAACTCGGTTTTAATTATATCAAAAAGTTTGAGATAATTCTGACATATTTCAGATTACGAATCACATATTCGGGAATTTTTGCCGATTTTTTCGCTGCAAACTCTGGTCGTAAAAAATTACAAGTCTGAGGAAAAATCGAGAAAATGTAAATTTCTTTAAAAAGTTGAAAAGGGACTAGGTAAGCTTAACGAATGATTAGAAATTGCATTATATTCCAAAGAATATAAAGATCTGATTAAATTGTTTAGACGTTTCATCATACTAAGTTTGAGAGATCAGCGCTTTAAACGCCTGAAATGAACAATGTTGTTACTTCGGCGGTTTCAAAAGTGTAGTTTCACTTTAACTGGCGGTCCCACGTGAAAAAATTGTCGGACGATTACGGAAGAAGCACCGCAGTTTGATGTTAGCCTCGGCGCGGCACGATAGCAAAACAACCAGCTCGCACAAAGCAAATTGTTGAACGAGTTTCATTTCCCTTTGCAACAATCAGCAAGCCCGACCTGTTTACTGTTCCCGGAGGAAATCGGATTTCCTGATACGAATAGACAGATATAACTGGATGGAGAAACGTTACACGTTCATCTGCCTCGACCCGTTAACGTCCCATGAAGAGACAAAAGGTTCCTAGAACTCGTGTAACACCCTTAACCCCGTTCGGATTGGAATTAACGTTCCATGTTTATCCAGCAAGCAAATGCCGTTTTATCGAGGTTGTAAAAATAATCAATTTTCTTGCTCGAAGCACTTCCTTCAATCTTAACGATAAAATTAATGAAAGAGCAAACACCTATGTCTAGCTATGACAAGACTGTAGGATAGGTATTGTGTTTTGTATAATCTTCAACAGAGTTTTTGATAGAAGTCAATTTTTATAACGTCCCATGAAGATACAAAAAAGGTTCCTAGAACTCGTGTAACACCCTTAACCCCGTTCGGATTGGAATTAACGTTCCATGTTTATCCAACAAGCAAATGCCGTTTTATCGAGGTAGTAAAAATTATCAATTTCCTTGCTCGAAGCACTTCCTTCAGTCTTAACGATAAAATTAATGAAAGAGCAAACACCTATGTCTAGCTATGACAAGACTGTAGGATAGGTATTGTGTTCTGTATAATCTTCAACAGAGTTTTTGATAGAAGACAATTTTTATATTGTTGTCTGTTCATTTTTTGGTCGTAGAGTCTGAGAGGTTCTCGAGATGGACAAGAGTAAGGAGTTCATGATTCCCTGATTCCGGGCTAAAACGATAATAAATACGGTGATCCTTAGCCATAGCTAAGGGGAAGTTGGAGGGCAATAAATACTCCTTCCCCATGGCGTCTAAAGCCCTAAATTCCAGCATCAAGCGAATGACTCTCGTCTATCTGTACCGAGCAACCGCTCGTCCCGTTTTGCATGTTCATGGCTCGCGCAAGGGTCGCAGTTCCGGTATCCAAGGTTTCTCTTGTACTCACCTCGCTCCATTTATTGGTCTCCCACATGGGGCAGGAGATGGTGTTGCAGGTCTCCTGGTTACGGGGCTTGTGCATGCCGCTGCACTTGTGGTCGGGCAGCTGTAACGAGAAGGATTTAAAGCTCTAACACCATTCATCTTGGGCGACGAGTGATTTCGTGGGGCGTACATTAGGTCTCGAATGTTTTTATTCGTTTCGACTGGTCCGTCCCTTCGACGAGATTTTAATTATTTGGTTTGGTTCGCTTGAAATACTATGAACAAATTCTAGTTTTGTATACAGGGTGGGGCGCTATGAACAGGTCACCTGAATAACTCGCTTGCTTTTGAAGATACAATGTAATGACAATTTATTTTCTATTGCAGTTCACCTTGCATGACCTTGAACGACCTTCATAATAGGTAAATGCATTCGTCTTGAACACACACTATCAGAATGTAAATAAAGAAACCATACCGTTCTATTTAAAAAAAACAAGGTTGACCTTTATAACTCCTTGACGTCTCTACCTATAAAAAAATTAGTAACAAGTAAGTTTGGTCTGATGCATTTTCTTCTATCTTCAAAAACAAACGAGTTATTCAGGTGACCTGTTTATATCGCCCCACCCTGTATAATTGACTCAGATAACTGTTTTGGATTAGAACAATTTTTTAAAATTTATATGGTAAACGTGCAACCCTCAGGGGTTGTTCTTTCGACGTAAAGAAAAATGATAATATCAGATGATCCACCCTAAGTCCTAAACAGGATTCCAGGATTAAAATGGAAATTCCACTTGAGGATCGAGAGAAAACATATTGCAGTGGTCGCAATGTGCTTGTATGCTCTCACGATATGATGTTTTAGGGTGAATTTTCAAGATCATGTATCAACAGTTATCACAGCCCTTGCAGTTCAGAACAAACGTAATTTAGCCCGTAATCACTGAATAATCGTACGGTCGACGAGACATTACTACACGTATTACACCCCCTATTACCAACCAGAGAGACGTCTAGCCGTTTTTCGCAGGTAGACCTGCGGGGGTGGACGACGGGGGTGGAAGGAAAATCCTCGGCGGTGCATGTCTAACCATACGTACAGGGTACTCCAAAAATAAGGGACACTCGAAACATGCGAATCCTTGAGCGACATCGGATTGTTTGACATTTTTCAACCGGAGACTTCATCTCCGAAATATTACATATTAAGTCGTCCCAAAAATTTCGTTCGTAATGTGTGAGTTTAATGTCGATAAATAACACGACATATCACACAATATATGACACGATGTATGCATACCCAATATACAAACAATCATCTGTTCCTTAATATTTTGTTATTTTCAAATCTTGTATTTGACTATGCAATTTGAGTTTTTTTAAAAACTACTTTGAGAACGAAACTTGTGCTAAACGCAAAAATTCAAGTGTTCAGTGTTTAACGTTTGAGGATGTTTTCGACGCATGTTCCAGGGTGTCCCATAGATTTTAGGCGCCCTGTACGTTGGGGAACGCGAGCGCGTGTTCCAGGCGCTCGTCGAGTCTCGGATGAGAGGATTTTACGGTGGTTGACACAGAACCGCGGGCGGCCCTTCCAGTTTAAACGAACCGAACTGGGTTAGGGTTCGTGGGATTTTGCAGGGCTGTCGTAGACATCGAATGGATGGATGGGTGGATGGATGGACGTGTATCTTCCCGGTGGTTCTAGAGGGCTGAGCATCTCGTGAAACTTCAAAGATGAAGGAAATTATTAACCTATTTATGTTCGCGAATGACACCCATGGGATTTCTATTTGGGAAGGATTACGAACCGTAAAAGACCATAACCGGAACTGGCGACACACCGGTCATACAGAATGACTGTCACTGTCACCACTGACGTGACTCACTAGATTAAAATGATAATTTTGAAAATATTTTAAGTAATCACCAGTAGTTAAATAAACATTAAATAATACATTGAACGAACAGACAAAAAAGGAGGAAACAATTCTGTCGCTCAAAACTGGTTGATAAAGTAGTGACCGTGTAACATTTTTATTCCGGCGACCGGTGATCGGGGTTTAGGTTCGATTCGCGTCGATAAATCGCGAAGACGTGACAAATAAAAGTAAGGTTCCGGGAAAATCGCATCGAATCTTCTTACGGGGACGATAGAATAAGACTCGGACGCGATTTATAAGAGGATATTCCGGGTCCCGAGCCGGTTTCATGGCCACGAGGTTGGAAAACACTGGTGCGCCATGTTTTTCACGGGAACGGAACGGAACGGAACCGGGTCGTATCCCTCGAGCCGAAATCCCGGAATTTAATATAAAGGGATTTCGCGTATTTAAATTATCTCCATTCCGCTCCTTATTTACCTTTGTAGTCTCATTGCCGTTCTCCTCGGTGCAGAAAATGGCTCTGGTCCGGGATCCTCCCCCGCAGCTTGTGCTGCATATACTCCATTCGCCGGCTACCCATCTGGAAAGGTAAAAAGAATCAATGGAGACTCCGCGCGCGCGATAACAGCGTTTTCGTTTGGTGGCAGCTCGCCATCATGTTACGTAATGACGATGGCGTGTGCCCTGGCTTTCATAAGCTGCAGAAATAACGACGATCGCCGTGGAAATCGTCTACAGTTGTATCTTATGTATTAGATTGCATTGTGCACACATTTTTCCTTCTCCTTCGTAATCTCGTTTTTCTTCGACATCGTTTGTTACCTCTTAGCACATTACCTGCAGACGGTGATTTAACAATATTCCGAAAAATGTATATTAATCATTGTCGGTTTCTTAATTCTTTCATTCGGTATTTGGACCATATTACAATAATTTTGTTATAAGTTTATTATTATAATTTCGTTGTCTTCTGAATTTGCTCTTTTCTTTTGCATCTCTTTCGCATGGCTGTACGTTCATAGTAGAAAATTTGTTGTATAATTTGTTAGCTTGAATTAACAGTGTAAAGGGGTTGGACAAAATAATGGGGACGTTGCTTATAAATCATGTATTTATCATACTCATTAGTAGTTATGGAACTATATAAGTGATTTCTCTGATTGTAAAAAATATTTAAGTGGAACAAATGGAACAATCACAGCAGTTTTGTAATATATTCGTACTTTAACGTTGGTTAAATATTCGCCTAATTTACCATAAAAAGATAGTTTCAGCGAGTTGCCGCGAGATACCGTACGAAATCCCCGCAAGTTCTTCGGACATGAAATCACGTGATTCGATAAAAAGTTATTAACTTAACGACCCGGTGGAAGGCAGAGGGTCCAAGAGGTCGCCGAGAACGTTTAAAATTCATATATGCCTACGGTAATCCTAATATTTGCATGTCTTTTTGTGAAAAAATGAACGCTTTCATCGCTGGAGCTGGGAAGAAGGGGTGCGAACTCCCCAGACGTCGTAATCGTCCACCGTGCTGATTTTTAATATCCCCGGAATACTATGGTTTTTACAGGAAATTCACATCGACTTCCTCCATATTTTCGAAAGATTGTTCGGAATAGAAACCCAAAAATCGAGTGTTCCTCCCACTACTCATTACAACAGTTCTACATTAAAAATTTTTTATTAACGTCTCCACTGATCCAGAATAAGCTAATTCAAAACTTATAAAATAATCTTAAAATTGTAAAAATTACATCGTTTTGATTCTTAAGAAGCAGCATCAATTTCTATATACAGGGTGTTCGACTACAGGTGAGAGAAAATTTAAGGGGTGGTTCTCCATGACAATATAAGTATTTAGTTATTTAGTTATTAACCCATAGCACTCGAGTGGCGACTCTGCGGCGTCACTAAAAATTGCTGTACCACTATTCAAAATATTGTTTACATTATGAAATATGTTGGTATCTAATCAATTACTAAACATCTAAGTATTCTATGAGGTATTATATCAATTTCATATCCATCGAATTAAAAAAATCTGAGGGAATATCTAGGTCGGAAGAAATGTTTAACTTTCGAATTAAAATAGCTCCGAGTGCAAAGGGTTAACAATTAAAAATCCACCTAAAATGCGACAACCCATAACTAAATAACGAAGTCGAAATAGCAATTTTTTTATTGTTCATTTTCGACTTATATTGTCATGGAGAACCACCCCTTGAATTTTCTCCCACCCGTACTCGAACACCCTGCGTATACAAAAAAAATTCCCAAAATTTCCAGTCAAATCCGCGCAAGCGTTCACGGTCTTTCAACTTCCCGGGAACTCGTTTACTCTAATTAAAGAATTTCCATCGGTCACGGGGTTGACAGAAGGGAGAGAAGCCAGAGACAGGAAAAAAGTCTTCGGATCAATTGGACTAATCGACACGGACTTTTTCAATTTCCGTTACTATCGCGTGTTCGCCAGGCGAAAGTGTTCCCGAGTCACCAGACGGATCCATCGATCGCGTAACAGCTCGGCTCGGCAACTTTCTGCCCTTGTTTTCTGTAAAAGTGCAACACGCGTGTGCGTCCGTTCACCGTGCAGGTGTCCCAGCGTGTGTTCACGAGAGCCCACCCCGATCATTCTCCTCGATCCTGTATCGTCATGGAAACCGTCATAATGGCCCGGAATGCAGAAGCTCAATGTACATGTCCCATTCGATGAACCTGTCCCCGTTGTTCTCGACAATCATTTGTCTCCGCGGATAATTAGGATGGATTGTTACGCTTTTGAAAAGTAGGACATATGAAGCGAGGGAGGATCGTGCTGTGAATGGATCTGAATCCATTCTTGCGCCGATGATGTCCTGCGAGATGGATTCATTTAGCTATGTTTCGAATTGAATGTCAACATTTTCTTCGTCGATCATTTTTTCCTAAATAAATCTTGTTCACCGTGGCAATCAACATATTTTGTCAACGAACAACTAATTTCTTGATCGCATTAGGATAGAGATAGAGTTTTTGTTAGAATTTCAATGGATCTAGATGCGACTGCTAGAAAATCATGAAAAGTGTACACTTGAAAAAACTCTTCAAACAAAAGTTGTAGTATACATATAAGGAGGTGAATATAGTATCAGAAAAAATAATTTGTTCAATGTAATTTTTTCAAGTTTTCAAGATCACAGATGTTTTTTCTATTAACAACTGTTTATGCTATTTATGGATTCTTAAAGAGAAGAAAAAGACAAATTCAACGATATATCATAAGATAAGATTTAAAAAATTCAAAATTTTCAAATTTGCTGCGCATCCTTTTCCCATGATCCAATCGGCCCCAAATTTTTCCAGATCATTTTCTCTACATTTGTCACAATTCTGGGGGGCGGTCCCAAAAAAATTTCGCAAAATAATTTTCGTCAAGTATAGCTAAGGTCCACCCTAATGTACACTGTACACCTATCGAGTAGTTCGCATAATTTCGTCCACTAGAGCAGAATCTAACGAGAATTCGCAGCGGGTGTAGCGAAAAGGTTGGCCAAGAGCAAACCGCCGATAGAAATAAGATTACTCCGCGACAATGGCGGTAATTGGATTATGAATAATTGAACAGTCGGTGGCTCGTTAATTACGTGTACTCGTGTTGCAAACCGAAGGGCCCCGGATCGATTGGCCTGCGGGAGGCTTAAAAATCGAGACGCGCCCCGACGTTGTCGTAGCCGCCGATTCGTTCAGCGCCGCCGTTTAATAAATCACCGGTGGAGTGAGGGGCTGTCAACGTTAAATTGGTGCTAATTGCCACGGCCGGAGAATTTAGTTTAATTTGGTTCGGCCAGGCCGTGCAAGTGGTCGACGTTTCAGCCGTTTCCCCCAAGAGGGACGGGATTCGTAAACCGCCGTCCACCCGCAACTGTGTATTAAGCCACTAAATACTTCACCGGCCATTATTCCATGTCGCACTAGGGATACACCCCCAATTAAATTCTATTATCCGCCTTCCGGCAGATTTGACGGTTAATCTTGCGATCCTGGATAGGCTGGCTGCGTCGATCGACCGGTTTGTCGCGTGCCGATCACAATGGGGGCTCGTGTAACGCGTCAACGTCGGTTACATTATTCTTGTAATTAATGGTAAACTGCTCAATGGACCACCGGCACAGCCTTCGGATTAACGGAGAAGGACAATTAGACTTGACCTGACAAAACGCCTGTCGAAACGCGCTAAAGTGCGCCCTTAACCCTTCACGGTCCGAAGTGCTTCCTCCCTTTCGCTTCGGCGAACCCTAATCGTGTATTCTTTCCACGAGATACTTAGACTCTACATTAGGGTGGATCTTAGCTCTATCTTGTGAAATTTTTTTTGCGAGATTTTTTTCATGTCCCCTCCCCAAAATTGTTCTATTGGGTAAGAAAATAATTCCTGCAAAAGTTGATTGGATAAGGGTTTTTCGCAACTTCAACGTCAATGAGGCACGCCTTCACCTTATCCAATCAACTTCATCTTTTGCAGGAATTATTTTCTTACCCAATAGAACAATTTTGGGGGGGGGGGGGCGTGAAATCGGGGGATCAAATAATATTAGGTGTACAAATTAATTCGTAGCCCTCTCCTCTTCGATCAAATAATATTAGGTGTACAAATTAATTCGTAGCCCTCTCCTCTTCGATCTGTTGATTAGTTACAAACAATCCGAATACGTCCTACTGTCAAAAATAATCTACTAGCATTACAGTGTCAAGGAACAAGAAACCGCCATTGCATAGATTAACTTGCATGTCACTGTATTCTGGTTGATCGTTTCAATTACTTGCACGTGATGGTCCCGGCTAAACACCTGTCCAACAAACCCAGCGATTAGTCCCCCGATCCATCTTCTACTAAATCATGCACGGGCTAATGTCTCGCGCTTCAAAGACACGAATCAGACTGTATCACTAGCAGCCACTCGAGTGACATGTTCTCGACAAAATCCTGGCTGCACTGTCAATTCCGTAATTGATTGTCTGAACACTGGTCGAAACGATGCCAGAAATAACTGCGTTTCTGTCTAAACCGTACGAAAATTCGTACTTCATTATGATACACGATACCAATGTAATAGGTAGAAAGTAATTGTATCTTGAGATTGATGCAATTTTTATTTTGCATAAAAATCCTAAACATTACTATTGAGGTTGGGTAGGTGGTTCGGAACCCACCGTAATAAAAAGTAGGTCCAAGACCAGGTATATGACGGGGCGCGAACCTAGTACACGTAGGTTGAGAGACGAGCACCTACCGCGCTGACCCTACCGGGCTATTGGAAACAACGTTAATATTTTCTAATATTATGCGCTAACGCAGTAGAATACTAATCAAGTTAACTTCATTTTCTAATTATTTCTGTGAAATGTTCAAGGTTTTTCAGTGTCTAATAGGCTTACAGAATAAATAAAATATAACAATTTTAAGATTAACTTAGTTTTTCACGGAAAAAATGTCGAAAAAATCGAGGTTTTCATTTTTTTTTAACAACGGCGCACCACTCTTAAAAATCTGAAAAAATTCATGAACGACACTTCTAATAATATATCGGTACTGTAAAAATATAGAGGTGGTCAATTTAAAAACTTCCATGTGAAGTCTGCATTTTTTCGATTTTTTTGAAGTTTTTGATTTTTTACAAGCAGGATTTTCAATTTAAAAATCTGAAACGGATTGCAGAGTATGTATTCGGGTGCTTGACATGTGTCAGATTTTTTACAGAATTTCTAAATATCGTTAACTAGGGAAAATAGGCTAAAGACTGATTTTTCAATTTTACCCCATAACTACCCTCCCGATCGAGATAGAGGGTTAAAATTTTACACAGTATGTTTTTTTTTTTATGCCCTATCGAATGGCCAATCCCCGATATTATTCGGCTCAAGGACATTGACCATCTTATCCGGCTATACCCTTTCTGTGTCTAATTTCATTTGAGCATTACTCTAGTGATCCAATACGTCGCGTTGTGTGTAAAGCACTCATTGAAACTGGTCAGCTAAGTGCACGGTCTTGTATCTCTGGCAACTATGAGTATCATGTTGATTACCGGAGGCTCTGTTTGCGTTTTGAAGGGGGTCCCGTTTCGGGGTAGCATCCCCCGCGGGGGGGATCTGCCAGGGTGTAAAGAGGAAAATGTGCCTGGAATCAGTCGCGTGACTCGCCTCTTGCGGAAAGTTAAACGAGAGTTCGAGTAACCCGAGCCACTCGAAGTTCTGGTTGGCGGCCCCGCGAGTTCCTGGTTACGTGCATCATCGAAGTAGCGAAGTTTTCGCGCTCCGGGCGCATATAATAACGCTGAAGGCCGACCCTGGGACAATGGGGGACGCGTACTTCACGGAATTCGCATAAATTATCCCCGGGAAACGGTCTTTGTTTGTCGGCAAACGAACCGAAACGAGCGTCCCCGATTTAATCTAGACGCGTTTCTGCGTCTGCGATGCACTCGTCGCGCGAGCGGCCATCTTTGTCGGGAGTTGAGGCTTGTTGCAAATGTTCAATTTTATTCCAGAAAAATTATTTGCGGAAATATTGTTCGTGGCAATTCTTTAAAATACTACCACTAAATATTTCATTTAATAATATGTAACAATAATAAAATTTAGAAACGTTATCGAACTCACTCCCATATACGGTGTGACTCCGACTAATATTCGGACACTCTTAAAAAGACGATAACTTTTTTAATATTCGACCATACAACTGGGATTTTTTTGTGAAGTTAGAACAATCGGTTTTGTTACGTAACGTGAAAAGAATTTTTGAAAAAAATTGAAATTGGTCGGAAGTGCAGAGAAAATACTAAAAGTTATATTTTACAACTTTTTTATGTGGGCTCATATTGAAAATGTAGAAAACACGCAGATCTGTATCAATTAAATATATTCTGAAAATTTCATTAAAATCGGTCGACGTTGCAATGAGCTACAAACGTTTAAAGAAATTTTTCACGATTTTCGGCCTCTAATTGCAATAAATCTAAGGATTCGTACATCTTTCAATGCCTGTCATTTTTTCCCACATTAACCGATTTTCGATGAAACTTTTACAATGCATATAATTGACACAGATCTACAAAACATATTTTTTAAGTTTTCTATACAAGGTGTTCGACTACAGGTGGGTGAAAATTTAAGGGGTGGTCTCCATGACAATATGAGACGAAAATGAAGAATGAAAAAATTGCGATTTCTGCTTCGTTTTTTAGTTATTAACAATTAAAAATATCTCTAAAATGCGGCAATCTGACCAACAGAGGTGTACGCGTTACGTACGTCAGACGCGAGCGACAGTCATGTATAAAGTGACAGATATGTAACGTACACCACTGTCGGTCGGGTTGCAGCATTTTAGGCGGATCTTTAACTGTTAGTAACTAAAAAACGAGGCCGAAACCGCAATTCTTTAATTCTTCATTTTCGTCTTACATTGTCATCGAGAACCATCCCTTAAATTGCAATTTTTGAAAAAATTTCTTTTCACATCATATAATAAACTAATTGCTCTCACTTCTCAAAAAAATTCAAATCTTATGGTCCAACATCAAAAAAGTTATGGTTTTTTAAGAGCGTCCGAATATTAATGGGAGTCACTGTATACAATCTTGATATTTGTATCTCATAATAGTTACAATATTATTTTCATATCTCTAAGTATCTTATTTATTTAAAGTTCCAATAGAAAACTTTATTCTACATTTTCCTCCATCTTTTCTGCAGAATCATCCCCTTGTACCAGCAGTCACCATCCCCTATAAACATACTCAACATCAGCGAACCATCGCATCGCTTTCTCAGCAAAAAACAAACGGCCGCGTAAGAAACCATTGACGCAGCATCGCCTACAGATTGTCCTCGAGTGCCATAAACGCAAGGTTTACAGCCTAATATTTACGCGCGGGGCTCTTCGCATCACCGAAGCCGATCGATAACTAGCATCGGCCGATTCTCGAAGATGTCTCAGAAGAGATAAACGCGAGCGGAGCTGTTGTCGCGTCGGATCATCGAGCCATTCGCGGACGTCGAACCATAATTTCGATCACAAAAGGAAAGAGTCAGGTCCTGTGTAGCAGAACGTCCGAACGACGTGCTACGTTTCGAACGCGGCTGTATATTCAGCTGTACATCCGAGAATGGTTTGGTGGCTGATATTTTTTTGTCCGATCTGCGTCGCCGACGTAGCGTCTGCTCGGTCGGCGAACGATTCTCATCGGGAGCGAGCTTTAAAGCTACGCTTTTTATCCCCCCGGGGGTGGGAGAGAATGGGTTCTCCTTTATCCGGACAAAGAACAGGCTGTATCGTTCCTGGGAGCTAAGATTGTTTCTGCGAAAAAATATCCTCGGGACGTTCTCTCCCTCCCCCTCCCCCCCCTCCCACTCTCTCTCTCTCTCGTTCTCTGCTTTTCGTTATTCCGACCGATCGTTACGTTTTATCGGGAACGGTTGCACCGCGTGAACTTTCGCGTTTCGAATCGCGGGAACGCAGAATATAAACGTTTGTTTGACTTCTTGAATTAGCTTTCTCTTGGATTTCCTTAAGGTAGTTGTACGGGCTCCGGATACGACTGTACCGTGTAGAAGTGATTTTCAGTGCTTGCGTTACTTAACTCCGAGCTCGTTTATCTAGAATTTAGCATTTAGATTATATTGAATTTAGATCTATTTACAATTTGGATTATACAGTAAATCCTCGATTCTTGTCCGGGGTCGTGGGCACGATTCCTGTCCAGTGCCTACCCACTCCACTGCCTGTCAACGCCGCGCTGCTACGTAGACGTAGGCTCGTGAACACCACTACATTGACACCATGAATCGAATGTTCAAACTTCTTAATTTTCATTATTTTTTCATGGGACTTTCACTGGCTCGTTTCTGGCATTTTTCTCATTAAAACAATACCAAACACGATATAGTTTCAATTGTATTTAGTATAAAGCATTTTTAATCGGCATTACATTGTGAGAACACGCGGGGGCGTTTAAACTGTGCCGGCTACGGCGACACGCTTCGGTCACGCGACCCCTATTTCATTCTGTCCTTCTCTATGTTCGGCTCTCTATTGAAGTCTCGCTCGGCGCGATATCTAGACGCAGTCATAAATCAAAAAGCATGTCCAGGCACGATAGTTGTCCGTGAAAAACACGGCTGTTGGACAAGAATCGAGCGTTTACTGTATTGAAAAGATTGTTTAGAAAACATTACCTAGACAGCGAACGTGTCGATAAACGTTCCATCCACAGTAGCCAACGAAGCACTGAAATTTCTAAATTCCTAATGATCAGTGAGTAATTAAATATTAATTTGTGCGAGAGCACCGATAAACGTCCGAACGAAACCGATCTCGGTCACTTTGCCATTTTACACCGGGACATCAACATTTAAATGTTACAACCGAACGGCAGGAAGGTCGCTTCACGGTGTTTCCCCGTCCCGGCACCAGAAAGATAAAATATTGCTGAACCAGGCGACCTCCACGAGCTCGCGGAGCATCGCCGTGGTTCTTTTTTCTTCTGGATCTTCGGTCGGAGAATCCAGTCCGTCATAAATTGCCGCGAATTTCTGTGTTATGTGAGCCGCGAGGCAAGAACAAAAGCATATTCCGTGGGCGCGGTGAATAAACTGTCTTGGTCCCTCCTCGCGCGCCGGTCGTAATTTCGACCGGCGCTCGGCGTGGTACAACAAGCATCATCGAGTGAAACAGGGAGTCGTTCCGCAGCCGTGAATTCGCATTCCTGGCAAACGTAAAAGTCCTGGAATTCCGTTAAATAACTTTTTCAGGAGCACAAGGCCGGGAAGATCCGGCGATACCTTCGCTGATCCTCTCTTCTTTTCTCCTTTCTCCCATCTTTGACTCGACTTTATGGCTGGCACGTCATTCCGCGGCCCAGAGACGTTCATAATTTTCCCTTCTGCGCCGCGGGAAACCAACCGAATCACTAACTTACGCGACCGAGATAGTTTCTGTCGTTTCAATCGACAGTTGCTCCAAAAGCTAATAAACGGCACACCAAAAAACCCCGCACTAATCATATGGAAAATCTAACCCGGTAAAATCAGTTGGATTTTTCTTCAGTATTCAAAATTCAAAAATAATGACACCACCTAACAGATTTTGCGAAACCCTACTATTTTTGTTTCAATCATTTTTCCAAAAAATAAATACTTCCCGAGATTTTAGTATTCGGCAGCTCGAATTTGTCATGTTTCACTGATTATAACTCGATAACTGTCCATTATTGAACTTTTTGCCCATCTTTTGTTCAGTAGATCGTAAGCAACAACATATGAAAAATCCAACTGATTTTACCGGGATGGATTTTCCATATGACTAGTACGGGGTTCTTTCTCATTCGACAAATTGTCTATAGTTAAATTGGCTAAAGGGTGATATAACAATTTTTATACAACTAAATAATGCAGATATTTAGGTGATCCCGTTTACCCAGTCCACTATGTACAGTACAGTAAGTTAGTGTACAATGGGGAGGAGCCGTCAGCTAAATTTTTCTCTTAGAAGGCGCTCTATTATATCGAATATTTCAATATCAAGCGAAAAACGCTGGGTGCCGATGCACGCGCGCAGAATGGAGGCGCTTTCATCGGGCGTTATCATAAAAAAAAAACGCGCAGGTTCATCATAAAAATATTTTCACGTGACACGGCACAGCGAAACGCTCTGTATATATATAACGGAATGGCTTTTTAAAATAATGTTTGCGTCGCGTTGACGAGGTCGGAAATGTACAGCGACGATCGTAGGAAATGGTAACGATGTTCTATTTTTACCGAACAATTCGGAACACTCGGATTTGGCAGACGCGGCTGGTAATGGGGTTTTTAAATATTGCGTGCTGCGGTCGATAATTTCCACGTATCAGCTTGGCCGACGCCGAAAATGATGACGTTCAAATATACATATTAATTCCGCACAGTTCACAACGTAGTTAAAATAGTCGATTTATCGTTTAATGCTTCAGTGAGATTTCAATTTAGACTTCGAACATAATCTTTTGTTCGTCAGGTTTATAGTATTGGCAGATGGGAATTAATTTTATTTTACAGCGGACGATCTAATTGTTATAAACATTTCGAGGTTGCCACTTGTTTCGTGTTTGAAGAATGGAATTCATTCACGTTTGAGAATGGAATTAATTCAAGTTAGAGAATGGAATTAAAGATACTTTAAAGATGGCGAAAAATTCACGGCCTAATCAGAAGTTTCAGAGATTCGAAGATGATTTTTAGAACGATTCGGATCTCGGAGAAGAAGCGAGCAAGCGTTTCATCGCCGTACGTAACTGATAGCGTGGCAGCACGCCTCCTTTTTCCCCGGTCTCATTTTTTCGGCTGCACGCGAATCGACGTTATGATAAAAAGTAAAAAAAATGCTCGCACCGGTATAAAGCGCTGATGTACGCGCGAGGGAGGCCGTGATGAGCGAGAGCATGGATGCATTACCTTTTCCGTGCTTTTTACACGATATAACGAGGAGAGACGCGGGGATGGAGAATTTCGATAAAAATATACGGTTGTAATTAGCGTCCGATAAGAATATCGATCGACAAGCTGCCAGAATCCTCGGAACTCGCGCTGAGCAATATCAGAAATATCTTTACTGAAATTTATTAATTATTCCGCGACAGTTGCGACTGGTTCCTGGACTTCGGTTCCTCAATTATTGGGAAAAGTGCGTTACTATTTTATTAGATATCGAACTATCCTTACGGTTTGAAATGAACTGACAATGTGTTATAGTGCAAAACACTGTTGACTCGTTGTTCTTTTATTGGGCTTTACTGTTCTATTGTTTCCTGAAATCTCGGACACTCCTCTGAATTATTATAGAATCAATCCTCCTATTTTCTGTTTGTGTATTATTCATAATATTATAATGTTATTGAATGGCGGACCATTTTCCAGAACAGTCGATATTCCTCAAGATTAATTACAACGTTATTTGATAACTTTTTCTAGATACGTCATTCTTTATTGCACAGTAACAATAGAACCGACCATCGTTCCCCATTCTCACCTACGAAACTTCTCTAAAATTGCGGATTTTAGTCGCTCGTGTCGTGAACCTCAATAAAAATTCAATGGATGATCCTCGTTAGCATCCTAACACCAAGATCAATGAATCATCGGTATTAACCCTTTGCACTCGGAGCTATTTTCACTCAGCAACGAAAGATTTTTCTATTTTAGAATATTTCCATTCCATACAATTTTTTTTCTTTCTTTGCAATATCTCATGTAATATGTAAATGTCTAGTAGTTTATTAAATACGAACAAAACTAATCTGAACAATATTTTTAAGAATGGCATAGCAATTTTCAATGGTGCCTCTCATAGTCGCCATCCGAGTGCTAAGGGTTCACAAGCAAGTATGTACTGCAGCATCCCCTAAAAATCGCGGAGCGGTCGAAGAAGCCAACGGGGACCACGAGGAAGACTGCATCCGCGATAGATGGTAGTAATTTCGGTAAACTAACTTCCACGACCGTTTCGATATTCGCCGAGCAATTCGCGCGGGCAAAGTGTTCGAAATCGGTGCTTTCCGCAACGGGGGTGGGTACGCCGGGGGTGGTGAACGGAACGTCGGGTAGGTGTATCTCTGCGGAAAGGACCGGGGCTTGTTTTTCCAGGTCTCTTTCAGAAAGAGGCCCGCCGGGCTTTTGCTCTTTCCCTCTCGTTCTCCCGACTAATGGCCGTTCAGTCCGCTTGAAAGCTCCGGCCCATCGTTCTCGGGCGAATATTGCGAGTCCACACGGCCACCGTATCCATTTCTGCACAGAGCAGTGAAACCCGCCCGCATGCATACCCGTACCACCAACATTGTGCCCGCCGCCATGCCGTACCGTGTCTCTGTCTCTGCCTGTTCCGTCTGTTTGCCCGTTTGCCAGTGTGCAAGAGCGCCGGGCTGCTGCACGCCTTGTCCAACAATAATCGGGAGTTCTTGCTTTGTTCGCGGCCGCGCGAGGAAATTGGTCAGAGAAGATTGGCCGGTGTTAATCCCAAAAGTGGAAATTCCGATTCCCAATGTCGTGCACCGGGAAATACAGCAGGACCCGTGCGGAACACTGCTACGGCACAGTCGGTCCGAATTGGATCGTTCGATTATAAAAAGCGCTAATGATGCTGTTCCCCGTCGTTCGAATGCTGCGCCGATCGTCCCTTACAGGATGAAACGACTTTCGAAGGTTTTCAACGCGTTGGTTCCGATTTCGAGATTTTCGAGCGAAATGACGTTTAGGGTGTTTGGTTGTTTCTTCGAAATTGTGCCGCGTTTGGTTATTTAACCCTTAGCACTCGGATGGCGACTCTGAGACACCACTGAAAATTTCTATGCCATTCTTAAAAATATTGTTCACATTAGTAATATAGAGTTGAAGTACGAATGCTGTATGTGTGTGTTACGTTCCGAACAAATTATTTATATTTCCATCGGCTGTGCTGTGGCTTGATATTGCGTTAGCATTGTGCGATAACCAACCGCAGTCCGGTCTTCGATGTGGCGACGAGATTCTTACACCCTGTATATAGCAAGATTTATGAAAATGGAAAATCGGGAATGACAGTTGAGTTTTAAAATTGCGATCGCCAAATGAATTACAGAAAAGAAGGCAAATCGTTACGAGCGCCCGCGACAAACAGGTCGGTCGTCAAATGTGGTTATTCAATTTGATTAATAAATCCGTTAAATCCGTTTACGGCTCTTCCTTACAGTATGTTTGTTCGTATTTAATAAACTACGAGATATTATATCAGTTTCATGTGCAAAGAATGAAAAAAAATTGTGTACAATGGAAATATTCTGAAAAATCTTTCAAGTTCAAATAGCTCCGAGTGCAAAGGGTTAAAAAAGAAAGAGATATCAACTCATTTGCACGGAGTCTGTTTGTGCCGCGTCCGACACAGGTGTCTATCGAATTGGCTTTACGTTGTGCCAGAACGGGACCGCTATAATTTCTTAACAAATGAATACGTCTGACTTCTGAAACATTTATTACTGTCTGAAGGGAAATCGAACCATTTAGAACGTTTTATTCGTAAGACAGATGTGTGAGGTGTTAAATATATCGTGTTTCAACTTTGTGCGATACCCTGTATATTAAAAAATTCTTGGAATGTTTTTATTGTTTCTTCATCTTTGACGTAAATCAAATCCTAGCCGTAAGAAAAGTCACGAGTTATTGGACGATCTAATAGCTGCTCGAGCCAGTCCCCCCGGGTAGCAAAGTCTGCTGACACAGCCGAGAGAGAAGGGCACACGGAAGTCCGATCCAGACGGTGTTCGATCGAAACGAAGAGCAATCGCGATATCTCGGGCACGAGTGTCGTCCCCGATGGAATCCGGTTTTTGTCACGCGATGATGCGTGCAAAAATCCGCGAGCAATCCGTCAAACGGCGCCGCTTTTGTACGGCGAGTCTCTATTCCCAGCTCCATACATACGCCACACGTCCGCTCGAGTTCGACGCGAGAACTCGCGCCGCGGACGCTGATAGTTTAACGTTCTTTGACGTGCGGATAGTGTGCACGCAGACCTAAACCTAGACCGGGGCTCCGTTTGTCAGAAAGTACTCACTTTGCAGTGCAGAGGTGCGTGTTGCACGGCATCCGGGTCGTCTCCGGTCGGCTGTCCGGATCGCAATAGCTGTCGTCCACCACGGTCTCGTCTGGCATGCTCTTACACACCGCCATTGCCAGCTTCGAACCTGCCGGAAAGACGACTGCATTCGCTTCACGATACAAATCGCTTATTCTTCGAAACGTTCTTCGCTATTTCGCTAACTTTTCTGCCGTGTCGGTTCGATCGGTGATCTTAGGACTTTTTGCGCCAAAGAATCATGCGACAAACAGGACGAGAGACCTAACTCTGTCATCTTGAATTGCTTGGAACATTAGAAGAGACTTTGTTACGACGGCATGTCAAAACGAATAGAATGACGTATATCCTGTTTGGAAAGGACGGGGGGGGATCCGAAGTTCAGCTTTCAGACATATAAAATTGAATAAATTCTATTTTATATTTTCTATACATAGAGTCCAGTCCCTTGTACCCATATTCCAATAGTTAGTTCCCACAAAAGAATTCTGAAAGATGGACACGAAGCTCCCGGGCCGGAGAGTGCCTCCTCGAGCAAGATTAGTAAGCAAATTCTTCGCGACTCCGAGGGTGCAATCTCTGTCGAAGGCGCAACAATTGAATACGTGGCCGGTCTAACTTCGAGTAGCCGTTATTAATTTGGACAGTGCGGGAGGGGGTTTGGAACGCTCAACGATTTCTCCGGCGCAAAGTTCATTAGAATTCATTGCTCCCGATGCCGATGTAAATGGACTGGCGTGCGCGCGGGAGCCGTGCCGGCTCAAGTAAATGAACTTGGTAACCACTACTAACCTCCGCCGCATGATTTCGAGCAGGCGGATATCGATTCCAAACTCCAGGAGTACCGCGATTGGCAGCTCGATCCATTTCCGCCGCACACGCCGCACGCGTCCGTGTTCTTGTTGCTGCCGACTCGCAAGTCGCAGCCGACCTTCTGAAACAGAAATTCCGACCGATTCGATTAATAAAACGTTTTCCGCTTCTCCTCTCTTCCTCCTCCTCCTCCTCCTCCTCTTCTTCCTCTTCCTCCTCCACCTCCACCACCTCTTCCGTATAAATGGCTCTTTCGACCATGAGTCGCAATTACTCACGCCGCAGAGAATTAGCGAAGAAAAATTGACCTATAGAACCAACCCCTTTCTCCTCCCGACTTTTTATTGTGCCGCTCGCAAGACTTGAATTCTTCAACGTCGCCCAGAAGTGTGTTACTTCGCTTCTGGGAACAAACAGCCGTGGGAACGGGCGGTTTTGATTGGACCCAGATTGATTTTCTTAGGTCTCGTTGAAGGGATGCTAACTGCACGACCATTTTCGATTCTATATTTTGGATGGTCGGCCGTCCACATTCGTCGGTTTTCGATTTTTTATGATGGTTTCCCAGCGACGTAGGTTTAAAAAAATTGGGATGGCTCTTGCGCACAGACGATTGCGCACAATGGTATGACACACGGTTCCGGGTTAGGTCTGCGTTAGTAATAATTATTATAGTATAGTCATAGTTGGGCAAAATTTTCATCTAAATAAAAATTTCGAATAACGAATAAAATGTAAAAAAATTTGTATTCATTATTCGATGGTTCGAATATAAAAGGTATCTTTATTCGACGAGCATCGAATAAATAATTATATTCGACGAGAATTTGTCTAACGAATAAAGATAATTTTTTTTATACGAAGTGGCTTTATTCGAAATTCGAATAATTTTTTTTCAAGACACTTGTATCTGTAAAAGTAAATGGAATTGCGAATTTTATAAAAAATGTTTAATCATGATTTTTCAAATATTTGTTCGGAGTAATACAACTCGAATATAACACAGAATAAAAATGCCCAGATCCAACTTATTCAGATTCTGTGCAATTTTTAATATACAAATAAAAAAAAATTTTTTTATTTTTTATTCGACATTTTTATTTAGATGACAATTTTGCCCAACTCTGAGTATAGTAATAATTAGGTCTAGGTTAAAATGGCCTCTCGTTTAAAATATTTTATAAAAACGTCCGCGGCCGCACGTTTCCCGGGGTACGTCTTTCGACGTTCACGTCGACGTTCACATAACGCGCGCATACTCCGCCGCGTATTCCCGGTTAATATTCAATTTCACGGGTTCGCGATAGAATTTTTCGAAAAATTCTGTCAGTCTCACGCCTCCGTCTCGTCCCGTGTGTTCGGCAAAGGCCGCCTTTATATCGAGAACACGTTCCCCCGTTCCGCGCGAGCGTTTAGAAACTACGTTTATACTTCGACCGGAAATTCTTCGACAGTTCGAATCGCGCAGTCCGCGAAATTTACGCGGCGAGTATAATCGCGGTGAATCATGCCTCCTACTCGACAATGGTAGGAAAAGGTGCGGAGAAACGGGAGAGACGAAAGAAAACAGTGGTGGAAAGAAAGGTGAGAGACGGTTTAACTCGTAAGTGCACTTTAGGAGACCATGCAATTTAAATTTATTAATTATATCCCACGTAACAGCTTTCACGATTTTTCAAGTACTTGCGATAATCTGACAAAAATATTTTCGACGAAAGTTGATCAGTTTTCGATTGGCTATATATTGCAATAAAAGAAAAGTTCGAGAAACATTTTTTTTATAGTATTGTCAAGGTCACCTTCATTTTTTTAAATAGCACTTTGTATTTTTGACTCAACGGTATTACAGCCTGTGTCAAGACGAATTCAACGATCCAGTATACCATGACCTTCGTATGACCTTGAAGTGCCATTTAAAAAAATGAAGGTGGCCTTGACAATAGTAAAAACGAAATTTTCGAACATTTCTTTTATGGGAATGTATAGCCAATCGAAAACTGATCAGCTTTTGTTTAAAATATTTTTTGTCAGATTATCGCAAGTGCATACTTCAAAAATCATGAAAACTGTTACGTGGGACACCCTGTATATATAAAACTTTGTTTATTCTGCCAATAAAATTAACTTTCCACTCATTTCTCTTCTCAGATCTTTTTCACCCCAATTTCTTTGTCTAACATAATAATTCCTCGGATAAGAAAAGGTAAAGGCGGAACGAATCGAAATTTCATTTTACACGAGGCTCGATCCGTTTCGCGATCTTTCGGAGCTGCATGCCTCGGTGCAAGCCTGCAAGCCCGCAGTTGCGCGCGCGAGGTCGGTTTCAAGTGCGCACCTGGGAATTCGAATGAAATTTAAATCTGGAACACACGATTTTTGTGTGCCGCGTTTACCGCTCTTTTCCCACGGCTTGCCTCTTTAAGTACATTTTGCGAAACATTCATGAAGTGGCGAATTAAACATTTTCCAGCGACGAAGACTGGGTAGAGAAATATTAATTACTACAAATAAATCGAAATAAATCTTTCAACCAGTATTCTATAATACATATATAAATATAACCAATATTCTAATCAGTGTGTGAAAGCTTGTCAATATTAAGCGTTTGTGTGTGTTTTTAAGTAAATCTTGTTCGTGTTAGTGTGCCCTATTTCCATCAAACCTAACTGCATCTTCACTTCCAAGCAGTATATTTCACATTTGCATATTTCTACTTTTTATCTTAAAAAGAATAACAATTTCAACACTATGGCTATTCGAAGCCCTTCAGTATAAACTTTCGTATAAACGTCCATTAATATGACAAGCATGAGCAGATCAAATGCAAAACAGTATGGAATGATTAGAAATGATAATAAACACTGATTAAAATGATTAAGAAACGAAATGATCTAAATGTCTACTCTTGTATTTCTAACGAATCCCGACAATTTTTATTTTGCATAAAGATCCGCAGCCCCTATCGTAATATTTTATATTCCTTGAACAAACTTCAGAAATTATTCGATAGCCCGCAGTATCCTCTGACGCAACAACGGCCGAGCAATAGATATAATTCCTCTCTTTAGGAAGCTCTCCATCCCCTGTCCCGTTAGATAACAAGATCTCAGTGGAAAGTAAATCGGCGATTTCCGCGACTTTCCATCTCTCCGCTATTTCGTTACGTAAATTTGACTGGCGTTCAATTATTCAGACTGGCTTTCATGGTTCCATTCGGCAGTCGGTACACTTTCCGCAGCCTTTGCCACCCCGGAGTTAGCCCATTACGCTCAATACACCCTTCCGACGGTTGTTGCACCGGGTTCCTCTTCTCTCCCTCCACCGCATTCTGCTTGCACTCTTCCTCTCTCTCTCTCTCGCTTTCGTACTCTTTCCTCAGA
Source organism: Lasioglossum lativentre (assembly GCA_916610255.1). Classification (NCBI taxonomy): domain Eukaryota; kingdom Metazoa; phylum Arthropoda; class Insecta; order Hymenoptera; family Halictidae; genus Lasioglossum; species Lasioglossum lativentre. The sequence continues at coordinate 9,872,855 of OU744356.1, read as the reverse complement.
CGTTCTTTTCTCTACACTCGTTTCTGCCTTTTAACATAGTTTCCCGTAGAATGGGATTTGCCGGCTGTAGAGGAGAGCCAGCCGTTTTTCCCTGCCGATCACTTTGTCCGCCTTATTTCGTCCGTTTTCACTGAAAACGACGGAATTCATTCCTATAGACCACCGCCTGTATATGTATACATATAGCGTATATATATATATATGTGTATATATATATATACATATATCCCCAATTTCTTGCGTACTTTTTATCCGTATCCGAGCAGCTCCTCTCTCCGGCGAACACAGCCGGATATTATGAGCTTTGTATTACGGACGGCTAACTGAAAGGCGGGAGGACCGGGGCTTGGGGGAGCCTCTATCGACCTCTCGAAGGATGCTCGCGGATTCCTTCCGTGAAACGATTATGTCCTACGGGTATTATACTTGTGGGCGGTGCCTGGATGCATAGAAATAATGCGAGCGATCGTCAGACGCAGAAATTAGAGACGTCGACGGTGCCCGTCTATCGAACGCTTCTCCCGATTTCATCGCTCTACTTATCAGTAGACTGCGGATTTTATGGGAAAAATTAGCAGATGCGATTTAAAGCAATAACATGAACAATTCCAGATTTCCCCTTTATTTTGCTCCAAGAAAATGCGGACACCGTACGAATAACAGAAGAATAGAATTTTATGTCGTTTCAGAAGAAATATATATTTGGTAGACTTAAAATTTTTCCTCTAAGAAACAAATTGACAAAAAAGTATGTTTATTCGACGAGCATCGAATAAATAATTATATTCGACGAGAATTTATCCGACGAATAAAGATGATTTATTTATACGAAGTGGCTTTATTCGAACTTCGAATAATTTTTTCATCTTTTGTCTGTATCTTTTATTCGGAGGCTTCGAATAAATCTTTCCACAACTACTGCCAACTCTAGTAAACGCGAACCATCGAATAATGAATAAAAATTTTTTATTCGTCATTCAAAATTTTTATTTAGATGAAAATTTTGCCCAACTCTGGTCGTAGAATAAAGACGTGCCTCACAACGAATCTTCAGATATATTAACCCTTTGCACTGGAAGCTATTTTAACTAAAAAACGAAAGATTTTTCCATTCTGGAATATTTCGATTCTATACAATGTTTTTTAATTTTTTGCATATGAAACTAATATACTACCTCGTGTAATATGTAACAAAAATTATAATGTGAACAATATTTTTAAGAATGGCATAGCAAATTCAGTGGTGCCTTAGAGTCGCCATCAGAGTGCTAAGGGTTAAATAGAATAAATTCTATTTTATATTTTATATAGAGTTAGCTTATTGTACCCATGTTCCAATAAGGTCTAAATAATAGAAACCACCTAAAATGGCTCGATCTAATAAATCCATCGTCAATATGTCTTGACTATAGCTGGCTGTAACGTCCCAAGAGCGAAAGTAGCTAAACAGTAAAACACAATACATGCACAGGATCGTTGCAACTTTACTGTCGTCGAAGAATTCCCGGATCGACGGCACGGCGGATCACAAAGCGTCGCACTATCAAAGATTAATCAATGAATCCTGCCGAAAAAAGGAGGGAAAGGTGGCACTCGACCTAGCTGGCGCAGAATCCGGATGCGGGCTGTTCCAGCATCGACGGTACAAATTCAGGTTCTTCGGTTAGGGGTGGCGTGGGGTGGAAAAAGGCGATGGAGAAGCTGACGTCGATTCGTGACCTGGCTCGGACGGCAAACTGATTTGTCATTCAGGCTGCATGGAGGTTTGCTCCGAGGTCGGGGAGTACATTATTCATCCCTTATCCGGGCAAGAAGAGCGAACCGAACCGAACCGAACTGAACTGAACTGGCAGAGAAGGCGCTAGCTGAACGGGAGACGCGACGCCAGTCAAATGGGGCCCTGCCGAGGGCTGTAAAAAGGAGAGACACGAGCCTAACGAGATCCCTACAACCATCGCTTGTCGCGAGATAATCCAAGATTTCGTGGACCGACGTCGATTCGAACAAATCTTTACACCGATCGGCCGCTAATGGAACACTCCGCCGAGAAATCGCGGCGGATTAGAAAGCTTCGCGTTAGGGTCTATAAAAGTCTATTCCTCGATCTTGAAGAAAAAAGGGTGTTCACTAAAGTAGACCTTATTGTTAGCTATACTTGGTGAAATTTTTTTGCGAGATTTTTGTCACGCCCCCTCCACCCAAAATTGTACTATTGGGTAAGAAAATAATTCCTGCAAAAGTTGAAGTTGATCGGATAAGGGGAAGGCGTGCCTCATTGACGTTAAAGTTGCGAAAAACATGAAATTTTGTAGGAATGGGAATATTTGAAGGAAAGACTTTTTATTATGACTAAATGTTCTTCTTGCGTCAAAATATTGATTATAACAGTACAGTAATTATCATATTTTTATAAATATTTATGCTCGTAGAGCAAAGACGTCCCTCACAACGTGTTTTTTCAGATATACTAAACTGAATAAATTCTATTTTATATTTTATATTCAGAGACTGGTTTAGTCGAATAATATTTATAATGGTGTCAATATAACTGGGAACTCGTCATTAGTCTCTTCTATTTTATGCGAAGTTTGTCTTGTTTCTATTTCTATTTATTTCTTCTTCTGTTGTTTCATTACCTTTTGTGCTGCTTTCGTTATTATTTTATGATCGTTTAAGATTGTGTATTATGTCCTCGCAGTAGATGTTTATAATGTATAATTGGAGTGAAGCTGTTTATTAAATCGAGTACCGAATAAGATTTTGTGGCAATAAATGGATTTCAGATAAACAATTCTTCTCGAATTCAGTAGGGTAAATGTACCGATTACTGCGGTATCAAGCTTCCACCGTATTTTACTTGAATATTATTCCTAATTTATCATGAAATAATAATACGTGTAAGCATTTTATAGAAGAATGATGTGTTCTGAATACAAAAAAAATTGGTGGCCCTCAAAACCTAATATAACATAAGAAAATATCAAAAAATAAAATCGATAACATTTCGTACATGGACGAAAAAGAGCTATGTAAATACCAATTACTGCGTACCCATTACTGCGGATTAGAATTTGAAATATACGAGCGCACGGAAACAAACTCCCTACGTACCTCGGCATTAATTTAAATAATTATTACATTTTACAGTAGACTCCCAAATAACGCGATGAAAAAATTGTTTAAAATCGTGTGTATGTATTTTATGTGGCAGAGTAAGTGTACAGTCTTCTTACATAATGTTTCGTTACTGTAAATTTAGTTCATACAGTCTTTTTAAACAAGTTTTTCGTCGCGGTATACGGGAGACTACTGTAAGTAAGAATAAAGCAATACATACAAAGAATGTACAGTCATGTGAACAACAGTCCTTTGGCGATCGAGATAGTAGAAAAATCGTCTTATTTGTACCTTTTATGAAGAATATTTTTTCAAATCCCGAGATTATAAAAATATAAGAATGATCGACAATTTTGTTTGCCTAGCCAACGAGAATACATTCTCGTTGAATTGTCAAAAATATTTATTTTTACGTATTTTAATCTCATTGGGAAAAAATACCGCAGTAATAGGTACACCCGCAGTGATCGGTACATTTACCCTATTATTAAATCGTCAAGCTTTTGCCAATGCATTCGGGAGTCGTACCGAGATGCAACCCGCGCTCTTGTTCGCGGCGGTTTAAAAGTGAGATTCCGCGGTCCGAAAGGATTAACGGCGTCGACGATGTTAATTTCTTCGTGAATTCCCCATCGTCCGGTTTCCAGACGAACGATTTCCGGGTACGGTTACTCCGGTTCACGGGGAACGGTCCGCATTCTCTGGATGTAAAGGTATTATTTGTACGGATCGAGCCGAGGACAGCCGGGATTGCAAGAACAGGGGATCGGCGCCGTTAAGTTCCGCGATATTTCATTTTGCACGCCCGACCGGCTGCCCGTTTCTCTTCGGCTGTTTACCTAGAGAAATAACCGGTTGCTTCGATGGTTCTATCCTTCAATTACGGGGCTCCCGCTGCAGGTTTCCACTTCTCGGGGCAAAGTAAACCTAATCCCGAGCGCCCGTATTGTGTCTCTCTCCCGTTTTGTTTGCTAGCGCGAGTGTAAGCGCGCGCGCACGCTATGGACAGAGGGTAACCGGTGTCGCGTGTGTATGTATGTATGTATGTGTGTGCCACAGTATGTCCCTTTCTCCATTTGTCCACCGACACGACCTGAAAATTCTGCGGCCTGCCGAGATCCTCCTTCTTCAGGAAATCTCGATGAATTTTTCAACCGTGCGAAATAGTTTGCGGCCAGATAACGCCGATTTTTCGAAGCAACCCCCATTTTGATCGATGAAAGGTCCGTTCGAATACAAATCTAACTGTTCGCACAGCAACTCGAATTTTTTATTCGTTGCTTACAAATAGAATTATTCTCTTTGCCTGTGGAATTTTATTCGCACAGATTTTATGAATCGAAAATTTCAGATCCTGCGAGTACCGTAATTGTTAGCTTTATGTTTCTCTTAGAAAGGAGAGTCGAGTGCGAAGGACTAAATTGATAAATAATGGATAAAAATCCATTAGCCTCAATCGCTCGGCAAACGATTTCAGATCGATCAAATTCCCCCAGGAGAGTTTCCTCGTAGCACACATAATTACAAAATTGGAATCCAATTATAACACGTTGACGAAATTCAAAGAGTTTCGGGTAAGACGTTCCCGGGCAAGGACGAAGCGGCAGAGAATAGGAACGGGACAAATATGGTTGGCGAATTCAGGGGCAGCGCGTCCGTGAGGGGTGTCAAGAAATAATTAACGAGATTTAATAGCGGCGACAGTGGCGACGAAGTTGGAAGGACAATATCTAATCAGCAGGACGAGTCCACGTAATTAAGCACTAACCGGGGCTCCGGTGAACGCAAACTGGTTTTGCATTATTAAAGCGCGGCGGGCGCGGCGCGGGCTGGCTCTCCTTTCGCTTTGGACACGCTCGATAAGTGCGCGACGCTTTTGTGCCATCACAACTCGTTAGAGTTTGTCTTCCCCTCCGTGAAATTCCTCCAATTGTTTCGCTTAGCGAGGTGCCCTCCCTGTCGTTTGTTTCGCCGGATGTAACGCGAATCGCTAGGCGCTCGGCCGTCTTCCGGTATATTTGTTTGCTCGCCCCGGCATAGTAATCAGTGGACACCTGAATTATACAATCTTTCCTATTATGTAATCCTATTGTGACTGGGGGAACGGCTTTTCTTCGAGAATCCCTTCCCTTCGAGAAGATATTTCAATTTATCTTTTGTAACATTTGTCGTATCAACTACGCTTCAGAATAGAATAATCGCTTGAGGAGATACTATTTATCATTGAAAATACAGTGGGCGATCGAATGATTAAGATCAATTCTATTAGGTCTTCAAATTAATTTGTGGCCCTTTCTTCGTGAATTTATTTGCAAATTTACAAACAACTCAAATTCGTTCTACTCTATAAAACAACAACACAAATGGCTATGCATTTGCTCTATTTTAAGAAATAATTAATATTAAACGATCAAAGTAAACAATCTGTTTTGTTGAGGAGGAGATACTATTTATCATCGAAAATATCGTGGGCGATCCAATGATTAAGATCAATTATATTAGGTGTACAAATTAATTTGTAGCCCTTTCTTCGTGAATTTATTTATTTACAAACAACTCAAATACGTTCTACTCTATAAAACAAACCCATAAATGGCTATGGATTTGCTCTATCTTAACAAATAATTAATATTAAACGATCAAAGTAAACAATCTTTTTTGTTGAGGAGGAGATACTATTTATCATCGAAAATACCGTGGGCGATCGAATGATTAAGATCAATTGTATTAGGTGTATAAATTAATTTGTAGCCCTTTCTTCGCGAATTTATTGACTATTTACAAACAACTACGTTCTACTCTCTAAAACAAACTCATAAATGCATTTGTTCTATCTTAAGAACTAATTAATATTAAACCACGAAAGTAAACAATCTTTTTTATATGGAGGCCAGCAGCATTGAATTTTCTTATTTACTGGGAGATTAATCGATGCGCCATCATCTCGAAGTCGCCTGTAAGATCGAATTAACTTAATGGAGAAGAAGTGCGAGCGTCTCGACGCACCCACTGCAAATATTGGCGGAAGACGACCGGACGACGCCTCGTTAGCTCGCATTTTCTCTCGTCGAGGAAAAACGCGGTCGCGCACAATCGCGGCGGAAACCAAAAGTTATAAATAAGTTTGGACGAGTGGACAGAGGAGGAGAGAGAGAGAGAGATGGAAAACGGGATACTGTGTGTCCCACCTGAGCAAATCTCGAGTTTCCGGCCCCGGAAGTTTCTTCTGGCCAAGTTTCGACAAGAGATGCAGCAATTGCGTCTTAATTCTTAACTGAATCGGGCGGCTCGAGCGCGATCGCATATTTAAAGGTCTTCTCCCCACTTTTAATTAATTAGCCTGCTGTTAGATCGCTCCTGAAATTCCTCTTCAATGTAATCGCAAACTGCCGAGGAATCGGCTCGACCGAATTCCCTTGGAAATCGAAATACATTCAATATGAAAAACGTTTAACCTAATTAGTTTATTAATTCAGAGATGCGATGTAAAGCTTTCGATGATGTGGAACGAACTTGTTCAGCGTGTATCTATTTTTTATGTTGCTTTTATGTGCCTCGATTAAATGAATATTTTGCACTGCAACAGGAATAGCTAGACGATTTTAATTCATATAATAATTAGACTGCAGTTTAATATTTAATATTAATGTTTTCCATTTCGTATAATTTTCTGTTGCTAACAATCGTCGCTTTTCCAAATTACCATTATACATATTGCCCACTATACCACGTGAGTTGATAAAATTAAATATACCATTAACGCGAATATTAAATTGAATTAAAGTTGAACACTAACAATACCTTCAAAATGATAATATCGACTCTATCAAAAAACCATGAGACGATTGTTTACCTGAACGGATGCATCGAACGACAGAAAGGAAAACGAAAGAGTTTGCAGGGATATTGTTTTATCACGTCACGGGAAAACATACGGCTGTTAACAATTCTTTCGTGCTTCTATACGAGCTTCATTCGTTATAAAACATCCGGCACGTTTCGAGCGAAGTTTGGAAAGCAGGCTTTAAAAAACAGATTTTTCGCCGGCGAAGAACCAGTTCCGCCAGTTCCGTTTTATTCGCAACGGTCCGGGGTTCATTTGATATAAATTCCGCGGACATAGCGGAGGGCAAACACAGTCTCGTTTCAGAAAAACAGTCGAATCACGCGTCCGTTTCGTGCGCTAATCGCATATTAACGGCGCGATGAAACTTGCAAGAGGATGACCCGGGCGGAAACTCCACGGGAAATCGAGAGAGAGAGAGAGAGAGAGAGGGAGAGCCCGATGAAAATATTTTTTCCAAACATTTTCTCGTTGCCGGTGTTTTTTATAAGTCCGTCCGTCGGACGCGTTGTCACGATTCGACTGTGTATCCGAAATTAACGCGCGTCGAAATTGGTCCGGTAATTGACCCGGTTGTTTCTGGAATTGGCTGACACGCCGCGCGCAATGATCACTTTATATGTCTGATCAGCGGACGACCTACATCACTAATTAGAGCGCACGCGGATTTCCGCGTGAAAAATGAAAGTAATTTTAATTTTTTAATTCGTACAATATTAAAAAGTATTTTCACATTTCCCTAATACATTTTATTGAAATATTTTTAAAAAAGTATTTTCACATTTCCTTAATAGATTTTATTGAAATATTAAAAAAAAAAAGTATTTTCACATTTCCTTAATAGATTTTATTGAAATATTTTAAGTAAAAATAATGTTAGCAAGTCTATTGTTTGTGCACAGGTGTATGTTTTATATTTTCTGATGTCTAAATGGAAAATATACAATTATCAAAGAAAATAGAAATCCGTATTGATTTTGCCACATATAAACAAACTTTTGAAGATAAATTAAAAATGGGTACCCCAGTGTCATAATATTGATAAAAAGATTAAAGGTACGATGTAGTTACAGTAAAAGCAGAAAATATGGAACCAATGATTCAGATTTTCAAATTCAATGCCCGAATCGAGCACAATCACCATTCGACCGTGAATAGTCGTGCGATCTGCGATTGGCGAGTTAAAAATTCGATCCATCCAGGAAACTAATTTGTTAAGTGAATCATAGTTCACTCGAACCGAAGGAAACCGGCGCCGACGAGCCCCTGGAACGTTCATCTCTGGGGAGAGCGTAATTTTTGCGCCGCGTCAGTATCGCTCGCGATACGCCATATTTTGTAGCTCGCGCGGTAAAGTTCGCGAGTTTCGGCCTGCCAAACCTCCCCCAATCCAATCTTGTGTTTTACAAGCGGCGCGGCCGATTGCCGGTGCGCATTTAATCGAGCATGCTGCTTCGAGCACTGTCGATTACACAAATTAATCGAGACCCCGCGTGAAAAGGAAATAGAGACAACTGTGGCTCGAGACTAGAAAAGGAAAATAGGAACCGAAGTGTACTTTGCAAATGTTTGATGACGGATTGTGTTGTTTTGACGAAATATTTATTCCACCGGTTTTCGTATATATGTCGACGTTTATTCATTTTGTTAAAGCAAATATTTCCGAAAACGTGTTACGAAGTCGATCTCTGCGATTATGGTGGGATATTGAGACGAATAAAATTTTCTTCGTTTATCGAATTATTCGTGGCGATTTGTTACTGACAATTGTTTCGTGCACTGATTCTTTATAATGATTCTTTATAATGTTTGATGACGGATTGTGTTGTTTTGACGAAATATTTATTCCACCGGTTTTCGTATATATGTCGACGTTTATTCATTTTGTTAAAGCAAATATTTCCGAAAACGTGTTACCAAGTCGATCTCTGCGATTATGGTGGGATATTGAGACGAATAAAATTTTCTTCGTTTGTCGAATTATTCCTGGTGATTTGTTACTGACAATTGTTTCGTGCACTGATTCTTTATAAGTAAATAAAATCGATTTTTTAATGAACTATCAGCAAGTTCCCAGGAATTCCTATTACAATGATCGGGCAGCAATGATAATAATTACTGAACGAGAAATCATTTCAAGTTCTGTCGTTGAAAATATTCATTTTCTGACCGACACAACAGTCCCAGTATTGTCGTTACGCTGTACGTTTCGCAAGGTACAAAGCGAATCGCAAACATTTCCCGACGACGCAACGCGGTGAATGAAAATTCGCATCGATCCCGCTCGTTTCTCCATTAAAACTCGACGCAATTTACTTTGACCAAATGGAATTTCGTTTCATATTAATTGAAGCGCGCTGTAATCTTCAGATTGATTAACAATAACGAACAACCCCGATGGTTACGCTTATTATGCTTGATTAAATTTACGACGAACAAATCATATATCCGTGCGTGCGCGGGGGCTCCGTGTAAATTTTGTAACGACCGAGCATGCGGAAACGAGCGAAAACAATGATATCCGTTCGTTTTCAGACAACTGAGCTTTCGTAAACGAATGACGTCGACTTTTTGTCGCGTTCGTTAACTGGAAACAAATCTGTCCGGTCGTTCCGGGAATCGGTCGATATTTGAGCAGGATAAAAATGTTTCGAATTTCGTACGTTTACAAAGGATCTGTCACCAAGGCATTCAATGAATTTTTAACAACGTATGATTGCCGTTAAGGCATCCTATGGATGTTAACACGTTGAGTTGATTAAAAACGATTGTTATCAAATTAGTTGCACTGAATATCAATTTACTCGTTCTGAAATGAACGGAATCAAAGTGTAAAGTACAAACTTTATTGACTAATAACTGATAATAATTATTAACTGCTCTGATCGTTAATATGGCTGAATTAAGCAAAAATGTGAATCACAAAATTCACCCGTCAGTTAATGCGTTAACCAATGCATGATTGATATCAAGGTATCCGATGCATGTTAAACAATGTACTATTGTTATCAAGACATCCGATAGATGCTAAACGACGTACGATTGTTACCAAGGCATTCAATGAATTTCAAACAACGTACTGTTGTTACCAATGCACCAGATGGATGTTAAACGCCGGTACCTTGCAGATTGTGTAACGATTAATGTCGACTGTATTACACCTGTAGTAATAAATTATATTTTATGAAATCGTATAACTGTACTAACAAACAAATTTCAGATTCGACGTACACTCACCCCCAAATACATATCTGTGGTGGTAAGGAAAAACGAAGCATGTCACAATTTCAAAAAATTTGAGTTTATGCATTAATTGAGCTTTAGAGTATAGGATTTACATATTTACCAGAAAAAAGTCATGAAAATAAATTCGAAAGGCTCAAAACAATAATACAATTTTACCAATGTCCTATAGATACAAAGAATTAATGATCAAAACTTTAAACGGCAATATCTCGAAAGTGAAAGTATATGACATGCGGCGTTCTTCCTTGTAACCACAGATATACAGGGTGTCCCAAAATTCAACTCACTGAAATGAGCGGTTCCTGAGGTCATTCGAAGCGACATTTTCCTTTTCCAAAATGTCCGCCGCGGCTTTGTTTAGGAGTTATTAACAAGAAATACGGCCCAATCAGAGCGCGACCTAGACGCGTGTTGGCAAACATGGTCCGGCGCGCTAGCAGAGCCGCAATACGACGAATGCCGTCCCGACCCATCGCGGTATATCGAAAATTACTCTACTGTTTACACTAGTGCTTTTATGACTGATACGTCACGATGTATACATCAACGCGGACGGTTTCCGCGTATCTGCGATGACGAATTCCTCGTATCAAGGACTTACAGACCCAAACGACTGCTGACGCGCCGGACCATCTTTGTCAACACGCGTGTAGGTCGCGCTTTGATTGGTCCGTGTTTTTCTTTAATAACTCCTAAACAAACCCGCGACGAACATTTTGGAAAAGGAAAATTTTGTTTCGAATGACCTCAGGAACCGTCCATTTCAGGGAGTTGAAGGGATTTTGAGACACCCTGTATCATATCAAAAATAAAGGAGGAAGAAGATCAAACTATACAGGGTGTGTGAAAAATGTATTTCCTTGAATGGGGTGATTCCTGAAATTGTTTTTCGCAGCTATGTTAAGTAGTTATTAACGAAAAACACGGACCAATCAGAGCGTGGCTTTCAGAGAACAAATTCCGGCTCGGCCAACGCCATGCTATGATTGGTCCCCATTTTTCGTTAATCACTCCTTAACGAAGCCGCGGAGAATATTATCGCAAAGGAAAAAGTTACCTCAAATGACCTCAGGAATTGCCTCTTTCAACGAGGTGCAACATTTTTGGGAGATCGGAAGGTCGGAAGGGTTGATCCCTTCGGATTCGAATGAAAAGTGAAAGGTGCTCACCATGCATTGGCCGGCGATGCACACGTCGGTGCCATCGGTGTAGCACTTGGTGCCGTCCTCCACTTTGTCAGCGAGCTGAACGACGATGGTCTCGTCGCTGTCGAGCTGCAAAGCCTCGGTGGCGTCTCGCGGAAGCATCTTCTCCGCGGACGTTTCCTGTTTCAGCCGGCTCTCGGTGTTCTCCAAGGACTGCTCGCCACGGCAGATCAAAGCGCATGGTCTGGTCGGGTCATAATGCGGATACCATTTGAGCAGCTGACCGCTATAAGGTACGTCGTCGTACGCCGCACACTGCTCCGCACGGATATCGCTCGGCTTCTCGCAGGGCTGCAATCAAAGGCGAGGATTATCTTTTGAAACGGTCCGTTCGACTACGTAGGCCGCCTATTAGGCGGATTTCGGGAGATTTACGATCCTAGGAAGGCGAGGGTCAGGTCAATATGCCGAGAAAGTTTTAACCCCGAGAACCCGGTAAAACAATGCATTTTTCCTGGAACGCTGGGTTTGATAAAACATTTTAATCCTTAGCACTCGAGTGGTGAGTCTGAGGCACCGGTAAACATTGCTGTACCATTATTTAAAATATTGTTCATATCATTAATTATATTCTAATTTAATGAATTAGTAAACATTTAAGAGTATTGTACGAGGTATTATATCAATTTCATATCCATAAAATGACAAAAATTATATAGAATGGAATTATTCAAAGGATTAACAATATGAAGATAGGTACCAACGCGTTAACGTCGCTAAAGCAAGAAAGAAATTACTTTTTCTGGCGAATTAAACTGGCAAGTAACTGATATATGAAAAAGCAGCTGTACTCGAAACTCGCAAATAAAAATTTACAACAACCGCCGCGCCGTAGGGCGAACGATCGAGAGCTCTTTGCCGTAATAAACAGATGGGATGAGAAGTCCAGGTAAAGGGAAACGACGACGGTTAATTCGCGTTCTCCTTTCCAGTTCATTTGATTCGGCGCGTTTCGTTTGCGTTCAACAATATATCACAGTTATACGTGATAGAATATATTCAGGCTCGATTTACCATTACGATAATGAAACACGGTCGCAGTAATGTCAGGATTATATCGTTCGACGGGTTGCATCGTAACGGCCTCGAGTGTTTCGCCCATTATTTCCGTTTTAGTTATCCGTAAGCTGTTAAACGAGGCATGCCTCGCCGCACCTCGCCGCGGAAAACGCAAACGGATTTCCACAAGGGACGGGTAGAAAGCAAAGGCGCAGATTTCGCCGTGGCAGATCATTAGCCAATTAGGTCGAATCGTTATTGATATTTTAAGATGTCCGTTCTCTCTCTCTCTCTCTCTCTCTCTCTCTCTCTTCCTCGCTCTCTGTCTCTCTTTTGCCGCGTCGCACAATCGCGTTTATTAATGTCGCCCGGGTTTCCAACCTCGTGGAACGGAACAACCGTGGCACGTTCACAGCGGTTGTATTGAACACAAGAGAGCGGGATGGGTGGTCTTTGTTTTCACGTGTAATTTGCGGATTGCCTGTAATTTCCCCGGGAATTATTTAATTGGAACGATACGTGCTCCCGCGGCGTTACTTGCGCGGCTCGCGCGGGCTCCATTACGTTTCAAAAGCATCGTTCCGTTTCCGCAGCGCTTGATCATTCTCCACTCGATAATTTCGTTATTCGAATTTAATCAGCCGGATGATAAACGAAGAATCGACCGCCGGGAAAGTTCACCGGTGATGGTGCATACTTGCTTTTCTTCCTGTGATGTCGCACGAATGATTAACGTTCGAGTCACTCGACGAATTGACCTCGAGCTTTTCGCTGGACTCGACGTAAAGCTAGTGTTATTAGGTTGTTGCATACGAAATGTCCGATTTTAGAATGCAAATGTTATGAACCGTTCCGATAGAGAAATACTTCGGTAAATATTCGATCTAAGAAAACGGGAACTACACGATTTAAGAAAACGGGAACTACACGATTTAAGAAAAACGAATATCTTCTCCACTGCTGGGTGTATCCCGCAAGAAGCCTGGGATGCCTCGGTCGCCGAGCAGTGTAAAGTGTAAACTGTACACTAGTGTACACATGTCGCGTAGTCCGGGGACAGGTTCGGACAGGCGCCCGAGCCGATTCTACGTCATCGACTCTCTGAGCACTAGTTACTCAGGCCCTGGTTTAATTGACGGTATGCAGTAAGTTTTCGGTCGCTATGATCGCATTAATAATCGTCAGTGATATTCTATATTATAATATTAATTATGATATTTGAGAAAAGGAATTTCTATTCCAATAGCGAATAGCCGAATCGATTTGTCTCCCGTTTACGTCTTTAGGTATTTGATTATCGGTATCTCGACGCAGACGAATCAACAAACTGAACGGAATCGATGGCCGCTAATTATCGATGTAATTAACGGCTTCGTAATCAGATCGAGCATGACTCGAGGGCATATTGATTGTACGTTTTTGCCAGCATACAGAATGTACCTCGTTTCCCATCGAGTGCACGTTCTACGATGTAAATTGACCAAAGCTGAAGTAAATCGAGTGTCTCGTTCTCGGATCTCGTCATTTTTACACTCGCTTCAGTTTGTCGCTGTAGACAGTTGAACAGAGAATTCATTGTAATTATTCGAGTTTGTAATAACAGCTGGTTGAATGTTCAACGAGCCTTGTCAAATTCGCGAATTTAATCTCGAAGACTAAAGTCAATTTTGTGCTTACCGAAGAACATAGCATTAATTACATTGCAAAATATGTTAAAAATACTACTGGTATTACTGTTATTATTATTAAAGAATTTGGGGAAACATCTTCATACGCGTTAAACTAATACAATTTTTCCGGATATTTTCACTCGTAACATTATTTATTTAATTCACTCATCTCCGGAAATTTGTCGAGCCCACCCCCTTCCCCATATTCCATAAAATTGTCTTCCGGCTACTTAGGGTATTACATCGATCGAAGAAGAGGATTCCGCCAATGATTTCCGGTATTAAGAGACCAGTTTCCGGCCATTAGTTTTAAGTTTATTCCGCAGAGCCCACCCGCCTAAACGACCTAATATAATAAATTCCCAGAGTTTTCGGACATTAGAGGGGGTGGAAAGGGGGAAACGCGACGGAGAAAGGTTGGATTTCGTTGAGACCATGTCAGATTTCGAGTCAATTTCATCGGAGGACGGAGAATATCGTGCTCGAAGTTGGAAGACGGATCGGACAAATCTGCAGTTTTAATCCCATTAACGGACTATCGAATTCTCTCAAGATTCAATCAAATTATCCACCGATAGATCCTAACAGGATGAGAAGTTTCAGATTCGTGGGGGAGAACTATGCTTCTACTCGGCCGCGTCGAACTTCGCCCCATAGACGAAGTTAAAACTTCTCCGATTGATGTAAATAGAAATCGGGGACGAGCTGTTTCGCACGAACCATTGTTATTCCATTGAACGTACATGGGAGGGTTACAAACAAATCTGGTTCTGTCGTTTGTTACTCCCCTCTGTTCGATTATATTGGTCTTCTAACACGAATTCATCCCTCATTTCTCAAATTTAACCCCCATGGAAAAGAAGTTTTGTAAAATGATATTTTCTGTTTTAAACAATAACATGGGTTCTCACGGTTCTTGCTCTCGTTTGTTCAATTCTTGTTTCTTTAATACGAATTCATCCCTCATTTCTCAAATTTAACCCCCATGGAAAAGAAGTTTTGTAAAATGATATTTTCTGTTTTAAATAATAACGCGGGTTCTCACAATTCTTGCTCTCGTTTGTTCAATTGTTGTTTCTTTAATACGAATTCATCCCTTATTTCTCAAATTTAACCCCCATGGAAAAGAAGTTTTGTAAAATGATATTTTCTGTTTTAAATAATAACATTGGTTCTCACGATGCTCTCTCTCTCGTTTGTTCAATTCTTGTTTCTTTAATACGAAATCATCCCTCAGTTCTCAAATTTAACCCCCATGGAAAAGAAGTTTTGTAAAATAATATTTTCTGTTTTAAATAATAACATCGGTTCTCACGATTCTCTCGCTCGTTTGTTTAATTGTTGATTCTTTAATACGAATTCATCCCCCAATTTTCAAATTTCACCCTCATCGCGGAGAAGCTTTGCGAAAAATATGTTCGCTGCCGAAAGCCGGTCGATTTTCAACAACCGGAACGTCAAAGTTCCCCGCTACTTTCCCTGCTCTAACGAAGCTGATTAGCAACGGTGCCAATGGTAATTAATTAACACGGTGCACCGACTGTAATTTAGTTAGATCAACACCGACGCTGTTTCCCGTTGCAATTACACAACGGGTTGCGTTTCTTTCTTCGCGCACTCTGCAATTGCGAACCCGAGACACGAATTAATGTTAAGTCCTACACGGGATTATGAATGAGGCGATGATCAACGGTTCCATTAAAACTTTCCCCCGTATTGTTATTATTCCTGCATTAGCCGTGCATTAACGCCAGATGGACTAAAACGTTGCGTTTCAGAGGAGATCGGTTTCGGGAATTCAGAGAGCGAGGGTGCTAATTAGTTGAACTTACTTAACGAAACGAATTTACTATTTTTACTAATTATACTCTTATTTCATTATTTTAGGTTGAATTTATCTAATTGGTCCTATTTTTTGGTGATTAGCAGTTATGGAATAAATATAAAATCAGTTCAACCTGAACATTATAATTTGGAAAGTATAGATTCTATTTTTATATTTTTTAAATCCGTGCATCGTATTGATTTTTTGCAGAAAGTAATGTACATCTCAGAGCCATTTTGGAAGTACCGTTTTATTTTTTAACATATTCAAACACTCGACAGAAAAATTAAATTCTGATCTACTTCAGCAATTGCTTCACGATGCAATTTATGCATATTTGCGTAATCTACTGTGCTCCTTTCTCCACTGTAGATTCACTTACACACGGAAACTGAAATGTCGACTTTGATGTGAGATGCAATCCTCTGTCTACATTTAATTTTACAGTACTTTTAATCCAGATTTTCTCGTTCTTATTGAACGTCTGCCGCTTTAACTCACTGCGATAAAACGCGTTTCTCAGCGTAGTCTGTTTCTGAGGGATGTTTTTTGGTATTTTAATCTACAGAAGCTCATAAACTATTTTTTATTCTGTTAAATAGTCGTCAACGATTTTCCCCATTTTCTAGAAATACATATCCTTTGAAAGAGTGTTCGAAAACAATATTAATCACAAAAATACTCTTATTCGAAAATAAAGATTCGAATTCATCCGCTAAGCACTGCACCAAATAGGGTTTACAAAATAAACAGTTGTACTTATTTAGACGAATTTTTGTGAACGCATAAAAATCAGTGCATAGAATCAGAAAATCTATTATCATCGTTCAAAATGCTTCGCTATAATAAGTGGAACATTTTTTTGAAATAATCATCCTGAACAAATTATTACATTTTGTCACTCAAGCTAATTTGAAGATCCACGCTTGTAAGCTAAAATAAATCCTCCAACACTCCAAACTAAAATCGGAGACTTCGCGAAATAAATGGTAAAACATTCATTTTTGCAGTGATTCTGAAGCTTGCAAAAAGGGTAGTAATTTCCGAGTTTGATTTCTTATTTGGCGCTAGGCAGTGGCATTAAACACAAATTATTCGAGTAGTTTGAACTGAACTGACCAACGAATATTCAATGATAAAAGAACACTTAAAAAATATTGATAACTCAAATCTAGTCATTTATCGTGATTGTGCAGATTTTTATGCAAAATAAAAATTGTCTTCGTCAATTGAAAGACACAGGGGTCAAATAGAAGTTGCCTTATGGATTAAGAATCTAAAAAATGATCAATCATTGTTTTCTAGGAGGGTGTCGAACTACCATCGGGTGGATAGTGTGTTAAATTATTTTCACTTAGAATTAACGATCCGACAGCCAGCATTTGGGACACTGTCTATCGGAGCGGATCAATTTTTCAAATGGACGTGGAAGCGGTCGAACAGCGAGGCGTGTAGATTATGAATATCGAGGTGTGTTTTTCGCGTTATACGCGGCGTCGATGTGACGCGTACGCGGCAGAGGGGAACATGTTTATGAAATCGATGGCTCATAACGTTTCCGTCGGAAACGAGGGACGGAGAGAGATTGCCCCAGGCGGCGGACTTTTTTTTATTCCATTCGCCGCACGATCGCGCGCGCTTTCCCCCAGACGGAATATAGCCCCTCGTGTTTGTGTGCACGGTTTTATTTAATTTGCGCCAATCCGCGGCCAACGAACCGTCTAATTCGCGCGCGGGGCGCTGTTGCATAAATTAAAAACATCACAGTTTCGATTTCCGTCGCGTCGCGTCGCGTCGGCCACGCGGAATTAACGCGCCTCGTATAATTCGAGTTTAATGCCACCGCCTGTCGCCAAATAAGAAATCAAACTCGGAAATTACTACCCTTTTTGCAAGCTTCGGAATCACTGCAAAAATGAATGTTCTACCATTTATTTCGCGAAGTCTGCGATTTTAGTTTCCAAGTCTCTATTGACGAGAATTATTTGTAATATTCAATATATTTTTCTGAGAAGACTAAATACACAGTGTTGAGGGATTTATTTTAGCAAATTTTCAAATTACAACCGTGGATCTTCAAATTAGCTTGAGTGACAAATTGTAATTTTCAGGACTATTTAAAAAAAAATGTAGCTTCCACTTAATATATCGAAGCATTTTGAACGATGTTAATAGATTTTCTGATTCTATGTCAGTACATAGTATATAATCAGTGTTTTATGTGTTCACAAAAATTAGTGAAGAACCAAACAATAAAACTAGTTGGAAGAATTCAAAGACATTGTAATATTAATTTTACCAGTTGTCGAAGTGGTAGAAAGACGAAATTGTAACGTGACTTTTCTCCGAAATATTCGATTTTCAAAATTCCCGACAGGATTCGAATCAAAATGGACAATTCACAATTTGGGATAGTTTAGTCCGTCGTGTTGCAGTCGAATAAATATTAATCTGGAGTACTGAAGGTCCTACGGTGGTTATGGTTGGCTATTGGGCACAGAGTTGAATAAAACTTATCTAGCCATCAAAGCGACCATTCCCGGATAAAATTGACTTCGTCAGTGGAAAGAAATCCTTTCTCCCTTTGATTCGCGGCAGAATACATAACCCGCGCGTAGTTGGCGAACCGGGTTTCGCAATTTTTTTTCCGCCGGTCCGTTTTTCCACGGAAATCCCGCCCGGTTTCATACCCACCCTCTACATCTGTCCACCCTCTAACCACCCCCGCTTCACCGTTGTTCCACCTACACCCTTTTCCATGGGACAGTGGCGTCGAATTACCCGGCGATCTATCATTTCCCGCACCCGCAATGTAAAACGCTACTTACGGAACACCTGTTACTGAAACCGATAAAAAATTCGATTTACCGACGAAAAGTCGCTAATGCTGTCTCGTTTGCCCGTGCAAACTCGAAAAGTATGATACCTGTTCAACACCTATAGTGAGTAATAGCGCATTAATTTCTGGAAGATCGATTATCGAGCGAGACTGTGCACTCTGACAGCCAGATTCTGAAAGTAAAAGTAAATACAGTGGAACTTCGATTAATCGGGGTTCGATTATCCGCGGCCTCGATTAAGTTATATCTCGATTAGGTTATACCCTTACGTACGATTGGATTTTTACTCAGTATATTTATTACACGCTCTGGTAGTACGCTTTATAAATAGTAACTGGAAAACATTTATTCATAAATATTCTGAAAACCAACTCTATTCCGAAGATACAATAATCATTTATTTACGAAAAAGCGACACGCAAACTATGCATGAACTACTATCTGTAGAAATAGGACATGCTATGCATTTTTCAGTGTTAAAAAAATCTGGTTGTGTGAAAAAAACTGACTAAACTGAGCTGTAAATGAAAAATTAAATGACAAAAACGTAGAGCAGGGTATAGCACAATATAATAATTCTAGTAAGAGACGTGTTCTTCTTAGCGATTAATTCTTTAAAAAACGTAACAAAAAACATTTCATTAAGTAAGAAAAATTGCTATTGGCTACCTCAACACCAAGAAGCAACGACACAAAAGAATAATCGGCTGATTTTACCAGTTCCATAGCACGAAATAAAAACTGTTCCAAATTCAGGAATACTGTGTCAGTCCGTTATTCCAAAGATAATTTTACTCGGAGATTAGTGTTCTCGGGGACGGATAGTGTCTAGGATAGAATAGCGTCTACAAGAAGGACATCGCTGTAATAGAGAAAAGTTTTTTTTCGGTATAACACGCGGGTACAGAGGACATCCGTGGATTAAACGTACTCTCGAGGTCGCTACACCCGCTATCTTTCATCTGTTATTTCAAAGAATTTCCGCTCGCGGAGCGTTGTTATTTAGCCCGCGTCGGTGAAAGTAGTTTTCACGGGCTAAAAGAGGGTGACAGTCGCCACCTTCCGGTCGTTCACTTCGCCCCGGCGCGGCGTTTACGCAGACACACCCCTGCAGTTTCATCGCGACCGAGACGCGAGCGCGCTTTAAATTCTTAATCCCCCAGGATTACATCACAATTATGACAATGGGATCCGACCGCCGTTACTCCGTGTTAACACACTATTAACGCCGCCGTCGGAATTATTACCGAACGCTAACGTTAGCTTCAGAAATGAATTTTTGAAAATGTCGCTCTGATCGGAGTTAATCATTTTTCTCGAGAATAATAATTTGCAAAGTACTTTCTTGTTTCCAGCCTACAAGTTCACCTAACCTAAAATTGCTGCCTACTAGGTTAATTATTTGGAGGTCGAGTGTGCATCCACAGGTAATACGAGCAATTTTGGGCAGCGCTTAGAAATTTTTAATTGTTCGAGGTTATTGGAAAGTTCCCGTAACGTTTGTCCGAAACATAATGTACCAGGGGCGGATCTTTGTCGGACCGGACGTATCCGTCGAGTTTGGATTTGAGAGATGGTGCGGCAATTCACGGCTACAGTGGAAAGGGGGGGAAGAAACTATGCGAAACGCTGAAACCGGTTAGGAACCGCGAAAGCCGCAGTGCAGAGTTCAGGGCGCTTCTTAACAAGGAATCTCAACTACTCATGACATCGGAACGTTTCTACGTCTATCGTATCCGGCGACGCCCAGCGGGCATCCGGCGGACATTCTAACCCATCGCATCAACACCGTTGGGAACGGTGAATTAGAGAAGGGTAGGCATCATTATCATCTTCGTTAGGAACCTTTTGATCGCTTTTAAATAGCCTGAATCAAGGTATTCATCAAGTTGTGAACCCTGAATCAAGGTATTCATCAAGTTGTCAACCCTGAATCAAGGTATTCATCAAGTTGTGAACCCTGAATCAAGGTATTCATCAAGTTGTCAACCCTGAATCAAGGTATTCATCAAGTTGTGAACCCTGAATCAAGGTATTCATCAAGTTGTGAACCCTGAATCAAGATATTCATCAAGTTGTGAACCCTGAATCAGCTGTTCATCAAGTAACATAATCAGGTAACAAGTCTTCATGTTATTGATTTGATATAAGTTCGAAGTACTACACCTAGGGATGAAGCACTATTAATCAGTTGAGCGAATGAAAAAAAATTTATAGGGACCAGTTTGTAAAAATTCCCACAATTTCAGTGAAATGTTTACGTTGTTTGGTTTCCGTAAGGTCGTTAATTGATCACCGACGAGAGAGTAAATCACCTCAGACACGTTCCCCGTGGTTTCGAGGCGAAGGTTCGAGGGATCGAGAGCAGAAAATGAATCGGGAGATCCTCAGAGGCGAACGTATTTTCACAAATTCCCCGAATCATCCCGCAGCGTAACAGGATTGCTCGAGCCACTTGTCCCGGCCGCGCGTTTCGAAAACGTTATTTTCGCGAGCATTTCCAGAAGCCCTTGGTTGCTAGACTCGGTTGCTCTCCCTTCTTCCCTGGTCTTGGAAGTTTTCGTAGAAAAGGAGAGCGGTGTGTTATCCTTCGAATAAGAGGACCGCCGCCATGTGTTTTCCTTTATACCGTCGCCCAATGGGGAAAATTCCCTGCCACCGAGCTACGTTTCCATCATCTTCAGAAGATATCGTTCCGATTCGATGAGAAAAGAGTCGTTGGCCACTAGAATTGCTTAAATATACCCTAGGTTGTATTATGAGACATTAGTTAACTTTCTGTACAAAACTTTCGTTTACATCTTCTTAGAATGCAATAAGAAAAATCCTCGGGTCCGTGCTGTTTCTTAGATCGTGGAGTTCTACTATTTTCTGTGACCGAACGTACAAAACTTACTGCATACCGTCAATTAAACCAGGCCTGGGTAACTAGTGCTCCGAGAGTCGTGACGTAGATCGGCTGAAACAGGTCCGGACCTGTCTCGCGCTGGCCGGCCGGGTGGGGGTAGCCGATTACTACGTATAACACTGACGGCGTTTAAGCACGAAGAAGTTCTAACCGTCGTAGCTGTGAAATAAATAATACAACGGTTTAAAATGTTTAATCTTGCAGCTTATAAATTATTTGCTCAGATTGTATACCGTATTTAGAACTACAACTTTTTCAAATTGTAGAACAACGATTATTTCAAATAGTATGAATAGTACAAATTTTTCCCGGTAGTGTATATATTTCAATTTCTAAAAATATCCAAGAGAATTGCATTATCTGTGGAATGACCCAATTTCGAAAATATTCCAGCTTCTAACGTTGCGACAGCTTTTGTACAGCATGCTGGAAGCAAAAGGAACAGTCCGTAAGGAATCGCGAATTCGAATAATCCGGACTCAATAGAGAAATTTCGCCGTTTCATTTTGTCGCTTGTTGTTTGTGGAATCAGTTTCGCTCGCGTTCATTCTTTCCCGGGCGTTTAATAGCGAGGGGTGAGTTTGCACGTCCCGATCCTGAATCCTCGGCAATAAGCGTCGTTTTCGGATATTGCAGCGACACCGGGAACTTTTCGATACGTAACAACCGAAACGTGAAAGGTTGGTCGATCGGGATCGAGATGAACGATAACGGAATTGCGTTCTTTACGTAATTGCATAAACTCGATCTCGTTCCTCTGTTTAGTATCGTTCGTACGTTCTCCACGCGCTTCTATTTTTTTTGTCCCCTCTTCCTTTCGAGAGGGAAGCTTGTTCCTCGTGTCTCGACTGCCATAATATGCTCGGCAACATTTCCAGCGGAATAGGTCGATAGGTGGCAGTTACAGTCGCGGAAAATATTGGAGAACGAAGGAACATGTTTCCACCTCGGCACGACGCGCAACTTTATTAACAACATTTCGCTCTTGTAACGACCCAGGCTCGCTGTTTTTACGGAATAAGTCAAACAGCTGCGAGCCCCAGAAGTTTTTCAATCTTGTCCGGTGACTTTTGCTCTCCCTCAACCTCTCTCACCCCCTCTCTCTCTCTCCCTCTCTCTCTCGTTTTAATGCGCCGCGACGGAAGAGGACAAGGTGAATGTAAGAATTTCGCGAAGGAGAGACGAACGACGGTGAATGGACCGCTCGAACCCGAAGAAATTTCGTGGCCGGCTGTTCGAGCTGAGAATTTGTTCGTATTTCGTGGTTGGTAGCTGTTGTGTCGACTTGGGAATTGAAAGTGTTGGCGATTTTAATC
Organism: Lasioglossum lativentre; assembly: GCA_916610255.1. Taxonomy (NCBI): domain Eukaryota; kingdom Metazoa; phylum Arthropoda; class Insecta; order Hymenoptera; family Halictidae; genus Lasioglossum; species Lasioglossum lativentre. The sequence continues at coordinate 9,849,885 of OU744356.1, read as the reverse complement.
TGATGAAAATGTGTGCACCTTTTAATGGTTCGGAACGTAGACTGCAATGGCCACGAAAAGTATTAGCATACCGAACGTCTGGAAAATTGTTGACTTTTATCCGTTAATAAAAAGATAAAACTTTTAATGCTAAAAACTTTCTGTTTATCTTTTATATTTTACAATTAACGTAGAGAATTTTTGTTTTTCAACAAGATCCGTAGTCTAGCCACCGCGAAACAAGTGGAAAACATGCACCGTACGGTGATACAAAAACTTTAAAAAATCGTGGGAGGCACATCCGCAGGATTCCGCAGGTGTTTTTTGTCAGAATCTCTTTTGTATAGTTCGAACTTATTACAGAAAAAGTTTCAAGACTGAACTAGTCCAGACCTGCTAGTTCTGCTATATTAAAGTCAACTAAATGACATAGAAAACTGGTACTTGAACAATGTCTAAAAATTATTGTTAAGGACTTTACTAACGAACTTTGTGAACATTAATGTAAACATATATTTATATTAATATAGAAAATCGTGCATAGAAGCTTAAAGATTCTTATTTATTGCTCCGACACAATTTTCTTTGTAACGAATACAAACGGACGATTTCGCCGTATTACGGTTCGAAGTTTTCACGTATTGATAATAAATGAATTATTATGGGTATAATGAGAGTCGGTGAACATTCCCAAAGAAGTATATATGAATGTTATATCTATTTTCTGACATGACTTTTTTCCACCTAAAATGGCCATTCGTCCCACTGTGGCACCGGTGTCCGCAAATATAAAATGCGGTTGAACTACAATATCCGATCGTGTTTTGCAAATTCCGGATCGAACCATAACCGCTCTCCAAACAGAAAACAGGAGGACGATGCATCCCGCGGCAGGGTCGCCGAGTTTGCACTGCGAAACGGTCTCGCTAATTCCTAGGACAGATACCCGGGATAACAAGAATCGTCGATGGTAACGCCGGTTGGCCGTTCTTCCTGGCGGTCAGAGGTTTCCGCGATTTTAATCCTGCAAGGCCTGGATACGACTTGATCCGCCAATTCCCACCGGCATAGACCGCTACCCTCAGCGCAAACAGATTCAACCCGGTTTTCCCAGAGCTGTGTTGTAATGGCGTCTCTCACCCCCGGCCATCCTGACCCGATTCTGCTTTCCGTGTTCTTCGCAGGCCGGGCCTCTTACCCCATCTCCAGAACGATGTTTCGATTATCGCCGTTGATTAGGTTCGGCGACCGATAAAATCCTCGGTAATAACGTTGGCTGTTCCGCCTTGCCTGAGCCAACTTGTCTCGCGACGAGTCTTCTCTCTTCGAGGATGATTAACGAAACACTGATCGGCCTGATCCACAGCGGAATCGTTCGCAAAAATGCCTCCGCTCTATGCGAATCTCGCTTTTTGCGATTTTTAACCCTTTGCCGAGAAGGATTTTCTAGCCCATTAAGTGTTTACTTAGATCGTGAAGTATCATACCAGGAGCTTTCTCAAAATTCTGTATAAATTTTCTCAATAATATTTATTACAATCAAGAATTTTCTTATGGTTCACATTAAAATAGAGAGTAGTCAGCACCAGACCAAACACCAATGGCTGCCCGCACGGGCTATCTTGCGAGCAAGCTTGCCCCGGAGAGACCATTTCCCCTTTATTTTCCGCGAGGTTGACTGAAGGATTCTCTAACCCCTTAAGTATTTACTTAGATCGTGAAGTATCATACCAGGAGCTCAAAATTCTGTATAAATTTTCTGAATAATACTTGAGTGTGCCGAGAATTTTTTTATGGTTCAGATTAAAATAGAAAGTAGTAATCACCAAACCAAACACCAATGGCTGCCCGCACGGGCTATCTTGCGAGCAAGCTTGCCCCGGAGAGACTCCTTCCCCTTTATTTTCTGCGAGGTTGACTGTTGGATTTTCTAACCCCTTAAGCATTTACTTAGATCGTGAAGTATCATACCAGGAGCTCAAAATTCTGTATAAATTTTCTGAATAATACTTGAGTGTGCCGAGAATTTTTTTATGGTTCAGATTAAAATAGAGAGTAGTAATCACCAAACCAAACAGCAATGGCTGCCCGCACGGGCTATCTTGCGAGCAAGCTTGCCCCGGAGAGACCATTTCCCCTTTATTTTCTGCGAGGTTGACTGAAGAACGGCTATTCACAAGCTGTTTCGCTCGGATACCGACTTTGACATCATGGTCGAAGGTGAAACAGATTCTTCCGCTTCTCTTCCAGCCCCTTCTACCTTCAACCTACGTGCTGTGCTCTCTCCCCATACACGATGCTCCCCGTGATTCCCGCGTTTCCGCGCTTTGAAGCGACGCCACTCGGGTAATTTACGTCGCCATTGAGCTACCCACCCTTGCGAACCCCAACCGTCCCGGAAACGGATACCTTCAAACGAGTTCCTGAAAGCTGGGGAACACGGAACTCGGCCCGGGACCCCGCGATTTCTTTTAATCATTATTTCGCCGGCGCACGCGATACTTTCGACGTCGGTTTCTCGAGAGGTTGCCCCGAAGAATAACAATGTAAGTGGTGTAATGCTGGTCCATTACGTTGTAAAATGTAATACATTGACCAATAGCTAAATTGTCAACGAGAAAAGATACAAACGGCGAAATCATTTTCGCGAGAGGACATAAAAATTGAGATAGATTAGAATGATAATAAGTTTGGAAAAGTTGTTACACCAGTGCAGATTTTATTGCGAAATCCCGACCGTCGGTCGATGGAATCCATAGATGGAGCGGAGTGACAGTATCCTGGCGCAGCGAAGAAAAGGAAACGGAGAAAGCCGGCACGTTTCTCGATTATCCGTATTTACGGAAATTCCGTGCACGTTACACTCGATAACTTTCGTAACGGATTACTCGCCCAAAAGTTTTGCCAGGCTAGCTCACCCCGGCGAACTACACAGGACGAATCGTCAATGCAGTCAAATGGACGCTGCAGACTACTATCAACCGGGACGATGATACCGAGTTCATTTTTGCTGATATTCAATCCATTCCAATCTCTCCGAGTCTCTTTAACAGTGAAACCATCTCCTAAAATAATCCATCTCGGAATTTTCATTTATTGCGTTCGGAGAAAAATATAAAATTTATAACTCGTTGAAAGAAAAGCAATATTTGTACGAATCTATTCTGTGATCTTCAGTGAAATACGTCATACGAAAAGTTCATTAAAAATGTTGAAAATTTATTTTTGGAAATTATATCAGTTTAAATATCGTCAGTTTTTAAGAATTCGAAATGTGCTGATAATGTTTGGAGTCAAATAACCGATTCTAGACTTTTTATTTTACAACTATTGAAATCATAAAGATGCTTTCATAAGAAATAACTGAATAAATATCAACAAAGTCTAAATAAATGAAATTTTGTCATTTTTATAAGGCAACACGTGCTTGTTAGTTTTATAGCTCTGCACGTTTAGTGTTAATAAAAATCCAGTCGCTGAATGGTTCGTTGAAAATTTCGAGCGTACGCATCGATCTAACATGATCGGCTACAACATGTTCGCTATCAGATTTTTCATTTGGTATGCGGGCACGGAAGCTTCCGGTTCGCGTGTAGAACGTCCGGATAAGGGTTGCATGTCGTTTAATGGCGGCCACGCGGGCCGATCGAGCCGACCTCTAATTAAAGCACGGGGACACTGATTCAAGAGTACACGCATTACGGGGGAAATGCAACTTTGTTATTGACTGGTAACCGTGTGCCCTTGGTTTCATGGAAACTGACCTGATTTTCCATCCCGTTCCTCGTCAGGTATTGACGTCAACTGACCTTTCACGTGCGCCCGTGCGGATGCTTTAATAGTATGTTTATAGGCCGCAACTGCATAAATAACATCCGTTGGATCGATGCACCCGGGCCGCGTCCGTTCGTTTTAATTAATGAAAATTCCATCGGCGCCGCACGTGGCTTTGCGGCCAGCCTAACTTTTTTTTCGAACTTTTCACCCAAAGAGTATCGCTATCGATTAGTATTCGGGCCTCAGTTTCAGCGGTACGTTTGGCTTTGATACTGAACTGAATTCATCGCTGCGACCTGGTTCTCGTGGAGCATACTTTGCGTATCGGTGACGTCAGCTCGTACAATTAACACGTGGTTTAATCGTCTCTCTGATGCTTCGCGGACAATTTAAGTCGATTTTAGTGAGAGCACGATTTGGAAAATATCTTGAAGTCAAGCTGCGCTTTCATTAACCCTATGTTCAATAATGTTGCACCTTATAGTTTCTAGATACAGGGTGTCTCACGTAACAGTTTTCATGATTTTTTAAGTATGTACTTGCGATAATCTGACAAAAAATATTTTAAACGAAAGCCGATCAGTTTTCGATTGGCTATATATTGAAATAAAAAAAATGTTCGAAAATTTCTATTTTATTATTGCCAAGGACACTTTCATATTTTTTAAATACTGTTAAGTCAAAAATACAAAGTGCCATTTAAAAAAATGAGGGTGACCTTGACAATACTATAAAAAGAATGTTTTTCGAACTTTTTTTTATTGCAATATATAGCCAATCGACAACTGATCTGCTTTTGTTGAAAATACTTTTTGTCAGATTACCGCAAGTACTTAAAAAATCGTGAAAACTGTTACGTGGGACACCCTGTATATCCAAGAATATAAAATCTACAATAATTTTGCCATTTTTCAACAAATATATTGAAAAAGTTATAAAAAGAAATTGGAAACAGATATCCGGTTATTGACATAAGGATTAAATTGTATGTAAATACATAAATTGTAGATTGAGCATGAGATTGTGCATGACAAGTATTCAAAAAATTGTTAAAAAGAAAATTTGAACTTACAAGCTTTACAAATACGTAATCGTATGAAGTATTATGCATGGATGATCGATGAATAGAAAACGAAAGAAAATCTTTATTTTCCAGAAAAATCGAAATTTTGAACGTATTTGGACTGCAACATATCGATTATAATTTGAAATTGTTCCCCTTGAAAGTTAGAACGAAATTATAAGAACTCGTTACGAATGTGTGCTATTGGAAGATCGAAATTATCTGGAAATACTCTGGTAAGTGTATTTTATGCAATCGCAGCATTAGGGGGATGTGCGAGGCCGAGTGATCCCGCGATCGTTACGGGCATAATTGACACGATTGGAACGTGATGTATCATTTCACGAGAATGGCTAACGGAGAGTATTAAGCTGGTCGAATTGGGTTGACTTCGATGAATTACGCCGGAGTCTAAAATTGGAACTGAACTTGTTGCACCGACGTATCCTTAATCCCATTAATAAATCAGCAACCGTGAACCGGGCTCGAAAAGAAGTGATTCATGAGAATTTTGGAACTAGTCACTGCGATCTTCTATCTTTCCGGTGCGTTTGCCAAGTCCTGATAGATTCTTTATAGGTTCTACTAATAGTTTTAAATGAACATAATAGACATTCTAAAAAATATTTTAAATCTAACCAGACACTAAACGCGACTGATATACACTTCAGTAACCCTCATCTGTCCCTCGTGTCAATTTGACACAGTTTTGCCGAAATAAGTTATACTGTCCAGTTATTTGTAGGTTTTGCCCGAAACTTCGTGACTTTTAGTTTTTTAATGCGAAACTCATAAGCGAAAAACCTTAGATATGTCAACTCATCAAATTGAATAAAAAAACATCAAAAAATAACTGTTTAATTTGTTATTTAATTGATCCTTTCTGTGTCAATTTGACACAGATGACGGATGATTGACGGATGAGAGATAATATTAAATGTTCCTAGAAAATTAATTTTATAAAGTTATTATCAATAAAAATTTATATATTCCTCTATAGTGATAACAAAATTGAATTCATTCAAATCTCGTACAATTTTAATGATAATACACACTTTAATAACTATGTTAAAAATTGATTGTATGTTTGGTACTGATTCTACCATAGACTCGAAGATTGAAGCTCCACATCAACACCTTAAAACTTGATGTACAATTTTTTCTAAAACCAGATGAGTAGATAAAATTAAAAATAAAACATTAAAAAGAATGACTATATCATCTGACTCCGGATTCTTACAATTGATGCAGACATTTTCTATATTCCATAAGGATCGGCAGTATAGACATTCATAACAGTGAATATTTGTGATAATTCTATTTAAAGGAAGTTTTTGCCCAAAGGAACCAGAAAAAGAATCTACTTCTACGGCCAGCAGACGCGGACAAAGGCAGGGTCGAGAAGGGGTGCAAGAATAACTCGATCGGTCTCTACCGGCTGAAATTGAGCTTCCAACGCTGATTTAACTCGACGATGGTTGGGCCGAACAGTCAGCTCGCGATCACTATAGTCAAAAGAAAGTACGGGAAAGCTGGCGGCGCGGCGCGGCGTCTCTTTGAACCGGAAGAGGGCGGGCGACATAAGCTGGGTCAGGGCCCGAATCGACGTTCCATTCTGACGAGCAGCGGTCTCGCGTCTGATGGCAATCACAGAAATGCATTCAGCGGACCGTGGGGAGTGGTGCATTTCCGTGGACCAGACGTCCGCGTTCTGCCACGTGAATATCCCTTTGTGAGTGCACGCGTGCTACGCGGGCCTATTGCGCGGGAGAGAGCGCGCGGAGGGTTCTATGCGAGTCGTATGCACCGGGGCTGCATCGGGCTGCACAGTCGCTGCCCACATCATCAGCGGTTGGCAAAGGACCGCGGACGCGAATTAACCGGGATCTGAAAGAAACCGAGACCACCTGCCAAGCCAAATTGATACCGTTTCAAAGCCATACGGGCCTGATACGGGACCCCGAGGAACACTATGCTTACGGATCATTCCATCAAGTTTGCGCACCGACCCTCCTTGTCACTTCGGCCCCCATTAACATGATCATTTGTGCGATTTGGTTCTTAACTCTTCCAGCGACCAAAAACGATATGTCATTGTTGGCTTGCAATTTATAAATTTCTGATTATATTAGAATCTTATTTTATTCTTGTACATTATTATATTAGAATCTTATTTTATTCTAGTACATTATTATATTAGAATCTTATTTTATTCTAGTACATTATTATATTAGAATCTTATTTTATTCTAATACATTATTATATTAGAATCTTATTTTATTCTAATACATTATTGTATTAGAATCTTATTTTATTCTAATACATTATTATATTAGAATCTTATTTCATTCTAATACAGTATTATATTAGAATGTCATTTTATTCCAATACATTATTATATTAGAATCTTATTTTATTCTAATACATTATTATATTAGAATCTTATTTTATTCTAATACATTATTATATTAGAATCTTATTTTATTCTAATACATTATTATATTAGAATATTATAACTCTAATCCAATATTAAAATGAATATCTTACATGGATTCCTCTTCGGTACTATACATTTGGTTTAGCATCTTTTGACTTTTCACTTCGTCAAAAAAGTTTCGTTTCACCCTAATTCACAAGGCACCTGAATTCGTATATGTGAATTCAGATCACTTTCGATTCGTTTTCTTCGTGTTTGTAAAAAATAAAAGATTGACAGGTTGGAAGTGGAGATGTAGCATTTACGAGAAGCGCAAGTGAATCCTGGAAGCCTTGATTTAGCGGTGCAGATGAAAAATGTTTGTTTATCGATTCGTGTGGGCGGAAATGGTTGTCGGGACAGCACGTTCCCGTAGGAAAACAATATTCGTTGTTTGTGCACAGGACCGTGGCGCCGGTAAAATATTTATTTTTGACGCGAGGGAGGGAGCGGCGGGGGGTCAAAATACGAGCGCATCCTGGAATATTTTCCTTCGATATGCATAATACATATTTTGGACGGCGTACGATCACAAACCCATGTGAATTTACGAAACAATATTCGACGTTATTTCGATGTAATGAGGGCGTGACACTGGTCCCATGTCTCGCGTTACGGTGCCGTGGAATTTTTGCGGAACTTGCTCTACAAATTTAATGGGAATATAATGAGCAATTTAAAAGATTAAATACGTCCGGATACGATAAAAGCGGTTTAAGAATTTATTTCGCGCATACAATTATATTTTACCGAGCAATTGTTATCGTTCAAAAGTATGCGATTTTAATGGCGATTTCTGATAATTTGTATTTTATTGGAATTTGTTGCAATTGGTTTTATCTCACTTTCGTAAAAGTCCAAGCGAACGGTAAGGTAACTTTTCGAAATTTGGAAAAGGATCTTTAATAGTGGAATGAAAGGTTCTCCCTTTCAGCACTTGTACAATAACTAAAACTTTTTAAAATCCGTTCGCTGAATGGTTGATTATATATTTTTGCTGATAAACCAAAAAGGATTTTCGATATTGGATGATCGAGTCTTTTACAACGATGGACTAGCGAGCGAACTGTCGACATTTTACATTTATGAAATTGCAATACAAAACTGAAATGTTCCATTTATAATCCCTAAAATAGTTTGAATATCATTTACTAAAAGGATTAACAAAATACACTAATTTTTTAATGGCTCAGTTTGTTAAAGAAATGCACGGGACTCTAAAGGGAGATTTCATGCTATAACATTACCATTTGCTAACATTTTTAGTTTTAAAAAATTAGAATAGAAAACTGAAAGTTCGTGCCTATATTCTTAAAAATAATCAAAATTTTTCATTCGATATTTACCTATGAAAAAAGTTCCCAAAATGTATCTTTTCGACCGATGGTTTTAAGGGCGGGTTCAATTCATAACTCCGCCATATTGCAACATATTTACTTTCTAAAAATTCTAACCTACAGTTAAAAGATCCCTCTACATCCCCTAAAACAATAGCAATTTTACAATCGGTAAAGCCCACGAAGAAATTCCAAAAATAAACAATTTTCGAGACGATCGGGGACGGTGCACCGAAGCAGAAGTGATCAAGGGTCCGAAACCGTAACAGAAATGAATGTCTCGTGATTAACGTTCTCCGGTTATCACGCGATGATCCCCGGCGACCATCATGACACCGCATTACCCTTGAAATCTGATCTAATCGAGCCGAACCGCAGCCTTCTGTCGTGACCGAGATTGCGGTTTCGCGGCATGCATGCGACCGCTCGGAACCCATTCCTCGCGGCGGCGTAGCGGACCCGTGTGTACACGTTAGGAAAGACAAAGGCGGTCGATTATCGAGCCATCGATGAAAAATACGATCGGGCAACGGTCCCGACGCCGACGATGCTTCAACGTCCCGTCGATGCGCGCCGGCCATGCTTCAACGGGATTTAGGAGTCGCCAAGTCGCTGAAACGTGTCTGTTGCGATCGCCGGATTTCTCGCGATCCCTCACCAGAGCGGAAATCTTCTTTTGCAATCGGCGCCAAATGTCCTCACGACGTGCACACATTTTTTCAAACGAGACGCGAAAGCTTCCCGGATGACATACCGTTCTGTTTTGCACATTCGTTCAAAAGCATTCGGTTGAATTTTTCAAAATCAATGTAAAATTCCTGGTAAGAAATACACAAGTACAAATCGCTCCCCGTGATGAATTTAGATTTTTTTGCTTCCAGAAGTTAGCCCCCCACTTGTCGAATTAAATAATTTTAACAGTTGTGCTAGATTTGTGGTACTACGTGCTAGCATATTAAAATTATAATATAAAAAATAAGACAGAAAACTGAGAAAAACGATTTTTCGAGTAGCCCCCCACTTTTCATTTTTTTCAATTTTCTCTATTGTGCTAAGTTGTGCTAGGTTGTGCTAGGATTGTGCTAAAGTATTACTTTAAAATAATAATAAATAAAGAAGTTATGGTAAATAATAGGTTTGGACATGCAATTAACGTTGAAGTTAGTAAGAGTAATGTAAACACCATATAATCATATATCGGAGTTGTGCTAGCCTTGCACAAGTCAGTACAACTGCCGATTTCCCCAGCACAACGCTATTAAGGGCACTTTATTCTTGTACGGGGCCCTTTTCGTTTGGATTTTATATCATTAATTGGGCTTTCCGATCATCCGAAGAACACAATATTGCATATCCGAGTTGTGCTAGCCTAGCACAACTCGGCACAACTGTTAAAATTATTTAATTCAATAAGTGGGGAGCTAACTTCATTGAGGCGACCGGCCGCCCAGGGGGGAACTCCGTAGTAGTGGGGATAAAAAAGTAACACTTATCGTAGAGACGAAAGTGACACTATTCGAGACAATACTGTACATACACAGAATCCAAGCGCGAAGGGCCGCGGACAAGAGTAAAGTGCCCTTAATATCGTTGTGCTGGTGAAATCGGCAGTTGTGCTGACTTGTGCTAGGCTAGCACAAATAAGATATATGATTATATGGTGTTTGCATTACTTTTACTAACTTCAACGTTAATTGCATGTCCAAACCTATTATTTACCATAACTTCCATAACTACCATAATTTATTATTATTTTAAAGTAACACTTTAGCACAATTCTAGCACAACCTAGCACAACTTAGCACAATAGAGAAAATTGAAAAAAATGAAAAGTGATGGCTACTGAAAAAATCGTTTGCACAATGTAGCACACACCTAGCACGACTCAGCACAACTGTTAAAATTATTTAATTGAACAAGTGGGGTGCTAACTTCTAGGAGGCGATTTTCTTGATATGAGAACAATGTTACCTTAAGCGTAATGCGGCTCATACGGAGACCGAGAGTGAAATAAATGGCGATAGCAGGCGCGTTAACGTTCACGTAGCAGAATGACTTTGCATCATTCATGATTCACCGATCGGTGATGTAACAGGGGGTGGTGGGATCGCCGGTTCTATGTAAACGGGTCGAAAGTTCTTCGGCCGTAGCCTCTAGACAGATCAAACCGGATCGTAAAAAATTAATCGCCCGGAAAGCGGAAGTGTGCGCACACATGTCGGTCGTAGCCTGTTCTCGTGGACGGGGTTATGCGCGACGCGTCGGTGCATTAGCGGGGTTGTTGCACCGTTCAAAGCCCCGACGACGGACGCGTTTCGCGACACGATTTTAAACCCGATCGATTGTTTCGAACTCGCACCAGACCGAAAATTTAGAGCCTTTGCATACGAATTCCAGCTCAAAGAAATCAAACGCGGGCCATTAGACCTGGGAGAAACTTATGGACAATGGAAAACGGCATACATTTACTTGAATTCGAGTAGTAGTCTTAATTCATTGAATTTGTAACTTCCAGAATTCGCAAAAAATGTATACACATTTTAACAGCTGATTGATGTGTATACACATTTTTTGAAACAGCCTGTATTAAAGGTGAAAATGAAATCATACAGTGGTGAAATGATAAATGTATTTTCCGTTGAACATAATTTTTGGAATTCGACAGAACCTAATAATTAGAGAGGTGTATGGGTTTCCAAGTGATAATTAATCATCGTTGTATAGGCTCAGGGGCTCCCGGACAATAAACGTTCTAATATTCGACGGAACATCGACGACGCGCGTTTGTGGCGGTCTCTGCACGAACTCGGTCTCGCGGAAATCGATATCTCGATTTATTATTATCAAGGGGGCGAGTCGGTCGCGGCTCATTATTGCAAAGCCGTACAAACGTTGCCGTCATAAAATTACTACTAACCGAATTACTGACGCGATAATGCCCGGTTCCGTGGGCGTCGCATGCGCGAAATTAATTAATGACCGCGCTTTCATGCTCTCGCGGCTTATTTCGAATTTTTTAGTCACCATAAATTGCAATATACATATATTACCTCGTTCCCACAAATTGTTCCTTTCTTTTAGCGCTAACATCAAATACAAAACGATAACGCTCACGTTTAGTTTCAATAATCGACTATCGTTCCATGCGACGTTCACCAATCCATCAATCAACTTTTTGATTCTAACAAAATTGTTTTCACACAATATTTGGGGATTTCAATGAAAAAATTTTGTCTCAATTAGCGCTTCTAATTAAAACGATTTTAGTATATTGGAAAGGAAAAAAATTCGATTGAATTTAAACATACAAAGAGAGTATTAAAATATTATCTAGTTTCATCTTATAGAAAGAATGATTTAATGAATTGTAAACGTAAGAAACATGACCGACGAGTTCCAGATGGCGCTCGCGCAAACAAGAAAAATATTCGGTGGCCGGCAACGATTGTTTCGTTTTTTTTTCTCGTCCGGGCCGCAATTCCGTCCTTTCGAATATAATTTTATGGACCAGCTCGAACATGGTTGTGTGCAGAAAGAGAGACACAGACTTTTGGAGGGCGCCTCGTTGCAGCATTTGCATAATACTCTCGTTAAACGCATTTGTTCCCTCGCGCGCACTTGAAATCGCGCTCCGCCCGGTGATTTCAACGCCCGGACGAAAAACCGCGCGCCTCTCGTTAATCGTGCGTCCCGTTTAATTAATTTCTATCCATCGAATCTCTCCCCTCCGCTCCGCGCGCAGTTATGAAATATTTCGAGACCGGGCTGTGTTACCGTGTCGCAGATTTTTTTTTCCCTCTCGTTCGACCCTTCGACCTCTCGACCTTTGTTTCCCCGAGCAATCATGTAAATAGACGTTGCGGAGCGCACGCAAAAATTCCATTCATACGGCACGACGAGCTGGAAACGGACACAATTTTCCTCGGAAATTCATGCGTTGCGTTCTCCGACGCCAATTCTGAGGGATGTGGCCTGTGCCAGTTAATTTCACTGCCTGACGTTATTTCTTCCGGAGTGTAACGTTTTTATGGAACATTCTCCGAGGTTTTTTCGAAATTTATTCCGTCGTTCTTAATGTTTACGCAATTCACGTAATTGAATGTTACCGATCGAAAATTTACATTCTTTTTTACTGAATTCGATGCTTTTATGCAACATCTTGTATATTGCTTCACGTCTTTTTCACCCGAGCAGAAAATTTCAATTAAGGGGGGAGCCCTGTGTAAAATGAAATTTTTTAGCATTTTTTTGTTTTGCTTAAATCGATAGAAAATTTCCTTATGAATACGATAAAAAAAGTTATAAAGCTATCAGAGGTGTTCTTGTACGTTATTTTCTAAATGAAGTGAAGAGTTGTATTGAGCAGGAGCGACGCAGTCTTGATCGAGGAAGGAAAACGTCATGCTGAGCGTTTTTGCATAAACTAACGATTCCATTTGGATTTTTTTTTAAGATCATTTTTGTGCAATGGTATGCCATCTTAAAGCTGTTATTCCACGATTATTATTAACAATTAAACTTAAAAACAAATATTTTTTGTTATACTATAATGTGAATAAATGATATCTGAAATTTCAAATCAATCCACGCATTTTATATTTAAAAAAAAAATGCTTGAAAAACAGGCCATTCACGCAGGGCTCCCCCCTTAAAAACGTATATCTTGAAACCAGTGCTTTTGAGAACGTATTTTAATTTTGGAACATCGTGCGCTGGTTTTGTTCGAGCAGCAGTTTGATTGGATATTTTTGTTCTGTTCCACATCGGTGCATGAAATTTTGCAAAAATCTGGCCGAATGTAGATCGCCGGTCCCTTGTAAGTACAGCAAGGTAGATAGAGGGAAATCGAGGGTCTATGAATCTGAATTCACTACACGCCTCTCCGTTTCGTTATGCTAATGGTGTAGCGTCCCTTTTCGTGCTTCTTCCATCCCCGTATTTCTTCCATCAGCAAAATTCCTTTCCGCCATGGAATTACGCTTGTACGTGATCCTTTTAGATCTCTCGATCTAAAATACCTCACTATAAACGGATGGAATTTATGATCCCGAATGCACGATTATAACCGAGAGATTCGTTAATTTTTCCAGTTCATTTACAGGGGCAACGAGAACGGTACGACAACGCAAACACACAACGACAAATACAACGCCCGGTGATTATCCGAACACTGCGGAAACGGAAGAAATGCATTACACATGGGCTAAATGCACTCCGCTAGGTGAAGGAAGTTCTATTATTTATAATTGCTGCGGTGCAACCGGGGCCAACGCGGTTCCACCGAATGCGATATTAATCTCTCTGGCTCTCTCTCTCGCTTTCTCCTGGCATCTGGATGCACCTGTTTTAATTAACAGGTGAGCGATCGCTTGAAACGATCGATACTCCCGAATTATCCTCTTTAACCTTCTGCTGCGGATCTTCGTGCAAATTAAAAATTTGTTGTTTAGAGGTTAAATTTGTGTTCTTGGGGTTATTTCAAGAAAAAAATGTATATGTCACAGGTATCGAATGGGCTTGGTTTAGCCGGTAAAGTAGATTTCCTGTTTTTTTTAGATCTGCAAATATCTCGGTAACTATGCGAAATATGGCAAAATATCAAGAGACCTTTTTTGTAGAAAATTAAATTTCCAACAATTTATGTCGTATGACATTTTTTATCAGCTGCGCTGGTTTCAGAGTATCTTTATATTTCGGTGAAGTTGCAGAAGAACAACTGCCTTCCCCCCGAAATGATGGTTGGGGGAGCGTAAAGGCTCCGTTCACAACTGCTTATACGAGACTCAAGAAATGTCTATGTATTAAAACACAATTAGCAGTTAATATTATTGATGTATTAGGTTAAGTTAGGTCTGGGTTAGGTCTGGGTTATTTCAATGTTTTTTATAGGATATTCAATTTCCTTCAAAAAAGGTCTGTATATATTTTGCAGGTTTATAAAAAACAGGAAATCTACTTTACCGGCTAAACCAGGCAGATTTGGTACCTATAACATATGCAGTTTTTTTCTTAAAATGACTTCAAGAACACAAATTTAACCTTCAAAGTAGGGGCCACGGAAATCGTAATCGTGCCCGCAAGAGATATAAATCGGATAGACACTTCATTCATCCATCAATATAATTTGAATTTACACTTGTTGAATTTACACAGTTACAATGAACCTGAAAGATGAAAATCAGAGTATGTATACTTCTCTTCAACGATCGAATTCACTTCATTTCACTGGCACAAATGTGTATTGTACACCAAAGCAGAGCACTGAAACTGAACGATGAAAACAAACACCGTTCAATTGTTTGGACAGGTTTAGTCAGTGCCGTTTCAATTGCAATGAATCATCGAAACGATTCAAAAGTAGAACCCGATGCTATAGTTTGTTCACATATCTCTAGATTGCGGTTTTTTTTGCGAAATAAAAATACAAAAAATAGGAGTCGAACAGAAATGAATTTTTTTTTTAATAATTATAATAATAGGAGGAAAATGTATCTTTACATTTTTCCAATTCTTTAACTGTACTGCATCGACACAGTTTTGTGATAGATAAATAAAACCCGCAGTCTACTAATCACTTTGGATGAGACGCAGATGAAGACGATCTTTACACTTTACATTGTGGATTAGCCTTTACTCCTCCGAATAGATCAATTTTCATTTTCCGCGCGTGAATTTATTGCGTAGAGCTCGGAAATAATATTAATAGATGCATAAAACAGATAATGCACCGCCGAGGTAGAAGAGTTTCCTCCGATTTTACGAGCCAACGATGTAACAGAACTCATCGTTACGATACGAGTAGTAAACGCGACATTAATGCCCCCATAAAGTTCGAGACACTCTAATAAAAGTCATAACGATATCACTTTCGTCTATACCGACCGATTTATCTTCGGAATTATTTCCTGCGCCACTGACTGCTAGCCCTTTCCTCTGAATTCTGCACTTCGTGGATATTATCTACACATACTTAATTTCTCGTCGTGACGTATACGTCTATTCTGGTTGCATCTGCTGATGAAGGTATTTTCTGTAGGATTCGTCAGTTCCGAGTTTGTTATGTACGTTATACAGGGTATCCCAAAATTCCTTCAACTCCCTGAAATGGACGGTTCCTAAGGTCATTCGAAGTAAAATTTTCCTTTTCCAAAATGTCCGCCGCGGCTTTGTTTAGGAGTTATTAACGAAAAACACGGACCAATCAGAGCGCGACCTACACGCGTGTTGGCAAACATGGTCCGGCGCGTCAGCAGAGCTGAAATACGACGAATGCCGTTCCGACCCATCGCGATATATCGAAAATTACTGTACTGTTTACACTAGTGTTATTATGACTGATACGTCACGATGTATACATCAACACGGGCGGTTTCCGCGTATCTGCGATAACGAAATTCCTCGTATCAAGGACTTACAGACCCAAACGACTGCTGGTGCGCTGGACCATCTTTGTCAACACGCGTCTAGGTCGCGCTCCGATTGGTCCGTGTTTTTCGTTAATAACTCCTAAACAAACCCACGGCGGACATTTTGGAAAAGGAAAATTTTGCTTCGAACGACCTCGGGAACCGTCCATTTCAGGGAGTTGAAGGAATTTTGGGACACTCTGTATACAGAGTCGCCAGATTAACCCTCATCCGTCGCTCGTATCAATTTGACCCAGTTTTCCCGAAATAATTTATAGTGTACTGTTATTTGTAGGCAAATTCGCCCGAAACTTCGTGACTTTTATTTTTTTTAATGCGAAACACATAACTGAAAACCTTAAGATGTAAATGTTAACTCGTCAATTTGAATAACAAAAAGTTGTTATTTTATCGATCTTTTTACCACTGTCAATTTGACACCGAGGGACAGATTCGGTTCGTGAAATGAGGGACGGATGAGGGTTAACCCTTTGCACTCGGAGCTATTTTAACTCGAAAATTAAACATTTCTTATAATTAATAATTCCATTCTATATGATTTTTTTTCATTTTGTGGATATGAAAAATTGATATAATATCTCATACAATACTTAAATGTTTAGTAATTGATTAGATAGCACCATATTTAATAATGTAAACAATATTGTGAATAATGGTAGAGCAAGTTTTAGTGGCGACTCTGGGTCGCTACTCGAGTGCTAAAGGTTAAGAGTTGTATCCCCACTCTACCTTCCCCTTCCACGAGCCTATTCCCCCACGCTTCCACCACGACCCGGTCACGTGACGCGTTCCGTTACTGTCGTGCATGTGTCACAATTGTCACGTGACTAATCCGGTACTGGTAGAGAGGGGGTAACGTTTCTCCCCTCATCTGGCGACTCGGGTTATACATGTACGAGTTAGGTTCTACGGTAGGTCACAGAGAGGAAAAAGGATAAAAGTAATGGTCGATAGACATTCCCAGCCCGCGGTATAAAGAATTTCGAGCAATCTGCGGTTAGTTGGCGGAACGGTGGAAAATGGAGGACAGTTTGTGCCCCGCGTTCGTATTCTTTTCTCTTGTTTCACGATCGGCCCGCGGACCGAGATATCCCGCGCTTTGTCAAACGCTTCCGGAATCGGGAAGCGTCCCGCAAGAAACAGGCTCCGCTGTCTTCCGCATTAAACGAGATTGAACGACGGTGATTCCGTCGGCGGACCGGAAACCGCAGAATTGCACGGCTCGAACTGCTACCCCGTACCCTGTAAATAACGTTCGTCGACTAATCAAAATTCTGCCGGGTTGTTTTTGCTGGTCGTGATTATCGCGCCGCGTATTACTCACTGAAATGAAATGATCCTATCAATATTCTCGGCCACTGTCCTCTCTCTCTCTCTATTCCTCACGTTCCGGATGTGAATCGACAAGATCTTTGACCCTCGTACTAGGATTCGACGATTTTTAAATCTAAAATTACAGGATCCGGCAAAATGACTTTATTTTTGAAATTATTCAGAGGGTAAAGACTTCTTCGTGCAAAGGGTATAGCCGGATAAGTATGGGTCAGCGGCCCCCGCTCCGATTTTCCTGATTCCTGTCTTAAAACATCGTTTCATGTCTAAAAAAATATTGTGTAAAATTTCAAATGTCTACCCCCACCGATAGGGGTGATATTGGGGTAAATTCCCTCGCACTTAAATGCAATTTGCTCTAAAACGAGAAAAGATATCGACATGGGATAAACGGCAAACAAAAGATATAGATACACTCTATATTTCAGATTTTTTCAGAATTTTTTGCTAATTATTTATACTTGAAAATAATTAATTAATTTTTTGGGAATTTTTTTTAACTATCTTCGCCTGGGTTGACACCTACCAAAAAATTCTAAAATATTGCTATGATGAAAAGCTGATACATGTAAAAATGCGACTAAATCTTCTAATATATGATTACAGTTGGAAGTCTAAACAATTATATTTTAGGAAATAGCTTACATTGAAGAAGAAAAATACGTGTAAAGCTAGTTTGTTGCTGTCAAGTAACAGAAGGAAGAAGCTTCTCACAAGTATGTTGTATGGTCACGGTGTTAGAGGTTCTGCTCGATGCTCCGGAGGGCTCGAGTTCGAATCCTCCTCAACTTTCTTTTCTTGTTTTTTTCTTTTTTTTTTATATGTATTTATAAACTAAACGATTTTTACTGTTTGCACTTCAATATTCTATAAAACAAACATAATTATTAATTTGTAATTATCATATAGATTAAAATGTTTTACGTGTTTATCCGGCTATACCCTTAAGTACAAAAAACTAGAGAATCTACAGAAAAAGGCAAACACATGTAAAATATTAGAATTTCAATAATAACCAACGACAAGATTACTTTTGGTGGGCCTACGGAGGCCGTCGAAGAGGGATCGGAAGGAAACGAAAATACGAAGAGGGTAACGGGCAACCTGAGCACGCTGCGGGGACAGGAAATCGTGAAACGAGGGAGGAAGATATAGATATAGAGGGCGGAGGCGCGAATAGGAGGGTCTCCGGGTAACCCGCGAACGTAAATCCCTTCCGGCTGGATTTTAACGTGGAATTTATCGTCGTGCTGGTAAATTATTGTCCGTCACGGGTTCCTAGAGGACGGGGGTCTGGCTCGGCAAAAGGGTAGAGAAAGAGAGAGAACCTGCGATCGAACCTCTGCAACCCTATTAATATTTCGTCGGAGCTAACGTGTCTTCGATTGCTTTATAAATACCCGGCGCCAACCATTCGGAAGGTTTTCATAAATTTTCCAATTTCGCGGCCGCCACCGGCTCACGTAATCCCTCCTTTCAGCATAATCCTTCCCTTGGTTTAGTATTAACCGCGGCGGGCCGGCGCGGCGCTTCCGCGTGCCGAATTTACATTCGAGGACTGATGAGTCCGCTGAAACGTATCGCTGGATCGTGTTCCACGCATTAAATATACAGGGTGGGACACTTGAAACTGGTCATCCGAATGTACGGTTCCTGCTGGTCAAGAAAAAAAATGATACGGTTAAGGGTAGTTACCCTCATATTATCCTTAAATCAAAGGTTAGCGACTTGAAATTTTGGGGGATTATCTTTCAACCTAAAATCATTGTTTTCCACACAATACCAATAAAAATTCTGCCCGGGGCCGCTGGACCATTCTTGTCCTGCTAGACCCTTTTTGATAAGGGTACCATACGTATTATCTAGTACAGCGTCTTCGAACGTGTGCAATATGAAGTTACATTTTTATAAAAGCATTTTCTGTATACGATATGCATATAACTTTGATGTAATACAGTTTTTGCCATTATTAATAATAATGCAGATATTAAGTGACCTGTTTAAGTCACCCTGTACTTACTTACTGTCCTCCCTGTACTCTGAATTTTCACCCCTTTTCTCTCTCTCTCTTTCTTTCTCTCTGTGGCGATTTTGCTGTTTTACTTTTTTACGAACGAGCTACGTAAATCTTTCCAGTCGACGATATCCCCGCGTAATCTCGCGTTTCATTCCCGGCCGCGCGCGGCGATAAATTTATCCCTGCATCGCTTTGATCTCCGGCTTTAACCGAGATCTCGAACGATCCCGAGATTTTTCGAATGATTATGCGATATTTCGATTTTTTTTTTTCGGTTTTATCCGCCACCGACATTCTCCCTAGGAAGACCGACTCAGGCTGCACTGTGTCGCATCTTCTGCCCGGTCTGATTTCCGTCTGTGATTATGGTGAACGCAGCTCTTTTCATGCGAGCATCTTTCCTAATTAACTTTATTAAGAATTTATAAGGCTAGATTTAATTCTATATAATTTATGCGCTGCTTTGAGGGCTTCCTCTCTCAGCACTTTAATGAAACAGATGAACGCTCCTTGCATCTAAAGTCTTCGTTTTATTCACATAATTATACACACAGTTAAATATGATACAAATTATACATTTTCACTGTATTCAGGAAGTTCGTCGCTTGCGAATAAACGTAAAATGACCACTGAATTGCCATCGATCAGTCTGTGCACTGCTATACCGAATAGCATAATAGAATGCGTTCGAGGATGTGCATGTCAGACATTAGCCTGATTTATGAAGATTAGCTGTACTACAATATGCCTGCTCCAAGGGGAAATGTCAAATCGAAATGTTAACGTTTTTAATTAAATAATTGACTAATTCTCACTGGAACGCGGATTTTATGCATTTGGGATAAGAATGTTTCAGAGAAATACAAAACTGTGAAGATATTAAACGAATTTCAAACATGCCATTACATTATTTTTTGTGAATTCCCATATTTTGTCAAAGTGTCGTTATTTCGTCAATTTATAACTTTTTTCCATTTTTTTTAGATTCATCGACAAACTGTTTCATGACGAATAAGAATGTTTTTCGTTTTAGACGATTATTATACTATTTTTTTTGTGCTAAAAAAAATACTTTTATACTGTTTAGTTACCCAATAAAATATCCCTGAAGTTTCGAATGTGAATATGAGATACTTGTTTCATAAGAAATTCCTAAAAATCGCAATCATTTAAGGGGTTACACCACCCTGGCGTTCGGAAAAATAGGTATAAAAATAAACTTTTTTTTTTACGCTGTCATTAAGTGTATAAAATGATCTTTATTTTACACATATATATATAGTAGTTTTATGAACAATTTGCAATATTAACGATTAAAAAAAATTAAAAATGGCGGAGATATGAGTAGGACCCTCTTTTGAAAATCCTTGCTGATGGTCTACATGATTTCTCTGTTAGGCATCGTCTAAAAATAATAATTAAATTTTTTCTTATTTATTAGGGTAATAGCTACAATGTGACGTAGGATTTTTGTGATTGGGTGCCATGTTCGAAAGTTATACATTTTTTAAACGCAATATTTCGATGAAAATTCGAGTTTTTTTATTTCAAACAGCTGTCATTTCTACAAAAAAATTTTTTTAAATTTTTCCCTACGTCACATTGTAGCTATTACCCTTATAAATAAGAAAAAATTTATTTATTATTTTTTAGACGATACCTAACAGAGAAATCATGTACACCATCAGCAAGGATTTTCAAAAGAGGGTCCTACTTATCGGCTTATATCTCCGGCATTTTTTATTTTTTTTTAATCGTTAATATTGCAAATTGTTCATAAAACTACTATATATATGTGTAAAATAAAGATTATTTTATATACTTAATGGCAGCGTAAAAAAAAAGTTTATTTTTATACCTATTTTTCCAAGCGCCAGGGTGGTGTAACCCCTTAAATAATTTACTCCTCCGTTAATAGGCCAGCAAAGGGTTCAGGGAAACAGCTCATAGACAGGGAAAGGGTCCGATCGGAAGTTTCGTCACGTCTCGCCGAAATCGAAACGACACACGGATTCGTCGGTACGTCTTTCATTCGGTTTGATGGACAATAATTCGTAGGCCGCAAGCGGTCTACGGTTCGCCGAGCTTTTTACGACGTCACATCCAATTTGGCGAACGCGAGTGTTCCCCGTCGTGTAAACGGGATGATCATGAGTCCGACAAATCAGGCGACAACGAGCTTACGTCCCATCGATTCCCGACCACGACGGCCGAACGACTGCCAACCATGATTTTCTATCTGTACAAGAGGAATAACAGAAAGCAGGCTTTTTACGACGGCTTTCGGAAAACGGGTTTTCGTTCCATTCTTCATGGCGATTTTGACGGCTCCGAAGATGGAACGCCGAATAAACGGAAAGCGTTCGTCTGTTATCGATGGATATTGCGATGACACACCGAAACTAGGAAAACGTTACGAGTAGGCTTACGAACGGTAAAGGAAATTGCTCTTGTGCTAAAAAAAAAAAACGCTCGGGATATTCCGTGCAATTAACACTGTAATTTAGTTCTCCGAGGAAAATGTTGTTAGTATTTTTTAACCCTTTGCACTCGGAGCTATTTTAACTAAAAAACGAAAGATTTTTCTATTCTAGAATATTTCCGTTCTATACAATTTTTTTTGATGTAACATCTCTAATATGTAAATGTTTAGTAATTCATTAAATATACGAACAAAAATAATAATGTGAACAATATTTTTAAGAATGGCATAGCAATTTACAGTGGTGCCTCAGAGACGCCATCCGAGTGCTAAGGGTTAAAAAATGTTAGAAATTTAAGAAATATTGAAAAAGAGGTTAAATCCGAACTCTGCCATATTTCATCTCATGTAATATGTAAATGTCTAGGAATTCATTAAATATACGAACAAAAATAATGATGTGAACAATATTTTTAAGAATAGCATAGCAATTTACAGTGGTGCCTCAGAGACGCCATCCGAGTGCTAAGGGTTAAAAAATGTTAGAAATGTTAAAAAATATTGAAAAAGAGGTGAAATCCAAACTCTGCCATATTTCAAAGAGTTCAAGTAATAATACAAATGGATGTCTAGCCTACAAAGGAAATCCATGAAACGTTTGCAGCCTCCATTTTCGTTCCCCTCTCTCATTTCCCGCAGTTTTCTTTAACAAGGGCAAAGACGGTGGGTCGGAGCAATTATCAAGCGACGATTTTTCAAAGCCCGTGACGCCGCATTTGCATCGGTGCTTGTGCCCGAGAGGGTGTAAATGGCGAGAGAACCTAATTTAGGGCGCAATCAACGGTGCCCTGCAGTAAATGAATTTGTTAGATAGCCGAGTGGGGCCGAGGCTGTACGACCAAGCGGTTAACATCGGGAATCCATTAAATCTTGCCGTTCCGAATATCAAAATGTTTTATAGCGTCGTGGAACTCTTTTTATTTGTTTGAGAAAGTGGTTCTTTTTTATTTTTTTTATTAGTTCCTTTGGTGCTTGACGGGTTCGCCTTTCGTAGATCCAACGAGAATGTAAAACTCTACCGTTCGGTATAAAAGTTGCATTAGCAGCCGAGGATTTTATTGAAATCGACCGCGGTTCGACTTCGTTTTCGACTGTACCCCGCGTCTACGTATATTTACTTTTCCATCTATATATGTTCCTGCGTTCTCGTTCCCGAAGTTCCAGCATAGTTCTCTTTGGATAACTATACCTTTTACGAGCGAGCGTACGCCATAGCTAGACTGCGGATATTCATGCAGATCTTTATAGGGAATTAAGAAAATATGAATTTTATACGAGCATAAATTCTCACGAAAAACGCGCTTCCAGTTTTTAATTTAACTCCGAAATTGATCTTTCGGTACCTAAAACGCGTCTCAGCTCACCCGTGTAAATTCGATTTCCTTAAAACAGTACACTACATGATACTAATTGCGAGCTCTATTCGTATTCGATGCGAAGCCTAACTTACGTTTCGGTCATTGCTGGTGTCGACCTTCAGGGGACCAATTTTACGCTTCGCTCATGCTAGGGATTACACGGACTATCGAGTGTGTCGAATGATTGGCTATCGAGTTACTGGAATTCAACTGCAATTTCTTCAGGATCAACCGAGACTGTCCTGGAGGACACCCAATCCGAGGACTTGAAATTCTATCCACTATTTAGATCCTATCCAGTCGACTCTATTCTCTTCAACGATACCCACGTCCTTTTTATTTTAGAATACTTTATTTTCATTCTAAAACATCAGTTTTACATTAGTCGTCAATCATGACAAGAGTGAGTTGGTGAAAATCAACACGGCAAAAAGATTGAAAGAATTTCAGAACGTCGATGTATTATTTTTTAATCTATTAAAACTATTAAAGAAACAAATGTTGTTTTGACGAATTTGGCGCTTCATCCGAATTCGAGAAACAATATTGAGCATTCCATTTGTAAAATTGTAGGCGACTCTCGTATCTCGATAAAAAATCAAAGTAACAAAAAAAAAACATTGCATTGTACGTCCTCCTGGAAATCATACAACATTTCGAAGTTCGTACAACGAATAACATATAGGAGTAACCAAGGGTCGCCTGTACGCTGAATTTTAGGGTTGCGGAACATTGCAAAAACCATAGTTCTATCTGGCACATTTTCGGCGGCACAAAGGCTCGAATCTGGCTGTCCCCTCGTCGCAATCATCGCGCATCGTATCGAGACCACACCGAAATCCGGCATCTCGCCTCTCCGGAGCGTCTAACGTGGATTATCGGCCAGTGACGAGAAAGCGTAGCACCGAGCCTGCAATTTTGATAGCACACGGTTTTCCCGATCGATCCGCATCGTTCGGTTGTTCCTCGTCGACGAAGAGGAAGCAAGAGAATTCCGCGCGCGGAATTCCCGAGGAGTCCGATTTATTTCTCTCAGGCTCGGATTCGGCGTAATGGACAGCACGTTCGCAGGACGCGGCCGTCGAGCGGTAAGCGTGTGGAAAGCGAACCGGCCCGTACCAACAAAGTCCCAATAAAGCCGGCTCCGGAGTCGGTTAAGTGAAAGATATTACGCGCGGCCGTTACGTATGCGGCCGTCGTACCGGTACCCGTACTCGGGGAAAAGGCCGGGGTTGCGAGAGATCGACGTCGCCTTTGTGAACGGAACCTATCGACAGCTTTGTTGCCGGCGCATTTACGAACGTCTGGCGCAGTCAGCTCTCCACGGAGGAGAGCCTCGCGACGCCGCGTCGCGCCGCGCCGCGCCGCTCCGTGGCAGCGTCGTGTCGCGACGCCCGACACCCCAGGCGAAATGTCACATCGACGACGGAACCGTTCTCACCTGGGACCAAAGAGACCGTACTTTCGACCCTGCGGAAATTCCGGATGCAATTTTATACTGTGTATTGCCTCCTCTTGCGCTACCCCTTCCCTCCCCCCTCTCTCTGTATTTTTCTCTATGTAAGAGATGGAAGAGATTGCTGCGGAAAATCGGCCAGATGCGAACCGTAAACGATTTTAAGCCTCGCCGGTCGCACCGCGCCGCACAGTGCGTTGACAATCGATAAAAATAAAAATATCTGTTGGAATTCGGGTGTATACAATGAACCGCTTTATTTTCTATTTTTTAATTTTTTATCTGTGCCTCTAATGAAAATTTGTAAGGTGCATTTGGTAGGTACGAGTAAGTTATATACATATACAAAGTTTCCTTGAAATCGGTCGAAAAAGATATGGGCATTGTAACATGTAAAAATCTTTGAATTTAGGATTTTGAATTTTTGCTATTTTCAATCATTTATATTTCATAACAATCTTGATCGATTTCGATGAAACTTTGTACATGTGTACAGGGTGTCCCACGTAACGGTTTTCACGATTTTTCAAGTACTTAATCAACAAGTGATAATCTGACAAAAAATATTTTCAACAAAAGTTGATCAGTTTTCGATTGGCTATATATTGCAAGAAAAGAAAAGTTCGAAAAACATTGTTTTCATAGTATTGTCAAGGTCACCTTCATTTTTTTAAATGACACTTTGTATTTTTGACTTAACAGTATTACAGTCCGTGTCAAGACAAATTCAACGATCTAGTATACTATGACCTTCGGATGACCTTGAAGTAACATTTAAAAAAATGAAGTTGGCCTTGACAATAATAAAATCGAAATTTTCGAACATTCTTTTTATTGGAATGTATAGCCAATCGAAACCTGATCATTCGTTTAAAATATTTTTTGTCAGATTATCGCAAGTACATACTTAAAAAATCATGAAAATTGTTACGTGGGACACCCTGTATATATAAAAGTTTATTTATTCTGCCAATAAAATTTACTTTCCACTCATTTCTCTTTTCGCATGTCTTCTACCCCAATTTCTTTGTCTAACAATGTGTCTTTATTAATAGGGGAAAAATTAATATTCGACTCGAGTTTGCTTCTGAAGGAGAAGGTCAAGAATCACATGTCGAGGGAGTAAATGTGGATTTAAACCTGGAAAAAATAGAGTCCTTCGAACATTTTTCGATAGCCGCTCCATTTCCGAGAGAATGGACCTCGAAAATTGATTCGAAAGCGTGTGCATTCGTGACTGGAATAAGTGGAAACGGTTGGTATAGTGCAGACCCGTTTGGTGGGACGCAGTGGTCTGCACAGTGGTAATACTTGGCTGAAACATTTAGATAGTTACGACTGAATGTTTTGGTGGTAGAGACTGTTTAGTCTAAGGGGATGCAATACAGAAAGATTTTTCAAAGTGGGCTGTGGGTAGAGATTATTATGAAATTTGATATTTCATCAATTTTAACACTATATCCATCTAAAGCCTACTCACAGTTGTAGAGGATAATCGACAGTAGTTAACTTTTTAATTTTCTTATTAGAAATTATTTCAGAAGGATTATGATCGAAATTGATGTCGTTCTTGAATTATTCATTAACAAATTCTGAAACGTTGGTCATTGATCCCTAAGGAACCAGTAGAAATGAGTTCGTATATAAATTGTGTACAGTATGTCGGTAGAAATTTATACAGTTAACTTTTTAATTTTCATATAAATAATTTCAGAAGAAATTATTATATTCGTTAATATAATTTGTTGGATTATAACCGAAATTGATGTTGCTCTTGAATTATTCACAACAAATTCTGAAACGTTGGTCACTGATCCCAAAGGAACTAGTAGAAATGAGTTCGTATATAAATTGTGTATAGTACGTCGACAGAAAATTATACAGCTATTGTGTGCTCTTCCATTCGAAATGAGCGTCTTGAATTTTCATGTCAGAGCCTGCTGATAGCAGCATCCAAGAACTCGAGGAATAAATGGTTGCGTGAGTGATTGGGAATACAGAGAATACTTTCAAGGATTGGAAGCGAATATCGAATCGTGACATGCATCGGAAGTAACTGATTAACCATCGGCAGTGATAATATTCGTTGCGCAATATTGCACAGTGAAAATTGCCTTTTCTCGTTCCGCAATATTCATGAGACAGGCGGATTGAAATCTTCCAGTAAGTGGTAGACAAATAATTTATGTACTTGTTATAAATGTTTCTTAATCATTGAAAGACATTATTCTCCTCGGTCGATTTTTTAAAAAATAATCCATGAAAATGAAAGTACATAGTAAGATCCAGATTATTTTCTCTTTTAGTAAATCCGCCATTAAAATTTCATTGGCAAATTCGAAATGGGATGTCAATCGCATGGACAATAGTACGAACGATGTCATTACATCTCACTGAATTAAAAATGGTGGTGAGAATATCTCAGGCATTCCATCCATTTAGCTGACGTTCCGCTTACTAGTTATTTTTATTACTATTTCCGGGATAATTGTTGCAGAACTTTTCAAATATTCGGTGTACCTTTTTTGAAAATAGCAAATGCATTTCAGATGTAAAATCACGTTCCTCAAATGTCATTAGATTTTGATAAATTGAATTTGATCACTTCCGAAAAAGACAAAAATCGACCAAACTTTTCTAGCCCGCCTTGTATGTACAGGGTGTAAAGAAATGTTTGGTCTTGGCTGCCATAGACGTATTCTACATCTTCGGATCGATGAAGATCTGTTAAAAATAGTTGCCGCAATATTGTCCTTGACCTTGAATGTCAAGGTCAAACATATTTTTAATTGCACGATGCATAGAATACAATGCGATGAAAAAATATTTGACCTTAAAATTCAAGATCAAGGACAATTTTGGGGCAAATTTTTTTTTACAGATCTTCATCGATCCGAAGATGTAGTCTATGGCAGCCATGATCAAACATTTCTTTACACCCTGTACATTGAAACGAGAGAGAGAGAGAGAGAGAGCTAAACGTTTCGGCGGAAAACTAATCAGCGGCCAGGCGCGCCGGGGGTGTTCTCGGGTGGCGAGATCGGTTACGTAAAAGGCGGAAAACATCGTGGATGCAGAAAACGGCGTGTGTATACCTGGCCGGCATGCTAAGCGGCACAAGAGGACGCGCGCGGGTGCATCGATTTTGCAGCGGGGGATTCACGATCCGCAGAGAGCGGCGCGCAACTTTTCTGCGGTCCTGGTCGGTGTCCTCTTGCGGATCCTCTCTCTCCCTCCCCCTCTATATATATATTTTTTTTTGTTCCTTAGGAAATCGAGCTGCACGCCGTGGACAGTGATAGCGCGAAGACAATGGCCGCCGGGGCTGGCTCCATTCCGTTCGGAGCCTTTCAAAAATGCTGAGGGTAAATTCGCCGAGGAATATCGAGTTGGCAGGTATCAATGGAGGGTGGCCCCGACCACGTGTCCGTCTGCGAGAGATCGCGGGGGGGGGGCGGCGGAGGTGGAGGATGGGGGACGAAACTGAAACGGCCCAGATTCGGAATATGGGTCGGGTCACCTGCAACGGTGCATCCCCCGGGCTATGTCCGGGTGTGTGCTGCAGGGGTGCACACACGTATTCGATGCACTTCGCAGCAGCCAACAGCCCCCACCGTCATATGTGACAACCGCAGCTGACCGTCACGCGTCGAATTTGAATTGATAATACGCGTAATTTCTAACCGTCCGCCTGCCGGCACGGTGATAACGCAGGAATAATTAATTGCACAGATAGGCCGCGGTGTTCTTTGATCGTGGCAGGTGCGCGACGCTGATGGATACTCTGTTTTGATTCTCCTGACGGGACAGATGAATGGGAGAAATCTCCACGTTCTCATTTTTCATGGTTTGACGCGAAGGTGTTACGGATGGTGCAAAGGCAAATGTTGAATCTGGTTTCGGATAGTAACGAATGTAAAATTTATTTTGTTACTATTCGTTAAGATCAACTTCGAAGATATTTAAATCTTGGTTCGCACTAAATTAATCTAAAGCTTTCTAGAGAATTCTTATGCTGGGTTCACAGACTTCTGGACACTATCAGCTGAGGGCCACCCTTTTTAAGATCAAACTTGCTGCTGACACAAGTTGCCTATGTGCTTGTCTGTTACAGGATCCTAATCACGTGTTATAGCAAAGTCCGATCTACGATAATAATAGGAATGCTCTGATTTACAAACTTTGCAGTAAAGGTTACTTTTCACCCTATACAATAGACGCCCTTCTGTGTGGACCCTGTTTCTCTCCCTTATTTTATATTTATGATTTCATTAAGACCCACTTTTTGTATCTTTAGAACTATAATCAGAAATGTTCCACTTTATTGTCAACCGCAGATTCTAAGCTATTCTTGTAATGTTAGCATGCACAGTAGGGTGGATCTTATTTTTTGGCCAACGAATTTTTTTCATGACGCTCCCAGAATTGTTCCTTTAGGTGAGAAAAAAATTTGTGCAAAGTTTGAGATTGATCGGATAAAAGGATCACGTGGCGCATTTAAATTGAAAATGTTGAAATTCACCTTAACTATGAAGTATGACATATCGTTGGATTTGTCTTTTTTTTCTAAATAGGAATAGGAAATTTCGAAATTTGATTTCCAAAAAATGTTTTCTGCCATTACATTTACCTTATTGAGCAGTGCAATTTTCTCCTCTGCCATTTTTTCGTATAACCACAAATAACAGAGATATTACAGTACCTATATTAAAATGTAGCAAATTTTAATGAATGGTAGGACATATATGTATTATCTTGTATAAGTAAAATAACATATTAGCAGTTGTAGTTTTTTTAATGAAGTTTATTTCTATTCGATCTATTTCTTATATTCTAAAGAACTTATATTTACAAATTTTTCGCTAAAGTAGCTTTCTTTACATCAGAATATTACTGCCCGTAATCCTTTACAATTTACAATTTTCGAAATTTCAGGATTATCGTTATTTTTATATAAAGCTCGTATAATTTTTCCATATTTCTATTTAGATAAAAAAGACAAATCCAACGATATGTCGTACTTCATAGTTAAGGTGAATTTCAACATTTTCAAAATTTTCTATTGAAATGCGCCACTTGATCCTTTTATCCGATCGATCTCGAACCTTGCACAAATTTTTTTCTCACCTAAATGAACAATTCTGGGATGCGTCGTGCATTTTATCTCGATAGAAATTTTTCTTCAAGTATAGCTTAAGTCCACTCTAATGCACAGTCATGTAGACTTCATGGCATCGCGGCATCCTACTACCATTCTCCACAAATTTTTTCCTATCTGCCAATCTTTTCTATCGGAAAGAAACAACGCGCTTCGTCCTGAGACGTGGCGAAGCAGCCAGCAAACTCGTCGACTGGCCTAAATTCAATTATTCCAGCGAAAGCATCGCCCTTATCAATATAATTCTATTCTCCTCCGCGGCAGGAAGGAGGCAGGGGTCTATAGGAGCCGGGGTTGAGAGATACAAGCAACTGTGTGGTGTGCGCACCGTGCGAAGTTGCTTCGTGTTTCTCACTATCCTTTATCACGAATGATGCGTACCGCCTGCAAGTTGTCGCAACGAAGAGAAACAGGACTACCAGTCGAACGAGCCTCCTACCGCTCTCTTCAGCTTCCCTCTGTCTCTGTCTGTCTGTCTATCTGCCCGGATAAACTGGCAACACGTACATCCGCATGATTATAACGGGGCATCGGGGTTTGAGTAACTGGAGGAAATTTGCGGCTCGCGACAAACAACGAAACGAAGTTAAACTCCGACGTTTAACTGGCAACTTTTGAAGCTGTGTGCCACCGCGATGGCCGTCCCCGATTCGCTTCGTCTGCCATGGTCCCGTGTAGATTCAGTCGTCGGGACCCCGAGGGGCTCGCTACCCTATAACCTTTCCGCCAGAGAGAGAGAGAGAGAGAGAGACCTCCGTGAAAAATGCTCGCAAATAACCGATAGAATTCATGCGGCAATTTATCTCGAAATGTCAACGTGTCTAAAAAAGGCGTCACGTTCCTGGCGATGTCTTCTTTTTCCTGTCCTGATGCTATTTTTCGGCATGTCATGCTCGGTACTTTTTATTTATTAACACATTATACGCGGGACATTTTGGAATATCTTCTTGTATTAATCTGTATGGCTTGTAGTACCAATATAATCTTCGTCAAAAACCACATATTATTAAATACTAGTTTATGCGAATAAAATGTGTTTCGTGCTTCCTTCGTTAAAAATTTAAGCAAATACAGCCAAAAAAGCTTTGCTACTATTGTACATTCAGAGGAAGTAATTTTGCAAATCATTTCTGACCGAAACAACACAAACAGAAGACAGATGCCTTCCAAGAATCTGAATCAACATGTGAAAGATTTTGTATTAATCTCTATGACTTGTAGTACCAATATAATCTTCGTCAAAAACCACATATTATTAAATACTAGTTTATGCGAATAAAATGTGTATCGTGCTTCCTTCGTTAAAAATTTAAGCAAATACAGCCAAAAAAGCTTTACTGCTATTGTACATTCAGAGGAAGTAATTTTGCAAATCATTTCTGACCGAAACAACACAAACAGAAGACAGATGCCTTCCAAGAATCTGAATCAACATGTGAAAGATAGCGCAGCTACCGTTAATCTGAAGAAATTGATAAAAATCGCTCTTTAAGGGGGAATATACACCTAGCAGGGTAAAAAAAATCGATTTTTCAATTTTCCGAAAGTTTGATATGTTAAGAATATCTGGTGAAAATGTCAAGTAAAAATACCAAAAATTGACGAAGTTATAGCTGAAAGTGTACACCTGTTTGTGCAAATCAAACCGCTTTCAAGCAACTTTCAAACGCGTTTATCTCGAAACTACGTTTTTGAAATCGCTGACCAAAATATCTCGAAAACCAGTAAATCGATTAACTTGAAATTTATTGTGGTTATTGTATGTATAATTATCTAGTCTTTGTCATAGGATTTTTCCCCTACGATTGTTAGTTTTTTTTTTTTTTTGATAAAATACGAACGAATTTTTGGCTGACAATCGCTATTGCAAGTTCAGTCAAAAATAGATATTTTTGAAATCGGCTATGGCAAAGACAAGATTGTACTATCTATTTTACAATCCTCTGTGTTTTTTTTATTACAGACAATTTTTGACGAAATGCCACTGGTTACCGATTTTGGTGTTTGTCTTGCGGTACTATATTAACGACGTGACTACTACGGGAATTTTCAATATTTTTAAATAAAAAAAATACTAAAACATTCTCGAAAGTGTATATTTTAAACCACAATAAAAACCGATCCGATAATTTTTTCAATAGTTTCCCCTCAAAATATCCCGAAAATCAGCATTTTTTTCTCCTTTCTAGGTGTATATTCCCCCTTAAACCGTGTCGAACCTAACCAAATTTCTCTAAGAATCACGTGTAACAGTTGTCGGGAGTAGGTAACGTGGTCCAGTCGTGAGACAAGCTCTTTCCCAGCAATGACAGCGTGTTTTGTGCTAGCTCCGCGCGCCGGATCCGGAGGTCGCTACCCCTAACCTTTCCGGTGGAGTCGTTCCCCGATAAACTGGAGCGAATTTATCGATTATGCAAAACGCTCCGAGCATTTTTACATCTCCGCCAGGCGGAATATGGCCGAGTTGCCGGTTGGTGGGCCGCCAAACGGGACGCTGATGCTCGGGAGCACTCGCGGATGTTAATTTTACGACGATACAATGTACTTTGAGCTTGCTAGGCTCGCTTTGGGAGAAGTGAAACGAAACTGGAAAGATATTGATAGCGGCCCTTGGGTGGGGGGTCTAGTCGATTGGAATAATTAAATTCTGTCTTGGGGAGAGACAGAGAGAGAGAGAGAGAGAGAGAGAAAGTTGTCTCCTTTGCTCTCTCGATGCGAAACGTGCTTTAAAGCGCTCGCAGCGACGACGCGTACGGAAAAATCGGAGTCGAACGATGATGGGACGAAGATGAAACGAACGGTTGGACTCCCGAGGGATTCTAAGCGATGTTGGATCGAAAGGTAATGAGAACGTGACGACTCGCTTTGTGACTCACCTCCGGATTGCAGACCTTGTATTTCGTACTCCACGGACGACCCTTGCACGGCTTCCTTCTGCAACGGCGCTGCTGCCGCGAAATTCCACCCCCGCAGCTCCTGCGATGCACACCAAGTATAATTAAAAAAAACTCCAATAAAACTCCCTATCGTGGGCTTTGGCTACTAGTGTCCGACCCATCTTAATTGCACACGCTGCACCGTCGACATGTTTTTCTTTTTATGGCGCAGCGAATCGACGATGTAATAAATATTTTATATTTTCTTAAAAGTCCTTTATAAACTGAATTTTGATGTTAGTTGCAGCTTTTTGTGAAATGAAGCTTTCAGCTTAGCTTCAGCCTGCGTGTTCGATGCGTTCACAGTGGATGATAAAATTGTTATCAATATAAAAGAAATTATGAACATATAAAAGAAACACGCAACTGTACCATTAAAATTCGAAATTTCGTTGATTTCTAAAGATTTTGAAATGCTGCAAACGCTCCGTACCCTATGTATCCAAGATAGCGAGAGTATAAATTATGCGATTAGCTGCATACATGTATACGTTGCAAGGTTAATGCCGGCTATCTCTTAAGCGAGCTCTAATTTTTTAAGCATCCGTTGCACGTATCTCACATTAGCATCGGCCCAAGCTTTCTCTGCAATTTGTTGCGGCGACGTTAATGTCGAATTAGATCCAATTCTTAAAGTGGAATAGGCTTATCTCGAGTTTCTGTTAATTAATGAATCGGTTCCTAATCTATTCTTGCAAAATTACCGAAATTATAGAAATCTTACCATCAGAAACTTTCGAATGAAATTTGGCATCAGAGCTTTATCGAAGCACATATCGTAATAAAAATTGTACGGAGTCTGAACAGATGCAGTCCACTCGGTATTACAATGCATTATACATCAATGACACTTATAATCGGTAGTTCTAGCGTTAAAGACACGTTGACATTTTTACTGAAATTAATTACTAGCCCGAAACAAAGCTGAACAAATACATTAAAATAACATTTATATAGTACAGCACTTAAAATACCACATAATATAACGTAATATGTAGTATAGCATTGAAAATACCATATACTATAACGTAATATACATATACTGCAGCATTGAATATACCATATACTATAACGTAATCTTAATAATAAATTTATTCATATTTACTTTAATTATTTTAACAATAAATTATTTAATAATTCAAAAAACTTATAGTGCAGCATTGAAAATACCATATACTATAACCTAATCTGGAGTATAGTTTTGAAATGACCATATAATACAACATAATATGAAGTACGTCATTGAAAATACCATATAATACTATAACATACTATGAAGTATGTCATTGAAAATACCATATAATATAATATAATATGAAGTATGTCATTGAAAATACCATATAATATATCATAATATGAAGTATGTCATTGAAAATATCATATAATATAACATAATATGAAGTATGTCATTGAAAATACCATATAATATAACATAATATGATGTATTTCTTAATGGTCAGGTAGAATTGACAATTTCGTCGCGACGATATCTAATATCGAAATTGAGAGGAACACGAGGCGAAATTCCCAAGTCACCGACGGAAGTTTTTGAGAACGAGGTCCCTTTGAGAGCAGTTGCCTGCGTTGTCGCGCAGACTGGAGGATTCTCTCCTGCTAGTTGCGCGTGTTCCCTCTATATTCCATCGCTTTTAAATTTTAAACCTTGCCGGGTATGAAACACATTTTAAGTAGTGACGTCACGTTCGCGAACTGCCGAGCAGCAGTGCACCGGAAGCAAGAGTGCCAGTTAAACTCTTACACCGAGTCGTCCGCCATATTTCGAGACGCTTGCGCGACGTCGCACGGCGTCTTGAATTTTCCAGTTAGGTCACTTTCTAATTTCCTGTTCGCCTTTTGCCTGATACCATTATTTCGGAAATACTCTTCTCAACTATTCGAAACGCTTCTACCTTACTGACACTTCGAGGTCTTTGGGACAGGAAACACTAAGCTTATTTGGAACTCGGTTTCTTATAACGTAAGTCTGTTAAGTAAGTGGTCTATTAATTAGACTCGAATAGGGTACGAAATACTAATACAGTATTCTCTCGATAATTGTCCCAACCACGGGTCCGGCCAGGGACAATTATCGTCCAGGGATACTATGTGTGAGACCACTACTAATCCGATGACAAAACTTCTTTATTTTTCCTTTATATTCCTGGCATTTTTCTAATGAAAAATATACCAAATATGATATAATTCCGATTATATTTACGTGTGTAATGGACAACCCCGCGTAACTTCTCATTAAAATTATATGAATGGCAGTTAATGTTAGTTAGTATCATTTTAATTAGGAAAAATGTCACAAATATATCGGTGAAAGGCTCAGAATAAAATTAGTAAGAATAAAAGTTTTTTATTGGGATTACATTGTGAGGACCCGGCGGGCCTTTGAACTGTGCCGGCGACTGCGACTCTCCGCGTCTCTTTCTTTCCCATACGCTGCCTTCCATGCGCACGTAACTTTCATCGTCTATTACACACGTAAATATCATCGGAATTATATCATATTTGGTATCATTTTCATTAGAAAAATGCCAAGAATATGTTGGTGAAAGTTCCATGAAAAAATAATGAAAAATAAAGAAGTTTTGACATCGGATTAGTAGTGGTCTCCTGGTTTCACACCGATATACCCGACCCATATCATGTTACACTTCTCGGCGGCCGAGGCCTCTCGAGTTTTACGGCCCCTCACGGGGTATACCCCGCAGGAGCGGGGATAGTTCAGGGACAATTATCGTCCAGTTATTTGGGACCTTTATCGCGAGAATACTGTATAGCAAGTGTAGAAATTTTCTTAAAACGAATCTGCATTGAATTTAATATGACGAATCCAATGTCAAAAAGCACGAGCAGCGAAGTGCGATTCATATTTCCCGCGGCGCGTTCCGCGGTAAAATTCGAAACGTCGTCGGCCGTAAATTGATCCCCGCGGTGGCGGAAAAAATTTTTAATAATTGTATCGGCCCAGGCAAACGAAGATTTACCGGTCGTCGGGTTGGAACCGTCGAATGTACGGCCCCGTACATCATACAATAAGCTCGTCCGGTAGGGGCGAGCGCAGTTCACCAGTAGTAAGCGTCATAAATTACTTGCCGGCGCAGTCTGCGCCGTTTCTGGTCGACTGAAAAACGAGCTGCCGGAAACTCGCCGCTACCGAAATGAGTTCTGAAACGCTTAACATTCCGCCGGTGTGCCGGACCAGGAGTCTTGCGACCTGATATTAGAGGAAAAACTGCCGAGAAATCGGCTGATCGATCGATTTAGGAAAAATGGCCAAAATTCAACAACAACAAAAATCGAAACAAAATTATGCATTCTCTTGATCAGTGCATTGAATATTGATAAACGTGAAACTGAACGTTCTATGCGAATCGGTAAATCTATAAACGACGGAATAAAGGAAGTGGGATTGCCAGGTGTTGATTAGGTACTAGTGACACTCACCTAGAGCAACCGGACCATTTGGACCATGGCGACCATTCTCCCCACGCGACGCTCTGAAATCAGAAAGCAATTTGTCAGGTGATTAAATTGCCAGTGCAAGAGGTCGCCGCCTGTGCGCCGCGCGTTTATCACGCACGGGCCGAAAAAATTCGACATTCAATTATATCCGCGTTGCCGAATTAATCAGGGAACCGTATTTGCGGAACGCGGTGGCCGGTTCGATAATACTTTTAACGAAATTGGTGAATCCCTGCCGGGCCGGATAAATTTGTTAAAACCGCCGCGGCCGGCAGAGAAATATCCGAATGGTAATTGAACCTGGCCCTCATGAAATTGTTGGCCAATTTGTCTGTGTAACGAGAAAGTTCGTGTTTATCCCACCGGCTTCGTTTGCCGATCGGTTTGCCGACGCGGACCGGAATTATGGAGAAACGTTGCTCGACCTGTAGCAACCGTGCTTGTCGTTCTTCTATTTCAATCGCTAACTTAATAATTATTTTATTAGGTGCGTAATGACTCATTATTATAATGGTTATAATCATTATCAGCTGAAAGAAAGACTAAAACTTTTTCATATGTTTAATATAGCAGAGTTTGGGCAAAATCTTCATCTAAAATAAATTTTTATTCATTATTCGATGATTCGAATATAAAAAGTATCTTTATTCGACAAGCATCGAATAAATAATTATATTTGACGAGAATTTATCCGACGAATAAAAATAATTTTTTTTATACTAACAAGGGAACATATTCAGTTGATACACGCCAATTTTGATGAAACTCATGTGAGATATAGTTCTTCGAAAAATATTTGACACGTATTTTTTTTTATCGACAACCATCCACTTTGAGGGGGTGAAAACAGCCCTCGAAGTCAGGGGTCAAAACCACATTTTTTGAGATACCTGGAAACTAGAAGTCTAAAAAAATTAACAAACTTTTTTTTCTCAAAAAATGTGGTTTTGACCCCTGACTTCGAGGGCTGTTTTCACCCCTCAGTGTGGATGGTTGCCGATAAAAAAAATACGTGTTAAATATTTTGAACTATAAAGAACTATTTCTCACATAAGTTACATCAAAATCGGCGTGTATCAATTGAATATGTTCCCTTGTAAGCGGATTTATTCGAACTTCGAATAATCTTTTCATCTTTTATCTGTATCTTCTATTCGAAGGCTTTGAATAAATCTTTCCACAATTATTGCCAACTCTAATAAATAATGAATAAAAATTTTTTTATATTTTATTCGTTACTCGAAATTTTTATTTACATGAAAATTTTGCCCAACTCTGATACATATATATATATATATATATATATATATATATATACAATATTGACTCCTACGTATGTTCAGAATTCTTGAACCACACAGAGTGGGGGTTGGTCGATGACGACGGTACCTGCGCCATATCAAAGTATTGTATTTAGCGTGGGTGGCGGGGCGCAGAAACAGAAAAATCTCGTCGATGGGGCGGACATGGGGTTCTGGCTCGCACATCGATATCCCTCTCGGGGCAATAAGTTCGTCGGGCGACGTGATAAAAATTTCGGCACCGGTAACCAACGGACCGCTTGCGAATTGCGAAATGCTCGGCACGTACGCAACCGAACCGAGCGGATTTCGAAAATTCACTTTTGCCAGCCTGCTCGAGTCTCCGTCGTGTCCCACCGAATTCCTTGCCAGGTATTTCGCGAGGGGCGGCCGCCGATGACGGCTCACCACCCCCCCAAGCCCATAGAAATAAACCGGGAAGATTGATGGGGCGATTTCATGGGTTAATACGTCGCCTGATGGATCCTCCATGGACTCGTCGCTCGATATTATTCTTCCGGCTCCGAACCCTTTTTGCGAAACCCTACGGAATGGAGCCCGAATGCGCCAAATTAATAAGCAGACCACAAAGCATCGGAGGAAATATCTGGCAAATTTTTATTTACTCTGTTTTCGCTTTACGCGAACAGACTGTGATATGTAATCGTATCATACTTTGATTGAATTTCTATTTTACGGACTTTTTAAGAGCATTACAGCTTATAAATGCATTGATATTTAAATATGAAGAATGATTGTGAATCACTTTTTTTTAGTCTGAATTTACCTTTCGAGCGAGGATGACGAGTTAACTCGTCATTCAAGTTGTCCATCGCTTTTCAAAAAGATTTAATTTATTTATATTAATAAGTGGACCGCGGAATTTATGCATTTGTGACAACATTGAGATTATCATCCGCGCATAATACGTTCCTATGTGACTCTTGTTTCTTGTAATTTATGCAGACACTTTGAATGGTCCACCCTGTATGTAATAGCATTTTGTTTATATTGGAATCTCGTTGCACATCTGAATCATTATTTTACCCAAGGCGTGTATTATTCAAAGCAATATTTTCCCTTTGAATTTTACAGAACATTTCAGTTCATTGTAATACTCGTTTGTGTTATTAACTATAATCCACACAATTCTGTGAAATACAGTATAATATGGATATATTATATACGTCTTTTATTTCTCATTAATACAAGTCCGCTTTTGTTTGCGAAAAATAATACTGCTGCAGAGAAATTCCGAGCAACTCTGCGATGAAAATTAAATGTACCATTCAAAACAAAAGACATGGGTTGCTGTCTAGTGAGATTATGCTCTTGCATGATAATGCTCGACTTCAGACTGCAGCTCGAACGATTTAAATATGGGACCTAGGTCTCTGCAATATTCTGTCTTATTATTTCTGGAAAACCCCATCAGCAATTCTCAAAAAATTGAATTTTTATACTTTCCTAATTTATATAAAAATACGATAGTCTTTTTTCCTACATATACAGTGACTCCCATTAATATTCGGACGCTCTTAAAAAAACGATAACTTTTATGATATTGCACCATACGATTTGAACTTTTTTCAGAAGATAGAGCAATTAATTTACTACATGATGTGACAAGAAATTTTTTTAAAAATTGCAATTGGTCGGAATTGTAGAGAAAATACTAAAAGTTGCATTTCACAACTTTTTCATGTCTATATTGAAAATTTAAAAAATATGTTTTGTAAATCTGTGTCAATTATATGCATTGTAAAAGTTTCATCGAAATCGGTTGATGTGGGAAAAAACGACAGGCATTGAAAGATATAGTGAAAAATTGCAATTTCTACCATCTTTAAACGTTTGTAGCTCATATGCAACGTTGACCGATTTTAATGAAATTTTCAGAATATTTTTAATTGATACAGTTCTACGAAACGTGTTTTCTACATTTTCAATATGAGCTCACATAAAAAAGTTGTCAAACATAACTTTCAGTATTTTCTCTGCAATTCCGACCAATTGCAATTTTTTCAAAAATTTCACGTTACGTAACAAAACCGATTGTCCTAACTTCCCAAAAAATATCCAAGTTGTATGGTCGATTATTAAAAAAGTCATCGTCTTTTTAAGAGTGTCCGAATATTGGTGGAAGTCACTGTACACAATGGTACTTCGTCGACAGTCGTTCAGACAGGTAAGGGAAGGGTTGAAAGCTCTTAAAGAAAAATGTCTTGTTCTCCATCGAATTGTAAGTTAAGAGACATTCTGGACCCATGGGTCCGATCAACAGCGACCGCGGTAACATCTTCGGCCAGTGCTAGCCCGCATTATCGCCGGCAATTCGATTAGCTCGCCGTGGTAGGAAGTTAAATGTTTCAAAACTCGCCGCGGCGAATAGTTTCCCGGGGCAAATTATGTTAGCCGGTCCCGAACAAAGAAGCCCGGGCTACCTCCAATTAACGAACACGGCTATCTCGCGCGTGCGCGGCGCGACTATTAAAATTTACAATCTACTAAATCCACGCGGAATCGTTAAAACTCACGGTAAGCCGTGCGAGGGGTCGCAACCCCCCCGCCCCCCCCCGAGGTGAAATATGGAATTTCTTAGCGCGTCTTAGCTGGATCGTTCCCTTCAACATGGCTCGCCGATAATGAGCTATTGTATCGGCTTTTCCGACGAAAGAAAAACCAGGGGGTCGACAATTAATCCTTTTTATCCGACCAGCGACCCTACGGAAGGGTGAAAGGGACACTCGGGGTTGAACGCTGAGAGAAAGGGAGAGAGAGAAATAGGCGAAACGGGTGAAAGGACAGACCAAAAATTCAGGAAAAAAATACACCGAGAGGCGGGTTGCGGGAAATGAAGCTGGAAGGGGAAC
Source organism: Lasioglossum lativentre (assembly GCA_916610255.1). NCBI lineage: Eukaryota > Metazoa > Arthropoda > Insecta > Hymenoptera > Halictidae > Lasioglossum > Lasioglossum lativentre. The sequence continues at coordinate 9,809,439 of OU744356.1, read as the reverse complement.
GTATAGGGAGGCAGAAGTGATTAGAAGAGGGATGGACGTGCAACGTTAATGGCCGTTGCTGTTTTTTAGGAACTCCTTCGGCGGAATCTATTTTCTGCTGTCCTCTGTTTGTTTTCCCTATTCGTACGTGATTGAATTCGAGTGGTAATTAGGGCTGTCTGCGTGAGAAAATGCGCTCATCGACGGGGCGACGGTGATTAACTTTGGTCCGTCGATTTTGGAGATTTTCGAATCGATGACCAAGCGAACAATCGAATGGTTAGGTTTAGTGAGATAATTGCATTATACACATTGATAATATCATTTCACAATATATTTCAAAATTATCGATAGCCCATTTCTAGACAATGACCAAATTTGGCACGATTACGTTTTTCGTGGCCCCTCGTTTTGAAGTTATATTTGTGTTCTTGGGGTTATTTCAAGAAAAAATGTATATATAACATGGTGTCAAATCGGCCTGATTTAGCCGGTAAAGTAGATTTCCTGTTTTTTATAAATCTGCAAATATCTCGGTAACTATGCGAAATATGCCAAAATATCAAGAGACCGTTTTTGTAGAAAATTATATTTCCAATAATTTATGTTCTATGACATTTTTCTATCAGCTGCGCAGTTTCCGAGTATATTTATATTTCGGTGAATTTGCAGAACAACTGCCTCTTCCCCGAAATAATGGTCGGGGGAACGTAAAGGTTTTTTTCTTAAAATATACCCCAAGAACACAAATATAACCTCAAAACGAGGGGCCACGGAAATCGTAATCTCCCTTCCCCCGTTTTCACAATAATTGGCACAACAGCGAAAGAGGTCGTGGGGCAGGTGGTTAAAAAAAATAGTAGAAGCTTTGCGAAGCCTTAAACAATACGTTTCGGACGATTTGACCGGAAAGTAGCTATAAAGGTTGGCCTGGGGCAACCTGCCGAGAAGCCAGAGTCCGTGTCGGACACGGGTACGAGCGTTGAGGGATTAAGAGTTTCGCTTGGATCCCGATTTGCCATTACGGATCCCGTTGCGGGGGTGGGTTGTAGGGGTTTGCGGGACGACGCGCATTGATTTCCGCGCGAGATGTAACTGGTCCCGGACCGGTGCTGAACGGTAACAGCGTCGTCGCGCCGTACGATCGGAAAGTGGTCCGCAGCGAGCGTAGACGGTCCGACGCGCCGATAGAAAGTGGAAAGGTTCGATGAGATTTGTCCGAACGATCGGCAGGGTCCTGTGGGTACGGGCCTGCGAGGGAGGCAAAGTGACTAGCACAGTGCCGTACCTATATAGGGCGGCGCGAAAGCCCGCATTGCGGAATGAGAGATCGCCTATCGGCCTATTGGCTTGTCCTCTCCGCTCGTCTATTTCCACGATTCCCCCTCTCTCTCTCTCTCTCTCTCTCTCTCTCTCTCTCTCTCTCTCTCTCTCTCTCTCTCGCTCGCTCTCTTTCTCTCTCTTTCGGTACAGTGCTATCTATCTCCTCGTACGTCTATCTTCGTCCGAGCCCCTTTCCCACGATCCTCTTTCATTGCCAATTTGCGAGAGATTCGCAGCTCCAGGTGTGACAGTGCTGTGCGTGTCCGATAAGAATCGGTTTCGTTCCGAGGACTCATGACCGGCCGATCGCATAAATCGAGCATCGGACCGACATTCGACGCCGAAAGATTTAGCGGTTTTCGGGGGAAATGTTACGTATTTTCCGTGGGACCTTTCACGACGAGCTCGATAAGCGGATTTCCCTATTTTTCCATTTTTCTCTCGCCGCCGCTCGCTCCTGTCCCGTGACTTTCGGTGGATTCCGCACGACCGGTGCGATCGGTCTCGTTTGATGCTATTCCTCTGTAGGATATTCTTTACGGTAACAATAAATTAGAAACGTCGTTACTAGTGTGCGGATTTTATGCATCCGTGACAAAAATGTCAGCGACGTAGAAAATAAATATTTTGTACAATGCACACTCACTTATATACTGCTTAAGAGTATCTGCCTTTACACATATGTATTTATCTGCAAACTATATACGAAAATATTGTCATTTTTAGAAGAACTATTTAATTTTAAATAATAAGTGACTCGATATTCATAGCTCGTTCAAAACCTATTGAAGAGAGAGAATAAAATCATGGATTTGTTTTAGGGGGGGTTTTAGCGCCACACTTTTTGGTGTCACTAATTGGTGTCATCATGCAAATTTTGGATTGATCCCCAGCTCTAAACCCCCACCTGGCTAACCAGCGTGAGTCCTGTCCGGACGGGCAACCGGAGCGTGGTGTAGTGGGGGTACCCGATTCTACGTCATCGACTCGGACGCTCCGTGTTTACACGCGCTGTCCTTTTCTACGTTCGGCACGGTCGGCGAGGCCGCAAAGAAATCGCTCTCTCTCTCTCTCTCTCTCTCTCTCTCACACTTGCAGCGTCATACTTTTGTTGTCGTCGCACGGATTTTGGAAGGACCCCCACCCCTAAAACATATCCATGTTAAAACAGAGGATAGTTTATCGTTGTTACTAAAAGTTACACAACCACTTTAATCGACTATTTGTCACAATATACCGTAGATCGTATTTCATTGTTCCGAGTGTCGGTAGGAAAGTAAAAAATATGAATCGGTGCACAAACAACCTACGAGTTCTAGATAATAATTTATCAACGGTGCTATTTGGAACACTGCTGTTAGAAATAACCAGAGACAGAAGCTCGCATGGAGGAAAGGCTATGCCCGGAACGGAACTAATTTTTCCCGGGGAGCAGAAGTCCTAGCGATTCCAGGGGATTGTCTAAGATCGTCTAAGAAGCAGTGGCGCGTGACACAGGCTCGGTAAACACAAAAAGAACCGGGTAGGGAAAACGAGTCCGTCCGGTACCCAGCCACTTTTTTAATCAACGATTCAAACTGCGCCGGAGCCCGGGAACTTTTAACAAATGAGCGCGCCGCGGAGCTTGTTCCCGTGCTTTTTTAATGAACCAACTCGGCGGATGTTAACGCGTCGCGTATCCGCGGCCCGATGTCACCGCGTTACCTCGTTCCACAAACGTGGCAAAACTTTCGGGGTCCGGTGACACGAGCTTTCGCGAAATAATCACGGTCGAAGATAAACGAGGTGATTTTTTTGGAAAACCACGCCAAAATCGCTGCGAATAGACCCGAAAATTTCTTCAAATCGTCGCACAGCAGATATCCAATCGGGGTAAACTTTTCCTCCCGAATCCACAGATTTTCGATTGTTACATATCTTATCCTGTACATTTCGTCGAGAAAATACTTAATACGATGTCCCAGACCGCGGACACCACTCGTTTTTGAGTTATGAGCACGTAAAGTTGACTAATTTAACATTAATTTTCATTGTTTCACGTCGGAAAGTGACAGGTATGGGCGCCGCCATATTGGTAAGTAGGGAGCTCTCCCGTGTAGTGACTCAGTGGCGCCCCCATATCGCACACGTTACGGGCAATGCCGATAACATACATATACACACAATCAATATATCTAAATTTTTCATGCTTACAATTATAAAACCGATACAAAATCTAACCAGAACTAACCCAGACCTAACCCAGACACAATCTCAAACAACTACAACTAACACTACTCTCTTTCCCAATTCTATAATTCACTGAGTCACTACAAATAAGGAGCTCTCTACTTACCAATATGGCGGCGCCCTTACCTGTCACTTTCCGACGTGAAACAATGAAAATTAATGTTAAATTACTCAACTTTACGTGCTCATAACTAAAAAACGAGTGGTGTCCGCGGTCTGGGACATCGTATTTAGTATTTTCTCGACGAAATGTACAGGATAAGATATGTAACAATCGAAAATCTGTGGGTTCGGGAGGAAAAGTTCAGCCTGCAATTGTTTAAACGTGCAACAAACGTAACTTCTCGTAAATTCTTTATTTACAAGACTGTCGTACGCATTTTGGACCGGCACGAATACGAATCGCAATGATTCGTACACAGGGTGGTGAATTGTTGAATTGCAACATTAAAAGGCGTCGCAGGGCGTCGCAGGGCGTCGGAGGGCGTCGCGTCGAGGGTTATGCCTGGTAATTCCATAATTAATTCGTAACTTCCCCCAGCCGGAAGAAGTTGCCCGGAGCGAGCGCAAACATCGTTCTTCTTTGCATATTGCTTGTGAATCCAGTCGCGGCCGCAGTTCTGCATCTCTTGCGCGGCCGATTCCGCGCATTTATGCATACGAATCCTCGCGGTCGCGTGCAACCGTGCCCGCTTACCTGCGCGTCGCCCGTAGAACCAACGATGTAACGACGTTGCATATGCATGCGTAATCGCGTCATGTTAAATATTGTCAGCGGTATGAGCAATATTTATGTGGCGCACCGACTCGCTTTACTTTCGTCTCTGCTCTATCATTTCATCTTCGTGCTATTACTGCTAACCGCCGCGCAACTTACTCCAATTAAAGGCTCGGCACTTCACCGATTTTATCTCAGTGGTTACTTAATACTCTTTGCAAAATCGCGTGTAAATTAATCGCGTGTAACTTACTCCCAGTACGATAATTTACGAACTTCACGTTGTAACTGACCTATAAGTATTGTAATAAACTGCAAGTATTTGTAATAAAAATAATATAGGAACGTCGCAGTGTTTCCTTGTATTTTACTTTACGTAGGGTAGAAGTACCAGTGAATAAACACGAACCAATGAATGCACATTCTATATAAAAAAAAGCGAAATTAATGATTAAATATCAATTTTTTCTAATTCCTTATTTCAGATTCGAACAATTTTCACGCCACTCGTGGTCGATCATTTAACTAAAATAACCTAAATATTATCTATAAGCGGAGTGCACGTGTCGATCGTGTTTTGTGAAATACTTACTATAAGGTCAGTCATAAATATTCTTTTAAAATTTATCGCAATACATTACAAATATGTGTATGAACAATATAACAATTGGTTTGACATAAAGTTTATTAGATTTCTTACGTTTTTCAACCACTTATCATAGAGAAATCGAAAATATCGAATATCGTTCAATTACTGGTGAAATTAGCCTTTTTCTATAACTTTTTGTTAAACTACTTATTTTTTGTTAAAGTTTATATTTCTACATGTTACATATGAAAGTTTCGACATCAAAGAATCTAATTTTAATCATCCGAATGCATATTATAATATTATTAACCTTAAAATTTAACCAAGAAAGTTAACAAATTCCTTAAGCGATCATTCATTGGTGCATCCACCCTACGACACGGAAGCACAACGATGAATAGTCTAACAAGAAAAACGCAGCGATACAACAACAGGTAGCTCCGGTAAAAATTCTGGAGGGCGTCAAACGTGGTTCATCCCTTGCGTTCATGAAACGCCTCGCAAGTGGACTCAAATTTCTAGTCCCGTCCCCGCCGCTCTAATATTAATCTCTTTAACCGTGTTCTCCGCGGCGCGATTAACGCTAAACAATTCCGTCGCCGCGCGTCAAAAATAATTCAAACTCGTTCGAACAGTGGCGCGTCGCGTCGGCGACATTGCCGAACCGCCGAAAAGCTTTCAGCCCTATCCACCGTTCCGTGGTGCCGATCCGGCGAAATGATTTTCACGCATTCGCGGGCTGCTTTTCAAAGCATTCCGCCAATTTACATGCATACAAGCTGATGCCGGGCTGCAACCGGGGGACTTTAATAAAATCAAGCAGCGCGGAGATAAAAGCCTCGCGGAAAGAAGGGGTTGAGAGAAAGAGGGTCAGGTTGAAGGGGGTGTGCAAGCGCGGCCAAGGTGGGGGGGGGGTGGTGGTTCGGAAAGTGTGTTGCAAGAGAGTAACGGGCCAGCTATTCCCAATTCCCACCCAATCTAAAATCAATCTTAGTTCGTGCTCTTAGACGAACTGGAAGTAGGATTCTAAAGGGAAACCGTGAAGGGTGCGAGAAAGCGACGGACTCCACGGCGAGGGGCAGGGGGTTGGGAGGGGTCGACCGATCACTTTTAAGCAGGCTTGCGAGTCTGCATTATTCAAACTCCACCGCCAACCAAACTAGACTTCCAACGGCACCCTCTAAGGAACCACCCGGCAACCCCCTGTGTCTTTCTACGAGCCCTTTCTCACCTTCAAACCACCCGCCTAGACCATCTCACACTTCATCCATTTTCGTCCCGGTAATGCACTAGATTGGTTTTCTAATTGTATTCTCATCTGCGCCCCTACACCTTTCTTCGAGTACTTAAAATCCAGTATTTTCGTCTCGGGGGGGCTCCGACGACCCTGTTCATTCCCGTTGTTTATGCGAACAATGAGCATCTATGGAACGTTTGTTTCGTCGAGTATTATCTTCACTTTTCCATCTGCTTTGTGATACAAATTTTTTAAAAATATAAACCCTGTAGGGTGAAAGCTGAGACTTCAAGCTTTAAAACAAGCTCAAGTTAGTTGATGTGCGATTCTGTTTCACGAAGTTATAATTAGTGTGTGCACATCAGTCTGTATTTTTAACATTCTTCAGAAAGACGAATGTATTAACTAGACTGGGGATTTTATGCATTTATGACAGACATAGGTGGACGTAATTTAAAACGGTAAAAACATTAAGATAATTTAAGAACGTTCATATATTATTATCGGTTTATTAAAATTGTTGAAGATAGAAAGAAATTTTTTATGGCTCCTGTGTCTCATAATTGACGAAAAAAATTTTGATTTTGCATAAAGATCCCCAGTCTAGTAATAACGTATACATACAGTGGGTGCAAAAAGTATTCGTACACCTTTTAAAAACGAATAGCTTTTTCAAAATTCGACCCAACAGCTTGAGTTTTTTCGTGACGTTAGAAGGATTAGTTTACTAGCTAATGTGTAAATAATTTTTTTTTTTAATTGTTATTGGTCGCAATTGCGAAGCATAAAGTAAATGTCACGATTTTTAAATTTTTTATCTGTGCCTGTAGTGAAAATTCATAAGGTGCATTTGCATATACAAAGTTTCATCGAAATCGATGGAGGTTGTTACGAAATATAAATGATTGAAAATAGCAAAAATTGTAAGAATCCGCAATTTAAATGATTCGCAAACCCTAAATTCAAAGTTTACATGTTACAGTGCCCATAGCTTTTTTATGCGTCAACCGATTTCAATGAAACTTTGTACATGTATATAACTTACTTAGATTTACAAAATACATGTTTGAAATTTTTACTACAGGCACGGATAAAAAATTTAAAAATCGTGACCTTTACTTTTTCCTTCGCAATTGCGACCAATAACAATTAAAAAGAAAATTATTTACACATTAGCTAGTAAACTAATCCTTCTAACGTCACGAAAAAACTCAAGCTGTTCTGTCGAATTTTGAAAAATTTATTCGTTTCTAAAAGGTGTACGAATACTTTTTACACCCACTGTACATCATGGCAAATTTCTAAATCACAAGAAGACGTGTGTATCAATAAAAATATTTCTATTTTACCTAGAAGAGATCTTTTAATCAATGAAAGAAATTGCACTATTATTTTGGTTTCTATAAAATTGGATATGAAAATAGAAATTCGCATAAAGATCGTCAGTGTGTGGTGACAGCTATCCAGTCAGAAGAGGCAAACTCCGGTTCGCGACGATGTTTGAAGGCACTGTCTTCTGTTGAGCGTTTTCATCCCCGTAGCAGTCCGTTCACGAAAAAAGGAACCGTACAAATAACGAGTTAAAGCGCGTCGCGACTCAAATATTTGCCCTCGCGCACCAGCCGCTCGGCAGCCTAGAAATTCCGGTGCACGTCGTCATCAGATTATCGTCGCTGGGGAACAAACGAGCGTTTACGGGCTAATATAAACATTCCACAATTACGACACACTCGTGAACCTGCCGATCTCGTTCGTTTCCTCCGCCTTGATTTCTCGATCTCGTGGCTTTGTCGTTCCTGAACCGCCTTTACTACATTTCCAGCCAGCAAATGTACAATTCTTTTAAATTTTAAACTGAAACTTCAAAGTATCAGAACTTCAGATGTAATTTAATTGCACCGGATCTTTCGTAAACTGTTAATTCATTCTTAATATAAACCTCTCTCTCTCTCGCTCTCTCTCTCGCTCTCTAGACCGAGATACAATCCAATATTGGATTGGATTTCCAATAACGCGCGCGCTGCACGCCCGTTCCGTTGCATCGCGTTGCAACGATGCACCGACTCATTGCCCCGGGAAACACTCCAGGGGTGGGCTGGATGCGACGCGTTGTTTCGGGACACAGGGTGTGTTTCCGAGCGATCCTTGCATCATGCAGCCGAGCCGGTGAATAATTGAACACGGTTAAATGAGTAGTCGCGCCAGGAATGCCCTCAGTCGAATCAAACGAGAAAGTAAGACCGAGCAACGCGATCTTTGAGGATACCGAATGAACAGCTATCGGAAAATTCTCTCGATCTGGTCAAGTCGACTGTGATACTCCCCTTCTATCGAATATCGATACAAAAGTAAGTGCTTTGGTATGCTTAGCTTTGAAGAAATTAAATTCTATTCGCGAAATTATATTCTAGTAGGTGCTTCCTATTATATTTTATTATAGTATACTATATTATATTTTATTATATACTACATCAGTATATTTTATTAAGGATTTTATGGATTTATGACAAAAACGAGTTGGTACAATTGAAATTCATTGAATTGATTTTTGAAGGAACATTCTCAAAATTACACTTTTTGTCAGTGCATATGGTGCTCTAGATGAAGTCAGTCAATTACACTATTTGGATAGTCAAAAATAAGTGCTTTGGTATGCTTAGCTTTGAAGAAATTAAATTCTATTTGAAATTATGGTACTTCCTATTATATTTTATTATAGTACACTATATTATATTTTATTATAGTATACTATATTATATTTTATTATATACTACATTAGTATATTTTATTATGGATTTTATGGATTTACGACAAAACCGAGTTGGTACAATTGAAATTCGTTGAATTGATTTTTGAGGGAACATTCTCAAAATTACACTTTTTGTCAGTGCATAAGGTGCCCTAGATGAAGTCAGTCAATTACACTTGCAACACCCTACTAATCTCCGTGGCAGCTACTGTACAACCATAAACATGTACTAAAACGACGAGATAGGACGCACAGTTCGCGTCTGTCTCTGCAGTAGAATAAATTAGGACATTCTGTGTGCACCTAGAATGATCTAGGAGACAATAGAAAATCAGACAGCGTGTAGAAACGCGAAATAGATGTAAAAATGTTAAAGCACGCGCTAATATCTAAAATTGCAAATGTCCATAAAAATGTCCAAGAAACTCTAAAATAAAAACAAAGATACCATTCGCTACTACATACAAGCTACCATATAACAGAACCGCATTTAATCCTCAGTCCACTCAAAATCTACCCTATGAGTAAAATGATTTAAAAAGCCTTTATACACATAAAACAAGACTCGAGCCTCAGATATCGTGTCCATAGATCTACGACTAACACAACACATAAAATCAGACAGCGTGTAGACACGCGAAATAGATGTAAAAATGTTAAAGCATTCGCTAATATCTAAAATTGCAAATGTCCATAAAAATGTCCAAGAAACTCTAAAGTAAAAACAAAGATACCATTCGCTACTATATACAAGCTATATAACAGAACCACATTTAATCCTCAGTCCACTTAAAATCTACCCTATGAGTAAAATGATTTAAAAAGCCTTTATACACATAAAACAAGACTCGAGCCTCAGATATCGTGTCCATAGATCTATGACTAACACAACACATAAAATTAGTATTCATTATATCGAGATCGTGGGTCCAGCACCGATAAAAGTTGTAGAAAGTGGCAATAGGCGTGTGGATAAATCACCTGGGGTGTTCCCGGAGCCGTGTCGAGAGCAACAAGGGTTCATAGAAGTCTCAGAATAACGTGGGTTCGCCATAAGCGGAGGAGGTGAAACAGTGGAGTCGGCTCGAGCATCGTTCTCGGCCGGTGTCAGGTTAAAAAGGGTGCGTAATAGGCTTAGAAAGACTGATGTCTTAAGCGGGATAAGAAGTAAGCCGCGGAAATAAATCTCACGGGGTACCATGGCGGCCCCATGAGACCGGCGAACCGGCGTAATGATGTTCAAAAGCGCATACAGTCCTACGCTGTCCGAAAATAAAACGGCCGATTAAAGATAGCGGACGGGTGGCTCGAAATTGGTGCGAGTTAAGATGATAATGGCACGATTATAATAACAATAGGAGCCGTGGATATTGAAGTGAGAGGCGCAACCATAAATTTCCCCTGCGGGGTAATGACTCATTCTTCTTCACGGTTCCAGCATAATCCCTGTGAGCTAAACGGTTCCAAACAAGGGCCAAATGTCTTATAAAATGAATTTCTTTGGAACCAAGCGGAGATCGAGGTGATTCATGGATCGTCGAAGCATGGCGACGCGAGTGGTCTCAGTATACTGGTATTTCATTTTTGAAAAATCGATTTTTCTTTTTTTACATTTAAGTATAAATGTGGTAGAATATGTGTGCAAAAGGATTTGTTCGGATTCGTGAAATTAACCTAGTTAGAAACATTTGAAGAATGCAAGTCCTGTTACGAGATGTTGATATTATAGTTGAATCTTTAAATTTGTTTTTCTCGAAACCACTTTTTTCGAGATCGTTGCTACGATATCTTAAGTTCTAATCGACCAATTGACTTTGAGAGAATCCAGGGGCCGAAAAGATTTAACAAAATTGGCAATCTGACGTCAAAATGTATTTTGTAAATAATCGATTGAAACATAACTTAATTTTTTTTTGTTCCTTTTTCAAGATTGGCCATACTATGAAAGAATTGAAAAACTTTCTACCGATCAGGAACAAAAAAAAATTGAGTTGTGTTTTAATCGATTATTTACAAAATGCATTTTGACGTCAGATTGCCAATTTTTAAAATCTTTTCGGCCTCTGGATTGTCTCAAAGGCAATTGGTCGATTTGTTTGTGCAATCTTGATAAAGTTACCGTGCTTTTACAAGTGTCTGAATAATACTGTGACCAATTGGTCACCTAATTGGTCACCTAACCAATTGGTCACAGTATTATTCAGACACTTGTTAACTGCATATACAGTGACTCCCATTAATATACGGACGCTCTTAAAAAAACGATAACTTTTATGATATTGCACCATACGATTTGAACTTTTTTGAGAAGTTAGAGCAATTAATTTACTACTTTACTACGTGATGTGAAAAGAAATTTTTTCAAAAATTGCAATTGGTCGGAATTGTAGAGAAAATACTAAAAGTTGCATTTTACAACTTTTCATCTGGGTCCATATTGAAAATTTAAAAAATATGTTTTGTAGATCTGTGTCCATTGTATGTATTGTAAAAGTTTCATAGAAATCGGTTGATGTGGGAAAAAACGACAGGCATTCAAAAATGTACAAATCCTTAGATTTATTGCAGGAAAATCGTGAAAAATTGCAATTTCGATTTAAACGTTTGTGGCTTATATGCAACGTTGACCGATTTTAATGAAATTTTCAGAATATGTTTAATTGATACAGATCTAGGAAACGTGTTTTCTACATTTTCAATACGAGCCCACATAAAAAAGTTGTAAAATATAACTTTTAGTATTTTCTCTGCACTTCCGACCAATTGCAATTTTTTCAAAAATTCTTTTCACGTCACGTAACAAAACCGATTGTTCTAACTCCTAAAAACAATCCAAGTTGTATGGTCGAATATTAAAAAAGTTATCGTCTTTGTAAGAGTGTCCGAATATCAGTGGGAGTCACTGTACAACAGAGAACATCGTAAATAAGATCGACGTGGAAGAAGCTTCTTCTACGTCACCGACATCCTCGATACCGACGATCTCCCAATCGAAGTCCGGCATCGTGCAATCGGTTCGATAATGTACCGAGTGTTTTCTTTTTCGAGATCCCCGACAAGCGGGCCTGGTAGACGCTCGGAATAAAACGGATGATCGGACTTTTAAGCGAGGTCCTGCAGCCTGCATTATTCAGAGTCCCCTTTTCCTCGGCGACGCGACGCGAGGCGCGACGCTTTCGTCCCGGCCGCATCCGTTGCTCCGTTCTTGCGTGCAGGTGTCAATTTGTCTCTGTCCTTCTCTTTCCGCAGGCCAGCCTCGGTTTCTTCCCCCGGAGTTCTTCGCTCGGAAGTGTTTCAGCGACTTCGATCTTCGATCTCTCGTTCCACGATTTCGTTCGGAGCGCGCTCGAAATGCTTTCCGCCGACAGCGGGGTGGCACATTAGACTCCCAAATTATTGAAAGCAACAGCAGGACGGCGAGGGATCCTCTCTTCTTCTCTCTCTCTCTCTCTCTCTCTCTCTCGCTCTTGCTCTCTCTCTCTCTCTTCTCTCCTTTAAGCACGCTTGTCCCGCCGTCATCTTAGCGATTCCATCTACGAAGGTCCGTCGCTAATGGAGACGGTGCGACCGAACTCAGATATACATCTTTCAAGTATTTTTGTGGCCGATTCTGGTAATCGCATTGCACCTGTCAGTGAAAATGTCAATTCCTGATCCTCGAAAGAATCGTATACATTGGATCAAGTTCCGTGGTTCACTGATGAATATGAATACCGAGCTGATGCTGTTGTTGTTGGTTATTCTTTTATTTTCTTTATTTTATTTCTTTTATTTTATTTATGGTTCGATATACAGTTCTCGTATACAGTTCTCGTATGAGAAAAAAATGCAAGTGGAAAAAGTAGGACTGTTTTTTATACGCAACACAATGGCGTATGTAATTTTTTTTGTGTTTATACTATTTTGTTAGATACGAAGGTGACCTTCAAGTTTTTAAATGAAATGCTGTATATTTTTTTTAATATCAGATGGAAGCGTGTGTCTAGACGAATTCATCCGTATATTGCACAGTGACCTTCACAAGGTCCTGCAAGGTCAGAAATGGAAGAAACATTTTGAATATTTCATACCAAAACATCATCTGATTCGTATGAATAATTAATACTTGTAAACACATTGGTATGAAAGCATACAAAATGTTTCTTCAATTTCTGACCTTGCAGGACCTTGAAGGTCACTGTGCAGTATACGGATGAATTCGTCTAGACACACGCTTTCATCTGATACAAAAAAATATACAGCATTTCATTCAAAAAATTGAAGGTCACCTTCACTTCTAACAAAATAGTATGAACACAAAAAAATTACATACGCCATTGTGTTGCGTATAAAAAACAGTCCTACTTTATCCTCTTTCATTTTTTTTCTCATACCGCAGTCATTTACGAGAAAAACGCTGGCTAGTAAATCTCTGAACACCATGTATATGTGTATACAAAAATTATCTTTTTTCTCTCTTTCTATCACGTCACGATTTCAATACAAGCGAGATGGGTCCGCGTACCTGCGGTACTCAGTTTTTGCTTTCATGAGAATCACCGATAAGATCAGTGAATACGTGGCAAATTCTTCGTCTACGACTGTCAGTCTCAATGTGTGATTCGTAAAGTAAATACGTGCCTTCCGTGTTCAAATAAAAATAAAGTGAAAATAAGTGAAATATACTGTGAATGTTTATTTCAAATGCCCTAAACCAGTAGTTGTAATAATCAGCCAAAAGATGAAGCAATTTTGTGGCATTTTGAAATAAAATTACCATTCTCTAAAATACTTTTCAGCCTTCGACACGGTAAAAGAAAATGAGAAAAAATTTGCAGGATTCAAAGAATTTTACTTCACGCGACAACTGGTTGCTGCGGATTTTCTCACAAGTTAATTGGTGTTCATTTGTAAATTATTTTCGAAAATGGAAAACTAGAATACCCCCTCGAGGACAATGTTTCGAACGCAGTCTTGCAGAAAATTGTTTGCATGGAGTCGTAGCGTTGATGAAGATAATGGTCCACCGAAGGTCCGCGTCGTGAACCTTGCCGAAGTAGCGTTAGCAGTCGTCGTACAACCCTAATCGACAATGAATCCCCGAGGACAGCGACTGTTAACAGCATAATCTGCGGTTCCTACGAATCCGCGCTCCGGATTCTTTAATCGATGGGTAACGCGGTTCGGTGGAGAAGGTTAATGAAGGTCTGACCGCTTTTGCAGGTGGCAGCTACCTGGTATAATCATAAATATAAAGGACGTAATCCCTCGGTATCAGAAGCTCCGGCCGACTGCCGGGTTTATCGGCCCATAAACGCGTTGAAGTACGATTCCGTATTTAACACGGACTTGACCCATTCTACAGCCGCATCGTCTTGCAGCCCCCCCCCCCCCCTCGATGAAAATTTGTGTTTCGCCCCGTACACGTCTCGTTCCCGCCTTCGACGCTCGTTACGACATCCATTAGTCACGGAATGGGCGCATTGACTTGCCCCGACCGTACGGAAATTACAGTCGAACTTCTTCTTGCTAATGTGTCGATGCCGTGGCGCTGCTGTTGCGCACGCCTAATGAACTTTTTGCGATCCGCTGGTAAAAGTATGGTTTATCGCGACTTTCGGATTCGTTTTGGCTACGTAACGAGCGGACATTGGATTTATGCGAAATTATAACTTCGCGAAGCCCGATAAAAGAAACGGAAAAAGAAATTGAAAAAAATTCACAGGGTGTCCCAGTTGAAGTGAACCGCTCGAATAGTTTTGAATGATATCGAGAAATGCTTGAAACGGAAGTTATATCGAGGGGGGCGTAAGTCTATGTTAATGGTTTCTTTTTTGTAGGTGGAGGAGTAGAGGACATATGAAGGTCACTTTTTAAAATGGAGCGTATGGTTAACCCCTTAACCCAGCGGTTTCCTACCGGGGAGGCGCCAAAATTTTTAATAAAAAAGTAAAGTTATTATTATATAAAACGTGTCTATATTATTATATCGATTAAAAGATAGGGAGGCGCGGAAAAAAAAATTTTTTTTAGGGAGCCATAGTAACATAAAGATTGAAAACCGCTGCCTTAACCTACGATTTACGTTCCAACATGGCTGAGTCCAAAATGGCCCATGCCCGTGATATTTCTATTTGGCCCGACCGCTGTACCACGGGCCAGGCCCGTCATAATCAGTTTTGGTCCGAATACAAGACCACGTGTCTCACACGTGGTTGTAGGTTAAGGGGTTAATGTACTTTTATTTGTAGGAAATTTTTGACAGTAACAGGATTAGAAAGGGTTGTACATCGTGTAATTAGAAATTTAATAGTTTCAACCTCTAACTTTGTATTACTATCGTTCCAAACCGTGTATGATCGTCGACAAAAAGTCACGTGATCGATGAGTCATATTCCAAAGAGCCCTCAAAATAGATTTGCGCGTATCGAGTATGATTCCGCAATAATTAAGTACATTAATGCGTCCCGGTTTGAAATTCCACGAAGCGTTGGCGGCAGCGATGTGTCGCGCGACGTATAACTTCCGCTGGAAACAATTCGTTGGTCGAAATTCGATGATCGATCGTTTACTAAATAGCCGGTTGGATAGGCGTGTATCTCACGGGGTCGCATTCAAAACATAATTCCTATGGAATATCACGGGCTCGCGACCCGGTGGCGCGGACCCGTTTCAGATTGCATGATTAAAAGACCGGCCTCCACATTTTAATGGAACACGGGGGAGAGCAGATATTATACCGGCGCGCTTTTAAATAATGGTTTCCGATGTTTTACCGGTGAAAAGCAGTGGATAAAGAGTCGGAAAGAGACAGAGGCCCCCGCGGGTTAATTTAACTTGTTCCCCCATCGAGGCGTGCTCTCTGCCTCCGAGGAACAGGGGGTGAGTGAGAAAAAGAGAGAATGAGGGAGAGAGAGAGAGAGAGAGAGAGGGTGGTGGCGGCTAGGGAGAAAAAATGGCCGCGCGAGCCGAGTTAATTTGTAAGCGGGTGCTTCGGGTAAAAGGGAATCGATGCTCGAGCATGAATCCGCGGATAGCTGAAAACCTTGGCGGCCAGGAAATCGTCTCGGAAACACGGCAAGTCCGATGCCACGGCTGTTATTACACGTCAGTCACACCTCCCTCAAAATTGCTAAAGTTTTATAAGACACAACGATCCTCTATCCAACGATTACGCCCCTCCCCGCGACTTATAAACGTGGCTTTATTATTGCGCGCACTGCCCCGGCGCCAATATAACCCGCGAAAAACAAATTGCCTTCGGCGTCCGCTTCCTTTCGCTGGAACTTCAAGTGGATGCGGTGGGCGTATACGTAGATGGCACTTGGGGGCGTGGCTTTGGCTCCGGAGCGTCGCACAGTGGGACGAAACGATCTGACAGCGATCAAAAATCGATTTTTGTAATATTGTAAATTAGAAAAAGATTGATGTTTCTTGAGAGAGAATTGATTGTATTGTAGTATGGTAAACTCCATTTTCTAATATGTTCTGGGGTTACAGTCCGTTAGAGCCCCGGTTAGAGCAATACAGCCACGCCTACTCAGAGCAATTTGTAAATTGAAGACGAATATCGGAGTATTTTCAATAAAAAGTACAGAGTAATCGTTGTAGAATTTCGAGAGAAATTCTTAGCAGAATCTAGATCACAGGCGTGGTCATAGGAAGACAGGGGCAGTGAAACCACGCCTCCTCAGATAAATCTATGTACTGAGAATTACTGCTAAACTTCGATCGATTGCTTTAAGAAATACAGAAAAAGTCGGGATAGTTGTTTTGGTTTACAGATATTTAGGGGATACAGAATCTAGATCATGGGCGTGGCCGTAGGAAGTCAGGAGCAGCGAAGCCACGCCCACCTAGACAAATCTACGCGCTGGAAGCTTGAAACATGAAGTATACAGTGTTCTCGTGACATTTATTCTGTCTCAATGAAATCAGAAGAATCAGTAATCGCTTTCGATCTTATTTCTGTCGTTCTTTATAATTTTAATAGGATTGAATAATGAATTGTAGCCAAATCTGAAAAGCCAATTTTCGTCGGTGCTGTATTACGAATCCTTCATTTATGTTGTACAAGGTATTACTATGTACTTAAAAGATGAATAGACCTATCAATAAATAAATTTCTCCGCATCGATTGGAAAATTGATTGGAACCATCGGAACGTAATTAGAGCTCGTGCGTTTAATCAAACAACCCGTCGCGTCATTCATCACTAGGCTTCGGATTCTCATCTAAAATCCACATTTTCAAAGACGCACGCAGCATTAGAGTGGCACACGTAAAATATCGAATATCATAAACCATCCTTACTAATCGATTAATGAAAAATGACAATTATTGCACAGGAACGTTAAATTCGGAGACAGCTGATGCGAGCAAGATTGACAGACGGTCGACTGTTTTAAAAGCAACATATTTCTACCGCGCGCGCGTATTGATTTCGAATAAAATATTCAAATAAGGTCAAACAGCGCACGTTTTATTAATAAAAATTATTGTCACTGGAAATTCTGATGACGAACTGCTCTGACATTAATCCAACGAATACGTACATGTACAGCGGAGCAGCGATATCCACGGACAAATTCCAATTATTCCATCGAGCCGAGGGTCTCGCGGAATTATTAGATCCCGAATGTAACCGCCAGCCGGTAAACTGCATCTATCGGTCGCCGTGCCGTGAAATATAATTAACCGGTCGGGCGCGGTTATTGAAAATTTGAGAAGCGTGGGGGGAGGGGGGGGGGGGGGCGGGCCCGATCCCGATTGCGAAGACCGACAGCGACGATGCAAAACCGACGCGGCTCGGCTCGGCTCGGCGGGAAGTTTCGCGGCTGGTAGCCTCGGCCGGTTGCGAATTATTCAAGGATTTTCCAGATAATGCAATAACGTAGCCCGCGCAACGTCGTGAGAAATTAGTGGCATGAATTATGAATGAGACCGAGTTCCTCGGCCGTTTATCTTCTTTAATGTTTCTTGGGCCGCCTCGCGGTGGACGAACGCCCGGTATCTGGCTGCTGTATCGTGATTTCTTCGTGGTTTCAACAATGCAATCGCTAAGTGGAGAGGAAACGACCGCGACGAGAGCTTTCCCATTAGGACTGATACCTCCCCACATTAGGTACCATAAGTTCCCATAAGTGCGTGCCATTCGTTATGTTCTTCCATTTCAATTAATATTTCAAACGAACCTTTAAAATTCACGGTAACCATTAATTTGTGTTAGAACTTTTTTCTATTTCGTGCAACTGATGCAGACAATTTTCATTCTGCCTGAAAATTCGTTAATTATAAATAATTGTTGAAATGAAGCTCAAATCCATGAATGTGAGAGTGTCGCCTTTACTTCTATGAGTAAAACGATTTGGAAAATACCCAGGAACTGCGGAAGCTGTAGATTTTTTTTGGAAGTTCAGTTTTTAGGGAGAGTGTTGAAGTAAAGCAGTTCTGGAAAATACTCAGGATCCAAGAATTGTTGCGGTGTTGTATCTGCTGATACAAAGTATCGAAACGACGAACGGCATGAGGCGCGTGGTATTGAATTTTTATTGAAATTTATTTTACAGTAAAATTTAATATTATTGAAGAATAGAGTGGGTAGGACGTGAATTGTACGTCAGTTCGACGGAAGAGTCGGTATAGGAAGGACATATCTGGAATAGTTTCTATTCGCTGTTTTATATAATAATAAAGTTTAATTTTTAAAGGGACTTATTTCACTGGGCTGTGTTTTGATTAATAATGGAACTCCACTCCTATCATATCCTTGAACAATAACTGTTATAAGAGACCGAAATCTCCTGGCCACGTCGCACAGTGTGACGTTTCGATCATTTAGGGGAATTTAATTCCGAAATTGAAAATTTTTTAATAATTGCGAATTTACTACTAGTTTAAAAGCAATAGTTCCGACAAAACGGAAAGGAATTCTTACTCACGAAGTACTATACTTGGATCCAAATAAGAATGTACTTACTAGCCGACGAATTTAAGACTCTACTGCGCATCTGACTCTAACGGAACTCGTTCATTGGCTAATCCCCTACTCGACCCGCACCTCTTCCTGGTCACCATTGGTCACCATGCAAGTACAACACGGCTGACGCTCAACGACTTTCGCAGTACAAGTACATTCTTATTTGGATCCAAGTATATAATTGCAGTGCCTCCTTAAAATTATACGTTATAAGAGAAAATATAGATATTTATATAGTATTGTTACTTGAAAAATTTGTTCAATGCGTTTCTTGAAACGTATTTAGTTTTAATAAACTTTAAATATATTTATGTAAGACTGTGTTTGTAACTGCCTTGTATCATTTAAATTAAATACCCTCTCGAACAGTACTTTCCAAGAATAAAAATACGTATTTTCGGTCACTACAAGAAGAGCCATGTTACAGTAATTAGAAACAACATCATTAAGAATTTAATTCCCCTAAATGATCGAAACGGCACACTACTGTGCGTCGGTTCGCACGGAGCGTGTTACGTCGAAGCTGTGTGCTCGGAACGTTGGGCAAGGGTTGAGTACACAACAGTTATAAACAAGTTATTAACTGTTATTTTCGGGCACGTTTGGAGTCGAACGCAGCCGTCAACCGATCGGGTGTTATTCAGTTTCGTTGATTGCCGGGAGCATAGTTTAGCCAAGTAGAATTTACCGCGTGGCGTTCCCTAATTTGCCCGGCGAAGGATGAAGGTGTTCTCGCCGACGAAATAAACCGAAGTTCTCAGCGCGTTGCAGCGCGTTGCAGCGCGTTGCACCGGTTAATGCTCGACAGAGCCAGGCAACGTTTACGGCCAGAAATAATCGTTCCGGCAACGGCGGAAACGTATGCAACGCATGCCGAAGAACGTGTCCGCGGAAAGACGGCGTCGTTAAACGGAGAGTGGCCGTTTCCGGTGGCGGGTTTTCGGTGTTTCCCCCATCGCTTTATTTGCTTCGGAGACGAACAGGACGATCGTGGGATGCGGTCCGACGAAGCTATATCGATTTTCACCGCATTTTTTGGCGAACACGGAGGGAAGAAGACGCCGAGTGGCACTTGTTAAGGGATCCACTCGGCTGATTTTCCGCGATCCGGCGACGAGAAACCCGCGTACAATCTCCCCGATACACAAAGCGACAGTCCGACTGAAAAGTAGATCCCGTTGAATAGCGCAGAGACGAACGTATGAGCTAACGAAGATCGTTATTCCGGCTGGGCTCAATAGCCGACTAGGCTCGTGCGCTGAATCCCGCTTATTCACTGTTCTAATTTGCGCGTGCTCATACCGTGTAATACGGGCACGTTGTTATTGTTATCTTGAAAAGCGAACCAGGAAATATAATTGGACTTCGGGGCCGTCGTTGGATCATTTTGGACATCGATGTTGCGATTTGCCGCGTATGTAGGTCGGCAAGGATTCAACGGGAAATTTCATTTCCTTTTTGATACGAAATAGTGTGATTTTTTGTACAAAGTGGGATTGATTAATTGAGAACTTTAGATATTTTCGTTGAGATACGTCCGTCTAGATCAGGGATGCACGGACTTGTTAAGATCAAGGGCCACGTAGGAGTCACTGTGGCTTATGGGAGGGCCGCCAACAAAAAGACATGAGAGTTATGTAGGGATTTTTAGGGGATAAAAGCAAGAATATATTATTACTATATTAATAGTATATACAGGGTGTTCCTCCCATGTAACAGGTTTCATGATTTTTGAAGTATGTACTTGTGATAATCTGACGAAAAATATTTTAAAGAAAAGCTGATCAGTTTTCGATTGGCTATACATTCCAATAAAAGAAATGTTCGAAAACTTCTTTTTTATTATTGTCAAGGCCACCTTCATTTTTTTAAATGGTACTTGAAGGTCATTCGAAGGTCATGGTATACTAGATCGTTGAATTCGTTTTGACACGGGCTGTAATACTGTGACCTTGACAATACTATAAAAAAAAATGTTTTTCGAACTTTTCTTTTATTGCAATATATAGCCAATCGAAAACTGATCAACTTTTGTTGAAAATATTTTTTGTCAGATTATCGCAAGTACTTAAAAAATCGTGAAAACTGTTACGTGGGACACCCTGTATAATTAATACTATTGAAAATTATATAAAATGAACTCTCTCGCTCGCTTTCTCCCTCTAAACTCGCTCTCTCTCTAAACTCGCTCTCTCTCTAAACTCGCTCTCTCTCTCTAAACTCGCTCTCTCTCTCTAAACTCGCCCCTCGACCTATCGCACGACCCTTGACGCTCTCGCGACTCGCAATGCACTGCCCTGCATCTCGATCCCCGAAAACGACCTCTCCACACACACACTCATTCATACCGATAACATGGACACGCACTTCTTAAGATCTACAGTTCGTAGGACCCACGAGGCAAGGATCCCACACTTATTTATCATTATTTATTTTAATTATATTTGTCATATAATGTTACAAAGGAAGATAATAAAAAGTAAATAAATAATTATAAACCTGTGACGCGGGCCGCGGTTTGTGCATCCCTTGTCTAGATTGTCATTATCAGACTGCGGATTTTTATGCAAAATAAAAATTTTCTGCATCCAGTCCATGATATACGTGTATAAAATTATTTATTTTCTTAATTATTTTAGTAATTTGCAAGTAATGCAACAGCAGTTTTAAACTTTACATTTTTCATAATCAGTACTTACTTTTGGAATTTTTCTGGAGTAGTTCAGACTTCATCCAATTTTTATTGCAATATGTGCACCAACAGAATATTGGAGTAATAAATGCAGCAGTTTGAACGTACCGCGTGTATTCTCGGGAAGCCTGTGCAGCGGTCGTTTAGGGTTTTGGTGCAGTGCCGCGCGAACGAAAGAGAATAAGAAAATTATAAGGGTTCGAAGTTGAAAGGGTGAGAGTGTGAGGGTGTGACAAGGCTTGGAACGTCTCCGAGAAAAGACCGTGCGTGCCGTGACAATGAACATTCGTATCTCACAACAGTGGCGGCGCGACGCGGAACGTCGTTCGCCTCTAGTGGCTCTCTCGAGGAACAGAAGGGTGAAAAGCGTCGACGAAGCACTCGCCGGTCTATCTTGCCACCGGGCTAATTGTCTAATTGCATTTAACGGGTGTTCGATTTCAAAGGTGGCTGCCAATGGCCCGGGTCATAGGTGAAAGGCAGTCTGCCTCGGAAACGGCGATAGTTCATACCTAATGGCGGTCGTTCGACGCGCCTTGTCATTGAATTACTGTCTCAGAGTTAATAAGCTTATTAGGGACATCGGTCGCCTAAGATGGGATCTAAAAATACCTGCATGTGCTCCAAACATTTTCAGATAAGTTGTAGAATATTGCTGCTGTTGTTGCTTCACAAAAAAATCCAAAGGTAACACGCAATCCTGGAATTTCGACATAGAGTAGTTGGCAGATTCGAAGGCGTATTTTATAAACAAATTCGATATCAGATAAACGATTACTTAAATCTACTTATGCATACTATATGGACCCAATTTGGATTTTGCATATACGAAAATAAACCATCAATATTAATAGATCTTGAATATTGATCACGTGGTGTTTCGAATTATAGATATAAACAATATTATAATAGCATAGAATTTAGCCGATTCGAAATCCTATATTTTACAAACAAATTCGATATCAGTTAAACGATTACTTAAGCCTACTTATGCATACTGTATGGACCCAATTTGGATTTTGCATATACGAAAAGAAACTATCAATATTAATAGATCTTGAATATTGATCACGTGGTGTTTCGAATTATAGATACAAACAATATTATAATAGCATAGAATTTAGCCGATTCGAACGCCTATATTTTATGAACAAATTTGATATCAGATAAACGATTACTTAAATCTACTTATGCATACTATATGGACCCAATTTGGATTTTGCATATATGAAAAGAAACTATCGATATTAGTTGATCTTGAAAATTGATCACGTGGTGTTTCGAATTATAGATATAAACAATATTACAATAGCATAGAATTTAACCGATTCGAAGACCTATATTTTATGAACAAATTCGATATGAGATAAACAATTGCTTAAGCCTACTTATGTATACTACATCGTATTGGACCCATCTGGATTTTGCATATACGAAAAGAAACTGTCAATATTAGTTGATCTTGAAAATTTATCGCGAGGTGTTTCGAATTATAAACAATATTATAATAGCATAGAGCAGCTGTTAATTGGGAAATGTTCAAAAGAAAAATTCTTTACGATTAAAGTGCTTAAAGAAGATTACTCGAAAAAAATCGGAGCCTCTGTCTTCTGCGGTTTTTTATTTCTGAAAAACTTCTTAATCAAGAATGCGCCGCCGCCATTGTCTGTCAGAGCGCATTTAAATGCACGCCGTCGAATCTTCGTACAATAAAAATTCCGACGGCGGGAGAAGAGTTGAATGGATAGCTCTCGAGCCTGGATTTTGATCACCGATATCCAGGTTCTATTCGCGTGCGTTCGATTTAAGCCCCGACGGGGTTGCAAAGAAACGGACAATCGGCCTAACGATAATTCACAGACTGAGAAAATTATAGGATGGCTCGGTCACGACGATCGGAACGGAACCGCGGAAATTGTTTATACGCCGCGCCACGGAGACTTTAATCGCGAACGCCCACGCAATTATCATCTCCGACACGATCGATCGTTTTATACCAGCAGCCTCTCTGTATCGTTTTAACGAGGTCGCAGCCCCATTATCGTTCCGCGTAAATCCTTTTTCCCTTTCCGCGTCGATCGAAATTGCAACGCGAGCGTACAACAAATATTTCTCGCAATTAAAACGATCCCTTTTGTTTTTGGCATCTTCTTCGAGAGGCTGAGCGTGTGATTCGTTTCGTCGCGCATTTTCGCAGAGGAACACGCGCGGAAAATCATTTTCGCTTTTCATTAAACGGGAATAGACGGGAAATTGGTCGGACAGGAAATGGGTCTTCAGCCGGCGCCATTTTCTAGATCACGGATAACGAAGCCCCCTCGCTTCGACGGACAAAGGCTCGTTTTTGGAGCGCCGCGATATGAATTGCTATGCATGAGACCTAAACGCGTTGTAGATATTATTTAGACTGAACACGGATAGTGGTGCGCACGGTGGTGGATAAGAAATCGATTGGCCAATTTTTCGAAGCCAGGAATGTTCGCATAAAATTAGGAGAAAAATTCCATGTAGAAATAGAGAAGCAACAGGAATAATTAATAAGATGACAATATAAATTGCTATTTGTGAAAGTGAAACTCGTTGTAGATATAATTTCTGAACAATACAGTTTCACTCCCGCAGTATTCAACGTGTTAAAATCCTCGGAAAAAATGTAAGAAAAAAATAATTGACAATATAAATTCCTAATTGTGAAACTAAAACGCGTTTTAGATATCATTTTTTAGCAATACAGTTTCACACCCGCAGTATTCAACATGTTGAATTCCTCGGAAAAAATTGAGGAAAAAAATAATTGACAATATAAATTGCTATTTTTGAAACTGAAACTCGTTTTAGATATCATTTTTTAGCAATACAGTTTCACACCCGCAGTATTCAACGTGTTAAAATCCTCGAAAAAAGTTGAAGAAAAAAATAATTGACAATATAAATTGCTATTTGTGAAACTAAAACGCGTTTTAAATATCATTTTTTAGCAATACAGTTTCACACCCGCAGTATTCGACGTGTTGAAATCTTTGGAAAAAATTGAAAAAAAAAACTAATTGACAATACAAATTGCTATTAGTGAAAGTAAAACGCGTTGTAGATATAATTTCTGAGCAATACAGTTTCACTCCCGCAGTATTCAACGTGTTGAAATCCTCGGAAAAAATTGAAGAAAAAAATAATTGACAATATAAATTGCTATTTTTGAACCTGAAACTCGTTTTAGATATCATTTTTTAGCAATACAGTTTCACTACCGCAGTATTCAACGTGTTGAAATCCTCGGGAAAAATTGAAGAAAAAAATAATTGCAACCAGTCTCGAAAAGTTGAATATCACGTTTCACGGCAACAATGTTAACGACGACGGTCACGTAGCTCGATAATAAAGCAATTAGAAGTTCGCCGAACAGATTCCACGAGCACTTTTACCGAAACAATTGCCAGCCGCAGATAACCATTCTCGCTAATAACTATTCTGGCAATTATCCAAATAATTCGTGTTAACGTGGACGCTCATCAAGACTTTCGGCGAAGTTCGAAGTTCCGGCTGGGCAGGGCGAGGGTTCTGAATAAAGTTCGAGCCCGATCGAACAGCGAACTATCACAATTCCAATTACGTTTTTCCTCCTTTTTCCAGCCGGGCGAGGCGCGGCGACCGTCTGTTCGTATTCACTCGGACTTCCCGAGTCCGAGGTCTTCTTCCTCGGCCACTTGACCACAGAAATTTCGGTCAATTAAACAATGAATCGCCGCAATTCCAATTATACTTCGCTTCTTCAACGCTCCTGCTACACCTGCCGGTGCTGCGATTTTGTTTACGCGAGAATAGCATCCGGGATCCACGCTATTTATTCGCGAGCAACCTCCATTTTGTTTTAATCAAAAGTTAAAATACAACAGAATGTGTGCGTGATCATTAGACTGCGGCTTTAATGCACGTATTACGAAAATGAACAAATGATACACAGAACAGTGAAACATCAGAAAATATAACGAGTATTGTTATATGTCATTTTCATCTTGTTAAAATTATTACGAGAGGAAATAAATTGTTATTCAAACTCGGGTTAATAATCACAAATTAACTGTACTCCTATTTTATTTGTACTACAACGAATGTTTATATCGTCGAAATATTATGATATATAATATGCATGCTATAATTGCTTCAATGTTTACTTTGGAAGAAATATTAGAAAACAGTGTACTGGTATCATGAATTTTCTTTGTATCGTTTTCTCGATTACTCGGTCTGTTTTCTTTTAATTTTAATTTTTATTCCAACCCAGCTTAATGATCACAAATTAACTGTCTTCCTACTTTATTTGTACCATAACGAATGTTTCTATCGTCGAATTATTATAATACATAATATGCATGCTATAATTGCTTCAATGTTTACTTTGAAAGAAATATTAGAAAGCAGTGTACTCGTATCATGAATTTTCTTTGCATCGTTTTCTCGATTACTCGGTCTGTTTTCTCAATTTTTCTCAACTGGATAATGTTCGGATTTTTGCAGACGAACAAATGAAAATTTCTATGAAGATAAATTGTGTACAGATTTTTAATCACGGTGTCGCGTCTCTGCTCGTGGTGAATACAAGCTCGTACGGTAATAATTATCGCGAGTGGTAGACGTCTCTCGGAAACAGACAGCAATTATCCTCCTCCAGCTCGTTCGTTCGTAACTATGCCACAGAGGAGACTGATTTCCGAGAGCTGGTAGGGATAACGTTGTAATAGGTAACGTGGGAGTATCTTCACGACTGTTTTCTCTTCTTATCTCTTCTATCCTTTGAACTTCCCTCCAAGTTTAGCAAGCTAGACCATGACTTGTCATGAAAATCCTGATCCCCGCAAGAATATGATAAATAAACAAGAGAAATAAGGTAATCTCCTTCTTTCCCTCTCTTATTTGAATGCGCGGAATATCCTTCGTAAACTTTCATTTACTTCTGCCTGTTCCATTTTACTAAATCTAAAGATAAACATTTCGTAGAATTATTTAAAATAGTAAAATAACGATTGATGTAATATTTATTTTTCAGAATAGGTACTTGTGCTATAATAATCACGACAAGATAAAGTGAAATTAGTGATTATTCACCAAGTATTTTCAAAACAAAAATTGCTATTCCAGCTATATTTGAATCCTATAACAAGTTGATTTTCTTCCAATAGAAAATTACTGTAATATTTATTTTTCAGAAAATGTACTTGTCCTATAATAATCACGACGAGATAAAATGAAAATAGTGATTATTCACCAAGTATTTTCAAAATAAAAATTGGTATCCAGCTATATTTGAATCTCATAACAAGTTGATTATCTTCCAATAGAAAATTACTGCTGTAACGATTACTGTAATATTTATTTTTCAGAATATGTACTTTTCCTATAATAATCACGACGAGATAAAATGAAAATAGTGATTACTCACCAAGTATTTTCAAAATAAAAATTGCTATTCCAGCTATATTTGAATCCTATAACAAGTTGATTATCTTCGAATAGAAAATTACTGCTGTGATTGTCGTGCACTAATTTCCCTGTCATCGATTGTAACATATAATCGAGGTCTACGTGCTCGAGAACGCGCGCACGCGACAAGGTACACTGTTGGCCAAATGATCAATAAAACCGATGTCTGTGATAGATCACAAAAGACGATTACGAAAAATCCCGAGCGGTCTATTCGACGGCCATGTATCATCGCGCATCGCGCAGTTAGCGTTATCGTATTCGGAATACGCAAATCGGAATTTACGAATTTGATAGGTACACCGCTAGAGTACGGTGCTTTCTATAAGCATCGATGCTATCCCGAAAGATGACTATGGTATTCCGATGCAGTCGCATTATGCATGTATGTATACGCCTCGCACGAGACTGCCCTGTAGCAAACGTATAAAATTGTTTACAAGAAGATACTGCGTAGCGATGGGAATAAAATAATAAATTCTTTCGGAACGAGGACAGTTCGGATTCAGAGCCCCAGCGGTGACCAACGAAACACGTCCGCGAGCATCTACAGGGTGTTCGACTACGGGTGGGAGAAAATTTAAGGGGTGGTTCACCATGATAATATAAGTCGAAAATGAAGAATAAAAAAATTGCGATTCCGGCTTCGTTATTTAGTTATTAACCCGTAGCACTCGAGTGGCGACTCTGCGGCGCTACTAAAAATTGCTGTACCATTATTAAAAATATTGTTTACATTATTAAATATGTTAGTATCTAATCAATTACTAAACATCTAAGTATTCTATGAGGTATTATATCAATTTCATATCCATCAAATTTAAAAAATCAGAGGGAATATCTAGGTCGGAAGAAGTGTTTAACTTTTAAATTAAAATAGCTCCGAGTGCAATGGGTTAACAATTAAAAATCCAGCTAAAATGCGGCAACCCATAACTAAATAACCAAGTCAAAATTGCAATTTTTTTATTCTTCATTTTCGACTTATATTGTCATGGAGAACCACCCTTTAAATTTTCTCCCAGCTGTAGTCGAACACCCTGTATATGTATTTCTCCGAAAACACTCCGTTATACAGAGTACGTAGCGGAAGAGTTCGCAGCGCGGCAGCCTCAAAGGGTAAAACTAAAACTCCGTCGTCGTCGCGTCGTCGTCGTCTGCAGACACGCGAAATTCGTGTGCTGCACGATCAGATTTCAGCATAATCCGCCGATGGAAGTCCGTCGAGTAGAGGGGCCCGGGTAACAAAATTCGGCGGGCAATAAGCCGGCGACCCGGTTTAGACAACCGTATCTCGGTGAATCACGAGGACGCGGGGCGTCGCGACGCGACACGACGCTGTACTCGCATGCGCATACAGAAACGCGCCTCTGGATACGAACGCGACCCGATAAGGCGAACAGGCTCATATCCCGTATAGGAAATCGTGCTCGACGTACATCCCTTCGGCCGTGTACATTTCCTTTTCGGATGTTTCACTGTTCCACGGTGATTGCATTGCGCCCGGCTTCGAGCATAAAACTAACTTCGCGAATATCCACCCCCTCTTTCTCTCTCTCTCTCTCTCTCTCTTACCTTTCTAGAGCTGTACCAACGTAGCTTAGCTGGCTGCGCGCCGCGGATTTCGCAAGCGAATTAGGATGTCGCGGCAGTATCGAAATAACGTTTGTCTACGGGGGCGCGCGTATTTTCAGGAATTCCTTTTGCCGCGGCGCGAATACAGAATGAGCACCGCCATCGAACTTTAGGAAGCCCCGGAATATTTGGCAACTCGATTTCGCTGATACACGGACGACTGCCACTGTGGTTATACCTACAGTCCGATTCAAATCTGTCCCCTTTCACCTTTCTCGATACCTGCTGTACACGCCATTTTGTTCGTTTTAACCGTTTGCACTCGGAGCTATTTTTAACTGGAAAAACGAAAGATTTGTCGATTTTAGGATATTTACATTCTGTACAATTTGTTTTCATTTTTTGCATATGAAACTGATATAATGTCTCGTGTAATATTTATTTATTTATTTATTTATTGCTTTAAACCAAGTGGTTTATATAGCAAGTACTATTACATTTGGCTTAAATTAAATTGGTTTACATTGTTTCTAAATTTTAACGGAACATTGTTTGAGGAAAATATAAATTATTTTCAGACCTTTTATATCTGGTTTACATAGGAAAGAATTAATACAAAGAGGGAAACAGTACTTGCCTTTGAGGAGCTTTGTTTCTAATGTATTACGTTCATTTTCATAGTCTGGGCATTGCCATATAACTATGTATATCTAGGTCTTGGAGTTCTGCTCCGCATTGGCAAGCGCTGTTAGCTATAATGTTAACCCTTGCCAATGAACCGTTTAAATTATAGTGATTGGCTCGACATCTATTAACAAAAACCAGAAAATCTCTGGAAAGCACAAGTCCAGTGTATCATGGTTTGAGTATGTAAATGTCTAAGTAGTTTATTAAATACGAACAAATGTAATAATGTGAACAATAATTTTAAGAATGGCATAGTAATTTTCAGTGGTGCCTCAGTGTCGCCATCCGAGTGCTAAGGGTTAATGTACTGAATATACCAATATGACTGTCGTTTTTCGAAAAATTATGAGGAAAATTATGGAAATGAATGACTCGTATTGTCGATGAAGGATTAAACGTTCAGATATCTTGACCTCGCTTCGAATATCTTTAATGACCTTGAGTAATTACAGTCACTGAATTCCTAATGAAAGGACTACCATCGTAGGTGTTAAGGGCTGGTCCCATTTAAAAAGGTGACCTTCAGTTTTCTAAAAATAATAACAAACAAACGTTTGGTTACACCCTGTATACAGGGTGGTCCTTTTAAATAAGGCCGCCTAAATATCTCTTCAGGTTATTGTGATGTAAAAAATATTTGGTACCAAGGTGTTATCAAGGTATATTGCATCGTGTAACTGATGGAAAAATATATTCAGATATGTATAATAACATGACCTTGAAATGACCTTGATCTTCGATAACTTAACTTTTACCTAGAACTGATGTTTATCGACATATGGCATACGTGTGATCCACGTAACAGTTTTCACGATTTTTTAAGTACTTGCGATGACCTGACAAAAAATATTTTCAACAAAAGTTGATCAGTTTTCGATTAGCTATATATTGCAATAAAAGAAAAGTTCGAAAAACATTTTTTTTATAGTAGTGTCAAGATCACCTTTATTTTTTAAAATGGCACTTTGTATTTTTAACATAACAGTATTACAGCCCGTGTCAAGACGAATTCAACGATCTAGTATACTATGACCTTCGGATGACCTTGAAGTGCCATTTAAAAAAATGAAGATACCCTTGACAATAATAAAAAAGAAATTGTCGAACATTTTTTTTATTAAAATGTACAGCCAATCGAAAAGTGATTAGCTTTTGTTTAAAATATTTTTGTCAGATTATTGCAAGTACATACTAGGGTGGACCTTAGCTATACTTGGTGAAATTTTTTTTGCAAGATTTTTTTCACTCCCCCACCCCAAAATTGTGCTATTGGGTAAGAAAATATTTCCTGCAAAAGTTGAAGTAAAGAAAAATAAAGTCCACCCTAGCACATACTTAAAAAATCATTAAAACTGTTACGTGGGACACCCTGTATATACCGAGTCTCAATTGCTCGGCGTTCTGTTATACAAAATTTCGTAGAATTGTCCCTCAATTAGTTCCGTATAGCGGAGGATCCATGAAACTCCCATTTCTTTCGCGGTGACAAATTCCCGTAGCCTCTGTCAGAAGAGGGGTTGAAAACCTCGCGGACAGAGAAAAGGACAAGCGCGGGGAACAATGAAAAATCTCTCTCGCGCGAGTTCATCCATCCTAATTCAGCGAAAGGTCCCCGAAAAATCATACCGGGCCGCGTCTCTGGTGGCTACGGTTCGCGTAAACTTTACAACACCGTTCGCCGGGCGCGTCGACGCGATTAAACTCGAGACCGGAAGCCGCCGAGAGAGCCCGCATTCATAAAACTGCGTCGCCGCTCGCGAAACGCCCGAAAAATCTGCGACCGGTTTTTACGACTATGGCAAACGCGGGGCCGTAGATCGGTACGCCCCTGACGCGTACCCCCTGCGATTTTATTCGCAACCCCCCAGCCAGACCGGAAGTCCTCCGCGTCGTGCGTAAAACTCCCGAAACTGCCGCCCCCGTTTCCACGCCCCCTTTTTTTCACGATCGACGAAAAGAGCCTGAGAACCACTGGCGTACATATGTCGCCCCTTCTCGCCCGAATTTTTACGGCGATTTGTTCTTTACGGTGCGATCTGCTAGTCATCTTTTATTGAGTCTACAATGAACTATCTGATAGCCTGCTCTCTTTTTCGGTGAGCGGTTTAAGGTGGAAGGTAATCGAGAAAGCAGTTTCCGTTTTTGACACTATATACATATATATTGAGAATATATATATATATATATGGATATATATTGCACTATGCTGTGAATATTTATAAGCTCGAGCACAGTGTTTGTACTATTTTTTCGATGCAGTAGAACCTCGGTAGTTGCGCGAAACAGCTCTGAAAAAACCTGCAAGTAACGAGGTTTTCCCTGTAACCATGGATTTAATTGCTGTAATTGTTCCTGTGAAATTATTCAGGATAGCTGCAATTTAACTTTTTAACGAGGTATCCGAAAACACAAGCGTACACGACAGCACATCGTTAAAAAATAACAATTCCGATTTTGATGTGGATTTTACTCATGCATCGTTTATTTAAATATTTCGTTTAATCCGTCATGTGTTTGTTTACGTTTCTCGGCTAATCCGTTTTTGTTCCGCTTAAAATGATACATTTCGTCGCACGTAATTGTAACATTATTATACCTCCACAAGTATATTTAGTAAATTCCACTTTTTTTCGGGATGAATTATAGATCACGTTGAAATGGAAAAATGGTAATCAAGTTTTATAATCTTTTTGTCTTGTTTTAAATCGAACAAAATTCTCATTATAAAATGTACATTTTTAATTTATTTATGTAAATAAAGCTTTTCAGAAAAGAGTGGGACGCTTTAATAGACATGCATTTTTCTGTATAATTTTGTATTTTTAATTACTTCCTCTTCGTATTTCTTATAATTATATTATCAAAACTTTCTAATGGATTTTATACTAGTGAGTTAAAGATAGTTAATTTCAACCCTTAGCTACATTTTACATTCTTTCATAATATTTTTATATTGTTCGAACTACAATATTAATACGACATGTAAAATTCCTTTCTAATTTTGTCTCGCAATATTTTAATAATTAATCAGGGGATTATACACTATGTACTTTTTCCCTTATTTTCACTATATTTCTGCACTGTTAATGCGACGAACGAAATTCTATTTTGCCTCAGTTTCACAATATTGCGTTAAAAAATCTGCAGCGGATTATATATTTTCCAGAAATTCACCTTTTCATTTTCGACGCAGCAGAGAGCGCCGTGGTAAGGGGGTCGGAAAAGTTTTAATTCATTTTTCTGACTTATTGAAAATTGGTTAAACGGCCGGCTGCTAAGAGGGCGAAAGTTTCACCGCGGAAACAGGGCTGTGTGGGTGGACGGTCGAAACTGACCTACATACGAATGACGAGTGTACTCTGTTTCCACCCCCGTATAATTTTATTCCCCACGCAATTGTTTCCTTTTCATTTTTGGACAAATGCGTTTAATTAACGAAACGTTCCCCGCCCTACCCCTCAGTAGGATGCACGGTAATTAACAGGGCGAGGCCAACGCTGTTTAAAATGTGTTACTCTCCGCGCTAAATTGAAGTGTACACTTCGTTTTGCGAGACGAAGTTGCATTGTATACAGAGTGTCGTGTAACCGGCGGTGTACAATACGGGGACAGATGTTTCCACGTGAAAAATGAGTCTGAAACAAAGCACAAGCCAACTTAGGTGTGCTAAACTTTATTATTATCACAGGAGCTCTAATGTGCTATGTATCTGAACATTTTTTAGTGTTGTTGGAAATAGAATGGCATTTGCCAATTTCCTTTCTAATTTTGTCTCGCAATATTTTAATAATTAATCAGGGGATTATACACTATGTACTTTTTCCCTTATTTTCACTATATTTCTGCACTGTTAATGCGATGAATCAAATTCTCAATCTATCGTATTTGTTGTTGATGACTAGACTGCGGATCGTTATGCAAAATTTTCTACCTGAATCGCAACAAAAAGTGTGACGCTACAAAAAAGTGTAAGAGAGAGAGATTTCTTTGGTACCTCGCGGACTGCGTTAACGTAGAAAAGGATAGCGCGTGTAAACACGGAGCGACCGAGTCGATGACGTAAATTTGGTACCCCCACTACATCACGCTCCGGTCGCCTGTCCGGACAGGACTCGCGCTGGCCGACCGGGTGGGGGTTTAGGGCTGGGAGTCATTTCAAAATCTGCGTGATGACGCCATAAAGTGTGACGCTAAACCCCCCCTAAAATATAACCATGATTCAATGTTTTTCCATGAAGTGTAGAAATTTGTATAGATTAATCAATTGTTTAATTGTAAAGGGGCGAGTTGCGCTACGAAGTTGTTGTCAAGTGATGCTTCGGAAGTTTCACCGTAATCAGAATTTTTAAAAAAATATTATTTTCATGGATGAGAGCAGTTTTTTAAATATATTTAATATGATTTCACTGTTTTAAAATACAGCTACACATTTTTGTCATAAATAGATACAAAATCGAATGAAAACGTATCCAAACGTATCATTTCCGTATCGCACCGAGCAGAACGATAATTCCAGCAGAAAAGGGTTTATTTATTTGGCGACTCGCAGACGTGCGTATTTCACTGGCTGCATCGGCCCTTTCCTCGTTTCGTTCTATCGAAAAGTGTCGTTGAAATAGAAAGGATACGCTCTGCCATCTGCCGCGACGATAATGGAACATTACGCAATGACGACAGTGCACACTTTTCCAATACTCTGGAAAACCTACACGAAATTGCTTTCAAAGTACGTCGACTAATGTGTGCGAATCGATTCGAACGAACGAGAAGGTGCACACCCCAATATTACAAATATTATTTCTACGAAACGACACGGTCGAGGGAAAGCGATCTTGGGGTATGGTACCAGGAACCCTAAACTCTTCTAGTATCCTCGCCTCTCTCATTCAAATCCCCAATTTTTCACTGTCAAACTTCCCGCGAAACAGAAGATCGATGTTGACAGCGGTAATTATAACCAAACTGGGAACGTTTGTGCGTTCATTGCTCGTACAAGTCTGCGGGAACTTTTAGAACGCAGAGCTAATTAAAATTAGACGCGGTTCAAGGGAAATAAAATTTTTAAGTCGATTATCTCGTAAACAGACTCTTTTATAAAGAAAATGTCTTCTCCGTATTAAACCAATTTTCTCCTGTAGAATTGCTTTCTTTACAGTGTTTTCGCCAAATTACACGATTCAGTGTGCAGAGAATCGTCGATTTTGCAAGACCGTACGCGCCGTTTCAACACGGTTGATTAAACGTAACATGGATTTAGAGTTGCGATCGACTTCCACTGGAAAATCTGTCGGTGACAGTGCCGGAAATAAGCGCGTCCAGGTTTTACGTGTCCGGAGCGTCGACGTTAAACGCTATATTTTTTCCTGTTCTCGCACGCCGCGCGAAAACATTTGCAGAATTTTCCGCGAGTATGAACTCCTGCAAAAAAAAAAAGAATAGTGGGACGAAGGGTGAAAAGGGATGTTCTTTCCGCAATTTGCCCGCATTCAATGAGAAATTGAATGTAGGCGCATTCAACTTTCGTCAATACAAAATTTTTCCTGTAATATCGGGCTTCGATCCGATTTATCTCTGTTTTACGCTAACACCGATAAACCGATACGCGGAAAATCTGTTATTAAACTGTAACCGACCGTTCAATCGCTGAAAAGTAACATATAAAAGTTCATACAAAAATCTGCATAAATCCTGGCCGAATTGTTGTGGAAAAAGTATGACCATTAAAAATTCATATAATATTCCGCACTCCAGTTACATTATTACAGACATGATTTTTGCTAAAAGTAGAACGGGACAGTCATACCAATATTTAATAGCACGATTGTCGATGAAATTTTTAAGATCGATTTTCTGAAAGAAAAAGTTTGCAAGAACATATTTTGTTCATTTTAATAGCAAAAAAAATATTTTGAGAACATAAATAATGGTTGTAATTACATATTACATCAGTCCGATGCGTTATGTTAACTAAACTCAGCGAGACCTTGTCAAAATACGTGATAACACATTGAATAACCACTATTGATAGTATTATTCTAAATCCCTGCACCTTGGACAAAGCTGGCCAAGTTATCAAGAGTTGTTCCACCCGAATTAATTCACGACAATAGATCGAATCGAACGAGGTCGCACCGAAACGATTATTAAAATTATTACAAGAGAAAATACTTTTCCAATTTTGATTTTGCATAAAGATCGACAGCCTACTGGTATATCAATTTATTACATATTTTTCTTTGAGACGAATGTTGATTTTTTTTTGTTAAATCTTACACATGAAATAATTTTAATTAACTGTTAAAAAATCATAATTTAGGTGAGTCGACCATAACCATGTGTGGTACGGTGTACAGAAATTTTGTTGGGCTTATAAAAGACCTGAATGTACCGGTTAAGGAAGAAAATGGTCTGAAATCCGAGGGTTGACAAGCGATTTCCAATTTCTCGACATTGTTCGAGCGCGAATCCCATTTCCAGTCTGTAATTTTTACTTTTCCCGGGTAAAGTCACCGACAGATCTTCCAGAAACGCTTCATGGCAACGGCCGACATCTTTTTACGGGTCCGGGGGTTGCCACCCCCCGCCACCCTCGAAGAATTTCCACTTTCGTTGAGAGGTTCGAGAACGAAGCAGACTAGGAAGCGCACCCGGTGGCCTACTTTTATTCGCGGCGAGGGAAGACACGAATGCACCGCCACGATGCACCGTGCCACGATGCACCACACACTCGATATACACGTGTAACGCTTCTTCGTGTTTCCTCTTAGGCGCGGAACGCGTTTTGAATATCGTGCCTGAACTCGCTCGGATCGATGGTCTTCCTCTTGCTTTTAGCACTTCAACTCCCTCTCCATCCGGTATTATGGACGTCGAGGCAGCTTCCGGAACGGTTGTGAACCTGTTTTGTTTAGCCGGGAAAACAGGGATGGATCAATTTCTTCCAGCGTGCCGGATAATTCGAGGGAAATATTTTCCGGTTAGTAGCCATTGAACCCTCGGAGGAAATTAGCCGGTCGTTTGTTCTCCGGAAACTGTTATTTCCGAATTAAATGGTACGAAAATGGAGTGACCTTTGTTCTGCAGTATAGTGCAGTCAGATCTTCTTTTAGACTTTTATTTTACAGAATGCATTTAACGAACGAGAAAAGTGATATGGAAACACTGAAAACACTACCGGTAGTGAAATAACCAGTTTCACATTTGTGATTATACAATTACTGAATTCCACTGGAAATAAATGTACATACAGTAAATATTCGATCTAAGAAAACGGGATGTGTACGATCTAAGAAAAACGAATATCCCTTCTACGACGGAGCATACACCGCGAGGGGTTAAGAAATGTCTGAAAATCAAAATCTATCTGGCTCCGGTCGCATTGGCCGACCGGGTGAGTCGAGATTCGACGACGTAGAATCGGCTACCCCCACCCGCCCGACCAGCGCGAGTCGGCCTGTCCGGACCTGTTTCGGCCGATTCTTCGGTAAATATTCGATCTAAGAAAACGGGAACTACACGATTTAAGAAAAACGAATATCTTCTCCACTGCTGGGTGTATCCCGCAAGAAGCCTGGGATGCCTCGGTCGCCGAGCAGTGTAAAGTGTAAACTGTACACTAGTGTACACATGTCGCGTAGTCCGGGGACAGGTTCGGACAGGCGCCCGAGCCGATTCTACGTCATCGACTCTCGGAGCACTAGTTGCCCAGGCCTGGTTTAATTGACGGTACACAGTAAGTTTTCGGAGTTAATATCAGTAGTATGTATGTACGTAATCATCTGTATAACAAATGCGTATAAATTACTGAAACCTTCCTTTTGATGCAGATAGGTTAAAAAATGTTACCAAAGGTATGTAGCATCTTAAATATCTGAAACCTGGTTTGGACAGGACCTAGCTAATTTTGATACTACATGATATGTATACCTCTCGTGTAAAATCCAGGTAGTTGATTGAAATCGAGGAGGAACACGATCGCGGCTACAGTAACGGTTGAAGCAGCTGCTATCAGAAAACAAGGAGCGTTCCAGCCGGTTTCGGGCGCTTAGCAGAATTCTCGGCGCATGGTGGAACAAAACCACCCCATCGTCGCTCTATAAGCTGAACGACAAGAGATCGTTCGAGCCCCTCGACTCCCAATATAATTCCCTCTTTGCCGGCGTAGCCGAGGCAAATTGAAGCATCAATCCCATCCAGGCGCGAACGTCTCGCGCACGTTCCACACCGTTGTGTTCCTTGTGTACCTGTGGATTTCAAAAAGAACGGGACACACGTAGAAGCGGGGGAGTAGCTGCAGGAAAAATAAACACCTTTATTCGTGCCAGCCAGCCGGAAACAGGTCGCAGTGTGAAACCGTTACACCCGAACTGAACCCGGCAAAGGCTCTGTCTTTTCCGCGTTTTAGCATTTGATTTTTTTTTTCACTCTCCTTGTTGTTTCTGTCTTTCGGCGTGTTCTCCCTCTCTTTCTCTGTTTTCAGGTTTTCTCGCGTAGCACGGTGCGCACATGCACAGTTTCGTGTGAAATTTTTCACGCCTCGCGAGATGCCACATCGTTGTTGGTCGTTCGTGCTCTGTTTCGCTGGTAGTTCGTCAACGGGACTTCCGGCGTCTTGGCCAGCATCCGAGCCGCCTCCAATAATCTCGAGACGACGTTACGGACGCACTCTCGGCCGCCCCTTTTCCCGGGATGCAGCCGCGAAACGAGTGCCGAGGCACGCGACCTCCTCTCGACGTTCGTGGACGTTCACCCCGACGTCACTTGCAATCCCCCCACCCAACCTCCCTGCTTTCCATAATTCCGCCTTAAATTCTCCCTCTACAGGGTGCTCAAAATTTGCCACCAGATCTCTGCTATTTTTGGCGTCGAACGGTTTTTGCTGAGCAATTTTCAATTTTTTTTTAGGTAAATTTTAAGTAGGCGGAATCACGTAAAATTATTTTCAGTACTGGTAGTCTTTTCAGTTCTGTATAATAAATAAAAATCGTATCCCAAATTCTATGGAATTTAAAAAATTTTTTTAAGGGACGATAAGACCCTGTAGAATTTTATAATTTAATTAAATTTAATAATTTTATATATTCTAGCATTTTTTCAACATTTTCGAGCTGCATTAAAAAAGTGTGTAATTTTAGTGCGGGGATCTGAAACTCCTCTATCCACAAAAGTCTTTTACGGTCACATTACAACCATTCTTAAACTGAACAAGATTGGTACATGAAGTTTTTTCATACCTCTCCACAAATAATGGAAACGTTCGAGTGCTAAATTTTTAATGGACCACCCTGTATAGAGTCTATCGCGACCCGCTTCCATTCCTTCCGTCACTCGCGAAGTGTCGCTTCTCATTTTCGGTCTACCTTCTAGCTGATACCGTTTCTGGCTCCTTTATATCCGGTACGCGATGATTTTTGGAATTGTCGTTTACGAGAATTATTTAAAACGACACTTCCTGGTTAGATTGTATACCAATGCCAAACTGCACTAACATTTCAATAAGTTTAAACGAAATGATTTCGGCGCTAGGTTCGATCAAAAAATACACTGAGATAGCCTATTTGCAACAAATTATATCGATTTACGTTTCGATCTACATCGAGATCATCCTCAGAATCGAGTGAATACGTCTGCGGAAGAACAATTTTATGAATGAAAAACGAAATTTGATATTGAAACATGGTTGAAACAGAATAAATAAGTCATACTAACTGGTTATGTAATTAGAATTGAATATCTAGGATCGACGTAGATCGAAACGTAAATCGATATACTTTTTTGCAAATAGGCTATCTCAGTGTATTTTTAGATCGAACCCATTTCACACCAAAAATTTCATTTTGCTAAGTTGTTTAATAATTACAATAAGTCGGACTCCAGGATACTAGTTTGTGGATTTTTCTGAAGAATACAAATTTTCTCCTAATAATTAGAATAAGTTCGAGAATCTTGACGTCGATACAGAAACGGATATTATAATTCAGATCCAATTTCAGTCTGTCCAATTTCTTCACAGATGTAATTGGATTATTTAATTAGAGAATGTATGATACATATAATGTCGACAAGGTCCATGAAAGTTTGACGAAGGTATACGAGAAGTATCCCGAGCCACGTGGACGGGATAAAGTTTGACGAGGAAGTTTGCGGGGCTTCTACCCTCGGCGAAAGGTTTCAAGACGCGTGTAGAAGGGTGGACTGTATCAAATTCTCTTACCTGTTCCCCTGTGTCCGTGTCAAGATTGTTGCCGGTATTTGTGACCTCCGAAACGTCTTCGATGATCGAATCGCCGATCGTGCTGTTGTCGCTTAGAACGAGGCCCAGCAGGCATATCTGGAAGAATAGCAAAAATTTCTCGTCACTATGTATCCTCTTTCACCACTATTCGCATTCTGGCATATACAGTAAACGCTTGATTCTTGTCCAATAGTCGTGTTTTTAATGGACAAAAATCGTGCCCAGAAGTGCTTTTCGATTTATGACTGCGTCTAGATATCGTGCCGCCCGTGCCGAGCGAGACTTCAATAGAGAGCCGAACATAGAGAAGGACAGAATACGGTTCGCGTGACTGTCCGCGTCTCTTTCTTTCCAATGCGCTGTCCTTCCTTGCGACCGAAACTTTCACCGTCGATTAAACCACCAAATACAATTGAAACTACATCGTGTTTGGTGTCATTTTAATCAGAAAAATGCCAGAAATAAGGCAGTGAAAGTCCCATAAAAAAATAATGAAAATTAAGAGATTTGTAAAATCGATTCCTCGAGTCAAGACAGGCAGTGGAGTGGGTAGGCACTAGACAGGAATCGTGCCCACGCTCCGGACAAGAATCAAGCGTTTACTGTAGTGGCAACACCACCTTCAACATATAATCTCATATAACATTAAAACAAAAATTTCGAAAGGATTGAAACTGCTGCACGCGTTCGTCAAATTCGATCTTCTCTGATACCGTAAAACCTTAATTTGAAATTATAATCTGTACACGATTAGAATAGCAAATACAATATCGGAGAAATATTATATTTATCACACGTAATTCTCGCAACGGTATTATTAATAAAATGACGAATATCCATAAAATGATGGATATTATTTTGACCGAAATAGTGTGCTGTGCATTTAATTAATTTCAGAATACTAATGATACGAGAGGTATAAGTGGTAACGTGCTTATTATTCGAGTGATGTAGTATCTCCAGTGGCACAGCTATATTATGCTCAAATTGAATCGAACCCTACAACTCTCCTATAAAATATAATCCCACAAATGTTGCCACGCTATAGTACCGAAGCACCAAATGAAATATACCGGATTCATTTTGACCGAAGGAATTCGTAATATTGATCAAGGAGAATGATTAAACACGGTATTAAAGATTTACGATTTTCTTGGTAGAATATTTCAAGGAAGGAATACGGCTTCGACAACTTGTTGCGACAAGCAGGACGAAATCTACGCGTTATTAGCGATAAATTAAGAGGCTCGGTCCGCCCTGTAATTAAAGGTTAACGACAAACGCCTGGGGCGCCGAGAAAATGAACTCGTACGGATTGGGATTAGTATGGCGGAGATACCTCGTGGACTTTACGACTTATTAGCTGCTGCGTTTGGATTTTGAAGATCGTAGAAATCATTCCTACGATCCATACACATTCAAGGTATTAATCCTGAAAATATATAAAATAAGCGTACAATAAACCTTAATATTATTTTTCGAATGCTAAACAGAGGAGAAGAAAAATTATTAACGTCTCAGGTAAAAGTAGCACAAGGTTAAAAATCGTTAAAAATTGCGAAACAGCTTTTTTTTTTATTATTATTATTTATTACTATTTACGGACCGAAGTCCTTTTATACATATGTTTACAATAGAAGATTTACATAGTAATGGACATGCTGACAGTTGTTAAATAGATCTTCCATTATTTAGAAATTTATCCTGAATACGAAATTATAGTTATATTCTCTTCGGACTGTTCTTCGATGTAAATCTTCCCCCCACAGTAATTACTTTACCTTTGATTCGGGTGATTAAAGTTGCGCAAAGGATCCATAACGTTTCAAGCAATCACGTAGATGGATCACCGTCGATCGGTTCCATTACACAGCGAACTTTCAAAATATTCCGATTCGTAATCCCGACGAAAATTTATCGAATCGTAATACTTGGCGGAGGCATCCCGTTCAAACTGGAAAGTCATTATTCATCCTCTAGTACGATCATTATGATTGGCCAATCGACCACCTAGGGCGTTCGCCGACGTGCCCACACACGGTACACACGGCCATTGAAAAAGTTGAAAATTATAGTGATCGGACACGGGGATCGATTAGTTGATCACGGTTATTATCTCCGCTGTAATTCGTGCGCCTCGATACCGTTTAGTAGCCCGCAAGACGATCTTTGTCGCCCGTTCGACAAAGTAATCAAAAACTTAATAGCAAATAACTTGATAATTTGATCGTTCCGCGAGATTTATGGTTCCGTGTGGATCGCAGCGATCCGGCAGGGCAAATTTTTGGAAACTTGATACCGGGTGCTTGATATCAGGTGCTTAGAAAGGTGTTTGCCAATTACTGTGAGCTATAATACTTGTAACTTTCATGGCGAAAAAAGTGTAAATATAAAACATGCAATTTAAAAATGCTTTGTATAAAAGAGGCAGAATCTTGTCTGGGAACCTAATAGATAATTATGATTAGATTACGGATTTTATACACTTACGACAACAATACATCAACTATAAAAATGTGAAGATTCCAATTTTCAATTTCGAAATGCAATGCTCTGATTCAAATTCCATTAAAATGCATTAGAATTACATTACCAATTGCGAACTGCATTAGAATGTTACGAAATTCAACAAATTTCACGAATAGACTGCACGATGATGTAATTTAAAACCGACCTGGGAAGAGTTAAAAACTCCTGTTGCATTATTTTCAGCCTATTAAACATATTGAAAAATAAACTGTCCATATCACTCCAGTTTGTTGCAATTTAGGTAGAAAATAATTTTCCATAAAGATCTGGTGGACTATGAAATGTTTGAGCACAGCTTGTATTTGGACGAACGCAAGCACAAAATTTGTGGAAAATATATTGCACAGGCAGTTATAGTTTTAAAAAATATAAAATAAAATCGGTTTTTTGAGCTACGCGTGGGAGTACTTAATCGAATAATCGACGGTAAAAAATATTGAGTTTGTATGACGGCGGAACAGGACACAAATGCGCAACGTATGCTTGTCACGGCGCGAGCTTGGCCGCCGGACAATAATATCGATGAATAACCCAGATTTCGATTGAAATACGCGCGGCTCCGGTAGGTGTCTGCCGATACTGGAATTCCATCGTACATCGGCGTGAACGCGCTCGAACGGACCGGCTTAGCGCGGAAATTTATGTCCGACACGGCACCGACTAACGAGGCGTCTGTTCGATACCATTTAATTCTTATCTGGCCCCTTGATTGGCTCGCGTGCCACGCCTGGATTAACGCCGTCGGTCCACATTAATTCTGGTAATTAACTTAGTCCCGCCTCGACACGGCCCTGGATCGCCGTTCCGACACGGCTCGGCAACTTCGTCCACTCAAAAACACCTGTCCAAACCGATCGATCCGATCCGCGCCACCGTACGCGATTTATCGATCACATTTTTTTCGATCGCTTCTGCCAATCTCGTGATTATTTTCGGTTTGGATCGTGCTATTACTATTCAGTATAGAGTTGCATGGTAATTATGCTGATTAGGGTTGCCATGATTTCTGTGACGTAAAAAAATTTTTAGATGAAAAAATTGAATTTCGAGCTTCCTATGAGCGATTAAATACTGAATGAACTATTTTTTAACACATGTACTTCAATAGTTTCTTATTTCGATTTAAACGATCCTTTGGGATCAAGTAATTATACTTCATAAAACATCTCCATATCTTTATTTAGATCCCCAGATCTCTGTAAAAAATCAAAGGAACAAACTTTTTCAAATTCAAATTTTCTGCATTGCAAATTCCTCTTGATATCATACAAACTTCCTTTGAAAAATGTTTTCATATGACATTAAAACACCTATTAAGCTGCAGTGACTCGCGCATGCTCGGAAAAAAGCTTTTTTAACCAGGCCGTGTATATAAAACTTGAAATTTTACATTCAAATGAATCTAACCACATAACAAAAGATTGCCAAGTCCAAAAGCGAGACGAAGATAAACACATTAAAATGAATAGAAATGCATTGCTAATATTACAACAAAATTTCACAGAGTGAAACACGCAGGCAACCGCGTTCGTACGTTTCGCACCTTTTGAATAAACGACGAGTCCCAGAAAATACATTTTTGAAAAACTATTTCGAAGCGACATTTTCATCTACGTTTCTGTTGGTTTTCAAGAGAAAAGAAATACAATAAAAAAAACCCGCAGTGATGATTGAATTGTGTCGTTGAATTGAAATTCAACGAAAGCAAACAAATAGGTAACCATTTTGTATACATTTCGAAAAAATGAATTTCCGAAACAACATTTTCAACTATAGATTAATTTTTCAAGAGAAAACGTTAAAAATCAGCTGATGAAACATTTGTTCTCTCGTGTAAACAACCAAAACGTATAAGTAATTTGAAGTCTCGGTATCTTTTATTTCTCGACATGGATTTTGTGATATTTGAAAAATAACATACGGAACTGTTGAAGGAAATACGGCGAAGATATACTTTCAGGAAATAAAATCTTCCCGGGCGAGTCTCCATCCAAAATTCAGAAAGGAACGATGACAGAAGGGTCGTCGATCCCCGAGAAGAATTTCCATGCGGATCCCAGGATCGGCGTAACCGGCGCCAAAGGCTCGCTTGCATTCGAAATTCCTCTTGGATCATCGTAACCGCGGAGAACGTTCCGTGGGACAGAATGATTTTTCAGAGGCCGGAGCGACGATATATCTTTCTGGAAGTCGCTTTATCGCCCGGAGAAAAATTGATATTCGATTACACGGTTCCTCGGTTGGCGGTACTTCTCGCCGGGAGGCATTCAACACACCGGAAACCGGTACCGGTAGCCGGGAAACAAAGGGTCCTGGAGAGAACACGGGACTCTACTTTACGGCTAAGTGTGAATAAAATTAATTTTCCCGCGCCGCGGTGGAATTAATATCGAAGGCGTGTGCGCGCGTCCTCCGAGGGCAGAGCCTCGCTAAAAGGCGCCCCGTGTAAACAGATTAGAGATCCTTCTCCAGCGACCGACCTAATCTTCCTCATGGGAGGAGCCTGGACAATGCATCCGAGAAAGCCGATATACACGTTGTATCACTTAAGATAACTTCTTTATTTATGGTGGCCATGGGGCTTTGCGTAGCTGAGGTAGTCGCGCCTCTGGTGGCCGTACGTTTACGGGGATATCAAACTTTGAAGAGCTTCACTTGTCCGCCCGACTATGCCGAGCGTTGCGAAATTTATGTACGTATGTTATAAAAATTGGCTGTTTCGACTCAGAGGAACGGGAGCCAAATATCTCCAATTCTGATGATTGGACGTTGGATGTTTATGCATTTATGAGGAAAATGAACGGGTGAAATTCCAAACTGTAAAAACAATAAAAGAATTTAAGAATATTATTATGGTAAAGCCATGATCTAAGAAAACAGAAACTACGTAGGGTCTACAAAAACGAATATCCCCTCCATCCCAACTCGCGCTGGCCGGCCGAGAGTCGGTGACGTGATCGGCTACCCCCACCCGGCCGGCCAGCGCGAGTCGGCTGGC
Source organism: Lasioglossum lativentre (assembly GCA_916610255.1). NCBI lineage: Eukaryota > Metazoa > Arthropoda > Insecta > Hymenoptera > Halictidae > Lasioglossum > Lasioglossum lativentre. The sequence goes on along the minus strand of OU744356.1, from coordinate 9,764,464 downwards.
GCAGCAGGTTCGGACGTGCTCCGGAGCCGATTCTTACGTCATCGACTCTCGGAGCACTAGTTGCTGCAGTCAGTGTTTACTCGCGCTGTCCTCTTCTAAGGCGCTGTCGACGAGGTCAAAAAAAGTGGGGACGGAAGGTTTTTCTTAGCTCAAGGCTTCACTGTATATCCATATCTTCAAGTATATTAGTCATTTAACTGTTTCAAATTTTAGAAACTCATTTTTAAAATGAAAGTATATTGTAAAACGTGTGGTATGAAAACAGAAAATAAAATCTACAGCCTACTGATCATAGTAATCCAAGGATGTGATCTAAAATATAGTTGATAAATTAATAAAAACATACTACAATATAACTGCCGAGGCAGTATCGCAACGAATCAGAATATTATTTTATAAAATGTGTCATAAAGCAGGTTTATACGTATAACAGCAATTAACGAATTTTTACTCAATAAATCAATCACGGTATTTGTATACGAAACCGTTTGCGAGCACAATGGAATCACATTAAACCACGGCGAAAATATTATTCCTCTTCAACTTCCCATGAAACCGGCCGATCGACTCGGCAAGACCGTTCGCAAAAAGTTCGCCAACGATTTGTGCCCATAGAGGAATCCTCTTTCCACATTATTTTCGAACAAAACCGGAGAGCACGCATTCGAAAGGTTTATTCAATGTTGCCGGAACGTGGTCTCGAGTCAATGTTATTCTATGGACGTTCGAGCATTATTCTCAATAATAACAGATTTGCCTCGACCTCGTGGTCGAACGCTATTATACTTTTATGACTTTTCAGGATTTTACGGTCGCCGTTCGGGGCAGCAGCAGCAACGCGCGGGTAGGGTGGGGAGAGAGAGAGAGAGAGAGAGAGAGAGAGAGAGAGAGAGAGAGAGAGGGAGAAAAATAGAAGAAATAAGTATAATCGAGTGCTCTCCGGCGAGAAAGAGGTGCGCGAACCTCGTTATAGAATTTTGTTTCGTCCTCAACGAGATTGTCCGCAATCAGTTACAGGGGACGACGATGAAGCAGATCGACGCTCCCCCCCCCCTCCCTCTTCCCCTCCACGAGTTCCTTCAAGTTTTAACGTCACCGGAAGTCCGTCGACGACGACGGAAACTACGTCGCAAATTGTTACGTCGCGTCGCCGCCCGGTCTCTCTCTCCGAAGGATCGACTTTCGCGGGAAGATTGTCCTCTTAAAGGGACGCCGTCGACGGGACCAAACTTTCGGAGACTGTCGAATCGTTTATTATTCAGTGGCTCCGGCAAAACTGGCGCAACGATCGCGAAGCAACCGTTCCTGCACTTTACACACTCCCGAAAAAAATAGTGTGAGATATTTGCAACGAACAACCAAGGAAAACGCAGTTCCGCAAACACACTATACCTAAAAACTAACTTTCGATGGAGAAGTAAATATTTGATTTTTCGGAAAGTGATTTCGTGTTTTCGAGGGAAAATAAAACACGATTTTTCGTTATTTGGAGCAAGTTTCATTCGACGATGCAATGACCAGTCTTCTGGAAAACAAATTGCTTAAAAATAATTAAAAATAATATAAATAATATAAAAAATAATATCTACGAAGAGTACAATGATCAGCTTATTCTTCATTTCCAATTTGCAGCCTTGTGTCCCCGTATCATAAAACATTTAGAAAATAAATTAACAATAACAATGCTCAAAATGGCTGACTACTGGCACGATTGCCCTAGTAGACACGTGATACTGTTAAATCGTTAAAAATATTCCAAGTTCGATTAGATAGAAGAAAATTGTTGGAAAGAAGCATTTCACATGTATCTTAGTCAATGGTCAAGCAGAAGACATGTTACTTAAAAACCTATGAATAGAGGGGTCTATCAGGAGGAATCTCCTGAAAGAATTTGTCCCGAAATTTTTCCCTTTCCCGAAGAGTCGTAAAAGAAACGATGCTGTTTGCCCGGCGTTATGGCGCGGCGGTCAGAAACGCCGGCGAGCATTAGACGTGTATGCTAAACTCCGTCGATGTTTGTGCACCGTAACCGCCCAATAGTTACACGATAAAATCTCGGTGGACGGTGGACCTCCCAGGGCCGAAGGTGTTTTTCTCCCGGTTAAATGGGGTTAAACTCGCTCACCTATCTGCCGTCATCTATAAACCTAAACACCTACCGTTCCGGACCCCCATAAAATAAGATTGGACCGACCCTAACTGGCTCTCTAACTGGCCCTCTATCCAATACGACTTTTTCTGCGGTTCCCGTTTACTTGCTGCCTCCTGCGAACCCGTCAAACTGACACGCGTTTCTTCCCATACTTGTTAAACGAAAATTCAGAGCAAAAATTATTACAGTATTCTCCCGATAATTGACCAAAACACAGGTCCGGGCAGGGACAATTATCGTCCAGGGATACTGTTCTTTGACTTGTGCCGAACGTAGAAATAGACTGGGAAGCTCGAGAGAGCTCGGTCGCCGAGAAATGTAAACATAATACGGGTCGAGTATATCGGTGTGAGACCACTACTAATCCGATGACAAAACTTTTTTTTTTCATTATTTTTTTATGGACCTTTCACCAACATATTCCTGGTATTTTTCTAATGAAAATGATACCAAATATGATATAATTCCGATTATATTTACGTGTGTAATTGGCGACCCCGCGTAACTTCTCATTAAAATTATATGAACGGAAATTAATGTAAATATGATGCGAATTATATCGTGTTTAGTATCATTTTAAATCAGAAAAATATCACAAATATATCAGTGAAAGTCTCGTAAAAAAATTAGTAATAATAAAAAAGTTTTTTTATTGGGATTACATTGTGAGGACCTGGCGGGCCTTTGAACTGTGCCGGCGACTGCGACCCTCCGCGTCTCTTTCTTTCCCATACGCTGTTCTTCCTCGCGCACGTAACTTTCATCGTCTATTACACACGTAAATATCATCGGAATTATATTATATTTGGTATCATTTTCATTAGAAAAATGCCAGGAATATGTTGGTGAAAGTTCCATGACAAAATAATCAAAAATAAAGAATTTTTGTTTTACTCATTCATAACGCGTTTAAATTCATTTGAACGTAAACGTGGCTGTTTCGTAGACAATATATAATTTTAACAAACAAGAGCAGTATGTGTACAATTTTATGTTAAAAATCTCACAGAAAATCCAATTACGCTATTAAATGAAACGAACTGTGCATGTTCTTATAATAAAATAAGCGAGTTCGTTCAAACAACAATTCATCCTACAAATAAAGTTGCAAGGTGAAAAGGAGGAATCCTGGAATTATTTTCGCGGTGACCCAGTATTCCAGTAAATTCGCCTAATTATTTCAAACAACACGGTTCCTCGTTCCAATCGAGCACGAAGCATCTCACAGGGATCAGAGGTGAATTGGAGAACCGGGCGCGTTTTAAGGATCACATTACGGCAGGCATCGGGATTGACTTCCGATTACCGGGAGAAATAATTCCATGTCGGTCTGCTCCACTTAAATTCGACGACGTTGGGTTTCGAGGTCAACCAGTGGCGCAGGCAGCTCCATTATAAGCTATCATTAGCGGATCTGGTCTACCCGGACGATCCTCGAGCATTTTTTCTCGGCTCACCCTGTTGGACCGACCGCTTCTCAAGATAATTCAATTTACCGGTGCTAGCGTGATTAAACGGAACGGTTTTCTTCCGCGTTTTTCCACCCTCCACGACCGTCAGCTGTATAAGGGATGAAGGGGGTGGATGGGAACGCGGGATGAAGAAAGACGGACCCGCGAGCGGGGAAATAACCGGCTGCCAGGTTTAAGCGATGAAAAATGCAACCGAAGCTGCGAAACGACGAGCGGGAACCCGGGGAAAAATAGATGAAGAAGGAAACGGAGCTGGGATGACGACGAGCGACGTCGAACGGAAGTGACAGCCGAGAGGAAACCTGGATTGATAAATAAAAGAGGTGGCTTCAGATTGTCGGCATAAGGTAGACCTGGCCGCGACAACAGATCACTTCAGTTTTTGGTTACGTTACTAATAGATAGATTCTCCATTTCCGCTTTTTTTATTCTTCTTTCACACATTATTTAGTAAATTGGTTCATATCAAGAAAATTTAAATCGCTTCATCCAATTTTAAAGAAGCTATTCCTGTTTAACCCGTTGCGGTCCGAAGAGTATTTCTTATTTAAAACTTTCTACAGTAAAGCCTTGAGCTAAGAAAAACTCTCGGATCCGTGCAGTTTCTTAGATCGCGTGGTTCTGCCATTTCTTAGTGACCTCGCCAATTAAACCAGGCTTCGGTGCTTCGAGAGTCGATGACGTAGAAACGGCTGAAACAGATCCGGACCGGGCGACTCGCTTTGGCCGCCCAGGTGGGGGTAGCCGTTTCTACGTCATCGACTCTCGGCCGGCCAGCGCGAGTCCTGTTCGGACCTGTCCGCACGGCGACCGGAGCGTCATAGCGGTGGTAGCCGATTCTACATCATCGACTCTCGGAGCACTAGTTGCTCAGGCTAGAATTAAACCAGTGAATACAGTTTAAATTATATCGTATTTAGTGTGATTTTAATCAAAAAATTTTTCGTCCTAAATGCATAAAATCTATTCATCGCATATCCAAAATCTGCGTTATACGTTTCGAAATATCGAGGCAATGTATTGTAAATAAGAAACAACTTACACATATTACAAGTAATATTTTCTTCAATCTGCCGGTATATTCTAAACAAAGTATGGCCAGCTATAGTTTTTCGAATCCACGAAACGCTCAGCGAGGAATCGCCGGTGAAGGACATGAGAATGAAGCAAAAGAAAAAGAAGAAAGTTCCCGCGCAGCCTTTCAGCAATGGAATGGAATAAAAGCCGACCGCTTCCACCCCCCCCCTCTCCCTCTTTCTCTCTCCGTTTCGCTTTTTCTCTCGCTCTTTCAGCCTTCGGTTATCTAGACGAATTCTGCATAGCGGATAAGGCGGTCTAAGCGGCAAGGAAAATTCCAGCCGAGATAGAATCTTTATTCAGAGGGATGCGGAATCAAGCAGTCGGAAGGGAAGCCGGTGGCTCGCGACCGCGTGGGAGAGATTGAAAAGAAGACGTGCCGGGGATAAGAAAACTGGCTTAATTTATGATACGGCCCTGCGCGCGCGCGCCGCGTATCGGTTTTCATTATGTGCTCTCCTCCGAGCTTGGACTTTCGCGCGAAAAACTTTCTCGCGAGCACGCAATGTCCCCCGTCCACGGGATCCTGTGCATCTAGAACAGCTCCTGAGAGGAACATCGTGGTGCGTTTTCTCGGAACCCTGAGATTCAATTTTCGACGTATTAAGTCGGCCAGAACGTCTTGGTGCATGTTTTACTTTGTATGTGACGAGGTTACAAAAAATAGTAGAACTACACGATCTAAGAAACAGCACGGACCCGAGGGTTTTTCTCTCGTTTGAAATGGCCCAATAAAAGCTGCAATAGGCAGGTAACGAGTGTAATGTTTTATTTGCTGGAATCACAGATCCCAGCATTCAGTTTCGATAAGGGAACCCTTGATAAATTATCTTTCGACGTGTCCTGTGGAAGAAGACGAAAAGGCGTAGCACTTTGCTCTCGGATACAATCTCACCTTATCGCGGTCATTTCACGGGATGATCCTACCAGATAGCATCTACATCTACTAGGGATAGCCTCTCGAACTCCTTGGTTCTTCCATTTTATTCACTAACTCGTGAGTGCCTTGGGTTTTCGGTGTTTTGTAGCCCATTCTTCGTTTCTGATTCTCAGCCTCATTTCAGACTTTTATGTGTATCTTTTATGTGGTTTTGGTATGAGGGGATGTAGTTGATGGTGACCCATAGATGACGACGTGGTTTAAATTTGTTACAGTCTTTTTCATTTGTGAACAATTGTAATGTGTCTTCTGACGTTCTTGGTTGCAAAGTTATATATTTTTACTTGAACATTGATGTTTTGAAATTAACCTGTTTTTCTACAACAGACGATTTCTATATCCATTTGATTTGTTTACTTGTGCATCATTGTGTTATGAATTGAACAATTTTCACATTTTATACTTTAAAAAACAAAAAAACAAACATATCTGTATATTAATATTTATTTACATACGACGAATTTTATCGTATATTTGCTATTGGCTTTAACGAAAGTATTTTCATATCGTCAAATAGATGAATAATTATAATGACAGGTGCTTAAATTGTCTGATTAGTAAAATACTTGCTGTCGTGGGCAGCGTACCGTAAAATTGCAATTTCCACCCGTTGGCAACGTCATATTGTACAGGAATAACCCTGTGTACCATGAATTTGAAAACTGAAAACGGACATCATTTCGAATTCCGCCTAATGATAATAATAATAATCGCTTTGTTAATAGCACCGACTGTGTATCGAATAAAAGTACCTAACTGAAGCTTTATAGAGATAGGGAATACAATATGGTGCACGCGCGATGAATCTTCCGGGTCCACCCCATTACAGGGGAGAGTGACAAAAGGGCAGGTAATAAATTCGATGGTGTTCTCTCCCATCGGTACAACCACTCTAAAAGAGAATAGCTGCCACGCCTTCCATTTTCCCCCACGAAAAATTGTGAAAGACCCCATGGTCGAGCCCCCGCATCGATGGCCTCTAATAAATTTCTAATCCAAGTGGGAGATCCGACCCGTCCGGGGGCGAGCAACCCAGTAAACACCATAAGACGAAGGAAAACGGACCAGAACGTCCCGTGGATTCAGATAACCGTCTAATTGGCCAGCAAGATTCGCCTTCATTCTTACGGCTACCCTCAAAAGGTGCCTCCGCTCGAAAAATTTACGGGTTGGACCACCAATGGGACCCAACTCCGAACCCCCATCAAATTTACGACCCCGTAAGGCGTGCTAGAATTGATGTTTAAACGGTCCCAAATTGAATCTTGACTTTGAATCGGCAATTACGATGCTGTACAGACGTGTCCGACGCTTGGGGAGACTTTATAGGGAATTTTCGTGGGGTCAGTGCACCATGGGACGTGATTCCGAATTTTCAACCAAGGAAAGCTTTGGGAACCCTCATAGCTTCTCCCTAGTTTTGCAGTTTTGATACAATCTTCATATTTTCATGAATTTTTAACAAAATAATCTTTTGTTGATTTATAGAGGTTTAGATTTATAACAAAATGTGACCTAAAATTAGCAAACACTAAGCTTTTGATGTAAATCAACAATTTCTTTTAAAAAGAAGATTCAAATAATCCCAAAAGAATCGTACAGAATTTTAATTTTAATTTTTCTTACATTCTAATTTAAATAAAGTTCATGTAGATATACCATTTCAATAATTTTAATCTTCTATCATTTCTATTATTTACAGTCACTAACGGCGCGATTTAATTTCATTCGCAGCGAACACGTTCGATTCCAATAATCTCCTCAAGCTTCATTAACTCTCGCATCCGAAGGAACATAATGATCCAAGTTACTCAGAGTTACTTAGTCCCAGGCTTTGCATTCATCTCAAATTAAAGCAGCCCCGTAAATTTTCCATCGAATCGAACTCGTTCATATTGAATAATACATCGCGCGGGATCGCTGTCTTATCGCTGTCAAACTTGCCAGTAATATCACGTCTGAGTCTCTCTCTCTCTCTCTCTCTCTCTCTCTCTCTCTCTCTCTCCCCTCCCTCACTCCCTCACTCGGTACGATCGACCTGGCGCGCTGAACGATACGCGTGTCGTCATCTAAAAATACGTTCACTATCTTCGACATTTATCATGTCCGACAAGAAATCCTCCGACGTTAAGTTGGCAATGTTGGTGATCCGATTAAGTTATATTCGCGTGTTTTATTAAGTCAGCTGCGAGGGAACTTGAAATGTTCATCCTGCGGAATGAATTGTAGACGGGAATACTTTTCGCTACGCGGAGAAAATATATCTACGACGATCGGGGGGAATCGGATCGAGCAGAGTCCGAAAATTTAAAACATTCAAGTTGAACAGAAATAATTAATCGATAATTGGGAGATCGGAGTCGCAAATAAATTTCCTCGTTGAGCAGAGTTCGGTACTTTTTTCGGCGACGTTCTACAATTATCAAAATTTAACGAAGCGGCTAAAATAAATCGTAGAGCGATTTTCGAAGCTATTGGTAAAGATTGAGGGGTACCAGTGACTTCTGGACAGGGTTGTTATATGAATTTGCGGGATGACCGGATATTTCTGGGAATGCGTATGTGTAAGTGTTAAACGTGCTCGCGAGGCATCGTGCTGGCTGCGATCGATTCGCCGGTGGCCGGGCGCGCGGTTCCACTGGCGGAATTCGATATTAATCCGAGATGGAAGCTTGCGGACGACAGGCTTGATCTCGCGTTAATCAAGCACGCGGTGCGCCGAGGAGCATCGACGTCGACGATCTGTCCGGGATACATGCTCGATATATCAGCGTGGATCCATCGAGGGCCGCGCGATAATGTAACCTTAAGCCTTTCGCATACGATTCGACGTGGACGCTGGAAGGTGCATGGATTTCTCTCTCTCTCTCTCTCTCTCTCTCTCTCTCTCTCTCTCTGTACCCCCACTGCATCCCGCGTTGCAATGCGTCTTTAAACCTTCGATCGCAGCTCGATTCAACCTGGATATGTTGGCTGACTGCTCGATGTAATTACCTGGCCACGGCCATTATTTGCGTTGCTACCTGTCGTGGCACGAATCCCGTTCGATGATAAATTTGCCGGACAGCGTTCGAGCTAATTGGACGAACGAACTACCGGGGACAAGACCCTCGAAATGATAATAATTTCAACAGGGCACGACACTGTTGTCGTTATTCGATGAGAGATCCTCGTGCAATCATCTGTAGCGAAAAAATCAAATTCTGGAAGATCCTCGATATGTCGAATTTTTTGGTTGAAAGAAAGTAATCTCTGTGTAAAAGTATGAGAGGGATGCCGAAGCAACCCGAGCGTTGCCGAACCAAGTCGAAGTGATTTGTGCTCTAGTAATAAGACCGTGTGCTATATCCCTGCGCATATAAAGAGAACCATAATATTCATTATAAATATCATCGTTAACCATTTAATAGTCGTTTACATAACAAACACTGTTGTTTTTATTAACAGATACGTTCCAGTTTCGTGTCGTTCGGTTTTACCTGGCAATAATTTTTGTGAAATTTTACCTGATAAAAAAGGTTCTGATGACGCGAATGGAACGTGTTCGGTTAATATCGAATGTGATTCTCTGTCTTTGGGATAATATCGAAAATCAATTTCAGCCCCGCTAAATTGTCGAAACACTGGGCCGAGGGGAAATGTCGGTGAAATTGGCCGGCGAAATTTCGGCACTTGACAGAGAGAACATCGCGAGGAATGTCGACGGAAGACCTCGGAAAAAAGGCAACGCTCGGAATTTCATTGGACGCGTCTCGTTCCGGCGGCGCAGCGCGGCTCGGCTCGGCGCGGCCCCCGTTCGAGGCGGCGCGGCGGCGTTTGATGCGGTGCCAACGATAATAAGATTTACCACGGTGGCCGATTCGCGATGACTTCTCGCGATTCCATCGTGTTTCGGCTCGTTCCGGTTCCCCGGTTCCGCGTTGAATCGAGAAACGGAAACTATCGATGACACGACCGAAAAATAGAAGCTCCATTTTACCGTCCGGCATTGGCAAGGCATTCGAAAAATTCGCAAAAGCGAGCGCCGAACGCAATTTGCGTTCCTCGAGCCGTGCGGATCTCCGGAAATTAACGAGTGAATCATCGAAAATATTCGTGGACAGGTACCGGAGAGCCGAGGCTTGTTCGTTAATTTTTAACGTGGCTAATTCTTATCAATTGCACGTTAATAAATTACATAGCTAAATATCTCGTCTATTTTTATCGTACGAAAAACGTCAGAGGGTGAACATATTTCTCAAATAAATCTTTATTTAAATTTCTATGATAATCACAGTTTTTAAAATAATTTTTTAGATAGTGGCTCAAGTCGAGGTGAATCGTATGATTTATGACACAATGTTCTTCGGATGTACAAACAATTCAAGATAACATATTCAGTTGATGCACGCCGATTTTGTTGAAACTTATGTGAGATATAGTTCTTCGAAAATTAATTGACACGTATTTTTTTTATCGGCAACCATCTACTCTGAGGGGGTGAAAACAGCCCCCGAAGTCAGGGGTCGAAACCACATATTTTGAGAAAAAAAAAGTTTGTTAAAAAATTCTTGCGCGACTACATTTCCCATTAAAAAATACACATTTAAAAAACAAATAAATTTTTTTCGACTTCTAGTTTCCCAGATATCTCAAAAAATGTGGTTTTGGGCCCTGACTTCGAGGGCTGTTTTCACCCCCTCGGAGTGGATGGTTGCCGATAAAAAAAATACGTGTCAAATATTTTTCGAAGAACTGTATCTCTCACATAAGTTCCATGAAAATCGGCGTGTATCAACTGAACATGTTCCCCTGTTAGTAACAAAACATTTCACTGATTTATGTCAGGATTCAATACGCTAGCTCCGGGCTAGATTCTCGTGTATTTTCGGCAAACGTGCATGGGAACAAACATCGGGAATCATGCTTGTGCAACGAAGAAATCCCATCAGAATAGGCTGCGGGCCATTGTGGAGTCGACTTAAATACCGAGAGAGGTGTTAAGGCGCTTAAGTCATCAGGCTTTCGTCGAGCGATCAGAGCCAAATCCAAGAACGTTTTGTTCGAGCCGGAGATCAGATAAGGGAGAACGATGAGCGCGGTATTGCTTTCAAATTGGTTTCCGATTCGAGCGTACGATAGCGCCGACCCACGCCTCCGCTACACTCGCGTCTATTCATCTACTCGACCTCACGTTATTAGAGTCTCATCCGTTTTTCTTCCATCCACCTCTGCCGGCCTCCTCCTGTCCTCTCTTCCCCCGACCATCGGCTGTGGGGCTTCCTTTTTTGGAGTTCGTGCTGTGATTCGGTTCATCGCGCCGGTCGATTAGCCGGCAGATCGATCTCCTCGATCTACCCCGGCTCGTTCGCAATCACTCACCAGGCAGGTAGAGTGTTACACCGTTGAAAGTGGGCTATCACTGCGAATTTTCTAGCTCGCCGGCCACATGCCCTCCTTCGCGGTGATTTACGCGGTCATACTTCGGCCCCGACCGGAAGTCCGTGTACTAGCTGGAAATTATTAACGGGCCACGTGTCCTTAGGAGGCTCCGGGCGAAAGTCTCGCGGTCAAGTTGAGTCGATCGATTTTTGCACAACGAGAACTCGAAGTCGAGGATCAGTTGGTACAGCGAATGCAAAATCAGAGTTTAAGGGGGTCATGTGGCAGATGCAAAAAATCGACAAATTTGTTTTCTGTACAAATTGCTTCTGTAACATTCCTAGAATATGCAGGTGAAAGGATATTTCGATATTCGAAGTCGTTCGACTGTTATAAACGTAGAACGGAGCATCTGTTTGCCTCATTACGATTAAACTTTTAATAAATCACCAGTGAAATATCAAACAGCCGGACATTAATTTGTGCTGGAAAAAAGTGCATTCGAATCAACGTGCACTTCAGAGCATCGAGACAAGACAATTTCTCAACACATAGCAGACTAATGGTGAGTTTACATTTTCTTTGTGTTGCGTTTTTCTCAGAACTGTATTTTTTATATTGGCGACCATGATATCTCAAAAACTACTGAACGGATTTCGCTCAAATTTTTATGGTATAGTCAGCACATCTATAGTTCTCGCCTGTACCAAAATATTTCTGATATCTGCTACAGTTTTTTTTAAGCTGAAGAAGACGACAAAAATGACGAAACTTGGTACTTAACGTTTAAAACCGTGCCAAAAATTCAATTTTCGATATTTTTATATTATTTTGGTACCGGCAATAGCCGCAGATCTACAAATTAAAATGCCGTTTGATTTTTTTATATCAGATAATCTAAACCTCCGGAATCATGGTCGCCATCAACCTACTTTTTTTACACATGAGTGTCTTCCGAACGGTGTAAAGTCGATCCAACTCGTTATCTTGCTTTGAAAAAATTCTGAGAGACTGTCAAAATGTCAGTAAATGTGTGGTAAAAATTTCAAGATTGTATGTTTTAAGGGTCCTTCAAAAAAAATTCCTAAAGAAAGCAAGAAAAAGTAGCTCTCGCATGGGACGACCCCCTTAAGTCATCATTTTGTCTGATTCGCATTGCTTCGGAAAATATGAGACTTTGAATTTTGTAATTTTTCTAAACTAAACTGTGGAAGATGATTGAGGTAATTATAATTATAATTAGATTTAGACGATGTACATAAAAGTGCACATGATCACGCACGAGGGGTATCGTGGTTTTATCAGCGGGTTTCAAGGTAGCATCGAACAGGATCGAGAATTAATTAGATGGGTCCCCGGGCCGGAATTGTTGCGTGAACTCGGAGTCGGTGTGATCCAATTAAAAGTTAAAAACGACCGGCCGGGAAGCGGCTTCAATTTGTTTTCTTCGGTAGGTAACGAACAAATGTTATTGTGGTTGACGACGCGGCGCGGCGCGGCGTCGAGCGACGCGCGCACGGCATTTTAATAAGTTCACCGCTCCCGCGTCGCGACGCAATCCGGCGAGCGATAATGCGAGTACGCGTGTCCCCGACGCGTGAACCACCGGCTAGCATAAAACCGAATGCAATTAGCGGGCGCTTTCACACCTCGAAGAGCTCGCGACGACGCGATGGACAACTTTTGCCGGGAAATTTCAGCGATTCCCGGATCCTCGCTCGGCTGGTTGCTGAAGAATAAATGAATTCGATGATGGGGAAGGAGAAAAAAAATTTTTATTAGCTCTGCGGCTTTAGCAGGAAATTTATTTCTCGATTTCGTAGCATCTTTTTTTCAGTCGGGAACAGATATTATTTTTAGAAAAATTGCCAACTGTCCAAATATTGGATGTTACTTTTCTGTTATATTATTTAATAATTTTTTGAACTTTACAAACTTCGTGAAACAGTGACGTAGTTTGACCCTTCGTAACTCTCGAAATTGTTACAACTGCTGAAAATTTGTTTCGGAGAGGTTTTGCGGGAAGAGCCCCAGAAAATGACTATGCAAATGACCGATTTGTGGGTCCCGAAACATGAGAATGCGAGCACGAGTTCACGAAGGATCAAAGATGTAACGTGCCAGAGGCAAGAGACCTAACAAGCTCGTGTCTAACAAGATTCAACTTCGATGTAACCTGACTAAGTCTAGGTGTAACGGAGATTATGTACAAGCAAAACTAACCTCAGGTATCATTGAAATGGGAAGATAATCCGGGGTGAAATTGAGGAACATTTATATTGATACTAGATAACGATGATACTGGATTATCTGCGCAAACATCTACTTATTAAACCTTGCTAGCAACACTTCATGCAAAATCAGAATTTTCTGAAATAACTCCAAGAGACAACGGTCCAATAGGAATTAATTTTTCGTTCATTTTGAAATTCTTCCGAAGCTCCTATTGTTTCCAAATCACGCACTAATTTTCATCAGGTATACGCAAAATCTTCATGTACCCTAACTTGACCCAGAAGTGTTCCAAACTTAGATTAATATTGATTCTACTCTATTAGGTTAATAATCCCAGGCGAGGGCTGCACACGAATTAGACCTAACCCTGGCATAAATTGAACAGTACTCTGATCGAGGTCAGCATTCTTGTCTATAGCATAGTTAGACCTAACCCGAAAATAGTTGCAATCGTCCCAATTTAAACTGAATCCAGATCGACCTGAACACGGATTATGTTCAATAAGACTGGATCGGGATCGAAATGTCAACCTAACTCCTGGTATCCATAGCAATACGCTATGTTGATTAAGTATAAGCTAGGTCTATCAACGTAGTGTCTCTCCGTTTCGACTCGAATAGCGTAGCATGTAATTAGGATGCTTGTAGCACACGTATGTGTCTGACAGCTGACGAAATTTCGCCGGTCAACAATCCAACAATATGAACCATCGGCCGAACAGGTTTTGAAACTGAATAATCCGACCATATCGATTGGATTATCTTCAAATATACAGTGCACGTGCGTACTGGTGCCTGCTCCGTGCTCTGTTGGTACACCTCCTCCGCTGACCAGCTAACTGATAAACACTGTTCGGTGTCTACGGTCTGAAGAGGATCGACAAGCCACTGCACACAACCCTGTGGAGTATGCTGATCGTCCGATAATGTTTTCGTTGTTCTTCCGACGATATATCAGGCACGCGAATTATTAGACTAAAGAGATTTAAGAATTTTTAGCGAATAAGGATGTTTATTTCAAAGACGAAAGTAATAACAAGAATATTTCATAGTGTAGAAAATAAAGAAAACAAAATTATATAGAATGCATTCGCTCTGTTTATTCCTCTAAACTTGCTCTCTTTCTCTAAACACGTTCCTCGACCTTTCGCACGACCTTCACGCTCTCACGACTCATAATGCACTGTGATAATATAGACACGGCGTAGATAATTTTCCGTGTCCGAAAGATGAAATCAGCTGAAAGACACTGTGACGTCACATTTGTACAAGCTATGCTCATCGACAGTGCCTACGCTTGGCTTACATGGGGAGAGGGGTCAGCGGGTGCGCCATGTACACAGTACATGGAAAGAAATTATCTTAAGACTTATCTTGTGACGTCACAGTGTCCCATCATCTTTCGGACACTGAATTCTCGGTTTTTCTATACACATACTATACCTATGCCGGGTCTATTAGTATATATGGTCTAAGCCTGCATCTGTCAATCCCCGAAAACGATCTCCTCACACACACACACACTCATTCATACCAGAGTTGGGCAAAATTTTTATCTAAATAAAACTTTCGAATAACGAATAAAAATAAAAAAATTTTTATTCATTATTCGATGGTTCGCGTTTATTAGAGTTGTGGAAAGATTTATTCGAAGCCTCCGAATAAAAGATACAGATAAAAGATGAAAAAATTATTCGAGGGTTCGAATAAAGCCACTTCGTATAAAAAAAATTATCTTTATTCGTCGGATAAATTCTCGTCGAATATAATTATTTGTTCGATGCTCGTCGAATAAAGATACTTTTTATATTCGAACCATCGAATAATTAATAACAATTCTTTTATGTTTTATTCATTATACGAAATTTTTATTCAGATGAAAATTTTGCCCAAGTCTGATTACTGTACATATTTTTGTTCATGTAAGCAGCACATCGTCGACGTTGATCAGATATACACATATCTGAGTCGTGAGATAAAACAATTGCATTTAATCGGCGATATTTTATTAGAATGTCAATGGACCACATATTTCATGAAATATGGTATATTTTATGTTTTATGTCCGAAGGCATGCATGTGCCAACATTAACGAACAATCGAATAATGAATAAAATTTTTTTTATGTTTTATTCGATATTCGAAATTTTTATTTAGATGAAAATTTTGTCCAACTCTGTTTCATACCGATAGACACGCACTTTTTAAGATCTACATAGTTCGTAGGACCCTCGAGGATCCCCCAGAGATTTGGAAAATTTTTCCGCTCGAAGAATCATTAACCTACGACTCAAATATTTTTCAATTAAATTAAATTAATTCGACAGTGTTGAAAACTATAAAAATTGGCCGCATCTCCTGCTCGTCGTCTCATCTACTGCAATTAATTCCGCTGGCAAATCCCAAGCGAATTGCCAGTGGTCGAGACTCGAGAGCGTCCGAGATGGGAGGATTTGAACGAAGGAAGTTCGTCAAAGGCCATCACTTTTGCCAGGACGTTCATTTCACCGTCAAAGGGGCTCGGTCGCGGCGCGGGTCGCCGGCAAATCGAGAAAAGGAAGACGCATTGTCGCGCGTACGTAACAATGACTACTTGACAGCAGAATAGATTCGAGAAGTTTCGCAGCTGCAGCCGGGCCGTTCTCTTTTTTTCCGTCCGCCCCTAGGCGCCCCTGCTTTTCATTCGCACCGGTCAAGTTTCCGCGTAGAGAGCCACGGACGAAGATTCGATGCTGGCTCGTCGAAAGTCTTAACGATCCCCAAGATCCCGGGATCCGCGGACCTCTGGATCCTCTCCGAGGTTCAGAACGAAACTAGAGAAGTGCCGCGTTCGTACTTCCACTTTTCTCCGCTCTCTTTCCCGTTGTTTATTTTGCGATCGCCGCGAGCTGGAACTACATGGTTCCAGGCCTACGGAAACTGATAGAAAGACACAATATTTGCGTCTAATATTCTTTTGCTTCTCTAAAGTTTCGAATGCGTGATATACAGGGTGGGGCATTTAAATGGGAACACCTAAATATCTCGGTTATTATTAGTCGTACAAAAATCTCCACGGAATAAAGTTGTACTGTTTCGAGGGGCGAATTTGATGATGGTAATCATACATTATGATAGGTTGTTGAATTTGTCCATTTATTCTCTATAAGAATATGAACAAAAAAATATATGATTCCATTTAAAAACATATCGATGACCTTGAAATCTTGTCAAAAAATGACCTTGAGAAAAAAATTTTACCATCGTCAAATTCGCCCCTCGAAACAGTACAACTTTATTCTGTGGAGATTTTTTGTACGACTAATAATAACCGAGATATTTAGGTGTTCCCATTTAAATGCCCCACCCTGTATACAGTTAGATTCTGATGTTTAGTATTTTATGAAACAGTTTACCGACGAGTAATTACATGCGAAAGATAGGAAGAATTTTGGCACTATTTATCTAAACCCTTTGCACTCGGTGCTATTTTAACACGAAAATTAAACATTTCTTTCGACCTGGAATAATTTCAATCTATATGATTTTTTTTTTCATTTTATGGATATGAAGTTGATATATAATACCTCACGCAATACTTAAATGTTTAGTGATTGATTAGGTAGCACCGCATTTAATAATGTAAACAATATTGTGAATAATGGTAGAGCAAGTTTTAGTGGCGACTCTGAGTCGCCACTCGAGTGCTAAGGGTTAATTTAAACCCTAAACGTCTAACTAAAAATACAATTCAAAAGTATAGCGAAGTTATAACCAGACTGCGAATTTTATGCATTTATGGAAAAAAGGTATGGATTAAATACAAAACGGAGAAAGCATTTAGAGAATTAAAAAAAAAAATTCAATTATTTTCAACTCTTTAAGAAAATTAGAAAAAGATATTACCGTCGATATAAAGATCGTTTCGGAATCGCAGATTAAGAATTTTAAAAAATTCATGGAAGAGTTGCGATCAGGTTCATTATTTTAGAACTATCGAGTTAGTAAATACGCTTTGATGCTAATGAAGTATTTTCCGCGGTGAACGGAATAATCATGTTTGGTGGAGAGGGATGCAAATGGATTTAAAGCGAAAAATTTCTTTAAAAGTGTTGCTCTAATCTTTTTTAATGCAAAAAAAAAAGGCGATCGCGAACAGACCGCGAAAATTGATGAAACCGGGCCGCACTCGACACACGAACGCGTTCGTTTTCACATGAAAGGAAGTCGCGAAACGTGCGAAACCCGGTCAAAGACAAATTCGCCGATTCCATTAAAAAAAAACACACACTGCTCTGTCGTTAACGAAACGGAGAAAAAAAAAACCATTTCAGCATTGATGAGAAGATATCAGCGACACACAACTCGTTAGATCGTTATCGAGTTTTTAACGGTGGAAAGCGGTCCGCCTATTTGCTTTTTCGAAATCCCCCCGAAGAACTCCGTGGACGATACGCAATTAAAACGCTCGTTAGTTTTGATATTGCGGCTGGTCGGTACAAAGCTATCGATATCTCGTACGGGCACGATTATACGGGAACGATGGCGGCGCCGAAAGGATAATTTATCGCGCACGTAATCCTGCCAGAAAATGACTGCATTAATTTTTCATTTTCCCCGGTAATGCTGTCATTTGTCAATTTCGTTTTTTCTTCGGTGATACATTGGCTTAATGAGGGCCACGAACATTTTATACGGAGACAAATCGATCAATTTGAAATGCCTTTGATCGGAAATTATTAATTAAAGTCCCGTAAAATAAACTAAAGGTTTTAAAATATCGAAATAAAAAAAAATACTAAACGACACATGTATTTTTTTTCCATATGCAGTAGCTACATTAAACTTTGATATTTTACTAGAAAAACAGATTGAAATATGTAAAGTGAAAACAGTAACAAATTTTAATGAAAAATATTAACTAGTATTGTGGAATTAAATGAACCAGTTTCTGAAAGTTACACATACAATTATGTTAGAAAATGTTGACAATTGGAAATAAAAATTGGAAAGAGAAGAATGAGCCTTAAAAAAATTGGAAAACTTATGGTCCGAACAATTTAAATTTAATACTGGTATAAAATTCTTATGCGACAAATCCCATTCTGCATCGCACTTAGGCTGCAATAAAATGCATTTAGATTCAAACGCTCGAGATCAGGTTGTTCATCGAAACGACACCGACTTTGTCAAGCTTTAAGGAACAAACCCCGATACACAGGTGGAAAATTGAATGGCTCTCCACAGGTAGCTTATCGCATTGTGTATCCTCGAATAATATTCTTGTACGCCACTCGACACCGTTCTCACGTTCTTGTATATTTACCGGTTCCCAGAGGAGACGTTAATGCACTACAGTTTTGTTCTCCGGCGAAGGTTCAACCGTAACAGTGCCAAGGGATCTCTAATTAAATTAGCGAAGTGAAGTCGATTTAATAGATTTAAAAGAGACCCCTTTCAATCATATCTTCAATCACCGATTCTTCCGCCTCTGAAAATCGTCGAAATTATCAGCTCATCATTCCGATAGCGATCAAATTCGGCTTTTTTATTTCGAAATATTGGATTACGAGTCCATTTTTATTCGACCACTAATTACTCAATTTGTGCGACAAAATTTCAATCGATAGCTGTCCTTCGATAATTAAAGAAATTAATAAATAAGGCCTTAAACGAACCTAAGAATTTAACCTTTAGCAGTCGAGCGGCGACTCAGAGTCGCCACTAAAACTTGCTCTACCATTATTCACAATATTGTTTACATTATTAAATATGGTGCTATCTAATGAATTACTAAACATTTAAGTATTCTACGAGGTATTATATGAATTTCATATCCATAAAATAATAAAAAAATCATGTAATGGAATTATTCTAGGTCGGAAGAAATGTTTAATTTTCGAGTTAAAATTGTCCCGAGTGCAAGGGATTAATTCTAATTTAGAACATCATCGAATTCAGAAATCGAATATACCTCGGACTTCGCTAAAACAGTATGTCATCGAAATTGAATGCAATTCGATTCGAACCTCTTCGAAATCGAATCCCATTCGATCTGGACCGCTACAAAATTGAACGTGCTTTGATCTGGCCAATCAGAATTCGACTCCAGTGGATCGAAATCTCATTAGAGATTAGAATAACTGTTAATTTTGGCTTCATCGAAGTTCGGGAATCCGACGAACTTCAGACTTTGAATCCTACGGTAATACAATTTGATTCTGATCACAGAGGAATGGAATTTGTGGATCCGAACCTTTCTCCCGATTTAAATTCGAAACGGATTGGATTTTTAAAGGGTTTCGGGTACATCGGAAAAATTTTTTCTTTCTATTCGAACCACGTTAACGTAGAAACTCGTCGATACAGGTCACGGAAGTTATGTTCTCGAATTCGGAGTTGCGTCTTCTTGCACTCAGAACTCGCAGAAGTTGGACCTTTTGACTACGAGGACAATGGAATTGGGTAATTTCGGCTTCCGTATCCACTGAAGTTGCATCTTCCGTATCGAAGGACCGCATGGTCTATATTTCGCCATTTTGGAAAATGAAGAACCGGTCTATTTTCATCTAAAAACTGACTAGAGTGTTTATTATATACAGTGACTCCCATTAATATTCGGACGCTCTTAAAAAAACGATAAATTTTTTGATATTCCACCATACGATTTGAACTTTTTTTGAGAAGTTAGAGCAATTAATTTACTACACGATGTGAAAAGAAATTTTTTCAAAAATTGCAATTGGTCGGAATTGTAGAGACAATACTAAAAATTGCATTTCACAACTTTTTTATGTGGGTCTATATTGAAAATTTAAAAAATTTGTTTTGTAGATCTGTGTCAATTATATGCATTGTAAAAGTTTCATCGAATTCGGTTGATGTGGGAAAAAACGGGAGGCATTGGAAAATGGATTTATTGCAGGAAAATCGTGAAAAATTGCAATTTCTACCATCTTTAAACATTCGTAGCTCATTGCAACGTTGACCGATTTTAATGAAATTTTCAGAATATGTTTAATTGATACAGATCTACGAAACGTGTTTTCCACATTTTCAATATGAGCCCACATAAAAATGTTGTAAAATATAACTTTTAGTATTTTCTCTGCAATTCCGACGAATTGCAATTTTTTCAAAAATTCTTTTCACGTTACGTAACAAAACCGATTGTTCCAACTTCTCAAAAAATCCAAGTTGTATTAAAAAAGTTATCGTCTTTTTAAGAGTGTCCGAAAATTAGTGGCAGTCACTGTATGTAGTTTAACGCTTCCTAAACATTCTATCTTCTTAATACTATTGCAATTTACTTTTCGACTCTGTTCTCACGGTGCACCGATTTTCCGAAACGAGATCCAAGATTCAGCGGGAGGCTGATGGCAAATTAACGCATCTCGGTTCATTTGAAAAATCGTTCACGTGTTTCCAGCCCCAGGGGGTTGCAAGCCGAAGCAACACCGGAAGAGAATCAGCCAATCGGGGTTGGTTGCAGGTAGAAAACGGGGTGAACAGATAGAGCTGCATCTAGAAAGCGTGGAATCGCGGCGGGTACCATCTGGCTGGTCCAAGAACGACGGCAATTCCGCGAAATTGGGCCGAATATCATTTTTAAGGGATCCGTGGAAAAGTACATAGGAGATTCCCGTCGCGTATCCGTCGCTGATATCGATATATTTCGGGTAATCGATGGCAACGAGACGAGAGAAGTAACGTCGAATTCACCGCGGCTCTAACACGAGCCAATTCGTGCAATCAGGTGAATGCGGAGGTTTCTGTTGTCGTTCCGCATATTCTGGTGCCCCCTTTATCTTCGGTAGTGGACGGCAGTGACGAAATTGAAATAGTTTGTCAATAGAAGGTTCGTGGGACGCTGTTCGTTGCGGCTCGTCGATAATCCCTTGTGTACCTGTTAATTGATGAACGCGTGGCGTGCACGGTGGCTTTGCTACCATTTTTACCTGGCCGATGGACGCAAGTATACAGGGTGAGTCTCCTAACATGACGACCTCAAATAACTCGTAAGGTATTCGTTGTACGAAAAAATGTATTAAACAAAAGTTGCATGGTATTGCAACCTTCAGTTTTTTGAAATAGAATGGCCAATATTTTTTCTCGAACACAGATAAAACAAAAAATTCTGCGTAAAAAAGTATTGACCTTCATATATTCTAAATCTACTAGTTAACGAGACATTATCGAATTAATTTTTCATATGTACTTAGCATATTCCAGTTGAGGAATATGAGTTCAAGCATTGACTAGCTTTCAGGTAGTAGGTACATATGGAAAATTAATTCGATAATGTCTCGTTGACTATTTAGATTTAGAATACATATATGAAGGTCAATACTTTTTGAGAAAAAATATTGGGCATTCTATTTAAAAAACTGAAGGTGACCCTAATATCTCAATAAAAAAGTAAGGTAATAAAAAACAGATTAGAGCACTGTATGTCCCCCTAGATACCATGCAACTGTTGTTTGAAACATTTTTTCGTACAACGAATACCTTACGAGGTATTTGAGGTCGTCATGTTAGGAGACTCACCCTGTATAATAGTTAACGTGCCGCGAACCAACGGATTTCAGAATCCTCTATCAATCCAGACACTGGCGATTGTTTCTGTGGTTTTCTCGGATTTCTGATCGTCGATGAGAGAGAGAGAGTAACAAAGGGTTGCTAGCTTCGGGAGTGTCAGGGCTTTGAAGATTTACTGGGAATCACTGTAAGCATTGGCACATTCATTTCTTTTACGACAGTGTAAGGTAGAAGGGTAGAATAGTGACAGAATTTAGCTTTCCAGCTCGATTATACTCTGTATAGTGTAAAATTGCTGTGAAACTTCATAAAAATTGTATTTTTCTATAAGATTTTTCGGTAACACTTTTTTCAGTTTTTCTACTTTGTAGGTCACCTTCTGAGTCTCTCATCTTTTCTAGTTTCGAAAGAAAACTATTTCTTTATTCAAGATGTTTGTTTCTAAGATTTCTCAACCATCTTAACGTTTTTATTACATTTAAAGGAAGTAATTGTTTTCTAATATTAACCATTCGGCATTGTATCATGATAAACAATCGCCTTTTTACATAATCTTGTATCAACATAAACAATCGCCAAAACAAGCCCATGTAATAATCTTCATATATAGAATATTTATTTCCACTCTATTCGTATCTCATACCACATGGTTTTCTTATTTTGATCAAAAGAAATTTATTATTAAAATTAATACAAACTTACCAGCCATAAATGGCATTCTTACTTCAGCTGGAAGTTAGTAGAACAATTTTTAATGTTACATAATAAACTAAAATTTTAAATCATATAATATAAGAGTTAATTACTGTACATATTTTTGTTTTTATAAGCAGCACATCGTCGACGTTGATCAGATATACACATTATATCGGAGTGTGAGATAAAACAATTGCATTTAATCGGCAATATTTTATTAGAATGTCAATGGACGACATATTTCATGAAATATGGTATATTTTATGTTTTATGTCCGAAGGCATGCATGTGCCAACATTAGCGAACAAAAAGGGGTTTATACACACACGAATTGTAGATGTGTGCGTGACACGAGGCGCCGATAAAGACTGCGTTATTATCGTTTCCAACAATCATTGGCACACGATTATTGGCGGCTCGATGACAAACCGTGTACACATCGAATGACAGTTATCGCGCGATAGTTATTACCGTTTAATTACCTTAATTTAGTACGGTGCCCTAATTTCGGTTTATACGTTCGAGCGCGTCGCGCGTCGGCCGAATTTACAGGAGCCGCGTATTCAATACGCGATAATTAGGCGAGTTCATTTCGCCGGGATTGAGCTGAAGTTGCACTCGCCGAGTCAAGCATGGGGGCCGAAATGTAATTTTATGCGGTTCGAGCGTCTGGAATGGGCGAAATACAGTTAGCAGTACTTTTTAATACATTCCCTGTCAGATTAAGCTTCTCCGGGCTCTTATTCCTCTTTTCACAATTTTTTAATCTTGTGACTCTTTTACAAAATTTAATCGTTTTCTGCACGTATTAATACTTTTTTTAAAACCGGAAATCTACCGAACTGGATTTTTAATGTCACTCCACATCGAAAGGGGACCTCTTATATTTTCTTTAATAAAATAAAAATTATTATATCACATTACTCGGTGTTATTTATTCAATTGCTTATCTTTTAATGATTCGTTTGATTCCCAGCGATGGTCGGCAATGCGTCGAATGCATGAATAATAATTTTCGACACATTATGCTGCTTTAGTTATTAAACTTTCATGAGCCCGAACGTCGAGCTGGACATATGGAAAAAAAAGAATTTTTACGCGTTCCTTGCTGGATATAAAGCTGTTATTGACGGTCGGACGAATGGGAAGAGACAAATGATGAGGTATTGTGAGCCATCCGACATACCGTGACTTCACTTACGCGTTATGGATCTCCGATAGGAGGGATTAATATCGCAGCGCGTGAAGTGGAACACGCGTTAAAGTGGATTACACGCGCGTAATAACCGGCCGTTTATCGACTGTCCTTCGAGAATGATGATCGTCGTCGGGGGGATTACGGCTGACAAATAACGTCGAATATCGGCAATCGGAGACGGTACCTTGTTTGAGGTCCTGCGGCGAGAATTAACGCTCCCAAACAGCGGGTGTATCCTACCGAGAATTGGCGTACGCACCAGTTCGCGAATTGTTAATCTCGAATTAATTCGGTACGATAAACAAAAGAACCGCCATCTATACCTCAAACATCAACAATTATATATCCCATTGGACTGTTACAACTGTTCGAATAGCAATAGCACACACAATTGCCCCAAACAATTTATGTCGATCGACGTCATATTCGCTATAGTACGATTGATCGAGTCGTCATCTGTTAATTTTTACAGGAATGGTCCAAACGTCAACGAAGGGTCAGAGCAGACCTTCGACCTTCTAAACGATCCGATCGGTGGTATGTTACCTGTGAGAAAAAGAATCAAGGTAGAAAGACATGTGCCGGGGCAGTCGGGACGAAACATCGGGTCAGCTTTTACGAGGACGATCTATCGCGGAGAGCACGCGCTCCCATCGTGTACAACAAATGTCATAGCAACGATGCTCGCGGTTTTTACGAGGAGCCGGCCATTGTTTTCCTGGATTTACACGAAATCGATAAAAATATGGAACATCTAGCTTTCGAGTCGAGTAGGCAGCCAGCGGCGCTCCACCGCCGGGAGCATTGCCTTCCTATTCTAGTTTTCTTGGATGATGTACGTGGTCCTCCCACGATTATTCCCCCTTTTGCCCTCCTCTCCACACGCACGCATACAGTGTACATCGCATATGTGCATACTCCCCACACGGACAGAACATCGGTGCGCACTAGGGTGGACCTTAGCTATACTTGGTGAAATTTTTTTTTTGCGAGATTTTTTTCACGCCTCAACCCCAAAAATTGTGCTATTGGGTTAGAAAATGATTCCTGCAAAAAATGAAGTTAATTGGATAAGGGGAAGGCGTGCCTCACTGACGTTGAAGTTGCGAAAAACATGAAATTTCAAGATTTTCGCAACATCAACGTCAATGAGGCACGCCTTCCCCTTATCCAATCAACTTCATCTTTTGCAGGAATTAGCTATACTTGGTGAAATTTTTTTTTGCGAGATTTTTTTCACGCCTCAACCCCAAAAATTGTGCTATTGGGTTAGAAAATAATTCCTGCAAAATTTGAAGTTGATCGGATAAGGCGAAGGCGTGCCTCACTGACGTTGAAGTTGCGAAAAACATGAAATTTCAAGATTTTCGCAACATCAACGTCAATGAGGCACGCCTTCCCCTTATCCAATCAACTTCATCTTTTGCAGGAATTAGCTATACTTGGTGAAATTTTTTTTTGCGAGATTTTTTTCACCCCTCAACCCCAAAAATTGTGCTATTGGGTTAGAAAATAATTCCTGCAAAAAATTAAGTTAATTGGATAAGGGGAAGGCGTGCCTCACTGACGTTGAAGTTGCGAAAAACATGAAATTTCAAGATTTTCGCAACATCAACGTCAATGAGGCACGCCTTCCCCTTATCCAATCAACTTCATCTTTTGCAGGAATTAGCTATACTTGGTGAAATTTTTTTTTGCGAGATTTTTTTCACCCCTCAACCCCAAAAATTGTGCTATTGGGTTAGAAAATAATTCCTGCAAAAAATTAAGTTAATTGGATAAGGGGAAGGCGTGCCTCACTGACGTTGAAGTTGCGAAAAACATGAAATTTCAAGATTTTCGCAACATCAACGTCAATGAGGCACGCCTTCCCCTTATCCAATCAACTTCATCTTTTGCAGGAATTAGCTATACTTGGTGAAATTTTTTTTTGCGAGATTTTTTTCACCCCTCAACCCCAAAAATTGTGCTATTGGGTTAGAAAATAATTCCTGCAAAAGTTGAAGTTGATCGGATAAGGGGAAAGCGTGCCTCATTGACGTTGAAGTTGCGAAAAACATGAAATTTTGTAGGAATGCCTAGTGCGCACACGTACCGGTTATCAATGCGAAACTGTGCACATAGACGCCGCGGATTATTGCTGCCGCGTGTATTATACATATAAGGAGAGACTGTATTATAGCCCGAAAGTTTCGCCTCTTAAATATATTCGCTTCGGAAACTGTCGTCAATCCGCTTCAGCCGAAATTCGGGCACGTTTTGACGCGTTCTTTGTCACGTGCCAATCGATGAAGCTCTCTGCTATTATTAGGTGCAGAAATTAGAGACCCTGGTTTCGAATGTGTATTAAAAGCACAGGCGAACACGGCCTTCCACGTGTACGTCGCCTACATGTGCTTCGGAACGTGTAATTTCAAGTACGCTAGTAGACGAGTGCTATTTTATGTATATTTAAATGTAACATATGGTTATCTTGTCATTCGCCTATTAATGTAGCTTTAATTTAGTTCGTATAATTATTAGAACGTTCAATTATTAATGTAACAGTCGAGACTATGAATTTCACAGAATTCAAGATTGCCGGTGTAAAAGTAAATTAGGGCATCCGTTCGTATTATCGAGATTCATTCAATGAATTATCTGTTTCGATAAAAAAATTTCCACACAGAATGACTTACAAGAATTTCGTTCGAACGACTGATCTGGCGTCTGTCGAAAAAATCCTTCAGCCCGAAAAAAGCACTCGACATCAATTAACAGAGCGAAACAATTTCACCGGGGGATACAACACACAGCTCCGCGATTCCTCCATCAACGGAACGCAAACAACGCGCGACAAACGGAACGGAGTATCGAGCCGCGGAGTAAATTGGCGTCGATCGATTACCCTTAAACGGGAAATTCGCCGAGACCGGGGTTTCGGGGGTGGGTATCGATTTTCGTGGAATCGAGGGAACTAGAGTTCAACCCGTTCTCCTTCACCGAGCTTCCGTGATCACGAAAAGTCTGAGGTCATCTTAAGGATGTTCTGGAGGTATATAAAAACGCAACAAAATATTTGAACATTTAACAAGATATAATTCTTACTAAATTAACGCAATTACCAAAGTTTGGGTTCGGTTCACTGCACCGTTTAAGAATTATAGCAAAGTTTGCACATTTCAACACGTCTTCTTATGAAGAATTCATAAAATTCCACTTCAAACCCTATTTAAACCTTGAAAAAACGCAACTAGAAACTCCAGTTTTTTTTTATATATAGTAAAAATTATGTAATTAATTATGTTCAAAATTTATTAGGATTCACTAAACAGTTACAGAGCAAAAAATTATATACTGGTACAAAACGTCAAATGTATCGTGTTGTCATCTCAATAATAACCATGAATATTGCTTTCTGAAGTATTTTTAATTTATTTAAATATTTATTTTTAACTTTTTATTGCGTAATTATATATATTGAATATCACTTTATTATCTTGAAGTTCAAATCAGAGGGTACAATTATTCGCAAAAGTCACTTACAATTTTTTGTAATATGAAGACAATTTGACTAAAAAATAAATATAACATGAAATTCACTAATTAAACGAAAGCTTTTTAAATTAATCAATTTTTTTAATGCAAAATATACTCATGAATGGCTTTCATTGCCAATATATTGATGGATTTCTAATTTCTTGTACTTTTGTCTCCTTTAACCCTTCTGACAAGTCATTCAAAAAACAAATCATTCTCAGATATTGCTGAGCCGACTGACCTAGTGACATTAGCTGATTCCGAATGACGTAGTTTCTGGTTAGTACAAGTAGCTAATTAATTTAGTTTCTACGCTCTGATAACAGAATTGGCCGAACTGGGAAATGATACAATGCCTCACTTAACCGTCGACATACGTAAACTGCTGTTATTCGATAATGTTCACAGAACGTTTGATGGAATAATGAGCTAATTAACGTTATCAAGTTCATTCAACGTGTTTACACTGTAGACCGATGTAGATTACGGCATTTTATCATATAATTAGTCGACACACGCGTATGGATATATCCAAATTATTTCTGACAATTTCACTATTTCGAGGACTCGGCGAAACGGCTTTATTACCTTACGAATAATCCTTTTCCAAATTAGAATATAAATATTCTACATATATATTATGACCGCCCTCCTGGATTACTAATCGTCAATTCTGTTGATTATACCATATTTTTAGCTCACAATAACTGTACCAAAAAATATTTCAATTGTCAATCAGGTGTTGTTATATCTTACACTCTCGATTTTTAAATAAAAAAAATGTTAGATTTGCTCAGTGCCCAAGTTGGCAAAGTATACAATAAATTATCATAAAACGAAGTGTTTATTTAGCAGCACTATACCTGTGAAACAAGTTTATTTAATTATTATGAATAAAAATTCAATACTATTCCTCAATAATATAAAATTTTCCTATGAAACAAATTTTATTTAATTATTGTCAATAACAATTCAATACTATTCCTCAATAATATTAAATTTTCCTATGAAACAAATTTTATTTAATTATTGTCAATAAAAGTTCAATAACATCATTCGTGAGGTGATGGAAAAATCTGTTTTACGTATCATGATTCTAATCATTCGCTCTAATCGTGATTGCATAAAACTGAGTAGAAAGAACTTGCTTCTACACATAACGCTTCGAGCCCCCACGAAATTGCACTCTACACGAATCAGCCCAAGTATCCAGAAACCCGGATCAACAAGAATGAATCGTCGTCTCCCCGGTCCTACTGGATTCCATCATCAGGGCCATCATTCTCCCGCAGACGCGGTGTTCCGGTGAAATCCGCCAGCGATATTCTTGCGCACGTCCAAGACAAGATCCATCAGGATGTCAACGGTAGCCGGTTAGAAGAGGGAATCCGCTCGGCCCCATTGTCGGGCTGAGAAAAGGTCGCGAATCACGACAGGAAATCGGACCCGTGCGAATTCAATTGCAACAGGGAGGGGAGGGGTGGGGGGAATGAAACGAAGCCCGGAATTAGGGATGGCGGGGGGCTGACGCTGAAGAGCCGGTCTCGCGTTCCGCTTTTCATGCGGCCTGTACGTGCGACACGGGCCGAGGAAATTCGAGAAGCGTGGCCCGGGCTTCTCGCAGGTGCAGGTGCAACAATGCGCCCGTATACCGGCGAAACCAGCGAGTAAACAACACTGGAATCGAGACGACAGCTAAAGGGAAGTCGCGACGCCGAAAGGATCGCAAGATTACCCCACGTCTTTTCCTCTCCGCAATATTCTACCTTGCGATCTGTTACTGAACTTACGATTCGATATCGTATACAAATTTTGTTTACAATGGTTAAGTCCCTCGTGCCAACTCGACACATTTTTCACGTAAAGGATGATGTTATTCTGCCATTTACGTATACCATATGTGGTCCATTTAAGTAAGGCCACCTAAAAAAATACGATCGGGTATGTTTAATAACATGACCTTCAAATGACCTTGACCTTTGAAAATTAAAGTGAACACTCCGGAAAAAATAACCTTGAGAAAAAATAACATTTGCAAAGAATTCGCCTTGTGATACTATTTATATTGCATTAAAAACATTTGTTATGTCATAACTAGACTGCGAAAAATACGATCAGATATGTATAATATCATGACCTCCAAATGACCTGGACCTTTGAAAATTAAAGATCATTCCGGAAAGAATAACCTTGAGAAAAACGTAACAGTTGCAAAGAATTCACCTTGTGATACCATTTATATTGCATTAGAAACATTTGTTATGTCATAACTAGACTGCGAAAAATGCCATCAGATATGTATAATTCAAATGACCTTGATCTTTGAAAATTAAAATGAACACTCCAGATAAAATAACCTTAAGAATAACGTAACAGTTGCAAAGAATTCACCTTGTGATATCATTTATATTGCATTAAAAACATTGGTTATGTCATCACTAGACTGCGGATTTTATTCATTTATGACAAAAATAAGTAGGTGTAATTTAGAATAGTAAAAACATTGGAAGAATTTAAACTTACTATTGAACTTACTATTAAACATTTCGTTTTAAACATTAAACTATTTACTATTAAACATATTAACAAAAAAAATGAATTTCTATTTCACTCCTAGCTCCAGTCTAGTGATAAATAAAGGAGATATTTAGGTGGCTAAATTTAAATGGACCACCCCTGTATACATTTGTGCAACCTCTGCACAGCAAACCTCGTCAACATTAAAACGAAACGATTGTAGGACGCTAATCGAGTTTTCGACTCGAAGGACACCGGTTTTTTCGGTGCACCGCGATTTTCTGAAAGAATCGCTGCACTTTTTGAAACGCGTCAACTCAACATCACCGTCGATACCGTAGGAACGATAGCGTGGGCATAGAGGATCGAAATACGTTCTCGTGACATCCGGAACCAAAAAAAAAAAAAAACGAGATCGAGTGTAATCGAAAACGTTTCGTGTGCCGACGAGCGGAGAACTACCTACTCATTCGAGCGTCCTTCGCGATTATCCGAGGCTCGTGTACCGGCAACGTGACACGTGCCAGATGCAAATTGCTCGAAAACGGGAATAACGGTGTGTACCTCTCGGAAACAGAAAGAGGATGACAATTTTCATGGCAGTAATCGGTTCGGGCCTGTACCGGCCCGCGTTCCCACAATTTTACAGGTTCCCGCGCGCTCGCGCCATATGTTAATCGATCGATCGCTTTATCCGTCGAAGAATCGAGCTCGAAGTCTCGATTACTTATGCCGATTTATCGAAAAATCGCGTCCTCAGTTTCTGGCTTGTTACATTAGGAAAGAAATCTTAGAAGCTCAAAATGAGCTTTAAAATGAGTTCAAGTTTGTTATAAAATTTTTATAAAATTCTATAAAATATCATAGGCA
Source organism: Lasioglossum lativentre (assembly GCA_916610255.1). Lineage (NCBI taxonomy): Eukaryota > Metazoa > Arthropoda > Insecta > Hymenoptera > Halictidae > Lasioglossum > Lasioglossum lativentre. Next base: position 9,733,910 of record OU744356.1, on the reverse strand, counting down.
ATTTTTCTAGAATCAACTATTTAGTAAATCAATCAAGATCTATTTATTTAATCAAGTAATTCACATGATTAAACATCGTAGTGTAAACATTACTGACCCAGTAATGTTTTATGATGTTTGTTTCCAATATGTAAATAGTTTGTTTGTTTTGCCGTTTTATCAAAACAACTAAACATTTAGCTTTATCACATACAATCTTAATTGTATGTTAGTACAAAAATAAAAATATAAGTTATAGTTTGTTTGTAAAGTCATGTCACGTTTTGAATTCACCGCCAAATATTGATTGGTCAATACATCGATCAATGAGAAGTTGTCTTCTTCAAATTCGTTTTCCACAGTTTTGTCTCTCAGTGTTTGGTCTACTGACATGGAACTCGCACGTATTTTCACTTTTTCTTAAAAAAAAATTTTTCCTCTTTTCTGTCAAATAAATTTGTTTCATCATGCATAAATAGCAAGTAAGTATTGGTAGTGTTACTATCTTTAATTTACAACGTATCAATATAACGAATAATTAATTTACAGACACAATTGTTTTCTTGAGAATGGTCCCAAACAAGACCGAAACCTTGAAGTGAGATAAGTTGCAAATTTGCCATTAATCATTAACAATTGATCGAACCCGTGCGCCGATAGCATTACCGCATTTTTTATCAAGTATTTAGTGTTCAAATACTATCCACTGTATATTTTGTTGTATTGTTTCGTTGATTCGCAAACGTAGTGCACTGTAGAATCAAGGTGGATCAAGCTGGATCAAGGAAGGTAATCGGTAACGGATTATCGTGTAATGCCGAAAGGGAAACGGGAGTAAGTGCTAGTTGTGATTAGGCGGATAGCAATCTCGATTTATCCTCCGCCGTCTGTCGCAGCAGCGACTCAAGCCGGAGGCTACTTCGACAGCTAGCATAGGGCCGAAGACTGGCATTGTCCCAGGATGCTAGTGACCGTAATACCATTATCGAAAGGACCATCGTTGCCTACGGTAATGCCCGGCTCTCATCATCAATATTTCCAAGCCCCGTGACAGGATACTGGAAAATGCGCGACGCGCAGCGCTCCGTGTGCGCGTCAATAATTTTCGGTTCGCTTCGTGGGTCTATTGACTCCGGCCAAATAACTGTCGCTCATTATTGTTAAAATGTTATCGATTTTCCCGAGTGCCAGCGATCGCGAGGTGTCGCCGATACCAAATGAGTCGTATCTGTAAATAATTGTGCGCAGTCCGAACCGTTTCATTCCATCCGGGTTGTTGGCGATCGAATTATTAACACGGCTATTGACGTAGCATTATGGGACCGTTAATGGAGCCCAGAGATTTTTCAATAAAAAATTGAACCGAGTCGTTTGTACGCGATATACGGGTAATCGGAAGCTTCGTTGTCTTTTTAACAATTTAGTTATCGGTAGGTGCTTCATTATCCTTTATAAATAAACGGTTAATAAATAATAACCTTTTAATGCATTTTTGACAGTGACACAGCAATTCGTGAACAAATCGGTTACCGGACGTCACGTCATTTAATTAGTTCTTTGGGCGATCATTATTTGAAAAGATATTTTGGTAGTGTTCATTTCCTAAGAAGCTGAGAATAGAAGCACCACTTGAAACAAACATTTGTTTCGTATTTAATATCGCCAGATTGTTTCATTATGAGAAAAAATACAGTTAAACACTTTATCGAGGGAAAAGTTTTATAAACATGATTAACCACCGATGTAGAAAGTACGATTTTAACCGTACCCAGCGAAATACGAGGAAAGTCACGAAAAGTTTCAATAGTTATCGCGAAGCTTGTGTAACACTTTAATTCTGTGAATTAAATTGTGTCGGAGGTGACATCCAATTCAGGCAAAAACTTTATAAAAGATAAATCCATTGGAATATATGTATGTATAGAGTCACAGCATCTGGACCCAGTTGATGTTTTATATGATGGGTATGATAATATTTTAAGTATTTTATAAACTAATTCGAAATAGACTCCATTAATTTCACGTAAACATTATGTTAAAATTGTATATCGCGTTTATGTTAACAAAACCAGTGATATTAATTAAGGGGGAGCCCTGTGTAAATGGCCTGTTTTTCAAGAATTTACAAAAAAAAATGTAATGCGTGGATTGATTTGAAATTTCAGATATCATTTATTCGTGTTATAGTATAACAAAAAATATTTTTATTCAAGTTTAATTGTTAATAATAATCGTGGAATAACTGCGATTCCGGGGTCATAGAACGGATCTTCCTCTTTATCAAAATATTGCATTTAAGCCGTTTTCTTCTTTTCGAGAAGCACGAGCCTCTTTAGTGCAATCAAGGCTGCGTCGCTCCTGCTCGATACAACTCTTCACTTTGTTTTGAAAATACCGTACAAGAACATCTCTGATAGCTTTCTAACTTTTTTTATCGCATTCATAAGGAAATTTTCTATCGATTTAAGCAAAAAAAAAAAAAATGCTAACAAATTTCATTTCACACAGGACTACCCCCTCAATACTTTTAACGTACCACGTGGAGCTTTCGCTTAGAAAAATTTCGATATTCGAACGATATATTTTATAAACAGATGGAAAATACCAACGAATGAAAATTCAAGCCACCCCCTGTGCCTAATCTCGCACGATCTACCCCATATTCGATATCGACTGAAATCCCGACGATCCAGGTACAAACACACCGTCGCTCGTAAAAATTGGCAGCTTTATTTCGTCGCGAAGCAGTTAAAGTTAACAGGTGCAGAACGATCGGCGGCGGTGCAAGTCGCTTCGGTATCGAGCGAGACAGAGCGTTTAGTGGAACCGGAGCGGTGCGAGAAGGAGGCGCGAACGAATCGCCATAATCGCGCGTTCACGGGTTCCGGCGCGGCGCGCGGTGGTGTTACTCCGCCGCGATGGTCGCGTGTTCCGGGTTCCCGTTTGAAAGGGGGGCAGCAATCTTGGACTGGCAGTATTGCCGGCAGACATTTTCCGGACGGAAGCGGGAACGGGCGGAACGATGAAACGGAAAATGGAGGGCAAAGTGAGAAACGACAATGGCGCCTCGGCTGTACACGGACGGACGGACGCGAGAGGGAGGAGAGAAGGAAGATGGGGCGATCGAGGAGAGACGTAGAAAACTTTGGATCCGGACCGGATATAGAACGAGAGAGAGAGAGGGAGAGAGAGAGGGGATAGGACCAGGAGATAGACTTTTGGAAATGAAGGCGTTTGAATGCCACCCCGAAAACGGGTTATCTCGTTATCTTTAGGAGGTTGTTTCACAAGCCACCCCCTCCCCCCTTTGCCCCTTCTGCGGGAATAAACGAAGGTTATACGGGCACGAAAAAGTGTATTTGTTCTTAGCCCCTGTCCCGAAAGCTTTACGGCAAAACCGTCCCTCTATATCTCAGAAGATTTGGTGGAATCTTGGGGGTGGATGCTCCATCGGTTGCGAACACTGCTTTCCTCCCTTGTTCGGCGTCCCGAGATGTAAATGTAAACGTCGTTGCAAGGGATTGAAGCAGTCGAATTTAGAGCCGAAGCTTTTTCCGGCTGTTTTGCCCCGAGTTGAACCCTCAGGTGAGTTAATACGAAGCTAGGGGGTGAGTTTCAGTATCCCTGCGAGGATCGGCTACGGTTTCTGTTATTGAAGATGAAGAAGCTGTTGTCTTGGTTCGATTGTAAAAACAGAGATGCTGGAACGTTTTTATATGAACGCGGTAGGAAAACGTTCGCAGCATCGAAGCACTGCTTTCGAAGTTTTACGGAGATTGAGGAACGCTGTCTGTATTTTTTGAGCGAAACATGAATATTATTGACACATTATTTACCACTTAAGTCCATTAGTCTGATTCTCATTGGCTATTCCATAAAAAAACCACTGGTAAAATCATCCCTTAAAATATTTGACACGCTTAGTCGTATAAATATTATTATTTTATTATTGTAGTTATTATTTACGGATAGAACACGTAACGGAGATGATAGACAACTGCGTATACGTATAATTTGGAAACGATTAGTAAGGTAACTTTCCAGCAATGCCAATAAATTTCCCTTGCAGCCTAATGTTGATAGCTTCTCAATTAGAAGAGAATGATTCACAGTGTCAAATGCTTTATAAAAATCGGTAAATATTGTGTCAACCTGTAGATTGGCATCCAAAGAAGATGAGACATAGTTGCAATACACTGCTAGGTTAGTGGTTGTTGATCGCTTATTTACGAAATCATGTTGCTGTTCACATATTGAGAGAGAGAGAGACAATACTGTATAACTTATTTGTGACAATTTCTTCGAAGATCTTGGGCATAACACTAGTGATGCTTATAGGTCTAAAATGTTCAATATTGGTTTTATTAAAAATATAATTATTTAAAAATATACAGGGTGTCCCAAAACTACTGCGCTAAATTGAAATGGGAGGTTCCTTGGGTCATTTGAAGCGACATTTTCCTTTTCCAAAATGTCCGCTGCGGCTTTGTTTAGGAGTTATTAAGGAAAAACGCGGACCAATAAGAGTGCGACCTAGACGCGTGTTGGCACGTTCAGCCAACCGCCTGCCGGCTTGCCGCGCTGAACGTGCCAACACGCGTCTAGGTCGCGCTCTGATTGGTCCGTGTTTTTCGTTAATAACTCCTAAACAAAGCCTGGGGCGCCATTTTTGTTAAGGAAAATGTCGCTTCAAATGACCCAAGGAACCTCCCATTTCAATTTAACGCAGTAGTTTTGGGACACCCAGTATAGATTTTTCATTTCGCCGGATGATTGAATAAAAGATGCTGTAAGGAAAAATTGCTAAAAGTAAAACTACCCTTGACAGCGGTACGCGTACACATGTTGTAGTAAGTAGAAGTAGAAGCGTATAAAAATCCGCAGTGTAGCGCCAGGCCGATCGAAATTAATTCCCGTATCATTTCCTCTAATAAATTCCTTAGCAACGAGCTCGTATTTCATCTCGGCGGTGCGGTGGTAGCTTCCGTTCCTCGGTTTCTCTCGGCCCAGCAGCTTCCGTTCGACGCGAGAGAGTAACTTTCGTTTTTTCCCCTCTCTTCTCGAATAGATTGAAATCCCCGGGCCAGTTATGCTCGCGAGTAAAAGGATCGTGCGGCGCGGCGCGTGTTTCGTGTGGATCGGATCTAGGGGATCGATGCCGTGCCACCGATCGGAGTGGCTGATTAGATTAAGGCGAGAGACGGTCGGGTGGGCGCAAGGCGAATAAATTTCGGGGCAGCGTTGTTTTTAAAGCAGCGGACGGGGGATCTCTTTTTATAGGGAGCCGTGTTCTAGCGAGCCCGGTGCCGCGGGATACCTTGTTCCGAGGATTTATTTAATGCGGTCTCTTTCGATTCGGAGACCGTTTCCGCCACGTCCCCCCTTTTTTTCGGCTTACCCGGCTCTCGAACGTGAGGGAAATAAATTGAAATGAATCTCGGAATTCCTCCGGCTGAGATCCGCGCCCGCGCGCGCGCGCGCGCTTGAGAGAAAGAACGTCTCGCGAGAACCGCTATGAATCGCGGGACAAGGTCCCCTGGGGAAGATCGATAAAGCTCTTCTCTAATTAATGAATAACAAAGAATCCGATCTCCTTTTAGTTCTAAGACCCGTTGCCCCATTTAGCCCGGACAGGCTGACATATAAATTAAAAAGGGCCGCGATGAATGGGGAAAATTTGGACGTCCGCGGAATCTTGGATTACCGAAGGCATTGTTCGAAATGAATGCACGGCGAAATATAAATTTTCGACCGAGTTTAATCCGCTCGAGCCGGTCGTGTGGCCACCGGGATAATCATTCTTTTGGAATTTTATACGTGCATTCGGTTACTGGCGTTTCGAGCGACAGTTTGTGACGGCGATACGAGCTGTGACGAATATACTGTGTTGCTATACTATTTAGAATCTATTGAAGAGTTCGTAACTTTGTTTCTTTTTTTTTTTAATTAAATGGACCAAGGAGGCTAGGCTTTAAATGGGACATGTATTCATTTTTTTTTAATCCTATTGTGTTAGCTCTTATAAAACTGTATAACATTTATAATAAGATGTTGGAAAAAGGAAATATAATATTTTGTTGAAAAATAATATGGCACAGCAATGGAATTAAATTTTATTGGATCCCCTCCCATAATGGTATCCATACGAGCTGTGACGAACATACTGTTGCTACTATTTAGAATCTATTGAAGAGTTCGTAACTTTGTTTTTTTTTTTTTAAATTAAATGGACCAAGGAGGCTAAGCTTTAAATGGGACATGTATTCATTTTTTTTGTCTCTTCGATTCGCAGCGAGATAAGTTAATTCATCAACTGCGTAAAATTAAGATTACCATTAAGTTTAGAAATATTAGTCGCCCGTCCTAACATTGAAGCTTGTTTCCTCATTTTTAATTTCTTAACCCTCATCCGTCCCTCACTTCACGAACTGGATCTGTCCCTCGGTGTGGAAGTGACACAGTGGTAAAAGATCGATTAAATAACAAGGCAAACAGTTATTTTTCGATTGTTTTAAATTAAAATTGATGAGTTAACATTTACGTCTAAGGTTTTCGCTTATGAGTTTCGCATTAAAAAACTAAAAGTCACGAAGTTTCGGACAAATTTACCTACAAATAACAGGACACAGTGTAATTTATTTCGGGAAAACTGTGTGAAATTGACACGAGGAACGGATGAGGGTTAAAAAACTGTCAGCTACGTACTTAATTTGATTTAATGTAGGTTGTGTATGTATGAACATGTGTATACTGTACTTTATCTTACTTGGTGCAGCAGAAATAGATCTCAGTTGAGATCTGAAATCGTTAAATTACAAAAAAAAAAAAAATAAGATTGAATTATTTATATCGGAATATTTTCGAGATGTACCGTGGAAAGTAATTTGTGTACCGGATTTGTATCGGCTGGCAATTGTATCCATTTCTTTAATTCCGAACGATAGGATCATCCTGGTGGATTATGGAGGTTCTCACGTAGGCGAGAGGATTTTTTTGCTCGGGAATTAAGTGGCGCCAGGGTAGTTGTTCGCGGACCAGGTCCGGGGAGAAGAGAAACGGTTCGAATTTGCATTCACGAACCTCTTCTTCGTGGAAACGAGTGTTAAGGATACGACGGAGAAACAGAACAACGAGAGAACGGGCCGGAAGAGGTATCGAGCAACATTAAAGGGGATGGCTTCTAATGATACGGTCCGGTAACGTAAATGGCCAATAAGGAGGAACATCGATGCAATTTTGTTATGCAATACGCATAGAAAACCTCAATCCCTTTAATTAGTGTCGGCGAATCAGAGTGATTCGAGAACATTTGTACCGGCGTATAAATTGCCTGACTTTCCAGCGGAGTTAAGGACTGCGCATACCGGAGTCTCCGGCAAGCCGGAGATACCTGACACCGTTTTGCTAGTGCATACCGAGTTTTTGGAGCCGGAACGTCAATTAAGAGGGTTCGAGATGCTCGACGAAGAAAGGCACAGCGTGACGTCTGCTACCCAAACCCTAGGGGTTCCCAAAATCCGAGATGCCTTTGCTAGAGCCGGACAAGTGCCTGGCAAGTAAGCCTCAACACTAGTTTTCTGTCAGGCAAATGGCTTTGTTTATTTAAAATAGCTATTGTTACGATGCGACTGAATTATCTAAACAAGCGGGTTCGATTGATAAAACCCTTCCGATGTTGTAAGGCCCGGATTGAACCGTTCGCGTTTCCCTTTTTTGGAAGTTCGGCTGGACACTTCCATTTCCATGCAGAAGAAATGCGCTGATTGGTCTTGCTGAACGCTGCATATTTTTACCTCATTGCAACGTTCACCGATTTTGATGAAATTTTCAGAATATGTTTAATTGATACTGATCTACGAAAAGTGTCTTCTACATTTTCAGTATAAGCCCACATAAAAAAAAATTGTAAAATGGAACTTTTAGTATTTTCTCTACAATTCCGACAAACTGAAATTTTTTTAAATTTTTGAGGCTCCGTGAATTAAAAAACGGAATTTTAAACAGGAAGAAATCGTAGAATACGACCACATTTTTTTTTTATTTTTTCACACTTCAACCGGTGGTAAAATTTGCTGAACAAAGATATTTCTAATATGTTTTCATTAAGAAATTACATTTGCGTATGAAATGATAAATTATTTAAGAAGAATTTTATATGTATAATTTATATATAAAATATAAGGATGTGTGATGCTGTTTCACCAAGTGGCAGGAACGTTTCCTATCTCCATGATGTTGTAGAAGAGAGATAACGATAGTTTACGTAAGGAGCTGTGGAGCTCCCTCCTGCAACCTTTTTTTTTGTGCCATGCACAGCAGGGACTCTCGACCCTCTCTCGAAAAGCCAGGTCGAAATTCGAGCTGAAACTCCGGATCCTACCAAAACCAAGTATGCTAAAGGGAACTTGCCGGAAAGCTCGGTATGCGCGTAAGATACAAAAGCCCAATACTATATTAGAAGTCTGACAGGCAAAAACTCGGTATGCGCACTGCTTTAGGATTATAGTTTCGTAACGCTGGCACGTGTTTAATTTGCAATCATTATATCAATTTGTTACTATTCGTGTGTTAGCTCGCGTACTTTTTAAATAATAGTGAAATACGAAGATATTATTATGTTACTATTGGACTGCGGATCGTTATGCATTTATAGCATACGTTCGAAAATACGTGGAAACTTGTACACGAATGAGGATTAAATATACCCTTATTTCACTTTATTCAGTATAAATTAAATGAATCAATATGACAATAGGAATTTGCAAAAAGATCAGCTGCTACTGATTATGATACCTGCTTGTCTATCTCTACATAAAACCTGGATTTTTATAGATAGTTTAAATGTACGAATTACTGTGTTTCTTTAGATTGAGCATCGAATTTTTTTCCCATTATTTCCAGACTATATTAGTTTAATAAAAATCATTGTCTCCTGAAACATGAAGCACCGAATAATAAAACGAATGAAAATAGACGATATTTTACAAGGACTTTAGACGTTCCTCTAGTGCTCTGCTAGAACAAAAGAAATTGGGTCACCCGCACGCTGAATTTATATTTAAAGAATATGAATTTAAATGTATTAGTAGACACGAAGGTATTAAAAAATGAGCTTAAAAATCCAAAACGCCTGACTGAGAGTATCCCAGTGATTCAAGCGTTAAGCTAATACGAATATTTTAGTACGATGAATGAAACACACATACAGTGACTCCCATTAATACTTGGACGCTCTTTAAAAAAACGATAACTTTTTTGATATTGCACCATACGATTTGAACTTTTTTGAGAAGTGAGAGCAATTAATTTACTACATGATGTGAAGAGAAATTTTTTACAAAAATTGCAATTGGTCGGAATTGCAGAGATAATACTAAAAGTTGCATTTTACAACTTTTTTACGTGGGTCTACATTGATAATTTAAAAAATACGTTTTGTAGATCTGTGTCAATTATATGGATTGTAAAAGTTTCATTGAAATCGGTTGATGTGGGAAAAAACGACAGGCATCGAAACATGAAAATCGTGAAAAATTGCAATTTCTACCATCTTTAAACGTTTGTAGCTCATTGCAACATTGACCGATTTTAATGAAATTTTCAGAATATGTTTAATTGATACAGATCTACGAAACGTGTTTTCTACATTTTCAATATGAGCCCATATAAAAAAGTTGTAAAATATATCTTTTAGTATTTTCTCTGAAATTCCGACCAATTGCAATGTTTTCAAAAATTCTTTTCACGTTACGTAACAAAACCGATTGTTCTAACTGCTCAAAAAAATCCATGTTGTATGGTCGAATATTAAAAAAGTTATCGTCTTTGTAAGAGTGTCCGAATATTAGTGGGAGTCACTGTATGTATGTACAATAACATCAGACGACACAAAAAGAATTATGGGATAGTAACAGCGTAATCCTATTTGAACACGTTGACTGGCAAGTCAGCACCCTGAAAAGTCTTACTTAATCAAAGCATTATATCGGATTGCGTAAAATGCGCCCGACGAGTAAAAATCACGGGATTCAGCGGTCGGTCGGGAATCGATAATATTTAATTAATTCCGCGGCGGAACGAGGGAAGTTACATTAGACACCGGGCGTCCCCTATTAAGCTCTCGCGGTCTATTTCATAACTCTCCCGATGACTTCCGGTCGGCGGCGGCGGGTCAGCCTCGGAAAGACTTTTCCGCGGCGCGGTCTGCACAATCGCAATAACAACCGAAAGTTGTGGCGTTTACGTTGGCATTAACTTTGAATAATTCGCCAAGTTCTTATCTCGCGGCGACGTACATGGTGCGTAACCAGACGACTCGACGCCCCGGAACCAGAACAAGAAAACCGGCAGCCCGAGGCCCGAGGCTTTCTGTTCTGGAAATTAATGCCTCAGCGGGCCAAACAAATTCCCAACAAATTCCCAACGCCACCAGTTGTTTCGCGATTCCCGGCCACTCGCGCTACTACTGCCAGCCAGCAATTAAGATATTCCGTCCTACTTGTTGAAAGCAGTTGCACCGTTCTCTCTCTCCTCTCTCTCTCTCTCTCTCTCTTTCTCGCCCTCTCTTCGGAGAGGGAGGTTTCCTCGAAAGGCTCCTGGAACACTCGGGCCAATTGTTCACTCGATTACAGAAGTAATCTCCCATGTACTATCTTATTACTTCGTCGAGTTAATTATAGGTGATTGGCTGCTCCCGCTGATATTCTCGGTTTTCTATTTTTCAAGTGAAACTTCTTTGCCGAGGGTAACAATTTTCTGATGTTACGGAAGTCGAGAATAGCGCGAAAATTTAAACGGTTCGTTTTAAATCTTACGAGTATTTTATTGTCAAATTATTTTATACTTTTTAGTCCATTTTAAAAACGTGGTTTTTTAAATAATTATTTTTTTTAATTTCACCGATCGCACGGCATTGTTACCGCGATAATTATTGCGATATGCGTCGTACACACGAGCGCAATTTTAGATTACAGGAATTCAAGTATTCGGATTATTTTTTATTAACGACAATTTACCTACCTAAACTTGTAACACACAGCATGATGTTCGAGAAATATGTGACTTTACTGAGATGTCTATGTTGCTAAAAACTGTTACCCGGCCAAATATACTGGCAGAGAACATTGTCTATTAGTTTCTTTGTCTCTTCGGGGGCTTTTGAAATAAGCTGGACCACGTTATCATCCTGCACCCTACATTGTTAATGAAATCTCTCCGGCATTATTAGGGTTTGAACTTCTCAAAACAATCGAACCCGTGCGGTCCAAGTTATTGTGCTTTCGGAGTGTTCAAATACTAATGTGTGTCATCGAGAGAATCATTATTGTCTATCAGTTTCATTGTCTTTCCGGGAGCTTTTGAGATCAGCTGGACCACGTTATGAACCTCTAGCCTACACTGTTAATGGAGTCCGCCCGCCGGTATTAGGATTCGAAAAGAAGGAGGAATCCGCAATAAATCTGGCAAGAGGGTGGTCGGTTCACGCATGACCGACCGACACTTCGCCTCCTTTCTCTCGCCGTTCGAACCATCCTACCTCCTATTGTTTCTCGGGCTCCTCGGACTATTTGCGGCCAGGTGGGATGGATTTTAGCCGGGCCGGTCCTCGTTCGCGGTCTCCACGCCACAGAGATTCATTGCTAACTTCGGGTAATAGCTAGCGGAGAGCCCGGGCCCGCTCGTGATTTTTCGACTACGGCTTCGCCGCGCCATACAGTCTTCGCTCCTCGTTCCTTTTAGACCCTCCGCCTCAACCATTCGCTACATCCACCTGCTTCTTTTGTTATTTACTGCACGACCGACTCGGATCTTGCTCTTTCGTACCGCGCCTAAGTAGTTTAACGTATTCGTTGCAATCTGCCGGTTGCATATCCGGTGCATTTTTTAGTTGAATACCATCTAAAGACACTTTTTCTTGTCACTTTTAGTGTCATCACTTCGGAGCTCGGAACCCTCACCCGGCTAGCCTGTGCGAGTCCTGTCCGGACAGGCCACCGAGGCGCTGTAGTGGGGGTACCCGAATCTACGTCATCGACTCTCGGCCGGCCAGCGCGAGTCCTGTCCGGACAGGCTACCGGAGCGCGCTAGTGGGGGTACCCGATTATACGTCGTTGATTCGGTCGGTCCGTGTTTACACGCGCTGTCCTTTTCTACGTTCGGCGCGGTCGGCGAGTCCAAAGAAATCTCTCTCTCTCTCCCCCTCACTCTCCCTCTTACACTCTTTGGAGTCGCACTTTTGGTGTCACACTCTTTGGTGTCATCAGGTAAATTTCAGAATAACCCCCAGCCCTAAAACATATCCATGTTAAAAAGTGCTAATATATGAAGTGTGCTAAAAAATTCGAGAAACAAAGAGAATGAACTTCATTTCACCTTGAAAGACAATAACGCAGGTAACTGTAAGTCAATATTTAGAGTCAAAAGTCACTTCAAGGTCACATCACTATCATCAACAAATAATCTTGGGAAAATACATTTTTTGCAGAATGTTTACAGATTGAAGAAGATGTTTAGGTAGTAATTTAGGTAGCTATCTAACCTAGATCTTTAGGTATAGAGATGTAAATTCCAACGCCAAGAAAATCGTAGAAAAGTGTACCGAAACCAATCGGAAGTCTCGAAACTTGCCTATCGCTGGGAAACTCCAAGTCTAGACAATGGCAGACTAGCGATAGTAGCGAACGCGTGCCGGAGAATCCTCGGCTGTTCCCTGGCTTTGACGCTTCGTTGGCTTCAGCATTCGTCCCGTAGGCCGCAGAAACCACCTCCGTCGGCATCGACGAGCTATCGTCGTGTTCTTTTTTCCACGAGGCCGAGATTCACGCTCGGGGAACCGTGGACGCGAAACGACCCTGCTCTTTAACACCTTCGGACCGATTCCCGACCCGATTTCACCGGGCACCGACACTCCGATTGCGGCTGTTCCACGGTTTCAGGCTGGTCCCGGGGTCTTCCGGGGATATTTATGAGCTGACTCGAGCTACGCCGACGAAATTTTGTGGCCGGGATGCAGGTGTATCGTGCGGTCGCTCTGTTACCGTGATTTCGGTCGCGCTGAGCATTCGATGTCGTACGACGGTGATTCTAAGCCGGTGTTACAGAGTTCCCGAGGTAATTCCGCACACCGGAATTAGGTGAGATGATTTTCTAATCGTGCTGTGGTTCGCGTGAATTGTTGAACGTCCTCCAAAACACAATAACTTTTTCAAAAATTTTTCAAAATTGTAACAATATTAGTCCAGGATCCAGGGTACATTCTTACAATTGATTACTATCAAGCTAATTTTCCGTGAGTAGCTTCATTTTGATGAGACGCCCAACTTTTTCTCTTAGAAAATTCTCGATTGTGGTAGCTAACAGGGGTAGCAGAGATAAAATATGCCGATTTGACGATTCTCAAAAATTTATTACTAACTGGGTTTTTTTTTTTGTTTAATCTCAAGATAATTATTTAAATTATTCGAAAAAATATTTGTCCTACAAAATGTATGGTTTTATCAAACGAGTCCCCTCCTTCCAACATGTATCGATAAGCAACAGTAAAAAAATCAGCTGGTTAGTAATCATTTTTGATGACCTCGTTATCGATACATGTTGGAAGGAGGGGACTCGTTGATAAAACCATACATTTTGTAGGACAAATATTTTCTCGAATAATTTAAATAATTATCTTGAGATTTAACAAAAAAAAACCCAGTTAGTAATAAATTTTTGAGAATCGTCAAATCGACATATTTTATCCCTGCTACCCCTGTTAGCTACCACAATCGAGAATTTTCTAACAGAAAAAGTTGGGCGTCTCATCAAAATGAAGCTACTCACGGAAAATTAGCTTGATAGTAATCAATTGTAAAAATGTACCCTGGATCCTGGACTATATTTCATTCACATCCTAACTTTCAAGTCTCATTAAATAAAGCATCAAGAGTCTACACAATTTTTATTTAAAACGTGTGCAAGCGAATACATATATGAATCACTGTCTTCGAAGACGAAAGATTGCGTGTCTCCTTCCAATGTGAATAAATTCAGTCTGGTACGAACAGCCTAATCGAATCCGTCCGAAAAGTGAATGAAAATGAACAAGGGAGCGCTAAACAAGGTCGCTGTACCGGAGAGAAGATTGTCACCAGGAATTGAAATTCTTGGCGGCTGGTTAATGGAAAAATTGGTCGAATTTACCATCGTCGTCGTGAGAATATCGTGACCCGGGCGTAACAATTTATTCAAGGATCCTTCGGCCGATGAAGAGGCCCGCGGAGAATTTAGATAAACGGCACTCGAGAATAAAGAGTACAGGTTGCACGGTCTCACGGTTTCGGTTATGCGGAGCTTGTACTTAAAGCTCTCTCTCTCTCTCTTTCTCTCTCTCTCTCTCGTTCCCTCTATATATTTTCCTTTTTCTCCATCGTCACATAAAACCGACGCTCTCTTTCGGTCATTGCCGTGTGCCAGCGCTATTAAAAACCCTAGCACTGTGACTGTACTCGGGTCCCGGTATGTACAGCGAGGCAATCGAACGAATAGTCACCGTTATCGGTAAACGATGCTGTAATCTCTACCGCGAAGAACGTAAAACAAATGGATTCCGAGGACGACGTCTTAATGGCGTATTTACGATATTGTTTTCGAGGGAAGCTGCTGCGCCACGCTCCGTATTTCAAACGATCCCTTTATTTACCCGGCGAGCAACACGCCGCCGGAAACAGCTTTTTAAAATGTACAGTAGCTCCCGTAAAGTATTGGCACACTAAATCTCCAATCTTCGAAAAGTATCGATATTTAAACTGCCACGATTCCCGTAAAATGGGTCGTACAACACGGATTTCGAAACGACAATACTATTTGGTTAATCTAGTAGCGAATAGTCAATTCGTCGAATCCCCACGTAAATTGATCTTCATATTTTGTTAATTAATACAGGTATCCGCCACGGTGCTTAATTTTATGATAATGCTTGCGGCGTGCGAAGTTAAGAAGCTGGAAAGTTAACGCGTTAAAAAGTTAAGAAGATTTCTGCATGGAATTCTTGGTCACGGCGAGTGTCTCGCAACGAGCACGTGTACCTTACGTAAGTTAATATAATTACATAGATGAAGAAAGTGGATAAGTGGCCTGGCGTGCATCCAATTGGCTACCTGAGAAAGAAACGACATTTAGCGATGCTTTCACGAGTGCTCGTCGCCTCGTCGATAAACCAGATAAAACCCTTAACGTGATACTTAATCGCGGAACGATTGTGTTAACACTGCACATAACAAGCAAAGCGATTAAACTGCAATCTTTTGTTAAAGTTCGAAGTGCGATGTAATTTTGAAGCTTCTTTACAGGACCTCGAAAATTCTTCAAAAAGTTTTATCTTTCGAAAGTAATAATTTTCGTCTGTTAAATTAATAATTTATTACAAAAATAATATTCAAGATTGCTAAAATTAACAGTTTCAAAAATGGCACTTTAGTTCGCCGAAAATAATAATTCTCTTAAAAGCTGATACTTCGACGCATCAAAATGAGTAACACTATCTCTTTTATTTTACTAAAATATTAAAAATTGGGTACCATATTATTTTAAATATCAAATAACAGTTGTATGGTAATAAAATTGCTTCGTTAAAAATTGGATGTTTTGATATCTTGTGTGTTTTCCATTTTAACAAATAGCTTTATCGAATATTTCATTTCGTCAAATACGTAACACAACAAAACGTTAATATTGCGAAATTGGTATAAAGTGGTAATACATTGTGAAACAGTATGAATTTATACATATAAAATTTCCGAATTCAACGACTAGAAAACACGAACCACAATATCAATGGATATAGAATTCGCCCTTCGAGGGGACATTCAATGAATATTGAACATTCTCACGAAGCTTTTCCTGCGAGAGGAACCACTTTGATCCCAAGTCCTTCAATTTTCACCGAATTTTATTCCCGATCGATCCAGTTCTTCGTTCATTTCCGGTATTCCCGGCGAAGATGTGTGCCGCACTCGAATGGAGGTCAGGAACTCATTTAGGATAATAATGTCGGACATTTTCGCCGCACGCCAATCACAGTGTCCTCGGATACGGTGACTGCGACATGTGACAGAAATGGCCCGTGTTTTGACTGTGTTGCGATCTTTCTGTACCCGGAAAGACATTTCGTACCAAAATATATTTATTCCGATAAATTTTTAATAAACAAAATCTTTCAGTTACGAAATATGTACAAATATAAATTTGCGATAGTAAACAACAAATTCAGCTCTCCCAAAAATGTCTTAAATATTTAGAAGATTAAAACTACAGTCTATGAATAACTACTAAATTTACGGTAAATGTTTACATTTTCTTACAGTCTTGAACAAATGCGATCGTAGACGAAATTGGGACGGTTCAAAAAATCCCACACAAGCACAGTGGCACATACATACAAGGAACGAAACCGTGATTGGGTCGAGTATGACCCGGGAAAGCAGCAGGGTTAAGCGAGCGAGCAAGCCGCGGAGCGCTCTCGTTATAGGCGGAGAAAAGCCGCCGCGAGCGCTCGTTTGCGAAAATGCTCGGAAACTCTCGAGATGGACAATCATATTTTTCCTCGGCGTTTCTCTGTTTCCCCGGGTTTCGTTCTCTCTTCCATCCACTCCTTTTCTCCTTGTGTTTTCTGTTTTCGAAAGCGGCGCGGTCGCGGTAGCGCGAAGCACAGCTGAAAAAAAAACATCGCCCGAAGAGTCACTTTCCCGCGGGGAAAAGGAAAATACCATCGCGGATCAAGATTGCTCGTGTAACGCGGAGGTACGATACTTCCTTTTATCTCGAAACAGGCCACGTCGCTGTAAAGAAGAACCGTGGTCTCGGTTGATTCCTTTTTTTTTCTTTTTTTTTCGCGAACGCGTCCGCGAAACTTTCGCTGGGAACACGGCCTGATGATGCACCGCAACGAGCCACTTACGCGCGATTTTGAACCTGGCTGTGCACAGAATGCTTCCGGGAAGTTGCCGAGGACGTTCAAGGTGAATAACCTTTTCGCCGACTGTGGGATAATAGGATTGTTTTCGAAGAAGTTGATTTTAATGGAGTACGTGGATATTTGTGGAGTGAATAGATTATTTTTTGAAGCCGTCGTAAATTTCGTTCGAATAAAAGAGTACAGTAAAGTCTTGATCAAGGAAAACGGAAACAGTAGGATCTGAGAAAAACGAATATCTCCTTCACCGAGGGGTATACCCCGCCAGGGGCTAAGAAGCTCGTGGGACAGGTCCGGACAGGTACCGGAGCCGATGCTACTACACGATCTAAGAAACAGCACGAACCTAAGGGTTTTTCTTAGATCAAGGCATTACTGTATAGAGGAATTAGGGGAGGTTGAAATCATTTAACTGATTTTGTATTTGTTTGTAGAGTACGGGACCTTCGAAATGAATAAACTATGTTATGTCGTAAACTATATGTTTGACAATCGATATAGCCAACGTATTCACGCGAGATCGCCGATACCACGGATCGAAAGATTAGAGCTCGCACGATCCTCGAAAAAGTTTGAGTGGGATCGACACGGACCCGCGGGGCGATTAGGTCACGATCTACTTTGAAAACTGCGGACTATTAGCGAACCGATTTACCGTCCAATCAGGATATCCATCACACGGCCCGGGGATTATAATATAATTTCGATCCATCAGGCAGATAATATTGACGTGGAAGTTGCACCGCGGCTGATCAGTGATTCGATACTTCTTGCATGAGATGGCCCAGCCCCCGGATCGCTCCCCGGAAACTTCTATCCCCGAATTTATGTCGTCGAGCGACGGTAGAATTAAGGAGACCGGGCTCGCGCAATCGCGAGCAAGCAAATTGCTTCCGTCTCCGCGTGGCCTCGATTCTTAAACCAATTTTTTCTTCACGCGAGAAAGAAGATCCTCCCCGAGATTCGCTTTCCGGAACTTATACGTCTCGCGCATTCGATCTTGTCATATCAACGACCTAGACGCGGTGGATTGCAATATTTTCTGCAAGATAGAATGATACTGGGTGTTCCATATTTAGGGTGCCAGATTTTGTTAATATTTTTACATTTTTTAAATAAAAATTTCTTTTTTTTATGAGACACTTGTGTAATGTTACGGATACTACTGTCAGATGCTGATTAATTAGACTTTTTCATATTTTCGTAATTTTCAAATTCTGTGAAGCACACGTTACACTTCAAGTCTGGTATTGATAGTAGCATATATTTGAAATAATAAATGATTAAGTCGAGTCGTAAATCATTTTCCTTCTGGTGTGTCAATTTTATTTATCACCGAAACAAGCAACAATTATACATTAATCAACTGTATATTCATCATTATTTCCATTTTGTCAGGTAGCTTGAGAATGATGAGTTATTACAATGACAAATGTTCCATTACGATTTCTTCCTGGAAACGAAAATTAAAAATGGCCGATATTATTTTAAATTGTATGTACTGTTTTGTAAATATAACAAACAGAAAGTGGAAACAACAGAGCTTTGTTTTGTGATATTTTATTCTTGTTTGTCATTGCATTAACGTGGTTAAAGAAATTTTACTTCCAAAACATAAACAATGTAAATTCAAATTCTGCCTTCATGTAGAAGTCTCATTAAAATTAATGAAATAATGTATAATGGAACAGGAACAGCTAATTTAAACGTTTATTAATAATACTATACATGAAATATATGCAAATGTCAGACTTTAAAGAAATCACAGAATAAAGTGTTCGTAATAAAGTAAAAATACAACTACTATTATTACTATGAATGATAATAATAATTCTAAGGATACTTTCACAATCCCTCAAAAGTTTCGTTCACCGAAAATATGTAGATGTTTCATTGAAAATGTTGTTCTGGTGCAACAATGAAATCCGAAGTTAATTATGATGAAATGTTAAAGTCATAATTGTAATTTCAATATTATAATTATAATCTGGCGGCAACGCAATCATATTTATGAAGTGATAAACAAAATGTGGGGTGATAGTATTAGAAAAATGGCGGACTACCATGAGTAGTGATGGGTAATCGTCGAATATTTTGCCGATGAGATACGAACCGCTTCACATTGATTCAATTATCTTTTGGTTTCTATAAAAAAAAGAGAATGCTTAAAATTTCACGAATTTCAATAACGAAGGAAAATTGTCTTACACGAAATTCACGGGATATTCTCACCGATCATCCGGCGACTTACATAATAAATTGCTCTAGCATTTCCCGTTCTAAAATCCCAGGTGAAACGCACACCTTGCGTGTCTAGCGACGGAAAGATGAAAACAGGCGAGAAGGCGGAGGGAAAAAGCGCGGTGCGGCGAGAATAAAAGGAGCTTTATCTTCGAGCCAGCTTGTAGGAAAACAATTTCGCGTGGGTAGTAGGTGCTCGACCCTAATTACGATACAAGCATAACACCGTACTTACATGAATGGCTCGTACGGGGAAACGGCGGCTGTCGGGCCGTGGCTCGAATCGATAAGTCGATTTGAATATAACCGGCAATGTATAATGCGTCGCGCGGCTAACCGGCCGTGAACGCTCAACTATTTTCAAATCCGTTAATTTTCCGCTCGAAATGCTCGACCGTTCATTTTCTGTCTGTGCGCGACCGTGCGCTGCCTCGTTAAAGTTAAAGGCCGAAAGAATGGAACCAAAAAAAAAAAAAATTACAGAAAAATTGATTGTCCACGATGACCCCGACACGTTCTTATTAAATCCCTCCGATACGTCGATGTGCGTTTCAGTACGAACCGAATCGCGAACGTCCGGAACGTCTGACCGACAGTTTTCTGTTTGGACAGGAAATCGACTCGTGCTTTTCTCGTTTTCAGCGAATTTTCTACTGGCGATTGTTCTATACTTTCTCGAAATCAATAATTCATAGCTGAAGAATGGCTTTGAATAGAGTTGGCACTGTAAAGGAGAGAACGTATACATTTTTGTATTAATATTTTCTGGTTTTGTGCGTGTTCGTCGATTGATTCATGTTAGTCATCATTTATGGGAAAATTCTATAATAGAATGTCCTATATTGAAAATTTCAGTACAGCAAAAATACTATAAAACTGTGGTACAGTAAAGTCTTGATCTAAGCCGGGTCCGTGCTCTGACATAGATCGTGTAGGGCTATTATTTTTTTGTGACCTTACCGTGCCGAGCGTAGAAAAGACCGATACCGTCAATTAAACCAGGCCTGGGCAACTACTGCTCCGAGAGTCGATGACGTAGTTCGGCCGAAACAGGTCCGGACAGGCATACTCGCCCGGGTGGGGGTAGCTGATCTACGTCATCGACTCTCGGAGCACTAGTTCCCCAGGCCAGAATTAAAGCACTAAATACAGTTCAACTTATATCGTGTTTAGTGTCATTTTAATAAGAAAAATGCCACAAATAATTTTGCGAAAGTACCATAAAACCATTGGTCGATGGTTAAACACACAAAAATCCATCTTCAATTACAAAAATTGTTATCTCCTGTTAAGAGGGTTGTTTACCCTCCATAAGAGTTACAGGCTGTCGTAACATCCGCAGAAAATACACCGCCCATTGTGGCCGGGGCAGTGGGAGCAATTAAGCAGCGAGCACTTTTAATTAAATGTAATTTAATCGGCCGTTTTCGGACGCGCCACGTGGCTCCAACGCCATTCCCACGTGCACACAGCACATACACGATGAACTTTCGCACTGTGAAACCTTTCGCGGGAGGGGGGGGGGGGAGAGAACATTTATAAATGACTACGGCGATAACAGCGCAGGGTTTACGCCCGAGTCTCGTGTGAATGTCACGAGTCCAAAGAAATGAAAGGTGGAATGAAAATGTGTCCCAACGAGTCGTGAATAGAGGGTATTAGGACAACCGGAATGGAATTGAAGCGAGGCTCTCGTTATCAAACTTTTAAAATAATTGATATCCGAGACAATTACTTTCTCGGCTGTGCTGCGCGTCCGGCTGGAAATAGATGTTGTTAAAAATAATTAGGGGAACGCGCAACCTCCATTGTCCACGATAATACGCACTGTATTCAAAGCATACTTCGCGGAACAATCGGGGGTAGAATTGCGTATTCTTCCTCTGGTGCGTTTATATACAATTCAGTTATAATAAAAATACTCTCCTCGAAACGCAATACCGGGTTAGTTAATTAAATTATTTGCCACTTGGACGGCCTCGTAATGTTACTTTTTAGTTAAAAAGTAACTACGCTCGAATTGTATAAATATTGGATTGTTTCGCATTTCTATGTTTTGCATTCACATTTGCGCTGCCATTTTACAATTTAATTATTATTTGTAGTGCAGTAAACGGGTAAAAAATTGTCATGAAATGAAATAGAAATAGCAACAGCACGAAAAAGTGTTCTCCATATTTGATTACCTGTTGGAGAATCAGTTATTGCAGTTCACCTATATGGATTTTGATAATTACATTTAGCATAATTACAAGATGCGTTACAATGAATTTACAATATGCTTTTATCTTGAAATTATAGCACACCATAAATTTCTTTTAACTTCGAAGTGCGCGGCACACCATTTTGCCTCTGACGTTTTCAATGCATAATGAGGGTAATTAATTAACAGATTATACGAGGGTGCTAATTATATTAGCCGGAAATTTCGTGCGGCAACATTTAAAATTGTTAGAAAATGTCTGCGATAAAAGAGCGGCGTGCGAGTTAATATTGTTTTAAATATTATGAACAGGGAGCTCTTTTATTGCGATATTATATATGACACCTTCTTTCAACTCTTCAATTGCTTCAAATTACGCATCCCTTTGGGACGCACGGCTCTGTAAAATTGTGCGCAACAGTTTCTATTACATTAATGTTGAGGGGGGGAGAATATGCTCGCCAAATTCCGTATATTATTATTCGTTTATTTTGAATGCGCGTTGCTGCACGAATAACCACCATTAAGCCTTCCGGGAAAATAATATGTTTCTCAGCGATTGTTGTTGCGAATATGCTTGTTTGTTTCCTGATAAATTGCTAATACCTTTGACTGTCGAACGTTCGTTTATAAACGTTATTATTTTCTTTTCCGTAATACCGTAATCACGGGAACAATACCTCGCTTTTATACGGATCGTTTAAACTCTGTATCAAATAATTACTCGACGATGAAAACAAGCTGTTCTCTTTTAAAATTATTACTTTCCGGACAGTATTGTGCGGACCATGTCAAAATTATGTAACAACGATTACGACGCTTTACCACTTTTATTCGAGCAATTTTTCGAACATGTGAAAAAGTTTAAACATTTTCCAGACACCTCGACGAATACTACTTTATCATTAGCAGAGGTGCATTTAATAAAAATTCCATTCCGGGTTTCGGTGAAACTTGGAAATCCTCGCGTGCAGTCTGTTCGGCTCGAAATAAATGGTGTCCGTTCCCGAGATTGTTCCCTTTGAGAAAGGGTAAAAAGATCGTTTGTTTGCCGGCTAGCAATGGCTCGGAGGACATCGCGGGCTAACGTTTTCCTTCGGAAAAGCGTCGTGGTCAATCCTTTAAAGCGGACGTGCGGAAACAGCTTCCTCGGTACCGACTGCTCTTTTATTCCCCGATGCTCGCTGGCGGTGGGGGGGGGGGGGGGGTGGCGAAATTAAATCTGCGAGTCTTGCCAGGTAGCGAAATGAATCCGCCGTTAATCGAATGACAGGTTCCCGATAGCTCGATATTTTTTTAATGAATCCAATCGTACTGGCTCTCGGCGTCGCATACCCGATGGATACCTGCCTATGCCGCACCTAATTCCGATGACGAACGACTGACGCAGAGTTGCAGGGTAGAAAAGGGACACCGCGGAATGTTTCGAGAGAGTCTTGAACACCGTTAACAATAAACTACGCTTCGTTGCAGATTAATAAATCAGATATGTACGCGTTACGCTACTCTACAACCAACTAATTACAAAGTCGTGTTAACAGCGAGCTGCTCGCGCAGCTTTCGGCTGCTGTGCGTGCAGCATCTGGCGAAAGTAAGCCGAAATATTCGGCTGAGAATCGAGCGACAGGGTAGCGAGGCGGGGTTGTACAAATTATAATGAATCAGGCGCTCATGGGAATGATTTATCGACTGAAACCCAGATTCTTAGACGGTGTCCTTGGAAAATAGTATAGGTAGTCCAATTAGAGAAAACTCCTCTTTTGACTCGAATGGAATAAAAATATTCTAGGAATTTGAAAAGGCACGTAAAAATATTCTAATAATATTAAATCACAGTTACTTCTCACAATAAAAATACTGAGAGACTGCAATAATTTTGATTTTATTAAGTTATGAATTAAAATTTAATTTCAATGAGGTAGTTGAAACCTAACAAATTTACTGTAAACCAATTGTACGTTACACACTAAGGCATTATTATTATTATTATTTATTGCTTTAAACCATATAAGGTTTCTTACGTTCAAGTTATGATTACGTTACAATATGCCTTAATATCTAACTTACAATTAATTTACATTTTAATGTAATCGTGTGTTGTATGATTTATATTGTAAAGCAATAAATAAACAATAATATGTTCGAGTCGTTTAATTGATTTTTGGGAAAGAATTCGGTCATGTATAAAACGGTGCAAAGAATTTCGCCTAATTGAGGTAGGGACTCATTCCTGTTCTCTAACGAATGTGACAAATTAGTCGTTTTGTATGCAAATCAACCTTCTCCCGCGCAAACACAGGCTCGCAACGGACCGAAAAAAATGATCCTCGAAACCGACGCACGATCGGTCGATCGCTCGAATCGTCGCGTGTTCTGCGTGGCGTTTTGCATAATGCGTATTTTATGCGAGCACGGACCAAGTAGACTCGCGCGGCTACACCGTCGTGGACGAAAACGATAATGATCGCCAGGCAGGTACTTTATGCTGGCGTCATCACGAGATCTTCTTCGAGATCTCATCATTATCTTTTCGCGCCGGGTAGGATGAATAGGTAGAATTCCTCCTGACGTTGCAAAACCCTTTTTCTTCTGTTTGAAAATCGTTTGAAAAACTGTACGGCCGGCCAAAGAAAGGGTTAAGTACTGGAGCTTCCGAGATTATCTTGGCGCACAGTTTTTAACATTGAGCTTCAGTTTTATGATCATTGCGGTATATACAGTAGACTAGTTTCCACGAAGAAGCAGCGTTTAGTATGTTCGTTTCGCTTCTCTCGTTTGTGTTTACTTTTTGTTGTAACTTATAATTGTATTTTTAAGGTAACTGAAAGTTAACCCTTAGCACTCGAGTGGCGACTCAGAGTCTCCATAAAAATTGCTGTGCTGTTATTCAAAATATTGTTTACATTATTAAACAAGTTGGTAGCTAATCAATTACTGAGCATTTAAGTATATTGTATGAGGTGTTATATTAATTTCATATCCATAAAATAAAAAGAAATCATATGGAATGGATTATTCTAGGTCGGAAGAAATGTTTAATTTTCGAGTTAAAATAGCTCCGAGTGCAAAGGGTTGAGCAAAATAAAAATGATCGTAAGCTAGATGAGAATGTATTTCTTCTTTGAATAATTTTAGCGAGTCGAAAATAAGGTAACAATATTTTTAAATTCTTCTAAATAAATTCAGAAATTCTTCCAAGAAACTCGTCGATTGAAACACATACCAAAAATAGCCTAAAATCGAAATAAAACCACGTCTCCAGTCACATTTAGGTTTAGCGCGAACCTCGATTGGCCTCTTTCTCCCAGCCAATGAGAAGGAGGGATGATCGTCCGGGGCTCCAGTGCTTAAAGCCGAAGCGGAAATCATCCTGGTCTCGTATTCGCTGCTCATCTCGAAGGGCCAGCGAAGCAAGTGAAGCATTAAAGCTCAATAAAGTGACAACGAGATGAGCCGCGAGGTCGGGGAAAGGGGAAGAGGGGGGCGAGGCTCAATAACGAGGAAAGAGCTCGGCAATAAAGTGTAACGATAGAAAGATATCTCTTCAGATGTTGCAGAGGCCGTCGGTCGTAAGAAACCGTCGAGAGAGGAAGAGTCCGCGGGACGAGGAGAAAGAATTCCGAGCCAGGAGTCGGGCATAAAAGAGTACGAGCGGGAGACGAAGAGGAGGACGAAGAGTTGGATGAAGAGACAAGGATAGATCCTGTTGGCGGAGGGTGGACGAAGGAAGAAGAAGGCAACCGGCGCCAGAACGGCGGCCGCGTCCTCGTGCGCCGTCGGCGAAACCCGGCGACCGAAAACCAAAGGTGCATTAAACTTTGGCAACCGTACCCGCGGCAGCGTTACCACCCTCTTCGTCGTGTAAAGACGACAACGAGTCGCTGTACCAACACCCACCACCCGCAGCACACACCATCAGACTAGCGGGTCTTCTGGGGGCTGTGACCCTGCAGCCGCTTCTACTCGCTAGCAGAACGATCTTACCCCCTCGGCGATCGTTTCTCCGATACGACACGACGAGCAATTCTCCCGTCCAACCACCTATCCCCCCCCTCCGAAACCCTCCCCCCTCCAGAATCTTAGAGAACGACTGACCCATCCGATTAAACGGATCGTTGGTTTTTCATCGGCGAATCTCGAATTTGGTGAGCTGGTTCGTTAATCGACGCGAGGACTAGGAATGAGGGTTCGTAAGATTGAGAGCCTTGTCCCATGGGGTTGGGGGGTGTTATGTACTTCTAGAGCACTTCTGTTTCCAGAGATTTTGTGCCATTGCTATTTCTTGATCCTGGAGTTCAGGAATAATATTTTATTTGATGTATCATAAGAAAAAACGATAAATGCTAGTGCTCAGTGTTCGAAGTCTGACCATAGGGTCGCTGGTTTAGCCCTTTCCTCTTCATCGTCCGCTTTGTAACTTTGTATTTACGAGAGAGTGTGCCGATTCACTGGTCGCGGAACGTCTTTGTGGGAGTCCCACGCGATGTGTAATGTCTGGCACAGGGAGAGTGGGCGAGGGTACTCGTGTCGGGATACCACGGATACCCGCGTACTCGACGGCACGAACATTCACCGGGTATGTCGGAGCGAGTCAAGGCACGCGTGAACATCGATTCCTGATCGTTTCGGTGCCAGACACCAGAAGGTCCTGTCACGTGATCGTATATTGCTGCGGAAGGGCGCGGGGGTGGACGGACAGGGTGATTTCCATCGTTCTTGATAGGCGTTCGTAACTCAGAGTGCTCGATACGATATCAGATACGTATATCGCCACGGCTAGGCTGCGAGAATTTTTCTCCTCTGTCGCGTTCGTACGACGACGCGACGAATCGACCGCGAACGGAATTCAATTTCACCGGGGGATTTAATGGGTCATCCCATTAGCAACAAGACTTTCCCTGCTGCGGCCGGCGGACTCGCGTAATTTGTCACCGTTAATTCATCGACGCTGTTCTTCGGATGTTCCGCGGTTTTTGCGGAGAAAAGTTATTCGTTCAAGTCGATTGCTATTAGCGGATGAACGCGACTGTAAGTGGATCGAGGATTTTACATGTTCGTAATTTTGTTTGTTCTTTGAGGAGCTAACTCATTGTTTAGCACAGATTGCCGCTGACTGAATGCGCGAATCAATTGATTTTCGTAGACATTTGGAAATAAATTATGTACTCGTGAACTTAATAAGTAATTAAAATAATTCTGTGGGAACGCAATCGCGTATGTACATAGATAATTATGTAGAGGATCGATTGTTTTGAAGGTAAAATGCACATCGCATAGTAATATTTTGTTTGTTCTTTGAGGAGCTAACTGACTGTCTCGTACAGATTGCCGGTGACTCAATGCGTGATTCAATTCTCGTGGACATGTAGAAATAAATTATGTACTCGTGAACTTAATACGTAATTAAAATAATTCTGTGCGAATGCAATCGCGTATGTGCATAGAGAATAATGTAGAGGATCGATTGTTTTGAAGGTAAAATGCACATCGCATAGTAATATTTTGTTTGTTCTTTGAGGAGCTAACTGACTGTCTCGCACAGATTGCCGGTGACTCAATGCGTGATTCAATTCTCGTGGACATGTAGAAATAAATTATGTACTCGTGAACTTAATACGTAATTAAAATAATTCTGTGCGAATGCAATCGCGTATGTGCATAGAGAATAATGTAGAGGATCGATTGTTTTGAAGATAAAATGCACATCGCATAGTAATATTTTGTTTGTTCTTTGAGGAGCTAACTGACTGTCTCGCACAGATTGACCAGTGACTCAATGCGTGATTCAATTCTCGTGAACGTTTGCAAATGAAGTATGTACTCGTGAACTTAATACGTAATTAAAATAATTCTGTACGAATGCAATCGCGTATGTGCATAGATAATTATGTAGAGGATCGATTGTTTTGAAGGTAAAATGCACACATCGCATAGTAATATACAATGTTGAGTAGCGTTAGCACAACAAACGGAGAGTGCGCAGCGAGCACAATCCGAGAGCAGCAATCACATCCACTTAATTCAGTCCAATTTCCATTTCATGAAATAACGCTCAGTGTCTGAAGCGCCGCACCTGGACCGTAATGCAGGGTGTTGTTAACCTTATGGAGGTCAGAGGTAGACCCGTCCGGATCTATGGTACTCGAGGGACGTTTACTTACGGTCCAAACGGAAACGGGCGTGCCCCTCGGGACAGAAATATGTAGCTCGCAGGTTCGACGGCTCCGGGTATCATAATAACCTATCACTCCGTGTTGAACATCCTAGCTGACTGAACGGTAACCACTATCCCTCGTATTGTAATATTTGCGAAGCTTAAAATGATCCAGTTCCCATTCTCCGCCTCTATAACTCCTGGTGCTCTCCTTCCGAATCTCTTTAATCCGCTCACTGTCATTTTCATCGATGTTTGTCACGTGTCAGATCGTCCCAAATTTATCATTTTGATTTACTTAGATTTCAAACTTTTATGATTCCTAGCTGAGAACTTCGTACAAAATTTCTCACAAGTAGATTTAAACATTAGAAGAACTCAAAAATATTGTTATAAATATCACCGGTTACCGGAAAGTTTGCAAAAAACTTTCTTACTGGCGCATAGGATTCTGCCTGTAGGTGTGCATCAGTGACACAATCACAGGCATAGCCGGCCGCATCTGTTACAAACAGACAAGTGGTTTCGTCTCTTTCCCCTCCTAACAAAACCTAATCCAAGCCAAACTAGTATTCGTTTAAGAACCCTGTCGCCCCTGTCAGCTATACCTGTGTCTGTGTCACAGACGCACATTTATGTGCAAAATTCTAGTAAGAAAGTTTTCTGCGAATATCTCGGGAACTTGTAATTTCCGCCAAAAACGAAAGTCATATTCATATTGATCACGTCGAAACGAATAGACCGATGGTATAAAAAGCTTAGGGGTGGTCAATTTTAAAGTTCAGCTTAATAGGGTCCCGATAAGTTAACGTAAAACAGTCAGCCGTTCAAGGATTAATTATGAAATAATTCGCAACATTATGCCGACAAATATTTATCTTTGTATCGATCGTAAATTGTTTACAAGAATTGTGTTAATGTGATCGGCGCACGGGTTCGATCAGTTTTTACTAGTTAGTGGCAAAGGGTATAGCCGGATAAGGTAGTAAAAAATGCCCTTGAACCGAATTATATCGACGATGGGTCATACGATAGGGCACCCACAAAAAACATACTGTACAAAGTTTCAACCCTGTATCTCGATCCGGAGGGTAGTTATGGGGTAAAATCGAAAAATCAGTTTTTGGCCTATTTTCCCTAGTTAATGATATTTAGAAATTCTGAAAAAAATCTGACACATGTCAAGAACCCAATTACATACTTTGCAATTGGTTTCAGATTTTTAAAGTGAAAATCCTGCTTGTAAAAAATCAAAAACCTCAAAAAAATCGAAAAAATGCAGATTTCACATGGAAATTCTGGAGCGTCCAGATTTATATTTTTACAGTAGCAATATATTGTTATGGGTATTGTTCATGAATTTTTTCAGATTTTTTGGTTTGGTGCGCCGTTGTTAAAAAAAATAAAAACCGATTTTTTCGACGTTTTCTCCGCGAAGAACTAAGCTAACCTTAAAATTGTTACGTTCTATTTATTCTGTAACTCTACCAGGCACTGATGAACCTTGAACACTTGTCAAAAATAATTAAACAATGAAATCAGCTTCATTAGTATTTTTACTATGTCAGCGTATTACATCTGAAAGTATTAACCACATTCCCAACAGCTCGGTTGGCTCAGCGCGTCAGGCGTTCGACTGTTGACCTGCTTATACTAGGTTCGCGCCCGGCATACGTATAATTTTTTTTTTACTTGATTATTTCTTTTTTTTATGTCTAACTATATAATAATCAATGGTATTTTTGTAGATTTCTTTTAGAATCAATATTTAAATATTTAAAAAATATTTTAAGCTAAAATGCGCAAAAAAAATTTTTGAGTAATTGTTATTATCATCAATTTTTATGTATGCATCTTCTTAATTCTGGTAGTATTAAATATTTTCTGCAGTCCTGGTAGTGATGATCGACAGAGTCATAAAGCGAGTAGAGAAAGGGAAAGGTGAATATAAACGTAGAGGTAAAGGTAAAGGTACAGGTAAATGGGCAGGCTAAAGGTATAAAATAATAAAACACGGACACTTTGTCCGTCCGCTTTTACAAAACGCCGGTTCATACACAATAATTGCTGTTCCGCACGAAGGACGAGGTACCAAAAACGAATGCTTGAAAAGAGTAGTATTACAATGGATTATTTTCTCTATAACGGAGTATTTAAAACTCGAAGCACGTATAGATTTACTGCAGAAAATATTTAATACTACCAGAATTAAGAAGATGCATACATAAAAATTGATGATAATAACAATTACTCAAAAATTTTTTTTGCGCATTTTAGCTTAAAATATTTTTTAAATATTTAAATATTGATTCTAAAAGAAATCTACAAAAATACCATTGATTATTATATAGTTAGACATAAAAAAAAGAAATAATCAAGTAAAAAAAAAATTATACGTATGCCGGG
This sequence comes from Lasioglossum lativentre, assembly GCA_916610255.1. Taxonomy (NCBI): domain Eukaryota; kingdom Metazoa; phylum Arthropoda; class Insecta; order Hymenoptera; family Halictidae; genus Lasioglossum; species Lasioglossum lativentre. The sequence goes on along the minus strand of OU744356.1, from coordinate 9,703,976 downwards.
CGCGAACCTAGTATAAGCAGGTCAACAGTCGAACGCCTGACGCGCTGAGCCAACCGAGCTGTTGGGAATGTGGTTAATACTTTCAGATGTAATACGCTGACATAGTAAAAATACTAATGAAGCTGATTTCATTGTTTAATTATTTTTGACAAGTGTTCAAGGTTCATCAGTGCCTGGTAGAGTTACAGAATAAATAGAACGTAACAATTTTAAGGTTAGCTTAGTTCTTCGCGGAGAAAACGTCGAAAAAATCGGTTTTTATTTTTTTTAACAACGGCGCACCAAACCAAAAAATCTGAAAAAATTCATGAACAATACCCATAACAATATATTGCTACTGTAAAAATATAAATCTGGACGCTCCAGAATTTCCATGTGAAATCTGCATTTTTTCGATTTTTTTGAGGTTTTTGATTTTTTACAAGCAGGATTTTCACTTTAAAAATCTGAAACCAATTGCAAAGTATGTAATTGGGTTCTTGACATGTGTCAGATTTTTTTCAGAATTTCTAAATATCATTAACTAGGGAAAATAGGCCAAAAACTGATTTTTCGATTTTACCCCATAACTACCCTCCGGATCGAGATACAGGGTTGAAACTTTGCACAGTATGTTTTTTCTGGGTGCCCTATCGAATGACCCATCGTCGATATAATTCGGTTCAAGGGCATTTTTTACTACCTTATCCGGCTATACCCTTTGCAACTTATTAATTTCTAACATTTCGGTCTTATTTTAGACCATTCTCAAGAAAACAAAAGCGTCTGTGAATTAATTATTCGATATATGAATACATTTTAAATTACCAATATTCAAAATACCAAAACTTACTTGCTGTATATATGATGAAACGAATTTAATTTTAATGAAAAGAGGAAAAAGCTTTTTCCTCTTTTTCAATAATAAAAAGTAAAAACACGTGTGAGTTCCATGTCAGTAGACCAAACACTCATTGATCGATGTATTGACCAATCGATATTTGGCGGTGAATTCGAAACGTGACAAAACTCTGCATACCAACTTCAACATATTAAATACCATCTTGGTGTTATGGTAAATTTTTTTATACTTTAACATACAAATTGAATTCTTGTATGTGAAGATTGTATAGTATGTCTAGATTGTATGTGAAAAGGTAATATTTAGTTGTTTTGACAAAGCAACAAAAAGGCCCAAATGTATTTATATATTAAAAGCAATATATTATGCCGACATTAATGCAGAAAGGGTTAAAACCCTGAAACCTAGAAACCTGACACAGTCTATAGACGCGATAGTGTGTATCCGCAGTGATCAAAGTTCGGGGTATCGTTGTCACTGGCGCGCAGGGTTGGTATGGCGTTTCACGCAACGGGAACCTAACCGGCGCGAAACTTGCCGGGCAAGATAATTACGTGCAATCTTGGAAGTTCGACTGGATATCCATCCAGTCCCATCATCCTCGAGGAACGCGTGGTTTTGTATAGCGCGCAAGTTTCCGGCGCGGCACGGAAGCCCGGCGAGCGGGTAACCAGAACCAGCAGCAGTAGCAGGCTCCGGGAGCGCATTATGGGGTCCGAGCACTGTCAGTCGCACCTTCCGGCTGCACGCGATTCGAGGACGTTTACAATTTCCGGCAGACGTCGTGCGGCTCCCCGTCGAACCACCCTCAACCTTCCCTAACCCCCCCGTATCGTCCCTCGTCCTGCATACCTCCCCTATCGTCCCCACCCCCCACGCCTCGCCTCTCGCAGTCCTGCCGACGGCAATCGCTTGCGCAACACGTTCCGGGTAAACGGGTTCTACGCAATCCTGCTGTAATAATCCGGAAAGCCGAATTGACAGAAGACGTCGGTTACCGTGTACGTGCTTGTTCCCATCGACGTCACTGTTAACCGTGACGTGAACGTTACCCGCCAGACACCGGAGGGTGCCCTACCTACCCCAATTATGGCATTTTGATACGCGTCTTTCCTCCTCGGACCTGTTCGCCCGACGAGTTCCTCGACATCTTCGGAGGCACTACTGTGCTTTCGTAGACTTCTAGACTCGTCATTCAGATTTTTACCTTTAACCCCTTGCGCTACGATTTATTTTACAGTACATCAAGTGACTATTACTTTATGAAAATAGCAAGAATTTATCTATCAAAATTTTCAGCCATTTTTTAAATAGTAATATAAATTCGCAAATAAATAGAATTTGAAATCGTACATTATTAAAACCTCAATTTAAGTAGATTACGTTGTATTATTCTACAAAGTTCAATAATATATGGTTTATTAAGTATATTTTCCAAAATTCCTTCAACTCCCTGAAATGGACGGTTCCTGAGGTCATTCAAAGCGACATTTTCCTTTTCCAAAATCTCCGCTGCGGCTTTGTTTAGGAGTTATTAACGAAAAACGCGGACCAATCAGAGCGCGACCTAGTCGCGTATTGACAAAGCTGGTTCAGCGCGCCAGCAGTCGTCTGGGTCTATGAGTACTTGATACTTTCGTCATCGCAGATACGCGGAAACCGCCCGTGTTGATCAATACATTGTGACGTAACACTCATAAAAACACTGGTATAAATAGTACAGTAATTTTCGATACACCGCGGTGGGTCGGGGCGGCTTTCGTCGTATTACTAAACAAATCCACGGCGGACAATTTGGAAAAGGAAAATGTCGCTTCGAATGACCTCAGGAACCGCCCATTTCAGGGAGTCGCAGTAATTTTGGGACACCTTGTATATGGGATATAGGACATCGAACACTAAACGTACCAAGCATTAAAAGTATCTAGTACTTGGACAAATTCCATTATTTTCCATAAATGGATTTCTATAATTCCAATAATTGGAAAATATAAAACCGGTCATTTGAAGTAATTTTGGGATACCCTGTATGTGGGATATGGGACAGCGAACGCGTTAAGTCATAGTTAACACTAAACGTACCAAGCATTAAAAGTATCTAGTAAATATTGCCATATAAAAATGGTAACACTAAATTCGTTGAGATTGTCTGTAATTTTCAATATAATAGATTAATAGATACTTGGACAAATTCCATTATTTTCTATAAATGGCTTTCTATAATTCCAATAATTGAAAAATATAAAACCGGTCATTTGACCATAGTAGGTATAGTGTTAAAGATCGGATATTTCATATGGCAACAACCTAATGCGCGAGTCCAAAAGCCGCCAGCGACACGAACACTTACAGCGAGCGGTATAGCCGTCTGTAGGATTCATATTGTTCAAATTAGCCAGCGTTACAGGAGAGGCAGGAGATATCGTACAATTATAATCTCGCACGAAAGATTACACACCGTGACGGTTGGTTCTCATTTAGTTGGTTGGATACTGGTCGTATACCGAGGACCTGTCAGACCACACTGTCGCGCAGTTGGCTCATTTCGTCCGACTTGGGCTGGCATCGAGTGAGGATTATCAATTAAACAACGAACAAAGGTCTTGTCCGCGACAATCGAGCACGCGTCGCACGTTAATGATTCATCGATCGCTCTTGATACGCATTCCGCGGCATCGGCTTGGGAGCTCCTCTGTGTGCTTGGCAGCTGTCATCTTCTGTTAATTGGATCGTGCGCGCTCCGTATGATCGTCGGTTTCCATAAAGTTATTCCGTCTGTGACGATGCTCAACATCTAGCATCGCTGAGACCAAGATTATACTATGAAGCATTAGCATCGGTGAATAATCTTTCCCGATACTAAGACACTCTCGTTAATCCGTTCACAATCGTTCCTCTAAAACAAGATTAATTTTACGCTATTTTTACAATGCTTGCTATCAGTGATAATCACCAATTACAGGATAAAAGAAGAACAAATACTATGACGTCATATCACACGAATAAAATAATTGCCAAGTAATGCATATTCAAACATAAATGATAAAAATTGTTGGTATCCACAGCAACGTGTTCAATCATCTCACTGAAAATTAGTTGACTCTACAACATTTTTTTCAGCGCCAATTACAAGCACAACTTAAGGAATTTTTAAAACTGAGGTTATGATTGAATTAAGTAGAGACTTAATTTGAATTAAAAGTTTGTTTTACACTAAACGTACCGAGCTATAAAAATAGCAGGCACTAGTCGCCTTATAAAAATTACAAGATTTAATTTATTTAGACTTTGCGCGGTTCTTATTGTAATATGTGCTATAATCCTTAGCACTCGGATGGCGACTCTGAGGCACCACTGAAAATTGCTATGCCATTCTTAAAAATATTGTTCACATTATTATTTTTGTTCGTATTTAATAAACTACTAGACATTTACATATTACATGAGATATTATATCGGTTTCATATGCAAAATATGGAAAAAAATTGTATAGAATGGAAATATTCTAGAACGGAAAAATCTTTCGTTTTTAGTGTTAAAATAGCTCCCAGAGCAAAGGGCTAATAAAGATATTTATTAAGTTATTTCTTACTTAAATTGTAAAATCAAAAATCCAGAACCGGTCATTTGACCGGTCATGGTATGGTGTTAAAGCAAAGTTCCTAAAGAGCTCGTAATGCAAGTGTCGTGTAAAATAGAGTGGTAATGAACTCGTGTAAAGTAAAGTTACAAAAGAGCCTGTAGGTAAACGAGGAAATTCTGATTGTCTTGAATGCATGGTACAGAAAACTCGGAAAAATGATTTATTTAGTAACGATGTTGAAGTATTAGATTCAGCAACGTGTTTCTGTTATTTCGTTCGGTAATAAATTGATTCGGTAATAGTTTCTGGAAAATGTCTCGCGGGAAATATTGGTTTGAAAAGGTCCGCTCCATAAATTCCCTCCTCGACTACTTTGCTTCGTGAAAATTTTATCAAGCACCTCATCTTCCGCGATCGTCCGTTGCACATGCGTTGCGTAAGTACTTACGTCGATGTAATCGTAACGAAGTGACTACGTCAGTTATCAACGATGCTCTTTGATCGAGGGAGCGGGCAAAAAAGATGCACTCCCATTATCGTTCTACGTAGTTTATTCTACGAAGTATAATATTCTGTAAACGAGGTGCACGCGAGCGAGCCTCCCACGTATCCTGCCCGACACGCATTGCCGGTGAAAATTAATTTCGTCCTCGCTCTAACTTCCAGCGCGTGCCAGAAATTCCTAGCTTTTACGGTGTCGCTATCGCGTGTTTTTAATTCCTATTTTCTAGCATCGCTGAAATCGCGATAACACGCTCGGCACAAAAAAAATTCGCTAAACACCGTTCATAACGGTCTCCACGGTTTTTACGTTAAATACGTCTGCAATAATGCTTCTTTTAAGCTCCGACATTATTTCCATCGGCAAACGGATTAGCAAAATAAATTTACTAAACAAATTATCCCAATAAATAGACTATCCGAACCGATAGCTCGGAAAAATCGATTCTAAAATCTCACATCGTTATATAATTTATTAACGTTCTCGAGGGCGCAAATGGAAACTGGATGATCGTAGTTTATATCCATTTAGGTTTGCAAGACACTTTGATGTAGAAAAATCGATGAATCCTCGGATGAACGCGATCGGAATGGAAAATGTTGAAAATATTTTCATCAAGAAAATACCGTAACCGAGCATAAAAAGAAAGAAATGTTTCTGATTTATGCGAATCTTCCATTGTGAATGGAATCATAGAGAATGATGCATCGTAAAGATGCACACGCGTTATGCACTCGACGAGCTCATACATCGTTTAACTTCGCCGAAACTCCAAAAAAGAATTCTCCTCGTCGAATAAACGAGGCCGGAACTTTCGAGCGGCGGCGTACACAGAAAGTTTCGGAAACATCCTCAATAATTTACACGAGAGGTGACGAATTTATTCGTCGGACAGAAAGTTCACGGTTCGTCCGTTCCGTGTGTGTGTTTGTGTGTGTGTGTGCACCCCAGCAAATTTTCCGAGGGTGTTCGAACGCGAGCCAACACCTCGCAGCGCCAATTGTGCTCATTAATCCTGGCAGGAGAAGCAGGTGACGCTGCATTTTCCAATTTCTCATCGAATCTTCCCCGCTCTCATGAATCTAATTAGCAGGAAGCAAATTGGCAAACGCAAAGACGTTTCTGGGGCCTGGCATTCGTTGATAATTCAATAGACAAAGAGAATATTAATAAGTCTTTATTGTCCCGAATTTACGAGAAATACTACACTACCCCTGTTAATTCTTATGAAAATTTGCAAGCTTTGTTTCGGGAAGCTCGTTCACAACAATGGTGTGATACTTTACAAATTCACATTCTACGACATTCAAACGACTTCTATGATTTAATTTATTCATGAAAATCCGAATTTCATAATTTATTGAATACGAAGATCAACTAACAAGGGAAAATATTCAGTTGATACACGCCGATTTTGATGAAACTTATGTGAGATATAGTTCTTCCAAAAATATTTCACACGTATTTTTTTTATCGGCAACCATCTACTCTGAGGGGGTGAAAACAGCCCTCGAAGTCAGGGGTCAAAACCACATTTTTTGAGGAAAAAAAAAGTTTGTTAAAAAATTCTTGCGCGACTACATTTCCCATTGAAAACACACGCAATTTAAAAAAAATTCAAATTTTTTCGACCTCTGGTTTCCTGGATATCTCAAAAAATATGGTTTTGACTCCCAACTTTGAGGGCTGTTTTCACCCCTTCAAAGTGGATGGTTGCCGATAAAAAAAATACGTAGTAAATATTTTTCGAAGAACTGTAGCTCACATTAGTTTCATGAAAATCGGCCATTCTCATCTGAATATGTTCCCTTGTAAGAAAATAATAATTCACTTAAAGAACGTCAACCTAAAAATAAACCAGGCTTCGCGACAATAAACTACGATCTACGCAAAAGGTCGCTCATCTAACCAGTTACAGCAGGTCCCGCAAACGTGTAAACTTTCGGTGAACAAACAATTCCGCCCCCGCAGGAGCGTTAAAAATGACGCGAGATAAATTTCTAGGGGGTGGGTCTTAAGTTCGAATTTGTCAGGAGAACTCGTATATATCCTGCCCGTTTTATTTCCGCATTGTCGCGCGTACGATCGCTGTAAATTCGTTGATATTTACGAGGTGGTGTCCACTCCGTAAACCAGGCATCGATTTCCGAAAATTATGCCCCGCCCAGCGAAGGGGACACGGTCTTCTAGTCAGCACTTCGAGGTCTCGCAAAGGGTGGAAAAGGGTGGGAAGGGGTGGCAGAGGGTGGACGGATGGTTGTGAGGGTATCGACGAGATTATTGTGAATCGTCGGGCGTCGAGTGGCGCGCGTGTATCTCGAGGACGATTCCTCCTGTCGGCGCTGCCGCGTTTATGGAATCCGCCCCCGCACAAAGATAGACAATACAGACGAGTGCTGGCGCCACGGCGTCTACTCTCTGATGGTATTATTCCGTCAGACCGGGACGCCAGTCATCGGATGAGTGCGGCATTAATTGACCAGAATTTTGAATTTGATCGATCGAGCTTTGTTCGCTCACCGAAAAGGATCACGCCCTTTTAACATTACACCTACCGCCATCGGTCAAATGGCAGGCTTCTCGTATTTTAGTCGACAATTATGAAATTCGCGAAGCTCTTTCCATGGGAAATGATTGAATACAGTTTTTTAAAAATCTAATTCGATACTGTTACTTTTATAATTTTTTTTAACAAACACAAATATTATTGTGACCGATTACTTCTAGTGAAACTTTTGTTCGTATAATAAAGAATTCGGATAATCGCGACTCTTCCGGAATAGAAAACTAGGTTCCCAACACCTCTTGACTTAATTCTAAATTAGCTACTTGAAGTTCATTCAGCCACTTCAGTTTTATCCTTCGTTATGTCTAGCTTTCCTTTTATCTTCGGACAAGAAGTGGCTGCTGGAATATATTATGCAGCCACTTAGGTTACCTACGCCGAACGTCTCACGCTAGGAATATGTAAACTGATTCTCTGATATAAAATAGTACAAGCCTTTTCAAAAGCATCGATACCATAATTTATTTAAAATTCATGAATAATAGCTTAGATTCTTTTTTCAAGAGGAAAAATAAATACTTACCCCAATAAAAAATATCGCGGGAGCTCCTCTACATCCCCTGCAGCAATCCTGAAACAAACAATTGTATTGTAAATAACTGGCTCCACGACCTAATTTTGTTTAAATAATGTTAACCCTTTGCACTCGGAGCTAGTTTAACTCGAAAATTAAACATTTCTTCCGACCTAGAATAATTTCATTCTGTATGATTTTTTTCATTTTATAGATATGAAATTGATATAATACCTTATACAATATTTAAATATTTAGTAATTGATTTGATAGCACCATATTTAATAATGTAAACAATATTGTGAATAATGGCAGAGCAAGTTTAGTGGCGACTCAGAGTGCTAAGGGTTAAATTAGTAACTTCGAATCTAAGAAATCCCAATGGCTACGCGAATAATCGTCGTGTTAATATTTTCCTTTTCCGTGAACAAACATCCGGTCCCACGGTTTTCTTTGCCGGGCACGAATAACTGGGTCACGGTAACGCGAAAATCGCAGGACTCTTAAATTCCCGATTTTACGGTCACCAACCAATTTTTCCGAAAACCCGATAAACACGCTGAAGCAGCAAACATCGGGGTGAGAAAGGGGCGTCTTTGCAGCCCTCCGGAGGGCAGAGGGCGGGAAAATTCTTGAAGATTAATGACGGAGGACACGGCTCCGCCATGGCCGAGGGAATTTTGAGTCGAGAAGAGAGAGGAGAGGTTTGGGAAAAGGCGAGGCTGCGCGGATAGGCATCGGCCTAAGGAGAGCTGCGCCCCCGCCCTCATTTGAATAAGACGGCAGTTAGTTGTGTTTACGGTGTACAGCGGCTGACAAACGATTACAAATTGTCCCTCTGACAAATCGCCGGACATTACTCGTGCACTTTTGGCGCGGCCAGCTACCGCCCGCTTCGCTGACTCCGACGCCCACGCGACTCCGATGCCACCGAGCGATACTAATTGCGACGCTACGTGAACATTTTTGTCTACCGTCTGCCGCGGACAATTCAAAGATTGCCCAAAGTGCCGTGCTATTAGGGTGGAGCATCCCCTGTCAATGTTGTTTCTTATCCTGGGAGCAAAATGGCACTTCAGATTTTAGGACTCTGAAACCCGTTCAAACTATTTTATTTGCAATTAGCAATTAAGGGGAATTTTCATCTTATATTGATTCGAAAATTGCTCCACATGTCATTTTCTTAGTTATTTCTAATCCTGGGAGTAAAATGGTACCACTTCAGATTTTAGGACTCTGAAACCCGTTCAAATGGTTTTGTTTGCAATTAGCCATTTAGGGGAATTCTCATCTTATATTGATTCGAAAATTGCTCCACATTTTCTTAGGGTGGAATAACATCCAACAATATTGTTTCTTATCCTGGAAGCAAAATGGTACAAGATTTTAGGACTCTGAAACTCGTTCAAACAGTTTTGTTTGCAATTAGCCATTTAGGAGAATTTTCATCTTATATTGATTCGAAAATTCCTCTACATGTCATTTTCTAAGGTTCGTATATCATCCAACAAGGTTATTTCTTATCCTGGGAGTAAAATGGTACCACTACAGATTTTAGGACTCTCGAACCCGTTCAAACGGTTCTGTTTCCAATTAGCCATTTAGGGGAATTCTCATCTTATATTGATTCGAAAATTGCTCCACATTTTCTAAGGTTGGAATATCATCCAACAAGGTTATTTCTTAACCTGGGAGTAAAATGGTACCACTTCAGATTTTAGGACTTTGAAGCTCTATTCAAACGGTTTTGTTCGCAATTAGCCATTCAGGGAAATTTTCATCTTATACTGATTCGAAAATTGCTCCACATGTCATTTTTTAGGGTGGAATATCTTCCAAAAAGGTTATTTCTTATCCTAGGAGAAAGTTCCATGATCCAGGTATTAAAAAATAAAATTTCCATTCGTTTCAGTTGACTGACGCGCGATACATTGGTCCACGAAAGTTTTCTAAGGAAACCGAATTTGTAACTTGATTTTAGATTCAATTGACCTACTTTCTGTACCGAAGCCAACATGTTATAGTTAGACTGGAAATTTCTTGGAAAAATAAAATTTCCATTCGTCCAAGATGTAGGATACAGTAATCCACCGAAAACTTTTTCTAAAGAAAATGAATTTCTAACGTGACTTTACCACCAGCTCGAGGGTTGTTATTCGGCGTGCATAATTACCCGATTCTTCATGCGGAGCGTGACAGATTCGGTCGGTTCTGATTGGCCTTGATTGCGAGTGGTTGTATTACGTCTTTCGGGCGTATCTTTTCATCGTCGCGAGCACGGGAACGTGTTCTCGGTTTCGAATGCGCGACGAGTGCCACTCGACGGCACGAAAAGCGCGCGAGTAATGCCGGTCGCATGAATAGCCCGTGTCCCGGTATCGCAACGTATCTATCATGCTCCCGGCGGAACGTAAAAAGGGGGATCCGACGGGGCTCCGCGGTGAATCGTTGCACGAAAATTTGTCTGCCTCACGTGGATTCCTATGTTAATGGAAGATAAATGGTATTGCGCGATGCACCGGAATGCAAACTAGCCGGGGACGGGGCCGCGAAGCCCTCCCGAGAAGATTGATATACTACTCCGTGAACTTTCATAAATATCCTGGAAATATTTGATACCCAGATTTAAGACATTTATGACTCCTCAGCAGACAGACACCCTAATGAGACCGCGCGGAGATTTTAAACATTGATCAACGGTTCGCAATTTTTCATCTAGGCAATTAGCAGACTGCGTCTCTTTATGCAAAATAAAAAATTGTCTGCATCAATCGCAAGACATACGGGGCCAAACAGAATTATTCTTCTCTCTTTAACCCGGCGTTGGTAAGGTGGGATCCCATAGACCCACCGAAATAATATATTGCATTACAGAAATAAATACCTTTTTCATGAATATGAGATTAGAAATTGCTTAATCCGTCCCTCATTTCACGAACTGGATATGTCCCTCGGTGTCAAATTGACACAAAAGATCAATGAAATAACAAGGTAAACAGTTATTTTTCGATTTTTTAAAATTCAAATTGATCAGTTAACATTTGCATTTAAGATTTTCGCTTATGAGTTTCGCATTAAAAAACTAAAACTAACGAAGTTTCGATCAAATGTACCTACAAATAACAGGACACTATTACTAAGGGTGCGGTTATAGTGGAGCGGCGAGCAGCGATGATAGCAGAAACAAAAACAAACTACTTTTTTCTATCTTTTTCTTTTTCATTTAATTACATCTGTTTGTTTCCATCGCGCTGCTCACTGCGCCGCTATCATCGCTGCTCGCCGCTCCACTATAACCGCAGACTTATTTCGGGAAAACTGTGTCAAATTGACACGAGGGACGGATGAGGATTAAGATGCTTGTAATTTCACAGAGTAAAAACGCAGAACCACGAAATTAAATTTTTATTATTCAAAAATACTTAACTAACGAAACATCGTCAGTGTTCAACGAAAATCTACAATCTCTGGGGTCCGCGAGACCTCGCCTAACTAACGCCCAGTTAACAATTTCCAGGAGCTGAACAATGTTGCCATAAATGCGTAGAAATTCGCTGTTCCGATAGTAGGCTTTTACGAATCATTTGAGCAAGATCTATGAAACAGTCCGATTATATATCGACGCGTTACGTTTCCGTGTATCGGTTACCGCAATTCAATGCCGGGTTTGTTAACGACAGTCAGCGATCTAGATAACCGAAGTATCCCAACAATGTTGCAGTATTGAATCGAATCGATGCAAATGGGAACGGGAACATGTTGCGATATGGTGGACATATCTGCACGAGAGAAAACATTACCTGTACCTGCGCGTACAGGTAATTAGAATCGCAGATGCGTGTATCGCAAACGTATTGTAGCGAAACCTGTCAGTCGAATGATATTTTATTAATCAACAGTAATCAACTATCGCTGCGTTCTAACTGATCATCGAGGCACATTGACGTCAACTGTCTACCAGAAAATGATGTTCCGGTCGGGAAGCACTTTATTAATAGGCATAGAAGCTGTATTCTGCAAACAGTTGGCCAACTGAGCTGTGCATTAGCTTACTGTGAACGCAGAATTACATTCAGTCTAGGATTCTATGTTGGATAATTAATTAACATTAACTATTTTAACTAAAAAACGAAAGATTTTCCCATTCTAGAATATTTCCGTTCTATACAATTTTTTGTCATTTTTTGCATATGAAACTAATATATACTACCTCATGTAATATGTAAATGTCCTGTCGTTTCTTAAATACGAACAAAAATAATAATGTGAACAATATTTTTAAGAATGGCATAGCAAATTCAGTGATGCCTCAGAGTCGCCATCCGAGTGCTAAGGGTTAAACCATATAAGGCACAAAATGTCAATATCAAATTGCTGCGTCAAAATGAAAGTGATGAATTTTAGAGAAGTGGTTCAAATGTTCAATTAGACACATTTCTAATTACAACCATCAATTTCGCCAAATTCTAAAAAAATTTCAAACCCAACGCACAACCAGCTGTTCCAGTTTTCACTCGAACTCTTCCAAGACTGTACGAAAGATCGTCCTCATGTTGCAGTCTAATCCCCTCTCACCATAAATATGCGCACAAACCTGTCCATTAAAAAACGCACACATAGATTTGTCTAGCTAGAGAGAGCCCCTGTATTCATGGTTTTCATAAAGACTGACCGGATGGTTCTTCACAGGCCAGGCCGTCTCGTCGGCATATAATAGAGCCTTCCCGACGATGGCTCCTTTAAAGAACACGCTTGCGGCCGGCATCATCGACTTTGCCCGAGCTCCGACGCCTATCAGATGATGTAACCGAGCCAGCTTCCAGCGAACCACCCCCCCCCCCGCCAACGCGTCTCTTCGTCCGAGCGGTCTTTTAGGCGCCACAACGGCTACCCTTCGCTAGAGCCAGCCAGCGTCCTCCACGTGGGTCGATAACCACGCGTCTCGCTGCATGCCGGGATACACCACTGGTCGCGTAAAATTTCCAAACTTTTGGATTCGGGAGTGAAATTCTTGACTCGGCGGAAAAGATAAGACAATTTTACATTTTCTTTATTGCGCCATTACCATTTACGTCTGCCGTCTTTGCTCCAGCAGTGTTATCCTCTTTCGGGGGTATAGTGGGGATGGGTCAGGCAAATTTAAGCATTGCACTTTCAGTGAAATTTAATCGAGCACTATCATCCTCTCTGTATCTTGCTAAATTACACGGACCCCCGTTCATTCGGCGACCAGCTGAAAAGACCAGTTTTGCGTACTCTCTCGCCGGTCGGACGCTATTACCCGGCGAAAGTGGGTCGGCCCGACGGTGAATGCACATTGCACGCTGCAGACCTGCACCGGAATCGATTAATGGGCCATAGTTTTTGCTCCCGGGAGCCGGTGATCATTCGTGGATCCCCACGATAGCCATCGGGATTGTTGCCTCGAGCTGAAGTTCCGGCCGTGAGGGTGCTGTTCCGAAAGTTTCGACGCCGCGCCGCGCCTGGGACACCCGCGTTGGTTTATTGTCAGCGAAGGGCTCGAAATTTGACGCCACCGAGGAGGGATCCAGCTTCCCGTTTTTGCTCGGTGACTTTTCGCTGAATTACTCGGTCGACGCGAAGAATACTGTGTTTCTACAGCTGGACCAACTTTTGGCCTAGTTCACTTTCCGCTGGGAATTTCCCGATGGTCTCTTTTTTTTTTTTTTGGAGACTTTGTAGCCGAGTGTACCGGACGACGACTGTTTTCGAATTGTCGGAGGTGTGCTGTTACAGAATGCTCGATTATAATCATTGCAAAAATTGCGTTTATTGCGAGATACTGGACAAAAGAGGACGCGACTCTAGATTTCCATTTATTTCTATTTTTGTCGCAGCGAAACATTTGACGATTCATTTTTTTTCTTTTGCGAGCACATTTTTCGAGATTTGCAACCGCTACGACCCGAGGGTTGTTGTTTTTTACTCGAAATGTGGCCGTGCGCGCTACTAGAGCATAAAAACGACCATAACTCTGTATCAATGTCCAGTGGTGCACTGTATTTATATGAATTTTTGTTTCATTGTTTTTGCGTTCCACGTGCGCCTGTGATGTCTGTGTCGCGCACGTTGCGGAACATGCGTATAACATTCTTGATTGCAGTTTCTCTGCGAGATGCGCGTTTGTTATTTAAAACATTCTGAATATGACATTGGCTCTAACTAGGACGTAGGGGAGCAAATACAAAACCATTAGAAATTAATCGATGCGTTAACTATTTATTCGCAAGTGTAATTGATAGACTGCGGATCTTTGTGAAAAATAAAAAGCGACAACAAGATCAGGAAACAACTCTCGATGCAGTGTTTGCAAGACATTTAGACAATATTGAATCAATAATATTTATATCATATTTTAGCTATCACAAACCAATTGTTTCAATGATAGAATCATAGAAAATCATAGAAAAAATAATGAAAGATAAAAATTTGCGACGCAAAGAAGGAGACCGTATGGGAAATGCTATGAACTATGTCTCTTTCTTTCCCATACGCTCTCCTTCTTTGTTCATTATTTTTTCTATGACTTTAATTAATGTGCTTTAATTAATGTAAACGTAGTTGCACAGCATTTTCAAATTTTCTTGTGATAAATGCGAAATTGTGATAAATAATAATTTAAAAAAATAATAATTATTTTAAAAACCACGTTTTTAAAATGGACTAAAAAGAATAAAATAATTTGCCAATAAAATACTTGTAAGATTTCAAACGAACCGTTTAAATTTTCGTGCCACTCTCGACTTCCGTAACGTCACTTCCGTAACATCAGAATATTGTTACCCTCAGCAAAGAAGTTTCACTTCAAAATGTTCTGAATCGATTGTGAGAAACCGTCTATAACGCCGAGCGATTTGCTCTGTCTTGAAAATTGTTGAATCCTCTGATAACGTGAAAAATAATTGCTCTGCCAGACTTTCCGAGGCTGTCTTTGATTACCTCGAGGAATAAGCGATGCTGAAGAATGCGTTCCAAGGAGGGCTCTAAATTACAGAAATGCTTAATGCGCGCCACAGCTTATCTCCTGTCCCGAGTTCAACGATGTACGACCGAGCAAGTGAGCCGTGATTTACAGTTTAATTCAGGTAGGCAGTGGATTAAACCAGCGTCTTTCAAGAGAGACCGAACAGTCGGATTTATTGCGTTTTTTTTTTCGATAGCTAGCTAAAAAGAGTACGGAGAATGAGAGAATGAGAGAGAGAGAGAGAGAGAGAAAAACTTGGACAAAGATCATTCCCCAGGCTTCGAACTCCTGATGCGGCGAAACAGGAGCAAACTATGACGGGATCGAAGTTATAAGCTCCCGCAGAATATTGTCCATCAGTTATTTAAAGAATTTGTTCAAAGGAAAATACACCTGCTGGATATGATATTACGAAATATTTGAAGTTCTTCGCCGAGGTAGGAATTCCGCCCGACGGGATATTTACATGCGACTCAATTACGCTCCCGAGGAATTCCAAACACGATCTTATGCGATATTGTGCCCGAAATCTTTCGCAAACGAGAGAGATCCGGGAAACAAGAGGAGCAAAGTCAATACGTAGCATACAGTGTTTGCGGAAAATAATTTTTCATTAATAGGAACACTCTGGATGAAAATCGACACTTTGAAATACAAATATTCCGGGAGCAAATAAAACTATTTATATTAAATATAAACTCGTCGAAGGGGGAGTATTTTTGTAAAAATTTTGACCCTTCGTTCACTATTTATTCTGTATGTTAATATTGGATCGTTTGACAATTTTACGGTAAAATAATTCCGTAAAATTCAAATATGCATAGTAATTTAGGTTGCAAAAATAATTGTCAATTTTTCCAAAGATGTTTGAACCTATTCTTAGACAGAGTTGAGCTAAATTTTCATCTGAATAAAAATTTCGGATAACGAATAAAAAATAAAAAAATTGTTATTCATTATTCGATGGTTTGAATATAAAAAGTATCATTATTCGACGAGCATTCGACCTGAATTTATCTGACGAATAAAGAAAATTTTTTTTTTACGAAGCCGCTTTATTCGAATTTTGAATAATTTTTTCATCTTTTATCTGTATCTTTTATTCGAAGGCTTCGAATACACCTTTCCACAACTACTGCCAATTCTAATAAACGCGAACCATCGAATAATGAATAAAAATTTTTATTTAGATGAAAATTTTGCCCGACTCTGTTCTTAGAGACGAACTGTTTTTAATATTTTAACGACCGATAGACCCGTCTGGTGCGATGCTATCCGATTTCTTTTTTCATTGAAGAATTACGAGGCTTCAAGCTCAACGACATTTCACGAGCACCGAGCTAATAATAAAGCGAATGAAAACATGGACGGGCAAATATTCCGCCGGTATTTTCCCTCTCGGCGAAGGGAAAATGGACCACGGTTCTCCAACGTGACCGTTAATGGATTTCCTATCAAAATTTTGGAACTAATTCCATCGCCGATGCATAGTCGGACGCGGAACAAAGCTCGCGTGGCCACGCGGGTAATACACGTACGAGCGTCCGCGAAGATGGTAGCCGTTTTTCGCCCCCATTTCACACGGTTTGCCCGATTACTCGGAATTGAATTCATTCTGTAAATTCCGTTCCATTAAACTTTTTTTCGTAGCGCCGCGCGCGTTCACTGAATTTCGAAGCTTACCGTGCCCCGCTAACTGGTCCAGCAATTTATATGTAATCATCTCGTCCGCTAACGAATTCGTTTAAAATCAATCGCAGTCGTGTACGGATTTTATCGTCGCTAAATATAAAACTAACAAAAACACCGGCGAACGAGATTTATTGGCAGATTAACTGCGTTTTTACGGCGAATCGTACGTGCACATTTTTTGACGAACGTCAACGGAGCTTTTTCTGCGATTTACGTTCGTGGAAAATGCATTTTTAAACAAGGGAAAAACGGCTCTTCCGAAACTGTTATGCATCTTTATGGTTTTTTGTAAGTTGCGAGGAAACCCTTAATTTCAGCAGCATTTTTCTTTAAACAAGTTTTAGATCACTTGTTAAGTAGCGAAAAAAATATTTCTAATAATCTTTATCGTTCCTTGTAAAAAAGACGCTAGTGTGAAAACCATACATTCTACAGTGTTAAATGTTAAAACAATGTCGCTCGTAAATTGCTATAAGCAGAATTTTAATGTTTTCGGCGCATTGGTTCGATCAAATATTACTAAACAACTATTTGCAAATTAACACAATATCCTTTCTCAACGTTTCGATCTTCATTTAGATCATTTTCAAGAGAATAACAAGAAACATTGCGTCTGTAAAATAACAATGAGAAAACATTCTACAGTGTTGTTTAATTCCCCATTCAAGATATTTGTACGAACCTAATACCAATTATTAAGAACTTGTTAATTGTATCACAACCATTTTGTTTTCAAGATTTATGTCATTTATTGAGGACAGAAAATAATACTTTACTCCACTGGTCAAGATTTTAGAAAGCCTCGAGCGATCCCTATGGTCAAGATTAACATGCTTACTTAACTATTGTTTGAAGAGTACTAAATACAAGACAAATGTATGTTCTGTCAGAATACATATTAATTTTATTTTTAAATAATAGTCACGTCAATCGCCGTTGACATAGTACTCGTGTTAATCGTATGTTAAACAATATTCATATTAATGCATCATTTTTGAAGACTGAAAAATTACCACCATGAAATAAATGATATTGTGAAAATAAATGACGGAAAGCAGTGGCGCAGTTCCATGCATTAAAAAGCTTTCACTGAAGTCTGGTAAATTGACAGTTCCCGCGCAATGGAACATTACCACCTCGTTTATTAATTTCCATGTTTGCCGAACATCGATGATATTTCAGCTGATTAATTACCGGTGCCGACGCGCGACGCAGAGCCTAATTGACTCGCGTCGACAAGCAGCTCGGCGATCGCCGGAGGAAAGTGCGAATTTGTTGAAAAACATGATTAATCAATAGCGTGTTATTAATTACTCGTTGCAAGAGACGTGCACGCGAGCGAGACCGCGCGTGCGTCCTGTAGAATCGATTCGCGTGCACGCGGTTTACGTGCTACTCGCCTAACAATAATAAGGAATTTCCCTGGAACATAGAAGTAACCCATAATCCCTCCAAACAGTAATTAGCAAGATGCTTTACATCAAAGATTTCGCCAAATAAGAAGGAAGACACCAAAGGAGGTTTTCTTTATGAAAATCAGCGTGCTGCGATAAAACAATGCCAAACTTGTAAAGCAAATAATTTTATCGAACAACAGTTACGTGTTTTGCTTCAAGAAAAAACAACCTGTAACCATTTAATAATAGAATGAACTGAAAGAACAACATGCAATTTAGTAATAAAATTCAGTAAAAAAAAAACACTTTTATTTTTCCCGGTGGACACTCCAAGGTGAGGTGAAGGTCAACTTTCTATATTAAATGGAACGATATGTTTTTTATCTGACCTTGAATGACCTAGAGTCATAAGTCATTGAACTCGTCTTAAAACGCACTATTTGATGGTGGATAAAAAAACATATCATTCTATTTAAAAAAAGAAAGTTGACCTTCACCTCACCTTGGAGCGTCCACCAGGAAAAATAAAAGTCCCACCACATGATGTCACCCTTCGTACTGAATAGCTTTCATACTTTCATATAAAACAAATCTGCTTATAGCTAATATTTTTGGACATATTCGTCTGTAACGCTTTATAATTTTCACCCTGTACGTAGTTGAGCTCCATCTTCTCAATAGCTGCAGTCGCTTTTCATCAAAAGTTGCATCGCGAACTTCGAGGACCGAGATTAGACAGTATCGCGAATAGAAGGTCGCGGATCGATCGCGTGTAATCGACATACAGGTCCGTGTCCGTAATGATCCAGGTAATTGAGAGTCGTGCGTCCACCGGCTGATGAATGGGTTACAAGAAACGCCACGCTAAATGTTTTGCAGCGGCGCGAGCGTAATTACAAGTACGCCCGGTAGTATCGGCGGAGCACGGGTAGGCGATGATTACCGGTAATACCCGCGACCGTTCAATTGGATTCCCTTTAGTCACGCGGCAACGGCGAGTCGAATGGTGAATTGTTCCGAAATATGATTGATGTTACGCGATGTCTAACCCTGTTGTGACGGCGTACAATGTCGATGAATTATTTTAATGCCGGCAGAGAAGCCGAGGCTCGGGGAAAATGTAATTGAATGACGAGCGGATTTACCGGGGACAAACTGACAAGATTTCAGATCCCCTCTCGAAACGACCGCCCTGTCCCTGCCATTGCCAATATTGCCAATTTAATTATACCGTTTCACTTAGCTTCCCCAACGATGAACGCTCTGCGCCGAATGCTCTGCGTCTCAGCCGAACGCGTTTAGCTGGATGTTTAATTTAGGGGATTTTAGGGCATTTAGGGGATGACAAAATAGTATATCACGCTCAGAATTACAATACTATGAAGAAATTGAAAATTGAGAATTCAGTCAATGCACAAACGAATTGAAGCAAATAAATTCACTGAAAAATCGTAAAATTGTAAATGTATGAAATTGTAAAATTGTGAAGTTTTGAAATTGTGAAATTGTGAAATCGTAAAATTGTAAATGTATGAAATTGTAAATATATGAAATTGTCAAGTTGTGAAGATGAGAAATTGTGATGTTGTGAAATTGGGAAATTGTGAAATCGTAAAATTGTAAATGTATGAAATTGTAAAATTGTGAAGTTGTGAAGATGTGAAATTGTGAAGTTGTGAAATTGTGTAATTGTAGAATACTAAAATTGTAAAATTGTAGAATACTAAAATTGTAAAATTGTAAAATTGTAGAATACTAGAATTGTAAAATTGTAAAATTGTAAAATTGTGAAAGTCTAAAATTACGTCACATCCGCTAATTTTTGAGGCGTGTTATGCCTCCTTCCCAGAAATTCGCACTTCCAGCCACCACCCATTCAGAGAAAAGCCGACGCCGACGGCAACGACAACGCACGTGGGATTAATCGAGTGCTAATCTGCATGAAACGAATTCATTTCATTAGCGAGACTAATTGACGAGCAGAAGGTCGCGCGAGTATCAGGGCACGCTAGACACGCTCTCCCGACGCAATTATCGCGTGCTACACTTTTATCCGAGACTAATTACGCGTGACATACAATACATATGTACCTACCACCGCGCATTCATTCGCTTCGACTAACCAAAACACTCTTTTCAGTAAACCATTTGGAAAGAATCTCGAAAATGACGCATCTAAAAGCAGGTGATAAATAATTCGAGGATGAGTGTGTACCTTAGTACTAGTCCTTCGGTGAAGGGCTACTTTCACGTGTGGACGAAGAGCTTCTAGAATGGGGTGCCATAAACTTTGGGAAACGATTATTGTCACTCTGGTTCGGTAGTTATCGGCTGTAATGTTACATCGACATTTGAGTGACGAGTAAATGATAAGAAACCTAAAGAATGTCTATTTTCATTGGAAGTAGAAATTATGTTGTGGAATAAACTTGTTGCTATGAGAATTGTATACATTGTTGATACATAGTGTATGTACTAGTACGTTTTGAAAGTCCCCTTAACACTAGAACTACCGAGCCAGTAAAAATGACTGGTTTCCGGTTTTTTCTTTTACGATTCGTGAAGTTACAGATGTATAATATTAAATTTTACTGTAAAATTAATTCATCATATAAATTCAATATTGTATATTTGAGACATTTTTTAGTACGCTTCTGTATTCTAGTACATGTTACCATAAAAATCCCACGAAATCTAAATAAACTCAATTCTGTTATTATTATAAAAGAATACACATCACTCTCGTTTAGGGCTCGGTAGTTCTAGCGTTAAAAGAGTGAAAAGCGACGAAGGTAGAAGGTAAATCTATTTTCGACAAACAAGTTTCGCCCTCGATGCAGGATCGTTTCCAGCAGAACAGTTTAACTGGCGTGACTCGGTGGCAATGAATGTTCGACACAGGATGCGACGAAAGGTTGTACTACAGTACAGAGAGGACGAGAGAGAGAGAGAAAGATCGAGAGGTCGGCTCGATCTCTCGGGGTGGCTTGATAACGAGCGAGGGTAAAGGTATCGAAAAAATCGAGTTAAAAGTTTGCAAAAGCTGGCGGGACAGGAGGGCAGGCCGGCTTTTAATAAAGACTTTACGGCGAAGAAATCCCAAAGAATAATATCGGTAAAGTAACCGTGAGAGGGATGAAAGTGGGTGAGCAAACGAGAGAGAGAGAGAGAGAGCGAACGAAAAGAGACGAAAAGAGACGAAAATAGAGACGAAGTCGTCAGACTACCGCGGCATAGTCGACCACGCTCGATATCCTCTATTTTTCCTTTCCGGAATTATCGATCGTTTCGTCGGTCGGTCCGGTGCAGCGAAATCACGTTACCGGCGAGAAGCTTCGCCGGGTTACGAGATAAAAACCGTTTCGGACCGTTTAGCGGCCGTTTCGAGAGTGGAAAATGCTGTTTTTAGAAGGAAAGGATCGACACGAAGGCGATCGTGCGTTCGAGACCGCGCGGCTGGCTATACCCACGCCCGTGAAAAGTCACGGCACGCTCGTAAAATTGTGTTTGAATTGTTTTAAGCCGAGCGACACGAACGTTCTCGTGTTTTCTTTCGCCGTGTTAGGAACTCCGGCAATCCTCTCTGCGCGGCTCGATCATCCGACGCCTCTGGACACGTCCCTCTTCGCGCGTCTATCTTTGTTTTAACGGTTAAACTGTCTGACGCGTCGGCAAGACTGGCCTTGTACTTCCGTACAAGTTCAGACGAACAAGTTGTGAAAACCAGCTATTACCACTTTCTCCACGATCTAAGAAAATTTCTTACTTTCTTTTACGCGTCGTCTACTAAAACTATTGGACTGTGGGTACAATAAACCAGCCTCTGAATATAAAATATAAAATAGAATTTATTCAGTTTAGTATATCTGAAAAAAACACGTTGCGAGGCACGTCTTTACACTACGACAAATAGGACGCGAATGAGGATCGTTCTGGAAAAACGGAGGGTCCCATGACGCGGACAGCATGTATCATTCGAAAGTTCTCGAAAGACAAAAGCAATAGAATATCCTACTAAATAATAGTAGATTATTTTTGTCAATTTGTTTCTTAAATAAATTCCAACGAAAATATTCTAACTCTTTATTAAGTTGGCTAATTAACAAGGGAACATATTCAGTTGATACACGCCGATTTTGATGAAACTTATGTGAGATACAGTTCGTGAGGATATTTATGTGAGGTATACTTCGAAAAATATTTGACACGTATTTATTTTTATCGGCAACCATCCACTCCGAAGGGGTGAAAACAGCCCTCGAAGTTAGGGGTCGAAACCACATTTTTTGAGATATCTGGGAAACTAGAAGTCGAAAAAAAGTGATTTTTTAAAAATTTGTATTTTTTAATGGGAAATGTAGTCGCGCAAGAATTTTTTAACAACCTTTTTTTTTTCTCAAAAAATGTGGTTTTGACCCCTGACTTCGAGGGCTGTTTTCACCCCCTCAGAGTGGATGGTTGCCGATAAAAAAAAATACGTGTCAAATATTTTTCGAATAACTATATCTCGCATAAGTTTCATCAACATCGGCGTGTATCAACTGAATATGTTCCCTTGTAAGTTATTTTATCGACCTTGCATAAAGAGAAAATAGTTTTGTCCAGGTAGCAAGCTCATTTAGCAATAGCGGAAACAAATTTTCGGAATCAGCCGCGGCAGGGTCAATCTTTTTGTCTGAAACTACAAACATGGAAAACTCGTGCCAAGACAGGCTGCAAGGTGTCTAAAGAACTCGATAGAGGAAGGGTGAACGAGAGAGAGAGAGAAGGGAAAGGGAGGATGGGGGATGAAAAAGAAATGAAGAACGAGGGAAAAGTTGGACCAACGGACGGCCGGCTTGCCAAATGGTGTTTAGTATTCCGTGGGACGATCGGACTTCGCGAGTACCTGCAGGCGGCCGTACTGTGACGGAAGTGCCAAATACTCTTCCGCGACGGAAGCGACGTAAGAAGCGGCGGCGGAGGCGGCGGCGGCGGCTAACTTGAAAATAGGCAATGGGATGTGACCAGCAGTTTTAAAACGGCGCTGAATTAAGCTTGCTAAACGAATGATTTAGGTGGCTGCCAGGCACTGTGGAGCACCTCGCGAAACTCGGGATTAAATTAACTCATCCTCGTCCGATGGGCCATTTAGGGGATGCGCGGGGAGGTGGGGACCAGGCCTGGCCGAAGTGTCCGGAAACTTGGTTAACGGTCGAGGAACCGGTCCGCGATATCGATCCACACCTGCACGAGGAAAACCAATCTCCATATTCATACGCGCCGGATGACACACTTGTGAATCGTCGGATAAACTCGTCCTGGAACGCCCCACGTTCCGACGACTCCTCCGAATTAGCGGGGGCGGAGGTGCGTGTAATGAGATGGTAAGTGCTCGCGAAGTTACAGGTCCCTGTAATTCGACCCAGTGTTTTGTAGGCACCGCAACGATCATATCCGGGGGCCTGCGGTTGTCAGTATTTAGGGGATGCTGTCTGCGAAAGGGTTCAGTCAACAATGGTGACCTGCGGAAATTGGAAGAGTCTTCGGGTTTAGCTAATCAACTCAGTTTTAGAAAGTTGATGGAGATCATTATACAGGGTATTTTACCTAACTTTACCACCTTAAATATATCGCTTATTTTGTATGATAGAAAAAATGTCAGAGGGAGAAAATATTCTGTTCGAAGGCGCCGATACGGTGATAGACCGAATTTTTTTCTCAATGTCATCGTATTTTTTTTAAATATGACTGCATATTTTCGCTACAACATAGTCGTGTAGCTTTTAAAACAAGTGATCCAATGAGGTGCAATATGTTGACCTTCATGTGACCTTTAGCGAGGAAATTATGAAATGTTTGTTTAACTTCAGTACGCGTTCCAGGACGGTAAATGAAGGAATTTCAATTTCATTGAAACAGTGTACCATGTTATTGTCCCTGGTGCTTGTAAACAAACATTCGTATTCTCCTTTCATCCTTTGAATTATGTTTACAAGCATTATTATCAAAGCGTAGTGTATGTGTACATGATGGATAAGCTTAGGGCACTGATACCGACACCGTAGCTTGTTGTGCTGATACTGATTGTAAAGCGATAATCTTCTGCTAAGATAATAATGCTTGTAAACATTCTTCAACCAATGAAAGGAGAATACGAATGTCTGTTTACAAGCACCAGGGACAATTACACGGTACACTGTTTCAATGAAATTGAAATTCCTTCATTTACTCGCTAAAGGTCACGTGAAGGTCAACATATTGCACCTCGTTGGATCACTTGTTTTAAAAGCTACACGACTGTTGTAGCGAAAATATGCAGTCCCATTTTTAAAAAATACGATGACCTTGAAATCTCGAAAAAAATGACCTTGAAAAAAAATTCGGTCTATCACCGTATTGGCGCCTTCGAACAGAATATTTTCTCCCTCTGACATATTTTCTATCATACAAAATAAGCGATATATTTAAGGTGGTCAAGTTAGGTGAAATACCCTGTATAATAATAATAATTTTTACGTGTTTTGTAGGTCATTGTAGATTCTTGGAAGCAGCTCGAGACGCGGGTGGTTTTGCGAAAATTCTACGGAGTCGCGGATCGCGCAGGTGGTTCGCGCGAAGCTGTAGATCGGCGAGGAAATGGAGGGTTCAAGTTCGAGACAAACAGGGCAATGAATAAAGAGGCGCATAGCCACGGGACTGGAAAAAGTAGGAGGAAGGATCGAAAGGAGTCGGGAGAAAGTTCGGAACACGGAGAAGAGTGGCATCGGTGTCTCTCAGGAGAGATCCTGTCCTACTTGGACTCCGTCGACTGACTCGCAGGTTAGCGAGCAAATCCCAGAACGGATCTCTCTGCTTTTAACTATGTCCCAACGCTGATTGCTTGCAAATTGGCTTCCTTTACTGGCGCACCATCTTTCCTATAGACGACGACGAGGACGACGCGGATGACGACGAGGCGATCGTGCCGCGACGCCTTACGATCAAAGTCTGATCTCGATGGTAATTATAGGATCCAGGGTACTTACTTCGGCCAACGAAAGAATCGACAGCCTTTAGACTGAACGTCCGTCTCGGATTTCGCTATAATTTATTCGTTTACCGACGTTTCACGATTTTCAGATCCCAAGTAATACTCTGGACAATTAGCGTTTCGCTCTGCAGGTAGAAATTATTGACACGAACTTATCGTCCCTTAAAAAAATTGAAGTATTTTTACTCAATATTTAATTTCATTTTTTAATACCGAAACAGTTTATATTTCATTCCACCTTTCATTCCAGCCCTCGATTTAAAGGACGATGTTTAACAGAAAGGGTTTAGGTTGGTCCAAATTTTTCCTTCGCAATGTGTATGTTTAACCCTTAGCACTCGGATAGCGACTCTGAGCCACCACTGAAAATTTCTATGCCATTCATAAAAATATTGTTCACATTATTATTTTTGTTCGTATTTAATAAACTACTAGACATTTACATATTACATGAGATAATGTATCAGTTTCGTATGGAAAATATGAAGAAAAAATTGTATAGAATGGAAATATTCTAGAATGGAAAAATCTTTCGTTTTTTAGTTAAAATTGCTCCGAGTGCAAAGGGTTAATATTTTTAAATAACACCTAATCTTATTTTTACATAGCCACGTAATTTGATTTCTTGAAACAAACTTGGTTGTATTGACCCTTCAGCTTTTTTTAGGTTCTTCTCGATCCACTCACATTTTTATTTCTTTATTACTATTAAGCTCGTATAACTATTTTTTAAAAACTAAATTGCATCCCTATTCGTGCAGATATTCTTGAGAGAAGAAACTATTGCTAATATGGAACAGGATGAAGTTCGTACGAGGGTTTCAGTGGAGTGGAGAGGGTAAAAGGTAAAAGGGTTCTGTTTGAGGATGAAATTCGCAGGATTCCCACCGAAAACCACGGGGACCGGGATTATCCGGTGGCTCATTAGCAATTGGCTTCACGGCGCGGATCGGAGCAAGATCGGCCAGTGAATTTTTAAGGAGTCCGCTTTAGCGACTGACTTCCATAATTATAACTTCCGTCACGTACCAAGGAGGCTGGCGTGCGCCGTATTCTTCGGCAAGTTGTAATTAAACGACGCCGCGGTGACAATCTGCGAGCGGAAGCGTTCTGAATGCAATTAACGTTCCGCTTTAACGAACTTTCGCTACGGGCCAACCGGAAGAACACCCACCCGTTCGCCAACATCGATTCGCTATCGACTTGTTTACGCCCGCAAAAATCGAGTTACTCGGCTATATACCATCTTCCATAAAAATTCATTCTCTCGACAGCTCTGAAATTGTAAAAATATTCTGTCAAACGCTTTGGTGACTTTTCATCAACTTTGAGGAAAAAGAGAATTTCCTTCTTTTTTATTTTTTTTATTTTTTTTTTCAAAAGACCGTTTCAATTTTGATTTTTCCAACAGGTTCGCGGAATAAACAACTTGTTTTTGTTGGACCGAGGTGTACGTATAGAACGGCGGCGAGTTGCACGGCACTTTTTCAAACTCGATTTAACGTTTACACAACGAGAAAAAAGTTTGTGCACTCTGCTTTGCTTCTTGTTGTCCATGCTTGATTGCAGAATTTATTTTATCGAAGGATTTTGTTGCTCTGCGTGGTTGATAGCCTTGGGTTATTTTCGAATTTGATGTTACTTTTTGCAACAAGATGTTTAATTTATATGTGCATTGAGAATATCATTGAAATATTGTTAACGGATCCAACAACGAAGAAAGGGGTTGAAAAATCCTGGGTTTATGGATTCTGGACGTTTAAAAAATATGAAATAATGGCTGCCAGGAAATGTGTTAAGAGACCGTCGTTCTTATTTAGGAGACGAGTGCAGGGGTTGCACAATTTCCAGTAGAATCGTCCTTTAGGCAGCCAAAGAAAGCCTTTCAATAAGCCGACCGGGCCAAAGGGGATGAGGGACGCAGACCGTGGAAGTCGGAGGGCCGTACAAATTTTGTAACCGAGCCAAACTCTTTTAACGGTTCAACGTCCTGTCTCTCCCCCGCACATACTCCCTCTCTCTTTCTCTCTCTCTCTCTCTCTCTCTCTCTCTCTCTCTCTCTCGCTCGCCTTTCTTCTCACGTTGGGGACAACGGGGTCCAAGAAACGATAGATTCGAGGTTGCGCGAGGAACCGGAACTCTCCCCCCTCCCTCCAAAGAAACTTCAGAGAACCCATGTACCCAGTAGACAAGTTCCTCTTCTCTCCTTTCTCTCCCTCTCTCACCCTCTCATCGAGCCTCTCTATCCTTCCGAACTTGTAGAAGACCTTCGACACGGTTAACCACCGTTTTCATTGGCGAATGCGTTCGGATTCGGTAAGCATACACTTAGGCGAACTGCAGTTTTTCTTCGAGGGCGATCTCACCGACACCGGAAAAGTTCGAACCTCGGATTAGGGGGGCCGTGCTTCAAGAAGAGGATTCGGTTGACTTGCAATTTAGTTGGTTAGTTAGTTCGAGGATAATTAACCCTTCGTTCCAGGCTCTTGGAGATCCCCGAAGAAACAATGTTTTTAGTGGGAAGGATCGCGTCGGGGCTGCCGGTAATTATCAATTAGTCGTCGCGCTGCGAAACAGGAATTTGTTTCTCCCGTTACACCTCCGCCATTAAGTATTTAGACGTCTCCTTTGTTTATCCGGGTTCATTATTTAGCTTCTGGCAGAGTGCGGATTTTACGAAGTTCTAGGTAGATTTTCTTCGAATTGAATCGGTAGATGTTTCTATTCGACTTTCTCTAATTACATTAAACGCTTGATTCTTGTCCGGAGCGAGGACACGATTCTTGTCCAGTGCCTACCCACTCCACTGCCTGTCAACGCCGAGTTGCTCCGCAGGGCGGCGACGATTGATGTCGGCTCGGGTATATCGGTGTAAACACCACAACATTGACTCGAGGAATCGATTTTACAAATCTCTTAATTTTCATTATTTGTTTATGGGACTTTCACTAACTTATTTCTGGCATTTTTCTGATTAAAATGACACCAAACACGATATAGTTTCAATTGTATTTAGTGGTTTAATCGACGGTGAAAGTTTCGGTCGCAAGGAAGGGCAGCGCATTGGAAAGAAAGAGACGCGAACAGTCACGCGAACCGTATTTCATTCTGTCCTTCTCTATGTTCGGCTCTCTATTGAAGTCTCTCGCTCGTCGTGGTCGGCGCGATTCTTGTCCATGAAAAACACGGCTGTTGGACAAGAATCAAGCATTTACTGTATCTCAATCGGTATAGAGGTATTTATGTCTTTTTTTTTAAAGAAGTTTGAATGGGGTCAGGAAAACGCAATGAAAAATCGATTCTCGGGCAGTCCGAAGAGGAAGTAGCGGGTTATGGTTGGTTCCGCTCGCGAATCCGTTCCCCTAAATCTTCATAGCGGGGAACAAGGCCGCGAAAGGACCGCGATAGACTAGATTCTCGTTGGAATCCTCGCGGAGGGTAGAAAATACGAATCGTTGGCCCTCCGAGGCTCATGAAACACACTCCACGAGCTGCGGCACGGTTCCAGAGCGACGGCGGCCCATTCTAGCTCGTTCGAGCGTTAAGATCGCCCGCTCAATTACGAGCAGAACGAACGGTCGACGAGGAAAAGAGGACGAGAAAGAAAACCGAGGGAAAACGCGTCGGCTTTCCGTAAGGATCGTTGATCCTGAAGGGCAAGGACGCCCGACATATTTCGTTTGACGTCCTTTTTCGCAGGGGGCCGGAGACCAGAGGGCGAAACTCCATAGAAGAAAATCAGAAGTTTCGTTTTTTTTTCTTCCCAAGCCTCCACGAGACGGGGTAACTAGTCGTTCTGGACAAACAGTATTGCTCCCTTTTTATCTTCTTGGGATAACAAACGGCGATCCCGCAGTCTGTATGCTTTCGCGCTTTTATTATACTGCATTTTTATCTTAAAGGGGTCATCCATCCCATGTGGCAGATCCAAAAAATCGAAAATTTTTTTTTTGCACAAATTGCTTCTATAACATTCCTAGAATATGCAGGTAAAAGGATATTTCGATATTCGAAGTCGTTCAAATGTAGACCTCAGCATCCGTTTGCCTCATTAAGATTAAACTATTAATAAATAACCAGTGAAATATCAATCAGCTGGACGTTAATTTGTGCAGGAAAAAAGTGCATTCGAATCAACGTGCACTTCGGAGCATTGAGCCAAGACAATTTCTCAACACATAGCAGACCAATGTTGAGTTTACATTTTCTTTGTGTAAATCGTACTTGAATCTTTAAACGCGTTTTTCTCTAAACTGTATTTTTCATATTGGCGACCATGATATCTCAAAAACTACTGAACGGATTTCGCTCAAATTTTTATGGTATAGTCAGCACATCTATAGTTCTCGCCCGTACCAGAATATTTCTGAGATCTGCTATAGTTTTTTTTTTTAAAGCTGAAAAAGACGAAAAAAGTGACGAAACTTGGAACTTAACGTTTAAAACCGTGCCAAAAATTCAATTTTCGATATTTTTATATAATTTTGGTACCGGCGATAGCCGCAAGTCTACAAATTAAAATGCCGTTTGATTTTTTGATATCAGATGATCGAATCCTCCGAAATCATGGTCGCCATCAACCTACTTTTTTTACACATGAGTGTCTTCCGAACGGTCTAAAGTCGATCCAACTTGTTATGTTGATTTGAAAAAATTCTGAGAGACTGTTAAAATGTCAGTAAATGTGTGGTAAAAATTTCAAGATTGTATGTTTTAAGGGTCCTTCAAAAAAAATTCCTAAAGGAACCAAGAAAAAGTAACTCTCACATGGGATGACCCCCTTAACCGGGAATTATTTAATTGAAAGAACACATCGAACTCATGCATCAGACTCTGTAACATTCAATCACTGTCCATTAACTTGTTATTTTACCAAAATACAAATAGTTATTCGTAATTGTATATATTTAGGATCCGCGGAGACGTTCGTTAGCATCCTAAATGGCAGCTCGCGGCTCAATGGTCAATTACAGTTTCACCTGTTCCAGACATCCGTCTCGTACGTATGCACATCCGTGTAATTTCGTTAAAAGAAAAAAGAAGTGCAACCGTGGAGTGCATTGAAATTCTTCGAGGAAGCAATTATATCCGTATCGGTTTCCGTTAGCTGAAGTGGAACTCGAACCGGAACGCGCGTGGTCTTCGCCGATGATTGACGTTAAGACGATCTGATTTCCATCGGTCTGCCGATCTTATTCTTTCTTAACCGATATTATCGATCTTTATTCAACTGTCCCGACGACAAGACGCAGCAAATAGAGTGTGCATTATCGTAATGCTCGCTTCGAACGTTTGTTGGCGCTATGCACGCGCCACGGTCTACCGTCGCATGGAAATTTACATGTTTTCCATATGCGAGTGTCTGCCTAATTGGACAGTGTTTAGCGTCTACTGGTTGCCAACTAGCTTATTATACTAACCGGTCGCGCGTAAACTAACATTTTCCTGCAACTATTTTTATTTCAGCAGACATCAGGTCTGAAACATTGTTTTAAATTTTTATTTTTTATCATTTTATAGCTAACAGCAAGTTTGTAAATGTAAGTGACTTTTATAAATTTGGTCTGAGAAAATTTTTCAAAATGTGGGAATTAACGTAAAGTTGGATTTTTTGGCTGAAATATTCACTAAACAACATATTGTCCTAAAAAAGCTTTGAAATCATAAAATTGTGATATCACTAATTTTCACGAATAATTTTACAAGAATCAGGATTAAAAAAACAATTTATCTTTCTTGACTAAAATGATCAAACTATCGACTGCCGTGTTGTATTTTTATGTGTGTTGTTTGAACAATCGTGAAGCGTCTGAAATATAGATAGCTCTTAAAAGGGAGAACAAAGTCAATTTCTTTTGAAAGTAAGGGATTCTACAGTACTTGAGAAAAGTCTAAGCAAAGTATGGTTTTCCACGTGTGGATCAACACTCTTAGCATTTTCCCCTGTTCCCTACGGTTTCTCGGGAGCCGTTTAACCGGTAAAGTGCCCGAAGGATAATTGCACAGAAGACTGTGTAATTTGAGACTTTGAGTGGGGCTGAAGAGGACAAAGGATCACGCGGAAGTGGTCAATAAAGAAATGATGAGCCAAAAGAAAAGAAGTGAGGGGAAGGAAAAAAGACACCCTTTTCTGAAAAGGGTTTTAGGCCACAGGATGTCCGTCGATACCTCGACAGAAGGGTCACGTTAGAATATTTCACCTCGATCGACACTTTAACTTTTAACCTCCCCGGTGTGTAATCAATATCTTATGTTCAATAACTTTAATATCGTCGCAGTATAAAATCTTCAATGACTGTTATATCTTTTTTACCTACTAATATACCATCAACTAAAAACTGTTGAAACATTGTTTCTTAAATGGACTCAAAATGGACATACAAAATGTAATGAACCAATTAATGTATTTCATTTCATTTATTAAGAAGTTAGACTAAGTTGATGAGAGAAAATCAATTTTACTTAGCAGCATCGTAAACGAGGTCAGATACTAAAAATTTATTTAAATCCGCGGTTCGGAAAGTCTGCTTAAAGATTAATGGTTAACTAATATTATTATTTCGAGTTTCCAGTTAAATTTATTGTTCTTTCTCTATAATTAATTTAAGAGATTGGAAAGATAATATTGATTTCCTGGTCTGCCTTTAATACAATAATTTAAGAAAGTCTATAAATGTGTGCATAATATTTGCATTGCAATTCTCCTAGCTTACCACATTTAGAATTTTAATATGACGAACATCTTAGGCGATGGTATGAAAAACGATGTAGATTGAGTTCCCCGGAAAGGTAAGATATTTTTCGTTTGAATATTGCAGATGGTAAATTTTTGAAAGGTACAATATTTTCGCCTCTTCTCCTCCTCGTTCCTCGTTTTCTTGTTTTCTTTGGCGATCTTTCACCGATGAAAGACCTCCACCAGGGCGTTTTACCCGCCTCCTCGTTCCTTTCCCTTTGATGCACAGCCGACATCTTGCTCTTGTGCTTCTTGCCTCTCTTATTTGCGCAGCATGCAGACCCTTTCGCGCATAGATTATGCGAGCTAAAGGTGTTAGTCTTGGTTCGACGGGGTGCGCCCTGGCACTCCCGCGCTATGCAACCTTTGGGAATTATGTTTATTTAATACTGTGTTCCTGCAGCGCCGATAACGCGAGCCTCGGTAACTTTGGTTCATTGAGCATTCAATTAAATTCCGTTTGCGTAAGTGGAATCCTACTATTCCCGCCAACTTTTTCTTCATTCGCCAGCAGTATCCTTAACTTCGGAGCCTTTGTTGTCTGTTCTCTTTTCGCTATGCTTTACGATCGGTATCAATGCAGTTATTGCACTTTCGATTTCTTGAAACTCCGAGCAGCAAAACATTCAGAAGTGTTCAATATGATCTTTATATTCTTTAGAATGTAATGAGAATTAATAGTTCTAAATTTTAGTAATAGTACCCTAATAATAGGGTCTATAAGAAGGGAAACGAAATGTTTCTCGATTGCAGATTTTGTAAATTGGTCTCGGTCACAAAAATCTATGGAATTAAACGATCGTAATTAAATTTAACGCTCAGTATCATCGTTATACATTGTTACATATATGTTAAACAAATTGTATCAATACAGTTATTGCACTTTCGATTTCTTGAAACTCCGAGCAGCAAAACATTCAGAAGTGTTCAATATGATCTTTATATTCTTTAGAATGTAATGAGAATTAATAGTTCTAAATTTTAGTAATAGTACCCTAATAATAGGGTCTATAAGAAGGGAAACGAAATGTTTCTCGATTGCAGATTTTGTAAATTGGTCTCGGTCACAAAAATCTATGGAATTAAACGATCGTAATTAAATTTAACGCTCAGTATCATCGTTATACATTGTTATATATATGTTACACAAATTGTATCAATGCAGTTATTGCACTTTCGATTTCTTGAAACTCCGAGCAGCAAAACATTCAGAAGTGTTCAATATGATCTTTATATTCTTTAGAATGTAATGAGAATTAATAGTTCTAAATTTTAGTAATAGTACCCTAATAATAGGGTCTATAAGAAGGGAATCGAAATGTTTCTCGATTGCAGATTTTGTAAATTGGTCTCGGTCACAAAAATCTATGGAATTAAACGATCGTAATTAAATTTAACGCTCAGTATCGTCGTTATACATTGTTACATATATGTTACACAAATTGAAAACATCGTTCACGTATTTTCACAGCCCTTTTTCAAATTATAAACCGTTGCATCGTTGTTAGCAGCATGCGGCAAATGGCCCTGTTGCAAAAACGCATTCCATAGTGATTATTTTCACAGGGAAATATGGACAAAAATGTGCATAGAAATTTATCTCGCCGAAATAAAAAAAGTCATAGAATTGGCAAACGTTTTCATTGCTTTTAAAAGATGAGAGGGTGCAATTTAAAAGAGCAGTGGAATTAAAACAATTTAAGATTATTTCTAGCTTATTGAAGTTATTAAAGTTGGAACTTTCTACTTGAATTAATATTTTATAAGACGATACTGGACATTTATTTCGTCTCTTAACAATTTTATAGAGTTGACGACAGTATTTTTAAATTCTCTAAATGTTTTTACTATTTTCCATTTCATCTACTCAATAATATCTTCGCAGAAATCAAAATCGGCAATTTAGCAGCAATCTCGAAGGCACGAGCTGCAATAAATAATTTTATTTACGTTTCTTCGACATTTTCCATCCGAGGAGCTCGTGCACGAGTCTTTCCCGAGTCGTACGGTTTATTTACGTCGCAGAGTTCGAGACATTTCCTGCGTATTTACATGTCGAGCGGCACAAGCCTCGCGAAGTAAGATTACGCCGCGATTCTTTACCGGAGGCTCGCGTCGTTCAATTTCCAGGGGGTTGGCACACTTTTGAAACGTACGCCAGACGTGGCAGCGACATCAGCAGCAACAGAAGACGACGAGGGGGGAAGGGGGGGGGGAGCAGGAGGAGAAGGGAAGAAAGGAAAAAGAAGCAACAGCAGAAGTAGCGTCGACGGTGAAAAGGCAAAAGACTCAAAGTGTCTGGTTCGCTTTTCAAAAAGTAATCGGCTCGTCGAAAGGAATTGCGCTAATCTCAGCCGGCAGCGGCGAGTCCTCTTTTTTAAACGGTCGGGAGGCTGAGAGTGCAACGGGTCGTAGATAGTCGCGGAGGCGGAGAAGCGAGACTCGTGCACGAAATCTTTCATCGTCTCTCCCTTTTATGCGGCCATTCTTCGGCCACTCGGTGTTCCTCCTCGGCGATTCAAGGCGAGAAGCGTGCGGTCCAACGAGGCATCGAAGTGCCGCTCCAACGATTCGAGTGGTCGAATCAAAAGCCGCGTCGATTATCGAGTGAGAGAGGGACAGAGGGAAAGAGGGATAGGTGGCCGAGGGAAGGAGAAAGAGAACGAGAGTTGACGTCTGACGCGAACGGATCGATCTCTAAACAAGCGCGAGCTGCAACGCGCCCGTAGCACGCTGGCCTCGGGCGCAACCTGCAATTACCTCAGGCGTCGTTTAATTTCATTAACGCCGGCCCGGGGCGGCGCGGCACGGCCCGACCCGCGCCCGACCCAGCCCGAGCCGTTCGTCGCGCGGACTGACCGCGTTTCCCCGAATTCTAATTGATTTTGCGCCGGCATGGTCAACATTAGGATTCAATTAGACACGCTGCCGCGCCGCCACCCGACGCTGTTTGCAAATTCGACGCGAAAAACCGTGTCCCCCGGCCACGTTTATTGACGCGCAGAGAGAATCGGCTTTTCTACTGTTCGCCCCCGAATCGCGATTTTAGCACCACAATTCTTTTATTGGCTCGACCCCGGAACCGACTGTAGTAATAGCACGTACTGGTAATGTTCCTGATACGCTATGGCACAACGTGTGCCATACGTTAGCATTTACACAAAGATGTCGCAGAAATTCCCAAGCAGAAAGAAAAAAAACAATTCGAAAAATATAAAATTCACCAGATAATCTACCCACGGAACGTATTACACGCGTATTCCGTAGTAAAGGGAACACCGAAAAACAATTCGCACACGCCGCAAGAGCCGCCTCTCTGTAAAATCAGTTTAAGGTCCATAAATGAAAAATCCACGGAAAATCGGATTACCGTATATTCACGGAGAACCGCCGCCGCCACGGTGCGGTGGAACGTAAAACGAATCATCTCAAAGAAACCGCGAAATGTTCCCGAGTCGCAGAGCGGTGGCCGCGCGAATGTAAAATGCAGGAGGCCCGGCGTGCGTTGTCACCGGTTTGACACAGGAGCGCGGTGGATTGCAACAGAAATTTTCTAGCAGTCCTGCGTCCGTAATCCAGATCTTGGGACAGGGACAGCAAGTTTCCCTCGCCAAGACAAATGGAACTTTACAGGGGACCGCGCTGTGCCAGGGGTAAAAACATGGGAGCGACGTTCACGGAGGATCGCGCAGATCTCGGCTCGCTAGCGAGTAACGACCACCGACAACCAGGGGAGAATTAACTCTGGGGCCACACCGGTGTTCACGGTACGCTAATCCGTGCCGGAGCCCAGGTAAATTTGCTTGACACAAGGAAAACAGAAACACGGTCGGCAATCCGAGTTTCAAAATTTCACAACTCGACGGGATAGGTTGTCTCCTCCGAGGATCCGCGAGTATTAATCGTGAATACTCCGCGCGAGGATAGTGACAGTGGTCTTGTTGTTGGAGATCATCTGCGTGAGTTAGTAATTTAGGAAATGCCGAATAGCTGCTTCTTCGATCGTTTGAACGATGAGTTCGAAACTTCGAAAGATACTTTGTCTACAGGGTGTCCAAAAATTCATTCAAGTCCCTGAAATGTTCCCGAGGTCATTTGAAGCAAAATTTTCCTTTCCCAATATGTCCGCCGCGGGTTTGTTTAGGAGTTATTGTGGGAGCATGAAATAAAGAGAGGAAGAAAAAGGAAGGAGCGTTTCGTCTTGGACCCGCTAGAGGACTCATCAGTAAGGCTATCTAGCGGGCCCTGCCTTAGACGGTTGGGATGTTGGAAGGCGTCTGAGGACGGTATATATACAAATCATTGAGGAGTTGAATACTAGCGAGAAAGGTCCTTCTTTTCAACTATGTGTCCCTCTTGTGGCACGTGTAGGAAGTTAGGCCGCCACATTATTAACGAAAAACAAGGACCAATCAGAGCGCTGACCTAGACGCGTGTTGACAAAGATGGTCCGGCGTGACAGCAGTCGTCTGGGTCTGTAAGTCCTTGATACGAGGACTTTCGTCATCGCCGATACGCGGAAACCGTCCGTGTTGATGTATACATCATGACGTTTCAGTCATGAAAACACTATTGTAAACAGTACAGAAATTTTCGATATACATACCGCGATGGGTCGGGACGACTTTCGTCGTATTTCGGCTCTGCTAGCCGCCGGACCATATTTGCCAACACGCATATAGGTCGCGCTCTGATTGGTCCGTGTTTTTCGTTAATAACTCCTAAACAAAGCCTCGGCGGACATTTTGGAAAAGGAAACTTTTGCTTCGAATGACCTCAGAGACACCCTGCATACAATTGAGAGATGATTTCATTTGATCGCCATAAGATTAAGTTATTTAATCGATTGTACAGAGTTAACATCGATCGAACGTGTGCAACGCGTTCGTATTTTGTGTTTCTATTTCAATCAATATACCTTTGTGTTTCTCGAATCGCAGATTTTCCATTGTTCATTGGCTTTATCAATTCGCTGGGTTTAACCGAGCGGCGCTTAAGCAACCGAAATAAATGGAAGGTATCTCGACAAAAGGAGCACGCTATGAAAATCCCGTGACGGGACCACAGACGTAGCGCTTTTCCATTTTCCTCAGTCAGATCGGAATCGCAACGAGCCGGCTTTACTTTGTCTTATCCGTTTCCCTCGCTCTGCAACCCTCTCTGACCCGGAAACCTACATGCTGTGCCGCCCACAGCCCCGCAATTCCCCAAGCCCGCGCCCGGAGCATATTAAATTTCTGGGGGGATATTTTCGCGTTTCCTGGATTTCCATGCCTGATCAGATGAAAATCCGGCCAAGCGGAGAAGCAGCGCGCGGTTTAAAACGTTGACTAAACGACATCATCCTCCCCCTTATTCTTTCGACTTCTTTCGCCTAGAAGCCAGATAAGGCTGATGGCCGTCCCAAACGAGCACACGTCGTCCCCCAAAGGGAAGGGGATCGAGATTCGTCATCGTGACGATTCGCGGAAACAGTTTCGCGGAATGGTCCCTACGGTGCTCACGGCCGACTTGATTTCAAACATGGTTCCATGGGAACACCGTTGTTTCCATTAAATAGAGCGCGAGCGCCCTGCAGACCCTGAACAATTGTCTCTTATCCGAGCTACGATCGATACACGCTAAACAACCCCTAGTCAAGGGGATTGCTAGACGATCCAGCTTCTTCGAGTTCTTCGATGCTGTTGCGAGATAGAGCGATTTCGAATGGAAAAGGAAAATTGTTTGATGATGAGAAAAATTGACAGTGAATTTGTTGGATTGCTGCATGTTGTTCGTCCTGTAACCTTCTATGATCCCTTTTTGTGGACATTAGACGATTCAGTTTGACACGCATATCAATTTAACAAATTATTTCTTTTTTCTTGAAAATCGTTTGTTTTTTAAATTAAAAAAGTTGTTTACGTGAGATAAAATTTTGTTTCCGTACAGGAAACTTGATACAATTGTTGAATTTGTATGGTCCAATTACAGAAGTAAAGGTATGGTAGCCGTTAAGGGGTTTTACGTAGCGTGTCTGACCACATACGAACCACTTCTACTGCGACGAGACTACTGTAGTACGTACGTGCATACAAACGTTACCACTTTATGTAATGTTTCAGCACCTTAATACTTCCGAAACTTTGAGAAATGATACCGAAGTAATGCATTGCATTACATTGTTGCAGACCCGGTCTTGTTTTCTTGGCGATTTCTTCATGTCGAAAGATCGTCGATATAAACAATTCAAGATGACGAAGCACGTTATTCTACTCTGACCGTAGATCCAACTGTCTCGCAACTGACTCCGTTCTTGAAGTTATGCCAAAGGCGTGTCACGCGATGGCCGACTTTCAAGGTTTAAAGGCAGAAACAACTCGGTGTCCCTAGTCCCTGGGCACCTGAGAGAAGATCTTTCGGCGGTGAACTCGCGGGCGAAAAGAAGACACAGAGTCCCGCAGAAAAGTGAACAATCAACGTGCCTCTGCAAACGACCAAACTTGATTACACTTCGTCGCATAAATTCACCCTCAAAGTTAACTTACATTTCCTGCGCCGCGCCGGGGAACAGGACGAAGTAGAAGAAGAAATAATCACCGTACAAACTCCGACGAAACTTCAGGTTCATAGAGACTCCTTGGAAGTTGTGGGTACAAACCGTGAAGAAAGGAACAAGAATGTCTTACAAGCTAGCGTGCCGGAGTTATAATCGACGATTTTCCGACAAAAAATTCATTCATCCGTTAATGCTAAGGGTGGGGCACGAGTTTCTTTGATTCGCGTGAAAACTACTTCTTGAAGGATGTTTTAAATGGCAGTATTGTACGCTTCGCGATAAGTAGCCTGCGGATCTTTATGCTAAATAAAGATGATCTACAAATGTTCTGAAATGTATTTCTTCTTTTAGTAACTTTAATAAATCGCGACTAAAATTGTCTAATGTCTTCACAGTTTAGTATTTTAGCTAGTAATTTTTAGCATAAATGCATAAAATCCGCTGGCGATAAAGAATTCACCTGTACGAGCGAATTTTAACAGTTTTAACAACTTTCTTAAATAGAACGTTAAAATACTATGACTTCCTGTTGATTAATCCGAACGTTAATCCATTTTCCCGTGGAAACGTGTTAAAATGAAATTTTTATTGCAACGATTCAATATTGATAACATTCGTTTTGGCTAAGTCTTGTTTGAAATTTTCATCCATTGTCTTCTTTACATAACCTTCCGGGTAAAAATACAAACTTTATTTAATAGCGAAGTTTTTCACTAAATAGTAACTGTTTCTACGAATACACTCGTTTACATATAATATTATTTTGTGCAATTTAAACGTGTAGAATGGTAGCACATAATATTTACTATCTTGGCCGAAAGGGTAAAAGTCTTTCGCGAATGTCGGACAACTAAGGCCAAGTCAATAAAAGTGGATGCACGTGAAGTGAAAATTTCTTGAGAATATTGACCTTGTGCACACGCGAAGGTCAAGGTAATCGCGGCCGGTCCCGCTTTTGTAAATAAATATTTGCCCGCCGTGCGAACGAGAGGACGTAGGAAAGACAAGGACTTAAGCTCAGTTTCCATTCGAGGCGAATCCTTTAAAGGTCACCCGGAGAGGAACGCGTCACGGTTTTATTTTAGCATCGACGTTTACTTTGGATCCGCTTGTTTGCGCGGCTCACCCCTTTGTGGCCAGGGAAGCAAGGACGAATCGACTATAGTTCCTATAGTTCGCGATCCGGGTCCAGGGCCGCGGATCCAAGGCGATCCTTGCTGGAACTGGA
Organism: Lasioglossum lativentre; assembly: GCA_916610255.1. Taxonomy (NCBI): domain Eukaryota; kingdom Metazoa; phylum Arthropoda; class Insecta; order Hymenoptera; family Halictidae; genus Lasioglossum; species Lasioglossum lativentre. Next base: position 9,664,382 of record OU744356.1, on the reverse strand, counting down.
AGGACGTTCCAACAGCGTAAATAACCCCCGGCTGCTGGATTACTCACTCATGGTGGTCTATATAGGTCGAAACCGGCAAGAACTCCGGAAGAATAATAGCTGTCGCCTTTATTTATACACTCGACGCCCTTGCATCTTTTACTAGCCGGCAACTGGACCGAGAATATTATTCTATATTTTTCCGACCACTTTTCATACGTCCTTAACGGCGGTGTTACCTTTTTTTAGGGATTTCATTCTGGTGCGTGGTAACTTAAAATAACTCGGCTCTCCTTTAATGAGATATTCTTTTATCCGACTATTTTTCTTGTGGATTGCCGACGCGTTTTCTGCACTGCTCTTGACAAGTCTCATTTGAGATTGCTCAGGTTTTAATATGTGTTTTTAAATTTCACGTTGTTCCCTCGACGTGCTCTATTTATTTTTACCATGACCTTAACAAGTTTTATTTTGGATTGTTTTCTTATCGTGCTTTATTTATTTTAACACGGTTTTTTCCCCAGAATGTTTTATTTACATGTGTACAGTTTTTTTTTATACAGTCCACTTTTAGACGATTTGCTTAACACATTTTATTTACCTTGACACGATTTTTCATTCTCTTCCCTCTTCTTTTCGCTTTTTCCGTCGATCGTGTCGGTGAAACACGGCTACAGCTATGCATGCTACTTAAAAAATTTACTAGACTTCTATTCCGGAAGATTCGCGAGCGACAAGTGGACATTGAAGGGTCGACTTTGATAGGTTGTTTTACTGAGATGCTCCGAGAATAGATTATCTGACTGCATCCGGGAATTCAACAGTGACTAACTTTTGCAATATTTATCAATTACATCTAAAAGCAAACATTTCATTTTCATATTAAATTCATATTAAATTGATATTTAATATTAAATTCACTAAAATAATCATACTTGACCTCAAAGATGTATGTAGGTTTAACCCATAGCACTCGAGTGGCGACTCTAGGGCGCCATTAAAAATTGCTGTACCATTATTCAAAATATTGTTTACATTATTAAATATGTTGGTATCTAATCAATTACTAAACATCTAAGTATTCTACGAGACATTATATCAATTTCATATCCATCAAATTTAAAAAATCAGAGGGAATATCTAGGTCGGAAGAAATGTTTAACTTTCGAATTAAAATAGCTCCGAGTGCAAAGGGTTAATAAACATATGTAAAATTAAAATGGACACTCAACAATTTAACAGAGTGTTTGGCAGCCTATGAATACAGTTTTCGTACAATTGCATTATTTGTTTGACGAGACACGTAAAAAAATGTTTCAATATTTTAAAAAATTGTCAAAACGCTATTATCTAAAGAAAGATATTAAACCACAGGATCAATTAAGGATTGAATAGATAATAATACAAGAATCTGCGTCACGATTTATCCGTTTATAATTTTATACATTTTGTCCTTTAGTATTTTTTACTAAAGCTTTGTTCTAGTTAGAGAACGGATTATTTTATAACTATGAATACAGTTTTCGTACAATTGCATTATTTGTTTGACTAGACACGTAAAAAAATGTTTGAATATTTAAAAAAAATTGTTAAAACGCTATTATCTAAAGAAAGATATTAAACCACGGGATCAATTAAGGAATAGATAATAATACAAGAATCTGCGTCACGATTTATCCATTTATAATTTTATACATTTTGTCCTTTAGTATTTTTTACTAAAGCTTTGTTCTAGTTAGAGAACGGATTATATTATAACTATGAATACAGTTTTCGTACAATTGCATTATTTGTTTGACTAGACACGTAAAAAAATGTTTGAATATTTTAAAAAAATTGTTAAAACGCTATTATCTAAAGAAAGATATTAAACCACGGGATCAATTAAGGAATAGATAATAATACAAGAATCTGCGTCACGATTTATCCATTTATAATTTTATACATTTTGTCCTTTAGTATTTTTTACTAAAGCTTTGTTCTAGGTAGAGAACGGATTTTTTTGCGAAGAACATAGCGAACTCACTTATTTTGCGGAGGTTTGCTCGCAGTCGGAGGACACAATGCGACCAACTGGAGTAAACATTGTAGAATCGGTCCGCGTCCGCGTTTTCAATCGTCGCGCCGCTGGCGTGCCGGCCATAAACATTTTTATTGTTCAGCTAGGAAATATTTTATGACGCGATACCCTTCTGCAACGCGGTGTCTAACGATCGACTTCAATTGCCGCGGATGAAATGGTCGAAATCAAAGAAACAGTGTTGTGTACCGGAAACACCTACTTGCAGCGATACGACCTCATAACCCGCTGGATGGTCATGCTACGTTTGAGCGGCGCTGCGAAACACAAGCTCAAAAGAAATTGTACTCGGACGATATCGTCCAATTTTTTCTTTAGCGGCAAGCTTGCGAGAAACGCTTGTTATAAATCTTTTCTCGCCCTCGCGAAAGCAATTCACGTTACAGTTGCACGACCACTCGGATTATGTTGTTCCGAGTTACGAAACGTTCACACTGTTGATCACTGTCGATAACTGGTCAGTCTTTTCTTAAACATTCATTGTTTCACTAAGGCGAAAATTTTCAAATTTCTCAAGATTTCAAATATGAGAAAACAAATAAATTTTTTAATCTGAATAAATACATTAATTTTACAGAATTAATTCTGCAGAAACGAAATTCATTTATAAATCTGTACAACCAAATTCAATGAAAAATCTCGGCAAATAAATTCATTTCGAAATGCTCGATCGATTAAATTTATTTTTAAATCTAAATAAATACATTCATATTGAAATCTGATCGAGCGAAATCATTTTTATATCTTCGCAAATTAAATTGTTAAGTCAACACAATTATATTGATATTAAACTCTGCATAGGATCGTCAAGCAAAGTCGATGTTGAACTACTAACGTCGAATGCAAGATAAAAGTCGGAAGCATACTGCTCGCACCTTAATTAGCAATTTCGCTGAAACTCTGCGGGGTCATAGTTGATCCGGGTGATTCTCCGCGAGTAATTCGAGGCGCTCGATCGCCTAGCGTTACAATCGCGAGTTTAATTATGATATGTACACTAGCAAATGCGAGTCGTGTACACACCTGGCCGTGGCGCAATCACCGTGCAGAGAGTCCACATCGATCGATTTTATTTACTGCGAACGCGCTCGCGTCGACGAACGTGCAGAGAGAGAAAGCGAGGGTTATGGGATGCGAATAGGATCCGAGGCCCGAAGCAGATAAATCTTATAGCTGTTTGAACCCGCCGATGCCCGATTACCGTCACTCCGTTGGAAACGCCGGGGGAAAAAAAAGAACTTGTTGCGCGTGCCACCGTTAAAAAGCCCGAGGAACATCTGGGCGTGGAAACGTTTATATTTGTTGCGGTCGGCCGCGTTCGAGTCTCCTGAGCCCCGCGTTCGTTCGGAACCATTCAATAGCGAATTCGCGGATCACCGAGGACAATCTGCCTCGATGGATTATTTATCGGTTTGGCCCGTAAGTCTGCGGTATTCTCGAATCGCAAAAAGAAACCGTTCCTCTCTGAAATATTTCTTTCAATTGAATCTACGACGCAGTCTCCTTCGGGATTTATAAATTGATAAAGTAAATAGGGTACATTAATGTTATCAAGTATTTTTTAATTTGCGTACACTCCTTCGAAATAGTTGAATAAAAAATCTTCAGGAGACATTTCCTTCGGTTTTGTTTTACACTTGAATTTAACTGAAAAAGTACTTTTCAGAATTAGCTTTAGATTCGTATAAATTGAGGTTACCTGAGCTGTGCACCAACTGCAAAATCCCCACTTCAGTGAAACATTTTTTGATTGAGTGCCCCTCTCTACAGATAGAGAGAAGTAGATTTAACATCCCAGGAAATCTCAGTGAAGCACTGAGTAATGAGAATAAAATTAACGATGTCATACGCTTTGTCACACACACGAATCTGAGGAGTAAAATCCCACAATCATCACACACAATGTAACTTAATGTAATGTAATGCAATGTAACGCGGTCGCTAATAGTCTGGGAAGTTGATGCGATCTTGAATAAATTAACACACAAAAAAAAAAAAATTGAGGTTACAGATTAAAATGTTATATTCATTTTAGTTGATTTAAATGACTGAATGAATGTGGAATTTTAGAGTACCCAATTTTAAGTTTTATATTCTGGTTCTACAAATTGTGTGGTAATTATAAATGTTATGCTCGGAACAATTGGGATACAAACATGTTAAATTGGAGTTACAGCCGAAAGTTAATATCGGAAGTATGCTTCATTAACGGTGGCTACGTAAAATTTGTGAACCCGGTGTATCGCGGCGAACGTACCAGAACTTGATACATGTACTCGTTGCCTCTTGACCCTTTTTGACATATACGTGGTGCCGCTTAATTAGTACGCTGCATCGTATAGATCCTCCCTTAAACACGCACGAATACGCAGGCCGGGGAAGTTTCGGGAATTAGAGATGGGCAAACATGGCGACAGCGTGTACGTGGTTCTGAACTAATAGCGAATGGAACATAATATGCAGAGTTTCGATGCAACTACCTGAATCTATGTATTTGTAAGAACAATTAACCATCACCATTCTGATCCAAACCCTCTGTGAATTAGAACACACATGATTCTATCTTGTTCGATTTCTGACACAAGAAAAACTATAAAATAATGACAGAACTAACCAGAGTATTATTAAAAAACAATTTACAGACGTTTATGAACACTGTAACTATTAATATTTCTATTAATAGTAACTAGTAAATTTTTATTGAAAAATTTTTTTAAACTGTGCATGTATGTTCAATTTATTCGTTTTTTCTTAAATCGTACAGTACCCGTTTTCTTAGATCGTACAGTATCCGTTTTCTTAGATCGAATATTTACTGTACATCAAATCTGTATAGATAATACAATTGTGTAGATCAGGGAAATATTCTGCAGTTCCGTGTCGTGTTTAGAAATTAGGTTAACGAGAAGACCGGGTTAAACCCTTGGAAATTAGGGGATGAAAATTTGAACATCGGAAAGGTGGTTTGCCCGTTCCAGGGCCGATTTTCGCTGACCATTGAGCTCATTGCACAATTACACGCTTCAGTTTATTCAAAGTACATCGGTGACTGGTGATCACCGAGTAATCAGGCTCGCGCTAATGACAACTGCACTTTATTAAATAACGAGGTTTCGAAGCGCGCGCCGGTCGAAGCGACGACGGGAGACGCTGCCAGTCGACGGACACGGCTCACTAGGACATTTGACGGCAAATATTTGCGACGAAAATCGAGCTGCATATATTCGACAGTAATCAGACAGACCATGTTAATTGCGTGATGACGTAAATAATGGCAACGAGACGTGTCTACGAGAGCAAACGCTCTGTCGCGGGACTATCACGGAAATTCTGTCCAACTTCTACGATCCGACGACTTAAACAAATAAAATATAACACAATAATATATTAATTTGTTATTGCAAAATTAACAGAAAAGGGCTAAAAACGAAGAATAATTTAGAAATTGTTACATTCAACGGTCTACCATGATTCTTTCGATATTTTTCGACAAAACAATCGAAAGAAAGTGAAGTGCTATTGTTGAGTTGATCCTCGATTTCCAGTCAGCGATCAAATCTGCGTTGAATAATCACGCGTCGCTCTCGACTTAATTGTATTTTAAGCTCCCCGCGGTATTATTAAACGGTTTTTGTGCGTCGACGTTCGCCGGATCCGGTCCTGCCCATACATTACCAATTCTCCGGCTTTTTTTTCAACGAGGTTAAGCTCATTTCAGATTTACGATACGCTCGCTAATACCACTTTGAATGTCTGATACGTAGCAACGCCGGAAACTCGACGCTGCAGGCTCCCGCTTCCGCTTGGTCGTTTGGAACTTGGCCGATAACACTATGTTGCGAAGCGACCGGCCGGACCAACTCCTCGTGCCACAGTTAATTTATGTTTAATCTCTTGATGCCGACTAATTTTTACCACCAGAAACTTCTCTCCCCACCCTACCGTTTCGACGTTGTTTCGCGCGACATTTCGACCCTCGTGAAAACAACACCGTTTCATTCCGTTTCACGCAGTTCGATTGCTTTTTCTGAGAAAATTTTGGATCGACACTTTATCCATCTGCCGTAGAATTTCCGAATTAGGTACAATAGTAACTTAGTATCTTATTAGAGACTTAAAAAAATATTAATTTTATGGTCAACCTTCTTTAATCGTTAAAATGTTTGGTTGTCAAAAACATATGTTTAAATATTAAGGGAATGTCGTGAAGATTGGGACAAAAATTTATACCATTAGAAAGGTATAGTTGTCAGCTACATTTTCGCTGTAAGAAGTATCAAGATAGCGTTAACGTATAAAAAGTTGTAGCCAATTTTTGAAGACAAGTTTTTGCTGGGACACCCCAATGTTTGTTGAGTATCTATTTTTTAAATCATGATTTTACTTAATAATAACCGGATTAATTGTTTAAATCATCTTCACAATGCTTGAACGCATATTAGCGCATTTCAAGTGCACAGCTCTCGTGCTGGTGTTGCGTTCGATGGAATTCGAGCGACTTAATTTCTTTAGCATATTCTTCATGCAGATAATTTAAACTATATTTAAATTATTTATCTTCAGTGATCGATGAAAAATTTTCAATTGAAAGCGAATCAATAAGAAACACAATAAAACTTTTTAGGACATATTTTTAGCCTTTGCTTGACACAGCTACACTAAACACGACTTGTTGCTTCTAATGCTCATGATAAGTTTGTTTATAAACAGAAATAAAGTTGACAATCTTGATATTGTTGTTTCCAGTACGATAATTTGGAAAAAAGCACTGTCCCAACTTATACGGTATCTCAACCTTTACGACACTGCCTTAGTACTACTTAAGTGAACAATAAAAGTGTGTTTAAAACGTTTTAAACAATGTTTGGGAACCTGAAATTACTTTTAAGATTTTCTCTATAGTATCAAGTTCATTATGTTAATTAAACGATTCAAAGTTCTCTTTTGTATACAAAGGAGATTTAGTACACGAGTTAATCCAGAAGTAGCTCTTTGATAGATAGCAAAACTAATTAACAAAAATGCCGAGCCCACAGTAGCCGATATAAAGAAAATGTAATAATAAAAAACGTCCGAAAATGAAAGAGAAAGAATAAACAAAACATAAAGGGAAAGTGGAAACAATGTCTAATAAGATTTAACCACCCACAGTACTGGGTGGTAGGTTCCATAAAGAAACTTGTTAGCCTTCTGTTCTCGTTTCATTTCTACTTCTTAAATTCCTACATTGCTAGAATAATTTGTTGCTTCAACCTTAATTATTTTTATTGCGATAAAGGAACACACATGTGCACGTTTCACGCGAGCGTAGACAAAAGATCGCGTCCCTCTGTACTGAAAACAAATGCTCCGTTCTTGAATAGACTACAATTATTTTTAATTAGTTGAATATTATTTAAAAAAAAAAGTGTCGACGCGTGGCCATTTTCACACCATTTTTCCTCCCACCAGAGTATATTATACTCCCACGAATTCTTATCAAACTAATCCTCTTCTACCGCAACACCCCGAAGAACTTCGAAAACTTTAATTTTTGATAAGTAAGTTACTTAACTAGTTTGATAATTCTTAACGGAATAATATACTCTCGAGCCAGCAAAAAACTTTAATGTTTGGCGAGCTAGTTATTCGATAATGTTGGCGTAGAAGAAATTCCAAATAAATTACTCAAACTAATAAATACAAAATGAACTGCCGACAGATATTCGAGAAATGATGATTAAAAATTCTTGATAAAATTCCCGATTCCAATTACTTTTTACAACGAGGACGCCAGGGGACGGAAGAATTAAACAGTGACAACCGATCCACGGACAGGCGAAGAGCGTGGTGTAAATTAATGATCGAAACAGAAAGAATTAATGTTGTCGAGAGGTTTCATTACCATCGAAAGAGACTCGCTTGCGGTGAATTATCGCGAGGTAGCTCCGATGATCTTCACCGAATAATTGAGCTCGCTGACACGAATTTCAAGAGAGCGCGAATAACTTTTCGAGGAAGTTTACTGGCGTCGGTGCACAATTCGTAGATTCCGAGTCCACGGTGATATCCGGACGATATTAAACTCAATCTTAAAGGCGCTGTGAGTGTTCTTGCGCCCCTACCCTGATAACTCCGCTGCCCCCGACGTCTGACGTTCAACTTCAATAATTACTTCGCATCGGAATTTACAATGTTGACGTTCACCAACAGGGTGCTCTCACCCTCTCTCTCTCTCTCTCTCTCTCTCTCTCTCTCTCTCTCTTTCGTCCCGCTCACCCTTACCCCTTATTCCCGGCCGTCCGGTCATCGTGAATTAAACATTTATTAAACTTGCCGATCGCAATAATAAATACGGGCCGCGCGCATTAACCTCCACCCCGCCCCCTCCGCTCCTCGTGAAACTTTAATTAGTTCCGAGAATGCTAATTAGGGCGCGTTATTGCGCACCGGTTGAAAACCTTCTTGAATAAACTGACCAATCGGGTTGGGAAATCGACACGCGAATGCAATACTTGCTTCTTCGTATTTTAGGGCTCGTTTCCAGCATTGCGTGAGAAAAGTTTCTTTTCGAAACATCCGCGGACTGGATAATTGCGAATAATTATCCGCGAAATGTTTCAATCGATACATTCTGTACCGAAAAATATTTTTCTTGTTCAATAAAATAAGTTCGATTATATGAAAAAGTGGCTGGAAAATTGGTATTCGCGGATCGATTTTTTAATGAAGTGCAGAGGCGATCAAATGGGATTATTTCCAAAACACAATTATCAATAAATAAAAAAAATTGCATATCTCGTACCGATGTGTTTGAATTTCATTGCTCACCCTTTACATACGTATCTTCTTTTTCGGATCGCGTAAAAAAAGAGTTGGATGTATCTACAAAATTCTACAGTCACGGTGCGGATAATTTTTGACCAACTCCCGCGCGATATAACGAATAAAGTCCGGAGGCGATCATTCACATGGTATTATTTCCAAAACACAATTATCAATAAATAAAAAAAATTGCAATATCTCATACCGATGTGTTTGAATTTCATTGCTCACCCTTTACATACGTATCTTCTTTTTTGGATCGCGTAAAAAAAGAGTTGGATGTATCTACAACATTCTACAGTCACGGTGCGGATAATTTTTGACCAATTCTCGCACGATATAGGGAATAAATGGTTTTTATCGGCGGGGAAAGACAGGGACGAGATTTCGGTGCCGGCCGATTTGCCTTCTGTGCGGGGGTGCACGTGCATCGCCGCAAAGAGAAACCCGGGTTCCTCGGTAATTTTGAATCTGTATGCAGCTGAAGAGGAATCCACGGGCCAATAACGCCCGCGTATTATTATGCAGATTACACCGTAACCCGTATTAGTTCGTTATCACGCCTACATCTTGAGCAGCCAGCGAGAGCGAACCCCATACAGATTGCGCCCGGTATAAAAAAGAAGAAGAAGAAGGAACGGAACCCCCTGCGGGGGTGGAGGCTGATGAAGACACCGGCACGGAACGCGATCAGCATTTCAACCTCGGCTTCGAATTGAACGTTTACCGAAACGATTCCTCGCGGTGCCAGTCACTGCTCCCTTGGCGCAGCTCTCTCTCTCTCTCTCTCTCTCTCTCTCTCTCTCTCTCTCTCTCTCTCTTCCGGCGAGTTAAATGGCCCGTAGTCTTTGGTCAACGAAACTGATGCACCGATGCACCGACCCTTGCCGAACGATTGCTCTTTTAAACGACGCGCGAATCTGGGTCACCTGTGATTAGCACTGGAACCGACAGAAGTTTCCTGTTGACCGATTCCGCGAGCCTGAAGACGAAAGCAAATTTTCTTTGCCCCATACTCCACGATCTTTTCGTTTGCATTTTGTAAGGTATCTTGGACTTTCGAACTTTTCCTGAATTATTTTAGAACCACAATTATATTATCCTTTAATTATTTCATATATTGCTGTATATTTAACACCACACCAGAGTTGGGCAAAATTTTCATCTAAGTAAAAATTTCGGATAACGAATAAAAAATAAAAAAATTTTTATCTATTATTCGACGGTTCGAATAGAGAAAGTATCTTTATTCGACGAGCATCGAATAAATAATTATCCGACGAATAAAGATAATTTTTCTTATACGAAGTGGCTTTATTCGAACTTGGAATAATTTTTTCATCTTTTATATGTATCTTTTATTCGGAGGCTTCGAACAAATCTTTCCACAACTACTGCCAACTCTAATAAACGCGAACCATCGAATAATGAATAAAAATATTTTTATTTTTTATTCGTCATTCGAAATTGTTATTTAGATGAAAATTTTTCCGAACTCTGCACTAAATTTACCACTGCCGGTCAAATGACCGGTTTTATATTTTTCGTTTCACAATTATTGAAATTATGAAGTTGCTTACATGGAAATTGATTCGATAAATTTCTCTATCCGACCAAATCTTGTGTTAAAAATGGCACAAAATCTAAATAAATGGAGTCTTGTCATTTTTTAAAGTTAAATCATTTTGATCACTTTTAGTGCTCGGTAGGTTTAGTGTTAAATTCATATGTTAGCAAGATTTAAGTATGCAAGACACTTGTATCTGTAAAACTAAATGAATTTTATAAAAAATTTTTAATCATGATTTTGCGAATATTTGTCCGGAGTAATACAACTCAAGTGTAACACAGAATTAAAAATGCCCAGATTCAACTTATTATTATTATTTATTATTGCTTTAAACCATGTAACGTTTATAAACATATTCATTGCACATTATACAATTTATGATTACGTTACAATATGCCCTAGTATCTAAATTACAATTACATTACATTAATTTTACTAGTTTTCAACTATCTAATTGAAATTAAATTTTAATCGAGCATAACTCAAAGAAATCAAAAATAATTTTCAAGCCTTTAATATCTGGGCCACATAGAAACGAATGGATAGAAACTGGGAGACAGTACTAGTTTTAGATTTTGTGCAATTTTTAACATACACTCGACTATGATTGCAAAACAAAATAATCTGAAACCGGTGATTCGATCAGTGATTTTAGCGTCAATCGAACCAGAGAGATTAACCGTTTATAAACTCGCCGATCGGAGCGAAGCGTTGAATACCGAAAAAACTTTCACTGTTCCAGGGGATCCTATTATATCGTCCGAGCCCCCGCACCGGGATCGTCGTGCTTAAAGCCCCGAACTACTTGATAATTGTGTTTCGATTAAAAGTACTTTCGCCCGGTTTTTCGTCCCGATTAAACTGCCAGGAGCATTCTTCTAGCGCCGCGGCCACGTAACGAAGGGAACTTTTAAATTAGTTTGATATTTCTGGCCGAGACTACGCGCCGCAGTGTACACAGACAGAAGTGGGTTAATAGAGTTCGGTGTTTTTTGAAAAAGCCTGGCCACGACGACGCCGTCGCCGCGCCGGAGAGTGCACGGTGAATGGGCGTGTTAATGAACGACACTTCCATTCCTGTTAGCAACTTTTAATGACGACGAGCGGTTGACACGTATTAACAAACATCAATCTGTCTGGACCGACTGCGCGCGGGGTTGTGGGACGCTTCATTCAAGGTTTCACGGGAACATCGGTTGACGAGCTTCTCGGGAACTTACAAGGTTCCGAAAATTCCAAGACATCTGCAGGGTTTCTCAAATATCAAGACACGAGAGTTCATTTTTCAAAAGAGCTAACAAAAATAGTGGCGACTAGATTGCGGATCTTTATGCGAAATAAAAATTGTTCAATTGTAAGAAACCAAAGTTAAATAAAAATGTATTTTTCTTTCTCGATGATCTTAAACTATAACTAAGATTTAAGGATGTTCTAGAGGTATATAAAAACGCAAAAAAATTTTCGAAAATTTGACAAGATATAATTCTTACTAAATTAATGCAATTACCAAAGTTTGGGTTCGATTCACTGCACCGTTTAAGAATTATAGCAACTTAAAGTTTGCACTTTTTAGCACGTCTCCTTATGGAGAATTCATAAAATTCCACTTCGAACCCTATTTAAACCTTGAAAAAACGCAACTAGAAACCCCAGTTTTTTTAATATATATAGTAAAAATTATGTTCAAAATTTATTAGTATTCACTAAACAGTTACAAAGCAAAAAATTATAAATTGTTACAAAACGTCAAATTTATCGTGTTGTCATCTCAATAATAACCATGAATAAAAAATAAATATAACATGAAATTCACTAATTAAACGAAAGCTTTTTAAATTAATCTATATTTTTAATGCAAAATATACTCATGAATGGCTTTCATTGCCAATATATTGATGGATTTCGAATTTCTTGTACTTTTATCTCCCATTGTAGCTCCAAAACATCTCTCCTTTGCGGTTAGATCGCGTCATTACTGTATAAACCACATAAATGCATTGAAAAGCATGACGAAATAAAAGAACAGTATATTATTGTCTTCCCATTACATTCCCACGTTCTCTGCACTGAAAATAATTTTCTCACCAACAATAAGGTATTGGTACTGCGGCATAATTAGTACAAAGTACTACGAAGGGTGTAAGTTTTAATACAAAATTTAATTAACATGAATATTGGGTTGATCGTAAACAAGGTCTGGGCAACTAGCGGCTCGCGAGTCGCAGACGATTCCACTCCCCACTCCTGGGCCCTCCCCACCAAACTCCCGTGGAGTGTAGGGGAGGTATCCTCGCAGTCACGTGGGGCAAAGCACGGTAAGCGGGGGAACCGGTACGCTGGTAGTGGGAGTCAGTGTCGCCAGGTCGAGAAAATCGAGGGGAATACAGGTACCCCCTCTCTGATGGTCAGAGTCGTAATATGTGACACGTTGCGCGTGCGCAATGGGGATTGAGTGGGACGCGTTGCGTGTGGTGCTGGAATGGGATAGTGGAAGGGGAAAAGTAGGGGAGTAAATGAGTCCAGATTTGGACTCAACTGGCGACACTGGTGGGAGTGGCGACAGCGGGGAAGAAGTTGCCCGAGCCTGTGGTAAACGCACAGTGAATTTTTAATTGCTTCTCGTGCAGTCACTCGAATGACTCAAATCTGGAGCTGCCTTCTTATTGCAGCGGACTCTTGACGAGAATGCAACATGCACGCTTCGACAATTGTCAAATGCAACGTAGCACGCATCGATTGTCAATATGCATCGAGCATATCGGATACTTATAATGATCGTTGGTAAATCGAGGGTTTAATGAACGAATAGGATCCGTCGAGCATTTAGGAGACCAATCGTTTTAGCGTTCGACGTCGAAAATTTTCAATTAGAACGAACAAGGAGGCTAGAGGCTATCGCAGTAGTCAGACAAAGGCCTCCGGTGCGCCATCGAGTCGAACATTATCGATAATAGAACGTGCCGTGTGCAGACTGACACAAAGGCCTCGTTTACCCACGCGTTCGCGAGAATCAATCAGTGCCTCGTGATCGATGACATCGTCGCGGCAACAAGATCGACCGATTTTTCACCGCAAAAAAAAACACACACACACACACACACGCATACACCTGTCCGCTAGGATCACAGGAGTATACACAGGTGAGAGAGGAAAGTGGCAACGGTAACGACACGACACACCGGTCTCTGCCCCTCGGGCTGTGATCGTTGCAGTTGTTTCCATTTGATGTTTGCTCTCGGCCCGCGTCGATTACGCTGTTGCGTGTTTTTCGATAATGAGACAAGGCCGAACGTGCGTCCGACGAGCGATGCCACATATTTGTACGGAGATAACGCGTCAAACGGGAGCAATTCTGCTGTGCAAATCTGCCCTGTGCAAACGCGCAAATAAATGATCGTCGAACGACAGTCTAAATAATGGGCATTACTACGGATCGGCTCTCGATACGGTGGAACTATCGAAGCCGCGTTTCTGTCGTCTAATCTTTCAGTCTTAGCACCATTTTCATTTGTTTAACAATTGAAACAACGGTGTCCGAGACTTCCGCTAACTCGTATCTTGGTATGTCAATTAATTCTTAATGCTTGTAACTATGTATTCAATAAAAACAAGAAGGGGGAGGGGTGAATGTGTGAAACATAATGAGTGAGAGACAAAATGTATAAAGTGAATTACGAAACGAGTGTGCATGAATGAGTGTGCAATGGATAAAAAGATTTGTCAGTCGTTATTTACATGTCAAAGAGTGATGAACATCATCTGTATTCGTTGTTATCTTAAATATTATATTTATAAATATATCCACTGGTTGTACAGTAACTTTATTAAATAAATTGTTACAAGCTGTTTCTTCAACGTAATCAAAACATCCATTTCGTTTATTTAAATTGACTGAACCAACTCCTGCTCGGTTTGTAGATTAAAGTGACAGTAGAGCATCCAACATTTGTTCAATATCTTTTGTTACTATTATCGAACTGCATAATATTTACTTGATCCATTTTGATCGTTGTGCGTAGTTACAGAATTGTACTCTTCATATTAACAAGCACATATCAAAATGTTCTCGTAAAGAGGGTTGAAATTGTCTAATATACAGTGGGTGTAAAAAGTATTCGTACACCTTTTAAAAACGAATAACTTTTTCAAAATTCGACCCAACAGCTTGAGTATTTTGTGACGTTTGAAGGAAAATTTATAAGGTGCATTTGGTAGGTGTAAGTGAATTATAAACATGTACAAAGTTTCATCGAAATCCATCAAGGTTGTTACGAAATATAAATGATTGAAAATAGCAAAAATTGTAAGAATCCGCAATTTAAACGAGTCGCAAACCCTAAATTCAAAGATTTTTACATGTTACAATGCCCATAGCTTTTTTATGCGTCAACCGATTTCAATGAAACTTTGCACATGTATATAACTTACTTAGATTTACAAAATACATGTTTGAAATTTTTACTACAGGCACAAATAAAAAATTTAAAAATCGTGACCTTTACTTCTTCCTTCGCAATTGCGACAGATAACAATTAAAAAAAAAATTATTTACACATTAGCTAAGTAAACTAATCCTTCTAACGTCACAAAAAAACTCAAGCTGTTGGGTCGAATTTTGAAAAAGTTATTCGTTTTTAAAAGGTGTACGAATACTTTTTACACCCACTGTACATACGAAAAGAAGTAATAAATTATTTTTGGCGAAAAAGGAAATGTTCTCTTAAATTATTAAAAAAAATTTTCCGGTTCATAATACTGTCGCTCCAGAGATGGACTAATCATTTTAAGCAGTAATGGGTAGCTACTATCTCATCTTCATTTAGAAATCTCTGTCCTGCATGGCTATATAAAAGGCTCGTTTACACCGAGTAATGTCGGTACAGCCGTATCGCATCCTGGCATCATTTATGGGCACAGTGTTCATCCATGGTAGCGCACGTGCACGGTGAATTTTTCAACAGAATCAGATGCAAAATTCGAGGGGAATTTTATGGACTCGTGTCGAACGGTTTTTTAAACTTCCCACTTTCTTACGTCCGCCCAGTCTGCGTTCCATCGTTTTCAATTGGTCGACCCTACGCGGTGCGGTACGGCGCGGTGGCGGCAAGAGAAATTTCTTCGGTCGCTTTTCCCCATGGCGCCTCTAAAAACTGGCTGTGTATCCGAAACGCAAATTTATTCATGTTCGGAGCGTGGCGCCGTCGAGAGCGCGAGTAGCATCGAAAAACTGCTCGATAAAACGGAATATAAATTTCCCCGCGACGAACCCATTATATCCCGAAACGGGCCGTTCAATCATGATTTAGATACTATCCGTGTATCACTGGCCGGACGGATAAAAAATTCAAATTACAATTTCGTAGATACCGCTGCGCGTCGTGCGGCCTCGCCGTTTCCCAGTGAAACTGAAAAATACAGCTAGAAATATTTGCTCGAATTCGCCCCTGTCGACCTGTTTAAATTTTTATGGGTTACAATTGCGGAGCCGCCCGCTTCTTCGTTATTTGTTTATTTTTTTTTTTTAACTCTGTTGTGCCGGCGCGCAGTGTTTTTCGCGAATACAGACCCGTAAGCAATGTAACCGTACCGCATTAACGTTCAATGATTTTTTAAGCAGTTGTTTCACTTCGAAAAAGAATTGTATAGAAATACGAAATGAATCAACAATATTTTCTGCATATGTTAAAATACGCCGAAAAGCAAAAATCAATTTTTTCGGACCCCCACCGCCGGACACGCCTTTAATCAATCAACAACCGGCATCGGCGCAACCCCGCCTCCGAGCCAATTCTGTTCGAAACCAGAAACAAGATCGAACAACGGGGTGTTCTGGTGCAGACGTTTCGTCAAACTATCGTGGCCAGTGCCCGTTCCGGGTGCGAGTCGGGTTCTTCATTTTACAGTAACTTTCGATCCGAACGTCGTTGCGCGTATATAGTCTTGTGCAGGATGTACAACGGTAACTCCTGGGACTCGTATAGCCCCGGTATACTTTGTATTCCGTGCGCGCGCGAGAAAACGCTGTTATGATGGTGGTCCGTCCCGTGGGAGAATGGAGAGAAGCTGGATGAAACGTCGGGGAGGATCCTGGGAGCGAAGGGAGAGACACGGGGAAAGAAGGACGCGAAAGAGCGAAGGTGCACGGTTTTATTAACGTTCCACGAGTTAAAAAGCGCACCCGCCCCCCCCCCCCCGGCCCCGTGGACCCCGCTTCCGAGTATAATTAAATGTTTCCAGGCCGGCGTAACAATAATTTCAACGCCGCAGGCCCCGTTTTTCTTCGCGCGTCGCGAAATTTAATTGCGTCCGCTTGAAAGATACTAAAAGATAAGGATAAATTATACCGAGGAACTCACGGGCTGGGACAAAGTGGCCCAGGACTCCTACCCCATGAAAACGACGCGACCCGACGCGACCCGACACGACGCGACGTGTATTCGGAGGGATGCTGATGTAACCCACCCATCGTGAAATAAAGACTCTTTTGTTGCGGATGCAATCGCCTCGACAAGTTCACCGAAATTCTGCGAGCGGCAATGCATCGCGAAACTTCTGCTCGACTGGATATCGATTATTCGAGAGCTCCTTTGTGGGAGAAGCACAGTCATTCGAGCTTCGTACTCGGATATTCTGTTTGCCGGATAATTCAGTTAGCCGACCTGACAGTCTCCTTTTGCCTTTTTTTTTCTTTCTTCGGACCGCGCTGAAACCTCTTTTGCATACTTCGGTCTTCCCGAATGATAATGAATTTTCAACATTGTCACGTGACACTTGTCTCGATTATTTTCTGTTCATCGGTTCACTTGTGAAAGTTACCTCTTCCAATTTTTATTGTTACGTATTGTTCTACAGAAATGAAGACGACACCTTGTTTTGAATGATTGTGGGTCTGTGCAAACATAATGCTCAAATTTTCAATAATTGAAAATGTGCATCCCTAAGAATCTTTACAAGTATATCCACTTTTATAGATCATGTATTGAGAGTATAATAAGAAATATGTCCATTTTGACAAATAAAAATTCCCAACAGTAATAATTAGACTTTGCAGATCTTTATTCATTTATGAAGAAATTGACTGGTTAAAATATAGAACAGTAACAGATTCTAGAAATTCGAAGAATATTGTCTATTAAGGGCTGAAATGAATTTTTATTTATCTCCTGCTGTCCATAATAACACTAGATCGCAAATTTTATGCATTTATAACAAAAAATTAATTTGGGCATGTTGGACTTATTACAATTGTCGAAAGAAAGAAAATATTTCAATTTCATTTCTACTCCCCACAATTGACTTGGGAAGTTTTTATTTTGCATAAAGATCCGCAGTCTGGTAATAATAAACTGAGAACACTAAATAGTAGCTTGTGTGCACATTTCTTAATATTTCGTTGAACAGAACGTTCCATCGGTAAATTTTTGTTGCAAACTAATATACGACTGAAAATTCCATTTGCCCGGGGTTCCATTAAAAATCAATTTATTAGTAGAACGGTTCTGCGCGACCAGAAACGTACACGGCCGGTCGATGGGCGCGATTCTCGTTGAAACTAACGTCCCGGTTACCTTGTTAACTTTATTGGAACAATACTTTAATGCGAGGCTCGTAAAATACAAAGTCCCTTAGCTCGCGAAGAACCGCAGCCGAGGTTCTATTAGGAAGTTCGTGCTAAACGACGATTATTCGGAATTTCCTCGGAACCTGCCCCCCCCCTCTTGTGCTCTCTCTCTCTCTCTCTTCTCTTATCCCCTGCGAACTTCCCTTAATTTTGCGAGATCCCGACCGAACGACATCGACGCATATTACAAGATTCAATTGTCGAAATTCGCGCGAGGATCCATTTGCCGGGCAATTCCGGGCGGAGAAGTATTTATGATCGAAATTCAGGTGTCGGTCGATCTTGCGGTTCCCGAAACTCTGTATGGGTTCAGTCGATAACTTTAGTGGCTAATAACGTTGATAACGAGCACTCGTTCATTAATACGTTTCGTCGGACACTGTATTCACCTAGACGATGCTTCTAGTACAACTTATGTTTGTCCTCAAAACATTTGTATCATATATTATACTATTTTTGACATATTTATAGACTTTAGAAACAATCATAGCAACAATTCTCAAACGATAATACAATTTGATCATCAACATTTCATTGAACACGTTATTTTCAGAATTTTATATGTTGGGATGTGTGAGGTACCCGGGAAAGGTTTTATCGATTTTGTTAGTCACAATTAGACTGCGGACATTATGCATTTATGGTAAAAAGATTGAAAGAATTTTAAAGTGTCGTTATAATTTCACCAACTTATTAAGATTATTCAACGAATAAATCTATTTCTAGTTGGTTCTACTGGCTTGCAACCGATGCAGATAGACCCGCAGTCTCTAATTATTTAGACCGTGGTTCTTTATGCAAATATTAAAACTAATATTATTTGTGAGCTAATTTTAATGAAACAGGATTGAAAACAGTTCTGTTATTCTTTGGTCTAGAGTCTAGACAATTCTGGGAAGCTCTACGTTAAAACAATAAAATATGAATATAACATTTTTTTAATACCACGTTTTTAAGACGGACTAAAAAGTATAAAATAATTTTTCCTAGCCCCGTACAGATTCCTAACCCCATACAGATAGTCCTGAAAATTTGTGATTGTGAATTTTTAATAGCTATGAACATACTTGGAAGATTTAATCTGAACTATTCATGCATCAATTATCTATTGTGTCTGTTGTGAAAATTTTTTTTAACCATCATACGCTTCTCTGAAAACAGTAAAGTTTTGTTCCCAGAAAAACCTTCGGTTCAGTGCTGTTTCCTACGCTTACTATTTGTTTGTGACCTCCCCGACCACGTCGAACGTAGAAAACGACAGCGCGTGTCAGCACGGACCACGAGGCCAAAAACTTACTGCGTACCCTCAATTACAAGAGGCCTGGGCAACTGGTGCTCCGAGAGTCGATGACGTAGTATCCCGCCGGAGCAGGCTCGGACAGGCCTCGCGCTGGCCGGCTGGGTGGGGGTAGTCGATTCTACGTCACCGACTCTCGGAGCACTGGTTGTCCAGGTCAGAATTAAACCACTAAACACAATTAAAATTATATCGTGTTAAGTATCATTTTAATTAGTAATAACGAACAGACAGACAAGAGAACGAGCTAATAAAAACGTTTTAAAAATAAATTAAAGCGTCAAGAATGTTGAAAGAGGCTCGTAAAACTTTTATATTCTAATATAATAGAACATCCGCCGGGAAGAGCGCATTTTCCTTCAACAGCAGGTTTTATAAAGTGCATAAAAATCTACGAAATGCATCAATAACAATTTATATGCACATAGTACGCATTACTGTCTCTAGAAACTGCTAATACGGTCTATATGCAAAACAGCCATAAAGAAGACGCATGGACATAAAATGCTCATGTGAAGCAGCGTTACCGTAATCCAATGAAACCCATTGAAACAATAACGCGTCCCGGTGCAGTACAGACTGTATTCGCTCGTAAAATGTTCTAATAAAGCGTCTGGAACGTGTGGCGACCGGAGATTACTCTCGGAATTCCCTTGGACCTCTATTATCAAAGTTCGAAGATCCTCTACGAGCGGAACCGATGTCTCCCACGCGTAACTACCAAATTCTAAATCGATTACTCGAACGATCCCTAGGCCACGATACAAGACCGTTGGTCTATAAATTTTCCGTCGAACGAAACAGTCTGGTTCTATCACCACTATGGTTCCGGAGACACCTGATCGCAATGATCGCTAATGTCGCGAGACGAACGCAATTAACAGGGAATTGCCGTTCGCCATAGCTGATAGAAAGAGCCCCGAGGATCGTTGACAGTGAAGTTTCGCCGCATATTACACCAAGGATGGCGGCGACTTGGTCGCAGAGCTGCGATCCGAGCTGCATCCTGCTGCACCGCCGGTCGCAGCCGCAATGCAACACGCGCAGGACTCGACGACGAATCTGCGTCAAGGGAACAGGTGGAGGGAGGATCGGACCACCTCCATACTACATGAACGAGGATCTGATCAAAGTATTATTCGTCAAATTTCATTATTTCATTTGTGCAATTGTTAGCCGATTTTTTTCATCGAAATCCTTTTGCTTTTTCACAATTTCGCAAATCTACCATTTTTCCCGTGTTTTAATGCGAATTTCACGGTGAGAAGATTCTTTGTTTTTTTTTTGCAACTAGTATATTCGTTGATCGATTGTACAACGGAACAATTTATTCGTGTAATTTATAGTATAAAAATATGATTTATGTATAAAGAACATTTCTCAGGCTTCCTTAGTTAGATGAAATAATCGACCCGCTATAAAATAAATAACAGCATCGACATTTGGCGGGAATTGAAAATGTCTGAAAAACTTGTACATATACACTCGACAAAAGAGCCGGTTTAAATGTCCTTTGAGCACTCCGTTCGCTGGAACGTAAATACACGGCGCTTTATAACAGTCTCCTTATCAAGATTATTTAAATTGCTTTAATAAAAAGGTAAAAATCCCGCAGCTTTGTAATCCCAAAGCTTCTCCGAGGCTGTGCAGCTCTCGGAGGTCGATGCTGGTACCCAGAAATTGGTTTTCCCTTCGTTATACGCGGCAAGAAAAACCCGACGGAATAATAGAAGAACACAGTAGATAACGTCAGAGACGAAAAAACAAATGGGTGGACGATAAGAATCGGCATTGTCGATTTCACATTCGAATAAGCGAGCGTTTATCCGAGTCTCGGAAACAGAGCAGTCGAGTGTAGTATTTTGCGATTCAATGGCGGGTGATTGACTTGAAAATCGAAAGCTCCTGGAGTCGTTGGTTTTCTCTGTTCCCCTCTTCGGCCGTGCGATTAAGCTTCCTTTTTTCTCCCAGGGAGGGGAAGAGGTCCTCGAGACCCCCGCGTAATCCCGAACGTATACGCCGCGCGTACGTACAGTAAAAATGATAGTTTAATGATAGTTGAAGCGATTGCAAAAACCTGTTTGCATTTTAAAAGGGTCTTTAAAAGAGGCGCGTGCAGCCTCAGGTGTGCCCTTCTTCCGGAACGGGATATCGAGTTTTGTAATTTTAATTTAGAGGGGATTCATGTGACGTACAGGATATCGACAGACTATACTTTCTTTTCTTCTAGATCTTTTTAATGCCGAAATCTTTTTCTTAACGTAACGAGCATTCCGACGAAGAAACTTTTGGTCGAACACCTGTGCAAGATTATATTTATTTATTTATTTATTTACTAATGCCCTAAACCGTGTATGGTTTATATAGCATACATTAGTATAATACTTTACAATTGACAATTGACAATGAGGTGTATATCGTTATACTAAGTTAAATTAACATAAACGATAAACGCTGAATGCGAATCTTACAATTTTTTAGAAAATTGAAAATAGAAATTAACGCTGTAATAAATATTTATCTTTGTATCGATCGTAAGATGTTTATAAGAAAATGGCAAATTTGCAGTAACTAGTAAAAATTGATCGAACCCGTGCGCCGATAACATTAACACATTTCTTATAAACATCTTACGATCGATACAAAGATAAATATTTATTACAGCGTTAATTTCTATTTTCAACCGCAAAGTTACTTTGCAGTTACTGCAAATTTGCCAGTAACTAGTAAAAATTGATCGAACCTGTGCGCCGATAACATTAACACATTCCTTATTAACGCTGTAATGTCTCGCACGCTTAGAAAGAAATTAATAATATAGAGAGGGTAATATTTTCGATTAAGGAACAGTTCGATTAAATGCCCTCGTCTTAATGGTATTCTGTACATTGCCAATCTGCCCCGCATTCACAGGAACCATCCGAAATAAAGTGTACTCTCGTCAGGGAAGCATTTAAATTATAGTGGTTGTGAACGGCTTCTATTGATGAATGTAATAAAATGTTGTTACAGTTATCGATCGTAATTTGTTTTGCGCCGAGAGCATAAAGATTTTTCTCTGAATTGTAATAAAATGTGTAGGTATTCTACATCTTCGGATCGATGAAGATCTGTTAAAAAAAGTTGCCGTAAAATTGTCCTTGACGTTGAATGTCAAGGTCAAATATTTTTTTAGTTGCATGATGCGTAGAATACAATGCGATAAAAAAAATTTGACCTTGAAATTCAAGAACAAGGGCAATTTTGCGGCAACTTTTTTTTACAGATCTTCATCGATCCGAAGATGTAAAATACGTCTATGGCAGCCGAGACCAAACACTTCTTTACACCCTGTACAATAGAATCTAAATTAAAAAATCAGTGGTAAAATTGAAAGCGCCCGACCATAATTCTCACGGAGCAGCTGGATAGGAAATCAGTTTCGAGATCTCGGATTGGAAGATCGCCGCGGCGATCCAGAAAGCAGAGGGGTAAGTAGATATGGTCTATCCAGCAGTCACGAGCGGATTTACCAGAATATACGGCGACAGTGGCCAAAGAGTCGCTTCGTGATCAGACTCTGTACAACCTCGTATTCTGTTTGCCACGGGATGATGGCGGACGATGGTCGACACATGGCATCGGAAGCTCTGGACATTTTTGTGAAGCGCTTTCTCTCCCTCTCTCTCTATCTCTTCTCGTCCCGTGGACCTCGATTTTCTTGTCCAAGGGAGGACGGGGCTCGTGGACGCAAACGCGTCGATGCAGCGGTGCGTTCCGAACGACAAAAGCGAACGGACGGGAGTACATACGCAGACGTGAATTTGCCTTGGCACAATGGCCCAATCAGAACGCAAACAACGACCGTTTTGGCCTGCCTCGGAATCGGTACTGTAAACTGCCGGAACATTTTGGTTTTTGCTACGTTTCGTCCCATAACACGATTATTAAAATGCTCACGTGCGGTTCCGGGCTCTAGGAAGCTTCAACGCTAGGACTGTCGATCCCTGATCCATATTCTGTTATAATAATAACAGGATTGAATTTGTTCAGAATGTGTACATTAGGGTGGACCTTAGCCCTATCTTGTGAAATTTTTTTCACGCCCCCCCCCCAAAATTGTGCTATTGGGTAAGAAAATAATTCCTGCAAAAGATGAAGTTGACTCGATAAGAGGAAGGCGTGCCTCATTGACGCTGAAGTTGCGAAAATCTTGAAGTTTCATGTTTTCTTCATGTTAACTTCAACGTCAATGAGGCACGCCTTCCCCTTATCCAATTACCTTCATCTTTTGCAGGAATTATTTTCTTACCTAATAGCACAGTATGGGGGGGGGGGGAGCGTGAAAAAAATCTCGCAAAAAAAATTTCACAAGATAGAGCTAAGGTGTACTAAGGAGCCTAGTGTACATTTCTGTAGAGTATTAGATAGCTTAGAATTTAGAAGAAACATAGTTCCTCATAATACAGTAAACGCTCGATACTTGTCCAACAGCCGTGTTTTTCACGGACAACTATCGTGCCCGGACATCCTTTCTGATTTATGACTGCGTCTAGATATCGCGCCGACCGCGCCGAGCGAAACTTCAATAGAAAGCCGAACGTAGAGAAGGACAGAATGAAAGTGTAGTGGGTAGGCACTGGACAGGGATCGTGCCCACGACCCCGGACAAGAATCGAACATTTACTGTAATTTATAATATTAAATATAGTGATATTTCAAATTTGAACCGAGTCAGTCGTTTCAACAGAATTTATTTGTTATTCATGAAAATGTTTAAATTCTTCGACCGTCCTCACAGTTTAGTTTTTCACTCGTCACGCGTTTTCGCCATAAATGCATAAAATCGTTTTCGCCATAATTGAATAAAGCATTAGGGAACGTGTTAATTGTTTCAAATAACTTATCCAACAATCCAATACCAGCTGTGAATGCAACTCCGGTGCACGTCCATGCAGTCGATCGTCGCGAATGTTCCAGCAAGCTAAGAGCGGAAATTTTAAACGGCGTTAGGTGCCATGATCGCGTCAATGATTAGCTTTCCACCGCGAATCGGATCGGATCGCCGACATCTAGGCAGGTTAAAGAAGATTTACGGAACCGCTGCGCGCTGCCCTCCCGGGCAACGGAACCCGGGACAGCTCGAGTTTTTACGGAATTGGATTGTAGCGAGATTTATGCGCGGGCTTCCTTGCCCCGTGTCTAGCCGAGGATTAATTAAGGGGCGTTAATTAAAATTCACCGGGAAATGCAAATCAGGTTCGGTAGCGGGCATCGATGTTGCGGGACGCGCTGTTCATCAGGCATCGATTTTATTAATTCCGGTATTGTTTCCGGCCTCCCGATGGAATATTTTCCGTCGCGCCCACGGCTTAAGATATCGCCGGTTATTTTTATCCTTTCCCAAGTAAACATTTCCTCGGCGCAAACTCTGGCCACTTTGCGACCATTTTCTGAGACGTTCGTTTCCATGCACTGTCTAAATTATGGCACGATAATGTGCTGGTCGCCGGTGTACGGTAGAATCCCAGGGAACGTAAATCAGTTTTCGATAGGAAATGAGAATAAAACGATGAAAATGTATCAATTTGTTATTAAATGTTCCAGGGGACTGTCATTAAGAGGAGGAGTCATTCACACGACTTATTAGTTCGACTAGGCAATCTAATAACATTAAAGGCTCCACACTTAAAATATTCGAAAAACATGAACACACGATTTTCTATCGCGAAGTTAAAACAGTTTAAGTACTGACAATCTCTCACCGAAGATTTTTCTCAATTTTTCGCCTAATTCTTGAAATTACGTTAAAACGCCGCCACCTCATTTCAATTTAAAATTCGGAAATCATATTAAATGTGCTAAAAATTTCTCTCGTTTCTCGCTCAGCTGTGGAGCATGCATTTCAATGCATGAATAAATAAATAAATTATTCTTTGGTATGTTACATCGGCCGCAATACGAGCAAACACATAATTCCATAAATTGTATGAAAAGCATTATTTGTTTCACCCCAACCGAACACAGCTAATCATTTATTTACCGATTTTCTGAACGTCTACGAAACGTTCCATAATTCGCTAAAAAATCATTATTTGTTTTATCTAGATCGAATACAACTAATAATTCGTATGTCCACGCTTCGAACATCTAGAAAACGTTTGATCGATTCTTGGAGCATATTGACTAAATCGACTTAGTCCGCGTGAACGCCGGCAATTACCCAACAAAACTTTTCACGGTAATTAAATCTCGAAAATCCTATGGATCGACCACTCCATCCCCCATTATCCCATTCCATTCGAATTCCCCGTGTAATCGGGAACGACCGTATAACGGGCTTAAGACGGCGAAATTGTAATTCGCAGTGTATCGGAGCTTTCTCCTATCCCTGTTCTTTTTTTTCGAACTATTCTTCGGACTACTTTAACGTAATTGCGAAAAGCTTCGCGAATGTCTTTAAGCAAGACAAAGGAGAGAAAGAGAGAGAGTTCCTTCGAATCCTGTTCGCGAATAAATGTCGGCTAAATCGGCCGGCTGCATTGTCGACCGGGAGAAAAGCGCATTTCCCAACTGTACACCTTTATGTTTCCCTTTTACGGGGTTGTCACGACGAATTTAAGAGCGGTTAGGCGGTTAATTCGATCAGACCCGTCCCGTTTCTTCCAATCAACTTGGCCGGGCCCCGTAAATCAGTTATCGATCAAGAAGATGAGAGAAGAAAGAAAACCAAAAAAAAAAGAAAAAAAGGTAACCGAGGCTCAAGGAAGGCGGATCCAAGTTATGGAATTCGTGGCGGGATTGGCCGGCGATAAAATTAACGTTCCTCGTTTGTTCGGCGGTTTTACGGGCATCCGAAAAAGCCTGCGCCGATGAATAACCGAGATATATTCAGAACAAACTCTATATTAAGTAGATACCGTTCCACGAAATTCAGGAAAAATAACTTCCACGTCATAGCCGTGCTTCCAACAATGAAATCCTGCGATCAATAAAACAGCATTTCACGGAGATGAAAATAGACAAATATCGAGGCACCGCTGTGGAATTACATGCTCCTGTGCTCGGAGGGTAATACAGGAATATTTGTGAATTAGGACATTCGATATTCGAAGTTATGGCAGTTTAACGAGAGGGGCTAGCTGGTTGTTAACCTACACACGCGTCGCTTTTCGTGCGAATAATAATAATTTTAGAACGTGGCAAGGTGCCGAATAAAATTTCGCGATTTTTGCAAGAAACGTGGACGGTATCGTGAAAATCGATTCGAGGAGCGAATCGTGGTTCTCCCGGCTAGTCGCGTAATCATACTCGGGGAAAATCAATAGGGGCCAATTCGGGGGAGGTTCTTAAACCGTCGGGAAAACAGTTAGCGAACGATATTTCTCCGAGGGTCTCTCGATGGCCCGACCCGGCCCGAATCGGCCCGAGGAGGAGACCTGGAAGATCTTATGCTCATTGAGTCGCCAATCCCCTCCGGAGACAGGGTAACAAAGGGTTTCCTGATTCGATTCTGGTTATTAGCGGGCGACAGAGTTTGTTTAACTGGCTTTATTACGCTGTTTCACAATTACTTCTCTTATTACGACAGTTTGCCTGCGAGAAATGCGACCGCGCGCTCCACCGCACCGCGCCGCACCGACGCGACGACGAGCTCTTCTGATCGATTCAGCGACTGTGAACCGTCCCGGTCGTGTGAACGGTGAACTTGAGGGGTCTTACTACTTCGATACGGCTTCCGAAAAGCGATCTTTCTTTTCCAGTTTCTTGTTGCGTCGCGTTTCAAGAAGACGAGACGTAAAATGTCCTAAAGGCACTTGTGTAAACGATTATTCTGGATTAACCTGTTAACTGCACTTGTGTGCTTAAGCTACAATTGCACTTTTAAGCTAGCATTATTTCGTGCTTTTTTCATACTGCACTCTCTGAAATTTTATTTAATATGTAATGTCAATTTTTATCCTACACGACGAGTATTACTAAAATGTTCTCCATTTCAACCGCTTACTGTCAGTTCCAGTGGGAATACGGTCGAAATCAATTTTACAGTCGCTGTTTATCTGTCTCAGAAACTGAAACTTTTATCTACGATACTAACTCTACAGTTCGAAATATTTATAATACTCTCGATCCAAAGTCGACGCACAAATTGATAAAAATTTGGCTAAAGTATATTATCCTGAACTGGTTTTAAACAAATCGGAAACTTGCTATTCGTACCAGTGTAAAATCGATTTGCGTGGAACAGGGTTTCCGATTGGAAGGAATTAATACGTTTAATCTTCCACACGAAAGACTTCCATTGTTTCCGAGTTCAGTTGCATTCCTCTGAGAACGCTTCAGCAGGACCGTCACGTCACTTTTTAATTCAGGCCGTCAGCTCGTTGCTCGCTTTTTCTTTTTTTTTTTATCCGCCCTCCTCCGTCCCTCTCCCTGTCTTTCTCTTTTTTGATTTTATTTGCTCTCACAACATTGATTTCACCGATCCGTCGTATCGAAAAACCTCGGCCCGGTATTAATGCCGTGCGGCAGTAAAGAATTTTTTTATTTCCCCGACGGAAGTGGCTGCGCCCGTTAAATAACTACCTGGCGGCCATCACCAATCGCGTGGGTTCGTTTCGCCGACAAATTTTCCCTGGCCGAGAGGAAAAAAGACCAATCGCGTCGAAGCGGCCGCGGTGCGGAGCCCGCACGAAAATAAACATTCCAATTGATTTTATCATATCTGCTAGCTTTGGTCGCTCGCTATCGAACCTTTTCGATTCCTTTGTACGAGAGTCGGTTAAATATTGACCGAATTTTGTACTGTACAGGGTGTTAAAAAATTTTTTGTCGTGCCAGTCATAGGCGTATTCCACATCTTCGGATCGATGAAGATCTGTAAAAAAGCGTTGCCGCAAACTTGTCCTTGACCTTGCATATCAAGGTCAAATTTGTTTTCATTATCATTACGCGTAGAATACAATGCAAGAAACAAAATTTGACCTTTAGATTCAACGTCAAGGACAATTTTGCGGCAACGTTTTTTTTTTACAGATTTCTTAACATTTCTTAACACCCTGTACAACAGCATAATTGTTCTTATTTACACGAGACCAAGTGGAGGTTCCAGTACACTAGTCTTGTAAAAAATTGAAGTTTTATATACGCATGAGCAGGACATTTTTATCCGGAGGATCTACATAAATCAAATCGAGGAACGCAGCCAGGTTTATGCGACTTACTCCAGGGTTGGGGAGAAAGCCTTGCAATTTTCCTGACAATCGAATATACTGCTCGAAATCAGCGGGACTCGTGTCAGAGTGGGATTGAAAAATTACAAGAAAGGAAAATCGTGCGGTCCTTGGTGGAACATCGAGCACGTTCGATCAACAATGGTAATCGTCGGTCCCGGGGAACTCGCGTCCTCCTCGAGAAGCAAATTCGCCGGAATCGAGAAAGAATCGCCCCAGATGTCAGCCTAATCGGCAGCGATTTACCTTCCTGGGAGCGAGAGAGCTTGCGTTGTTCCACGGGGGTCGGGACCCTGTATAAATTCTCCTTGTTTCCCTCCTCTACTGTTTTATCGTCTGGCTCCGCGAAACAATGATCGGGGCTTCGCCGTTTTAAAAGCTCCGCTGCTTCCTTGCGGAACCTGGACGCATCGAGAACCGAAAATCTCATTCTCGAGCACAAAACAGTCGAAAAACAGAGGCACGGATGTTATCACAACGAAATATTAAAGAAATTATTATTTCTCGAATATTTTGTTCATTTACATCAAGGATGAGTAATTATTTTTAGAAATTAATATCAGCATTTTCTTCGCATTACTTCATCTTTTGACTATTACTGAATACCGTCTTGATTTTTGTTAGAAATTATTTAATTTTCTGGCTATCGTTCACCATTTTTTTATCACAACAAAATATTAAAGAAATAATTATTTCTCGAATATTTTGTTGATTTATATCAAGAAGGACGAGTAATTATTTTTAGAAATTAATATCAGCATTTTCTTCGCATTACTTCATCCTTTGACTATTACTGAATATCGTCTTGATGTTTTTTAGAAATTATTTAATTTTCTGGCTATCGTTGACCATTTTTTTATCACAACAAAATATTAAAGAAATAATTATTTCTCGAATATTTTGTTGATTTACATCAAGAAGGATGAGTAGTTATTTTTAGAAACGAATATCAGCATTTTCTTCGCATTACTTCAGTCTTTGACTATTACTGAATACCGTGTTGATATTTTTTAGAAAATATTTAATTTTTTTTTATATCGTTCACAATTTTTTTTGGTAATTCTTTCTGACATTATTTCAGGTCTTGACTATCGTTGACTTTTCTATAAGTTAGTTAAACCTTTGACTATAGCTGACTACTTTCTGTTATTTTTTTACCACAGTCAGGTTTTTGCTGTTGCCGACCATTCCAGATTAAACAATCGATTGGCTAATGCTGATCACTTTGTGTTCATTAAATAATTTAATTCTCTGGTTATCGCTGACCACATTCTGTTGATATTTCTATGAATAATTAAATTCAATCGCTATTGTTGACCACTTTCTATTGATGTTTCTGCAGATTATTTAATTCATTGGTCATCGTTGACCACATTCTGTTCATGTTTCTCCAGTTATTTAATTCAACGGCCACTGTTGACCACATCCTGTTCATGTTCCGCCAAATTATTTAATTCGTCGACTATAGTGGACCACTTACCCAGTTTCCTAATTAGATCTCGTGTCATTGTAGCTGCTAATCCAAACACGGTCTTCATTAAAAATCCATGAAAGTTTGGCTTAGACCGAACCACACACGTTTAAAACTTATTTTTGAGATAAACTCATATGTATATTTATATATTTATATATAACTGATTCGTTAAACATTAGATTATAAAGATGTACACTTATAAATCATCCACACGGAAATGACAGAAGTTCGCCAAGAGTCAACGAGCGCTGGCAGCGTACGAACGTAGCTAAAGAGGGGGAATCGATCGCGTATTGATCGCGTATCGATCGCAACATGCTTCACCCGGCAGTCGTAGCGCGCGAGATTCAAACCTCGAAACTTATAATTTTTGTTCACTCAAACTTCTATTTTTCCTTACAGTGTTTTGTTTGGCCCGCGACCGTCAGGAAAACACGGAGAACTTCCCGAGAATATGTCATCATCAAGAACAACGTTTTCACAGAAAACAAGGTACACTACGTAATTTACCAAAACTCTACGTCATTTACCAAAATGTTTATCGTATGTCAATACTTTTCTCTTCGTAAAGTACATCTTTTCCACTGTGTTATATAATCGATATTATTATGGTATTTGTTTCATTTGAAGTTCAATAAAATGATAACAGAACACATTAAAATTTAAGAGTTCGTTGTAAAGGGGAGGCTTCATTCTTCAAATCTATAGTAACTAAAAGAATCCATACACACAAAATATTAGTTCGTCGGGGCAATCTTCTCGTGATATACTTCAATTCACTCTATCGTGCTGGAAGCACATATCTTATTTGAACTTTAAGACATCAAGTGTAAGATGGGTTGTTATAAAGGGGAGGTTTCATTCTTCAAATCTATAGTGATTAAAAAATCCACACACACGAAATTTTTGTTGATCGACGCAATCTTTTCGTAGTATACTTAAATTTATTCCATCGCTGGTAGCACGTATTTTATTTGAAGTGTAATAAAATGGTAACAGTTCAAATTTATATTGATTAAAATAATCCATATACAGGAGGCACAACCTTGACTAATGTAACCAACAGGCTTATTTTATTAATACAATTTGAATCTCAAGGAAGAGATTATTTTGCAGACGTTTCAATACATTATATAATACTTTACATAATACAATAAAATAGCTTATAATACACACGAGCTAATAGCACAGCTTTTCGTACAAAGTTTTCTAAATCGACGATAAAAAATAGTAGATGAAAATTTAAGGGTTCGTTGTAAAGGGGATGCTATATTCCTCAAATCCATAGTAATTCAAAGAGGTACAAGTTTGCTCAGGAAAACACAGAGAGTTTTCCCAGAATGTGACGTCATCAAGAACAATATTTTCCAGGAAAACAAGGTAACTGCGTGGACCACTCACGAACGAGTTTACGAGTTTGAGAATCGTGATTTACGAAAATGTTGATCATACGTCGATACTTTTCTCTTCAGCCAGTTTCTGTGTCCTACAATCGATGATATCGGTTCGCAGAGGAACGGATCCGCGAGAAACTACATACTTTTCTGTCGGTTGATGGAGTCGGATCCTTCGTAAGGAAAAACGTTAGGAAAATGAGTGATGATTACCGAACCGGATGGTACAAGGGAGGGGAGGGTGGGAGGGGGTAGAGGATACGTCGAACGAACCAATCAGAGTTTCCCTAAGATGAGCGCACCGGAAAGTTGCCCGATTCCCGTCGGAAAAGAGGCGGCGCGTTTCCATCGAGCGCCGCTGCTGCTGCGCGTTCTGCTACAAATGAGATCGATTCCGCTCGAACGATCTTTCGTTGCAATGCGATTGCGTTCCGTGCTGCATGAGTCATTCCGCGACGAACCGCGCGCTCGCTACGGGAAGCCCCGTATTTTCCAACTTTTGTCAAACTCCCGGCAATTTGATAGTCTCCGGGAACCAGTTCCGCTGAAATTACAACTTCCCCTGTCCAAACTACTCCGGAGATGCACGGTCGCCCGCTTTTCTGTATACGTATCAAGCGCAAATACGAAAAGCATACCGGGCGGCCCCGAGCCGAAAAATAAGGAATCCTCGATGCGACGCGACGGGAACACGCCACGTCAAATCAACGCACACTGCGTCCTGGAAGCGGATCATTTCAATCTATTGTATTCTAGCTATCTATCGATCTAATCTATTCTTAGTAGTCGTGTTTAAATAATGAAAAATTAAATAAATGTACAGTAAATGTTCGATAGACGCGAACTTATTTTCCGTGTCCGAAAGATGAAATCAGCTGAAAGACACTGTGACGTCACATTTTCGAAAGATGTACAAGCTATGTACACAGTACATGGAAAGAAATTATCTTAAGACTTATCTTGTGACGTCACAGTGTCTCATCATCTTTCGGACACTGAATTCTCGGTTTTCCTATACACATACTATACCTATGTCTATTAGTATACAATTGATATATTCATTTTATAGAAATTAATATTGTTCCGAGAACTGTATGTACGTTCACATTGTATCTTGTGGTATCTTTTTATATATGGAATCAAAGATAGAGCCGCGGCCCTTTGAATCCGTATACCGACACGAACGACTCGGTTTTCAACTGTTTCGATGGACTACCGAGCTCGTTCAGTCGAAGCCGTAGCTTGAGCAGAGAGAGAGCATCGTATAAATTCAGTTAAGAAAGTATATTTGCATTTTTATTTAA
Organism: Lasioglossum lativentre; assembly: GCA_916610255.1. Classification (NCBI taxonomy): domain Eukaryota; kingdom Metazoa; phylum Arthropoda; class Insecta; order Hymenoptera; family Halictidae; genus Lasioglossum; species Lasioglossum lativentre. The sequence continues at coordinate 9,631,647 of OU744356.1, read as the reverse complement.
TAGTTACCCTTGCTTCCCAAAACCAACAAAATGTATATGCGTAATTGTATTTATTTAAATATCATGTGCAGTGATATTATCTACCAATAAACTTAAAAAATTTTATATTATGAGCAATTTATTTTTGGCAATGGTCTTGTAAATTCGCAATGCTCTTATAACACACATTTGTTACCGTTTGGCTAAATTGTGACTGCCACGCAACATTTTCTTATCAAAAAGGTATAGAGCGCAGCACGTGCAACGTAGCTCGCGAAGAAACGGCACCCACCAGCGTCAAGAGTTAATTATTTCATCAATTTCTTTGGACACGAAGGTGTCTCTAACACCTCGCAATAACAGTTTCGCGAGGAACGTTCCCAGCGACTCGTTAACCGAGACAAAAGAGCTTACGCTCGTCGCGTCGCGGGTGAAACGGAAGTCCCATGTCTGGGGCGTTAATCCCCGCTCGTCGGGTGTACTGGCAAGAAGCAACCCGGGCAGAGTATAGTGAAACGACTCCGGTTGTAAACTGCATTCGCGCGTATTTGCAACACGAGTTCGGAACGCGTTCGACAGAGCGTTCCAGGAGGGAGCCAGCCGGCTGACATCGGGACACCGCTTCTCCCCCAAGGTGCCTTGCACACCTAAGAACGTGACACGAGCAGGTGAGTGCTCCGTCAACATCGATAAATTCGACGCGGTTTAGCATCCAGACTGCTCTTGATCCGCGGACGACCCGTGCCCTCGACGCACCCCTGGAAGACAAGCTCAAAATGCGCTTGCGAATTGTGCTCAAGAAGTTTCCCGTGTAAACTGCGCCTCCGAAAACGTCCCAGTTTTCGCGACCCAACCTCGCACACTGTCTAACGCGTACTGACTTTCTGAGAATTCTCGCATTTTCGCCAATCATCCCTTCTGTGCCAATCTCTAATTTTCTGCACCCGTTCAATTACGGTGTTCACGCTATATGTACTCGCCGTCGCTTTTCTTGCAAATAATAAATATTAGAAAAAGTAATACTGTTTCTTTCGAGCCACGTAATGGCGTATGCAATTTTTTTGTGTGTTGTACTACTTTATTTTTAGAATCGAAGGTGTCCTTCAATTTTATAAATAGAATGCTATATATTTTTTTATGAAAGAGTGTGCCAAGACAAATTTATTTGTATACGACAGAATGATCTTCAAGGTCACGCAAAGTCAGAAATTAGAGAAACATTTAAATATCCTGAGTATTTATAAATAAATTACGAATATGGTGCTATAAAAGCTTGGAACTTTTTCTCCTTCCATTACCCGATATTTAATCAAATATAAATTGGATATTCGAAACCGTTATTTGTACATGGGAACGTGGTTACGTGTAAGTATGTCAAGATCTGAAGTATTCGATACGTTCCAATTTGTGTCGATTTAATTTACGCGGAAAAGTTTGTTTTCAACTGTGGTAGCGAGCAGATCGTTTAAAACTGAAAAAAAGCAATTATAAAATAAAGAATCTGGAATCCGTTATTTTTACGGGTCCGGTTCTGTCCCGGTGTTAATCGTCCACTGTCTCTACTCAAAATTAGAGGGAGCGAGTAACATATTAAACATCGTAGGTTACGATCAGTTGAATCGTTCTTCATTTTATGAGACTCTTTTCTCCAGTTTCAAGTTCCTTCACTCAGCGAACTGTCGTGCATCCAGCCGAATGGAAACGGAGGCTGTAGAATCGATTTCTCCCCGATAAAAAATTACCCTCGCATCCCTGACCACCTGGCCTTGTTTTCTACTCGCTTAAGCAAGCCCCGGGGTCGGTAGAAAGTGTTCCGCGGCAGTCGAGGTCATCGTCGTTCTCTCGTCTTGCTTTTCCATCGAGCGGTTTTCTTCCCCCGACCCCTCGGAAAAATGTCCGTCCCGTCGCGATAGATAAATCGTTCGCGGTGTCAGCAAGTGTTGTGTTACCGTTCGAATTAGCCCCGATTAAGATTGCCCGGCCGATAATTAATCTCCCTGGACGGTAACGAGCCCCGCTAATCTGATATCGCTTATGCATCGAGTGCGCGCGAAGAAAGCTGCCTTCGATACCTCCTTTCATACGAGCCCCGGGGAAGAAGTCCTTGAAGATTCTTTTCTGGATTATTTCCAGCCCAGAAAAGTCCTTAGACCGAGCCCCGGTCTTAAAGTATGATTAATCTTTCCCTTACAGGGGCTCGAAGCTTCTCGGCAGACTGTTAATCTTTATCAATACCGCCAGGACCGTGCAATACCCTCCCAACGAACGGTAATCTAGTTGCAGACTGCACCGAGTTTCGAGATCCTTCGTGTTATAATAAATACCCTACTACGCTCTTTTGACTGTGAATTTTATACTGAAAATTAATTGGCCGAATACGAACCTGTGGAGACATTAGAAGAATTGTATCTGCAAAATATTTCTCTATCCTGCAATTTTTTAATCCTCCAACGTCGAGATCCGAGTCCAATTTGGCCCAGAATATAAATATACATTCATGCGAAACTTGATTCTCCTAGTATTGAATGAAATGATATTTCCGTCGGTATAAAGGGCGATCGGAGCGATTCAACATAAAAATAGACTATATCGGTAAGAAAGTGACGTCGTAACAACGAAGGAAAATTTTACGTAGAATCGGCTCTTCTACCTGGCCGGTCAGCGCGGGCGGTCCTGTCCGAGCCTGTCCTACTACGTCAGCGACCCTCCCGGGTACCCCCACTCGGCCGGCCAGCGCGGGTCCTGGCCGGACCTCTCCGACTACGTCATAGACTCTCGGTCCGTGTTTATATTTATAGGCGCTGTCCTTTTCTACGTTCGACGCGGTCGGTGAGTACGCAAAAACGCGGCCACAAACGGTCGACGCTGTCATAAACCTCCCATCTCAAAATTTTCTCCACTTCATGGAAAAACATTGAATCATGGATATATTTGGGGGGTAAGGCTATTTCAGCGTCACACTTTTTAGTGGTATCATCACGCAAATTTTGAAATGACCCCAGCCTTAAAACATATCCATGTTAAAATCGTCATTTAATTACTCAATTTCACTTACTAAAGGAATATCCGAAAGCATTGTCAATTGCATACTTACAGAAATGGACTGTCTTCGGAGGGTAGCGACCTATTACATAGTCTTAAGCATTCGCTACGCCCAGTTCCAGGGGAATCTCTGGATTCTGGATATCCACGGGAATTAACGGGGGTAGTTTCCAAGGATTTCCCAAGATCGTGAAAAAATCGACTGCCAGGAGGAGGACGGCTCGTTCCCAACAGGGATTCTGCGACAACGACGCCCGTCGCGACGGTAAATCTCCCCCGAAAAAAGTCCTGTCCCGGTCGAGGGACGTCCCGGCGTCGCAGTCGGACAAAAGTTTGCCGGTCGCGGCGCGGCGGCTCTCGGAGCACGTTTCGCCGCATTTATCTAGATGTATCTTCTAGTTCGGCACGGGGACAGAAATATGGGAATGGGAATTGAGTTTTGGGCGTGGGTGGACAACTTACACTCGTCGCGACTCAACCTCTCCCCCTTTGACACGCAATCAGTGTCCCCGGGTATGACGCCGCGCGATAACACTTACGCAATTCCAGTTTTGTTAACCGAGCAAACCGCTGAGTCTGTCAATCCCCGTGCGACCCGGTCATTTCGGCGACCATCTTGGTGCAATGCGTTCTCGAAAGTTCGCGGATTAACGTAGCACTACTAGGGCTGCTACTTTTCCGAAGCTTCGGCTCTTCGAAGATTTGAAGGATTCGGAGGAACGAAGGGAAGTTTCTGAAGTCAAAGCTTCGAAGCTTCGAAATCTTCGACCTTCGATGGAAAGGAATAGCCCTACTCCCTACCCTTTCCAAATTTTCGGACCTTAATTAGGTGCCTGAGGTGGGCCTAAGCATCGGCATTAGGGTTGTTACTTTTCCGAAGCTTCGAAATGTTTGACCTTCGAAGGAAAGTAAAAGCCCTACTCCCTACCCTTTGCAAATTTTCCGCCCTACTCATAGACATTTGTAAATTTGCTGACCTTCATTAGGTGCCAGAGGTGGGCCTAAGCATCGACATTAGGGCTGTTACTTTCCCGAAGCTTCGAAATCTTCGACCTTCGAAGGAAAGTAACAGCCCTACTTCCTACCCTTTCCAAATTTTCTGCCCTACTCCTAGGCATTTGCAAATTTGCGGACCTTAATAAAGTGCCCGAGGTGGGCTTAAGCATCGGCATTAGGGTTGTTATTTTTCCGAAGCTTCGAAATCTTCAACCTTTGAAGGAAAATAAGAGCCCTACTCCCTACCCTTTCCAAATTTTTCACCCTACTCCTAGATATTAGCAAGTTTGTGGACCTAAATTAGGTGCCCGAGGTAGGCCTAAGCATCGGCATTAGGGTTGTTACTTTTCCGAAGCTACGAAGCTTCGAATTCGACCTTCAAAGGAAAGTAACAGCCCTTAGCACTGCAAGTCAACGATCGAAATGAACATTTATGTTTCCTTTTACCTGTACCTGCGATAAACGTATCAAATCCACCGCACAATTTTGAAATATTAGCGTTCGAGTAAACAGCCGCCTCGCCGAGCAATGACCGCGATAATCGACTATTTCCATTGGGTACTGCTGGTCGAGGAAGTGGAGTTCGCTCGGCGCATTTATAACGACAAGCATACATTGACATAAAAATGCCGAAGGAACGGTTGCTAGCGGACTGTTTTCATGTAGTTCACGCGACCCCGGACAAATTCTCTGGCGGGTTTGCTCGAGTTATGCATTGGTATTTCTATTCGTGTAGGTGGAAGCGATTTCGAGAAGTTCTCCCGGGTAAACAGGGTCGGCGCGGCGCGGCGACTGGGGAGAAATTGCAAATAAAAGACGGATCCGCGGCGGCGTTTTATTGCAACTTTCCATCCCCCTTCTAAACGGGAGCCGCGCGGGGGGTGTAATGTTCTCGAATATAAAGGAGATATCACCTCGCCGAGTGAAACGGAAGCGTTAACGGTACCGTTCGCGCCGGAATAAAACGAAAAAAAAAAAGAAAAACAAGAGGAAGGAACTCTCGTCTCATCGTTTCATTGATTAAAAATGGAGATCGTCGCGCGAAAGGAAAACCCTCCACGCCGAAGTAAAACGTACGACTCGGAAGACCTGATATGCGAGCCTTGATGATTGAAAATAAATTTCGTATCATTAATTTTAAAATTTTAATTTTTTAAATAATATAACATATTTTTAGAGTTAGCGTAATCATTTGCTGTTCGATTATAGACTGCTGATTTCTTATGCATTCGTGATATTCGTAAAATACTAGATCGTGATTTAATTCACTGAAATTAAATCTGATCATGCAATTAAATTATATTTAATATTCATCTAATTTCGAAATGGTAGATAGAAACGTAATGAAATAATAAAATTTCATCTATATCTACACATAACTATTAATGGTGACACTTTAAATTATTATTCGCATGAATTTTTAGTTGTGACATTTCTCTAGAATCCATCGATCGAAACTAATTGAATTAAACTGGACGACAAACCGACTCTTCCTCTGTTTTTACGAGATATAGTTTTATATACAGGGTGAGGCAGTAACTATTGCCACCTACAATAACTCCGAAAGTATGATAGTAGTAGAAAAGTTTTCGAAAAAAAAGATGCATGGGACATTCTTATTGATGTCCTGCGGTATCGTCCATAAGTGTTTATTTGTAATTGCCAGGTTTAGTAAATACGCTGAAAGATGCCCTCAACGGTCTCACCCTACATGCTATACAATTGAATACATTTATATAATAAATTGTTACAGCATGTGATTCGATAAGTGCCAAAGTGATACGAAATACTACTCAATCCGTGATAAGAAGATTGCAGCATTCCATTGATACCAATGGCAATCACTTTGAACACCTACTGTAAATGCAAGTTTATTTCGCCTGTTTTGTCATAAATGACCTTTGCTGACCTTCAAAGACCTTAACGATGCACCTCGTTGGATTCGTCTCAATAGCCGCTATCAGAAAACAGGTACCAAAACATAGCATTCTATTTAAAAAAAAACAAAGGTAACCTTCACATCTCTGTAGCGACTCCACCTAGGAAAAAAGATTAACGCCATATTACAGCCCCTGTCGTCCCATGCATCTTTTCTTTCGAAAACTTTTCTACTACTATCATACTTTCGGAGTTATTGTAGTTGGCAATAGTTACTGCCTCACCCTGTAGAATATTTCGTACATAGAAACCTAATAAATAATTCAACATCGAAGCAAGATCTAAAAGAACAACTCGAGTGACGCTGAAAAGATTCTGAAAGAGCCGTGTCCTAAAAACGTGAATGAACAACGCCACCAAGCGATCAATCCGATCGGTCGCTGGATCCAATATTCGAGTGCAACGCTTAGCCGATAAGATGGCCGGAGAATCGTTAACAATTTTTTCGCGTTAGAAGCATGATTCAGAGGGCCGTGCGGCGCATTCAGTTTGCTCGCATTGTTCCGCGCCAAACCCGAAATCGTGGACACCGCCGGAATATGGGATGAGGGCTGCCGGGTCCGGGAACGGCAAACAAATGGAGGAAAGCGTAGACAGAGAGACGCCGATTAAACAGGGGGCGAAAGGGGGGTTGCTGGTGGAAAAGCGTGGTAGAGAAACACAGAAAAGGAACCTCAGGAAAAATTGGAGGGCGGAAGAATCGGGCCAGCAGCGGACTCCGCGGAGAGCCTTTTAAACGAGACAGACCGGCCCGCCGGGAAAACATTGAAATGAAATCCGGCCTGGTCATCCCGACGAAAGATGTCATTCATTTTTATTCCTCGTTCCTTGTCCTTTTTTTACTCTTTCTCTCTCTCTCTCTCTCTCTCTCTCTCTCTCTCTGTCTGTTTCTCTCTCTCTTTCTCTATGGCCACGGACGTTCCCCCCAGGGATACGCGGTCCAGGAAACTTGCCTGGAAAACGAACCCTGTCCTGGAAAATATTCGACGGCGAGACGCGGCGACGCGTTATGGAAAAACCGATCGAGCCGTGGAAACAACGTGACGAGAGAACGAGCAGCAAACTATGCAGTTTCGTTGATTTCCCGGACAGACGGCATGCCAGGGCACCGAGCTCGTCGAGGTAACTCTAGTCAATTGAATCGATCAACATTCGTTCCGTGGACCGACCGCTCCAGAGAATATTCCTTTCGAGCGGGAACGACGAACAGTTTCGACGTGCTAGCTTGTTCCTCGAGCTTGATCCGACCATATCGTATTCTTGATTTGCGGACGACCGTCCCTGATAGTCGCGGGAGACTATACGGCAAATCAGAGACAGGATTCGGGAAGATGAGGAGCATTATCTAGATCAGGGTTTCCCAAACTTTTTCTGCAATGGAACCGGACACTTAGCTTATTTTTTAAGTTGGGTAGTTCCTACTAGTAAAAATTTAAAATAGATGTTATTAAAACACATTATTCATTTAGTAATTATTTTAAATATAAAACTATAATATTATTATTATATTCAATACGAAGTAGAAGATCTTTAAATGTGTTGCAGTGTGTAAAACCTTTCCAAATTGTCACAGAACACCTATTCAGTTTGGGAAACCCTCATCTAGATCTAGATCAGTGATGGGCATTTTTGTCTGCCGCAATCAAGAAGGATCTGCGAAGCTTCCCCCACCAACTACTCTTTCGTGCTGCGCGCACCTTCGCTGCGCAACAGTGCCTTCGTTTCTCATAGGTCCCTCCATAGCCGACTAGGTTGGTGGGAGAAGCTGGCAACGCAGGGGCCCCTATCGTGCCCATCACTGATCTAGATCGTTGCAGGCTGCTTTTCGCAGTCCGTATTTGGCTCGTAATGTTTCATTATCGGATTGCGAATTTTATTAGTAGGTGAAATTTGAATGAACAGGAAGATAAAAATAATTTGATTTAGTTAACGAAACACGAAATCTGACATTTCTCCATCGGCACATACAACCATTCGATCACCCGTAGCGTTTCACTGGGAAAAGAGGCTGCGTGCCAAAAACGTTCCTGGAATGAACGGTTCAGCTCCGCAGGATCTCGAACAAGTGCGGAATCTCAAGACATCACGTAATTCCGGCGCAATCTCTATTCAGGTTGTGCGATTCCGAGACTCGCCGACTATTTTCTAATCCGCGGACCTGTCCGCGCTCTCATTGGAGACGCAAAAAGACATCAAAGTGACGTCAGTTCGTCTGCATCTTGGTCGCCATGACGACGCCAATCAATGAATGAAATTGCATTTGCATTTCCCCGGCGTCATCCGCCTTTCTTGGCCTCGCCTCTATATAAACCTGGGGACAATTTATCGGATGAGGCAATCTGAGATCTCGCCGGGGAGGACAACGTGGCGTGGGTCTGGGTTAGCCGTGTGCTGTTCTTTCGTGAAATTATGGCCGATCCTCGACGATTTCGGGATGAGAAACAACGGCAAACAACGGTCCGACCACTGCGAGCAAGGATTTTCGGTAGGCGGCGAAGATTGATGGACTTGCTCTCCCCGTTGCAACCCGTTGCAACGGTTTGCATGATGCAGCGAGAAAACTGGCTGCACGGGATAAGCTGCCGGGAATGAACCGTTTGGTATCGTGCGCGTTGCTATCGACACTTCTTCGGCGAAAAATGAAACGCGTCATGCAACACGAAGGAGCTACCGCTATAGCACTCAATTGATGGTTCGACGTTTTTCAATGTTTCACCTGGCGCGAGCTAACTCGCCGAACCAAACCGTTTTGCTGTTTCTCGCCTTCCCAGAAACGATGGCGACTCTAGCAATCGATAGCATCGCGCGTGTGTGTGTGGATTCAATTGCACCTGTAACGACGACTTAACACTTGCAATGAAAATTGGGGTCTTTGCTTCTTCTGTTCTGGGATCGAGCATTTGGATGTCGAGCACTCTGCTGAAGAACATATCTCACGCCGGCAAGAATAGCGACATAACTAAAAAAATTCAGTATTCTCGCAATACCTATTGTAAGAAAATTATAAAATTTCCATGGAAATAGTACCGCCACCTTTAATCTTTTAGGAAAATATTTTTGGAAGTAAATTCGATCAGGCTCTAAACTGCGCAGCTGATAAGAAAATATCATAGCACAAAAATTGTTGGAAATTTAATTTTCTACAAAATAGGTCTCTTGATATTTTGCCATATTTCGTATAGTTACCGAGATATTTGCAGATTTATAAAAAACAGGAAATCTACTTTACCGACTAAACCAGGCCCATTCGATACCTGTGACATATATATTTTTTTCTTAAAATAACCCCGATAACACAAATTTAACCTGTAAACAAGGGGCCACGGAAATCGTAATCTCCCCTTTATGTCAAATAAAAGGAACAAGAACCAGAAAGAATTTGTTTAAAATCACAGCTACTACATTTTTGTTACAAACGCATAAAATCCGGATACGCGGGGAACTCGACTAGACACAAATGTTTTCTGTACTCATCAATGAATTTGACAAGAAATTAACTAAGCGAAAATAGTATGCGGCTTCTCTTTTTAGTTATTGGGGAATTTTCGCAACGCCTGCCAAGAAAGGGAATCGCGTATGCCCCGATGCTGACGTCGCAAATTCCTCTCGCGAAGCGTGCAGCCTTCTCTTAATGAGATTCGTGAGATACGAGACACCCGGAGACGCGTCCCTTTTTACCCAGGTTTCGCCCATTGCGGCGAGTATTTCGCGCTGGCAATTCGCGAGCGACGTAAATCATGCGCGCGTTCGGCTGTCGTCTCCGGCTAAATAGAATTTACGCGCTAGAACGGTTCTCTTTCAGAGGGTTTCCACCCTCCGCAGCAGGAAATAGTATTAGGGCCGGGGCACGCGTTCGATACTTGTCAAACTTCATCGGAAGCGGTCCGATAGAGCGAAACTGAATTTCAGACGTCTAAATAGCCAGCCTGTGGCAAAGGAAACGTCTGCGGGGCTTCAGAAAATGATTCCCCACGGAAGAAGCTGTAGAGCCGATTTGAAATTTCTGCGCCGGAATATAGAGGGATTTGGATTCCAAAGGTTGCAGTTCCGATTATCCCCGACTTGCGGATCTTGGAGCAGATCATCTGGGATCTATGGGAGACGGTACACACTAGTGTAACTTATAACTAAGATTTACAGTCTTAAATTAAATAAATTTCGAGTACTCTGTGAACTACAGTGTTCGATCTCTGTTGAACCAGAAAAATGTTCCGAATATGTTTAACCCTCGTCCGTCCCTCGTGTCAATTTGATACAGATTTCCCGAAATAAGTTACACTGTCCTGTTATTCGTAGGTAAAGCCTGAAACTTCGTCACTTTTAGTTTTTTAATGCGAAACTCATAACAAAACTTCCTTATTTTTCATTACTTTTTTATGGATCTCTCACCAACATATTCCTGGCATTTTTCTAATGAAAATGATACCAAATATGATATAATTCCGATTATATTTACGTGTGTAATGGACGACCCCGCGTAACTTCTCAATAAAATTATATGGACGGCAATTAATGTAAATATGATGCAAATTATATCGTGTTTAATATCATTTTAATTAAAAAAATGTCAGAAATATATCGGTGAAAGTCTCATAAAAAAATTAGTAATAATAAAAAAGTTTTTTATTGGGATTACATTGTGAGGACCCGGGGACTGCAACTCTCCGTGTCTCTTTCTTTCCCATACGGTGTCCTTCCTTGCGCACGAAACTTCCATCGTCCATTACACACGTAAATATCATCGGAATTATATCATTTTTGGTATCAATTTCATTAGAAAAATGTCAAGAATATGTTGCTGAAAGTTCCATAAAAAAATATCAAAAAATAAAGAAGTTTCGTTATTGGATTAGTAGTGGTCTCTTGGTCTTACACCGATATACCCGACCCCCGTATCATGTTACACTTTTCGGCAGCCGAGGCCTCTCGAGTTTTAGGGCCCTTCACGGGGTATACCCCGCAGGAGTCTGGATAGTTCAGGGACAATTATCGTCCACACATTTGCGACATTTATCGCGAGAATACTGCACTTACGGAGCAACCTTGTGTCTAAGCCAGCGATTCTTGTCGGCGCAGCCCGTATACTCGAAAACGCGAAAACATTTCGACTAACGGATTCCGCAAGATAAGTATACAAGGAACACGTAAGCTTCCCTGTTGGAGGCAGAGCGTCTTTCGTCGCAGTTTCCGGGAAGCAGCGGAGAAATTTAACGCGGTTCCGCGTCGCCGCGTTATTTTACTGCGGGGATGTGTATTTTCCAGAAGGAAACCACTTTTGCGTGCGCGAATATTCTTGCTCGGCTTCCCAGTCTCGTTCTAAACTCCGCCTTAACTTACTCCGTTCCTCTCTGTAACCGGCAAGTCGGAAAGAAACAGAAGATCCCCCGTACAGAGAGAAAGAGAAAGCGCGTGTTTAATGATCGGCTCGTACAAGCTCGAACGTTCTAACGCGGCAGGGGTTTTGCGAACCAGGGCCAGGAAAACAGTTCGGTTCGTTCGTTGAATTTCGCGCGAATAACGTTACGAAGCCTTGGACTACAGCATCTTGAATTACACGTGTACCCCGGCAAACAGCCGCAGGCCTATGCGCTACGCGAAATTATTAATCCGCGTTTATTTGGAACTCGCGTGCCTCCAGTCACGCGACACGGCGACTCTCCCTCCCGCAGCGTTACCCGGCGTGCGTTTCTTCCCGCGAACCTGCTTTTCTTCGCAAATCATACTTTATCCAGTTTATCGGCTCATTAGCCGCGAGAAACGCGATTTGTCGACGCGTGGCACTTTATACCCGATTCGGGACAGACCTCTTTAGCAATTATTCTGAAGTAGTCGATTATTTATAGTAGCTGGCCGTCGGGTTAGGTCTGCATGCAAACATTTCATTTTTCTAGGCATTACGCTGCGTGATAAATAGCTGTGCTCGGTGTTTCGAGCTTGCTTCTCTTGTTCGATCGTTCTTCATCCGGTTTAGTGACTCCTTGGCTTCGGGGAACCCGATTTGCCGACGTTGAATTTTTCAGACATTCCATTTTTGTATTATTAAAAATTAATATTTATTGTGTAGATTGAAAGAGTTTTCTCAGGAGATTGAAACGTACGGCGAAGATATCCTTTATTACTCTAGTACACGTTCTTTTGAGTGCGAACGCTGACCTTCAAAACCTCTTGTTTCGAATCGTGACCTTGGAGCGCGAGTCGTCGTTGGTCAGCCGTCGTCCTGCGACGAAAAAACACGGAGCGACGACCGCGCGTCACAACATTGCTCGAGGAACGCTGCTCCTCCCCTCGCGCAACAGACACACGCACATCAGCATACATACAATAGTGCATAGTATTTCGTTACAATGTTAACCCTCCAATAGTATACTGCTCCTCAGACTGCGACATGTCAAACTAGAATACTTCGAAATATTCAGGGTCTACCAAAAATGTAGCTTCTTCTTGAAAGAAGTGATTCTCGAAGTCATTTGAAGAACCTTTTTCCTTTGCAAAAATGTCCTCCGCGGCTTCGTTAAGTAGTTATCAACGAAAAACGCGGACCAATCAGAGCGCGGCTACAGTGGACAGATTCCGACTCGGCCAATGCCAATGCCACGCTTAGCTGACCTATCGCATCTGTCCATTATAGTCGCGCTCTGATTGGTCCGGGGTTTTCGTTAATAACTCCTTAACAAAGCCGTGGAGAATATTTTTGCCAAGGAAAAAATTACTTTAAATGACCTCAGGAATCAACCTTTTTAAGATAGTAAATTTTTTTGGAACACCCTTAGTTTCTGGCATCCAAACATTCAACAAAGCAACGTTAAGATACAAAACAATCGTAGAAGAATTTTCCACGACAATTAAAAGAGAGACAATTCCAGAGCATCCCCCAATCATCCCGGCGCTTTTTTAATTTCTTGCACCGCTCAAGTTTGCCGCGCAACTTCCGGCGAAACAACAAACTCCCGGCGGTATACCGGTCCGAAAATATTTTCGCGGTTCTTGCTACAAAGCGTCGACTGGATAAACGTTATTGAATGTAGCTCGAGTTTCGAATAACGGTATCGAGGAGCTCGATTCTGCTCGGAAGCGACGGTAAATAGACGAATGAAGAAGCAAGGAGACGGGGGTGGTAAGACTTTCGCTCCTCTTCGCGTTTGGCCGCGTGAAAACGGCGATTCAGGATAGTTCGAACGGAACCTGGAAGAGAGACCGGATACGTTTCGGTACGCTTGACAAATTGACGAGAAACTCTCGGAAAAGTCTTTCCTTCTCTTTCTTTCTTTTTTTTTCTCTCCTCTCTCGACGTTGCTCTCTCCGCCCTCGCAACGCCGCTGACGCGAACTTAGCGCATTACTTTGCGCAACTTCACGAGGCTGCACACCAACGTTTCACCCCGAGTCACAGTTATTTCTCCCCTCCTCCGAGGGGTGGCAGACCGTTTTCGGCTGTTATCCGATAAAATATGAGAACCCTGGAAAACTTGTTACTTCATATTGTCAAAAGTTGCGTGCCACGCGGAATGCCGAATGCCCCCAAAATGACTATAAATGTCACGGCGAGCTGCCGATCGATCTTACCCTTCGATTATACTTTGAATTGTTTGAAACAGATACCAGTCTGTTTGTTTTCTGTCGCGAAAATCTGCTGTATTCAGCACCGTGAAAAATGCGAAGAATACACAGAAACGAGCAGGTGTCATTTAAACACTGCACCGTAGTTATCCGAAATATCGCGAAAATAATAGTTGAACCAGAAATGTCACTAGTATGTTCTCTCCAGAAAAGTTCACCGTCTAATTTCGCAGATCTGGTACGTAATCGTTCGGGTTCCTTATATTGAAACAGTCAGTTGCGGTGCATTTAAAAAATTTATAAATGCAGCGAATGCAACAAGATCATTACACACGTCAAAAAATTTTTACCGACATACTTGCTCAGGTTTCGTGTCATCGAATTAACTTTTGAGTGTTACCATAAAAATAGTTTATCGAGCTGGAACGTCGAGAAATGATTTAAACGTAATCCTTAAACACATTTCTAACAGAAATTAATTTCTGTCAGAATTAGTTTAAGGTCTAAATCAGTGATGGGCACGGTAGGGGCCCCTGCGTTGCCTGCTTCTCCCACCAACCTCGTCGGCTATGGAGGGACGTATGAGGGGGGGAAACGAAGGCACTGGAAGGCACGAGGCACCGCTGCGCAGCGTAGGTGCGCGCTGCACGAAAGAGTAGTTGGTGGCAGTGTCGCCAGATGAGTCTGAATTCGGACTCACTTACTCCCCTACTTTTCCCCTTCCACTTTCCCATTCCAGCACCACGTCCCACTCAATCCCCGTCGCGCACGCGCAACGTGACACATATTACGACTCTGGCCATCAGAGAGGGGGTATCTGTATTCCCCTCGATTTTCTCGACCTGGCGACACTGGTTGGTGGGGGAAGCTCCGCGGATCCTTCTTGACTGCGGCAGACAAAAATGCCCATCACTGGTCTAAATAGTTATTGTGAAGGAATCGTCGCATATATTAGGTTGTCCAAAAAATTTTTCTGGGCTCGATTAATTAAATGAAGCCTTACGAAAAAGAATATCTACAATGAGCCTAATAATATCGAGTGCGAATATTGCAAGAAGAACTTTGAAGGAGTCGAATGCAAATGGAAAAGATGCAAGTGGAAATCAAACGCAAATAACAAACACTCTTTTGGAAGAAATGATTGTATAAAATCCTTCATCTAGGACAATAAGGCTCGACTGTTGCGGTACGAGGTAGATTCAGTTCGTGTTTCAACAATTTCGAAAATCCTCTCGGGACACGGGATATTTTCTATCGGTTTGCCGTGTTCAAAAGCTATTCCAGGATATGAAAAGCTTTGCGGGTATGTAAATAAGGCGATTGTACGATCCCAGCGACGACGAAGAGCCCGCCACCTTGTCGCTTCGAGAACAGGAACGCCGAGCGCTCAAAGCCAACCTAATCAACACTTGGAGTGCAAAGGGTTAAACGTATCCTAAACGGGCCGGTCCGCAGCCTTTGCAGCATAATCGGTGAACATTTAGGTGAAGCGTTTACAGTCCAATAACGCCGAATCCCCAAGCGTAAACTTTATATCTGCTCATCTTTACGGGGCACTAAAGCGAAACAAGAACAAGGCAGAGTCATCGTCGAAGACGAATAAAAATATACAATCACGAGCTGGAAGGAATCCACTGTGAAACGCTTGCAAACTTAATTGACGGACCTGCCGTTGATCTGCGACCAAATTGGTAATATGCATAATTATTTGAAAGTTCAACGAATACGAGTGCTATTTCGACGAAGCTCGAAATGAACTCTCGCCAGCTGCAACAAGTCACTTCACAGCTGGAAATTATTATAATACTTTTGTTTAAAAATCGCCGGATCATTTTCGGCCGACCGGACGATAATTCTCGAAGACACGTAGCGAGATAAGAGACGGCAGATGCGACGGTAGTCCCGGCGATCGAAGAGTCATCAATAGTCCCGAGAGGCGGCTGCAGTTGCGCGCTGCGCCAATGCGAAGTCATTTGCGTAAAGGTAATTAAGGTCGGGCGAACGAGCAGGATCGACCGCGAAATTCGACTCGTCTCGAGGTTCCGATGGAGGGAACTGCGGCGGGGCACAGTCGCTAATAAGCCCCGAAACGAAACGTTTAACTAATTAAGAATTTCGCGACCCGCCTTCTTTCCCCGTCTAATTGAACGATCCCCTTCTTTCTTTTCCTCTCTTTTTCTTTCCGGAACGAGCGTGCTCGTGATCACGGTCGTTACAACTGTCGCTCCCCGATCGGTCTACTGCACACGTTTGTTTGTTTTACGATACAAGTTCGCGCGGAAACGCGTGAAATTTTTAACGAGCACCGTTTCCCTCGGACTTCCGAACGTCGATGGTTGTTACGGCGAGAAGGCGGTCGATTTGACTGTCTGAAAGAACTTTGTTTTAAAAGAGTTCGGCAAACTTCGATCCCCGTTCGACTCCTCTGTAAAAGAGTCGGGAACGATGAGCGCAATTACAGGTGCGCTGGGTTTTACACCGGAAATCGTGATCTTATAACTACCGATGACTACTCGGAACTAGGGAATTGCTTTAAAATAATTTTCCATTTATTCGAAGTTCCGATGAATTTACTTATCGTGACAGATTAAATTGGAAAAATGGGGAACGGGTAGAGAATTGAAAGAGAGATATTGTAGCTTAATTGTTAACTAATATAAGATTGCTGAATAAGACCGGAAGAGCTCGCAGAAGAATCGAACTCGATGCAGCCTAAAACCAGCCATCTCGTTTCAGGGAAAGTTCCGTTCCGCGAGAGACATCTCCGCACCGTGGAGAGGTTCGACGGAGCAAGATATTCGAGATAATGAATCAAAGCGGCCGGTAATTAATCTCTTCGGGAGTTCCCTATTGGCTCACTGCCGAACAACGGCTCGAGGATCGCGGATCGGCCCGAAGAAATTTCCGCGTCGCGCCCAGTTGAAATTATATCGACGAAAGGGCATCGCTCGAGGAGAAGGAACTACGTAATGGGGAATCTCTTCTCGCAAAGATTGTCCGATCGAACACGTTTCCGGGCAATATCGTTCTCGTTTCGGCACTGGCCAGCTCTATTTCGACCGAAATCGGCCGATCTAAGACCAAACGGTTCTGTAATGCCTTTCCCTTTGCGTGCACCAACAAAAACCCTACTCCCGAATCGCAGCTGCGGACTAAAAAATCAATTGCAAAACTTGTACCGAACAGACAAACAGACAAGAAAGCGAGTTAATAAAAACGTGGTAAAAAGATGCCTTTTTAATCAAATCCTTTAATCCGCGCAGGTTGTTCGAAAATTGTTTCATCCTCGTAGGGACGATAACTATTCATGTTAGAAAATTACAAATGTGCATTAAACAGCATTGTACTAAACGTGGTTTAAAAATGAATTTTTCCTGCTAAAAAAACCTGAAGTCATTTGAAGTAGCTTTTTCCTGTACCAAAATGTTCTCCGAGGATTTGTTCAAGAGTTATTAATAAATTTAGCATCACGCTATTTGGTGTCACATCTCATCATGCAAATTTTGAAATGACCTGCAGTCCTAAACCCCCACCAGGCCGGCCAACGCGAGTCCTGTCTGGACGGGCAACAGGAGCGCGGTAGTGGGGGTACCCAATCCACGTCATCGACTCTCGACCGACCAGCGCGAGTCCTGTCCGGACAAGCTACCGGAGCGCGGTAGTGGGGGTACCCGATTCTACGTCATCGACTCGCTCGGTCCGTGTTTAGGTACACGTGCTGTCCTTTTCTAAGTTCGGCGCGGTCGGCGAGGCCCAAAGAAATCTCTCGCTCTCACACTTTTGGTGTCATCACGCAAATTTTGGAATAACACACCCACCCCTAAAAAACGTATCCATGTTAAAATTTGGGTCGCAAGGGTTAGGATGAAACGACAGATTTTATCTCAAAATGGTTTAACGAGGTTAGTCGAAATTTTTTGCTAAGAAGTTTTTGCACATCGATATCGAGGAAACGATTACTCTCGTGTTACCAGACTGCGCCGTCGTCTCCGGTCGTGCGACACGAACGATTCTCGGAACCCTCGTGTCCGAGTAATTACTCGAGCGACGCTCTTGTGTCGAGAGATCGGCAACAAGGCGGGAAACTTCCTAATAACTATATACTTAAGTAGCCGCTAATGGTACCTCGCGGTCAACCAGTTGAACAACTCAATCGAACGGACCTGCTCCGTTAGCTTGATCCTGTTTACGCGGTAATTGTTTTTGCGGATTAACGAGCACGGCTAAGCGAAATCGCTAATGGGCGAAAAACTGGCTTGTTATTAATCCTCGGCCCGCCGGCTGCTCTACTGCTGACAGGTTCTACCTGTTTAACCCGTAGCCAAGCACAATTTTCACATAATTTCGGTACTTAGAATTTCTCGGAAAATTGTATTGATTCTGGACTCGTTAGGGCAAAAATGGGTGGGTGTAATTTCAAACAATAAAAAGATTACAAGAATTTATAATAGTATCAATACATTTCTTACAAATTAATAAAACCACTAAAGAAAGAAATAAATTGTTTTTCAAAGACTAATGAAAAATTTGTCAAATTGTTACAAGATACGAAAAGTGGAAGTAAAGAAAGAATTAAGAAGTAAAATAAAAAAACAAATCCATCAAATGTTACGTAGAAAAATGGAACAATTTCTTGTTAAATAGAACGATTTCCAAGTGTTACTTAATCCATCCTAACTTTCGATTGCTAAGGCACAAACATTATCGAAATTACGTGCATTGTTGTCTTATCGACGACACGTTTCCCATCAGTCACGTATCGAGTAGGACTTTCGTCGAGGTGCTGCGAGAGCGTATTAAATGTCGTAAAATGGTCGTTCAATCAGAAATTCTCTATAAAAATTTTTATACCGGGTCGTCGCGCATTTTCCCGTAGCTTATACCTCTGCTGCGTCATGTAATCAGTCCGTAGGAGCAGCAATCGCCTAAGCCCGTTATGGATCACGAAATAACAGACAAGAACGTATCGTTGGTAGAGGGACGAAATTTTTACACGATTTTCTGGCCTGTTCGCGTGGACCACCGTTCGAGAAAAAGGAAAAGAAGAGAGACCACGAGTAATTAGAAGTAGCGGGCAGCAGTTAGCAAACGATTATCACGATCGAAATATCTCAAGCAGTAATCCTAAGATTTAAATCGAGTCAGAGGGATTTGCATAATCCCTCAAAGACAAGGCGGAAACTTGGACTCGCTGAATTATTCTTTCCATAATTAAGGCGGCATAATCCCGTGAAATACTTGCTCGTGGGAGGAGCTGTAATTCGACCCGCCCGAAGTCGCCGGAGATCAGAAAAAATCGGTTTTGGTTTCGTGTTCATTCTTGGTCGTTGCACGATTTTTTGAGATTTTCTTCCTATCAACGGGACATACATTTTTTTGCGAATTCTATCACGTTAATCATTTCGTGAAATATTAAAACTGTCCTCCTAAATTAAATAAATCATTTCCTATAAAAATAAGACTGTAGAATTTATTTAAAATTGAAACGCACGAACTATCCGTTGAACCCAACATATTACAAAATATGCTGTCTGAATTTTGTGAGCATCGGTGTGTTGCGGAGAACGTGTTATTTCGAGTAAGAAAAATTCCGGTGAAAAATGAGGGCGAGCTAGAGGGAAGATTGGGATGAGTCTTGGGAAGGGTTAAACGTTTCGCGGAGCGTGTTTTCCCCATCCGAAGATGGGTGTAATAGTCTAGAACTCGGAATTGAATGAACCTTTGACGAGAGGTTTGCACACAACGCGAACGAGGGCAGTCTTTACGGTGAATTCAGAGAGCCGCGAGAGCAGGAGGACAACGTCGATGAAAGCTTTCGGTGCACATCGAGGAGCGGTTTCGCGATAATAATGAACAGAGCCCGTTGTAATCGCGGACCAACGTGTTATGGTTGCCGGATTGTCGACGGCACGAACCGTACAGCAGACGAGCGTTAATAAAGTGCACGGAGAGCTTTACAAACGCGGCTCGAACAGTCCCATAAGCGAGCACAATACGAAAGCGCTGCGCCGCGCCGCGCCGGTTTCCGCGCACAGCACACAGCACACCGTGGCGGACGAGTTTGCGAAAGCGAGGACGCCCGGTAAAATTCGATGCAATTACGAGCGTAATCACGGAACTGCTCGTCTCGTGCTCTGATTTCCCTCGGTCGATGGATTAACGCCGGCTACGGAGATTAGTACAATAACAACAACAACCGATGAACAGGAGACTTTTCCGCAAAAACAACTCCCAAGAGTTGCAAAAATTAATGCAAAAAAATATTGCAAATGTGCACCGCAATGGCTCGATACTTGCGAAAACTTTGGGACTGAAGTGTTACTTAAATCGTGTACAAACACTATTTCTTAATCCCTCGAAATTCAGCATCAGATAGCCTGGATAATATATAAGTTGAACTCTGAAATTGTGTCAGTCGATAGATAACAAATGATGTATTGTCATACGGCAAACATAGTTTAGAAACATTGTCGGTAGTTCATATTGGAAAATATTATATTTACCGTGAATCGAAAACCTCGCGATTGACGAATAGACTATACGAATGTTTAATAAAATTCCGGACGTTGATGGACTGATTTGTACAGGGTGTAAAGACATGTTTGATCTTGGCTGCCATAGGCGTATTCTACTTGTATTCTACTCGTATTTTACATAGGCGAATTTCAAGGTCAAATATTTTTTTTCAGTTGCATGATGCGTAGAACACAATGCGATAAAAAAATTTGACCTTAAAATTCAAGATCAAGGACAATTTTGCGGCAACTTTTTTTTACAGATCTTCATCGATCCGAAGATGTAGAACACGTCTATGGCAGCCGAGACCAAACATTTCTTTACACCCTGTACAAAATAATGGCCCTTATCTTTTTAGGGTAGAATCTTTTTAGAAGATGAAAGTCCATTAATTTTGAAGAACTATGTTCAAAACAATATAAAGATCGGAGGTATGATAGAGTGGAATTTTTTCCGAAAGGACATGAAGGGCTCGTTATCTGTTGACACTACCTATCGATACTATCGACTATCTACATGCATAGAGAAACGTGTACAATTGACAATAGTATCATCAGTATAGTAGAAAGTTTTAATTACAATATCGTCATATTTTTGTTAATTTTATCAATGTTCAGGTTAGCATAACAAACAGCAATAATTTCGCAGTAGAATGACTTCACTTGTATTTTCCTGTCATCGATGGATCTTCTACATACCGGAAATACTATTAACCAAGACAATTGAAATTTCCAGTGACAGTGTGCACAATTTTCGGATAACACTGCGCAGAAAACAACATGGTCCATCAGTGTAACATAGAAGTAGCTTTGTCGCGTAAACAAATGAACTCGCGAAGTCGCATTTCCACGGTTCGCGCCACCAATTGACGCGACCAGACGCGAATAACAATCGACAGACCCGTTAAATACACAGCTTGATAACGCCTCTCGATTTTCCGGCATGATCCCTTCGTTGCACACTGCCCGCCGTAACACCTACCGGGAATGCAATTAATATGCATCCGCCGTCGGTGAAAAAAAAAAAAAAAAAAAAAAAAAAAAAAAACACCGGCGTGAAATTATCGAGAGAATACACACACCGCTTGTGCGTGGGCTTCGCAAGAGCACGCCGCCGAGCCATGAATATATACATGTAAATCCCGTACATAGACAGACCGAGTTACAAGCGGGATCGCGACTTTTACGAGGCCATAACCGGGGAATTAAAATTTTTACACGGACCACGCCATTTTGGACGCGATTGCCCGTGAAACGGAGTAAATTGGTTTTGTAATGGCCGCGCGCTGCTTCGAATTACCGCGGATTTGATTTTATCGATGGGCACACCGAGAAACGATCGCGTCGTTTATAATATGAAGCAGAATCTCCTTCGTCGGGGCTGTTGTGCAAGCCTAGACGCACACGCTAACACTGTTCAGAAACTTTGAAAATTAACGCAACACGTGTTCGATCATTTCAGTTCGAATGGAAACTCTGAAACGCCACTAATATTGACTAAAAAAAATGTTTACCACAATTTTGTTGTATTCAATCTGGTAATATGAAATGTCAGATTTCAAGTGATTTCAGACATTTTATGTTGCACGACCCGGTATGTAAAAAATTTAAGTATGGAATGAGCAAGTACACATAAAATAATAAAAATCGGCGAAGACGAAAATATTCTAGGTCGGATAAATCCTGCGGCTAAAATAGTTTTATTAATTGTACAGCAGCGGAAAGATTAATAGAAAGCAATGTAATATTATTATCCACTCGTTTAAATTGTTCATAACTAACCACTTGCCAGTGCCGAAATTATACAGACACTTTAATGGAAAATGATGAAATAAATCATCAACTTCTAATTTTTACAAATTTACAGCTTGTTATTTTTAGAAACAAAAAACAGCTGAATATCACAAATGCACAAAGGTCCGCAGTCCTGTCGAGGCTTATGAATACGCATGTCTTCTTGTATGTAAAAAAGATAGTGTACACCATAAATGCATAAAGATCGACAGGGGCTAATGACGATGCATGCGCGACAGAACAGTGTCGTCTCGGAATTAGCAAAGAACTCTCGTGCAAGATATCGAGAAACGATTCCCTAACGAGGGAACAGAAATGGTCGAGCAGACAGGAGGCAGAACAGCCGCTGGTCCTGCGAAACAATCGAAGTAACGACCCTGTCGATAGATAAGAAGGGTTTGTCCCGTCGATAAAGGTGCGGTATACTAACCATCGAACCAACACGGACAAGCGTGTAGGCACGCTCACGCGCAGACACGCCGCCGATCGGAACTCGTAGAAATCATTTCCTCGAACTTCCACAATAGTCGAGCTG
Organism: Lasioglossum lativentre; assembly: GCA_916610255.1. Taxonomy (NCBI): domain Eukaryota; kingdom Metazoa; phylum Arthropoda; class Insecta; order Hymenoptera; family Halictidae; genus Lasioglossum; species Lasioglossum lativentre. The sequence goes on along the minus strand of OU744356.1, from coordinate 9,609,292 downwards.
CTCCGGAATACTTGTGTACACGCGTCTTATCGGCCGTATCGGTCCGCATAACGTGACACCCTCGAGGAATCCTACTTGAGATTAGGTCTACGAGACCTGGCTGTAAGGTTCCGTTCTCACGAACAGACTCCTATCAGGTAGCGCTACTTTCTGGATACTAGCGATCACGTATGCGAGTCGCTGAACACCTGGTTATACTACTGGTTATTATTGCATTGCTGTTCTAATTGTAAATGTTACCAATAATTAATATATGCTCACAACCAGACTGCGAATCTTCGTGGAAACATCGGCTGCATAAATTGTGCAAAATAGGAGCCGAATAGAAATTTACATTATTTCTTTAATTGATTTTACTAGCGCATTCGTATTTTTTTATTATTTTAATCAGTCCACTGCATGACATTGCACTTACAAGCAGTGTTCATATAGCTCGGGACATTGAGAATCCAATTGTCATTAGTATTTTCCTCATTACAGTTTGGTGGAAATACGCGGGAACATTTTCGTGAATGACGGTTAAATTTATGTAATACAATAATAGCTATCGTATTTTAAGCGGAAAAGCAAAGTATAGAACAGATTAAAGGTACATTCTTAATTGAGTCGGGGTCAACTGTCAGGATGTATATCAACATTTTTCTTTCGACTTTGAGAGCAGAAATACTTGACACAATTGAATAAGTCGCGTTCGATCAAGAACCTCGATCGGAATGGGAAATATCTTTGCTTTTAGCGATTCGTGGATCTGCACGAAAAAAGCATTTTGAAATTGCAATAGATTTTTCCAAGACAGCCCGGGGCATAGTTGCAAAAATACGAATGATTTCCCAATACAGTAACATTTAAATTACTCGATTCGTGACTACTTTTCTGTTACTGCAAAAAATATTTGTCATTAAAAAAAGAAATCTTGAAACCATTTCGGAATACCTTTCATACCAGTTGCATTCTTAAACAACGTTTTTCCTATAGTTGACAGCATCAAGATTTGTACACATATTTGTAATCAGAAGTGCTGAACATCTAGCGATGACGAATTGGGAAATTACTCGACACATTGTAAACCATGATTAATTCAAACGATGGGCACTTCGATTAAGCATTGTTAACACGTTGACCGCTAGACACCAATTTTGCTGGCTGTGTCCTGAGCATTACAATTGAATTTCCATAATTCAATATAACCACGATGACGAAATATTAAATTTAATCATTAAATACCATCGCATTCTTAGTAGCAGCGATGCATTTTTCACAACGGTGGAATGTCCCTAGGCTGATCAACGTTTGTAAATTGCACAATATTAGCAAATAGCTTCCGAGCGAGAAGAAGATCGCGATAGTTGTACGTAGGTCAATCGATCACCGATGAAAGAATAAAGAAAAATCCATCCAGCGGGGATCGTGACTTCGTAGGAATGTCGGCCACGCTCCGAAGCACAGTGAGCGTCTCGGCGGTGGTAGTTCCACGTTTTACGATCCGCCAGCAACGAGAATCCCCGAGGACTGCAAGATTTTCGTGATCTCCGGGGCTTTCGCTGTGCAACCAAGGAGTCCGGGGGTGGGGGGTGGCGTGGGCGAGGGGGAAGTCGCGAGCGAAGTTGAAAGGGTGAATCGATTCGGAGAACTCTCGTACGAGCGAGAAAATTCCATTTTCATAATATCTGACCGGGGATTTCCCGCGGCCGCTGGACAAACATTTGCCCGGCGAACGCGCGGAAAATTCTCGCGTTTGTAAACACCGTAGCCGCCTCGCGTCGCGTCGCGTCGCGTCGCGTCCGATCGTTACGCGTGCGCGCGTCCCTTATTTATAGACGTTCTCAGGAAGAAGATGCGTGGGCGTTGGTGAAACAGTCGGCAACAGTCTCTAGAAAGCTGAGTAAGACTATCAATCACGAAGAAGCTGGCCAAGCAGGGGTGGCTCTAGCCCCAGGCTACTTTGCGAGCCTGCCCCCGCTGACGTTTACGCGGGTAATTGCTTTTCCGACACGTGTGCACCGAAGACGAGAGACGCAACGTCGACGTCCACGTCGTTCTAGACGACGGCGTCCTAGTCGTCAGGCTGGACCACCTTCTGAATACCTGACGAGGGAAACGATGTTTAATCGCGCGCGATAAATCTGCCCCTGTGTGTATGCAACAGCTGTTTACGCGTCAACAGCGTATCATGCGCCGTCCGGCGCATTCCGATGCACTCGCTGCTGCAGTCTACCTTCGATACGATGCACCGTGCGTTCGCAGTGGACGAGAATTAAACTATCATTTAAACTTTCATCTTCGTACTTAAAACCTTAATGGTGAACCCAATAAACATGTATTAACTATGCCTGGATACTTCATTTACTAGTAAAAAATGTTATAGAGTGTGTTACTGGAGGTATGTACTTGTTATTTTGATGTGGGTTTGCTCGTTGTTTTATTACTGCAACGTATTTGTCGCATGAGGACCGAAAGCTCCGAACATTGTTTTAACCCTTTGCACTCCGGAGCGATTTAAACTCAAAAACGAAAGATTTTTCCATTCTAGAATATTTGCATTCTATGCAATTTTTAGCATATGAAACTGATATAATATCTCATGTAATATGTAAATGTCTGGTAGTTTATTAAATACGAAGAAAAATAATAATGTGAAAAATATCGCCATCCGAGTACTAAGAGTTAAATTTCAGCATATACTTGTTACTTTGATGATGGTTCGTTTGTTGTTTTATTACTGGAACGTATTTGTCGCATGAGGACCGAAAGCCCCAAACATTGTTTTAACTATTTGCACTCGGAGCCATTTTAACTAAAAAGCGAAAGATTTTTCCATTCTAGAATATTTCCATTTAATACAATTTCTTGCATATGAAACTGATATAATATCTCATGCAATATGTAAACGCCTAGTAGTTTATTAAATACGACGAAAAATAATAATGTGAACAATATCGCCATCCGAGTGCTAAGGGTTTTTCAGCAGTCGACTAGACGAAAACGAAGAAAAATATACAGGACTCCGAAGTTTCTATTGTATACTGGTACGAGTTCTTATGCTATCAATAACAACAGTGATCAGGAAAAAGACAAGTCGGGCGCGTTCCATTTGAGTGAAGAATCCGTTGCCAAATTACCAGCGCTAGTCGGCGAGGAATCGAGGATACAATGCACGGAGTATCTCGATGGTGCTGGTCCATTACCAGCTCAGAATGATGAAAGGAGCCTAGGCACAACCACTGTCTCGATGTTCGGTCGGACGATGCTTGTTCCGCGTCATCTGAAACGTCTTGCCCATATCGATTGGCGCTAGAGGATCCATAAAACGCGAGAGTGGCTATTACCGAGGGGGAGCATTGTGCTTCTTTGGCACGTAAACCAGTCACGAAGTTACCCGCGTCTACATTCCGGCTCGTCGTTACGTTAATCGTCATCGGTGTCTCTGCTTCGGCGTCGATACGCGATCTTTCGTTCTTCTTTTCACGCTAATTTTATTATAACCAAACCGCGTATCTTCGTCGTCGAAATATTAAGGATGTCCTGGAGGTACAATGGGAGACAAAAGTACAAGAAATTCGAAATCCATCAATATATTGGCAATAAAAGCCATTCATGAGTATATTTTGCATTAAATAGATTTCGTTTAATTAGTGAATTTCATGTTATATTTATTTTTTAATCAAATTGTCTTCATATTATAAAAAATTGTTAGTGACTTTTACGAATAATTGTACCCTCTGATTTGAACTTTAAGATAATAAATTTGTGCTATTCAATATATATAATTACGCAATAAAAAGTTAAAAATAAATATTTAAATAAATTAAAAATACTTCAGAAAGCAATATTCATGGTTATTATTGAGATGACAAGACGATAAATTTTACGTTTTGTAACAGTTTATAATTTTTTGCTCTGTAACTGTTTAGTGAATCCTAATAAATTTTGAACATAATTAATTACATAATTTTTACTATATACAAAAAAAAGCTGAAGTTTCTAGTTGCGTTTTTTCAAGGTTTAAATAGGGCTTGAAGTGGAATTTTATGAATTCTCCATAAGATGACGTGTTAAAATGTGCAAACTTCAAGTTGCTGTAATTCTTAAACGGTGAATCGAACCCAAACTTTGGTAATTGCATTAATTTAGTAAGAATTATATCTTGTCAAATTTTCAAAAATTTTGTTGCGTTTTTATATACCCAATTAATATTCACAGATATTCATCTTAGCTACAAGCTCATGGACGATGGTAGCAAACGTGTTAATTATATCAAGTACGAGTCAGGAGTGGTGTAACGGAGATTTCAAGGATCGGTATGATGGTTTCCGTGATTCATAGATCGTTCCGTAATCTGCGGATCCCCGGTGCATCCGAGGAGGTGCTCGTCGATTGGCAGACGACAGAATCCGTAAAACGTGAGAGCGGTCGTTAGAGAGATAAGCTCTCCGGGGAGCTTCCACAGTTAAATGCTCTCTCGCGCGTGGTCACGCCGGTCGGCCGTAATCCTTTTAGGCCGGCAGCCCTACCTTCGGTTCTTAAAACATTTTCTGTACAGCACGGGGCTTAACGGCTTACTACTTGAGGGCAATCTGTAAAGTGCCCGCTAGGACCAGCCGAGTCGCTCCTCGACCCATTAACAGGCCACTTACCGCGCCGCCCCGGCCCGAATACAGACTGATCGAACGGACCCGGCGACCGATCACCGTTGCCTCGAGAATCGGCGTAACGAGCCTGCAGCTTCTCGTTTTGCACAGATTTCCGCGATTCTGCAGCCTCGCCCTTCCCCGTTTTCGATTCGACACCTAGGACATTGTTGCATAGTTGCTCGGTTATTTAGTTAGCAACTTAGTTACTTTGTAACAAAGAAAAATCACCCCGGATACTCTGTCGTGCTTAGGGTGGAACTTATTTTTTGGCCAACGAATTTTTTTCACGACGCCGCCCAGAATTGTTCCTTTAGGTGAGAAAAAAATTTGTGCAAAGTTTGAGATCGATCGGATGAAAAGATCACGTGGCGCATTTAAATTGAAAATTTTGAAATTCACCTTAACTATGGAGTATGACATATCGTTGGATTAGTCTTTTTTCTCTAAATAGGAATATGGAAAAATTATATCACCTTGAAATAAAAATAACGATAACCCTGAAATTTCTAAAATTTGATTTCCAAAAAATGTTTTTGCCATTACATTTACCTTATTGAGATATTTCTTTTTATTATACGGATATGAAATTGATATAACACCTCGTACAATACTCAAATGTTCAGTAATTGATTAGCTACCAACTTATTTAATAATGTAAACAATATTTTGAATAATGCCACAGCAACATTTGTGTGGACTCTAAGTCGCCACTCAAGAGCTAAGGGTGAACTTCATATCCGCTAACGCAGCCCATAAATCCCACTCTAACTCCATCGAAGATCTCCAAGGAGATCGTGATCGAACGGAGATATCAGTCAGAAAGATCAAGCTATTGCATCCAGCTAGATCTCCAGAGGCGATATACCGAGTAGACGTATATCCTGGGGAACAATGCATCTAGATTTTCGCCGTCAGTGTCCTGACATCGGCATCGTCGAACCTCTAATTACGACGTTCGAATAGCCGGCATAGCACTTCGACCGCCGCCCCGGAAGACAACAGGTTGCGAAAGGTACGGGGCGGGTCTGCGAACGGGGACAAACGCTTGTGCATGTCTTTCCGCGGGATCGGATGCTTGTAATTCCGGCCGCGAGCCGGGACGGTCATTCCGGCTCGTTAGAAAACGAACGTGGACGAATTTCGTCGGATAAAGCGTGATCACGCTTGGCCGACCAACCTTCGCCGGTCCTGCCAGAAGCCGTGAACAAGCACCACCTGACAGAACTACGTGAACAAGCCGTGCTACAAGCCGCAACAAGCTGTCTCAAAACCCTTCCCGAGAAATTGGCACGTACCTTCGCGACCTGTGCTAGATGGTTTGCAAACTCTACGAGAAAATAGCCCCGCGCACTGTCACCACCCGCACACCACCCCCTACGAAACGACGGTTCCTTGAAAACACCGATGGAACTGACGTCACGGGGATGGCCCCGTCGAGGATGACTGTCCTGAGACGATAGCTTCTGCCGTGAATCATTTCCGATGACGCAAACAGTTGCTTCAGTTTCCCTAAGAATGTCCATCAGGGTGCAAAAATTAGAATTGATCTCAAAGAATTAGGTTTCCAAAATATATGAAAATATATTTCTTTGGTTTGAATTTGGCGGCATGACGCGGGGTGTAGTAACATCGGTATAATGGAGAGAGCACGTGGGAGATTCGAGAAGGTGACCACGTGTGCAGAAGGAGAAAATCAAAGAGATAGTTTAGAAGAATTGTAAAAGGGAAATTGACGGATAGGAATCACTTAAATGTCGTTTCTCTTTTGACAGGTGAACAGGAGTGAATGTAAATACAGTATATGCTTGATTCTTGTCCGGGGTCGTGGGCACGATTCCTGTCCAGTGCCTACCCACTCCACTGTCTGTCTATCGGTGTGAACACCACTACATTGACACCATGAATCGAATGTTCATACTTCTTAATTTTCATTATTTTTTTATGGGACTTTCACTGGATTGTTTCTGGCATTTTTCTGATTAAAACAATACCAAACACGATATAGTTTCAATTGTATTTAGTGGTTTAATCGACGGCGAAAGTTTCGGTCACCAGAAAGGACAGCGCATCGGAAAGAAAGAGACGCGGACAGTCACGCGATCCAATTTCCCATAGGATTTAATAAAATCTTATATATATAAAAAAATTTATGCGAAAGAACTTGAATGGATCCAGCCATACACCTGCCACGAAATCGACAAAAATCATTAGTGTTGCTAGAACTAAAAGTTTACAGAAGACCAGCAATTGATGCAGCGAATGATCTCAAATGCGTCCTCGCTAAGAGGGTCACTAGTCCGAGGGTGAATGGTAACAAACAATTCGACCGCGATTAGCATCGTCTAATTGAAGGCTCGTGTTCCACAATTGAAATCGGCATACCAGCAGATACACGGCCGATTCTATGTAAAGTAGCGCGTCAAAGGCCTACAGATCAAGTTGTTCCGTGAGTCCCAGTTACACGGCTACCCATGGGAAATCTCAGCGAGCATCTCCGACAGCGCAACCCCTGAGTCACTCGCAAGGCATAAGGAAACATTCTATAGATACGTCCTACGAGTGACTGGTGCACCGAGATCGGTAATGGTCGCGAGAATTTCCAGAGGTCTCCTCGGACTACGCTGGCTTTCTCGGCGCAGCGATGGTGGTATTCTGATCCGGCGACCTCGGTCGATTCAGTCTTTTGATTAAATTTTCTCGAAGACCACAGGTAATCTCCTGCAGCTATTATCGTCACGATAATCAGCCGGGCCTCTGTGAATAATCCATCGAGCCCCGCCGTAATAGGATTTCGGAGACAATGGGCTCCGGTGTTTTCTTCCGGTTTACTGTGAATTACTCCAATTTTTCATTGCGTCTTGGACGAAGCGAAAGGAAGAAGACTTTTTACTTTGTTAATAAATGAGATATCGAAGATAACTGAACACACGATATACCAAGCACCAGATACAGGATTTTATGCTGTGACACCAGCGAGTTGAAAAAACTGAATTTGACACAATAAAAGAATTAATAATTAATTAATGGACCCTTCGACAGCAACAGAAATGTCAACTGTGAACCTACAAGCACACCCCAGTGACGTCATCTAATAATTTCGTCTTAGAATCATAATGTAAAAAAAGATTTCTTAGCTCCCCTTTGGTACAGCACAATTATTGAAAATCCTATTAAAAAGCTTCCAGTTGGAATGTTCTAAAATTCATTTTTTTTAACGACGTATTATTTTTAACTGTTTAGTGTATGATGTATGTAGATAATTTTTACTCTGCACAAGAATCCAGAATCTCGTCACTGAACTTTATGCAAATCCTCATTTTCAAAGACTATTTATTTTATTCACTGTTTATGAACCAATAAGTTACCTCGTGTAATATAACCTAATAATCTTTATTAACACTAATCGTACCAAGAATTTATTAAGATTGCCTGTAATTTTCAATATAATAGATTAATAAATACTTCCATAAATGGATTTTTATAATTCCAATAATTGGAAAATATAAAACGGGTCATTTGACCGTGGTAGGTTTAGCGTTAAAATTAATATTATGTCAAAAATGATTTCGTCCTTTCACATACAACATTTGGACAATGCCTCTAACGATTTCGGTCAAACATTATCTGGCCGAAGTATCAAGACATAAAAATCAAAGAAATCGGATTTGCAAACAGTGGCGAAAGTTCTGAGAGTACCATTTGACGTCGAGGTCCAGCAGAGCAACCCTTTCGCTTCTCGGCCTGATTCCGGTGAAGCGATGCTCGTGCATAATGACGCCGCGCGGATATTTGCATACCGTTGATCCGAGAACGCGTGATCAATACGAGGGAAAGAATAATTGTGTGTAAAGCGTCGCCACCAACGTTCACCAAGAACCTTCGAGCCACTCGTGATCCCGCCCGGTGTCGTCATTAACACGGCAAGCACTTGACGGGTTCTTTTAGCAGACTTGCCACACATCACCCCTGCACTCCTAACACCCTTTTCCAACCTTTGACTTATCTGTTTTCACGCCCCCGTTATCTGTTCATCTCTTGCCTGGACTTTTATTTGTTGGCTTTTCGCGGCCGGTTTGGCTCGTGCTGATTCCCAAACCTATTGTCCGAGAAGACACCCACCCCGAGAGCCCTTTCGTCCAGGTATTATACAGGGTGGTCCGTGACTGGTGGTACAATCGGGTCCATTGCTATTCTACGAAAAAATCCAACGAAAGAATTTTTTCATCCGACGCGATTCGTTTTCGAGAAAATCAACTCTAAATCGCATTCGTCTTAACATTTACTGAGCTAGTTGTCGGTGTATAATTGAGGATTAAATAACCCATACGTTTCAACAAAGACTATATTTCATAGAAATTTTCTTAGGGTCATGAGAGACCCCATGGTAAACATGATGGCAAGTATTTCCAACAATTTTTGACGTAATACAATTTCAATTCTGATCATGAGAAATGCTGAACTCAAGCATTCATAGCAACATAATTACCACAATTAATTGATTTAAGTTGGGGAAAATTGTGGAGTTAATTTTTCTGAAACCGAAGCGTTGGATGAACAAATTTTATTATTTCTGCTAGTGGAGTCACACTGTGTCCGATTGTACCACCAGTGGCGTACCACCCTGTATGTAGGCGAGGGTGCGAGGCTGGCGATAGGTCCACCTACAGTGAAGAAGAAGAGGCCTTACAATGGCCCGTCGACGGGGGCTATGTCTACCGGGGTGGTCACGCAAAATCGTCGGCTCATAAAGCAGACTTTTGTCCAGGAACCTGGCTTCCCGACCCCTCGCGAAAGGTGAGAAAAGTTCGTTACACAGGTAACCGAGATCCTGCCATTGTCCTGCGAGATTAAGGGCCCCATCGCCGCCGTTTGTTTACCGACGGACCGAAAACAGGGTCAGATTTATTGGAGCGGACGACAGGTAGTTCGCTTCTAAACACTTACAAAATAGCCCGTAATATTAGAAAACTTTTCGAAGTGAATTTTCAATGAAAATGTATTCCACCTTTTAACGAATTCAATAAGTCAGAAATAATGTGATATTAACCCTTTGCACTCGGAGCTATTTCAACTCGAAAATTAAACATATCTTTCGAATTAGAATAATTGCATTCTATTCAATTTTTTTTTCATTCTATGGATATGAGGTTGATATAATACCTCATACGATACTTAAATGTTTAGTAATTGATTAGATAACACAATATCTAATAATGTGAACAATATTTGGAAGAATGGCATAGAAATTTTCGGTGGTGCCTCAGTGTCGTCATCCGAGTGCTAAGGGTTAATCTTAAATTCTTTTAAAGTATTCACAGTTTTGTACTCGATCTAAGTAAAAATTCGCAGTCGTCGCATCAGAACCATGAATGAATAAAATTAATTGCTGGTAAAATAACAACCATTCGTGGCTAACATTCTACAACTTATTTACGCTCATCAGCCCCTCCAATTCGAGCTCGAACAGAACCGAAAGTCAGAGGGTGAGGTTTCCGAAGAAAATTGCAAAGAAGAAGACCAAAGTGGTCCGACGTTTTACGGTACAAGAAAAGCCTGCACAGCTCAACGAGGCTACTACTATAGTCGATCAATAAAAGAAGAAACTTACGAATTAAACTTTGTAAGACTCCTTCGACTTTCGTTTGGGAAGGCGAGGCTTTCGTTTGTCCCAAGCTACGAGCAAGCTCTTGGCTTTCGGTTTCGTTAATAAATCACGGTATTTAGAATAGCACGTTTGCATTGCACACGAAGATTTCGCAGCCGAAACGGTGCTGCGGCTGTTGTCAACCAAATTCCTCCGTTCGCGACACCGTGTTCAAATCCCTTTCAACTGCGTAATCTCGTTATCACGAATGTCCTATTGTAGTTAATAATCGGGCGAATGGATTGTGTCTGCGGCGTAAATCGCACAGTGGTCGTAGCCGTCGATTTTCGGAGTAAGTAAGCGTGCCTTGCAAAGCACTAGAGACCTTCGTTTAATGTATTATTAAAAGTAACTATCCCTCACGCACATGGTCGATCGCATAGTCGATAAAAATGAAAAATCGGAAAATAATCAGACGTCCAATGTAGCCTAGATTTATCGAGGAACTCACATCGGTATTTTATGATAATCGTTTATGACAAAAAATGAATACAGCAAATACAAAACTGTAAAGACAGAAAAATTTTGGAATGTTTTATTATATTATTATTGACTTATTAAAATTGTCAAAAATATACTTTGACGTAACTTTTGTTCGTTACAATGAACATGAATAATTTTTATTATGTATAAGATAGAAATGAGGATGAACAGAAATCATTTCTTCCTCCCGTGGAAAATTTGGATGGCCGAAGGTAACGTTTATTGAAAGACGGATGAAGTAAGATGTTGATGGATCATTTTCATATCGATAGATGGAAATAAACAGTTTACCTTTTGTTTCGAACAAAAATTCCGTTCGAACTCTTGTACGGTTCGTCGAAGAAAATATTTGTTCCCGAGGAATTTTCATGAACAGAAACCCCACTCTTAGGAACTTCTTTTAAAAGCGTTCTCGTGGAACAGATAGTTTATGATCTCTAAGAAAACTTCCATGGAAACGAGTTATGTTGAAATGTTCGTTAAACGTGATTTTATAAAAGGAACACAAAAAGGCTTTTAACCGTGAAGTATCTACGTACATGTTATCAATAAATAACATATTCAGAATGTTGCGACCGACAACTGTTGCATTCGGAGTATAATTCCTATATGTTAACGAAGAGGTACCGATGCTATTCAGTGCACTATCAGTACAAAACACATATTAACATGAACGTTGAGTAAATAAAATAACTCAGAGCGCTCAGAACAGAACTGATGCTTTATTTTACGAAATGGCTTATACTGGTCTGGGAATTCACCAGATTTCAAGCAAATTAAAAAGTTATGGAGTATCTGCGTGGCCGGAGTAGTCAAAATGGGCTGCGTAACCACAAATACATTGATCGAAGCAGTTACTCATGTATGGCGTCGAGACTAAAACATTTTGACAGATTGCCAAAGATTAATTGATTCTATGTCGAAGCGAGTGCAAAATCTCAATGGAACGAAAGTAGGACATATTTATTATTAACGAACCCATGTGTAATTTAACCATTACAGTACCAAAACCACGCTTCTCATATTAAATGACCAAAAGCGTCAACTCATCGGTCGAGTAAAACTAATTCCATAATCGCATCTAACATTTTCCAAGTGTACGTCCAATAAAATAGCCTGTATGCGGCATTAATTCGAGGAGTGCCGTATCTCGTTGGAGGAGAAAGAAAAAAGAAAGGCGGAGGCGGGCTTTTCGAGGCTTCCGAAGTTCCGTGGAAGTCGGAATCATCGCGAAACAGGTCCAAACGGCATGCATTAGATGTTTGCACATTCACGAGTTCTTTCGTAGCCATGCCGGCAAACGGTGGAGCTTTGGAAGCTCCGGGAACTCTCCCCCACCGGTATTGTATGTAGCGAAGCGTGGTAGCTCGTAAGTTTCGGCCAAGTTTCAGAAGCGTCAAACAGCAATGGCCCGAAATTCGCACAATACGACTCCGAAAGGCATTCAACTTTCTTCGGGGAAATCGGGACACGCCAGTCGCGATTGCGTCAAAACGGCTCTATCAACTTCCTCGAACGCTAAACATTAATTAGTGCGCGCTCGAAGCTCACTCGCCCTCTATCCCGGAGAGAGAGAGAGAGAGAGAGAGAGAGAGAGAGAGGGAAAGCTCGATAGATGTGTACAACATATACAGTTTCCTTGTGCGGGAACCGGAAAATCCGTTTGTCAATCGCGATATTAATCGACGAGATTTCGCGACGGTAGCTTCGTGGGAAGGGAAAAATTTCGAATTACAGGTCACGGAAATTGAAATTGATTAATATGCAGCTACGGGACGACGGAGGGAGAAAGAGAGAGATAGAGAACGTCGAGCACACGCGGCGGATAACGGCCTCGAATCGATAATAATTTGCCCCGCGTTTAATGGGACCGTAATCAACGGCCGGTCTCGCGAAACCGCGCTTTGTCCGCGGATTTAACTGGCATTTTTCCCTTATTATTTTCATGTGACGATTCTAGGTGTAGCCTGTTCCGCGCGCCGCGCGACCTAAATATCGCACGAGCTCGGAAAATTGATCATTCATCCTGAGCCGCTCACGCAGCCAGCCCCGCTTTCAAATTTTAGCATTCGCTAGCCCGAATCCCTCAACCGAAATGTCTGCCGCAAAACCGTCCCCTGACGTATCAGCTAACCAAGAAAGTTCATGCCGTTTCAATCAATAGAAATTTATGATAACCGGGGACTCTCTTGGCTTATAAGCTGACACATGTGTCAATTTAACACACTTTTTCAATGATTCTGAACAAATAGTATGGTCCACGCGCTGAGGGTATGTCACTCAGTGGAGGGGATGTTCGTTTTTCTTAGATCGTACAGTTCTCGTTTTCTCAGATGGAATATTTATTGTGCTGACAACAGGATTGAATTTATTCGGATTTCTTAGAATTTTTATGGTAGCATGTACTCGAGTGAAGTATGCTAAAAAATTGTCAAGAAATTATTTCTAGAACTTCAGGAATTGAAAAAGATAAAATCCGGAAATACTTCATTCTGACAGGCTAAGTAGTGTCAAACCTATCATTTAATTCAGGTTTTCATAGTCGAAAAGAAATTGATCTTCTTATATCCATAAAGTTATAAGTGGACTGCGAATTTAATGAATTTTTGACAAAAATGGGTGGGTGTAATTACAAATATCACGAAGATTAAAAGAATTTAGGAATATCAGCACATTTCGTTTGACAGACATTTACAAATAATCATTAGCACACGAATGTATGACAATTAAAAAATTGCAACTGTCGAAGCTAGGAACAGAATTGATGAAAACACAATAAAAAATCCCGTTGCACGTTCGGAAAAACGTATTTATTATCCGACCCGTGACGGTGGAAACGTAATATAAAACGTTTTATTTTTATTTCTGCAAATAAAATGATTTTCGTTGATATATTTATGAAACACGGATTAAACAGCATTTTCGCCTTTCGGTTGCCTATTACAATAAACTAACGGTACTGCTACTGGTATTTATAACTAGCCTGCGGATTTTGCAGTCTTTTTGTAACAACATAATACTGTGATCTATCCACAAATAGTTAAAATTTCAACGGGTTGGTATACCTACAACAAATATTATATTCCCGAAGAGGGTCAGAAAAGCATAACATCGAACCCAAATTCTTAGCAATCCACTCTTTTCGCTGCCATTTTCACCCTTTCCGAAAGAAGTCCAAATCCGCAGGTGGATAATGGATCCGCCGCCGTCATCGCATTAATATTAATTAAACCCGGACGATATTACACGAAACTGGGAAACGTCATATTCATTAAGAGATCCAGCTCCTCGGCACTCCATCCGGAGAGTCGAGCGCGTCGGTGTCCAAGGATCCCGGGTGTTCTAGACGGGTGGAACCCGCTCGTTGAGGTTCCAGGAGGATTCCCGGCCCCGAAAAGTCTCGGAATCGACATAGAACGGGTCGCGTGCACCGACTGACCTCGTTCGCTGAAGAGAGTCACGTGGTCCGTCCGTTAATTTCGCGATCCGCGAGCTTAGAGGGTCTAGAGGTTGAAAGACGAGGGAGGACTATGCGCAGCGGGGTCCCATAGGACCCAGGTATCGCGAGCCTACATGGGTACAAGAAGAGGAAAATGTGCCACGTCGTTGGCAGATTAAAGCGACGACGGTGGTTCTTTGATGCCCGGCAATGCGACAGGCAAGAAAGAGGGAAGGCGAGCGTAAAACGCGAGCGCACTGGGACAGCAGGCGCTCTCCGGAGATGCGCTTTTGCCGTGCGAGTAACGACAATCAAATGGAGTCGAGAGCGCAAAGGGATCTCCAAGAAGAAGAAGAAGAAGAACATCGCGCAGGACACTTCAATCAGAGATAGGAAGAGACCGTGTTCCGAATACTCACCAGTACGAAGTGGGACTTCCTCATGGTGGCGATTCCCGACGGTGATCACCTCCTACGTGATTCCCAGAGCGAGTCCCTAGTTGTTGTTCCTGCGACACCGAAAACGATCGACACTGTGTCCCTTTCGTCAGAGATCCTCGACTTGCCGGCGCGTACACACTGCACCGTCCGAGGTAGGGCGCATCGAGGACCCAGCCGCCGCGAGCCTACTGCAACGCGATCACCTGTATACGGTACGGTCTCACACTTTAACACTGATCACCCTTGCTCGAGCATCGCCACTCTCCTCCGCTACCCCAGGCCACGTGTCGGCGGGAGGACCTACTTCGTCAGCTGTGATTTCGAGAGAGACAAATGGATTATAATATTCGGTGAACACGAGAATATATCGTCACTGAATGAACGCAGGTGTCCAACCGCGCGCGGTAGAAGATCTGTCGATCCGCGATCAAGCCGAAGGGGTTGCGCGATCGCAGCACACGACACGAGAATCCGCACGTGACCACGAGGCTCGCCGATGTCGTCGGGCCGAAGTGCGCCGCACGAGTGTCGGCCTTAACGTCTCGAAAGCGCTTGACGTTGGCGCCCGTGCGGCCAAGGTGGGGGCTGGAGGGGTTCGCGGAGAAACACAGTCTGCCCTTCCCCCCACCCCCACCTCCGCCGCGTCTAACCAACGCCAACCCTCCCACACCCCCCACCCTACCTATGTTTCTCTTTTTCTCTCCCGCCCCCTTTGCTCTCCGTCACGTCCTCTCGCTCGCTCTGCCATCCTCTTTCGCTTGCACCCCCCTTGGTGTACCGCCGACCCCACGTCCACCCACTTCGCGTTGGTGCCGAGGTTGGAATAAAGTGCTGCCGTAGGGGTGGTTTGGCCGCACGACCAAGGAGGGGTTGCCAGCGGAGAAAAGAACGGAGAAGCGAGACCTGGAGAGAAGGAGACCGCACGATGCATAGCTCGTGGCGATCGCAGGAACAGCCTCGAGACTCGTTTCACCGGGCAGGTGAGAGGGATGAAGGGATGTTTCTTGTTTATTTCCAAGGAAGCGCCGCTAGTCTTCGAATTTTCGGCTGAGATAGGGATCGGTTGCTACTCCTACGGGAAACGCGGGCTCGAGGTACGTCGTGTGTGCATTAGGGTGGACCTTAGCTCTATCTTGTGAAATTTTTTCACGCCCCCCCTCCCCCAAATTGTGCTATTGGGTAAGAAAATAATTCCTGCAAAAGATGAAGTTGATTACCCAATGATTATCCGAACGTTGATTGGATAATCAACTTCATCTTTTGTAAGAATTATTTTCTTACCCAATAGCACAATTTTGGGGGAGAACGGCGTGAAAAAAAATCTCGCAAGAAAAATTTTACAGGATATAGCTAAGGTCCACCCTGGTGTACATCGTTAACAAAAATCTACCCTTGCGAGGTTAACCCTTCGGAAATGACGGCTATGTTCTTCAGGACGATTCTTAAACGCGGTGAGCGACGCATCGGGTGATTCGAGGACAATGCGATAATCTTCGCGGGATTGACGGGGGTGGTGGCATGGTTGCGTTACAAGGGAAGAGGAGCACAGGTCTAGATAAGGTAGTGTATTATGCTCTCGGGGGTTGTGTTTCTGGAACAAAGGGGAGAATTTCGTTCTGAGAAACTTTTCAGTTTCCCGCGCGTCGCTTAAGTCTGGTCCTGGGTCCTGGAACTTTCTGGTAATTATTATCCGTTGTACCGGGCGTTACAAAAGGGCGTAAGAACTTTGTTGCGAGAAAGTGGCGACGAAGAATAATCCTCGTCTCTGCCCCGCGGAAAAAATTAAGGGGACCGGACGGACCAAATTCAATTCCTACCCCGGTGCACTTGGATACGAACGACGTATTTCAAAGTAAAAATATTTTTCTAGGTTTGTCCTACAGATAATAGAAAAATTCGAACGATTCCTGATGTATTCTCAGAGGAATTCAATTTACAGACAGCATCGACAACAAGGGAACGTTCCTCGTATAAAGACCCTACTTCCACGAATCACAATAATTAGGTATGAGAATGACGCACAGCGTAGCGCTATAATATTCGCGTGTTCGCGCAGCCGAATCGGAGCAAATGAAACAACGGTGCTCGTAAAATTACAAAGCAAACAGCATTTTAACGCGTGACGGGCGATTCGTCGTGACGCAAATTGTTATTCTAACTGTTAAAATATTTTATTAACAGTTTGTTTAACGGGTCGATCGGCGGAATTGTCGAACATATCGGCGCATTTATAAAGGCTCGATGAACCGCGAACAATTCGGAATGTTCACCGTTTAATCGAGTAAAAATGGTGACCCGAACTGCCGGGGCCGTTCGCGTCGCCGGAGTGAAGGTAACGCGTTTTTCCAATTGAAATTTTTATCGTACGGTGAGAGGGTGGGGGGAGTATATTTTCTCGAAAAAAAGGTGAAATAAAAACGGTCCCCCTCTCTCCCACAGTCCGTCGAAAGGGACCGTTTAACAATTTGCCTGGATCCGCCGGTGGCTCCAGGTCGCACGCATCATTTCTCATGTGCGCGCCGCGCACGCAGAACAAATAGACGTTCGATTCGGCGCTCGCGAGAGCGCACACTTGCGCGCACGTTGCGCACACTAGCCCGCGCCGCGGACGTACACAGGTACACAGTTGGAGAACCGGGTCAACGTTTCGATTAACGTTCATCAAACAACGAACGCACCGCGGGTACACGACAGTAATCATTTCTCCGCTGACCGATTTTTTGACGCATTGACAAGCTTTCAAATAATGCTCCCGGATACCGATGCTACCCGTTGGATTTTCAACGTCGATAAATCTCCATCGGGCCGCTTCAATCTCCGTCACCGGAATCCATCTTCCCCGGCCGTTTCACAAAAGAGATCTCCTTGGTAAATCAGGATATTCACCGAGCTATAAAATTCTGTTCATGTGTCCGCCTCCGCGTCCAACCCCCACCCACCCCTCTCTCTCTCTCTCTCTCTCTCTCTCTCTCTCTCCCCCCTCGATATTTACTGCCACTTTTTCTCATCCACCTGTCGGTGATGTCGATACGTATCGTACACGGGTCCTTGAACGACTTGTTTAATCCTGCGCTCGGTTGCCGCCATTCTGCGACCCAGCATTTCACGCAATTCGTTCGCGGCAATTATTAATTGGTAACCACGAATTAATTCGGCATTTCAGATCGCTGTCACCTTTCCGGAACTGTTCATTTTCTCCTGTACTATTCCGTTGCTTAATTTGGAAATATGTACTTACGAGGAAATTAACAAATTAAAGCTTAACACTCAGATGGACTTAATTTAAATTAAACTTTGATGAAATAAAACCGAATTCAGAACGCAAAAATATAGAGGGTGTCCCACGTAACAGTTTTCACGATTTTTTAAGTACTTGCGATAATCTGTCAAAAAATATTTTCAACAAAAGTTGATCAGTTTTCGGTTGGCTATATATTGCAATAAGAAAAAAGTTCGAAAAACATTTTTATTATAGTATTGTCAAGGTCACCTTCATTTTTTTTAATGGCACTTTGTATTTCTGACTTGACAGTATTATAGCCCGTGTCAAGACGAATTCAACGATCTAGTATACCATGACCTTGAAGGTGAAGAAATGAAAATTTCAACGAAACATGACAATCTGCTTGAATGGGTGATAATAACTTGTGTTTATTGTGTTTATTATTTGTAGTAAGCAACCAATGCAAATTTACTACGAAGTACGGAATTCTGCCTACAAAAAATGGATTTCAATTCGAACATTTGATGTGACTTTTTTACGAAATCGTTTGCGTTCATTTAGTCAAGGTTTCTGAATTGAATGTAATTTCGAGTCGTAATAATAAACACAAGTTATTATCATCCATTCAAGCACATTGTCATGTATTGTTGAAATTTTCATTTCTTCGCCTTCAAAGTCATCCCAAGGTCATGGAATACTAGGTCGTTGAATTTGTCTTGACATTTTGTCTTGATACTGTTACGTCAAAAATACAAAGTGCCATTTAAAAAAATGAAGGTGACCTTGACATACAATAAAAAAAATGTTTTTCGAACTTTTTTTGAAAATATTTTTGTCAGATTATCGCAAGTACTTAAAAAATCATGAAAATTGTTACGTGGGTTACCCTGTATATACTTTATAATTCAGTAATAAAATGTTAGAATATTTTAGTTGCTTTGAAGGTCATTGTGTCCTTGTCGAAATGAATTTGTCTTGACACATCCGATATAAACAAAATACATAGAGTTCCATTGAAACAATTGTAGGTCAGCCTGAATTCTAAAAAAAATTGAACATACCAAAACAAAATATCCAAAATGTTTATCTAGGCTAACATATTTCAATTTCAATCGGTTTCTCGAATTGTTGCTTGCCATAATCTTGGGACGAACGTTCGCCGTGGGAACAAAGATGACCTTCCATGCTTCTCACGTGTCGACGATGACCAGTCGCGAATATGTGTCCGGCAATAAGAGAAAGCCAAGGGAAAAAACGTGACGCGACGAGAGACGCACCTCGAGTGCAGCTCGATTTCGAATGCGAGGGGATCCAGTTTATCCGGATACCGTTTATCTAAAACGGCGATCGTCCGAAGACGGTTTATCCCGAGTGGTATACTGATCCCGTCGTCGTCTACGGGTATGTCGTATGCGACCTTGCCCCGTATCGAGCACACGTCCTACGGAAACTCGAGCATGCGTTACACCTATCGATTCGATGCGGTTCTAAACAGGAACGTGATCGAGGAATTCCATCATTATTTTTTTTTTGTTCCACGGCAAAATTGATTTCCCCTAGTTTCACCGCGAGAGTTTCGAACCGCGCAAAATTTGTGATGATTAAAAAGTCTCTTCGCCTGTTCCGCATCCAATCTCGGCGGTCCGATGATTTTGGACGTGGACCAACTATCAGAAACTGAAGGGAGGAAACAGTGCATTTAATGTAGTCGCGTCTTCCCGAACAGTTTGTTGCAATTGGTGGGCACTTTTTCGCGAAACGATCGAGTCTCCTCGCTGATGTTCCGAGTTTTTATTACGCTGCAGCGCCACAGAGCAGCGTCGTGCTAAATTTTCTCGGTAGATTGCAAGAAATTCGTTCAATTTTTTCACTGTTCACAAATTCAGTTTTGTCGAGGACGCGGTACACTCTGCGTATTATTTTTGCAGGACGACGTGTTAGCAAAACATTTCTGCGCGGCAGGCTCAGATACTGAATAAAACATTCGCGGTCCCTTTGCCGTTGAACAATTATATAGCGAAGCTTCTGTTCGGTCGCATTGAAATATTATTTCATCGAGACTAAAATTCCGTTTTCGATTCGATAAATATTGGATGTCATGTAACTTTTGTTTCTGTTCAAGTTTCGCCGATATCCACCGAAGCAAAGGATCCAGCGAGCGCAAAGATGAGCGCTCCGGGGAAACTGAAACAATTACTTTTACAGAACTGGATGTCGTCGAGGTTTTCTCCCCCCCCCCCGGGGGGAATTATTCGAATAAGGATTTTATACATTTATGGCGACTGCGAATTCGTAAAACACAAGAAAATGCATGCATTAACTATCGGCTAATAATGTTTTGCTTTTAACGTTTGCCGGATGGAACTCCTCTCCGCTTTGCATAACTACCAGGATAAAATAATTCATTCGAAATGATGTCAGGGTTTTTCGCTGTAATTGCTACACTGCTAAGTTTTAAGGATTTCCAGCATCTGGAAACTTGTAAAATACGAGAGTCTACGTGCATTAAAGTAATTTAATAGCGAGTTTGCTTAGAGTCTTTGCTAAATTGATGCTATCATTTAAAGAAACTCAGATAGAACGATGAGTTTAATAAAGAAATTTAGGAAGGTTCCGATAATTATATATACAGATTGGGGCAATAACTATTACCACCTCTATCATACTTACCCCTATCATAATAGAGGATCTTAAAACGAGTTCAACGACCTATTACATAAGGTCATTGAAGGTCATAGAAAGTAGAGAAAGGCGATAATACTTACGGTTTTGGTAATAGGTCGTTGAACTCGTTTTACGATCCTTTATCATAATACGGAAGAAAAACATACCGATCCATTTTTTAAAAAATGGAGGTGACCTTCAAATGTCCGAAGTACCTCCACCTGCAAAAAACACCATTATCGCAACCGGATGGCCCCCTTCGTACTGTGCAATTTTATTTCAGCAAATATTTCTTGTGAAACTTATAGTTTCGAAGATATCTGAGGTGATAATAGTTATTGCCCCACCCTGTATATAGAATAAGATGGATAATAAAATTTGATTCGTGTTCAGAAAAGTTTCAATCGCAACAGACTCGACTAAACTCATTTGCATGAATCGCACAGTTCGCAAAGATTCAGTCTACCGATGATGAGGAAAGTTGGACAAGAAACTATGTCAGCAGACCAATCTAAATCAATGTTCAGAACTGTAGAGAACGATACATCGAATACCAAACACTCGCCGAATCTCGACAGCGAGATCAACGAAGGGAATCTTGTTTTATCCGAGCGGCATTAACATTTAGGGATCAGAGAGACCTGGGAAACCGAACTGTCTTAGAGTCTACGACGTCCCCAAAGCAGCGAGATCCCACTTCCCTTCTTCAGGGTGGGATAATCGGCGAAGGGTCGGCCAATTTCGGATAAAACCTTCCTCCACTTCGCGCCATATTTATTTCGATGAAAACCGCGGCTCTTGTATCTCAGAATAAGGGGGGGGGGGGTTTTGCAAAATCGACGGAACGCAGAGGCGAATATTCAAGAACGCTCGTTGAGCATCGAACAACAGCCTCAAGTTTATTATTTCAGCTTGAAAAGTTTCCTATTAATTTTTGAAGAGAGAGAGAGAGAGAAAAAACGAGTGAGAGAGTTGCGCCCAACGAAAAGCGGCGGCAGGGGAAGAAGAAATCAGAAACTTTGAAGCAGCACCAATTAACGAATGAAAACAAAAATCTCATTATACCGACTCCGAGCCTGCGGAAGTTTAATATCGGAACTCGGGCCAGCCACTTTTCAGAAATAGTTGTGGGGTTGTGGAAATCGCGTTATTATTGTCAACTATTCTACCCTCGATCGGTGATTTGTTCTGTTTCGCGTTAAAATTTTTGATAGAAATTACTATAAATACGGCGATATTATACCAATTCACTGAATTTAACGTTGTCAATAACGAGCACTAAAAGTAATTAATAATGGCTCATAAAGGTTACAGGAAATTATTTAACTAGGTATAATATGTTGGTTATTCTTTTATTTTATGAAGGTCTGATGTATATGTGTACACAAAAATTATCTTCTTCTTTCTTTCTTGCACGTCACGATTTCAATACAAGCGAGATGGGTCCGCGTATCTGTGGTACTTAGTTTTTGTTTCCATGAGAATGACCGATAAGGTCAATAAATACGCGGCAAATTCTTCGTCTACGACCGTCAGTCTCAATGTGTCATTCGTAAAGTGAAGACGTGCCTTCCGTGTTCAAATAAAAATAAAGTGAAAATAAGTGAAATATATTGTGAATGTTTATTTCAAATTCCCTAAACCAATATAATCCAGTAAATTCATGAAAATTAGTGAGATGGAGAAGGATTCAAAGAGTACGAATAGACCGAAGATTTTTATGCAAAATACAAATGTCTACGTCGGTCGACCATAAACAATGTTACGTAAGTATTTCTATTTTCTCTGAAAGAATATCTTTTTATATTCCTGTAACACATATAGCGTTTTACGTTTCACCATTTTTGTCACAATTGCATGCAATTTCCGCTCCGCGTGCAGCGCGGTTCTAATCGACAAATTAATTAGACTCGGATTTAGTTTGCCAACGAGTTGCAATGAACATTTGTTTCAATTAGCATCGTGCTCGATATTCGACGCGATGAATAGTTCCATCGTGCTGAAATGAATTGCAGCGATATCGAAAAATGTCGAAAAAAAAGAAAGAAAATATTGTGAAAGAATCGGTTGGAACGATGAACGGGCAAACAATGGATGATATCGTTTAGCCTGGATCGCGGTTGAACAAGGAGTTTGTTTATCCGCGGCGGTCAAAGATCCGGCGAATTAAAATTCAGCAATCTTGGACGGTATCGCGAGCCAACCGATTCGCTTTTGGACCGGGTTCAAAGAATAAATGAAAAATTGCCCGATGAAAAATTCCGGATAAAACGAAGGTGGAAAAAGGAGGGAGAAAAAAAGGTGAAAACGCGGGACAGAAACGAAAAAACCCGAATGCAGATTCTTTTCGTTGCAAATGATCCGCGTCGCGGGAGAACACGAATACACCGCGGGGATAAAAGTGTCCGCCAGGCCGAGGCCCGTCAAATCGATTTTCGCTCGAACGGGAAGCGCCCTTTGGCCAACAAAAAAAAAAAAAAATGCGAAAGCAAATTTTACTACGACTACGAGCTTACACGCCTGTAACTATACGCGTATGATCGTGCCGTGCATTTTCACGCCGGCTGTTTCGCGATGGATGAAAGACCGCCGCCGCCTGCGCGGTGCGCGGTCCTGGTGTCCCGTCCATTCTGAACCACGGTTTATTTTATCCCGACCAAGTGTACGGACCGTCACTCTCTTTTTTTCACCTACTTTATTTATCCGCGTACAGGTAGTTGCCGCGCGCACGCGGATTATTCTATTACGAGAGGATAAAAGATGGAACGCGCTGGCCCGTGAATTCGCAGAGCGAACCCGGACAGCTGAGATATTATGCCAATGCCCGTCGTCGAATACGGTACCCTCGTTCGTGCCGGTTTATTTGTTTTTTTTTTCGGGGGGACGTCGGCAAAAGAATTTTCTGTTTCGTGCACTCTCTCCGCGGTAAATTCAAGTAACTCTAACGAGCTTTTTCCTTTTTTATTTGCCGGTGGATACGAAATTTTGAGAGTTGAAAGAGTGGTTCAAAATGTACTCGCTCTGATCATATCTCTTTTGAGAGTGCAATTTTCTTTGATAGAAACTTTTCTCTTCATTTATGGTCGTCGAATTCTCGTTATTACGTTAATACAGTGTTACTCCCACTAATATTCGGACAATCTTAAAAAAACGATAACTTTTTTAATATTCGACCATGCAACTTGGATTTTTTTTAGAAGTTAGAACAATCGGTTTTGTTACGTAACGTGAAAAGAATTTTTGAAAAAATTGCAATTGGTCGGAATTGCAGAGAAAATACTAAAAGTTATGTGTCACAACTTTTTGTAGAACTTTTGTAGATCTGTTTCAATTAAACATATTCTGAAAATTTCATTAAAATCGATCAACGTTGCAATGAGCTACAAACGTTTGAAGATGGTAGAAATTGTAATTTTTCACGATTTTCGGTTTCTAACTGTAATAAAGTTAAGGATTCATATATCTTTCAATACCTGTCGTTTTTTCCCACATCAACCGATGTCGATGAAACTTTTACAATGCATATAATTGACACAGATCTAAAAAACATATTTTTTAAATTTTCAACATAGACCCACAAAAGAAAGTTGTAAAATGCAATTTTTAGTATTTTCTACACAATTCCGACCAATTGCAATTTCTGGAAAAATTTCTTTTCACAACATGTAGTAAATTAATTGCTCTAACTTCAAATCGTCAGTGCAATATCAAAAAAGTTCAAATCGTCAATGCAATATCAAAAAAGTTATCGTTCAGTGCTCAAAAAAGTTCAAATCGTATGGTGCAATATCTAAAATGTTATCGTTTTTTAAAGATCGTCCGAATATTAATGGGAGTCACTGTACATAATATCAATTGAAAATTCGGCGGCTCGTGTCCCAGCATTCAGGAGAAGCAGAAATGGTCGGTCGTGATCAGACGCGTCACCCGATTCCTGTTCAACAGCACGCGTGACCACGTGACCACTGAATTTTCAAACATGATTTTCTCGGAAGCGAAGCGTCAACCGCAAACATGCCATTCGTCTTTTCCTCAGCACATCCGTCGGTTAGACTCTAGTATCGCCAGGCATTAGACTCAATCTGGAACAGGTTACAAATCGTCTGTGTCGGGGACGGCACTTCCCGTGTTCATCCGAAGGGGGAGGTATCTCTTCATCTTTATAGCTGGCAGAAACGCCGAAAGAAATCACCTGCGAGGAAATTCGCTTAGGCAAAGGTGCGATAAAGAGAGCAGGCGTTTACGGGACGCCTGAAGAGCGCTGCCAGCGCAGCACAATGAACAATAGGCCTGGTCTTCTTGTATCCAGAGGCGCGCGTGGGTGGACACACGCGGAGACACACCTGTGCGAGGTGTGTATTCGCGAGGTGAGAGGATGTCACGGGGACCGACTCCCCCGCATAATGTCGCCGTTCATGCGGCGCACGTGTGCGAACAGCTGCATTTTAAAATCACGGATTCCGCCGTGCAATTTGTCAGGAAATTCGAGCGATCGCGCGCGCGCGCGCGCGCGAGCCTCCCTCGTCGAGACGTCGCGTCGCGTCGCGTCGCGTCGTCTACCAGTTCCCCAAAAACGTTCAACCATACCGGGCCCAGAATCGCGAATTTCCTCAGGTTCATCCCCATTCCCAGTCAGCATCGACGACATCAACGTTTTTCCGTGCAAAGACAATCGATTCTTGTGCCCGACGAAGACTCCAGCCGGCGACGGATTTTGCTGTGACGGAAATACGATGTCAGGCGTGGAACGTTTTATTATTGACGACTGGAGAACTTTATATCTGTCACGGGGGAGGAATTCCTATCCATCGTTCCCCCAACTTTGCCTCGCCCACGTCCCATGACGAACGCGATGACATTTTCAACGCGCTGGCCCGGGGAACCGCGAATTTTTTGATGCACTCCTGCTTGCGAGGTTTTTCACGCTTGCGATAGCTATGTGTCGTTTATTAAATAAAGTTGGAGGATCCGACCGTGGACGCTATTGTTCAAAAGTATGTGGACAATTGCGATTCATGTCTCGAAAAGCCCTTTGCACTCGGAGATATTTTGAATCGAAAATTAAACATTTCTTCGGACCTGGAAATTCCTTCAATTCCCTGCAATGGGCGGTTCCCGAGGGCATTTGAAGCCACATTTTCCTTTTCCAAAATGTCCGCTGCGGCTTTGTTTAGGAGTTATTAACGAAAAACACGGACCAATCAGAGCGCGACCTAGACGCGTGTTGGCGAAGATGGTCCAGCGCGCCAGCAGTCGTATGGGTCTGTGAGTCCTTGATACGAGGACTGTCGTCATCGCAGAAACGCGGAAACCGTCCGTGTTGATGTATACATCCTGACGTATCAGTTATAAAAACACTAGTGTAAACAGTACAGTAATGGGCCGGGCCATATTTGCCAACACGCGTGTAAGTCGCGCTCTGATTGGTCCGTGTTTTTCGTTAATAACTCCTAAACAGAGTCGCGGCGGACATTTTGGAAAAGGAAAATATCGCTTTGAATGACCTCAGGAACCGCTCATTTCAGGGAGTTTGAAGGAATTTTGGAACACTGTATATATTTTTTTATTTTATGGATATGAAATTGATATAACACCTGATATAATACTGAAATGTTTAGTAATTGATTAGATACCAACTTATTTAATAATGTAAACAATATTTTGAATAATGGTACAGCAATTTTTCTGGTGACTCTGAGTGCTAAGGGTTAATTAGAACTTTCTCGTCTTTAAAATTGATATATTGCTTTGTAATAATGACAAGATTCCATCTATTTAGATTTCATACAATTTTTATTGTAACGCGTGCTTGAATAAAAAAGTTCATTCGAACATTTCCGATGAAAACAGTTTCATAATGGCATAAAAAGAATTTGCTTTCATTGCGAGTGTTTGCTGGAGAAAAGGTCTGCCGGAGCATTCTGATTGGAATCAGAAATTGATCTTTCTAAGCTCTCAATTGACAACGTACAAAGGCATTAACGACGTATTCAGTGGTCGGGAGGCATCAAGAAAGAAGCTCGTTGAATCAGAACGCGTTTAAAGTGCGCTTGTAAATTTTGTAACTCTATGCCTTTAATCACACCGGGCGGCTACGCAAATGAATGAAACCAGATAAGAAAAAAACGGGCATAAATATGAAACTGCGGAGGAGGAAGGTTTTAAAACGATCTCCAGACGGTTTTCACGGGAACGTTAGTGCTCTTAGTTCCCCCGGCTTTGCGGGCGTTTATTTTCTTCGAGAAAAATGATGGAAACGTGGCGGCGAAGAAGACCGCGGGGCCGTAACGAGACCGCGAGCGTTCCCCCGCCCGTTAAAATCTACTTCGCAATGAAAGGATTTCCAGAATTTGTTTTTATCCACGACAAAATTAATTTCACCCGGGAATAAAAACCGTTCGAGATGAAATCAGTACTTCACCGGGCGAGAAGAAATTCGTTTGAACGATCCGAAACGTCGAATGCCGCTTCGAGAGGTCCGACCAATCAGGAATTTAATATTTTTTATATACGCAAAGTTTAGGTGTTCCTCTTGATTTCAGAACAGGTTCTCTAAGGATTGAACCGAGATTGAAATCTGTTAAAAATCTTTCACTGAAATGGTCAAAATGGAAATCTTGAACCAAATGGTCAAAATGGACTGCGGTGCGTACAGAGGCTTTCTTTTGCGCACAGACGGTTGCGCACAATGGTATGGCACACGGTTCTTTTGGGCACGGTATTATTAACCCAGACGCAATTATTACTATACTATACTATACTAATTATTACTAACCCAGACCTAGTAGTAGTAGTATTGCTTTTGCCGGGGACGAACGATTCGGTCGCGCATCGCTTCCGTAAGCCACACCGTTCTTTCATCATCGGTTTCACAATTGGCGCAACCCAGACCTAACCTAGACCTAATTATTACTATACTATACTGTACTAATTATTACTAACCCAGACCTAACCCAGAACCGTGTGCTATACTGTTGTGCCATACCTTTGTGCCATACCTTTGTGCCATACTGTTGTGCCATACCGTTGTGCGCAATCGTCTGTGCGCAAAAGAGCCATCCCCAGGCGGGGCGGCGCGTGTACTGTACGATTGCAGAAAATGTAAATCATCCGGCAACATGTAAAAGTGGCGAAGTGTGTTTCGTTTCCACGGAATAAATGGCAGAAGATCATGTTTCGCCGCGTATGTTCGTTGTCGATGTAGAATCATCCGCTTCGAATAATTCGATCAGAGGCGGAGTCGCTTGGGTGGATAACACACTGCCACTTCAGCTGGCATAATCATGAATTTCAGATTAGACTTGTTGTCTGCCTCTGGGCGAGGAGGAGACGGAGGATGAGGATGAGGAAGAGACGCAGTTTCCGGGATCGAGCGGCGCGGCGCGGTTCTTTCGAATCTCGAACGATAAGGTTGATAATTAAAGTCGACCGATCGACTGCCGATGCTAGTTTGCGGGACGAAATGTAATCGAATTTAAAGATCCGCGGCGATAGGTACGCCCGGGGTAGGAAAGGCATCGATTCGATGCTAATATCCCCGGGTTGTAATTGAATTTCAATGGAAACTTTCCATTCGCTTTGCATCGAAAACTATTTAAACGTTCGAGATGAACCCCGGCGACGCGACGGTGGCGCGCGGCCGGGTAAAAAAAACCAGGGAGAAAATAAAAATGAAATAAGGAGGAAAGCTTGACGGGGACACGAAGAATAATACGAATAACCCGGCGCACCGATTACTTTCCGGGGTTAAAGACCCGGGGGCCGCGGTCTGAAACGTTCCCTTCGTTAGCGGTGCCGGTGATAAAGGACGTCTTTTTTGCATTGAAAGCGTTTACTGTTGCCTCAGCTAGTCTATCTGAAAAGAGAGCCCCGGAGACCCACTTACGTGGCGGGACCCTTGAATTCGCTAATTAACGCGGCTGAGTCATGATGTCACTCGTCAGGTATACATATACACGGCTCTCTTGTAAAGGTCACGTCCAGTAGCGTGAAACACTTGACCGACACACGGCCGAGCCTCGGCGTTATATTCGCGCAACGATTTTCCACGTACCCGTGCACACTCTCGCGTGCCCGTTGCACCCGCTGCGCTGATGCGACAACGAAAACACGGTCCTGCGATCGTAAAACAAGCTACGAAACGCGTCGAGGAACACGCGCGCGCTAGCGGCCCATCGTCATTTCACCGGCTGCGAAACCTCTTATGCTCCAAGGCAGAAACACATTAGTATCATGTCACGCGGATCACGTACGAGCTGTGCTTCGAGCACCGGACACAGTCTTTTAAAATACAGAGAAATTATATTCTACATCTTTCGTTTCCATTAAATTGCCTCGAGAACCCCAATCCGATCGAATAAACGAAATAATCGAAAGAAACGTCTCCGCATGTATCGTCTACAAAAGACTTACGATTTTAAAGAAACAAATGGAATAATAATTGGTCATCACTGGACGATCTTTATGCAAATTCTAAATTGCTTATAAAAGTTTATGGGATTTATTTTTACAATGTTTAGAATTGATTGACCGAACGTCAAGTTTATCGTTAAACAGATTTTCCTTGAACGGAAGCACCGCCCCATTAGAAGTGCAGTGAAAGTCAGCCGATGTAAAGTCCAGTTTTTTTAAATACAGAGAAATTATATTCTACATCTTTCATTTCCATTAAATTGCCTCGAGAACCCCAATCCGATCGAATAAACGAAATAATCGAAAGAAACGTCTCCGCATGTATCGTCTACAAAATTTGACTTACGATTTTAAAGAAACAAATGGAAAAATAATTGGTCATCACTGGACGACCTTTACGCAAATTCTAAATGGCTTATAAAAGTTTATGGGATTTATTTTTACAATGTTTAGAATTGATTGACCGAACGTCAAGTTTATCGTTAAACAGATTTTCCTTGAACGGAAGCACCGCCCCATTAGAAGTGCAGTGAAAGTCAGCCGATGTAAAGTCCAGTTTTTTTAAATACAGAAAAATTATATGTATCTTTTACATTTTTCATTTCCATTAAATTGCCTCGAGAACCCCAATCCGGATCGAATAAACGAAATATGTAATCGAAAGAAACGTATCCACATGTATCGTCTACAAAATTTGATTTACGATTGTAAAGAAACATTGGAAAAATAATTGGTGATCACCTAATGATGACTAAATGCCATGGCTTATAAAAGTTTATGGGATTTATTTTGCTATGTTTAGAATTGATTGACCGAATTTAAGGTTTATCGTTAAACAGATTTTCCTTGAACGGAAGGGAAATTAGCACCGCCCCATTAGAAGTGCAGTGAAAGTCAGCCGATGTAAACGACGTTTCAAGATTTTAAATTAAACGATCAATCGGAGACGATGACTCGTCGCTTTGCGTGGATGAGTTGACACACAGCTTGTTAGCGGAAATGAACATTACACGTGGACGTCGTTGTTACCCCGACGCTCGATTTGATTATTGCTGTGATTGCATCGTGCTTACTTTGATTATTTCCTTTTTCCCTCCGAATTTCTTCATCCTTCTCTTTTTCAGAAAAAGATAGCAAAACTTTTTAATACTTGCATAATAATAATAAAATAAAATAATAGCGAATTCATGCAGTAGAGGCGGCTCGAAAAGGACGTTTTCGTTTAAGATAAATAGGAAAATCATTGACGAACAATTACAGTTCTAATGATCTCGTAGTAATGAGAAATGAATTATTCACAACGGCAAAATACAAAATCAAAATTTTGACAATTGTTACATCTTACATTTCGTTCTGATTTCGACAATCCAGTGAATGCAAAACGAGAATACTCTCTTGCAGAAAGACCATTCACTTGCTAGTTTTGAACATTAAAAATGGAAGAAGAGATAGGTAACTAGTTTAATTATTCACGGATTATCGTCACCGGAAAGTTCCCGCTAATAAAGTGGCGTCTTCTTACCGACCGTTTGGCGCGCATAAAAAAACCAACGGAACTCGAAGTTGCGAGTTGTATAATTAATGTTATAGCTAATGTCGACGATACTTGGTAAAAGTTCCCTGACGAATTACTTGACGCTCTGCCAACCAAGTCGGTTACACAATATCCCGAAATTTGCATATTTATAGTAAAATTAATTTCACTTCGAAACTACTTGCCGAGATTTCGACAAAATTTGTGTTGCGAGCCTGTTAAGTGTTATTTCAGGACGTAATCGGGTTTCCGTTCCACGGATTACTACAAAAATACCCAAGTACGCCGGGACTAGGTAACGGAAAACAGAAAAATCAGAATCAGTAACACTCCAGTAGGTATTCTATGGGGACCAATGTCCAGAAAGGTCTTTGACATTGGTCCAGAATCCCCATACAATACCTACTCGCTCTGAAAATCTTCTAGTATTAAAATTTCTTGTAATTTTTTCTGAAATTTTTTTTTAATTTTTAGACTATGTTACCACGCATCTTTCAAACTAGAAAATATGTTTTTGTCTCGTTGAAAATGCCAAAACAGTTGTCCAAACGATATTTATTTATGCAAACAATGACAATGATGTATGCAACAAAAAAAAAAAAAACGACTTTATCAACCTGCCAGCCGAGTGCCCCTTTAATTAGAGGGTCAGCGTTGTAACGGGAGACATTAATTTGCGTTCGATGCGAAAATATTTTTCGCCCGTTTCCATGACGTAAAAACTGGTGCGGAAGTAACGATGTTTGCGAGCGACATTATTGACCGTTACGTTGCCGCAAATTCATTTGCACGTTAGAACCGTGTTTCCGTGTGTCGTCGTTAAAGCTTTCATTTTTCACCGGGCCGCCGCGCCGCCGCGCCGCGGCGAGCTGTGCGCAGCACACGCTGCTCGAACGTGTAGGAGGATTCTTACGAGTGTAACGCAATAAAATTCCTCGTTGAATCTCAAGCAGCACTCCATTTTCGCCAGGGATAATTTGTCACCGGAAACTTCTGGGAAAAGTTCAAATTAGTCTTGGCCGATGCAGCCAGCCTGGAGCTTTCTGAACTTTCCTGCAGGCATTCCCGACGGTGAACAGCCACCGCGGCTCGGAATTTGCAACAGGCTTGCGTTGAAAATACAAATCGAACCGTCCGAACCCCTTCCCTTGACCATCCTACTAGAACATTTTTCGTCACAGGCTTTGTGTTTCACCATTAATCTATGGTTTATAGCTGAGGATTTTTCAGTGGATCCTTTAACAGAAATATTGTGGCGGCCTAACTTTCTACTTGCGCCACAAGAGGGACAGATAGTTAAAAGAAAGACCTTTTCCGCTAGTAATTATGTTCCGCTATGTAATTTTTTAATCGTTTTTTCATGGTCACTCGAGTTTTTTACGTATATACACACATTTTTTGTTGTAGTATGCTATAGCAAACATTATTGTGCATTCATCCATGTTTAATAGCACGACCTTGAAATGACCTTGAACTCTACAATTTGCTAATTAATGCAGAACTTACTTTCGTTGACATATCAGATTTCAACGGTAACAGAAATTCGACCATGAGCTTGAACTTGTAAATAAACACATTGTATCATTTCTCTGTATTTCGAACATTTATTGCAGTAATAAATGTGATTATTTACAAGTTCAAGTTCATGGTCGAATTTCTGTTACCGTTGAAATCTGATATGTCGCTGATAGTATTCTGAAAATTCTGCATTAATTAGCAAATTTTAGAGTTCACGGTCATTTCAAGGTCGTGCTATTAAACATGGTTGACTGCACAATAATGTTTACTACAATATACAACAACAAAAAATGTGTGTATATACGTAAAAAACACGAGTGACCTTGAAAAACGATTAAAAAATTAAAATTTATAAAAAAAAGATTCTTCCATCTGATTCGTCTTTTGAAACCATTTAGATTGCGTCAGAAACATTCTTTGTATTTTCAGAGATAGAGAAGATATTCAGGTGTTCTGTTTTAAACGAAACACCCTGTATACTATACCGTCCTCAAACGCCTTCCAACATCCCAACCGTCTAAGGCAGGGCCCGCTAGATAGCCTTACTGTGATGAGTCCTCTAGAAGGTCTAGGACGAAACGCTCCTTCCTTTTTCCTCCTCTCTTTCATTTATATCATGCTCCTACAATATTTAATCATAAATTAAATCCTAGATCTATTCCTTTCCGAATTCCACCCCTTGTACTCTTCCTCGTATTCCCTAGATTTTACTTGCTTCCCTAATAGCATCTCTTCCAAACAGGACCAGGTTCTAACGCTGTCAACATTCTCAGAAATGTTACGTTCATCGTTAGCTGATCGCATCCGTTCCCCGAGTCCCTTTCATGAAAGAAAGTCCAGCCAGGGTCGACGGGGGATGTGTCCAAGGGGTAGCGATGTAAAGGGGGTGCAGATCGCTGCGAAATCACTTGGTTTAGCTGAAACGAGAGCCGGTCGTGCTGCAGAGCAGTTTTCGGGTTAAAGATCTCGTTGGAACGGTGGCAAAAAGTCGTGGCGAGTGGAGGATCGATGCCACAGCAGCGACAGCGTGGCTCCAGAGCCAGCAGACGTCGTCGTCCCGTTGCCGTCGTCGCATGTATACACCCGTGCACACACCCCCATGCCCCCTATCCGGCCCATTGCCATTCCCATTCCAACGATCTCCTCATCTCCATCGCCATCTATGTTCATCCCTCCTCCTTTACCCTTCTCGCGTTCCGCTCCTTTACCCCCGGGGGGCTCTGACGGCATCCTCGTCGCTCGTCCCACCCTTCGCCATCGTCTTCTTCCTTTACGATCCCCCTCTACGTCCCCGCAACCCCCGTTCAACCCTCCAGCACCCTCATCGCTCGCCCAGGGCGCTCTAATACGGCTACGAAGCGACGCGACTGTACTTATGAGAATGTAACCCACATTTCGTCCTAACGTTACTTCCGGTTTGCTCGGGAAACGTATTGTGAGTTACGCTCAATGCCGTTTCGATATCTGTCACCGTTAATGGCGTCAGACGGGGGACACCGGCTGAAAGTTTTCGGTCGTTCCGAGGCGAATTCGCCACGCAGGATGCTGCGAAATCTCCGTGACTCGAGGAGCTATCCTGCGAACCTGTGCTTTCGAACGAACACCGTCGAAACACGTCGTTCAATGTAACCCTTAACCCTTTGCACTCGGAGCTATTCTAACTCGAAAATTTCTTCCGACCTAGAATAATTCCACTCTATATGATTTTGTTCATTTTATGGATATCAAATTGATATAACACCTCGAGAATTAAATGCTTACTAATTAATTGAGATGAGAATATATTTAATAATGTAAACAATATTTTAAATAATGGTACAGTACTGTCTAGTGGTCACCACTCGAGTGCTAAGGATTAAATACTGTTAAACACAAATGCTGAAAAACTATTTCCAAAAAGAACTTTTTTAACGAAACTTAAGGGGATCATCCCATGTGAGAGCTACTTTTTCTTGCTTTTGTTTTGAATTTTTTTGAGGCACCCTCAGAACTTACAATCTTAACATTTTTACCACACATTCACTGACATTTTAACAGTCTCTCAGAATTTTCTCAAACCAAAATAACGAGTTGGATCGATTGTACACCGTTCGGAAGACACTCGTGTGTAAAAACAGTAGGTTGATGGCGACCATGATTCCGGAGGTTTCGATCATCTGATATCAAAAAATCAAACGGCATTTTAATTTGTAGACCTGGGGCTATCGCCGGTACCAAAATAATACAAAAATATCGAAAATTGAATTTTTGCCACGGTTTTAAAAGTTAAGTCACAAGTTTCGTCATTTTTTTGTCTTTTTCAGCCTAAAAAAAAACTATAGCAGAAATCAGAAATATTTTGGTACGGGCGAGAACTATAGATATGCTGACTACACCATACAAATTTGAGCGAAATCCATGCAGTAGTTTTTGAGATATCATATGACATATGACCCCCTTAAACGGTTCATGAAAATGTGAAAAAATAGGATTCATGTCCATCAAGATTATGTCGGGATGAAACGAACCAAACTAAATAAAACAAGAGTCTGTGTATTCGGGGACAGATCGTAAAGGTGTGGAAGAAGAGGCTCCACGTCAGCGATGATGATGTTAGGAAGTTACAAACGAGGCTGCGGGTTAGTCGAAATTTTCCGACAGCGTCTCAGCTACGTAATCCGATGTACATTAGGCCAATATCTACGCCGTTGTTGCTTAATTTCGGGACACGTAAACGTGCTTCCACGGAGCGATGGTTCCGAATACTATTCGAAGTTTCATCCGTTCCTGGCTACTCTATTACGTCTATACATACCGTACACCGTCTAGGAGCATTGGGAATAGTACAATCCACGTTCTGAGATGTTACATCCTCATCTCGGCATCGTCGTCGTCGCGAGTATGGTTGTCTTATGCGATGCGCTATCTCGCCGACTCATCTCGGGGAAAACTTACGGCGCTGATTAGAACCGAAAAGTGCTGAACGTTTACAACTGGTGAGCGAGTTTAGACCCTTCCTAGAACGTGATAACTTCGGCTCGAAGTTAGAGTTTTCATTGTTATTCGAAATCAATAATTCTCGTGAGTGCGGAGCCTCTATTAGGGGAACTGAAAGGGGAATGTCTCTGTGGTATAAATTTTCCTTTTCATACATAATTTTATTTACTCGATCAAATTTTACTGCATTTCTATCATTAACTAAAAAATTTCTTGTAGGAGGACAAAAAGTCGTGTATAATTATGATTTATAAATGTATGAAAATCAGCAGTCGATGTACGAAGTTGGTAACTCGTTTGGCCCAACCTCGTTGATCATGTATGAGTGACACCTTTTCCAGGTTTGAAAATCCATTTTTATTGCCATACATTGTAGTGAACCGAAATTCATTGGGATTTATGGTCCACAAGAACAGCTTCTATTCCAAGTCGACTGGTCCTGATACTTCATTTTTATGTAAAGTTTGTTGGACATTCAATTTTTTATTATACTTGAACGTTTTCTAACATTCTACTACAATTTCAACCCATTACTAATTTCGTAGAGGTAAGGATCGAATCGATTTCGTTCGGGTATTATTTACAGTAGACAGTTCATAAGAATCTTGAATATTCAGTGTTCACGCGAACGATAAAGCCGGTGGATCGGGGGAGAAGAATTACAATAACGTTGGAATCCGATGCAACACGCTGCAGTCGCATTGGTACAGGAAATAAAAGGAGATCGAGGGGACCGGCGCGGTGCGGCAATAAATCGGCCTCGGCTGTGCCCCCCTTATTTCTCGAATCTACGTGATTCGTTTCGCGAAAGAATACAACCTAATAGCGGGGGCATTTATCGAAGAATGTAGCTCGTTCGAAGGAGCTGGTCTCCTTTTCTACACGTCCCATTCACGTCGTCTCGCTCCACCCACGATTTCGCGTCCTTGTCAAGCCAACCCCCTGCGTAATGCGGTCATAGTACGTGCTAGAAAGTATCCCGCGGAGAAAAATGTAACCCACATTCCGACGGAATGTTATTTCAGAGACGCTCGATAACGACCGCCGCGGTCCTGAGGATAATTCTGAATTCAAACACGCGAAACGTAATGGAAAGAAAATGCCAGTTGAATATGAGATACACCGTTTCAGAATTAAACCGGTCGCGTAACGTCCTACAATATGTTACCGGGGCGGAGTAATTCTGCCCGGCTACGCCTGACGAATATTTAACAGCCCTACGCTCCTCAAAAATCCGGCACAAAAGATTCCCCTTTGGTTTTTCCACTAGTTTCCATTCACGCTTTAATTCCACTGATTCTGTTTCACTCGTAACCGCATATTTTAACCGCTCAAGTTGCGAAACGCCCGAAACACTTTACAAGAACGGAGACTGGATGAATTTTCACTCTAGAATTCCATAAGTACCAGGACTACCAGGAAAGACCCATATTTTTTAATTAAGTAATAGCAGCACACATGTAAGAAAATACAGGGCGTCCCACGTAACAGTTTTCACGATTTTTTATGCACTTGCGATAATCTGACAAAAAATATTTTAAACGAAAGTTGATCAGTTTTCCATTGGCTATATATTGCAATAAAAGAAAAGTTCGAAAAACATTTTTTTTATCGTATTGTCAAGGTCACCTTCATTTTTTTAAATGGCATTTTGTATTTTTGACTTAACAGTATCACAGCCCGTGTCAAGACGAATTCAACGATCTTGTATACCATGACCTTCGGATGACCTTGAAGTGCCATTTAAAAACATAAAGGTGGCCTAGATAATAATAAAAAAGACATTTTCGAACATTTTTTTTTATTGGAATGTACAGCCAATCGAAAACTGATCAGCTTTTGTTTAAAATATATTTTGTCAGATTATCGCGAGTACATACTTAAAAAATCATGAAAACTGTTTTGCATTTTCTCTGAAAAAAAATCGCAGGATCACAATATTCTTAGCGTTCCAAATTACGCTGCGTGCACGCAT
Organism: Lasioglossum lativentre; assembly: GCA_916610255.1. Taxonomy (NCBI): domain Eukaryota; kingdom Metazoa; phylum Arthropoda; class Insecta; order Hymenoptera; family Halictidae; genus Lasioglossum; species Lasioglossum lativentre. Next base: position 9,572,353 of record OU744356.1, on the reverse strand, counting down.
CGCGTCGCGAGCAGTTTTAATTAGTACAGTTTTAAATCAACCGTGGTTCGCGATCTTGAATCGGTCACGAGGCGTTTCCTTAGGGGAAGTATTTAATTAAACTAAGAACAGGGAATGAAAAGGACTAGAGAACCGGCGAATGAAGAAGAAAAAACCTCGGAACTCTTTCGCGCAGGTTCGTTTTAAAGTTGAGCGAAGTTTCGGTCTCGTTTACACTGCGACCCGCAAACCTGAAGTGCACGTTCCCGCGAATCTACCTTTCTTTTTTTTCATCATATTATTTCGAGTGAAAAAAGAATAGGGGTTGGGGTGGGGGGAAGGGTGGGGGCTGTTACAGTAGCTTCAACGAGCCGGAAATTACCGGGGCAATGGAAGAACTGCTTCAAACGAAGTGGAGTTTGTGGCACTTCACCCTAACGACGCACGATGGGAGCCTCTAATGTTATTTCAATCGTAATAATTGCACCCTGGAACGACGTTCCCATTAACACTGATTGCCATTTACGGGACTGCGCGTGATCGACCTCCATATTGGTTCGGTTCCCAAAATATTTCATCTGTTCGAAACAGTTTGCTCAGGGTTTTAAAAACGAAGATGTAGCACATCTTCACAGATAACGTACACGTTGATTAACCTGTGAAGCAAAAATTATTGAATATTAAAATATTACTGTAAATGCGTGCTGTATTACATTTTTCGTATTCATATCTCATATAAATGCACAAACATCTGCAGCACACGTTTATTACTATCACGGTGAAACCATAATAATAATGTAGATTTTTATGCAAACCCATTTCCCGACGCATTAATTTACAGGAACTCTGTTCAGATAAAAATTTCGGTTGCATTAAGACCAACGGCAAACAAAAATCCAATTAAAATGCATCAATTTTTTAAGGACCAAAGAATAACTTATCAAAATCCCTTCCAAATCCAAAGATTTACGTTTCACTGACCGAAAGGCATGACAACGGAACTACGCTAAAAAAACGGACAGCCCATAAAAAGGATGAGAACAACCTTCACACGGACTCGCAACTGTATACCCACACCACGAAGAGATTGCGAACAGGAAATATTCAGAAGGAGCGATAAAGGCCCCGTCTTTTACACCCTGCTACCCCATAAATATAAACTTCACAGTGCAACCGTGTCCTTCCGTGGACTCGTAGATGTAAAAACCTCCCTTAGCGTAATAATCCTTCCCATCCCCCATCCACCCCCGACCGTGTCCTAACGGTCGTCTAGTTTCCGCGTGTCGTTTCGCGGAGGGGAACCGTTGGAGTTTGTAATTAATTTTCACGGGCCGTGTGCAGCGTAATATCAACCTCGCTCGCTACACCGTTCTCTGTTAATCTCCCGGCAAGAGAGAAATTTTGACCTTCATGGTTATCATGCTGGCCGGCGTTCGCGTCGGTCTTTGTCCCGAACACGCTTTATTAACGTAAGACTTTCCTAGTTCCCCAAGAGAATTTACGAGCGACGCCCTAGGATCCCTTAATCTTTCGATTTGCGGCAGATTTGTCCACCGAAAGTGTCTTCTGCGGACTATCCCATCGAATGCAGCGAAACAAAGACTCAATTCTATCTCCACTGTTCACCGATGGTTAAGGTGATCTTTAATAAACGCCGCAAGAACTGTAGATAGTGGTAGAACGACGAAGAACGAAGGTTTTTTCTTCATTTTTTGAAATATTTAGCATCGTTCATCAGAATTAAGGGCGGGTCATCCCATGTGGCAGATCCAAAAAATCGACAAATTTTTTTTGCACAAATTGCTTCTATAACGTTACTGGAATATGCAGGCAAAAGGATATCTCGATATTCGAAGTCGTTCGACTGTTATAAACGTAGAACGGAGCATATGGTTGCCTCATTACGATTAAAGTTTTAATAAATAACCAGTGAAATATCAATCAGCTGGACATTAATTTGTGCTGGAAAAAAGTGCATTCGAATCAACGTGCACTTCGGAGCATTGAGACAAGATAATCTCTCAACACACAGCAGACTAATGTTGAGTTTACATTTTATTTGTGTAAATCGTACTTGAATCTTTAAACGCGTTTTTCTCAAAACTGTATTGTTCATATTGGCGACCATCTCAAAAACTACTGAACGGATTTCGCTCAAATTTTTATGGTATAGTCAGCACATCTATATTTCTCGCCTGTACCAAAACATTTCTGATATCTGCTATAGTTTTTTTTTAAGCTGAAAAAGACGAAAAAAATGACGAAACTTGAGACTTAACTTTTAAAACCGTGCCAAAAATTCAAATTTCAATATTTTTGTATTATTTTGGTACCGACGATAGCCCCAGATCTACAAATTAAAATGTCGTTTGATTTTTTAATATCAGATGATCCAAACCTCCGTATCTTCCGAACGGTGTACAGTCGATCAAACTCGTTATTTTGGTTTGAAAAAATTCTGAGAGACTGCTAAAATGTCAGTAAATGTGTAGTAGAAATTTCAAGATTGTATGTTTTAAGGGTCCTTCAAAAAAAATTCAAAACAAAATTAAGAAAAAGTAAAACTCTCACATGGGATGACCCCCCTTAAGAGAAAGGAAAGGAAGAGATTGTTAACTATGGAATGATATCTATGTATTGAAAGTCATTCGAATTTTAATTTATATTTTCAATCGAATCCGTGCGAGTAATTGCGAGAACAGTCACAGGTTGATCGATAGCCGAACTATTTTCAAAGATACATATTCCTCGTTTAATCGTGAACGGTTGTAAATTTCAATTCAATGAGACAGAGATAGGGGATAGATGCCCTTATCGACAATGCTTCTCTGAAATAATGAATGGAGGAGAGATTTAAAGAAGCGGAGGTAGCGAACAAGGAGGAAGGAGGACGAGCAGCAAATAGAAATCCTATGGTAATCTTAGCATGTTCTAGCTCGCTGACGTTATCTGCTCGGATCGCTATTTCGCGCCTCGCAGACGGATAATTTATTATTGCACCGTTCGTTGTGTGTGTTATCGATCGACGACGCCGCTTTTAACGTTCGGCTACCGAGCTGTGCAATTCTGGTGAGCCCGTTTCGTCCCGATCCAAGGTCGTCATATATCGATCCTCATTCCATTTCATTCATCATCTCCAGTTCACTTTAACACTCAATCCGTTCATTCGCGTACCAATCTTTCACCTTTCACCGGCCCACCTTTTCATATTTCTGTGAAAGCGAAAATAGTATTTCACGCCGATTCTCGGAGCGAACAACGAATTAAAGGACCACGAGATCCGTGAAATTATTAATTCATCATTTGTGCAATAATAAATTCGCTGAACTGCGGATTTGATGCGTTCATCACAAAAATGGTTAGATCAACTGCAAAACAGTTTGCTTAAAAACATGTTTAAAAAAAGTCTAATAAGATTTGAACTTCTTTCTATTATAGCACAACCTTTGTGGTTCTACTATTTATGTAAACACGGACCGCGCGAGTCCTGTCCGGACCTGTCTCGCGCTGGCCGGCCGGAGCGCGATAGTGGGGGTAGCGGATTCTACGTCATCGACTCTCGGAGCACTACCGATTCAATTCGAGTACACCAAGAGAGTCTCGAAGCATCGTGGCATCCGCAGAAAAATCTGGAATTGCTTCGAGTCAAAGCGGACCCAGCGGTTTCAGTGGTTGAGAAAAAGAACTCGCGATTGTCTGAATGAACCCAATTCATTCCTAAGCCGGAATCCCGTATAAAATTAGGAAGCAGTTCGATTCTTCCGCGGTGCAGCAGAGTTCAACCCATTAGCTCACAATTTCCGACTCGCGAGACTCGGCCACGGTTTCCCCGCGAGCGCGGAACTCGTCGTTCTCTATTATCATCCCCGAGTACTTTTGCTTCTTTCCCCATTCCCGGCCCTCTTCTTTTTTACGCGGTTACTCCGCAACGTTCGCGAAAGCGTTAAATCATTTCGCCGTTCTGTACCGTCGCAATCAGAGGCACAAATGCCTAGAGTTCTTTTACATGAATATTTTAATGAATGCGGGCTCCTCTGATGCACGGAGTTGTGTAATCCTCTCCCGTACAATGCTTTCCTCTTTTAACCGACCAGCCCCTTTCCCCCCCCTCTACCGCCACCCACCAACCCACGCCCATTACTCTAGCCCATTGGCCGTGCTTATTTTTACATTTCGCGAAAGGAAGAAGCTAGAGCGTACCGGATTCGCGTGGCGGGGCCGGTGGTAAAGCATCGACGGTCCTTTCAACATCCGCGGCCGAAAGGTTAAAAAGCACAAAACCGAAACTCGATAGGCGGCCGAGTGTCTCTGTGTGAACATCTGTCACAGATACCGCGTGGACAACCAACGACATTAAAGAATATCGCTGCATCGTTTCCCCTTTTGCTCTCTGTGCCGCGCAAATTTTTCCCCTTTGCGATTTTTTTTTCTTTTTTCTTTTTTTTTTGCTTGCTTGTTGCACTTCGCAATCACCGATTGAGATGCAACTTGGCGGGAATCACGGCGCAGAAGCGTAGAAATTAAATTAAAAAGTTCCATTATAGCAATCCACCAGTGAATTTTCAACCCTTCTAAAGGCTGCGTTTAAGGGGGGAGTGTAAATGACCTGTTTTTCAAGAATTTTCTTTTTAAACGTAATGCGTGGATTGATTTGAAATTTCAGGTATCATTTATTCATGTTATAGTATAACAAAAAATATTTTTTTTTAAGTTTAATTGTTAATAATAATCGTGGAATAACGGCTTGAAGATGGGATCCTGTATTTGCGCCGTGCAACTTACAGTGTACAAAAATGATCTTAAAAAAAAAATCCAAAAGGAATCGTTAGGTTATGCAAAAACGCTCGGCACGACGTTTTTCTTTTTTTAAAATTTGCCAAATTGCAAAAATGGCGACATTATGAAAAAAAACGTGTTTTCTGATATAAATAATTGATAATAACTTTATTTTAAATAAAAAATTAAAAAAAGCGGAGCCTGTCATGCTGAGGCCAATTTTTTTATAGAATATGTATATCAAGTTTCATAAAGATCGGGTAATTAGTTTACGAGCTACGTTGCACGGCGTGCAAAATTTTGCGTTTCGAGAAAAACACGTTTAAAGATTGTGTAACAGAAAAATTGTGAAAAAATCGTAATTCATTTTAACTTGAACCGCAGTTTTTTGCTAATCTGCGATTCCGGGGCCATAGAAGAGATCTTCCTCTTTATCAAAATATTGCATTTCAGCCGTTTTTTCTTCTTTTCGAGAAGCCTCTTTAGTGCAATCAAGACTTCGTCGTTCCTGCTCAATACAACTCTTCACTTTATTTTGAAAATAACGTACAAGAACATCTCTGACAGCTCTCTAACTTTTTTATCGTATTCATAACAAAATTTTCTATCGATTTAAGCAAAAAAAAAATGCTAAAAAATTTTATTTCACACAGGGCTTCCCCCTTAAATAACCACAACTGGACTATAATTTTTATGCAAATTTTTTTACCGCAATTGGCCGACCAGTAGGAAATATTTCGTTATCGATTATCGAAGGTCCAACGGTTACTGCAACGTCTCCGCATCGAAACGCATCGTTTCGCGAAATGCGGAAGGATCGTGGCCGCCATTTGTCACACACAGGACCGCCATGACAGAATCGCGAATTCCGTGCGGCAACGGCGGCGAGCAATGCAAGCGGGAATCGCGCGCTCCGGAAAAATTATCGCCGACGTTTCACTTCATTTCATAAAACTCGAAATTCTGCCGGGGTACAAATTCGTTTTTTCGCCTAACGCGAACACGGCGCGATACTGTCGCCGTGGCGAGATTTACGCTTGCTGTTAGCTGTTAGCAACTCGTCGTCGCTCTCAATCGGAATGCTTGAAATGACCTAAATCAAAATCGCGCCTCTCTGGCCGCGCCATTCAAGTCGAATTTATAATACCGAAAGTTGAGGCGAGCGATAAAAACGAAGACACTCGCCGTGACCCGTTTCTGTACAGAAACTTTCCGCACGGACAATTAATTTACAGAATTGGATCGTACTTATTTAGAACTAGTATTTCATATACTCATTTGCATTAGTATATGTTCTAGATAAAGAGTAACAATTGGACTGCAGACGTTTATTATGAGGTCTGGAGCCAAGATTTATACCTAGATATATCTATTTAATGTATATTTCATAAATCAAATGAAAATTAGTTATCTATTCAATATACAGATCCTGTTCTTTTTCCTTAGTCAAGCTAAAAATTGGTTACGATATTTATGCGTATTACGTATATTTACGAATGAAATCAAAATTAGACCTTTATATTAAACAGTTTATAAACTTTCAAATAAACTAACTGTGACAGTAAATATCGTTAAACGCTGCGCAATATCGAATTATAAATTAAAATCTGCAGATACAAATTAGTAGACTCCGGATTTTACGGATTTATGGCAAAAATGAGTACGTGCAATTTAGAACAGTGAACAAATTAGAAGTATATTTATTATTTTCATTTATTTTCAGTATATTAAAATTATCAGTGAAAAATATAAATTTATATTTAGCTCCTGTGTCTTGCAATTGATACACAAACTTTTTATTTTGCATAAAGATACGAATAATTAGACTACGGATTTTTCAGGACATTTTCAGATAATTCAATTTGACGAACTGTTGGGTTGTGACAAAAATTCGTTCGTTTCGTTTATTAAAAAAAGTGCCGAATTACAATAAATCGATCATAAAATCGTTAGTTATAGATGATTCATATTTAATGGCAGCTATTGCATTTGCAATGAGTCACAATTAAACCCTTAAATTGGGTCACGTTAATGCTTGATGTAGAAGGAATTTGTAACGACCTAATACAGTAAAATTGGTGGCTAAAGATTTGAATGAATCTAGCCATGAAATTGCGAAAAGCATCCACGAGGTTTAGCAGTTGTCGAATGACTTGGGATTCTCTTGACGACAAACAGCATCCTCTTCGTCAACGAGAATAAGTCACGGGACTCCACCAAGTGGTTGTCAACGGTACCGGCCAGCCCGAAGAGGATCTCGCACCGTCGGACATGAAGTAGTCCGGGACTCGTACGGAACAACACCGACGGCGTCCGGTTTCGTTTATTTTCGACTCGGCAATTGTGCCGGGCACAACAATACAGAAATCACTGTCGTCTGCAGCGTAAGATGAGAACGAGAGCACCGGGTGGAGGCTTGTCGATTAGAACAAAATCGAACACGCAACCCTTCTCCCAATCGTGCGAAGGGATAAGCGCCCATTGTCGGCCCTAGACAGGGCACTTCCCCCGAGTCTTGTCCGCGCCGGATATAACGACAGAAGTGTCAAAATTCAAGGCTTCCGAACAATGAGCATAATGGTACAATGGTGGAAAGTGGGCGGCCCCTTTGTTCGGAATATCTAGAAACGATCAATTTCTGTCAGCCCGCTGAAAAACATCGAATTCTTTCGAGCTGCACACCTATGGGGACCACGAAGAAGCATCTGACACTTCGGACGCGTGTTTATTGTTTTATGCTGGATGCTGCGAGGCCAGAGACTCTTCTGACGGATACAGAACTCGAGAATATTACTTGCATCGCCATAATCGAATAATAATTTATACCCGTTTTAATGTATATCGATTCGATTCACCGAAAAATGAATAAAATTTACCTATATTTTCATTAATTACATTTAATCAGTTACAATTAAGTTCATCATTTATTAGTTACCTCGGATATAGTGAATCTTCAGGATGATAAATTCATTACAATTGGTTCCAAGTAACAGAAATTATTTATTACCCGATCGAATGCTATTGAATTTCTCAATGGACAGAATGTATTTATATTCTGTATGAAACGAAATTACGTTCGGAATAGCTGAACAACAAAGTATAGAAATAAATTTAGTAGTCAATATGATAAACTGATTTAAGGGGAAAATGTTTAATTTGCTTGATCTAATGGAAAATAAATCCTTTACTGCCATAAAGAAAGCAATGGTTCGCGTATAGTTAAAAAAATTATATTGAACTTATCAAAATTATTAGATGAAAGAATAGATATCTATTGCTTCTCGTAACTGACGTAGAAGATTTTTATTGTGCATAAAGATCAACAAACTAATCGTAAGGATTCGAAGAGAAAGAATCTGCGAGAGGGTTTCTAAGTAACGACGAAAAATTCCAACATTATGACGCACCGAAGAATCGTCGGTGAACATCATTATCTGATCATTCGAGTAACTAGCTCATTTCTCTTCAAGGAAAATCCATTAGACGGGGCCAATGATTCACAGGTTCCAGAGTTCCAGACAATAGAGTTTACTGAGCCTTTTTGGTCAGTGGGCGCTTACAAGTTTAATCGCGAGATTAACCCCATATGTATTATCAAAATGGCCCTCCTATGGGCACGCAATATGTCTATGTCCAACGCAACAATGTAGCCGGAGCCATCACGAGCTTCTTCTATTCGGATCAAATTCTTTGAAGCGGAGCGACGTGAATGGTCGACTGAAGAATATTGACGATACATTACGACCGTGGACACAAAAGTGACGAATTCCGAACACTGAATAAGCTGGAAAAATATTCTGCATCCGTGGCATGCAGAAAAATCTATTTCATGTTGATCCCTTGCCTCGCGATTACTGTTAATGGTTGTGTAATTTAATAGAAGAAGAGGAAAGTTTATATCTACCATATATTTGTATTTTTTCTGGTAGTGAAAAATTTATAACATTGGATAGAATTTGAATAGAATTCTTTTTAGATAAATTTTGGAACAAATTTATAACATATATACATCAGTTAAAATAGTACAGTATATATCATGTAAAAAAGTTCTTTCTGCCAATAAAGATTCAATTTGAATATGCGATGAAGATTTAAAATATAATATAAAAACTCGTATTTTTATATATGTATTATACAATGTAGTACACGATCTATACAAACATCATTTTAAATTCTAAAATTTACAAACAGAGATCCCTCATGCTAAAACCCTCAAACTAGTCGACAAATATCATCGAAAGATAATACAAATTTTTCGGTCTTCGGTTCTGAATTACCAACTGTGTTACCTACTGTAGAAAATGTTCCAGCACCGACGAGATACTGTTAAAGACTGCCAGCCTTATGGGACATCGCGTCGTCAAACAAATTTTGCCGTTCTCTTACGCCCTCTAGGATATATTGTCGTCGGAGTAAGAAACAGAAAGCCACCGACGGCATCTCGTCGGTGTAGAAGACCACTGAGGAGATTCTTGTCGGTGAATCATCACGGAACCATATCGGTTATCATGAAATGTTACATTCTCCGACGAACGTATTCAAATATTTCAGACAATATTTTGGCGTTGATTTCTAAAATATTGAAATCAAAATTAATATCGAGGACAAAAAATTCCAAGAAGTATCTTCAAATTTCATATGAGATACCTCAATTTTTAATATAAAAATATTTCATAAACGAGCATTATTTCGTTCACTTGTTTTTATACATAATTGTTCCAAAAATCGATCTGGGGGAACAGAAGTATGTTGAAAAACAGAGTAATATCAAGAGTTAGATCAAGACTTTACTGTAAAAAATTACATGGAAAAAATGTGAAGGGAGTGCTTGTCGACATCGTTGGTAAAAGGAATTATTGTAAATATTAACCAGTTCGAAATGATAAATTTATCAGTGTATTGTGTTCAATAAATTAATACGTGCGAATATTCATGGTTTAAAAGTTATTCTGTACCTCGAGTTCTATTACCTACTTTTACTAAAAAATTAGATGGCAAGGTGGTCAAGAGGGTGCTTGTCGACATCGTTGGCAAAAGGAATTGTTATAAACATTAAACACCCAGAAATAATAAATTTATCAGTGTATTGTGTTCAATAAATTAATGCGTGCGAATATTCATGGATTAAAAGTTATTCTGTACATCGAATTCTATTACCTACTTTTACTAAAAAATTAGATGGCAAGGTGGTCAAGGGAGTGCTTGTCGACATCGTTGACAAAAGGAATTGTTATAAACATTAAACAGACAGAAATAATAAATTTATCAATAATTACTATCACGACGATCGAAATCGATCGATATTAGATGGAGCGGGGGGAGTTGCGCATCGCTACAAAGGTGCGCGCGCCTGAACTCGGCGAGCGCGCTCAGTCAGTCAGACGGGCCAGGCATTCCGGCCCGGCAGGAGCGTTCGGGCGCCGGGACCAGGAGAGTACCTGAGGAGGACCAGAGCCTGACCAGAGACCGCCCTGGGAGTGACCAGTGACTGATCAGAGATTTACCAGTGCTTGACTTCCAAGTGAATTCCAAGTGAATTACAAATGAATTCCAAGTGAATTCCAAGTGAATTCCAAGTGAATTACAAGTGAATTACAAGTGAATTCCAAGTGAATTCCAAGTGAATTCCAAGTGAATTACAAGTGAATTACAAGTGAATTACAAGTGAATTACAAGTGAATTACAAGTGAATTACAAGTGAATTACAAGTGAATTACAAGTGAATTACAAGTGAATTACAAGTGAATTACATGTGAATTACATGTGAATTACGTGTGAATTACGAGTGTTTTACGAGTGTTTTACGAGTGTTTTACGAGTGTTTTCCGAGTGATTTACGATGGATATACGAGTGATTTACGAGTGATTTGCGAGTGACTGACCACCTGGCTGACCCGTGATTTACCAGTGACTGACCACCTGGCTGACCAGTGACTAACCAGAGGCTGCCAACTGTTTATTCGCCTTGCTGACTAGTCTACTCCACCTGCACCACTTTCAACAATGGTAAGTCTCAATAATTTTATTTTTATTTGTGAGTGTTATGTGCCAAGGGTTCTAACATGCTTCTGTTGATTACCCTTGGCCCACCTTCAACAATTTTCTCCGTCAACTGTCAATTCAACGAATACCGTCGATTATTATTTCTCATAACCTAATTGAAATTTCCACCAGAACTTTCAATCTTCTAAAAATGTATATTTCTGATTTAAAATTGGTATTCCTTCGAATGGATATCCCTCAGGGGCTCACTCGCGGATAGTGAAACCGTGAGTGAGTACGGGGTGTCGCGTCCCCGGGGTCCCGAAGCGCCTATAGGCTGCACTCGTGTGCGGGGTTACTTTGGCTCTCGTGAGCTGGCGTTAGGTTGGCTCTCGTGAGCTGGTTAGATTCGCACTCGTGTGCGAGGTATGTAGGCCGTACTCGTGTACGGGGTTTATAGTTGCTTCTCATCGAATCTTCATTATCGCCATTTTTGTTACTCGATTTCTACTTGAAATTTGGTTCTGAACTTTTACAACTTCCTCTTGGTATGCGGGGTTAATTTGGCTCTTGAGAGCTGGATAGATTTGCACTCGTGTGCGAGGTATGTAGGCCGTACTCGTGTACGGGGTTCATAGTTTCATCCCGTCGCATTTTAATCATCGTCGTTTTTATTTCTAACGTCGACGAACGTACATCGAACGAAGAGGATACATCGATCGAAGAACATACATCGAACGAAGAGGATACATCGAACGAAGAGGATACATCGAACGAAGAGGATACATCGAATGAAGACTGCGGCGTATTTTTAAGTTAATTAGCGTCACAATAAGTCTTAGCGTCACCCCCGAACCAGAGCCTTCTGCTCTGGTTCATGTTTCTTCTTTGCGAATCAAAGCCTTCTGCTTCAATTCTTCCCTCTTGTGCGACTTAGTTTATTTGCCGACAATAATTGCTCGATTTGCGTGCGTGCGTTAATTATTAAGATTGTATATCGTCGTTGTAAATATGACGAGTAATTATTGCCGTAACTTCACTTTGCTCGGCTCGTTTTTTTGACTCCGACACAGCCCTCTGCTGTGTCGGACCTTGCTTGTATGTACCAGACCGGTTGGTACCGGTATTCGGCGTGGATACATTGAGAGTGGGTGGTTGAGAGGCAGTGTTCATCGTGTTACACTGTTAAGTGAAAAATCCTCTCTTTTGTAATACCACCCGAGCCACCTCAACGTTTCGTTGTTTGGTGGCAGGTGGTTTTAGGAGTAAATGGGATATCGTTTGAACACGTCTCTTGGCCATCGCTCTTGGTGGGGACACGTCGGGTATCGTTGCTGGCTGGAGTTGGGCTGCAAGCATTGAACGCGTCGCGTCACCCTCGAACCAGAGCCCTCTGCTCTGGTTCGTTTTTGTTTCTCTCTTTGAAAGAATCAGAGCCTTCTGCCTGATTCACCTTTTATCCTCCGTGGATCGGAGACTTCTTCTCCGATTCACACCTTTTGCTCCGCAATAGTTACTCGACATACTGCGTTAGTATAAGTTCGCCGTTGTTAGGAAAGGGAGCCAGAAGGAATATTGAATTCGTTCTGACTCCCTTTCCGGGTCTCTTGTGCAGCAACCTCCTCGTGGTGAGACCTGGGCAATCGGTATTATCCTCTATTTGTAAGAACTTCTAGTATCATACAAATAGTGGATAATATCGAGCTAATAGCTGCACATTTAGAATTTCCTATAACATTGTATTGTAGAATTTGTGCTTTGCTAAATATAAAAACTTGTGTATTGAAAGATTTTCAATAAAGATCTTGAAAATCAATAACAATGACTATTTCAAATATATTCCCTTCCATAACATTTTGCAATATCACCTTCCCTCAAAACAAAATATATTATTCAAACTGTTTCATTTGATTTTAGAATTAACGCGAATAAGATTACTTCGAGCTACTATTGTTCTGTCACTTTTCACAAGTGCTCCTATAGAAAGTGCCACCGGTCTAGTTTTATTGAATATTAGCGGGACTAAATCCATTTACCTACGCTACTGACGCAGTCTTACGTAGTTTTTTGAGCAACCGTTCTATTTAGGTAGAGAGCGCGGAACCACCGACGAGCATCTCGTCGGTTGTGGAACTTTTAGTGACGTGGTATTTCAGATCACTGTATGTTCCACTTATCCCCGCGCCCACCTGTGCCCACTTTTGGCGCCGCTCAATAGCACAGGGGCTGGCAGTCGTTAACAGTATCTCGTCGGTGGTTCTATTTAGGTAGAGAGCGCGGAACCACCGACGAGTATCTCGTCGGTAATGGAACTTTTAGCGATGTGGTATTTCAGATCACTGTTAGTTACACGTTATCCTCGCGCCCACCTGTGCCCACATTTCATCGAGATGAATTAGCATGACAGTGAGCAAATTCACTCTATATTAAAAAATCACGATCACCGCGTGTATGAAGTTCAAATCACGACCATGATCGTGATTCCGCGATCACTGTGATAAATCACGGTTATTGATTTTGCACGCCATCCCTATTCACAATGTGCTTCACCACCGTACAGGGGCTGGCTAGTCGGTGATATAGTGATTGGTCTACCACAGGTTTTACAGTTTCACTATAGGTGGCGCGACATGTTCCTTTAACCATTTTTATAGAAATGATTTTAATACTATCGTAGAATTTTTTGTAGAAAAACCTTCTCACACTTTAAAAAATGCGCCTCAATTGTCTAACATTTCAACAGTTTATTCTTACTTGTACATTCGTGATGCACGAAGAATCGAATTATCAACCATACTGTTTATAACAGTTGGAGGATGTTTAATTTCGTTACTTGCATTGATACTCTGTTATCATCATTTTCCTATAACATGTTTTAATTATTCTTTATAGTATATTTTCGTTGAAGTAAATTAAATAATTGATAATACAGATTATTTGCATGCATTGTCTTCAACATGTTTTCTTTGATTTCATGGTGAGAAATCTTCGAGAGACACTCTTCTAGGATTAATGACAACATTAAATTCTCATTCATCAACACCTCGACTCTTCCATTTCTCATTCGCGGAACGCGAATCGACGCAAAAGGGAACAGGACAAGAAATAAATCAGACCGCGTTGATTTCATTGTCAATTTTATTGAAACACTCTTTAGGGTACACAAGCTATCCTAGATAAGCATTAAGAGAAGTATAAAAAAAAAAACATTGAACAACTGCGTACGGAATCACAAAAATGGACGCGTATGTCCTCCATACGATCGCAATAAACGTATCAACGTGCGCACTCGAAGGCACAACGATCCTCGACCCTTACGCATCAAGCGTTTCGCCAAAAGGAGAGTCCACGAACCGTCAACGGTAAAAGAAGCAAAACGCGATGGCGGTGGACAATGATGCATTTCCAATGCCCGGTCGAACAACTAAACATTTAAAACGCAGGGTAGGAGAAGGGCTGGAGAAGCGTACAGGAATACGGAGAGGTTACAGGATCGTTCGAATAGAACAAACACACACTAGCAGAGCGTTTAGGTTCGTTTTCTCCTGGCGAAACAGCTCGTCCTCGACACTGGCGAATTAATTAGCGATTATAGCGCGCAGAGTTTCCGTCGTAAAGGGGACCGAGTGTCTTCTTCGCCTCCCACATCACCTCCTTGTCATCATTGATTACGCAAAATAGAATGTTTATCATGAGAATCAAAAAAAAAAGGGAAATCTACACCTTCGACAACGTTACAACCTAGAAACTTATGATACAGAACTGTAAGAGCTAGTACGTCATACGGATTAAAAATCGCGGAACCCACTTCCACTTATGGTTCCGCTTCGCTTCATATCTGAAGAGACATGATCTTCTATGAACTCGGACAGTTTTTGTAAAAGTATAAATGCACGGAGCCGTTCTCGTTTTTCGTCTTCGCTCGAATTCGATCCGAATCCTGTGCGAAACACAGAGATGGATGGAGAACGATGGACGAGAGTTTTGAGTAGGGTTCAAGATATTGTGGTATGTCTAACTTAGTCTATCGTACGCTTAACATATAAGCTTAAATAATAATCACAAAAGTGAGACCAAGGTCCAGAGCGCGTCGTCTGGCCAGGACCATTAACCGACAGGCGGTCTCGATACCTGACTTCCGATTAACAGTTCGTTACGCAGTTCCTTCACGCAATCTCGACTGTCAGAGGACGTCGTCGACGTTGCCATTTAATAAACTTATAATAAAATTAGGCCACTTCGTGGTAGACGAGCTCTTTACACCCGATAGTCGCTAGCGATCTTTCAAAATTGTTAAAATCGTAATGAGTGACCGAAATGGTCCACAATTGATGAAATTTAACAATATTGCCGCTCCAAAAGTTCTTTTCGTAATCTGCTTGAGGTTGCTGAACATTATTTCATGAATTTTTGTTAATGTTTTATTATTTCTCAATGATTCTTGGTATATCGAGTCAGACTCCCGATGGAGATTTCCAACAGAGCCTACAAAATTTGTGGTTCTTATTCATTTCGTTTAAGTCGAAACAAATTTTATTGTTATCTCTTAAAACTATTAGATTAAATTTAGGTATACGATAAATATAAATTCTCATTTTGTTCTATGAAATTATCAATGACAAATAGGTTCTAATCGTACTAACTGCTTGTAGGAGCGTAGGGCAAAGAACTTTTGAAACAATCCAATATTTATTGAGTTGCTGCACGAGTCTTACGTTTATGCTTTTATGGCAATTTTATCTTCAAAAGACATTTTTGTTGCTGTTTTATGACATGTTACAGTAACACTTTTTCTTTCCCAAACGCATTTTGAATTTTTTTTATTCGGCTCAAAGTTTGAAACGGAGCATTTACTTGAGAAACAGAAAGGAAAATTCTCTAACAAATGGTCAAGAAATGGTCCTTTTCCCAAAGTTAAAAGAATTCTACCTGAATTTTAATTTTCTACTAGCCAGCTCAAATCATTAGCTATATTAGGTTCAATACAAAGATCAACGTTGATCTCAAACAAATAAGTTGAAAAACTTAAAAAATTGATATGTTAGAATCTGAATGAATTTAACCATAGGTATCATGAAATCGTCAAAACCATGTTAGATTCTTTCAATTTGACAAAATTGAAAGCGAAATTAATAAAATTCAACTCGCATTTGGAATCGAGAAAGTGACACTATAAAATGCTACGAGGCGTGTATCTAACAAAAATTTCTATCCAAAAGGAAATGGCGTTTAAAACAGAAACCCCGGTAAAAATTCATCGGCTCGCTAATTACACCGAAGCTAGCAATTCATTCAATCTATCACGAGCTTTTCCGTAACGAGAGAGGAGTAAAATGTTGAAATTCTTGTCTCAGTGATGCATCGATGAAGTCGACGATCGCCCATAAAATTATTCGCCGTCGGAACCATCAAAGTAAACGAAAGAGAGAGAGAGAGAGAGAGAGAGAGAATGAGAGAGAATGAAACAGAGGCCTAAACGTTAAACACGATACAAGACGCTCCGCTAATGGGATATGATGCAACTTACGGTATTTAGTTAGCCTTAAACGTAAACAGTAAAGTGTAAAAGTATGACTTAAGTACAACCACAAAAAGTTGGTCATTATTATGGCATTCGTATCCTTAACTTACGCTCCCTAGTAGATTAAACTAACGGCGCGTTTCCAACGCGATGCGTCGCTCTTCTAAGATAGCCGGACGATGCACCGAGAATCGACGGTTTTCGCGTCGCTTTCTTCTATCCTCTTTCCTCCCTCGTGATCTATGAAGTCCTCTCCGCGATCGCGTGCGATCTCCTCGATCAAATAGATCCTTCGAATCTCTCCGTTACATCGCCTACTCTAATCTTTTTTCTCTTTCGAGCGATCCGCTGCTTCGCTGTTTCGTATCCTAACGCGATTAACATCGATGTTCGGGGCGGGCTGCAGCTTCGATTCGAGGAATTCGTTGTTCGCAGTTTCTCGCAAAATAACGAACATTAGCATGTCCCAAACAATTAACAAGCGATCATTCGTTAACATTTCATTATTTTCACGTTCACGTTTCTCAACCGCGCGCTGTTTGCTTGCTTAAAAAAAACAAAACACTCTGCTGGATTCGCTGTGCATTAATAATAAACGAATGAACTTTCAGGACAATCTAACGTATTACATAATTATACCAGCTTCGAAAACTATGTCGCACCCTTTCAAGATGGCGGAAAGAACGCCGCTGTCGCCGCCACCTTGAAGAAGGAGGTTCCGTTCTCAGATTCTGTATAATTGCTGCGAACAGTTTGGAAACATTCGAGATGATTAATATTGTTAATCGCTATAGTCAGCAGATTTATTTCCTCGATGTCTCGAACTCTATGTTCGAAAGTAGCTGCAGCTGCATTCCCGAATGTTTCCACACGGAATCTCGCTTTCAAACGCGAATTTTTCGAAATGTCTGTGTTAGGTCTAATCTATGCGAACATGTGCCTCCCGAGTTCGCTGGCCAACGATCGCAGAAAGCTGGTGTCGGTCTGTCCTGATTCTTCTTCTCTTGGTTCTCGTGGTTCGTTGAAAATGTCCCGCGTGAAAAGCGCGACCCTCCAGGTTCGAATGGCGGTTAATTAATTAAAGGGACGAGTGGTGGGATCTAAGACGGACCCTTCGTCGTCGCTTGAGCTCTGGCTATCGTGTTTTGATTAGTCGAAGACATCGGAGATCCATGGCGCCCCATCCGGACCGCTCTTTGCCTTCTTCAGCCCTTCGTCGGTTCGAATCTGAAAAGAATAAGACAATCGATTAATCCTCGTGCTGTACAACTCGTATAATTACGCTCATGATCAACGCTGAACCCGTCAAGCACTAAAATCGTAGCTTCTAAAAATCACGAAATTGAATTTATCTAAATGCTCCACAATTTTCATTTATAATAGGTGCTCGAAAGAAGAAATTTTAAAATTACACTAAACACGATATAATTTGAACCGTATTTAGTGGTTTAATTCGGGCCTGGGCAACATAGTGCTCCGAGAGTAGATGACGTATAACAGGCCCGAACAGGCCGACCGGGTGGGTCGGGACTCGATGACGTAGAATCGGCTACCCCCACCCAACCGGCCAGTGCGAGTCCTGTCCGGACGGGCGACCAGAGCGCGATAGTGGGGGTAGCCGATTGTACTGTCATCGACTCTCGGAGCCCTAGTTGCCCAGGCCTGGTTTTATTGACGGTATGCAGTCAATTCTTGGCCGGGCGGTTCCTGTAAATAGTGGAACCACAGGATCTAAGAAACAGCACGGTCCCGAAGGTTTTTCTTACATCAAAGCTTTACTGTATTTCATTGTTCAATTGTTAAAGCATAATTGAGCCATTCACAGGTCAAGTCGATTAACCACTTTTGCAATTTTATGATATTTTACTGGTGTATTTTCTTGCTAATTAAGACCACCGAATGACAAAAGTTGAACGAAGTTTTCAAAATGAACGTATATGGAACTGTCAAAAAAGTGAACGTCATCAATTTTTTCTATTCTTCTTCATTTTATAAAAGTAATCGATGTGGCAAATATACATATGGATTGCAGCTGATGTTGAATACCGATAGCACTAATTGATCATAGGTAAATTCAAACGCAGATTCGCGATTAGGCTACTCTCTTCTAAATCAAGACTGTTCCATTTATTCAGACGAAGAATTTGAAACACGCAAGTTCAATCTCGATTACATGCTTGTTTTAAAATTGTAGGGTAATGACGATACATGTTTGCGTACTTGGACGAACTCTTACACAACGTGCTTCCACGACCAGTTTACCAGGTTACTAGGCAGCGAGAACTATGTCAAACCCCGCATACCCGTTCCGTTATTCAGATAAAGCGATTCGACAATTTCGTTTCAATTAGACCATCGTTTCTATCTCTGTTTTCAGTCACGAAATCGGGGAATACCGGTCAGCAACGGTACCAAAATCACAGAGGCACTCTTCGAGTTTGAGGACTGGTTCCTCTTTCGGCGTTGAATGTGGCACACGTAAGCCGTAAAGCAATAAAAGAGACCTAACTGTATACACCGTCGGTCTAATGCTGGAAAAACTCTGGAGAATAAAGAACTATGATACGAAGATTTGAGTGATACAACAAAATCGAGTGTAATGGCTGTCAATAGCAACTGTTCGCAGTGGCCTAGTTCACAAGGTACGCGTATCGCTGGTATTCAATCGTATATCTTCCTACTGAGAAAATTGAGAGTACCTCAAGCGTTCAAAAGAAACATAATCGGGAAGCTAGAATAATGTAACCTGGCTCACGATATTTACAATCTCTATACATGAGTCACATAGTCTTCCACTTACAAACATAACCGCGAACCTAGAAGAATAAGGTTTGTATTCTTTTTAAACAAAAGTCTGACGGGTTTTAGGTAGGAAATGGATTAGTTTAAAAGATATGAATTTTGTCCGTAACGCCCATATTTATCACACGGTGGCCCCGGTTCGATCGCGGAATGGTGGCCGGTCCGAAAGAAACCGAAACGTCTTCATCGTGAATATTATTGTCGTAATTTATCGTGTGGGCAATTAAAATCTCTCGTTTATTGCCGCCGGTACGCAATACCGACGGCGTAATAGCGCGCTTCTAATAACGACGAACACGATGCATACCGGCCGGGCCGGGCCGGGACGGACCGACAATCCGCATCCTCCCGACCGAGAAAACTCGACTTCTTCTACCTGGCGCGGCGCATGCATAATTTTCTGTTTGATGCTGCTGCCAGCCTACCAACCATCCGCCGCACTCGTATTGCCCAAGGGTTGCCGGATAGAGGGCAGAAACGCGGCAGTCTCTTAACCTCTTGGTTCTGTAGCTCGATTTTTCACCACGTACGTAGAGGCAGACTCGGAACGAAGATATCGAACGAAATCTACTATTAAGTTGTAAATTCGTCTCGTTTTCTCTTTTTTCGACCATTATCTTTTCCGGCTAACAGACGAATTTTTTTGAAGAAATGAAGAAGAAGATTTCATTCTCAATTTTCGACATGGGGGATCCCCCCCATGGGTGGGAACGAAATTCTCACAATTACGGTAGAGATGTTTCTCACTGTTACGGAGAGAATGCTGTAACGCTGAGCAAAAATTGCAATTCCTACGAAATTTCGTTTAATTTCATCTGACTTCGGCTAATTCTGAGTTTCTTATAAATTAATTTTCTTATGAATTAATCACGTTATAGGAGGGTCGACTGTGGTCACTTTTCCTAAGACTAATTGTGAGTGCGATAGGGTGTTTCATAGTTTGCCATTTTCGGATAGGGAGTTTTTAGGATTCGCGAAGGCTCGTGTTTCGCAGCATTGTTTCCCACGAGCGGAATGTGGGCATCGGTATCGGGAAGGCCGTCCGACGTTCTGCATCGGCAATTTGCATGACCGATGATCGAGCGCTGGCGCGGGCACCGGCGCAGTGACTAGGTGCATCATCATTACGCACTGGCCAGATACGATCAAACTGTCCGTAATGATAGTCGCGCGACCCGGCGCGGCGTACGCACGCGGAGCCAGGGTCGCGTTTATTAAATTACGTCAAATTATTGGTGCGCTCCGAGGGCCGATTACCGAGGCAGCCCTAGAAGCGAAGGCTCGCGTGCTCGTCCCATCGGCGGGGTCCCCTCGATCATTTTCCTTTTCCTCGATTGCGGATCTTGTGGCATTGGTAGCAATCCAAACGCTCGAATGAACATGATCCTCCATTTCGTTATGTTCACACAGCTGTCGCTTGGAAGGTGATCTAGGACTGGCTTGGGCAACTTGCGGTTCGCGAGCCACAGACGACTCCCCTCCCTACTCCTGGGTTCTCCCCACCAAACTCCGGTGGAGTGTAGGAGGAGGTTGGGGAGCCTAGAAGACCGTATCCTCGTAATCACGCGAGGCAAAGCACGGTAGGAATAATAGGGGCAATAGTTGATAGTGGGGGAACCGGTACTTTGGTAGTGGGAGTCGTGAAGCGACAGCGGGGAAGAAGTTGCCCGGGCCTGATCTAGGATGATGACAGTTGTGGAGCTCGAAACTAAGAAGCTGCATCTAGCGATGGGCGTGATACAAGTCTTTCTCACGATCTTCAAACAATTCGATACTTAAGTACTTGTTTGGGTGTTTCGATATGTATCAAAAGATAAGGAACTTGTAGTCGATCTGTGATACCAGTACGTGCCGAAATGATACCAAGTAGTATTGGTATCGCGTCTTGGATGAAATTGGTATCGTTACATTCGCAATTCACGTTTTCACCGTTTTGAACGTACCAACATAATATTTTCATTCTATCTTCCTTTCTCGCGCTTGATATTGGTAAACATAACATTTTATTATATACTTGTCATCCAGTCGACACGACTCCACAGGATTGTGATAGTATCGATAACAAACCCATCCAAGATGTACTTATAAAGGATCGAGGCTTCTGTGCCACTATCATTAGGGATCGATACTTTTTGATACCCCTTTGTCACAAGGAATCGATATCGCTTGAACATGCTCAAGGCCCATCACTAGCTGCATCCTATCTCTCGAATCTGTAGAACCCAAATCGGAGCAAGCTAGCGAAATGTACGAGCAACCATAGTCCATCTTCCCCGTGAATCATCTCGATAACGATCCAATTCTAGCTCCGGAATCGTCATATTTCATTAGTTATTTTACAAAGAGGCTTTTCATGTATTACGCGACCAGCGTACAGTAAAAGAGCCGTTTTAACACCGGGACTCGTTGATGTTTCAATTGCAATCGCGAAACGGCTTGTAAAGCGCCGCTCGATCGTGCACCCGATGATTCCGTGGCGAGCCGCGGGCCCG
The DNA here is from genome assembly GCA_916610255.1 of Lasioglossum lativentre. Taxonomy (NCBI): domain Eukaryota; kingdom Metazoa; phylum Arthropoda; class Insecta; order Hymenoptera; family Halictidae; genus Lasioglossum; species Lasioglossum lativentre. The sequence continues at coordinate 9,550,801 of OU744356.1, read as the reverse complement.
TCATCGTCATCCGCTCGTTTATTATGCCACCGAGGAGATTATGAAGTCCGCAGGGTCGGGGCCAATACGAGGAATCCCTTACTGCCGCGCGGGCAAAAACTTCGTTACCGTTTACGAGCACATCGAAATGTCAAAATGTCGCTCGACCATACCACCATACTCTCTTCGTGCTTTTGCGATTGTTCGAGCCTAATGGCACCGAGCATCGTCGCGCAGGTCAGGTAACAGGCACTAAAATGCTTTTTACATGTTTTTTATAATTATTTTTACTGCCCCCCTCCCCATCCCGTGGGTCTTCGTTGCTGTGAAACGTTATTGTACTCCCGAGATAAGTATTCAAATTTCTTGTTTACCCTGAGGCTGTGACGTGTTGAATAATCATCCTTCGGAAGTAAACGACTTCGAAGTGAATATATCGCAGTGAATATAATCACTGGTTACGTTAAACTTTTTAGTCGAAGTGCTTTAGAAACGCTCGGGCAATGTTAGAATTAACTCTCGGATTCTTGCAACTAGATATATCATTGATGATTAGACCGTGAATATTTATGTAAAATTTTCTATCCGATTTGCAAGAAACCGGAGAACTTAATGAGTTAACTAACAAAGATAGAAACATTTGTTTTCACATACAGTTACTTTGGACAATGGAATCCAGATGTACAATAACAAAAAGAGGACTGTCCGAGTTTCGAGAACTGTTCCACGAGTCAGGGTTCACCAGTGACGTCACGATCCGTACAGTAGGATCGCGATAGGATCCTCACCGTCGCGCGTCGGCAAGAATCGCGGCGTCACTATTTGGGTTAGACTACACTATAGCTTAGTGACGTCACTCGGGTTCTGACTGTAGCATATCCCCCATTACTTTTTCCTAAATTCCTCGACCCGGAATCGCTCCGTAGAAATTCTCTTCCCACGATAAAATTACAGTATGCAACGTAATAAACAAAATCCCAGTTCTGGATCCCTCGATCCTCATCTTTATCCCGATCTCGCTAAAAGCAGAGCAATCGACTCGGCTCGCGCAAGCGCATTAAAATCAGCAATCCCCTCGTAATTAATGGAGTGCAATATTCTAAATGAAGGGGTGGAGAGCAAAAAGGAGGAAAATAGGGCTGAAAAAGACAATTAACGAGGATCGTTCTGATATCGAGCGGGGAAACGCGTCGAACGAAATGAGAAAGAGAGAGAGAGAGAGAGAGAGGACGGACGAACCGCGGGTATGAAAAAATGGGTAGGAACGAAGGAAACGCGTCTCGAGACCATGATCTCCGGTTCTGTCTGGCTGCGCGACACGCCTCCCGTTGGTGTCTCAGCTTCCCAGCATCCACGGCGAATTCGCAGTTAAGAATTACGAGCCTTCAGACTGATTATTACGTGGCGAAGATTTAGCGCGGCGCGTTCGTTCGCGATTCGTTCGCTAAAAACCCGATCGGCTGGACGTTTTAATCAATCGTTCCTCGAGCCGATCATTTTTTCCTGAAACTTCCGTCTTCCTCGGACCGTGTTTTTCCTCCGCTCGTTAATTTATTCCTTCCTGTTCTATCCGTTCCACGGTTTAAAACCGCGAGAGGATGAAGAAACCGAAAGAGAGATCCGGTGGACGCAGAAGATTGCAGGTTGCGGCGAGCCGATTTTTAATTGCGAATCCAGCGAGAGAGGAAACCCTTTTTCAATTTCAATCTATAATCTTTTAATTGCTGGAACGTTTAACAAATTCGCCCGTCACGGGCCCGACAACAACAAGTTCATTCGACAAATTGAAACGATACATCACGCGCGCCGCGCCCGACGCGCCGCGCCGCGGAGATCTTCGATCGAACCGTGTGATTTCCGATCGATGATCGAACTGGAAGAGAGAGAGAAAGAGAGACGGGTTAATAGAGTGCTTGCTCGGCGCTCGGAGATTTTTCTCGTATCATTCCTCGCCCCCCGGGAGAAAAGAACGACGAAGGGAACGACGCGAGACAAAAGACGCCGGTTTTCGAGGTCGACTTTGGCAACAGACGCGCCCGATAAATCTCAAGGCGACTCCGCGAGCAGATTCCCGCCCCTGAGAGCAACCAGCACAATGTAGCCGCGCCGCGTCGGTCATATTTGCAAATTATTTATCACTCCGACCGGTAAGCGGCAATTACGCGAGTCCCGATGAAATATTTCACCCGGCCATAATTGTGCGAACCCCGTGTACCCCGGGACGACAGCGGCCTTGGCGTCGTTATTAATAATCGGCGGCCGATCGATCATGTTCGGCCGGTGCAGCGATCGAAGGCGTTATAAATAGAAAGCGGACCGAACGGTCTGGAAAAAGTGCTAATGACATTTATCCCTGCCATTTGTCTTGCTCGCGTCTTCATTCTTTCCCCCAGAAATTCACCGGTACCGAACCATATCGGCGCATTAATATCCGGACACTTTCAAAAAGCCGATAACTTTTTAAATATGGGACCATACGACTTTGATTCATTTTTGAGAAGTTAGAACAATTAGTTTTCCACGCGTGTGATGCTGAGTACTCACCAACATGGCGGTGCCCTTACCTGACAAAAACGGTGAAAATCGCTGACTTTAAACACGCATAACTTTTGAACCAGTGGATTCCTAAGATTGAAACGAGGATTTCCGGTATTTTTTCGTCCAAATCTACAGGATTATGTAAAAAAGAGTTAAAAATTTCTGGTTTCCTTAGGTGAAGTTTAACCCTTATATGAATCTACAAGATATATATTTTAATTTTTTGTCACGAGCCCGAATAAAGAAACTGTAAAAAGCAGCTGTCACTATTTTTTTCGTAATTCAGACCAAATGCATTTATCTGAAATTTTCATTACATATCATATAGTAAACTAACAATAAGTCATCTTGTTTGGCAGAAAAACTGAAGTCGTTTGGTCCATTTACAGAAAAGTTATTCTGATTTAAAGTGCCATCTATTATGAGACAGACTGTAGGTATTTTTGCTTCTCACATGGAATATGAAGGCGTCGACGCAAGCTCGCGCGCACTGTCGTATAAAAACTCTTCTGATGTTCTCCGGCTTGAGTTCGCACAATGGGCGTGCATACGTTTATTTTTTCGGAGACAATGTTACCGACTGGCTCGTTGCGTGTTTTCGCGGCGTCATTTGCTGGTGGGACGTTTTTTCGCTCGGAGAAACACGGCGGATTCGCAGAAACCTTTTTAACTCTGACAGTTGCGTTGCCTGGAACCATCCCCTAAAGTGTTCTCCAATTTTGCATATTTACATGAAAAGTATTATCCGTCGACTTCCACGTCGGTCCATGCCAACGCGTGCAGAAATTAATTTTTATCGTGATGTTTTATTCGAATTTTATTATTTTATATTGAATTTTATTTGCCTGAAACCATCCCCTAAAGTGTCCTCCAATTTTGCATATTTACATGAAAAGTATTATCCGGTCGACTTCCACGTCGGTCCATGCCAACCCGTGCAGAAATTAATTTTTATCGTGATGTTTTATTCGAATTTTATTATTTTATATTGAATTTTATTTGCATCCGTGTGATGCGATGGCATGAAATTTTGATTAACGCAAATTGTAACTTTTCCAGAGAAGGGCTTGAGGAAATAGGGTACGAATTTTTACAATGATCCAATACAACATTTTCTTTTTTTTCTTTCAATAAATTAGAGAAAGTTCTAATGCTTGTAGATGCAAAAAAAAAAAACAGTTGTAGTCTAGGGGGTAATGGTGAAAAGCATGAACAGGCTCCTACCTATGAAAGGCGATCGGTTGAAGCGCTAGTCCTACGCCACTGCAGGGTGAGACAGACCGACGAGGAGGAACAAAGCGTCCCACACGTTGCGGGTATCATCGCAGTCATATTCATGCTCGAATGTAAGGGCACCACGGCACTGGGACAATAGCGAGAGCGTATTTTTCTGTCGGCCGATTGCAGCGTGCGTGCACCTTTGTGGCCACGCGTCGACATTAACAGCCAATAAAGGACTTCCTTTATGAAGCTCGCTGTATGTACCTGGTGCATGCTTCAGCCACGGCTGCGACCGAAATGGGTTGTTAAAACACTTGTCGACGGATGCTCGCGGTTCCAGAGACAATGGCCACGACTCATTGACGCCTGGGACAAATTATCTTCAGCCAAAAAAGAAAAAATGCACAATAGACTCCCCTCCGAACGAAAAATATTTTCACCCCTTTATGGGTTCATCAAATCTCTATTGTAGACACTGCTGTCTTCTAGAGTTCATCTATCTTCGAGTTAACTCACTGCGACGGGGAATCTGTCTTGCGATTATTGAGTTGTCAATGAATTATGATTAGACTGCGGGTTTCATGAACCTATGACGGAGTTTGGATGAGTAACATATAGTGAAAAGGTTATGGCAGAAACATATTTTAGAAGGTACTTCTTGTAAAAAATAATCTCTCTATTGTTTCTATTCCAGCAGCTGTTCAGTTAATTGATTCGCCAGCAACCCAGTAAGCGAATGACGATTATTAGTGGGAAGGTTAAAAAGGAATTTAAAAATATTCTTTTAAAAAATTCAATTACTTTCCTGAAGGTAGCTTCCAAGTCCATGGGAAAAATTACATTTGAATAATTTTTTAATGAATCGTATAGATGAAACTCTATTAAATAATCGTCGCTATAAAAAATTGCTACAGATTTCTATTTACATCTGACGGATAAAAGCACGCGTTGAAACTATGCAGTACAATGTTACCGAACGTCGTAGAAAATTCTGTTGGCCGGTATAAAAATTCAAACAAATTATTCGGCACCACTTTCCACGAAGATGCTATTTATATAATTTGGCAGACGATATTGGCGTCTAACCATAATAAAATTTTAATGTTCCCTCAAAGCGTCGCATATACAACGAGCACGAGATTCTTTTTGTCATACCATCGTTATTAACGATTCCGGTGCGGATGCACCAGAGGATTCCCATCGCGCAGAACGCTGGGGAGGCGAGGGGTTGCAAGATTTAGAAGGCACGCGCGAAACTCGGGCAAAACAGGTGAAAAGAAGACGAAGAAGCCGTTTGGCGGGTCTGCTTTGTTTGCGGACCGCGCGTCACGCTCGTTTGCGCTCGTTTGCGCTAGTTTACGCTGGTTTACGCTAGTTTACGCCGGTTTACACAAGTAATATTATGTTAAGGCCGGGTCTTTACGAGCCGCGACGGTTTTCAGCGTGATTGGCGAGCGTTCTCCTCTCGCGAACAGTCCGAAAGCGAAGTGTTTCCTTTGAGACGATCCTTGACTAAGATATGACGCCCCGGCTCTCCTCCGCTGCTGCCAAGGCTTGAAGGGCTCCGCAAACGATCGGCCGTTGAACCGGCGAATGTTCTTGAAATGCTATTCCTAGCTGCGGGGAACAGAAACGGGCTCGATGTGCAAATTTAACTGGCTAGATCCCCTTTCTACCGACGACGGGGTAACTGCGAAGAGGCAGCCCTGCGAAACAGCCTCGTGAGAAACTACCGAGCCGTAACTACCAAGTGTTTGGGCTCGTCAGCTTCGGAGGATTCGTCTGTATCCCGTCTTCCAGGTCGAGAGACTGTCCTGGGATCTGTCCCGGTGACGAGACCACTATAAATCTAGTTTAAGACTGTCTGTCGACGACCAGGATTTTTAGCTTGCTTTGGAAATGCTGGACATGCAATTTAGGATTGGTCTGTTACAGTAGAATCTGGTTTCGATGTTTTCCTTGAACAATTGGTATTGAGACAGCCTTGTTATTCTAGGACCGTATGTTATACTTAGCGACCCTGTACAACGGTTTCAATTTATTTCACCCTAGAATGCTAGTAGTTAGGTCCATTTCGACTGGGAGTTATAAACGTGTCATTTAAGGGAGGACATACACCTGGGAGGGTCAAAAGGGAGCTTGAGCAGGAGAATTTTTTCTATTTCAACGAATGGTTATATTGAACAAACATGTAGTAAATGGTTCGTGTCAGACTTTTATGTACAAAATATTACATTTTCGTAAAGAAATATTCACTAGTGGGGTGGCAACCATGTTTATGAACCGGAATGATGTTGAATTTTAGACATTATTAAAAGATAAGCTACTTGTATTAAGTCCAATAAGAGGATTTGCATTCATCTGAATGAGGTGGGTTTAAAGGTGTGTGGAAGAAAATCGATAGTTAAAGATTTGAATGGAGTGTAAAAGAAAGTTAATATCTAAAGGTATGGTTGGAATGTAGAAGATAATTGATAGCTGAAGATTTGAACGGAGTGTAAAAGAAAATTGATGCCTACAGTTTTGAAAGGAGAGTAAAAGAAAATTGATACCTAGAGGCCTGAAATGCAATGTAAAAGAAAATTGATATCAAAAGATTTGAATGGAATGTTAAAAAAGATACTTAAAGATTTGAATGGACCTGGTTATAGGTCGAATAAAACTGTCGAAAGCCTCTGCTGTCTAGTGTCAACTAGGATGTTACATTAACTAGGCTGTTATAGCCGTCATATAACATAACGGTTGTTTTATTTTTTGCTTGACCTTAGCAAGCAAGAAATGATGTTGAACTTGACGTCGTTTAAGATAAATGGAGTAGAAATTAATCTACCGCAGAGATATTATTAACATTTACTTTACTTTATAAAAATAACAAGAATGTGTGTTCATCAAAATTTTTAGCCATTTTGTTATCATATATATGTATACCCAAAGAATTAAATTTATTGAACAATTCCTTATGGATCTTTACAATCTCAATATTTGTAAATTAAAAATATTAAAACCTGTCAAAATATCCCGCAAACGTTAAAGTGTAACTTGCAAAAATGTTAGTAGTAATTTAACAAATTTATGTAGGATGTGGTCGTTTGAAACGTCTATTTTTGATTGTGTTTAACAGTTTGTGTCTGAGGGGTGAATAGAGCCCTTAAGGTTGAGGATCAAAGGTTGCAAGAGGCTTTTCTCGTTAAAGGTACACGTTCTCCGGTGCACGTGCACTTTTCGCGAGGGCAGCTGCCGTGTGCTGGGCATTTGTGTGCAAAGGCCAGTGACCTGGACCCGTTCGCAGAGCCCAAGATCCGCCAGGGGGGGCCCAAGCTGGCCCAAACTTTCGGTAATGAACCCATTGTTGTACCTGCCACCGTTTATCATGCCCAAGAAGCCGTGCCAGCAAAACTTCTTCCCGAATAACCACGGTGAACTTCGTGTTGCTGTTTGTAAAAGCTCGCAGTCCATTACAGATTCTTCATTTTCCTTCAAGCCGTAATTACGTGTAGACGAAGATGGTCTGATGAAAAATGATTAAACATTTTGATAAAATCGGTCCTTCGTACAGGTTTGTCAAAGAAAAATTTATTAGAGGTAGAGGTGGAATGATGATAATGATGAACAATTGCTTCGCCGCTACCAATTACAAAAACAACCTTTGCGTCGTCTAGCCGCTTTTGTTATTATTTTCGCCAGCTTCTGAAGTTCAAGGCGGTTGCCCAGAATAAAAACAAGTCGTCCAAGTAATATTCGAATACATATTCCGCACTTGCCATCGAGCTCGTGCATCGACCCAGCTCGCGGCCACGGCCTTGTTTCCCGATCAGAGGTCATACAGGAAGTCCTTTTGCAGAGTTCATACCCATAAGTTACCTCCGCGGCCTTTGTCGCGGTCCCATGTACCGTTTCTCTACCATGTTATACTAGTCGGGCATACTAATACGCGGATCTTAGTTAAATCTTGGCTGACCGTGCGCCTCGCGGTGCTCTTATCGGCCAATGAAATTCGTGGGAACGGAAACCGAGGCTTTTGATCGGTTTGATAACCATGATAAACTTTGACTTTCCGTTTGTTTCATTCAATGAATCGCTTCGATTTTATTGCATTCTCGCAACTGTTCATTCGCCTGTCTGGTCAATATCTTAACACTCGATTTACGGGACTCGTAAAATTGGCGGCTACTAATATTTTCAATTTACGACCATTGAGAATGTATAGATGCATGTATGAGGAATTATTCAACAAATTTGCTTCTTCAGGTATATACTGTTTAAAAATTTGGATATATTCTTGTTATTTTCATAATATGAAATAGTCACTTTTAGCAGTCTGTAAACCTAGTGTTAAATAAATTACCATTTTACTTAACAATCACCATCAACAATGTTTCATCAATAATAATTCTTTTGACGTTTGTATTCATTTTTTCTTGTCAATATACAGGGTGGTCCACGCAACTTGCACACCTCTATAACTTCCAAAGTTTGCGTTGTACGAAAAAGTGTTTCTATACAAAAGTTATACGGTTTGAACGAGTACATTATATAGTATATTTATTTCGTTTATAGGTGAAAGCGTTTCGGAGATTTGAAGGTCAACTTTATATTTCAAATGGAATATTATATTTTTTATATCAAAATATGGAAGAATGTCGAATTCTGAGTAAAAAAGTATTGACCTTCGTCAGCCTTAAACCTGATAATTACCGAGTAATTTTACTTTGTTTCCTGAAAATTTTCTTCGTGTAATATCAAGTTAAAGTTTCCGTGATATGGTTGAATTTCGAAACGGTTCCCAATAGTACCACTTCTTCGAAAAAAAATTCCAAAACATATATTACCTCGAAGCAGATAGTAGAGAGCGGAATCTTTTTTTTCGGCAGAAAAGATAACTGCTTATTCCCGGGATAGCCAACAAATTGGCAAACGCATCGCAACAAGGTGTACATACCACGCCGGTTGTGCGAGCGTGGAACGATCACGCCTCACGCAATTGGCAACAAAGTACAAGGCGAGATAAGCATGATCCCGGAGTAGAAAACGCTGTTCGAAGGTGAAGATCGAAGGGCACGGGACGCGTGCGATTCGAGCATTCGAGCTCGCGATAGGATAATCGGCCGTCCGTGGAAAAAGGTCCACGGTTAGGCGACTCGGCTCGGCTCGAATCGAATCGAATCGAATGGAATCGAATCGAATCGGCTCGGCTCGACCGCACGCGATCTGGGTCGACCGATTGCAACAATGCGCTTTGTGCAACGCGCGAAGGGAGGAAGGCATGGTCGACATATGCACCGGGTTACCTGGTCGTTCGCCTACGTGCACGTGCCGTGCAGTTCGCAGTTCTCCGGCTTTCGTTCCGTGCCATTTGTTCCTGCGTTTTCCTTCTGCCCTTCGAGACCTTCCTTTTGTTGTTTCGAGTCTGTTGTTTCCGGTTAAGATCCTCCCTTAAACTGTCTTACCGTCATACGCTGAAATTCCCATTTTGATATTTCATTTCGTGAACACTAAATGGAGGACGACATTTTTTGTTCGTCGACTAGACCTCGTGTGTTGAATGTAAAGTGAATATATAATTCAGTTGTATTTCTACTGTCTTGTATCGATCTACACGATCTAAGAAAATAGCCCGAGGGTTTTTCTTAGATCAAGATTCACTGTATCAAGATTACGAATTGAAAGTATCAAGTAAATTTCTTACGAAGTCCCAAAGAAGTCTCTTGCGAATTGAAACTGATGATAAAATAGGGGATGTTTTCTATAGATTTTGCAAGTTTTCAATCAAGATTGAATGACCTGTTGGGCCAGTTTGCGGGCAGGGCGTACAAGGAAGACGAAAGAGCGTTGGAAGATGGTCACGTACCGATTGCGCAGGATCACGAGGAAGGATTTTCGCGCGAGCACCAATTATTATCGAAGTGGATCGACCGCGGCATCGATCGGTATTAATTGGCCGCGTACTTTCACTCGATGACCTTTATAATCGGCGCGTTGCCCGCAATAAACGCCTACCGCTATTCATCATTGTCGCCGGGGAAAACTTAATTGGAGCCGGTGCAATGCATCTTTCTAATTGATTTCGAGGGGGTTCGCTTCCCTCGTTCCCCCGTGCTCCCGTTGATTGTGCAACGGGGCCAACCTCCGATGCTCCTTTCTAAGCCTGCTTTCCTGATCGAGGAATTCGCTGTTCCCCTGAAACTGTGACCACATCAAACCGAGCCCTTGTTTCACCTTCTTGGGAAATTCATTGTATCAAGATTTATCAATATATCGTGAATTATCTTCTGTAGAGAATGCTTTTTTCTATTTTTTATTTTATAATCTCTCTTTTCGACTTGTATTCTCAATTTTTGTAATTTTTCTACTCTACGTTTAAACCATTCTTTAGATGATTTTATACGAAACATTAAAAATGGAACATTAATTAAATTCATGAATTTAACACGAATCTACCAAGCTGTTAAGAGTATCAAACAAACGATCCATTCCTTAGATGATTTTACAGGGAACATTTATTAAAATGAAACATTAATTAAATTCATGAATTTAACAAGAATCTACCAAGCTTTTAAGAGTATCAAACAATTGATCCATTCTTTAGATGATTTTACAGGGAACATTCATTAAAATGAAACATTAATTTGAATTTAACAAGAATCTTTTAAGCCACGACAAGAATAGTGAAAGAAGCGATCAATTCTTTGAAGAATCGTGGAACGTTCCTTAAAATGGCGCATTAATTTGAATCATGAATCGAAGATATTTTATTTATCCGTTTAATAGTTCACGGTGGCCGTAAACGAATTCTTCCAACCCCCACAAGCTTCGCGGCAATTTATTCCGCAAGAACCTCGAACCGGAACGAACGGTGTTTTTTTCCGTAGAAAACTAGTGTATCGCTCGATGGTACTTGTTTTTCCCGTTTTATCGCTCCGGCACGCACAAGAAGTTTCGATCCTCTTCGCGTTTTCACTTTCGATTCGTTCCACTTCGGGGATCGTTTCCCGGCCAAAGGAAATCAGTTGGAATTTCAGCGAATCGAACGAACCGCCTCGATATTTTTCCGCCGTGGTGGAAACCCCCTCGTCTCCCATCCCTCTCCGGGTGAGCTAACGTAATCGGCGTAACGATAACTCCGAGCCGATAAACTTGCGCTAGAATTTTCTGCGGTGCTCGAGAGCGCGCCGGTAAACGCGCGCGCCGGCTATACGGGGCTTCTCGTTCCTGAAACGGAAGCGAAGGGCTGCAATTATAGCGGTCGTTACTTTTCCCGCTGTAACCAGAGTGACTATGTATCTCGCGGTCGATTAACTGTGACCTTCGCCGCTCCAGCGAACGGAGAAACTTGGACGAATACGTACGCGGGATCCTATTTATATACTGGGTGGTCCTAGTTACCCGGTCGAGTCCCGATACGTTTGGTAGACTCAGGATATCAGAACGAAGTGTCGTCTGATTCGACCCGACGAGCTTGCGAAGGAAATCATTTATCAAGCACAAACAGATTTCGATGAAATTTATGCGAGGTGTAGTTCTTGCAAAAATTATTTCACACGTATATTTTTTTATGAGCAACCATCAATGTTGAAGGGGTGAAAACAGCCCTCAAAGTTGGGGGTCGAAAGTGCATTTTATTTAAATATCTCGAAAAGTAGAGGATGTAGAAAAATTTCTTTTTGCAGATTGTTTTCAATTACAAATCCAACTTATTATTAATTTGCAGAAATCAGTCTGACGATAATAACAGATTTTTCTTTCTATTGGAGAAAAATGGAAAACATCCTCCCACCGAAGGCTTTTTCATTTTTCGAATGCAAGTTCTATTTCGTAAAAAATGTTATCTTAAAGGGTTAAAAAGGATTGCAGCTGGATTGCCACCAGAAAACGTTTTACGGCCCACCGGTTGGCCCAGAAGGATTTAAAATTCCTTTTTTTCGTTCACAGTTGTTTGGTTTTCGTGTGGTCCTGAAGGATGGCTCCTTGTCTCGTGTAATCCGCTTATTTGCGAGTATCAGTTTCTTATTGCTGGTTTAGCGGTTATTATATCTTGAATAATACAGAATAAAAGGGTTCCAAATACCTGCGAGTATATTGTGGGGACAGTCTAAGCCTCGACAGGTCCCCGATCCTCGTTTAAAAGTGATTCTAATGGCATTCGATGCCAAAAAGAAGGTTCAAGGCATCGGATTAACTTTCAAAGAATTGGTCGAGTGCAAATACAAATCTGCCATTAAAAAAATCCTATTCTACATCTTCCATTAAATTCTTCATTTCACAATTATTAATAGTATATTAAATTCTAGAAAATGAATTAAGTTGTTTTTGTTCATTTATAATTAAAATTCACTGCAGCCACTAGATCCGAGGTATTGTAATTTTTATAATTCGCTTTAGGAAACAATTTTAAGAGTCGGTAGTTCTAGTTTTAATTCCAATAGCGTGCATTATTTTGCAGAGCGAATAAACAGCACAGACAATAGTGTATAGAGTAGAGTATACATAGTGTTTTGACAGCAGTACTGCAAGGAGAGTTCAATCTTTCCCTCTTCGTAATTACTACACAGGATCAGAGTCATCAAATTAAGACTTGTCTCCCCACTTTACCTTCCCCTTCTACGACGCTATTCCCCCACGCTTCCGTCACGGCCCGGTCACGTGACGCAGTCCGTCTCTGTCGCGCATGTGTCACAGCGTCACGTGACTGGACCGGTACTGGTACTGTCCGTCCGCCACAAGAAGTCCCTCGAGACGGCTGAGGGGCAAAAGGGGTCCTCGCTCGCAGCCAATGGTTATCTTTGACGTCACACACATTAGCCAATAATTCGGCTAGAACCGAAAGTTCGTGTGGAACGACCCAATCGGACGGTTTGTTGTCGAATTCCTGCCAGGAGACTTCTTGTGGCGTACGAACAGTAGAGAGAGAGGTCGAACTTTCTGATGGACGTTCGAAGTGTTATCAGCGAATTCAGCTGTTGTCCCGAAATAAACAAAAAAGATCGCCGGATAAAAATCGAGGAAACACGACAAAGTGGTGCTACGAAGAGGATGAACGGTTATCATCCACGTTCCATTCACCGTTTACGCGATCCAGACACTCGCCGGCTCTGAATCAGCAGGGTACTTAGCACGGCAGCTTCCTGCATCCTCGATCCCCTACGCCGAACCCCTAAAAAATCCGTAGACAGCGGAGCCTCTTTTCCTCCCCGTGTATCGTAAAACGGATTTCACCGAGAAAGATCAGTATACACCGTACGCTTCCGCCATAAATGGTACAACATCAGAAGCCATTCCGCGGCGGAGGATCGAGAGAGCCGGATCCGTTCGGGAATACACGGACAGTTAATTAATGCGCTCAGCTTCCGGCGGCGCGGCGATCCGATGGGGCGTACCACTCTTGCCCGCCCGTAATTCGTAATGGGGGCAGTAATTTAACGATAAACAGTTCTTTTTTGCGGCGAAACGGTGGGGACGGTTGTCGTTAAACGATTCGGCTTGAAATATCTATCCGCGTCGACGCGGAGGGGCCCCTTCTTCGTCATCCTTTAATTTTTTCTCGGTTTTTATACATTCTGTTCGAACGATCCACCTATTAATTGCGCCGATTAAGGAATCACCGTAATAATCCCATCCGCTATCATTGGTCGCGTTCGGATCGCCCCTTAAAATGCCAGGTATCCGATGGGGAGCCGGCGCAATTATATTTGCAAATACGCCAGCGTTTTCAGGCTCCGCTCCGATTCAAACCTGTGCCTGAGCCTGCAGCACCGAGAGAAAATAATACATAGCGCTGCTGCATTGTCCTTCGCCTCCGTGTTTATTAACCCCCTGCCGTGCAATTTCCTTCGTGGCTTTAGTAATTTGAAATTTTTTGTCTTCAATCGATTCCCAAGAGAAAGGGAAAATTTATATTTACTCGATACTATGAAGTCACTATTCGCCTAACATAGGCCTGGGCAACTTGCGGCTCGCGAGCCACGGGGGACTCCTCTCACTACTCCCAGGACCTCCCCACCAAACTCCTGGGGAGGAAGAGGTTGGGGAGATTAGAAGTGTATTTGTATAGAGACATATATAGGATGCACAGCACGGTAAGGGCCATGTGAAATAGTTGAGAGTGGGGGAACCGGTACACTGGTAGTGGGAGTCGTGAAGTGACAGCGGGCAAGAAGTTGCCCGGGCTTGGCCCAACACACGCTTCACGTGTGATTAGCCTACAAGCTTACTTATTAGTCTAAGGCAGATCGGTATCGTCGGTTCCCTGCGTCCCGGAAAATCGATCACCGTTAGGACGTGACGCGACAATTTTGAACAGGCTCTATTTCCTTTGTATTAGACCTCTCTGCCACAAATGCGCAAAATCGGCATTACCGATTACCCAGCCAAGCTCCCGCAAATCGGTCTGCAGGAATACCAGCGAAAAATACTAGTCGTAGCACAGAGTATCGATCGGGCAGATCGGTAGATCGGTATCGTCGGTTCCCCGCGTCCCGGAAAATCGATCACCGTCAGGACGTGACGCGACAATTTTGAACAGGCTCTATTTCCTTTGTATTAGACCTCTCTGTCACAAATGCGAAAAATCGGCATTACCGATTACCCAGCCAAGCTCCCACAAATTGGTCTGCAGGAATACCAGCGAAAAATACTAGTCGTAGCGCAGAGTATCGATCGGGCAGATCTATAGATCGGTATCGTCGGTTCCCTGCGTCCCGGAAAATCGATCACCGTCAGGACGTGACGCGACAATTTTGAACAGGCTCTATTTCCTTTGTATTAGACCTCTCTGTCACAAATCCGAAAAATCGGCATTACCGATTACCCAGCCAAGCTCCCACAAATCGGTCTGCAGGAATACCAGCGAAAAATACTAGTCGTAGCGCAGAGTATCGATCGGGCAGATCGGTAGATCGGTATCGTCGGTTCCCCGCGTCCCGGAAAATCGATCACCGTTAGGACGTAACGCGGCATTTCGAAGCACTCTCGAGCTCTCTCGCTCTATCGCTGTTGGACGCGTGCAGGATCGGCGCCGCTCACCGATCCCGCATTCGTACGTGAGAGAGGATAACGATAACGGGAGTGCAACGCCTGGGAAAACGATCCCCGCGTTCGTTCGTCTTCCGTGAGATGTGGAACCTGGCTCTCTCGGCTGTGCCTCGGCTCTAGCAACACACACCGGGCCCGGCGACGGTGTAATACAATGTTATTTATTTACCGCGGCGAGAGTTACCGGCGAACCGATTAAACGATCTCTCTCTCTCTCTCTCTGTCTCTCTCTCGGGGCCCGAGGCCCCGGCGTCCTCCGCGCGATGACGAGCATCTATGTAATCGCGGCGCTCTGCTCCACTCCGCTTCACTCCGCTTCCATTCCGCTTTGCGCTGCCACCATTCCGCTCCGCTCGTCTCCCAAGGTTTTTACACGCTACGCGAACGGAAGCCTGATATTCCTATTAATTTGTGTCTATTGAGCAATCTTGGGAACACCATCATTCCGGCGATTCCGTCGATTTAGTTTCCCATCAGCTCGCGATTATTGGACGATCAACGAGGCCGACGCTTGCTACTTTCGGTTCCCGCTAGCATCGCTCGCGAGCACAGGATGTTGCGTTCACAATGTTTGGTCGTAACGGATTTTATGCATTTAGCGCAAAAATGGATTTGTCGAATACAAACCTGTAGAGACATTGGAAGAATTGAACGATGTTGGTATATTATTCTCGACTTATGTGTACTTTTATTAATATAACAGCACAGCTAATGAAAAGGGAGTTTCCAGGATTTTTAATATGTTGCCCTTCAGATGACCTTCAGAGAATATGTTACAGAAATGTTGTACTACTAGTGACCACCAGTTTGAACAGATACTTCAACACTTTGTTCAATGTACATTTGATAACACGAAATAAATAAACATTGCATTTCCTGCTTAATTTCTCTGAAGGTCATTTGAAGGTTAATGTATTATATTGAGAATTTGTCTTGTTATGGGTCATATTGTTCCACTGATACATAATTCTATTTGAAAAAAACGATGTTTTTGAAGCAAATACTTTTTCCTTGGACATTTTCTTGTGTCATTAAAAACAACGATATTTCAGCTTTAAATGTTAGTAATTACTTTATGCTACTAATAATATTGTACGTGTCCATTTTTTTTAAGACTTGAGATATTTAGTAATCTATAGAATTTATATGTATAAAACACTATTGGGGTTGTGACCATTTGTTTTTGTTTTACCTTGCAGAAATATGAAAGGAAATTTATATTATTTGTAAGTAGATTGTCCAATTTTTAATGCATATGAAAATTGTTGTGCAACAGCCACTGGCGCATTTCCGTCGCTTTATGTCGCAACATTCTTCTGCAATATATTTTTCATAGCCCTAATATAAAACACACAATCCTGCATGTAATTCAAGCAAACGTTCGATGCACATTTCAATAATCAAACAAGCAGCTGCAAACTGAATCGCACATACGAGTTTATGTTTGGCTTTCCCAGGGATCGAGTGACCATAATTTCCCAACGATAAATTATCCTGGCGAAAGTGTGACTCGGACCGCGACCGATCGGTAGTTTTCCAATAGCGGGACACCGTTAGGATTAAACTAGCCTAACGGTGTCCCTTTAGGTCTTTTTCGCTTTGCTCCTGGATCGCTGTTATTTATAGCGTCTATGGAAATCATAACAAACCAGAAGAGACGTCTAGTTTCTCGTTTTATACATGCTAGATGTATATGAAATTCAGGAGATTTTGTAGACCGAGGGAAGCTTCGATGTTTTTGGTGGATGGGGATAACCTTCAGGTTGCAATAAGGACTCCTGGATGGGCAAAGTATGATCCGTAGACCGTGAAGTCTAGTATTTAGACAAGGCTGCCCTTCGGAGCATGACTAACTGTAGTAGTTCGAGGTAGATGAAGATAGTCGTCGGACCAAGACAAACTACGGCGCTCCCACACAGCTATAGCCAGCCGTAAAACTACTGAACTTGCAAATTATGCTTCCACATAGACAGGGATTATTTTAAGAATGCTAAAAATTCAGGAACTCTGCTTCATGGAGACAATACTTCAAGATAAATATTAAAATTAAAGATCCCATTAGAAACTGGAAGCTACACAACTATAAAATTACTGCGACCTGCAAACAATGTTTCTATATACACAGAAATTATTTTAAGAATATAGCAAAGTCAAAAAGTTTATATGGACTTGACCAAGTTGACAGAGACAATATTTCAACTCGAACATTAAAATTGAAAATCCTGTTCGAAATTGGATGTAACTATACAATAGTCTGTTTGAAAAATTGGTTAAACTTTACCTGAGTAAACCAGAAATGTTTAACTTTTGTTTATATAATCCTGTAGATTTTGACGAGGAAATGCCGAAAATCCAAGTTTTAATCTTAGGAATTCACTGGTTCGAAAGTTATGCATGTTTAAAGGTCAGCGATTTTCACAGTTTTTGACGGGTACGGGTGCCGCCATGTTGGTTGCAAAGTGATAATCGCAACTTTATTTCGAGGGTGATTAAAAGTTGCAAGCGAGAGATCCGCGCGCGATTTGTAGAATTCGAGGAAGATCCCACGAGAAGCTAAGTTGCAATCATTACGAGGTCCGAGGAAGAAGCCAGACAGCGAAACTTCAATGCAAAGATCCCATCAGCAGCCACTTGGGACCATTAAAAGATTATTAGAAGCAGCCGGAGAACGAAATTCAATGGAAGCTTCCCGTGAGAAGCTGGTCGGCGACTATCAAAAGAATATTACAGGCAACCGGAGGGCTAAGGAAGAGGGATCAAAAAGTTCGGGGACATTCGTAAAACGCGGCAGGAATGACTAGACTGCGGATCTCTCGATGCGAACGTTACCTACGAGACCGGGGATGCAAATGTTTTAGCAAACTTGAGCACGAGGCTAATGCTCTTTGCGTAGTGAAACCGTTTACCGAGGCGGTACGCTCAGGTTTAATTACTTTACATTAATTAACCCACGGAACCGTGAATTTTATTAACACGTTGGAAGAAGAGGATTAATATTAGGTACGTTTTGAACACGATTGCATGTAGTAGTTGTTACGATGAATCAACATGATTTTTCGTTGATGATACTGAATGTTCTTTGTTACATACATTATAGAAAAATATTGCTAGGTACAGTAAAATTTATTGTTATTTTTACTTGCATACATGTACTTGAATGTTTATATTTCCGAAGAAAATGAACATTTTGGTTTCAAAAAAATCCTGCATAATCTGAAAATACACATTAACAAACCTACAAAATGAAAAATTCTGAAAAATGTCATATGTTTTTGAGCAACACAAGAATTTTTTATTCCGATCAGGATCTATGGATCATGGATCGATTTGATCGGTTCAGGAGTGTGGGGAAGGTTTGAACGGATCGAAAGGCAGCGCGCGCGCCGCTTTCCACAGTGTCACTGGGTTACTGGATAATTTTCCGAGCGAGTAAGCGCGAGAGCCGCGTGAGAGCGAATGCAGCCGAGTGCATTACGAGGAGCGCGCGCGTGTGCGCGAGCGCGATTCGCTCGAACGTGGCTCGAGCGCAGCCACGAGAGCCTCGTAAACTATTGCGTGACCATAAAAATCGAACGGAACATTAGCAACGCGCTCGCGGAGATACGGGCCCCGCGCGTCACGCGCGGTTAATTGCGAATTGCGAATCGTTCGGCATCGGCCGACGAATCGGTGCTACGACGTTGTCTTCTTTCGATGATCGTGAACTATTATTCGCGTTCTGACGGTACGATTGATGGTTCTCGTGTAATGTGAACTGCCGAGAACTGGGAGACTGATCTTGTCTTTTCCTGGGAATTGGAAAGGCTCATTTACAAGGCAGAAAAGTTCGGTTCTGAATAAAATCGCGGGGCCTCGAGCTTTTGCTTTTGTTTTATGATAGATCGGGCTCATTTTGTATAGTGTGCATGGGAATTTTTTCGAAGAGTTGAGTTGTTGACGAATGTTTAAGAATTTATTGCAGTTACTGCTTGCTTAAAGCGAGTTGATGAAAGGAGAATGCAGTAATGAGTAACTCGTGGTTGTTTATTTTTTAATAACTTTACGATTATGATTGGATTTTTTATTTTTTTTGAGGAATTGAAAACCTTGAGGAAAAATACTGCAGATGTTAAATTGTGAATTTCTAACTCTTATTTATCGCATTAAAGGATTATCAAACCGAGCACTATTGAATTTCATTTAACTTTGTTTAAAAATTGAAGACCTGGGTTCAAAGGCGAGAATCGAAATTTTGAGAATTGTTCAACTCTTGCACCAAACAATCGGCAAGATATAAAAAATATATAAAACTTGAACATACCAAATTTCACTAATACTTTCATAGTTTGTGCATCAAGATTTTCACTTTTTAGAACGATATTTCATTTATCTGTGATACGTTAAAAAATACTCATTTATATTTCAAGAAACGAATCGGATAA
The DNA here is from genome assembly GCA_916610255.1 of Lasioglossum lativentre. Classification (NCBI taxonomy): domain Eukaryota; kingdom Metazoa; phylum Arthropoda; class Insecta; order Hymenoptera; family Halictidae; genus Lasioglossum; species Lasioglossum lativentre. Next base: position 9,531,614 of record OU744356.1, on the reverse strand, counting down.
AGCGCTGCGATTAGAAAGAGTGGAAACAAATGTACAACGAGCATGTTAGCTCAATCCGCGAACGACGAAATGTCAGTTTTCTTTCAACCCGAGGGCATCAGTCCATCTGTACCGAGCGGGTTAACCACGGGTTCGAATAGATCGCGCAGATCTCATTTAATTGAATGATATACAAGCTACAAAACTTGTTGAACATTCCGCGAACTGTTGCGAGCATTTCCACAGCGGTTGTAACACAGGCTCGGTATTTATTGTGCGCGCAGATTAAGGTACACTCTTGTTCTGTTTAACACGTTTCCGTGCTAGTTGAGCTGTTAGATTTAAAAACCCGATAAACAGATAAATTATCGCCTTGGTCTCTTTCGAAACGATCAACTTTTCGTTCTGTCTTTCGTTCGAATTTACTGACTATTTACATGAATACATTCTACTCTCAAAAGAAATTTCAATCACTTTCTATAGTCCATCAAAACTCTTTATTCTAGAGAACGAATCTATTAAAATCCACAATCGAATAATCCTTCTACTCTTCGCACAAATTCCCATTTTGATAGGTCCTTTGGCAATCTCCGGAACAAAGATTCTCCCAGGGCGTGTTCGAAAACGTTTTTTCCCACGTAAATAAAATAAAGTCAGCATCAAGTTTGATTAATATGAAGATTTCTTGGTGCCACAGAACCGGTCTGCGTCGGTGATTAATCTACGCATCGATGTCCGCGAATCGTGAATCGGCCTGTAGACACAGTCGTAAAACGCGAGACGCAGCGAAGAAAACTCCACTCGAATGAATTCGAGACAAGTTTTTGTGGTACCGGGATCAGTATAGCGTAACATAAGCCGATGGCCGGGCACTTTGGACCGGCCGTAGCAAGAAAACGGACGCTTTAAACGCTGTTCCGAGAGTTTGAACCAATCCCAATCCTCCAGTTCCACCCATTCCTTCGATAATTCTCATCTGCCTACGTCTATTTCCTCCCGTGGCCGTTCGAACCGGTCGTTTTTTCCCCTGGACGCTCTCGCACTTTCCTCTTAATTTCCTGCCCACCGGCACTTCCCACCCCTCTCTTCGCGAATTTTTTGCGAGATTCTCCGGAGAATCCTCTCCTCTCTCCCTTTCGCACACACACGCGTGTCGCCCCCATTCTCCACCCCGTTCAATTAATATAAATGCTTCCCTCTATTTACCTCCGCGAGACTACCACCAGATCGCCTCCCAACACTTCCTTATTAGAAATTAGCTGGCTCGATTCGTTTCGATGTATGGTATGGGCGTTATAGTGATGTATGGAAATTGCCGTAACACTTGCCGCTCGATGCCTGTAATTATATTTAAACATTAGTGTAACGGAGATCCCAGAAAAACTGATGGGGTTCGGGCATGGGAAAAATCCTATTTTGCTATAATACCCTCGGCGATAGATATTAGTGTTTCACTATTAAACCTGAGGGTCGGCCCGACTAAGCATGGAAATCTACGTTATCGACATCACCGCGTGCTTGTGCTACCACCTAGCGGCTCTGCTCATTAGACGACGCGCAACGCTGAGACCATAACAACATGGCGGCGCCCTTACCTGCCGAAATCGCTTAAAGTCGCTGGCCTTTAACCACGCATAACTTTCGAACCAGTGGATTTCTAAGATTAAAACTTGGATTTTCGGTATTTTCTCGACAAAATCTACAGGAGTATAGAAACAAAAATTAAAAACTGCTGGTTTCCTCGGGCGAAGTTCAGCCGTCGATTCTACGGAATGAAACTATCGAACTCGTTGATTTTACTGGATGAATCTATCAAAATTCCCAACACTGTTGAATGGATCTATAAAAAATTCAGGATTCTATGGAATTAATCTATCAATATTCCCAATACTGTGGAGCGAATCTATAAAAAGTTATGAATCCTATCGAATGTATCTATCGAAATCCTTGATTCTACTGAATGAATCCATCAAACATCTCGATTCCATCGATTGAATCAATCAAAACTCGTCAGTCCATTGAACGAATCAACCAAAATTCTCACTTCGACCGAACGCATCAATCAAATCTGAATTCCACGGAGCAGCTCAAGGATCCGACGATGAAATATACGATCGTCGAGCAGGCGCGCGTCCTTCAACCTTTCAAGAGCACGTTAATCATCGATCCCGCGGGATGATTCGAGGTCTCGCAAACCATGCCCGTCGGAGGAAAGCCTGAATACTCGGCTATTTTCCCGGAGCGCCGCGGGTGAATTGCTTTTTCGTATATGGCATATTGTTTAGCATACAATAATAGCGTTGCACTTCCTCCTACCGTGTTGTTCGAGCCGGCTGCGTCCGCGGGGCCCTCCTATGGTCTCCTACAAGCTATAGGAGGGCCCAGGTGCGGTCGATCGGCCGGTGATAACGTCCCGGCGCCGATATTAATCGATATTCTAATCGGTTAATCGATGCCGCTGGCGTCTTTGAGCGTAATATCCGCTCGTAACGGGCCGCTCGCGCCTCGATAACTATCGACGTTGTTCACGATGCGTCGACGGGACCGTGAACCAGACCCGTGACGGCCAATAGCGTTTGTTTCCTCTGGAGAGATTGATTTCTGGCTCCCTTTGTCCTAGAAATTGATTTCTCCGCGAGGCTGGTCTTCCTGGGAATCGATTTCTGGATACTTTCTCCTGTGGACGTTCGTTTCTGAGCGTTCGACCAGCCAGACGTTCACTATTGTACACAGATACCTTTCAACAATTGATTTCCGGCTGTTCCTTCTCGCAGAAGTTATTTTCCTTGTCCACCTGTTCTACTTGACCGGAAGTAAGGCTAAAAATTTTACTCTCGTTTCGAACGTTTTATAATTGTATTCGTGAATTATTCTTGCTTCTACCAAGAACAATTTTCTTAAATAATAGATTTATAAATAGTCTAGGAACGCAATTGTCAATAATTTTCTGGGAAAATATTCACAAAAATCGCTTGCTTTCACAAACAGCCATACAAGAGCCTCCTCTTGAGTTTTGAGAAATATTCTTCAAGGGTTTAAAAGCTGTCACGGACCTTCAGTTACGAAGCTTCAGGCAGGAATCCGTCGAAGGTCGGCGGTTATACGCAGCAAGGCTGCAGCGAACCTTTGCACGCTCGAAGGGAACGCGTTATTCGTTATTTTATTGATGCTGCTCGCCGGAGCTCTTGCAATCCGCGGTTTAGTGGCTGGAAATCATTTACGCCCTTCCGCTTCTTTCGTCACACCCCCCGGGACGGTCATGCATTATTCAGACTTTCGCTGCCGTTCCAGCAAATCCGTGTTATTCTCCGCAAAAACGCGGCCGGCTCTCGCGAATCCATGGGGGAATCCTTGCGAGCGATACTCGGAGCCCTTTCTCTCTCTCTTGAATTCCGTGGAACCCTTTAAAGGTAAATTGGAGCTCGCGTTTTCCGTCTCGGAATAAAGAAATAAATGCCGACCCTGCATAATTCTGCTGGAACGGATCCTCTGTTGTAATGCGACGCTAAATATTCCATTTTTAACATTTTTAAGGGTCTGCCAGCTGTAGTTCTATTCTGTTATTTTGTAGTAATAATATTGATATATTATTATTGGCAACAAAGCCTGTGTGAAATTGCTTCCTTATTTACTATGACAGTTATCTTCATATATCATTTGTTATATAAGGTGACACTGCATAAAAATATAGAATACAATTTTTCCTTAAAAATCTGCTGAAAAATCTATATTCTAATTTGCCATTTTCGTAGGGCATTTTCGAAATATCCAAATAAGAGAAGAATTTATTTTGGCAAGCATTTTTATTGTTAAAGGCACAGTCAATTTTACTACAAATTTTATATAAAAATACACAGTCTATTCAAAAGACCAATTAGAATATATCTTGTGATAAGAGCGCTGTCATTTTGACCATAAAGTGTTCATAAAAATCCGCAGTCTACTCATAAGACGAACTAGAACATTTCTTGCGGTAAAAACACAATCAATTTGATCATAAATTGTACATAAAAATTCGCAGTTTATTCGCATAACACGCGCGCCATTCAATGCGTCATTGTCTGCTGTGTCTGATCATGGGTGGCCGTTTCTACTTCTTGCGTATACATACATAGATATTTCTATCAATATACTCGCTGAATTTCAACTCTTTGCGGACTACTGCTTTCTATAATTTATTTTTCAATGGATTAGTATGGAATTATTTTTGTAACGAGATTATATCCTGAAGAGCTAAGTACAAGAACTAAGTGAAAGAAAGTGTTCCGCATTTAATGTTTTCTCAGAATAACAATTCTCATAATAAAAGAACAATCATTCGTATGAAGCAATTTTATTACTGATTTTTCTCTTATCATTTTTTGTGCCGGTGAAGGTGTTAGCTGAGGTTTCACGGTACTCCACGAACAATCGTGTCGAATTTCACCGTGGTATGGATTCGGCGGTCGCCTTGAACTCTTCCAGACACTAGGACTCCAAGGTCCCACCGCTAACTTTGACCGTGACGAGCGGCTTCGAGTGGCAATGCCAATTATCACTGTTCTGTGAAATTTCGAGCGGTTGCCAGACCGACTTTCTTCCAGCGCAGCGGTTGATCCTCCTTCTGATGCCGTTGGTACCGGTCAAGCAGTTTCGTAAGCGACCCTGTCCCAATTCCGAAGACAGATGAACCGCTCTTAGTTTTTATTGCTGACGACCCTTCATCAATCTTCGTAGCAGCGGGAGTAGCTCAAATCGAGAGAAGACTGCATCTAGCTTCGATTTAAGTGGTAAAACTTCACCTTGGGGGACCAAAAATTTTCAACTTTTTTTATACAATCCCATAGATTTTGACGAGAAAATGCTAAAATTCCAAGTTTTAATAGCCGGAGTACACTGGTTCAAAAGTTACACGCCTCTAAAGTTGTCCAAGCCGCCATATTGATTTTTACTGCGTGGCTCCGCCAGGTGATAGTAATAGCATAGACGATACGAGAGGGCTCACGACAGGAGTTTTTCTGCCTCAGTTTTGTCAGTATAGACAGAGATAGATCTGACCCACTTTTAGCATGGAACAGAACCTATACCCGCTTTTAGCATGGAACATAACCCATACCCATATTTAACATGCTAAAAGCTCAGAACTAAAAAGCCAACGAGACACCAGAAAAATCGCATGCGCTCGTTAAGGTCACACCGTCTTAACGACAGGAAATGCTCCATCACTGCCTATTTATCTGTAAATTGCGAATATAGTGAACGCAGGGAGAGGCCCTGGTAGATCTTAATGGCCCCTAAGGTTTCGAGAGATTGGCCGGAACAGGCCCCGGCGCGATATTCCTTTTCCGTTTCAGAAGGAGGGAAGAAGAGGTTCCCGTAGAAATGGAAAAGCTTGCACGAGCGCATTGAAATATCGGCAATTGTGTAAAGTGGCAAACATCGATAACGTTAATGATGGGCAGTTAGACGCGGCTGCCGCTTATCTCTCTTGCGCGGATGCGCAGCGAGAAAAAGCATCGGTGAAGATCGATGCATCGATGCAAGCAACCACGACCGGGGAACATATAAAATGCACGGGTTATTGTCGCCGGGACCCGAACAGACAGCTGCTCGTTAGTTGTTGCCAGCCGCGGAGGTGAACCAGTCGAACGTATTGCTATACTGGGTGGTTTCATGGGAACCGATTTTAGCAATTCACATGTCATGCGATTCTTCATTGTACATAAAAATATTGATGGCTTTCTTGATTCTAGAAACAACTAATAAGGGAACACGCTTCTGAAAGTCTGAATTTGTAAAATCATTTCAAAATGAAAGAGTCATACTCTGTAACTACACTTGCAACTCTACGTTATCGACATCATACGCGTGCTTGTGGTGTCACCTAACGGCTCCGCTCATCAGACGACGCGCGACACTTAGTATATACCAACATGACGGCAATCTTACTTATTGAAAATGTCTTAAAACCGTCAACTTTAAAGACGCATAACTTTTGAATCAACAAATTCCTAGCGTTGAAACTTGGATTTTTGGCATTTTCTCGTCAAAAGCTACAGGATAGTGTGAAAAGAAGTCCAAAATTTGTGGTCCCGTAAGGGGAAGTTTAACCCAGTCTTTTTATCGAAGTGGTTAAAATTCGCACTCACAGAGAAGAGAATTGAAAATGAACAGAATCATTTTCTTTGATTACAAAAAGGGGATTGTAATATAAAATGTAGTAGAAGAACGAACCACGCCTGGAAAGCTGGCACTGAATTATGCACAATTTCCTCACCTTGAACAAATATATCGACAAGAGCCCTCTATTCTCTCACCAACAAGCCAAAGGATGCACAATTTTCGCGACCCTACGACTCAGACTGTCCTTCCTGCATAATCTAAAGAAAGATCTCTTCTTTTATTCAAGCTCCTCGATCAGCAAACAGGAGACACTTTTAGACTCCGAAATCTACTTGAATATTCATCCAGCGTATCATCCCAGGTGGTATCCATCGAAAATCAATGAATGTCAAGTATTTTCGTCGTTTGTTCGTATATTTCTCGAAATAGTACAGACAGAATGAAAACGAATTAATTTGCAGATCTAATATCTACACAAATGTAAAGTTTGAAGTTTGTTAGTTGAATGATCTTCTGGGAAAAATGTTCTAAAGTCTCACGTTTTTCGTTGTGTTGGTAGGGAGCCGATCGAAGTAAAAGCATAGTTGCGGCCTAGAAACGCGTTCGTTAGGCGACTGTTTCTCCGTGAACGTTCGATTTGATCAACGAACCCAATGATCAACGAACAGCTCTCTCGATTCACGGGAAACCTAGCAAAATGCTCCAAGTTCGCGACCTTTGCGAGATATACTGCGGCTCGGTGTGGGACGAAGGGCGTGCCCCGCAGGATCAATGATTTATCTCCACGGTGAAGGTCACTCGCTCGTGGAAAATATCAGATGATAAGATACCTGGAGATCTATGGGTCCAACGAGCTCTCGCTACCTCGACATTTCTTGGGCTTTCGAAGGTCTCAGCGATCGGAGATTCGAGACTTTCACGACTTGGGAGCGTGCTGTCTCTGTGTCTGTGTAGTCTTCGATATTTGGCGAACTTCTCGGGCCGATAGAATACTAGAGAATCAATTTAACGTAGAAATAAATAAACTTGTGAATAGAATATTCTCATTTTTATAATTGGGTTGCGGATTTTACGAATTTATGAAAAACATCTGTTGGCGATCTGTTTGAACCAGTGGGAAGGTTGAAGGAGTTCAAGAACCACAAGCAACTATAAATTCTAATTAGGACCAGTTTCTAGGTCGAATCACTATGAATCAACCTACCAAATTCGAATAAGAAAAATTATGATACTAAAGGGTTAAAGATCTCACCAGGTTGGCAAAGACAAGCTGAAGAAAGGCCAAGAAGAGGTAGCAAGAGGACGATCTACGAGAGGAAATCAATCCGCAGTCGATAACTCGAGTGAATAGGGATTGACGAGAGAATTCCTGGCGAATGAGGATTGATGAGTGAGTTCCCAGGGAATAGGGATTGATGAGAGAGTTCGTATGGAATAGGGATTGATGAGCGTTCTCTGTTCGATCTAGACCCTCTGCAGGATCTAGAGCGTCGTCTTCGATCTTCGGTATCGCACTGTGATCCCAAATATGAATCGAACAGTTCAGAATCAATTTAAGTAACCTTTTTAAAAACTCAAGAGAAATATTAAAAATGTCGAAATGTTTCCTAATGATACTGACAGCCAAAGTTCAATGTGACGAGGGATATAAAAGAGTGTAGACTTGGAGCACAAGGCAGAAGTCACTTAAAGGCAGCGACAGTTTTCTTTGTAATATTTCAACAATTTTTCACAACTCTATTTGTTATTTAATTGTTTGTATCGAGCCGAGGACAATCGCTAATGATTTTCTATCTCCGCAACGAGTTTCGTTGAACAGGGAAGTTTAGACAACTTAGAGATTAAATAAATTTTTCAGATTTTCGCCCGATTCCTGCATTTCTGTGAACACACTCGAGACACCCGGCCAATTCGCTTTTCAATTAAAATCGAAAGGGAAACGGAGAGCCGGTCGGCGTCAATTGAATGTTCTCAGAGGCCGATCTCGAGGTGGAACGCGATGGTGGAACGATCTATCCGTCTCGTTAGGCGTTTTAACCTTTCAAATTAAAAGGGGGCGACAGAGCCGACGCGGCGCGCGGAGCACAGTCGATCGGGCAATCGTACCCGGCGATCATTAATTCCCGTGATCGGTATCGATCGGCTTCAATAGAGAAATTTTCATATCGTAATTATCATCGTTAGATTACCGGCCCGCCGCCGCCGGCCGCCAATTTAAATCGAACAACGCGCTCACTGTCTGCTACTAAATGATGTATTAACCGTTTGGACTACTTTCACCCGCGCTAACTCGCTCTCTGCCCGTGATTTACGACGGTTGCGTAACCTGCGATCATACTTTTTTTTTTTCTGCTCCGCATCCCAATCCGTTCTGTTCCTTGTTTTGACACGCGGATTCCATAGATCGTCCTCGGTGATGAAACTGATTGTGAGAGCAACAGTGATATCGTTATCAGCGATAATATTCAGTCGTATCCGATACCAAAGTGATCGGTAGGAAGTATATTAACGAATCTTTCATACAGCAATAAATGACCTTGAATGACCTTCGGAGACCAACATACTACGGATCAATGAATTCTTTTCGGAATGGGCTACATACCTTCCTGAACAACAATACGCAATATAGAGAATCGAAGGTCACCTTGAAATCCCGAATAATATTGGTACAAAAAAATTGCTACAACATGGCACTCGTTTGGCAAAAGGCTCTAATACCTGTTTCAGAAAAAATTCCCAAAATCCTCACGTTTTCATGTCGTTAACCGGGTACGGCTTCTCGAGATGAAAATCTCGTGGCAAGGGTTGAGTAGATTGGGTAATACGTCGGAACAGGGAGACTGGCGAAGGTGGAAGGTGGGTTTGATTTGCGGATGGAAGGTCTCTCGGACTGCCGGGCGAACCTGACAAACCTAGGTCTTCGACCCTACGGGCGCCACGGCGAGGAGTATACGGGGTTTTCTCTCTGTTGCGCGGCCGCTCGGGCTATGGCGTGCAGCCACTTTGCCACGACACAGCCATAAACATCTCTGAATGGAGACCACCCACCAGCCTGCACACTTCTCGGAACTGCACTCGCGCATTTCACAAGAACACCAAAGGCGCTCACCGGCGAAGCACTCCGCTTCCACTTTTGCGTAGCTCTCCGCCATTCGTACTCGAAAAACCTTCTCGGCCAGCCGTTCCGCGGGTGAATAGCAAGCCGAGAAACCTCGACGGTTATCGATTTTTCCCCCTTGTGTCGACCCGTCTCGCTATACCGATTCCCTGCTCCGACGGAACCGAGAAACACACCTCCTTCCTAGCACGCTCGTAACAACAGATCGCTCTTCTTTCGGATCGGCGGATTCTGCCCGCGAAATCTTATTTCATAAATGCGGTTTCTTTTCCCCTCCTATCGAGGAAATCATATCTCTCTCTCTCTCCACGTCTTCTCTTCTTCTGCCTGCCCCGGATAAATGGGATATAGATCCTTTGCTCCCTCGATCGCGAGAGCCTCGAACTCTCCGCGTTCTTAGGCCACTTTTCTGACGCGCCGCATTCTTCGCGCGAACGATGCCGGTTTTATAGAGACTCCGGCTTTTTATTTCGGCCGTGTGCTATTTTATATTGCATTATTACATTCGTTATTGCGGTAATAAGCCTTCGGAAGTGCAGAGGTGGTCACCGAGGACAATGACTCCTTCGGATAGTTTCCGTATGAAAATCCTGTGGAATATGGTGATCCCCTTTTACGGTTTTCTGGAGGCACTGGATTTCCAGAGTAGATTATGTTTGTTCGAATTTTAGTGCACGTACTTGGCTGAATGTTGAGATCGTCGTGTAATAGGTTCTTTGACACGTTGACTGTAAAAAGTGATTATATCGTGTTTGGTGTCATTTTAATTAGAAAAACGAGACGAGTCCGATGCTGAAAATTTCATACAAAACAAAGTCTGAAATTAGAAAAGTTGCAATATTCTGCCATGCTTGCATTCGTGTGAGTCTCACCGACACTAGACCCCTCGCTGGCTCGGTCGTCGAACGTGTTTACCGCTTGACTGGTTCCAAGGGGGACCCCGCAGTGGTGGGGATACAATTTTAACAGTTACGGTAGAGACCTTCGCGACAGTTACGGAGAGAATGCCGCAGCTAGCGATTTCGCCGAAGGTCGCTGCAGAATTTCGAGCATTGCCTGAACGGTTAATCGCTCGGATGGCTCCGGAGTCTGCGCGGCGTGGTTTCGATAACGATTCCGATCCGGACGGCCGGTTCTCGGTAACCATCCCGGATCGTAACACTCGGATCCACGAGGCAGCCTCGCCTGCTTTATGATCGGGGCTATCTCCTTCTCACTCTCGCCTTCGGGGAATAAGCTTTTCGATAGAACGAACAAACGGTGATCCTAGTCGACCGCTTTTTCATCGCGGCTGCGTATAAAATCCACGGGAACCCTCTTCTACAGCCCGAAACCGAGCACCTGCGTAACAGAGCGCGCGGTTCTCTGTCCGCGGAATCGGCCAAGGACCCTCCTGTTTTACGAGCAACCGCGAAATGTTTGTTTGTACTCTTCTCTTCTTTCCCTCTTCACTCTCGGCTAGCTACATTGTTTCTTTCTCCCTGCTGTACTTCTCTTTCGTGTCAGGTTGTTGCTCGAAATTTTTAAATAAAAATCCACTACCAAATTATTCAATACATTCTTTGAATACACAGGACGATCGGTAACAGGTGGTAGAACCAAAAAGGAGATGGTCAATATAAAAAAATAAGTTGATAGGAATAAAAATAAAACCGCGATATAAATATGCGGAAGGTCCTAGTTAATAATAAAAAATAAAGGGGGCAAGAAGAGATTCACAGAGCTTGTTTAGACTCTTGGATCTCGATGAATAAGAGATTCAAGAGTACTGATCAGAATTAATTCACTAGAAATTCGTAGTTCAAGAGAAAACTGTGGGGCAGCTTGCGTCGAATTAATCAATAAGAGGAATTTTTATCCCGGCAAAGGTATCCGAGAGAAGCAATCACTATCGCACTGGGAGCTTATGCGAGGCACCGAAAGGGCTCGGAATCGATCTCGGTGGAGCGTGCAACAATTAATCGGTGGAAAAATGGTGGCGTGGGCAGCAGGTAACGAAGGGAGACCGCGTCACGATCCTCGTATTTATCACGGCCGGGACGGCCGCGGCAAATAAATAATAAATTCAGCGGGGCCGCTCTCGCCGGGGACACATTGTACAACATTGTAGATTACGGTCCGTCCAGCTCCGCGAATTTATAATCCTGCAACGTTGAAATTGCCCGCGCTCAGGCGCGCTCACTCGCCTCAGCTCGGCTTCACTCTCGCGAGTTCCGTTACGAATGAATCCACCGCTGGTAGGATATATACGCGCACCTTAACCGCCTAACCGGCCGGTGTGCTAACCGGACCTGCAGGATTCGCGGGCTCTCGAGCACCGGCCATCGCATAATACACATGACGCTCGTATATCTCGTGTTACGCAATCCTCGTCCGGCTAGATTACACCGTTTCGCGGGCCCGCGGAGTTTATACGCGTCTAATCGCGCCGCGCGACGAACATCGATCCTCGCCGAGGAAAAACCGGGGCCCCCCGGGCGAATTGATGGGCCCGGCGAGCAGGGACGCGCTGCAATACACGCGGGCCCCATGCGATTTTCCGTGGGACCCTCCCATAGCGATCCCATCGAACCCCGCTTCGAGAACTTTTCATTCGAAACGCATAAATTCCATGGTAATTGTTGCCTGCACAAATGTGAACGGTACGGATTTTTCCAAGACAAACCGATGGGAATAGGTTTGATTAATTGGTGGAGGTTCATCGTCTGTCTGGAGGATTGTTTAACATTTTACAGGTACGGTGTACTTTTTATTTGAAACGATCCTCAGGTTTTATTGAGAATCGTTTCTACTGCGTGTTGTAAATATTGATTGCTTAGGAGATTTTAAATAATCGGTAATTAAATGTTATTAGGAGGTGAGCCTTTTTAATGAGGACGAATTATATTTTATTCTTGATATTACTCGAGAGTAATAATATTTCTAAGCATTAAACTCTCGTCTTTTTCTCGTATATTTTTAGATGGTGCCTATATTTTCCATAAAACAAGGTTATATGCTGGCAAGTTGAATATAAATTTTAGAAAATTTAAAATATAGATTAAAAAGCAATTATTTTTTCGATTGTTGAATTTATCTGTCGAGGTGCCCAAGGGATTGAGACGGCCCTAACCAAGAATCGCAAGTGTATCTCCTCTAGGTTTTCATTCGCCACGGCGGCTGTGAACATCTCCCGACGTGGAATCCGCTCAAACCAGAGACCCGTAATCTGAGATTCGGTGCCCTTACACGCTTCTAATCGCGTCGCACGCTGACCGCGAGCATCGATCCTCCTCCTCGCTTGAAAAATCGAGGTCCAGGTGAATCGATGAACCCTCTGGGAGCCGTTCAACGCTCGCCTCTCGAGAGGATAGTTCCGTGAAATATGGTGAAAATAATCGGTCTGATGATTCCTAATCCTCTGACGATTTTAGAGGCATCGTTACACGAAACTCGTGAGAGTCATCCTTATTACCGTGAAATTTGCGGTGTAAATGATACATGTTTCATGTTTCTATTTCTATCGTAGAAATACATAAGCTACGTCTACTTCTTTATATTTGTATTTCTCTTCGATCACCCAAGTGATTTTTTGATTATTTCAATCCTGTCTCGTCATATTACAATTATTCTATTTTCAAAGAAAACATTGACAAATTTAATTCCTCATCTGTTCATCTTATTAACTTGTTACTCTCGTGTGAATTTGACATAGGAACTCGTAGTCCCGGGTTCGAATCCCGCCGTCACCTCTGAGATTTTTCTCAAGTGATTCATACTGTAGCCGCCCAGGTGGTTCGGAACCCACCTTAATAAACTGTAGGTCCTATAGCTATAAGTTAGTTATAGATTATAGTTATAAGTTATAGTTATAAGGTATAGTTATAAGCTATATATAAGTCGTCGCTAATGACCAAAGTAGTCGATGCGACGTAAAAAAACACAATATAACTAACTAACTAAATAACTAACTCAATTTGACACAGTCATTTCAGGGCGAGGGTTTAAGAAATAAAAATTCTTGCAACATCATTCATAGTATCAATAAATTCTAAATCGTACTGTGGGTCTACTTTAGCTACCGATCTTTGAAAAAAAAAATCCACAGTGTTACCAGTGGCTCTGATCCTGCCTATAAGAACAAAAAATAGTGGAGGACTTAGCAGAAAAGGACACTCCATCGGTAACGATCGATACTAATTATCAATCAAACGTTCCGCAGAGATGAGGGGATCCTCTTTTCCCGAAGGATCACCCTGCCGATCACCGAGGGAATCTTATTCGCGTCCCGGCGAGCGAAAACAGCGGACGCATCCGCATTGCGGACCACGTTCCTCCGCGTTCCCCGTCGATCCCGAAGACGGATGCGTAGCGTGGCGTACGCTTCTCGTCGAGGCAGCAAGTGTAATAAAGCCCCGGCCAGCAGCAGCGGGAGGAGAACACAAGGAAACGCTTCTCTCTCTCTCTCTCTCTCTCTCTCTCTCTGTTGGTGTATACGTGCACACGCGGGGCCCGATGCAACCAATGCAACCGATGCAACCGATGCAGCCGAGAGCCGCGCGGAGAAACACGCTGGTCGGGAGAGTAATGCGCGCCAGTGCATAGTAGTAATAATAAAGTGGTAGTGGTTGGCACGTCACGGTCCAACAGGCCGATCAACCGTCCGTGAGCCGAGCCGGCTACTGGTCTCCGCCCACGCACAAATCTGCACGAACACACACAGGCCCCGGAGGGCCCCGCGAATCGGACACGAACCGAGACCCGAACACCGGGGAACGTCCGTGAACCGTTTCGCGAACGAGCTGCCAGGGACCTTTGGAAATTGATTCTCGGGACGCGTGCACCAGAACCCGCCGTGTGGGAATCGGATCTTCCTGGCCGAGGAGGACCGATGGGAATCGATCCTGAAGAGCCCTGGAAAGAGTGCGTTCAATTTTCTAAGAATCGGTCCTGAAGAGATCTGGAAAACGCATTCGAAAATCTGTTTTCAATCAGAATGGATGAGGGAGACTGTGGATCTTCGTGTAGAATAGAAATTTTCTGGGAATCGATCCTGAAGAGCCCCGGAAAGAGCGTGTAGAATTTTGCTGCCAAATATATGGTGCTATTTGAATCGGAGATTTTTCTTGAAGAGCTTGTACTCTATTGACAATAAAAAATATTTTAAAAGCGTTAGAAGAGCTGGTAATAGTAGTTTCTGATCTTAGAAGGCCCAGAAGAGGTTGTATGAAATCTTATAAATACCAGAAGAAGGTGTTAAAGCTATTTCGAAGGCAGAAAAAAATCCGAAAGACAATATTGAAACCTGTTAAGAATAGCTTTTTCGGCTAACGAAAATTTTGTTAGAAACTTGAAAAAGTTGGTAGTGGTCAGGTTCAACTAGAAGAGAATTTCCTCGAATAGCTTGTTCTACTGATCAGAAAAAATCTTGTATCAACCTAGAGGTAGTGATAGTCCACGGTTCTAGAGACCATAAGAAGCATATAATACATGTGCTTGGAGCCCGAAGAAATAGCTCGCAATTTCACAAGGAATCGCAAGAGATCATCACTCGAACGTAAGTACACCAGATAACTGAATATCCACGAGTTTGAAATGCCACGACTATCGCAGACCCTAAAATGATTTTTAGACCTCGGTCACTATGCCCGAAGTGTCCATAAAATAGCGCAGTACTCGGCTCGCACACAGAAGCTCGAAATGATCTAACGATACGACCCCAATGCAGACGACGATAGCGTATGATCGTGCAGATCAAGGTGGAACCGATTTGTAGAGAAGCTAAAGGTTCGAGAGAAGTTCACGACGATTGATTTATGGAGAGGTGAATACGAGGCATCCACCAGCGAGTCTAAGGACCCCAACGTTAACTATAGAGGATCTGCTAGATTGGTAATAGTACCCGAGATCTGTTATTGAGTTTTCCAAGGTTTACAACCCTCGCGTTTCCCATTCGGCTTACCAGTTTTCTATCTCGCTTTTTCCCCATCCCGTATTTGGATTCTATTTACCTCGCGTTTCTCCAGTTAGCTCCATCATTCAATCCGACTGGCAATTCTGAAGGTGCTGGTACTCGACACGGCTTCCTATTTACCAAGCGATCTTCGCAGCTGATTTCCTAGCTAGTTTCCACTATGAGGATTCCGATCTTCTTGTTTTAATCCTCTCGCAAACACTGCACTTCGTTGGCCAAGCAAACTCGGTTCCGGTTACTACCACTCGTTTCCCACGTACCCCTTGACCTTAATAAATTCAGGGTCATTAGGCAATCGTTACAAAAGTGGACAACGTATCCTGAAAGATCCTTGAATCTCTTCGAGGTACTTCTAGGCACTTCAAGGTACTCTTCAAGGTACTCTTCGGGGTACTCTTCGAGATCGGATTCGAGGAATGTGAAAATTTCCGTACCAACACGTCGGTCAATTGTTTATTGTTTCGTTCTGAAAGGAACCAATGGGCTTCAAATTAGCCGCGATCATCGTGAATGCCAATTACCGTGCAGGTAGAAGGTTGTTCGACAATTTCGCCAGAAACGTCTCCTATGCAACGCGAGGTGCATGTTACACATAGTGCACTCGCATTGGCGCAACACGCGAGAAGGAACCTTGCTTTATCCCGGCTACAGTGCTGTGGGCCTGTACCGCAATTCACGGTAATAGGCGAATCGAATTTCCGTCGATGTTTTATTCAATTATTGCCGAGATTTCCGAGAAGGTCCATCAGACGGAAGATTGTTAGGAATTCTGCTTTCGGTACCTTCTTTGGGCTCGGACACGTTGCTTCGATGCCTGATTTCCTTCGCTTGTGTGTTAAGCGCAATTTTGTTTTCAAATTTTTATTACGAAATCTGTGGTCTTACTTTGTATCTTATTGTATTTTATTGTCTTGTGACGCGTCCCGAATTTTTTCATTTGACTGAAGTTGCGAACAGTGTCTCGAATATTTTCATTGGTGTTTAAAATAATGGTTTATTAGTTAAAACTCATTAGACGTTTTAGTGTATTAGAATAAGGCATGAACGATAAAGTAGAAAGTTGTCCCATTACGCCACTGTCGTCGATGGCATAATGGCGGGCTATACATCGGGATTTCTACTTGTCTTTCTTCTCTTATTTGACACCGAGCTGCACACATTCTGAAGATTGTGGCATCCCACATGCGCTGGCAATTACCCTCGAATACTAACAATTTCGACGAAGAACCACAATCACGTAGAATCATGATCAAATTATGTTGTAAAAAATCTTGTTTGAGTTACTTCATGTAAGAAACTTTATACTTTAGGTCAAAATCAAAATCTACATTTAATATAAACATGCTCTTATTCTCTCTTTAATTTACACACTAATTTATTATTTGGTTGCTATAATATTGTATTAATCGTCTAATGATGAGGCTTGGGTCGGTGTTGACCCAGAGTCACAAACGCTCCATCGAAATTCGAACTTTTTAGTGCCCAATTGAAATAATTGTCTATTTGTATTTGATCATCCCATAAATGATTTTTCTTCCATATTTGAAAAAGTGAAATACAAAAACATGTTAACAATGTATCCCATATATTTCACCTAGACGTTTGTGATTTATCTCTGTGTATTTCATGTTTCGAAAGTGCGAATAAAAATTCGCATTGCTTACAGGATGAATTAATACTAAATCCAACAAGAAGATCAGCATTGCTCTCGCAGAAGTGGGTTCAAAAATGCCTAAAAGAACATCGCTGCGAAAAGCATCCGCCCAGCAAGCGTTAATCATCCGGTAACACTCCTTAACAACCATCGGTTCCCACGGAGATCATTTTCACACGCCAAAAATAAACCAATAATTTTCACTCGCGCAACAAGAATGCTTAGCAAGGTGAAAGAAACAGGATCACAGTAATAATGATGCAAAGTGCTCGGTAAGCAGTGTATCTACACACCGACAAAACGGAATGGCTCGCATATTGTCCATAAAATAATGATAAAAGGTGAAATAGCTGCGGATGGTACCGTTAGCGTGCAATTTCCCTATCGGCGATCTGGTTCGCTTATCGGTTCGAATTATTATTAGCGAGGGGTAATTCCTGGACAAGAGGAACAAGTGGAAACGAACCTGTATTTGTTCTCTAGCGGCAATGTCGGCTTCAGCAGGTTCCACTTTTCAACGGGGAATTTTTTCGTGGCCACGACTACGGTGCGGTGTGCAGAGCGCGATACCGTGTCTGACTAGTGGCCGATCTTTCCACTTGCGCGGACGCGTTTTTCCGATTTTTTACAGGGACTACTACCGTAGTAAACCGATTATAAAACGTGGCGTGTCGAGCAACAGAGGCGAGGCGTGTCCTCTTGGTGCATCTTGTACGCGATGGTATTTACCTGTTGAGAAGGGAGAGACGCGTGGGCGTGAAGGCCGATTCCGCGTGCTATTGAGATTCACGCTCCGATTCTGCTCGGAGCTTACAGAGTCGCATTTTGCAGTTGCGCAACGGTGCGACATTTTTTCTACCCCAGTACCGATCGCTGGGAATATTTATTTTAACGATAAATTACCTGGGTCGCTTGTTAGATTTGTTAAAATAAATTATTGAAATAAAAATTTTGCTATTGGAACCAAACAGAAATTTTTTGCTCCTTTAATGATTTTGGTAAGCCGACACAAATATATTGAAACTCTTAAATTCATCTAGTCTGTCTCTTTAAATTGTACCTACTCACTTTTATATTCATAAATTTCCTTAACTGTTTCGAAGATGGATTTTGGAGAATGAAATGTGGATAAATTGGTGGGATGAATTGTGATAAATTGGTGGGATGAATTGTGATAAATTTTTTATATTTTTACAGACATCCAGAATGTTTTAACGTGATAATAAAATGAAATAAAAATAAGATTAAGATATATCTAAATAGGTTGTTAACCCTCTGTGATAACTAAGTAGTTTTTACATATATCTCGCTCTATGAAAACAAATTTTGTCCGATCCACGCATTCATCAAATGGTCCATTTTCTAAGGTCTGTATTAATACCTGATCTGGGACTCAAAAATCGCAAGGGACAACCAATTAGCATCCACGTTTCCATAAATACAGTTTCCACAACGGTACTACCATCCCGAACAACTGTGATCCTAACACCTACGTCATTCTCCACGAAAAAAAGGCCTCTAAAATCGTAGGTGGCAGTTTCTCTGAAAAGATGGCACACCAATATTGCATCCTCCGCTTCCCATTCCTCTATTATTGTTCCTCCCGGTAGTCAGACCGAGTCGTCATTGTAAAATAGGCGAAAAAATCGCGCGTGACTCAAACACGACGAGACTCAAACGAAGAGAACGAACCTGGCGGACCAATGAACTATGCGAGGAGGCATCCTGGCTTCCAGCCAGAAAACACGTAGGCAGACAATGGAACAGAGAGTGCTCACCGGAGAGGGTAATGAGGCCCGTCTTTAATTTGCATCCAATGCGCGCAGCTGGCTCCGCCGATAAATATGCATGGATTCGG
Source organism: Lasioglossum lativentre (assembly GCA_916610255.1). Taxonomy (NCBI): domain Eukaryota; kingdom Metazoa; phylum Arthropoda; class Insecta; order Hymenoptera; family Halictidae; genus Lasioglossum; species Lasioglossum lativentre. The sequence continues at coordinate 9,512,950 of OU744356.1, read as the reverse complement.
CCACGATAGTGAAAACTACTTGTACTTGTTGCGACATCGATCATTCCTCGATCGACTACTGTGCGTCATGACGAGAACCGAAACCGATTAACTCGAATAATTAACTTCGCAAAAGGCTCGCGACATTTATCGATTATAATTGATGGCGCTCTCTTTCTCTTCATCATCGATACTATTTCAAAACGTTACATATTATTTGAAATTCTAACGCTCGTGCACTGATAATTTACAATTTTTCTAGCTGCAATATACGAATTGATTTAAAGTTAAGAGCTCGTGTAAACATTCCTCACGAAGAAACATATTTTTTCCTGAATAAATGAAATGTTTCCATTCATTGACCAGTGCTAAAGAGTTGAGCATCCAGGAATTCCGAGGCTCCCGACAGAAAATATTAATAATAATCCCTGAAAGCTTAATCTGGGAACTTGGGTCTCGGTCTTCTGCAGGTCCAATAAATTTTATACCGGCCATATTTTCGGATGGAGCGATTCATAGAGGATTGCCACGGGATTCCCATAAACTCGGCCTCTCGGTTCCGAGAGCAGTCAGTGCGTTTGATGTCGGGGACCCTTCAGAAAAACAGCTCATTCGATCTCCATTTGCCTGGGACAAGGAGGGTCGAGTCTTTAAGCCTTCATCCGGTATAGCGACACCATCAATTTGCTAAAGCTACAGAGAGGTGTCGCCCGTAAGACCGTTTTATCTGTTCGCCCATAAATCCGGGGTCGTTAACGAGTTAATTACTTCATCAGTCGATTAGGAACTATCGAATGGTGGAAGAGCACCGGCCGAGAGTCGTTCCGGTTGCCGAGCATGGGATGGAATAAGCGGGTCTAGATCGTGGGACACCGCGGAATCGACGTCTTCACTCGGCGCCGGAGGAAATCGTTGTCCGCGAGTACATGAAGAAAAAGAAACGAGAGATGAGGAGGTGGAGATGAAGAGAAGAGAAAGAGAGAGAGAGAGAGAGAGAGAGAGAAGCAGAAGAAGAAGAAGAAGAAGCCTCGCGACTAATTGCCCGTTCGGGAACCAGGGTTTCCTGCGCGCGGTAGCCCCTAACAGTACACCAACTTCCTGCTGCTATAACTGTATCCCGGTTGCAGAGATGGAATTGCTCGGGCCGAAGGATCGAAAGGATTTCCCGGAGACTAGGCTGGATGGAGGATAGAGGATCGAGATATGCGAGGGATTCGAGGGATCCGCGGACAAAGGAGCTGCCGGGGGATTCCAGAGGATTCCATCTACCGGCCATCTACCGCGAGGATTTCAACAAACTCCCCGAGAATCCCCGCGTTAAATCCGCACCGTGCCCCGCCGCACTCTGCGGATCGCGGAAAAATTCGCGAGACCTGCCAGCGCCAATCGGGCCGGCCATTTTTCTATTTTATTTCGACCTGGCCTGAGAGGATTAACCCTCGCACGAAATGCAAAATATTAGCCTCAGGGCCGGATGCAGTAGATCAAACGAATCCGTCATGTTAGAAGATGAAAGGTTCCTAGAATGAAAAAGGAAACAGGATGATGTGCACTTGGATCCTTTTAAAGTACAATATAAATTTACTGAGACGACTAAAGAAATGCTTTAGAAGAAGCTTTTAGGTTATGTTACTAATGAATGTTGTTGATTCAAGATTGAAACTGTTACTGTTATTGATCAAATCTATACCTTCCGAAGTTTAAAATCCGATTTTTAGGTTATGTTGCTGGTCGAGTGACTTGTTCGTTCAAGACTGAAATTGTTATTGCTAATTAAACAAATCCATCGATATCGCCCGAGGCTCTAAAAGAAGCTTTCAGATCATACTACACATCATACGACTTCAAGGTCAACATTGAAACGTTTTTACTTCTAATTAACCAAAAGTTATGTTACTTGTTAGACGACTTGTTGGTTCAGAATTGAAATTGTTACTGCAATTTGATAAATTCTAGTTTCACCAGCATTTTTCTCCGAACCAATTCGTCGGAATATGCGAAACGAATTCGCCGACCGTTTTAATCCAGGTACTCCACGCTCGCGTGTCACCTGCGGCTAGCCTAAGGCTCTCCTCTCCCGTGCGTGTGTGAGAGTGTTCGTGCGGCGGTGAACGCGTCAGCTGAAAATTACCAGGTGTCTCCCGATCGAAATACAGGGGAGAACCACGCCGTCGCGACGGTCGGTGGTTAATTAATTAAGCAGAAAATGGTGACCTTGGACGTCCTTTGAGCGAGGTGGAGAGCCGTCTTGTCTTGAACAAATTTTTTTGTTTATTGAGCACATTGGTGCAGCAATATTGCACAAAATTGTGATCAGAAAATCGGCAAAATCGAATTGGTTGCATTCAATTATGAATACTAAGAAAATTGTTCCATCCATTCTTGAAGAGAAGAATAAATTCACAGATGAACTATTCTACCACACAGGACATCGTATGGAAACAGAGACAAAATTATGCAATCACATTTGACAATATCTAAAAATGATCACGTGACAGATATATTTTTAAAACATTACTATATTATCGGTCGTATTATACATATAATATCCCATTTACAAAGATGCTTCTCCCAGACTGTTAATCCAAAAACTTGCATATCAGAGGATCTAATTTCTACAGCTTCACCATATGACGTAAATCTGCCTGCAATAAATATCCATCTACAGTTCAGCAAACGGTACATTTCGGTCACATCAGCTCCCACCCACAAATTCCCTTGCCTCATCCCGCCTCTCCAAAAAGTCGCTTATCAAAACAGGTTTGGCATAATCATGGTCTTATCATACGGAAGACCCGAAACGACGCGCTAGAATGTTGGCATCTCGTCCGATACCAGTTCCCGTTCATTCGCGATGATCGCTGGCTACCGGGCAGAGCGTCGACGGAAGAACAGCCTTGAAGATGAAGAAGGAAGGGAGGCATCGGCACACAGGATCGCAGGATGGTTAATCGTTCGCAACCAGGTTTCTCCCGGGAGTATTCGTAATTTTCGTAGTACGCGATCTCGAGTCGCGGGCGGCAAGGAAGAACACGTCGACGTGGACCAGGATCGGGAGGGATCCCCCTGCCAATCTTAACAGGAGAGAAGAAGGTGGCACACGAAGAGGGGGAACGAAAGGGGGCACCTGTGACCGGAAGCCACGGTTTGTTCAGCCGTTGAACCTGCTCTCGTTTAATTCCGTTCACGGAGCGGCTCCGAGGCAAACCAGGGCTATTATATCGCTGCACCGAGCGAGGATGACGTTATGTATCCCGAGGCTGTCCAGCTCCGCGATCCACCCGATCCAACGATCTACCGTTTCGTCCTTCTCTCGTTTACCGATTCTCTCATTATCCCCTGCACCTCTTCGTCGGTCCTCTGTTCCCCATTTCTCTCGCTCTCGAAACGCGGGACAGTATTTAACCCTCATCTGTCTCCAATTTTCGCGACTTACGTGATCCGCGAAAATAAAGAATGTGTTGCGAAAGCTTGATATTATTGGTAGATAATAGCTTTTTATTTAAAAAAAAATAAAAGTTGGAGTTTTACAATCAATAGCACAATATTTAAAAACAGAAACTGGTTGAATTTTCTTCAGACTATAAGATTAATATTCCATCGAAACTGCTGTGGGATTGCCTCAATGACAACCTCGCGTCATCAATTTCGCAACTTCCACCAGGAAACGCATCAAGCCCGCATCGAGCCTAACGAAAATTGCACACAGAAACCCTAAACGTCTGCATCCAGCACTTTCTCGAGAACATATGCAGATCATGCAGTCCGCCAGACCATAAATTATTCAAACAAGCCTCGATATTAAATCCGTCTGGTTTTGCGGTGGGCTTGAATGGTCGGTAGCAATTACAAGGACTCCTGGTTCGGCTAAGAAGAAGCTAACCGAGGAAAGCACGGAGTAGCGACTCTCCTTTGACTAGCAACAATAATTCGCTGGCGAGAAAGGGTCCGCTTCCTGGATAGCACAGGTGCGTTTCCTAGCCGCGGTTATGACGATCGACGACCGAGAGGCAGGGGCGATTAAGCGAATAAGGAGTCACGGCAATAGGGAAACACCTGCTCGCCTTTTATAACGGCCAGTAAAATGCTTCGTTAAAGGATCGACCCGGCTCGGATCCTGTAAATTTAACGATTTCGCCGGACAAAGTACGGTCTAACTGCCCCGTAACCGGTACGCCTTCCTTGTTGATTGCGGTAGCCGGGAAGGGGGGCTACGAAACAGGTAAACAGAGTGGGCTGAGGAGGACAGTAGCAGGAAGAGGGGGGACGTTCGACGTATCGCCTCCTTTGGCCAATAAACTAGCGGCGGGAAATTAATCTCATTGGAAAAGAACCATGCCCTCTATCTCTCTGTTTTTCTTCGGCTCCTCGACTCTCTCTCTCTCTCTCTCGCTCGCTCATTCTTGACGCGATTTTAGCAACCGTGGGTTTTTACGCGGGTTTACGAGGCGACAAAGTGCTCCTCGCGGCAAAAACTTGCACTTAACGAGAGGATTTGTAGTCCGAGGTTTGCCGGCGCGGTGGTAACCGATTAGGCGAGGAGGCCGGCCCGGGATATAGGATCGTTAATTTAATTTTATTCCGATCCTACTGATAATCCTGCGCGATCGAGGCCCGATCGCAATAAAGCTCCGCTTTCGAGCCCGATCGAGGCTCAATTCGATCAGCTCGATGTCCGTGAGCGATCGTTTCTATTCCCAGGAATCGATGAAACGCGATCGTCGTGTCATTTATCGGGGATTTATGTGCTATGAGCTTGCGTGGACTTCGACGATCGAGGTAGAGCGTGAAAGGTTCGCGAGAGTGCTAAGTCTCTTGAGCCATAGGAGATATATCGCTTGTGATCATTGAATTTGGACTACCCCGCATTTTCAACATACTTCGTCTTCATTATGTATTTAACTAGATTGTCTATGGGAGATTGTGTCTTTAGTTAAAAAGTTTCAAGTTCATTTCAGTATTCTTTGAATGGATTTCGAAATGAAAGTTTAGTAGTACAGCGAAGTTAAATTAAAGTCACATAAGAGAAGGTGCAAGTGATTCTACAGCTTTTAAGTGCCTCGCAGACAGTACATCTGTGATTACACAGGTTAATTGCGATCTCGGATATGACTGCAGAGATCCAATTATACAGAAGCAGCTTAGCAGAGGATTGTTATTTTTATCCCCCCCTATGTTGAAGAGTATACCAAAACTGGGTCGAGGAAGAACGCAGTTGAATCTCGAGATGATTTTAGATGAATTGTTGAGTGGTACTTACGAGTTAGAGGTAGAGCGTGCCGACGCGTCGCGGTGCCACCACGGTGACAGCCAGACGTGGTCCACATTTAGTCGGTGGCAGTGGAGCTGCTGTGGTTGGCGGCGGGGTTTCCGGTCTGGTACAACCTAATCCACTTCCGCCGCGTAGCTCCCATACTAGGTTCGTCAGTGAACGCGGTCTGCTCAGACGCCGCGATCTATATGGACATTTCATGAAACATTGGCGGCTACCTGTTCATTCTAAACGGATCATCTTCGATAAAGCTACTCTAGAAGCTAACCCTAGCAAGTGTTTCACAAAGGATTGACGGGAAGAATCAGGATGAAAATCTCTTATCAAGTCCAGATTTTAGATCAGACTGTTTCTAAATAGTCGAATAGGTAGACTTGAATTTTAACAATTCTTATAACCTGACCTAGACTGAATCTAGCAAGTGTTTGAAAGGGGAACTTCAGGAAGAACTAGGTTGAAGATCTCTCTCAAATACCGTTTTTCCGGCAGCTTAGCGCCAGCACCAGAGTCCCCCGACGTCCTCCCTCCAGAATGGCTAGAGTCCAGGGTCCCATCCAGCTCCATAGCCTGTTGCAGATTAGTCAAGCTCTTGTATCGAATATTAAAAAGTGGGGATCCTCCCTTGTAGCCGGGTGGCGTCTCCTTCAGCGGCGACGCGCTCTTCTGCCTCATCAATGGACGTCCTCTCTGAGTACCGCTATTCTTCACGTACAGCTTCGCTAACGGCGGTTTTTCAACCCTAGGCTGGGGTGCGTCTTTCACAGCGCGCCTTGTCCTCTTCTCCGCTTGAATCTTCTTGGTCGGGATGGTCTCGATAGGCGGTGGTTCGGGTCTGTCGTCCAACAACGGGGCAATCGTAACAGTGACCGGCGTGAGAGGTGGAGTGTTCCCTTGTGTAGCAGGCAGCGGACTTTCATAAGGAGACCTGACACTCTTCGGCAAGGGTGCAAATCCACGAACATAGTCATAAATCTGATCAATCTCGTCGTACTCCTCGGTACAAGCCGAAGGAGGAACACGATTCTCATCCCGGTATCCCGCGTGTCCCGAGGACGCCTGGTGTCCGTTGCTGTGGTAATGATGATGGTGATGATGGTGTCCGTTGTTGTTCCTGTGGTGACCTAGCGGCCCGTTGTCCGAGTTGGTGGACGACCGCCTGAGGAAGCCTGCTCCGCTTCTGGTCTGCCTGGAGGGCTTGCTTTCACCAAGACGACCATCCAGCACGTGTGCCCGGTCTGCTACGTCGGCTACGAGCCGGGACGCGCGTTCCACCAGCCTGGTGAACTCTTGCATAGACCTGAGGGCTTCTTCATTCCTCGCTTTGACCAGCTTGAGGGGCGCGGCGAGCGGAAGCGCGACCGCCGCGCCCTCTCTTTGAAGTGGCAGCGCGAAAACATGCTCCTCCTCGAAGGTAGACAGCAGCCTGAGCTCCGGGACGAACTGCGAGGAAGACTTCAGACCTCTGGGAGGCTGGCCGTGCACCAGTCGCACCGTCAAAGGCAGGCGCTTGCTGAGCAACGCCCGGGCTGTATGCACGCCGCTTATGTTGTCCTCGCGTGCCAAAGCGCTGAAGCGACCCCGCTGCTCCATGCCAAGAAGAACACTCTCGCCACGACAATCCACGCAGCGTAAAAATCGACCGCGACCAGGTAGGCTCACCTCACCTGCCGTCACGATCGTCTCGCCAGCCGCCAGAGTCCTCGTACCCTCCGGGACCACCATCCCCGTGTCGTCGTCCACCCTGCAGGCTATTCCGCGAACCGTCTCTCGAACCAATGCACCCTCTTCGGGACATCTTCGGCATAGCTCGCTAACAGACTCGATCCCTCGGACTGCTCGACCTTCTTCACTTAGGATCTCGAAGTACCCGGCGTAAGAGTCCGGGATTGCCAGTCGTGGACCAACACCGACCACTCGACGACCCTCTTTGATCTTCACTGCTTGTGCTACGATTTTACGACGGCGTCCTGCTGAGACCAACAACGCTGTGCTCTGCAAACTTGGTGCTGGTAAGGTTGGGACTCCTAGACCGCCGTATTGGCCTTTAGTGATCTTGATTACCGCGGGTAGGCGGTACTTGGAGACAAATTCCCGAAGGTATGTTGCTTCCTCGGCCCACCGGGCCGCTGCTACCACGATCTGACCATCCGTCGCGGCCATCGCGGCGCTACAACGCCGCACACCCTCGCGAGCACGGACCCGCACCCGGCCCGGACGTCACCCGTCACTGGGCCCGAGTGGGCCCCGACCCAAGATGATCGCTACTGGTGCTCCTGATGGGCGGGTGTCGCGCCTCTATGCTCCATCTGGAAATTGAAGCAAAAGGTTCTCTATTAGTTTGATTGGCAGTTGGTATTGAGGTGTTAGTTAAATCATCAAAGTTTGGTCCTCAAAAAAATAAAAAAAAATTGCAGTTGCACAACGAAAGTTCGTAGCAAAATGCTCGTAGTGAAGTTAATATATTTATTCATAGATTTATTCAATAACATATTTTCCATTCTGTTATTGAACAAGAATAAAAGAATACCAAGAAAAATGTTTCTTCTCATCACCGCCATGATCATCAAAAAAGATGTTAGCCAACATCAATCTAGAGAAACATTATAACATAGTTACGAAGACTGCAACATTCATTCTGAACATACGCCTCACACGAAAACCGCAATTTCTTTCGGTCGACGATCGGTGGACGATAAAATAACTTAGGTTGATCCAGTCATGAAATAAATGAAGGGGCTAAGGGTCCAATAATAAACAATCGAGGAAAGCGATAATTGCCGGCGCGAAACAATCGAGTAGTGGAGTAGTCGGTGGCAAGCGACCGCGATTTATATAATCGTCCGGACGATATCCGATACGGCGAGAGTGGCCGGAGGTAACACGGAAGCATCAGCTCGGTTAGAAAGATAGTTCTGGAGCAGGGCTGTTCCCAAGAGCCGCGTTACGGAATAACCGACGGAATTTCCGTGCCGATCGGCATAACCGTGAAGCAATTCGTCCGGGAGAATCGTTTAATGCGGGCCGCTGTGGAGAGCGTTGCAGAGCGTTGCAGAGCGTTGCAGAGAGGCGCGATGCTCGATGGCCGAGTCACGATCGTTACTTTCCTCCGACGTGATATACGCTTTAGAGAAATCCGAAACAATCGGCGGCACCGCCCATTTACGTAGACTTCGGGCACGGTGTACGCTCGTTAGGTAACCAGGCTTCGAGATACACGCCGCCACTAGGCTGATCCTCAACGAGAATCGTTTGGATACGCCGATGATGCGGACACCACATCAGGAAGTGAGTCCTGACTCAAACTCAATTTTATCAGCTGATCTCTGACCCGTGCGTTGCTACACTCGAGCAGAAAGCGGACCAAAAATCGGTCACCGATTTTTCCTTTTGCTGATGCAGGACTCACCGGGAAATAACGGGAAATGTTATTATAGAACACGTACCCTTAAAGAAAGTATTTCTTTAAAAAAGGAGTCGATTATTTCAGAAAGAAATGTCGAAAAATCATGCATTGTGCAGATAGTTAAATGGCTCCTCAAATAAAATGAAACCAAGCCAGGATTGTGCATGTAGCGGAGTAAAAAGCGAACGAGCGAGTCGAATCCATTGCACAGATGAGAGAGATGTCTCCTGGCTGTTGGGGATCCCGGTTCCCATCGCGCGGGGACGTTCCGGGCTGGATCGGGCCGGCTCGGGCCGGGCCCATCGTGTATCTGATACAGCCGCGATCCGTCTGTTCCCGTATCGCGTAATCGCCTTATCACGGGAACACGCACGCCGCGAAGGAACTTAACGGTTTCCTGCGTTCGATCAAAGCACCGTTCCCAGGGAAAAATTCCAATACAAATTTGCATCGAGCCGGCGCGCCGCTAGAATCCGCCGTGAAAGCCTATGTGTGTAGAAGGCCCCGGTCGAGGATCGCAGCACTGTGGAGGAGAAACGAGGTTGGAGGAGGACGAGGACGAAGAGGACGAAGAGGAGGATGGAGTACTAGGAGCGTGTAGGAGAATGCAGGACAGAGGAGGAGTGTGTCGAATAACTTCCTAGAGGCGCGCCTGTCACGACGCCCCGGGTCATTGGTCACCCCGGTGCTTATCTCGGGCCGGCTGCGGGCCATCTTGCAAGGCCCCTTTCAGACGGCTCGATTTTCACCGCGCGATTTCATTATCCCCCCGATATCCAGCCACGTTACACTCTGAATGGGCCTTTCACACGGCCGCGGCGATAAATTGCCCGGGGATCGTTAGAATGGGACGCACGGGATGGGGAGAACGGACTTCCGTGTGGGCCCGGGCCCAACGGGGACTCATCTCTGCCGATGATTCACCGGCCCTGGTGACGCGTCGCGTTTTTGTCATGCCTCCGGGTGGTAGGTGGCAGACGATCCGATGTGCAGATAGTTTGGGCCCGGGGACTGCCGATGATTTCATGAGGGATGTATTCTAATCACTCGCGTGGGCTTTGGTTACCCTTTCTGGGAACTGCTGGTCAAAGTTTCTTTTTTTTTTAGAGACGTTCACTGAACATTAGATTACTCTTTTGGAAGAAGTTCATTGGGCCCTATGTGGGCTATGTGGTACATAGACTTCATCGAGAGGTTGCTAAGCATATTTTAGAGTATCACTGATTAAAGCATTATTAAAAGGGTGGGTTTTTCATTTGACTAAAAAGAAAAATAAGGAAAAAGAAAGCAACGCTCTGGATTCTAGATATTCTCAAACAATTTTTCGATCGCATTCTCCGGGAGTGTACCATAAAATCAATACTGGGCGTGGCTTGATGGCCCTCGCTCCCTCCGGAGTCAATACAGTGCCCCACAGGGCACCCAGTCTACTCTTTCCGCACCCAGTGCACAATAAAACAGCACTCGGAGCTGTTAAAAAAATTGGGGAAGCATCGCGGCGCGGAACAATCTCCGCAGCTCGTCTCGATATCGTGGTGAGCAGCTATCGACGCGGTTCGATCCGGACGATATATGCACGAGCGACGCTGCACAGAGAAATAAGCCGCCCACGACTAGACGAACGTGTGTCGCAACGCACACGGCGTCTCTCTGTTTCTCCCCGGGGAGAGACTGCCACAACTCTCCCCCCATCCCCCTCCGTTCTCCCTCTCACTCTTATTCTCTCGTTATCTCTGTTTCTCTCTGTTGTTGCTCGCGTCGGTTGATTTATCGACATGCCCTCGAATTATATGCTGCAGCTCGAGGCAGCTTTCACCGTGGCTCTGTACACGGCTACCACGACGCCGACGTCTCTACGATCCTTTTGTTTCGTCGAGCCGATTTCGACACCGGCCACCGCCGCGATTGTCCTTGCCTCTCCTGCTTCCAACCCTCTCCTCTCACCCTGTTCTCCTTAGCTCGAGCTGATAATCGCGACGCGTATCGATACGCGTAACGACAACCGGGGCCTCTGACCCTCCTCTTTCTTCTCTCTCCTCTCTATCTGGCTGCCAGGGGCTGGTTGTGTCGCCTTTATCGCGACTGGAACGCTACTTCGCCCGGGAATGCGCCACCGTCTGCAAAAATCCCGGCGAACGCGATCCGATCGCGATCGAGGGAGGGACACACGCGCAGTGATTTACGCGAACGCGATCCTTGGTTAATCGGCCACTACACACACCCCTCTAACCTCTCTCAGAGTCTGTCTGCGCCCCGCCTGCTAGGAATCTGATCCTAAAAGTTTCTTGCCGAAGAAAGAAGTGCATTCTCATGCGCTTTAATCCCTTATAATACGATATATATTTTATTGTTACCGTGATTAGCACTTCTTTTTCGTTCATAATTTCTTAGAGGAACAAAGAATTTTATATTGCATATCTATGTAATTCTCCAATGACTATACAGGGTGTCCCGAAAATGTTGTACTTCCTTGAAGGGAGTGATTTCTGAGGTCATTCGAAGTAACTTTTTCCTTTGCGAAAATGTTCTGCGCCGCTTTGTTAAGGAGTTATTAACGAAAAGCGTGGACCAATCAGAGCGCGGCTACAGCTAAGTCGAGCGGTGATATTGGCCGTGCCGGAATACGTCCGCGGTAGCCGCGCTCTGATTGGTCCGCGTTTCTTCGTTGATAATTCGAAAACAAAGCGGCGGAGAACATTTTCGCAAAGGAGAAAGTTACTTCAAATCAGTTCGGAAATCCATTAAACAATTTCTCAACATAAAAAATTCCATACAATCATAGTGATTTACTAGAGTGGGTGGCAAAATATAATTTATGCAGCCCAGGGTTAAAATCGCATGCTCGGAGGCGAGGGTTAAAGCAGAACACCCTGTCCGCGCGATAATCAACGAAAGGGTGTCCTTCCACCTCTTGGCTCTGGAATACGTGACAAGTCGTTTGCACTCGACCTGTCGGGGCTTAATTAACCCTGGTGGCGTTCTCACGAAAAACTTGTCGTATCCGGCCGCCCCGCATCGGTTTCGCAATCCAATTTCGCGGTGTATTAATCTAATTACGGGTGGGCACGTATGCCGCAACTGTGACGTGAAACTATGCGAACGGTTTGCGAGCGTTAGGGCAGCAGCTACGTTTCGCAATCTCGCGGTTGCTGCTAGTTCTGTTGCTGCTGGTGCTGGTGCTGGTGCTGGTGCTGTTCAAGGAGCTTTGACCGGAGAGATAGACCCTGCCCCCTGTGTTCCGCCGAGCCACGTCGAGAGGAATCTAGATCGATATCTCGCGATGCTGCGCGACCGATAGCATGGCTGCACTATCGTGCCGCTAATGACTCAAGGACGCTCGGATCTAGGCCGATGTTGACACTCCTCATGCCTTCGACTGTCGACCCTTTAACCCTCGCACGTTGTTCAGGCAATTGGGACGGTTCTATTCTCGGAATTAAATTGGAATGCTGGTGATGTTCAATTCTGGTAAAGATCTCGTTCTTAGATCGTATACATGTACAGTGTGTATGCATTGTCGATGTTAAATTAGTTGATGGATTTCAGCAAGGAAAATTAGAATTGCCAGCGAAGGCCAAGTTATGAAGAGGTGGAAAAAATTTAGATTGATGATCATTTGGATTTTGAAAAAACTAGGATATTGTTTTCTAACCTTTTTTGGTACAGAATCTCCTTCTTTTTCTATTTAGTCAAATATTTTGAGAAACCTTCCTCTTCTTATTATATTTTTCTATAGAGCAGTATAGAATTGCATGAAATGATATGAAAGAATGAAAAATAGCCTAAAGTGGTACAAAACAGTACGAAAACTCACCCACTCGAATTTTCCTAAAAGTGGCCTAGCTCAGTCTCCGCGCGAAAGCGACCCAATTAAATCAGGAAAGTTCGAACAGGATGAAGTTAGACAGCAGGGGGTAGACTTCTCCAACTCAACATCAACCACAACCGAGCAACGTCTCAATTTCGACGCACGGAAACGCAGATACCTACAATTCATCTCTTCTCCCTGTCAGCTCCGCGTACTATCGGCGTACGTTCTTCGCGCAAAAAACAAGGATTCGCGACGCATTTCTCATTCGAGTCACGCGACACGCCATCACGATCCACATCGGCCAGGTGTCGGCCCGCTATCCCGGCCACTTCCATCAAACAGCGATGGCAAACGCATCGCCAGCGATCCGACTTATAAATCATTCGCAGGGCGACACGAAATTCCTGTCTCGTATCCGACCGTGTAGAAGGACGATCACCGGTTCATTAGTTTGACCAGTTATCGCAACAAACTGATGATCGGAAGGCTACATTGTGCGCACTGTTAGGATACCTCGCGATCTGAGACACCCTTTCGGGCTCATCTATCTTTGAGGCTGTCCGGCGCATTTATTCTTATCGTGAGATGCGTGTCTTCCGTTCGAATGGTCAGGGACGTATCTCTGTTTTTATGTTGCATAAAATGTTCTTGTTTCAATTCTTCACTTTTTAGCGATTAGTCAAATGACTTTTTTTTAAGAATAAGTAGAAATCATATTTAGAATTGTTGAATCGGAGTTTTGAAAACATATGCAAGATAATGTTTAATTACTATTTTCGTTATTTCAATATTCTGTAGTTCCACTTTTGAGGCACTTTATTCGTTCAAATTTTTTTATTAATTTATTACAGAGCTTATTAAATTTTTCGTTTTCTTAAAACAATATTACAGTATTTTTAAGGGTACATGGGACAGTAAAAACATTTTATTCGAGATCATTACTCTTTTATAATAATTTTTAGCTGACTGTTGGATGCAGCTTATTCTTTTAAAAAATGCATTATACAGGGTGTCCCAAAATTCTTTCAACTCCCTGAAATGAGCGGTTCCTGAGGTCATTCGAAGCGACATTTTCCTTTTCCAAAATGTACGCCGCGGCTTTGATTAGGAGTTATTAACGAAAAACACGGACCAATCAGAGCGCGACCTACACGCGTGTAGGCAAAGGTGGTCCGGCGCGCCAGCAGAGCCGAAATACAACGAAAGCCGTTCTGACCCATCGCGGTATATCGAAAATTACTGTACTGTTTACACTAGTGTTTTCATGACTGATACGTCACGATGTATTGATCAACGCGGATGGTTTCCGCGTATCTGAGATGACGAAAGTCCTCGTATCAAGGACTTACAGACCCAGACAACTGCTGGCGTAACGGACCATCTTTGTCAACACGCGTCTAGGTTGCGCTCTGATTGGTCCGTGTTTATCGTTAATAACTCCTAAACAAATGCGCAGCAGACATTTTGGAAAAGGAAAATTTTGCTTCGAATGACCTCAGGAACCGTCCATTTTTGGGGAGTTGAAGGAATTTTGGAACACCCTGTATCAAGAAAGTAATGCTTTGGAACATGTCTGAAATTCAGTTTGGTAGAACTACCGCTTTAGAAGATGTTTGAAATTCAATTTGGGTTGGGTAATACAATAGTTTCGAGGACGTTTGAAATTCAATTTGGAGCCAGCAGCATCGTGCAGTATTGCTGAAATGCACTTTGAAGATTCGTTGTTCTGTGGTGTAGTGGGCAACGCGGAGAAGTGCACCACCGCCAGTCGTAAATTATTTCATGGTTTCGCGTGCAGCCAGAGCGAGCGTCGCGCTTTCGTATTTTGCATACGTTCCGGCTAATAACATACAATTAGTCACCGGCAGAGCGGTTTTTACCGGTATCCAACTTGCGGCCCTTCGCTTTTCCTTTATCGAGAAAAGTGCATCCCTCGGCCGTCCTGTCCCGACCCACCTGCTCATTTCTGCTAATGCGACGTCCTGCCCGACGTGAAGAGACGTTCCCGAAGAAGAGCGCGTGGGTCGACGTCTCTGAAGAGATGGATCTAATGATCTATGCTCGCAGAAGTATGCATTTATTGCGTCAATTTCAAATTTACGCAGCTCGCGGGACCACTCGCCGCAGTATCGTTGATGATGCCCGTAATTAGGCCGCGCGATATGTTTCTGCATTTATAGCATTTCCTGATAAGTAAAATTGCAGTAAAGTCATCATTTTTCTAATGTTTAATGCGCCCCGTACACATGTATATATTTTTATGAACACCATAAAATCCTTAATGAAACGAATAAAATTATAACCACTCCGAGACCTTTCCACCAGTTTCCTCGAAATCTTATCTACCATTGGCAAAATTTTTAACCAGCATAGTATGATATAGAATGGTCTGGAATGGTATGAAATGGTAGAAAGCAGTGGAGAATGGTATAAAATTGTACCCAATATCTAGAAACACTGCGACTACGACCATTTGTAACAAATCGTTTCATTTACCAAAAGACCATGAAGTATAAAATTTAAATAATATATTCGACTTAAAACATGCAGTCTCAAACGAAAAAATAGCTCCCGAGAATCATTTAGCAACGCATTAGGGTCACGAGGAGAAATAGAACAGGGCGGAGAGTGAACATGAAAATGCATAAAATCTAGAAACACTGTGACTGCGCTGCAACTCGTTAGGAATAAATCGTTCCATTTGCGACCGAACGGATTTTTCCCGGTGCGGCTGCGGCAGCAGGTGAACAGTCTCGAAGTTAACGACCTGTCGTCGCTATCAGCGAGGCATTGATAGGCCAATAATTACAGAAGAGCACGGTGGAACTGTCCAGCGGACCGTGTTGAAGAAAGATTACGCGAAACGGGCGCCGGCTAACCGACTCCGGTAATGAGGTGTCTACCCTGAAAAGCGGACGTCGTCACGCGTCCCTTCGTCGAATGGATCCGAAAGCCAGCAGCGCAGCTACCTCCGAGAAGGTTGAGAACCCAGGGCCCTGGGATATGTATGATGGATGAGGATCGTTCTTGCGGGGTCGCCGAGGAAGTTATTACAGTCGACGAGAGGTGACGAGCACTGCCAGCAGCCGAAGCTAGTCAAAACCCGGAAAAAAGGCAGAATGTCGAGCACGCGGCCCCTTCTTCAAGCTCCCTCGAAAGCTGATTCTACCCCCATCCCTGGCCAAAGTAATTGGTTAATGAGCCCCGGCAATCTCGGGCCCGATCAACCCGACCGTTTTTCATCGGACTCATCGAAAGACGTTTCTTATTCCACGGGATTGATCCTCCAGTTTCATCTTCTTGGATCGGTTTTGCTAAAAGTTGGGGACCCTAGAGGAAAATGCCGTTTATTCGCAAGTCAACGCTGTGCGTTTGATTAACACTTTGAATACCGAACCAGCAGCAACCTCAAGTATCGTATACAATAACAATAAGTTATTTAATGATGTAAAAATTGAAAAGTTGATACTTATGATACCATGTAGTCCCTATATTTTCCAAATCTTGAACAAAGTCAGTACAATGAATATATCAGCGTCAAAATGCATTTTTAAATAAATCATCGGGTGACGCGACAGTCAACGTGTCAAAATGTCTTTCTAATCCAATTGACCGAGTAGAGTGCTTACGATTGAAAAGAGTTTACCGCGGAACATCGTGATGGATGCCACGAATTTGTAGAGGTCGTACCTCGAACTTGCGATTAATAAGGGAAGCCGAAAAAGGTGGTAGGGGTAGTAAAGATCCGGTAATTGGAGTGACGGTTGCGTGCAATTAAACGGAGCCAATGGCGGCAGTTTTTCGCGTGACCGAGCACCGACCGGGGACGTGTCCTTCTTAAGATTCCGCGGCGATCCCCGAAACGTCTCAATAATTGCTAATTGGAAGGTGGCACGAGTTTAAAAAGTGGTCGCACGTCGTCCATCACGAATCAGCCGACGTCTCGCAGCACCTGTCTCACATTCGAACCACCTCCTTCCTTCACCACATCGAGCAATCATCTGTACGTGTTCGTGGCAAATGCCTGACCCCGAAAAATTCATTCAGGCTCTCTCCAACCTGAATCGGGCGTTCCTTCATTTTTTTTAATCGTCTGGAACTTTGAATGAAAACTTCTTTGCAATATCTTAACCCATTTAGACCTATCATTATTGTATACAATGCAGTACCAATACACTACAATATATACACTATACAGTTCATTAAACATACAGAACAATATCGTATCAATACACTACAATATACAGTCTATAGTTAATTGAAAAAAATTAATTGCCGTACCCAGTGAAGTTTCATGTTATTTATTTAGCTTCGCGTGAAGTAGAAGGCGTAAAGAATATTCTATTCCAAGAAATTGTCAAAGAGTATCAATACACTACAAGATACAATTCATTAAACATACAGTATAATATAGTATCAATACAGTACAATATACAGTCTATAGTTCATTAAAAAAAAATGAATTGCCGTACCCAGTGAAGTTTCATGTTATTTATTTAGCTTCGCGTGAAGTAGAAGGCGTAAAGAATATTCTAATCCAAGAAATTGTCAAAGAGTATCAATACACTGCAATATATACACTATACAGTTCATTAAACATACAGTACAATACAGTATCAATACATTACAATATACAGGCTATAGTTCATTGAACAAAAATGAATTGCCGTACCCAGTGAAGTTTCATGTTATTTATTTAACTTCGCGTGAAGTAGAATATTCGGCGTGATGAATATTCTAATACTAGAAATTCTCAAAGAACATCAATCTCGCATTGAAATACGACGAGATTATCTTCAAGTGCTCCCCGTACTTTTACCGACAGCTTTAAATCAAAGTGAACGTCAGTCAAACATTCTTTCGGGGAAGACAGCGGTCGTCCTTTCTCCCAATTCATTCCATCACGTACTCGGCTAAAGGTCTCTCTCCTCTCTCTTCTCTTCAGGATCCTTTCAGCATCCACTATCTCCGTTCGCCCTCTTAGGTTCACGGAGCATCCTCTATCTCCCTGTTTTCTCTACGGTTCAGGGAGCATCATCTTTCTCCGTTTTCTCCACGGTCCATGGAGCTTCTTCTTCTCTCTCTCTCTCTCTGTCTCTCTCGAGCTGTTCGTCCTCTCCCCTTTCCCTTTCGTCCTGCCCCGTCACTGTCAATAAGTTATGTAGCGGCGCACGTGCGCGCTCGCTAATAGAAGTACAAAGCCCGGCTGGAAAGCCTAGTAGGAAAGCAGCTACCGTGCCAGCGGCGAGGCCTCGACGAGTGACCGCAGAATCATCGTTCCCCGGTACACGGACGCTGACAGCCTTTCCAATTGTGCAAGCCAGCCAGATGCAACCGTGGATCGATCGACCAGCCGGGAATTTAATGCCGTCGATTGTTAACGTCTGGTTAACACTACGATGGGACCGCTGGACGCGCGTGCCTCGATATTCCATCCAAAAGAAAATCGATCCTACCCTCCTCCTCGATTATCCTGTCACCGAAATGACTGACACGCTTTCCAACCCTTATACGAAGCATGGGCCTCATAAACGCAGAAACTCGATTAATCCTCCCAGGTCCGTCAAAAACGCATAAAATGTTCTTAGGTTGTTCTCATCCATGTTTTCGTTGAAAAATCTAACTTTCCAAAGAAATAATAAATCTTGGATATTTTATGTTTATTCGATGCATTATTTCGAATATTATTATTTAAAATAATTTACGGAATATTTTCGCGGATTCAATAAAAAATCTGTTCAATTGTCAGAGAATTAAATAATCCTTTCCTATACAATTTCATTCGCCTAATAGTTGCGTTTTATTGAGCTCAGCGCGGAGACTTCAACGCGTGGTTAGGCGAGGCGCTTAGGCGACTTCAACGTGCGGTTAGGCGAGGCGCTTAGGAGACTTCACCGCCGGGATAAGCGATGTTCCACGCTAGTTCGAGCGATTCTCTTTTCTTGAACACTACAATATCCACAGGGCACGAGAACTGACTATTTTAAATTTATACAGAACTTCGGCAATTTTTATTATGATTTGGGTCACTTTGAATCAGCATTCTGAAGATTTAAACATTTGAAACTCGTCAAAAGACTAATCTATCTAGTATTGTCGGTTTACCTTGATCCAGAAATTCATTAATAGCCAAGACAAGACCGCAGGGTGGGGGAGAGATTCGAGTGGTTGAAGAATATCGGTCTGAAGAAGTTTCGTCGGTGTCGTGGCCGCATTAAGGATGCGACGAGAGGATAGCCGACCCTTAACAGCTCCCCCTGTCACGCGTCAGCGCCTCGTTAAGCCGGCATTGATTTATCCCGACGCTTATTTCGAATGACACTGCATTAATATCCGCGGTTATTTCGCGCGGTAATTGCGCCCGCTAAGTCCGGCCAATAAATGGCTGCTTCCATTCCGCCGACAGGATGTATTTTACTGTCGGGATGCGGGGGACCGTGCCGCGGAAAGCGAGCGTACTTACGGGATTATTAGATCTCGGAAAAGAACAGAGCCATTTGCGCGAATCGCGATTTCATCGAAAGCGAATCGCCTGAGAATTAACGCCTCTTCACATGACACCACTTTATATTATACAACATTTTGTATAATAGCATTATTATAAGTCGATTGCGGATCTTTATGCAAAATAAAAAATGTTTACATTGATTGCAAGACACGGGTCGGAACGTTCCAGGTCGATTACTAGCATATTCGAAGGGGCCTTACGGCCCTGGAGCACGGGCCAGAGGTAAACGGGGCCAGGCGACCGTCGAAGGAGCGGGGCATTTCGCTTTCAAGCCTATTTCATAACAAAGCCGCAGCGTCGTCGTCAGAGCTCGGGCTCTGCGGTCGAGGCCCCAGAAAAAGACACAGACCACGGGGAGCAGAAAAAGGGGCCCGTTCTCGGGGACCGTGGTTCAACAACGCACAGTGAACCTCTGACACAGCTCGCGCCTTCGTCCCCCATTTTTTCACCGTTCTATTTCGTTCGCGTAATAATTTCCGTCTTTTTACGAACCCCCATAACACTCTGCACCCGTCAACTTCTATGCTAGCCAGGTCGTGTCACGGAGGTTATGGCATCCTGGTTTTTATTGCGTTGCTCGGTCGAGTCGCGTTTTTGCCATTTGCTGCACGTGCGATTGCTTATGAGCAAAGGGCGATGGGCTAACAATGAGCACTATTCATGTGCGCATAGTGAATTGCTACCATGTGCTATAGTGCTATGGTTTCGACCACCTTGGTTCGAGCTGTAGACCTATCCCTTTCAACCCACAATTATTGTTGGTTGATCCTTTGCTTTGATACATTGAGTTGGGCTTCGTGAATAAGAAATACAATCTGCTAAATATGTATCTTATTAATATTTTTTAATAAATTCTTATTGTATATATCAACATTCTTATGATTATTTAGCACTTCGTCTTGCTGGTACTTTATTTGAAATTCAACGTTGTGTAAGTCAAGTTTTTCTATAAATTTGTTTTCTTAAGCTACTTTAACAAAAAAATATCCGACGTAAAATTATACCGAAAAAAAATTTTATTGCACATAATATGACTGCACAAGCAACTACGAATAAAATCACAAAAAACGACAAAATGACATTGTAAATGTTACTTCACCTTTCAGTCGTCTAGAAGATGAATTTGATTTACGAAAAGGTGAATTTGATTTCCAAAACGGCGAATACGATTTTTAAAAGGTGAATGAGATCCGCAAAAGGGTGAATTATGTTGTTATGTGTATAGTTAAGCAGTATAGTAATATAAATTATGAGGTTTTATTATTGCAATGAATCAGTAGAATAAGATTAAAGAGCCCAGTCCAGCTAATCATTTTGGTCGAACAAATTGGACGAATCTAGAAGAAATCGATTTTTGCTTCCGCTTCGAGGCGATCCCCGATTCGTCGACCGGGTCGGGGTTTCCTGAGAAAAACGAGCGGGTCAGTTTCATGTAATTCGATTTCCTGGGGGGCTCGTTAGGACGACAATCGGCGAACGATTCGCTCGATCTTCCCGGAACGTAATCGTGTTTACTTCCGAGCATTCGAGCGAGACTGTCGGACGCTGGTCGCGTCGTCGCGCCGTTTAGATCGCAACTCGAGAGGAACGGGCCACAGCGTCTTCTTGTCGGTCCTTGGCTAGCCTTGTTCTCCGGCTTGTCTACTTTAGTCCTCGTTTTCTCTTAAATCGACGAAGAAAATGCTGCTCCGGCCTAGAGAAACGACGGAGAAACCTCACGAACCACCTAAAACGATCTAATCGCTAAATTGTCTCAGCAACGAGCCTAACAATCCTCAGCAGCATTTATCAAGCCATTTAATTTGCAAATCTTATACACTATTCAAATAATGTATTACTGTAAAATCTGCACACTTTATTTGGACAATCGATAAAAACTTAGCGGTACGAGCATTTTTTAATGGCAGTTCCATCTCATCAACTTCAACTTTCAGAGCGAAGATTTTGAGAACGAACAATTTTATTCAGAGAAACATGGAAATGTCTATGGCTCTCTAGTTTTTTATTTTTTTCATTGGTTCCCTTTATTCTAATAAAGCATAAGATAATATTCTATTAAATTCTAATGTTTGTGAACTGTAGATTGAGACTGTCTCAAAATACAGGTATATTTAAAACCTCTTCTATCTACCTATGTTAAAATAAATGCTAAGTTAGTACAACTGTGCTAACATTTACTAAATTCTCAGGCATGTCTATACTTCAATTACCTTGTACAAAATGGCAACGCGATCAGAGGGGTATCGAATGTTTTAAAATATTTAAAAAGTAGAGGCTTTCGCGAAGTAACCGCGGGAAAAGTGTTTTCCGAGTGTTCTCGCATGGCCGAGTTCGATCGGTGCCGCCCTGTGATTGTAATTGGACCGTTTAAAATAGAAGAAAAACGGCGGGGAATTGAGTTAGACCGCGGATTACAGTCCTGACAGTGGTAGCGTGACGGAGCCGGCCGACTTTGCGACCGATTTAATGGCGTATTAATGTTAATGCCGGCGGGATGAGAGCGAAGATGCAAATGACAGGCGGTGGCCAAGCTGTTTTCCGAGAAGCTGGCCTCGTAATGCGCGGATCGGCGAGCCGGGACCGGACAATTTCATTCAAATTGTTCCCGACCGGATTAGCTACTTTTCCTTGCGCCGGGGGTGCTGCATTATCGAGAGTGAAAATAATGAATAGGCCCCACAACACGGAACCGGACTGATACTGTGAAAATTAATGGTCAGGTGTACAAGATCCGAGGAGCATTACACACCGACGACTAATCGCTCCGCCGCTAACTTTGTCCGGGAGAATGTTCCAACTCCGCTCGCGTGCAAGATATATTTATAGCGTCCAGAGAGATTGAATAAAATCATTCCAAGATATCCGACCACACTTTTATATTCCCCAGAGAAGACTTCATTTGGCTTCCCAACCCATTTTGTTCTTTACTTTTTGGTTGTTTAATTTTGGGTTGCAGCTACCTCTGTAGCGATCATTCATAGGCGAAGGATTTTAAGTACGTCAGATGAATTAAAAAATTATAGACTGAACAAAATCGTCAGTAAAGGACCTTCACAGTTCTATGCTTGCAAATATTCATCAATTTGTCCAGAAGAAATTCCACATATCACATTTATTTGCAGAAGATCAACACAGCGTCTTCTGACAGAGTGGCTGTCACTCATTCTTCAAGATTTCGTAGCTGAAATATTACCATAACCAGCACGTTATATGTACTTTTAAATACGATGCTTGTATAAAGACGAAGTCCATTAATCTTTCTAGAAAAAAATTCCAAAAGTCACATTTATTTTCAGACGATCAGCGTCTTCTGAAAGGAGCTGTCACTAACTCATTTTTCAACACTTTGCAGCATGATAATTGCTACAACTATCACAATATATGTATGTACTTCGAAATAAGATGCTTGTCTAAAAAAAAAAAGTTCATTAATCTTTCCAGAAAAAGTGCAGTGTTTTTTGAGAAGGAAGCTGTTGCTCATTCTTCAAGATTCTTCAGCAAAGAAATTACCACAACCAGCACAATGTACGTGCATTTAAATAAACTGTTTGTCTAAAAAAAAGTAATTCATTAATTTTCTCCGAAAAAAATTCTACAAATCACATGTATCTTCAGACGATCACCGTCTTCTGAAAGAGTGGCCGTCACTCGTTCATTTTTTCAGGATTTCCTAGCAGAAAAATTACAACACACTAGCACGATATATGTACTTTTTAATAAACTACTTGTCTGAAACAGACATCCACAACGTTCCCCAGAAAAAATTCCAAAGGTCACGTTTATTTTCAGACGATCAGCACTGTTCTCGCTAGTTTTTCAATATTTTACAGCAAAAAGTATTAGCACACCTAGCACGATGTATAAACATTTAAACAAAAATAAAAAATTCTTAAAGATTTCATTTAAGATTGTCTAATCAATCTAGGCACTTGTTAGTCGATCTCGACTTAGACGCTCGACGGATCGTGACAAGAAATCGGAGAGGTGAAACGCGTGCCGATCGTGATCCAAGGATCGAACAGATCAATCTTCAGGGACTCGAACCAGTCCAAAAGAAGACGAAGACCGATGCGAAAAAGGAATCGCGGTTTCCTGCTACCGTTCCCGACTCGTTTCTCCGGCTTCCTCTCTTGCCGCGGCGATCCTGTCTATATTAAGAGCCGCGGATGAAGGGGCCCGCAACTAAGTGGATTGCTGCATCTACATTGCAGATGTTTTCACGTTCGCACCGCCTCTTAATTGCGGACACTCATCGGCTGCCTTCCACCGTGAAGTCGGGCCCGCGAACACACCGCCGAAGTACGGTGTCGTGTTGCTGGTTCTACCATTTAGCATTGCAACTCTGCTATCTGCTTCGGAAGACGGCGTTAAGTGAAGACGTTCCGTCGCTGTCCCGATACCAAACGAGATATACGGGAAGAGGAAAGGGGGCTGTGTCTTCCTCATGGGAATCAATTTTCAGATTCCTGTTGCTACGCGCGCTATCTGTGCGCAACAGTTTTCGTTTCTTGTAAAACCAACTTCTTAAAGCGGGTATCATGCGTTATCTCTTCGGAACTTTTCCCCTTTTTTGGAGCAAACTGCCTGCCTAACTTGTTGGCTACTTGTCGGATGCGGATGGTACAATTACGGAGCATTGTGCAAGGTATACACATAAAATGTAGGTAATTAGAAAAATATTCTATAGGAATTGGGAAAAATTTATTTATAAATTGTAACATTGTGAAAATTGGTTGGGACCAATTCTTCCAAAAATTGTTATCTTATCTGATATTCTGAAACGTAAGAATAATGTGAACCTTTAAAAAGTGTTCGAAATTTTATGAACAGTGATTTTGCACAGTAAGGAAATTCATATCAATACAGTCACAGTAGGGAAATTCATTTAATACAATTTTTCTAGCATCTTATAGGAGAATACTTCTTATTTAACACGTTTACTACATATCTGATACGTTCATTCAAATGACACTACACACGATAGAATTTGAACTGTATTTAGGCCTGGGCAATTGGTGCTCCGAGTGTCCATGACGTAGAATCGGCTAGGACAGGACCGGACAGGACTCGCACTAGCCGGCCGGATGGGTCGAGAGTCGATGACGTAGAATCGGTTAGGACACGTCGGGGCAGGACTCGTGCTGGCCGGCTTGGCCGGGTGGGTCGAGAGTCGATGACGTAGAACAGCTTCCCCCACTCTCGACCCATCCGGCCGGCCAGCACGAGTTCTGCCCCGACGTGTCCTAGCCGATTCTACGTCATCGACTCTCGACCCATCCGGCCGGCTAGTGCGAGTCCTGCCCGGTCCTGTCCTAGCCGATCTACGTCATCGACTCTCGGAGCACTAGTTGCCCAAGCCTGGCTTAATTGACGGTGTGCAGTAATTTTTCAGCCCCATGGTCCGTGTTTACACGCGGTGTTCAGATTTAAATTAATTTTAGTTACAGTGTACTCATCTTGTAGTGTTCTCGTATAAATTGAATTTGATTACGTCCTAACAAAACTAATGAATAAAATAAATAATCTGAATTGTGGAAAATGGTACAACTCGATTCAACAAATTCCTGTGACCTTGTGAAAATTTTGTAAGGTGCTATTTTATCAATGAACGTATTGAAAATTCATTTTTTGCTGTATGGTTTCGGTGAATGGAATGTCAGTATAATTTTTAAGGTTTCGAGTGAAGAAAACACTTTGTGGAAGCGAATGCTTGTGCGGCACAGAAGATTCTACGGTGGATCGTACCGTTTTGACGATCGAACGTCTCGGCCAGAGCCGATATCATCGCTCGTTCGACTACATCCGATCTACGAAGCTAGTTTATTTACCGGCTTTCCCACGAACAGAAGGAAGGAAGAGACCCTGCTTCGTTTCGCTAGACATTGTTGCGCGATCCATGAGAAGTATTAGGATGGTGGGAAATATATGGCCGACTCATACGAGGGCCGACCACCATGGTAGCCGGTTCTCCTAATTGTTTTTCATTTAATATTTAACTTCGAACCTCTACGTTCCTCACGACAAAAATTCTCCGAGTTTATATTTATGAACGTATATCTATTCTGTTCATACAGGGTGTTCATGATCGGACGACCGTTTTCCTTACATTACAACGCAAGCATTACAAACAGATGAAAGACAAAAATAAAGTGGTATTTTTTATAACAATTATTTTATATACACTCGTCTTTCTGAACGATTTCAGAAAATATTGCAAATGTAACAAATTAATAACCTGTATTTGTTATAAAAAGATCGATGAAACATTTCCGGGTTCAACAAATCTTCTGGGTTGCGGAGACAAAAAACATGGGTAAAATATATATTGTTGCAGATTAAAAACGTGGGGTTAAAAACGTAAGGTTAAAACGAAGGATTAAAAACGTGGGATTAAATACGTAAGATTAAATAGATTAGGTTGAAAATGTAGGGTTGAAAAAGGATTGAAAACAAGGAGCGAAATGAACGAAGCCTCGAAAAACTGTGGCAGAAAGATGGAACGCGAGGTACGTTGGGGATCGAATTTATGAGGAATCGGTGTCTTCGGGTAGCCGACGGTCGATGTATTGTTATGAGCCAGAACGACGTTAATTGGCGGGACGAGGGTCCGCGATCATGCGATCGAAATTCACCGGGGGAGTCCACGAAAATTGCAAGGAGGCCGCCGCGTCCGCCGGGTTTGCCACTTATCTTCGATCGGGCCGAGTCTCATCTTGATTAAGAAGGCCCAATTGAATAAGATCGGCCGATCACGGAGAATCCACGAGGGAGAGGATCGCAAAAAACGAGCAGCTTCCTTGATGCCTTGATCAGCCAATTAAGCGGCGAATCGCCTTCGCTTTTGGCCCTTGCTACCCCAACCCTTTCCTTCTTGCACAGCGTCGCGGATTTCGTTGAAATGCTTTCGCAACAGAACGAATTCGGCTACTTCGTGCTAACCCTTTGCTGGCGAATGCCGCCCCTGTACTTGTAAAAAAATTCGGCCTCGAACGGGCCGCTCATTTGCCAAATCAATTACCTCCACGAAACAAACGGTGCAACAAAATTCATAAAACAATATACATTCTGAATTCAACGCTACGTTTGCGGTGCACTGAAACTGATTTTTACATAAAAAAAATATTTTACATTATAAATTTTATAAATAATATATTTTTATGTTTTTCAGAACTTTTCGCAATCTCGTAGAATGATCTACGTAAACAAGAATTTCATATTAAACGGTAAATAGAACAAACAAAATTATAGATGAAAGCTTAGGTGAACGTAAAATTTGTTTCATCATCCGTTTCTTCGTGATCTTCCATTTTCGATTAAAGTAAGCGTAAGCACTATAATGTTTAGAAACCGGCAGAAAATTTCAATTCAAATTGCTTACAGATGATTTGAAGCAGGCTGAACAAGATCCACGAATGCGAGTCGTTCATTTGCTCAAATAATTTAGGGAGGAAGCGTTTTATAAACGTTAAGTTAATATGTTGCAAGAAGTCATCTTCAGCAGAGATGTACTAAGAATCGTTTTCCAGATCCTGTTCCAGAGGCTCGATCTCTCGATCAGAGCTTTCATAAGACTCTTTATTCCGTCCAGTATCTGCGACTGGTGCTTTAAAGTACGCTACTTTATTTAAACATTATCGTAGCCCCGTGTGCACGAAGTCTGTGGGAATATCGAGATCGTGTCCGCTGCGGAGCAAGCTCGGTCGTCGTTTCTTTCATTCGATGCACTGTATCTCCCTAATTGGGTGCTAAATAATGTAATAAACTGGTTCAGTGAGTTCCGCGACTTACGCCCTTAATTATCGCGTGTAGCCGAAACGTTGTTTCCTCCTACCCTGAATCATTACCATTCTAGAACTATTATGAGGAGACCGTAGATTTTGTGCATTTTTAAGGAAAATACCACAGCAAATTTAAAACAGTAGGAGAACTAATACAATTAAAAAATACGTTACATAGTAATTGATGAGCTACTTTCAGTGCTGAGTCTCCAAAAAATTGGAGACTGAATTATTTACTAAATTACTCAATTTAAAAATAAATTGTTGGATTTTAATATATTATCAACCGACGATCATTCCATAATTTTTTAAAGTCTATGGCCCATGTCTAACTATTTTTCAACAGATCTCAATAACCTAATTTAATCATTTTGTTTGCGATTATTGTTAAAGCAGATTTTTAAGCTTCCTTATGGTATCCCCAAATTTTTCAATTGATCGTAAAAATAATTTTTGAAATTTAATTTAACTTTTGGCATAAATCGTGTTAAATATGTAAATACTTAACCACATAGCGATAAAATTTAAAAATAAAAATTTTGTACTTAATCGGACAACACACTTCCCAATTTTGATCCTTTATTAAATCTGATTTTATCAGTCAAAACGTGAAAATTAATAAAGAAATAAATTTTTTATTCGTTTCCTGTCGCTTGTAATCAATGCAGACAATTATTAATTCAGTGACCTGATTGAAATACCACAAGAGTTGTTCAGCACGACTCCATCCAAAATTGCAACGTCACTCGAGGTCCACAGTACAATCCAAGTCGGACTACATAAGTAGAAGCGGCGAACTCCCACAAACGAACCACAAGACAGTCACCCTCGAAGCCCGCACAATTTTAACTAGACCAGACACCCGAAAACGCTACACTGTAAGAACACTTCCCATTCCTCGACAACTGCAGCCCCATCCCCCCTCAACATCCGAGGCCTCGTATTTCACGCAACAGAAGGTCGGTCGGGGAGCCCGAAGAATGCGGATCAGGGTTGCGGAGCCCATCTCTCACCGAATCCCACGCCCACGCAGTCGAATCCGGACGAAGAACGCTGGGAGATGCTTCTACCAAGTGTTGGGTAGGCATTTGTAAAAGACTGGCCACTGTAAAATTGTTTACAACGGTTCAAACTGATGTTAGACTCACTTTTCACAGGAGACCCGACTGTTGAGAAGATTGGAACATTTCGAAGGAGCTTCAAAAGCGTTTCACATTGGCCGAGGGAATTTAGAGGACTTGAATTATTGTTAAGTATTTATAAAAATACCTTTCAGTAGAGGAGGTCCATTGATAAACGACTTAGTGGTCAATGACCTCGTTAGAAGAATGGGTTACGAAGTCAGGTATTAGCCTATATTAGTGAGCACAATTATTAATGAAATTCCAAAACTTGAATTATTTTATCATATTCAATAATGAAACCTTTACTATCGATGAGTCCTCAGAACAATGAACAGCTCATATACAGTGTGTCATGTAACTGGTGGTGCAACCCGGTAGGACCTGATTCTACTTGAAAAGATAAGTCGACAATGTAGAATAAAATTTTTTCATTCGAGGCATTGTTTTCGAGAAAATCGACTTTAAAATCCCACTCGGTACACATACAGCAGTCCTACTTGATATAACTTTCAGTGTGTCTTATTTTATACATTCAAGTAGCACAGGACGCACAGGTTATGCAAAATCCATTGAAAAACGAAGTCCACGTTAGAAACAGTCTGGGAAATTCAACGGATCGAACAAAGCGCACAAAGAGCCAGCCAGAGTCCACCCGGAGCAACCCTCAGAGGTCCCATCGCATTCGGAACGTCGAACGGGGCCGCCGAGTCCCATCCCCAGCGCCTAAAAATCACAGCTTCGGACGATTTCGAAGAAAATTAGTTTTCAGGTTGATATATACCTGGCTCGGTGGATTGACGGGTAGGCGAGTCGGTCGCGATCACGAGGATGTACATGAACGCGTAGGATCGCGTTGGGCCTCGCGACGAGACGTGTTCGGCTAAAGTCTAAACGGGTACGATCTCCCGCAGGATCTCTCCCGCTGTGGACGCTCGAGCGATGAAGAAAGAGAAGCAAAGGGCGAAGCGGAGGAAGGATAAAAGACAGAGAAAGAAAGAGAGGGAGGGAGTGAGAGAGACGAAGCCGTTGCCGGTGCCGGCGAGTGTGATGCCCGGCTAAATGTAAAACAAGAAGCACGAAGCCGGTCAGCGCGAATCTAAATATAACTACGACGCGGAGGCGCCCACCGCTCCTCCTATAAGAGCCCTGCTGGCGATCTTCCGCTGGCGCATAGCTGCTGCGATCTCGTGCACTCGAGCCACCTCTGCCCTCCGAACGAGGAGACCAGGACCGGGCCCAGAGCCCCCGCCAGCCGTGGGACCGACAGGGACCGACCGGGCCCGAGAGACTAGGCCCCTACCGAGTGGGGGGAATTCGGGAGGGGGCAGGGCTATCTCGCGAGGAGAGACGGCTGGATCGATGAACCGGGCCCGATCGACGCAGATACCGGCCCGTACCGAGCCACCGTCCATCGGATTTTTCGACGATCTGCACGCGCTACCGAGGAAATAATGCTACTCCCTGATCTACTTGAATTCGGCGTTTGCATCTGGTTCATTCTGCACGGTGTTTCGTAAATGGTGGGCAAAACTTTAGGAATAGATTCGTAATGCTTAGAGAAGACAAAAAAGTTATATTAATATTGGTCCGGAAATTATTAGTTTCTGTGAGTTATTAAAGTTTTTGTGCCAAAATTCTCGTCATATTGTCCGAGAGGACATTTTTTTTTCTCTACGTATTAGGAAACGATTCCTAAAGTTTTGCCCACCATTTACGAAACACCCTGCATAGTGAAGCCTATTAAGCCACTAACCACCAAATTTTTATTTCTACAATTTTGAATGGTTAATATTTATATATTCAAGACGATTTATCCCAAAAGTAAAAATTTAAAAAAATATCCTCATTTGCGGATAATGACACTTGTGCATGATCCCACGTGGGGATCATGAATTGAGACATTAAATAAAATAATTTAGTGTGGCTTCCATAAAACAAATCACGTTTTATCGAGCTTTTACTTAATTCCTCATTATGAGACAGCGAATTTTAACGCAAAATACAAATTTTCTATCCGAGTTGCAAGAAACTGGAGTGAAATATAAATTCTCTTTCTTTAAAGAAGGATCGGCAGTTCATCGATCGCGACCGTTCCCAGACCTCGCGAGGATCGCACCGCGATCGGTTGTTTGTCTTCCACGAGAGATAGATCGGCACCGATTTCCTCGATCATGGATCCCCGGGTTGGAATCAAGTTCCAGAATTGTTCGGCCCGCGTAGCACCGTGTAATTGCGAGCGTTGCACGATATACACTTGCACCGCCGGTAGCGATGCATCCTGACCGGACCCGATTTTTCCCTATTACCCATTGCATCCTGCAGCCGCTTAACGGGTTATTAGCTCCGATTAGTGGCTATTAATTTTGTTGCGCGATAATCGTTTCCAGGCTGTGGGCAGGAGTTCGCGCGACCCCTCTGCCATATTGAATTAGTCCCCGCTACTTTTATCGGACCGTACGAAGATTAATTCCTCGGATAACCGGCTATACTAATACCTATAACTTCTATACGCAACGCGATCGTTCAGATGTTCCTAGTTACCGACGGTAACAATCGCCGAAACTATAGAGTTGGGTTAGGTGGAGAACCCTGTAAGGATGGGGTGGAAATCGTTGTACAACCGAACAGGGGGTGATTCTACGTGTAAAAATAAATCGGAAAAAAGGAATAACATTTTTCCGTTTGACGCTCCGTTTTCGAAAATATTTAACCGGAGTCGGACATTCTACCCCCACCCATTTTCCCAATATTCAATGTTCCTTTTATCAGGAACTGCAAGCGATATCTTTAAATTTTTTTTTGAAAACGAAGCTTCCGATGAAAAAATTTTTTTCTATATTTTTTCCATATTCGTTTATGAGGAATCACCTGGTGCCCTCTTGTACATGTTATTCGGCCGTACACTGTATAGTTTTGTCTATCGATGCAATTGCGACAGGATCAGAAGTCCTGAGGATACGTACGCGCTTGCCTAAGGAGCCTATTTTACGATCGAATCGATTATACACGGCTCTGCACGTGGGTAACTCCGCCGACGAACGTGTGTCAAGGACTTCCACGGGCTGGATGCTGCTCGCGGATTTAGTTACGGGTCGCTGTTGCCTCCCAGGATCCGCAACCTTAATCCTTTAACCCGGGAATCCTTGAACGTTCGACGCGAAGCTCCCTGCGAACGCGCGCTGACAAGTGCTCTACGATTTTTCCCGTTTGCCCTCCGCCTCAACCCACAACTTTGGATCCCGGATAGTAATCGGTAGACAGCGGATCTTCATGGAAAATAAAAATTTTCTACCTGAATCGCCACACACTGTGAAATATTTTCTTCCTTAATATGTTTAATAGGTTAAAAATAATGTAACAGTATTTTTCGTCTAATGTTTTTACTGGTTTAAATTACACCTACTCGTTTTTGTCAAGAATGCGTAAAATCCGCATCAATCTTTTTTCACATATTTTCACATGTGTTTTCAGAACATATATAACTCGTTTTATAATTTTCATTTATGAAAAATTACACATATACCAATAAATATGTATGTAAAATCCCAATGCAAAAGATTAAAAAAAAAAATTGTAACGATCTTGAAAACTGGAATACCCGTACAAGTTGCGAAAATGATGCAGGTACGACGGTAAATAATTATTCATTCGCGTCAGTGTTCCACACACGATAGTCGTATAGCGTTTAGTTGCGAGAATGATGCACGCACGGAGGTAAATAATCAAATTTTTCGAGGCATGTCCGAAGGAAGAGACGGCGCACGTTTCCGTTGTTGTTTATTCGTGTCAGTGAACCCCGGCGATTGGGTCCGCGGCCCTTTGTTTCAGCCCCCGGAGGGGTTCACGCTACTCAGTAACCCGCCGTTGCCGGTGTTGCACGACGAGAATGTAGCCGCATTGTAGCCGCATTGTAGCCGCATTGTAGCGAACAACAACAACGGGCCGTAACTAAATCCGCCGTCAGTTCCATCCGTGGAAGTCCTTGGAGGCTTTGCGCGCGCGCGCCTGACACACGTACCCGTTCGAGTACTACCCTGCGTGGATAATCGATTCGATCGTAAACTCTGCATGTTCCCCATATAAAATGATACTCGGCGACGTTTGAAAAAAAAACATTTTCGTTTCTGCGAATTAAATGGACCATACGATAATTAAAAAAAAAATAAAGTTTCACACCTTATTCGATTTTGAATATCCTGTATAGTACAATCACTCGTTATTGTTCAGAATAAAATACGAATATGTCTGGAGGGCGTACACTTTGAAAATTTTTAGGTAACAAATCCTGTCGAGCACTACCTCGGGGCAAAACGACGTGCACGCTGGATTACTTTAGATAATCACACGGATTAATTGCAATCGGTTGGATCGCGAGTCCGAGGTGGACAGCAATTTCGTGCACAGGCTGCTTATCAACAGTTTCTTTCTTTCGCCGTCTTGGTCTTTTCCGCGCGCGCGCGCGCGCGCGAGCACGGTGCCGGTTCGCTGGCAAATTGCGGTGCCCGGGAGAAAAACAGCGGTGGACGGGTTAAATAACGAGTTAAATAACCGAGATCCCCGCGAAGATCAGCCGGCAGAACCAGTTAAAATCGTACGATCAGCGTAAACTGGAAAGGGACAGGTGTGTGCGCGTAGGTACGCGACTTGTCTTCATAAATACAAATCGTTATAAATCGTTTCGCGGTGGCTGGTTCGCGCGAACGAGTAAGCGAAGTGTACTGTCCCTCTGCCATCCGCGGGAAAAAAGAATCGATAATTGCTTTCGACCGTGGCAGCCAATTATACCGGTGAAAAAATCGGCGGGTTCATCGCCGATATCTTAGAATTGGACACGGGACCTAGCCGTGTTTCCCGCGCCACCTGATAAATTATTTAAATCGTATATCGTCCGGCCGCGCCGCCAGGACGATCCTCCGGAGGGACAACCGGGGTTCGTGATCCCCCGTGGGCGTGGATCCCCTTTCTTTTATCAGATCTAGCCGGCAAGCCTCGAATCCTCCGCCGGATTTACCGGCGAGCGAAAATCGTCTTCGGGAACCGAAGAATCAACGCTGATATCGAGCAATTCAGCGTTTGATTCGGAACCGTCTGGCGCAGGCACGGGCAACTTTTTCCCCGCTGTCGCATCACGACTCCCACTACCAGTATACCGGTCCCCCCACCATCAACTATTTCATATTGCCCCTACCGTGCGTTGCCTCGCGTGACTGCGCTCCTAGTCTCCCCAACCTCCTCCTACACTCTACAGGAGTATGGTGGGGAGGACCCAGGAGTAGATAGAAGAGTCGTCTGCGGCTCGCGAGCCGCACGTTGCCCAGACCTGGTCTACGGTAAAAGACCCATTTACATTCATCTACCCAATTACTGGGATCCTAAACTCTTTCAAATAAAAAATAAACGTTATGAAGTTATACACAAAATTAATGATATAATTATCAAAAGCTATATAATAAAATATAGGTAATGGACAATATAAAGATCATAGGAAAATAATATCGAACATAATTTAACGATTCGTTAAGTAATTTTTAATTGAATATCAGAAACGTCGCATACTGAAATCGAACTAATACTACTCTGAAAAAATGTTCTCATAGCACTAAAAACGAGTCGAATAATTCATTCCCAGTCAGTCCAGTTCCCACCTAAATCATGTCTCCAAGTACAATCCCAAAAAATGGTGACGGATTCGCACAGTCAGCGTCGTTGACCTCTCCAGCGCACGCCTAAGTTCACGACCCAGCACTGTCAACGCGTCGGCTCCTTTCCCATCGGTTTTTTTCTATGTTTAATGGAAACTCGTCCGAAGACTCCTCCCGGTACAGTTAGACGGCTGCTGCATATTTAAGCAGCAATATTTTTGCCCGCGTTCCTAGTCTTCTTTCCTTTAACGGTGACGCATTCGTTACGGTACCACGTTGTTCTGCGCATTCTTATACGACTGCTAAGTATACGGTTCATGTGTAACGCGAACGGCGGCTCTTCGACGCCCTTGAACAATAAACCGCACACTTTTGCTGTTCGTCTTCTTTTCCCTCCACCACCACCACCGCCGCCGCCGCCGGTCTCTCTTTGTCCCTTGACCGACGATTTTCTTCGTTCCTTCGCCGTTTCTCCCGCTGTTCGCAAGTGTTTCGTGTTCTGCGACGTGCACCGCCGCGCCGCGCCGCTGAAAGAAGTTCTGCACCTGCTTTGGCAGGAAACATTTCCCTTAGCGGCACGACAGGATGTGTAAAATTAGCGAGGCGACGTATCGAACAGGTATCCGCGAGTTTCTGCGTGAAAATTCACGCCGCGTCTCGATCGCTTCTGAACGATTCCATCGATGTTTGCGGAGGCGGATTAAAGCGAACAAAGGTGGTATTCTTATTTTCTAGGCGATTTTTAGAATTTTTTTGAGGATGACTATTAAACCTATTGCATTGAGATTTTGCACACACATTTATTGGTACTTGAAGTACACGCGTGATATTTTTCAAGTAAAAATAATCAAAAGTACGCGAGTTATTTATTTGTTTATACAGTAGATATTCCGGTTCTCGGGGCCAGTCTTTCGGAAATTTTAAGATTTTTTCCATAGAAACTCTCGAACCTGTCCCATTGGGATTTTGCACACGTATTTACTGGCATTTGGAGTACTCGTGTGATTTTTTTCAAGTAAAAATAATCAAAATTACTTGTGTTATATATTTCTTTACAGATGCCTGAAGAGCCATTTGAGAGACTTCAAAAATTGCAGAAAAAATACTATGATTCATAAAAGAGTGATTTGGTAGAGAACGTACTAAAATACAAGATTATATACCAAACACAGTACGACAAATTAAAATATAAAACCAAAAAAAAAACATTCCGCACGCTTATTTTTGACGAAAAGGGTGACATGGTTAAAGTTTCTCTAATTAAAAATCGTCGTTGATATTGTTTGTTTACAGTGCAGAAGCAGCCTTATCGAAGATTTATTTCTACGATGCATGTATATGAGTGTGTATTTATTTAAGCGAAAAACATTGTTGAGGCAGGATTAATTACTGTCCCAGCCGCGAGGGCGATTGTTAGGCCAGCAAAGAATTTCTCCTCATTAAACAGAGTTCTTTACAATGAAAGAGGTAGAGCTCTCGTTGAATTCTCGCCGCTCTGAGCCGTCTTTAACAGTTAGATCGTAATTTACATAAGCACACGCGTTACGGACGAATGTAACTCGCGCTGCCAGTTATTTTGTATTAGAAATCCGCGTCGGGTAGCAAACAGCTCGGAGCAACAACAGCGCGGCTTTCTCTTTAAAACGTCAACTTTAGCGACTACTTTAAGTATTTATAGGGCAACATGGTCGGTAACCACTGGTTGTCGGGTTGTTTCGCTTCCGTAAGAAAGATACACTGCGAAAGAGTTATCCTTTTTCTGTGACCGATTGAACAATTGGCAGAGAAGGTGCTAAAAGCATGCCGGAAATCCAGGTGCGTCCACCTGTTGTGGAATTTGCGAGCTGTTTTTACTGGTTGTGTACGAACTTTTTGAAAATCGTTGAACGAAGTTCTTGTTACGCGATTTCCATAATATAACACGGTACGAATTAATCGCGTTACAGGAACGTTATACAGGGTTGGAATAATATTATTGGCGCACAGGTTCGATCAAATTCTACCCTATATATCGATCGAACTGTATATTGATCGAACCTGTGCGCCAATAATATTATTCCAAGTTTATTAAAACATTGACGATCAACAAAATAAAGAAAGTTATACAGGGTGTTTCGAAATTAAATGTCGCGGCCACTATAGCATGATTCTGCACATGATCGGTGGAGATCTGTTGACAAAAATGGTCCTCAAAATTGACCTTGACCCTTTTTTCGAGGTCAAACATTTTTTTTTATTACATCGTACAGTATTCGTCGCGACGAACAAAAGTCTCGAAGGAAGAATGGATCGCGAGTCAGCCGTTCTCTTAAAAAACAACTTTAAAGTTTCGTATCGTACCCTTTGACCATCGTAGGGTGAAATTAGCCCGAAACAGGGTGAGAAAACCTACCTCGGGGGAATCGTCCGAGGAATCCTGGTGGCGTTTAAACGCGGCCGCTTCCGACTCGGGCCGTTTTCGCGTTAATTTACACCGGCAATTACGTGGCAGTTGCGGAAAAGGCGAGCGCGACAGAAATTCGAGCGATGTGGCCGACGCCTCCTCCAATAAACCGATCCATGGGACGTGCCTCGTCCACTTCCCTGTTCGTTCGTCTTTTCCGTTCGTGGTCTACCAAGAGGAAAAAGACCGCGGAGAAACAGAGAAATCCCGCTGATTGGACCGGAGAGGACCTGCATGCGGTTCGACCTCGATAAGAACCGATCCTCCTTCAGCTATTAATTAAGGAGCACCGTAGCGATTATGGGGTGAGGCTTTCAGAGGAAGGGGATGTGAACAGAGGGAGGAGGGACTTAGATCCTCGTCACCCTATCCCCGAGAATTTCTAGATATTTCCCGCGCTCGATGAATTAATTGCTGATTCCTCGCGTACCCCCCTTTTGATCCCCATCCTTCGCTCCTTCTCTCTTTCTCTCTCTCTCTCTCTCGCTCGCTCTCTCTCTCTCTCTCTCTCTCTCTCTGGGGCTTTTTTGCGATTGTAATTCGCTTCCTACCGACGCTAGAAAAACCGTGCAGGCCTGCAATTAAAATCCTCCGACAGCCGGGGGCCTGGGTCGATGCACCTTTCCACGGGGGACCATGCCCGCCGGCGTAAAAACGATGGAAAACGCGGGTTTTGCCTACCGCCGCCGGATGCTACGCGCTTTCTTCGACGCGTTCTTGCTGTTTTCGCAGCGAGCAGGACCATTCTTGCTCGAACGAGGCGGATGGGTTGCTGGAACCGCTACAGGGAAGTCGAAACAATTTATTAACGCGTTAATCTTGCGCTTTGCGCTTCGAGTTTTCCTTCCATTGCGCTCCCGACGCTCCGCAACCAT
Source organism: Lasioglossum lativentre (assembly GCA_916610255.1). Lineage (NCBI taxonomy): Eukaryota > Metazoa > Arthropoda > Insecta > Hymenoptera > Halictidae > Lasioglossum > Lasioglossum lativentre. The sequence continues at coordinate 9,476,115 of OU744356.1, read as the reverse complement.
TTAAATGTTTCACTTAAAATTTACTTGAAAAATTATCAATGTTCACGAACATTTTCCAAAATGTTCTGCCTGTTATTCAAGGAAAAATGATTTTTTTATAAAGACGATTATTAATCTTGTTCTAAATAATTTCCTATCACCTGAGCTGTTTTATTTAAAACGTACTTTCAGAGAGTGTTCTTTACGTTTGAAATCTTGATTTTCTCGACTCATTCGATATGCAAAATGATTTGTCCAGCACCGTAATTAATGTCTTCATTGCATGACGTCAAAAGCTAATAACTTCATTTCCAATAAACTTCGTTGAACAAAGCTGTCGCTATTCATCGGAATCTTTGACTTTTAGACTCGTTCGGTATTCGAAATGACAGATTAGCTATCGGGAACTGATATTTATGTATTCATTGTTTTACTCTGAAAGTTCGTCGGACGAAACTGTCGCTTTTGAAACCATCAACGAACCAACAGGAATTCGGAACAGTTTAATCGGTACCGGAAAATATGGTTTATGCCTCATTGTGTGACTTCGGGGGACCGTAACTTCATTTCCAATAAACATCGTCGAACAAAGCTATCACCAGAGGAATCTATAACTCTTCGCCAACGTTCTCCGTGTAGTTTCATCCCACGATCATTAAAATCTCGGTTCTAAGAAGCGAAACTATGCACTCGCTTGAACTTTCCATTGTCTACACTCTAATTCGTATTTTCTTATTGCATCGGTTCGAACTGAACTGTTTCGCTATCGAGCGGGAAACTGGAAAACCAAAAAATCATTAGAAAATTTCATTCGAACGAAGTATACTCTCATTTGCTCGTACAAGTCCCATTGTAAAAAAATATATCGTCAAAACTCAAATTTCCTCAATCCTCAGCAATTTTAAGAGATTTTTTCTCACACATCAAGTGAAAAGATCATTCTAAAAAAAATACAAACCTCAATCTTCACTCAAACGGGCAAAAATATTTCCTCGCTTAAAATCAAGGAATTACATACTAGAAAAAATTATTGTAAGACCAAGTTCTATTCTTATGCTTTAACACACCATTTATTCAAAGATTCTGATTTTAATTGAAACCAAAAAGAACGTTCAGTACCTAATTTCAAGTGTGTCGAGGGTTCCCAAAATATGTCATCGCCGTTGTCCTAATTGAATCTGGAACAAGTTAGCCTGAATTTGCAGACAGCTTACCATCTGAAGCATGTGCTTGCGCTCGGGGTCACGTTCACACGAAACCCACTCGCGAGCATTATTAATACGCTAATTCTAATTAATATTAATGCCAGTCGTACCGTGGTAGCTTTCCGAATCGAAGCAACGTGTTTCCATCCACCGATACCAATGCAATGGCGCGGCAGCCCGAGGAACAAAGAAGCACACTTTCCCGTGAGAGTGACCGTCGAGAAACGCGTCCTTGAATTTCAATTTCTCGGTGCTCTCGTTCTAGAACGATTTCAATTTATAATTCGAATTCGATTCAAATGCTATCGTTGATCCGTGCTACGGCCCGTTCCTTATCCGATATGTGCAATCGGGCCATGGTAATTTTGATTCCACCTCGAAGACCTGACGCTAAGAAGCAATTACCGCGACGACGTTATCGAATGGTGGACCAAAGCCGAGAGATGGAATTAAAGCGGCCGCCGAAAATGCCGATCAGAATCCGCTCGGGGAATCTGGATTACCATAATTGCCTCTCCGGCGACCACAAAAAGAAAAGACACTGTGTGCGACCGCCTTCGACATCAGAAACTTTAAGATACCGTTCTTAGAATGATCTAAAATTGTGGTTTCGAACGATTTGTCGCTGAATAATTATTCATCAACGACTTTTTTGTAGTAATTAATACTAACAGCCCGTAGATCTTCAAATTGCCATTTTTATGGGCCATTTTATAAAAATCGAAAAAAGTCAAAATTCCTTTCACCGCATAAAAAGTGTTTCATAGTGGAAATAAAATAGAAATGGTTTAGCTGTTTATGCGTATAGTTCATTTTTACACTATGGCAAATGCATAAAGTTTTACGTTTCAGTAGTAATAGATTGCTATTAGCGTTACCGTAAAAACAACAGAAAAATTAAAGAACGAGTACCCATTATATTAAACAATTTTTAACTCATTAATCATGCTGCTTCGGGTCGTATTTGACCCGTTCATATTTCAATTTCTTCAGTACAAATGCAAGTGCATCGCTACGATCCTGAACGAGAGCCTCGTGGCTGGAACTAACGATCAAAAATAATATAATAATATTCCTATCCTCTCCTCTGTCTTCAAGATGTCAAACGAGTGTGCGATATGACAATGTGTTAGGACAGACGATTCCCGATGTCTCGGATGCAGCTTGGTTCCGTTGAATCGTGTGCATCGACAGTGTCCGGTGCATTTTCACGCGACGCGACGTGTACTTCCGGTGTCTGTAGTCGATCGACCGGTGGACTTGGTCGACGATCGTTAATGCAAAGCGAATCGCGAGCCGGAACACGCGAGTTGTCGCCCAACGATGAGGACAACGATGAGGACTTAGAGGACGGGCTCGGGCAATGAGCGACGCTGTCACGTCGCGTCGTCGAAGATAACGGGCCCACCTGGCCAAATAGGCCTGTGCATCCTCGCCATGCGCTCTCGGATCGATAACGCGCGCGAGAGAGCCGTTTCGAGCGAGACGTCGATCCATATTCCATCGATGCTCGTTCCCCGATGGAAACGTTTGTTTTGCGCCCGTAACGAGACGCATCGTTACCGGGCACCACTAGGGAGGAAACGGAACCCTCCAACGGGACTTTATGCAGAGGATTTTCTGGAGAAACGGTGAATCGGGAGCCGAGAGCCTCGTAGATCAACCGGTCGCTTTTATAGTCCGTTTAGCGCGCGGACAATGGGCCCGAGACACTTCTGCGGAAACCGGGGACTACGAGGAAACTATCGGACACTGCACGTTAGAAGTGGATCGTGCATCTTCAGGTAATAGAAAAATTGTTTGTATCGATTATGGGAAACAGAAGCTATATAATTAATGGCACACACTTTAAATCAGAATAACGTTTTAATAAATGGACCACACAACTTTAGCTTTTCTGCCATGTTACGTGGAGCAGTTGATATGTATGTATACAGAGTGTTCAGCTTAAAACCTAAATATCTCCTCTATCTTTGAAAATAGAAAAAATGTTTCTGACGTAATAGAAATGGTTTCAAAAGACGAATCAGATTTTTATAAATTGTAATTTTTTAATCGTTTCTTCAAGGTCACTCGTGTCTTTTACGTATATACACACATTTGTTGTTGTATGTTATAGCAAACATTATTAAGCATTGATCCATGTTTAATAGCACGACCTTGAAATGACAGTGGACTCTAAAATTTACTGCAGAATAATTGCTGCATGTGCTGCTATTAAACCTGCAATCATTGAAAGAGCTGTGCAATCTGTCGTTTTTCGCCACACGAAATGTATCACAACGGAAGGACATCATTTCGAACATTTAATTGTAGTAATAAATGTGATTTCTTACAAGTTCAAGTTTATGGTCGAATTTCTGTTACCGTTGAAATCTGATATGTCGCTGAAAGTATGTTCTGCATTAATTAGCAAATTTTAGAGTCCACGGTTATTTCAAGGTCGTGCTATTAAACATGGATGAGTGATCAATAATGTTTGCTATAGCATACAACAACAAAAAATGTGTGTATATACGTAAAAGACACGAGCGACCTTGAAAAAACGATTAAAAAATTACAATTTATAAAAATCTGATTCGTCTTTTGAAACCATTTAGATTACGTTAGAAACATTTTTTGTATTTTCAGAGATAGAGAAGATATTTAAGTAGCCTGTTTTAAGCGAAACACACTGTATAAAGCAAATTTTGGATTTGTATTTACTCTGAATTACGAAAAAGATAGTAGAAGTTGCTTTTCAAAACTTTTTTATTTTTGCTTATAACGAAACTTTAAAAATGTGTTTTTATTGCCATATGCGTATTCTACATCTTCGGATTGCATCTACAGATGACGATCTGTAAGAAAAAGTTGCCACAAATTTATCCTTGACCTTGAATTTCAAGGTCAAATGTCTATGCTGCACTCGTATCTTGCAATAAATGCAGACAATATTTATTTCGCATAAAAATCCGCGGTCTAATTATAGATACATCCATCCATCTGAAACAAAGGACGCTTCATAAATATACCTAAAAATCAAATATTTGATTTTTCCTACCAATTTATCTATTTTGCATAGTTTCAATTCTGCAAGTCCCTCTTTACTTTGCAAATCGAGAGAGAAATCGGGCAATCTAAAGCGCCACAGCGAGGAGTCCAATTTCAGTGAACAGGAGGATTCCTGGAACAGAAGTTACCTCAATTTCCCCTGAATCCTGGATTAATAACACCAGTTCCTATAATTCAGTTAAGCGAAAATAATTGGTGGGCCCGTGATTCACACGGAGGAAATGCAAATCAGCCGCAGCTGTACGCTCTTTCTCCTGGTCCAGTCTAATCATCGCGATGAAAAGGATTCAATCGGCATCGCATGCCGCTAACTGCTTTCCACTGGTTCTCCTGTTATTAAATAACCTTGGAATCCAGTGTTTGCTCCTCCGTGGCTCGTTGCCACGGCCAGGCGAAACCTGTTACATCAGCCGATCACGAACACACCGGTCCACAAAGAGTGCCAGAGACACAAGAGTGGGAGAAAGGGAAAGAAAGAGATGTAGAGAGGAGGGATCGCTAAAATCGGTCGGCCAGCTCTGCCGTAATCCGTGGCCAAGGAAGGTCGTATCTTGAACGCCGGTTACGTCCGACGTCGAACCCTGAAATTGCAGGTTCCGCGGAACCGGCCGCTATAAATCCGGGAATCCACCCAAAAGCCTGATCCGGGACCGAGTCTGGCTTTAACTGTACTCCTGCGGGATACTGCACCACAGCCTTTCCGCCCTTCGCGGTCAGAAAAAAAGCGATGTCTGAACCAAGAATTCAACCTTCAAAAGCCCATCCCCTTTTTAATTCACATTTTCGATCTCTTTTATCGAAAATATACTTTTAAGGTTGTTTCTAAGCTAGTTTGTATCTAAATCTAGTCATGGACGTAAATAATAAATATTTTCAAAATATTTTGTGGACATTAAACAGTTAATGGTTGGAGGAATAAAATCCTTGCTTAGAGAGAGAAAGAGACCCGAGTCCTTTCCCTGGGTCCCAAGCGACCGAATCCGAAGAGTCCAATTAGCCCGAAAAGTCGTCGTGTCGGATCACAGCGCGCATCAGTGATCTCGATCCCGGAGTCATCGACCGTCGAAATCGGCGTGGATCGTGTACCGATCGATCACGGTTCCAGAGATTCCGTATCTCGGTGTGCATTTGATTCGATTCGGTCGTCGCGTTCGCCAAAGTTTTCGGTAACACGCGAGAGTATCAACGGTGTCAGGTGGAGGGACACGGAGACCCCGAAACACCGAAAAACGAGCAACGATGGTTCAACGAAGAAGAAGAAGAAGAAGAAGAAGAAGGGCAGCGAGGGAGCCAGGCGGAGGGCGTCCCAAAAGAACGTTCGGAAAAAAGGTACGGTTGGACAGGGAGACGGTAAAAAATCAGAGGGAGAGAGGGGGTAGGGTGAAGAAAGATGAGAAAGGAACGAAAACCGCGACGAAGGCGGGTGTCGTCTCTTGGTGTGTACACGGCTAGCCAGAGGGAGCGAGCAAGAGGGAGCGAGCAAGAGGGAGCGAGAGGCTCGGATAGCGTGTATTAATGTGCGTTAAGACGCTGCGAAACGACGTGGCAGGCACACGGGTATAGGATGACACTTGGCTGAGGCCCTCGATCGACTCTCCGCCCCTCCACGGAGGCCAACGGGCCCCGATCCCCCTTCCCCACCGGCCAACGGACCCCGGTTCCCCCACCATGCCGCTGGGCCAGTCGAAGCGAGGCTCGAGCGTGGTCGGCCGCGGTCGGACGCGGTGGGCCACTCGTGCCTCGTCGCGGATGCTCGGGCCGGCTCGGAGCGACCTTGAACGGGCCCTGTATGCTCTATGCCACTGACACGGACCAAGGACGGGGGGCCCCCACGTTGCCTGGGCACCGGCGTGCTGTTGTCCCGAAACGCGGTCGTGGAACTCCGCGCCGCTCGCCGCTTGGAAAGTGTTCGCCCGATGGCAAACTCTTTTTCGTGCTTCGTGCCTCTTCCCTTCGCGCCTCGCATTGGCGTAGGGCCCCGATCCTCGGGCCTCGAGAACACCATCGGAGGACTAGGGGTGCGATCGGAACCATGAGTTCCACGTACGTACGCGTATGGAAAGGATCTTTCGCTCGCGGAAATCGACGTGTCTCGCGCTCGGTGAAATGAAAAGTTGCTGCTGCTGCTGCTGCTGCACGAGGCCCCTCGAGTCAGAGGCGGGGCCGGATCGTGCTCGATTTTATTGGATAGTGTGCATCTAGATGCATGGACGTTGCAGTTTGTTGCGAGTCGCTCGGTCATGGTGGAAACAAAATGTACTTACGTTGTGCGATTCGTTTTCTGGCTTGCAGGAGAGCCGAGCGTACAACTATACCTGCATGTTTTTTTTGGGGGGGCTTTTGGGTGAGACGAAAATATTCGAACAATATTTTTTGAAGAGAATTCCTTATTTCTAACATCCTATAATGCTCAAAAATTCAATATCTCTAATGTTTCGTCCTCAATTCATTAAAGCAACAGAACAATTTCTGAGGAACAATTTCAGAAGGCAAGTCCTTTCTAAAAGAGGATAATGAATGTCCGATGAACCTCATAGAGCGACATTCTACTTCGTCCACAGGTAAATTCTACAGAATTTCTTGCTTTCTGGTTAGTGTTTCGGTGTTCGCAGCAGCTCTTGCGTGAGATGCATCGACCTGGCCAACGGGGGTCAGGGATCGCGTCGATGGGGCACCGTGGGGATCAAGCTTTTGATGGAATTCTGTATGCAGGTCGACCTGCGCGCTACGTGGGAACCGTACCCACTACGTGTAGGAGTTACGCTGATTGCAACAAGGATTCGAGTCCAGTTGCCGGGCTGCTCTTCATAAATGCACGGTGGAGGATGGCTAGAACTATACTTTCAAGAACGATACGGTTCGATTTTGCTAGAGGAAACGCGGAATCTTGTCTACCGTCTATAATTTACAGTTTGAGGGTTGCGAACGGAGTCGAGCGAGAGGATTCTATTGTTCCCATACGGTTGCTCCCCGTTGTTTAATGATTCGAACTGCAACGTTGCATTTGCTGCGGATGCGTTGCAGATGGAAAATGTCGTACCTTCGAGCAAACTATTCCTTTACATCGTTCGTAGACTGGTTGAAAATATTGATGAGCTTTAAAATTGATTCTGTTTTCATTTTATTAATTCTATGTATTATACATTTGTCGAAATATTTTCAGAATTTCTAAAAATTTATGAAGTTGTCCTCGAAAATGATAAAAGTTGTTTTGTAGTGTGCATGCAACTTCAACTATTCCTTTAAATGTGTCGCAATAATACAGTCAATTTTTACCAATTTGTTAAATAAATCGTATTGTATCTATGCGAATTGCCTTCGATTGAACAGTTTAGAAATTGTTCAATAGAGAATGCAAGTTTGTATAATCGAGGTTCCAGAGTAATTAGTCTTGCATCCTGTTTATAATGGTATAAAAACGAGATCGAAGCATTCAATACCTTTTTGTAGACACATTTTGAAAAAAGTCCTTTTTTCGACGATGACGGTAAGAAAATGCAACAAAACGCAAGAGACTCCTACTTTTTTGGACTATATTCGGTGCGTCATCCTTCTCGGAGTACAGTTTGGGTATTTTATTATTGGGACAGTCATTGTTCGACTCCACTGGACCGAGGATCAGAAGTTAGCGACCCCGGCTCCGAATTTTTTGGTCACGCCTATGGCGAGGAGAACATTCAGCCTAAACGGCTGCAGCTAGCCGGTGGGGCCCGTCCCGTGTCCACGTGTGTAAAAAAAGGGCAACTGGAGGTCTCAGGGTCTCTGGGCGTTGGCCCTAAATCTAACCAAGTACCCGTCCAGGTTGCTGCGTTCTTCGGTAACCAACGAGCAGCTCGCGCCATGTCGATGCTTCTTGGTATCGAGAATGCACCAAAAATTGCATTTTAGATTAATGCACGCATTTACAGTATTCAGAAAGCGTGTTAGTTTGATTATAATATATGCATTAAATCTTGTACCCTAAAATTAAAATTCATTATTGATATAAAAATTAACTGTATAATAATATTTAACCCTTATCTCTTGTATAAACTAATTGAGATACTTCAGGCGCCTTCCCACAAATAACCTTATACAAGGTGTCCTAAAAAGGATGTACAAAGTATACCAGTGGTAACCTAGCAGGAAAACATCAAACATTTTACATCAACTCAACACTAGTAAACATTGGTATAACATCCACTTTTAGTAAGACTTAGAAGTAAGAAATTACAGGGTGTCTCAAAAAGGGAGTGAGAAGTATATCGGTGCTACTTATGAGGGAACCTTGCATCACTTTAGCATCAATAAAAGGCTATAATAACTAAACTTTGTTGCTTTCACGCCACCAATCGGGTGTGCCCATAAGAGCTCATGTTCCGCACAGAACATCCGGTACAATTTAAAAATCGATTCGGCAGCACCGATCCTCTAATTATCCGGTTCAGTTTCGTCGGAAAAAGAGGACTCGAAATATGACAACCAGGTTCCTCACAGAAGTCTCTCCTCGTTAGCCGACAGTCTCCGTCGCAGACCGTGGAAAAATCGTGGCCCGATGGGAGGCGGTCAGGAATAAATGAATTACCGGTACTTCGACGCGCTAATTACTCTCCGCTCGCTCGAGAGTCTGATAAATGAGGGCGATCGATAAACAGACAGCGAACGAGTTGTAAATTGATGGCCACGGTGGCAAACAAGCGACGAGGAGAAAGATAAAATGAGAGAGAGAGAGAGAGAGAGAGAGAGAGAGAGAGAAAGTGAACCGGCATGCTCGCGGATCGATTCCCGTTCCCGGGAGATGCTTGGTTCGAAGCGTGAAGAAAATTAGGCTTGGCAGGATCCTTACTTCCCTGTCTTCGCCCCGCTCCGATACCTTTTGTTTCTTTTGCGATTTCGCGGACCTTGATCCTCTCTCCGGCGGATCATGCTGCTCGTTTTACTGGCTCCGCACCCCTAAGGGCAGCCTGTACAAGCGAAATTTCGCTCGCATGAACGCGCCCAACAGACTCCGTTCTTCTTATCCTTCTCCCGACGGCAGACACTGACCAGAACTCAGAAGACATGGCTCGCGCACTGTTCGTGGCTCGACACCCGAACGATCCCCCGTGCCAGAATAATTACCTCGAACCGGTGGGTATTAACATGTAACATTGTAACGAGCAGCAAATTGCGCGACTCAAACCCCGCCTAGAGATAGAGATTAATTTCCGTATTTGCATAACTCGACGGTTCGATCGAGTTTCTCGCGCCCCTCCGGCCTCCCATTAGCCGGTGACGAGGGTTCGAAACGCGCGGATTTTATCCAAGGACAATCTGCGAGCATGATTGCGTCCAACTGGGCTCCCCTCGGACCCACGGTTTAGCCACTGGCTAGCCGGAGCTTCATTTTCGCTGACGGGACCCTGCGACCTTGGCAAGGCTTCATTGAAACTCTCTTTGAGGGGAGATCAACAGGATCCTGCTAGGTACTCCTTCGATCCCTGCAGAAAATTCATGTTGAAGTCAGCTGGGACGATAAGAGCTCTTGCAAGTAGACAATTTTAGGAGGTCGCTCGCAATGTCTCCATTTTGTTCAGCAGGATCAACAGGATCCTGATAGGATTTCTTCGATTTTCGCAGAAGCTTGATGCTCAGACTTTTAGGCAAAATAAAAATTGTTTGCATCAATTACAAGAAAAGAAACGGACATAAGTTCTTGATATTTTCGATAAGTTGAAAACAATGTACCAATAATTCTAAATTCATCTATTGTTTCTCCCAGCGGCGGAACGTTAATTTTGGGGCCATGGGCTAAGACTGTTTGGATGTAGCAAGTGCCAAAAATTGTTGTATAATTTATTTTTTCTTAAGTTTTTAATTTTTTTCATCGCGAAGGAGGTGTTTCGACCGAACAGGGCCCAGGACTGGAGCCCGTAAAGCCCATGCCTAGATGCACCGCTGGTTTCTTCCATTTTGTGTTTCACCTACTAATTTTTGCCATAAATGCATAAAATCCGCAATCTACTCGTGATGAGGGTCTGTGAAACCATTGATTTGGGAAATTCCAGGGTTCGAAATTTTTCTCGAATCTTTGCGATACTGTAAAGAAGTAGATCGCGCTATAGCAGCGGAACGAGAAACACAGTGGAAAAATGACAACTAAAAGGAAGAATGCGATGCGAGGAAACACAAGGACGATGTAAACAAAAAGAAATAAAAAACGAAGGAAAGAGGGGAACAAGTAAACCGGAGGGACGTATGGACAAGTACAAGAAGCACGGTACAAGCTGTGTACAGAGAGCTGAACAAGGACATTATGAGTAGAACACGAGAACAGTACAAATATGACATGAACCTGGTAGTCGTATGAACACGATACGAACACGACACAAAAGGAAACTTCACTCGACGAGACAGTTGCTCGACGGCGTTTAAGCGTGCCAATGAACAGCGAACCCATTAAATCTTCTCACAATTCAGGCGAACGTAAAACCTGCCATTAGCGTGTCCATTGTGAATCCTTCACTGCAGTCAACAGTATTTTAAACATACTTCAGGTATAAATTTTAGAATCAAGAAATTGTAACTATATAGAAGCGTCTTTGCGTCTTTAGTGATCTTAATAAATTGAGAACAATATATCCTTTTTTACCTACTATTTTGAATACATTTTTCCCATAAATCAATCAAATCCACAGTAAACGATTATACAGGGTGGTACACATTAGTACATCTCAGCACTTTTCAAAAATATTAAAAAACTCTACCAACAAAAGTTCTTCGGTATAAAGAGGACTACAATATGTCTATAACAATTTTTTTGATAAGCGAAAGAGTTTCGGTGATTTCAAGGTCACCTTCAATTTTCAAAATAGAAACATATATTTTTCTATGCACTATTCGATGAAAACAATTAATTAATTCCTACAAATAATTTCTAGTAACCGAAATTAGAATTTCAAAAATTTATCCAAATGATCCTGTTTAGAAATGGACTCGCCGCAAAACGGCACCGTGCAAGTGCAATTCGAGGCAAGGCCGAAGCGCGTCGATTTTCATCAGATCGTTGCAGAGCGTTTCGTCCGTGGATCGTCCGCACGATCGGACACGATCGATCGCTCGTGCCTGGAATTTTTTGGCCGTCGAGGTGGTCTGTTCTTGCCTTTGGAATCCGTGCTCGCGCGGAAAAGTGTTAAAAAGCGGTATGCCGTGCGTACAGGCGGCGGTACAAGCCCGGCGCATCTTGTACGGGGCTTTTTCTTGCGCGGTTCACCGTGGAACCGCAGGAATCCCGCGATGAAATTGGAGAACGGAGGTCGCCGGAGCCACGGAACGCGCCGAGCAGAAAAGAAAAACGCGAGAAGAACCGCGCCGGCACCGGCTAGCGGCGGCTGCTGGAAAAAAGGAGGATCGATGCACGAACATTGTACACCGCGGTCCGGAGGCGACTGAAATTCAATTTCCGCGATCAGAAAAATAAAACGAGCAGACTCTCATCGCGCGGCTGAAGAGGCTCGAAACTGGCGCTGACACGCAGCACGAGTCCTGCTCGCGTGAACGCGCGTCTTTTTTAACGGGGACAAACGAAATGGCGATCGCGAGGAACACGCGAGACAGGCCGCTCCTAGATCCATCCCCTCGCTAATTATGGTTTTCGTCGGACGATCGTTGAGCAGATAGACCGCGCGAATTGAAACTGATCCCATTAACGGCGCCGCGAGCATTAACGCGCCCCGTGACACACTAAACTTTGATGCTGCGCCGGGTTAATTAACGCTCGATGCGCCGGAAAAAATTGGAACACTCTTCCTTTCGTTTAGCTCCTGGCATGCTCCGAAAGTATGCTAATATTTTATAGATCACGTTTCATGTAAATGGAATTCGATAAAAAATGACCATGTCAAAAATTTCGATATTTTCTCGTCCTACGAAAGTCGCAATTCGCTATTACGCTATCGCATCAAATTCGATGTTCATATTAGGGTAGGAATGTTGTAACTTTTTTCAAGTATAATCGGGTGTCTAAAAAGTTATCTCAAGAAAATGCACAATTCTGTAAGCGTTAATTCCTTCCAACCATACTTCCAACCAGTTGCGTCATTAATAATTAAGTTCAAAAGGAGCGATAGCATAAAATCAAGATAACCCTAACATTTGTTCAACAAACCGTGTCAGTAAAACCGGAGTTTTCCTAGTATGGAAATCGTAGGGCTGCATCGAAGCTATAATTCGACCAAATGAAAATTCATTAGGCGTATTATAAATTCATTAGAGACGAATTAAATCGATGCTAAGAGAATATTGTACCTACCGTGTTTAACACCGTGGGCTATCCTGTAGTAAGTTGGAAGCAGAGCGATTCTTTTTAAAAGTCGATTCGAGTTCTCGTTGCACTATAAATTGCTGCTTTTACCCCTTCTAATTAGTATTCCTATTTTCCGTGGCGGACCGCTTAGATCGCCTTGCTATGCCCACCCGAACGATTACTTATTCCCTTTTGTTGCAGTTCGCAATTACTTTTAATTAGTTTTATTACGGCGCCGCTGGCCTGTTGCAATTCTAATGTGCCCCGGCGCGCTAACGCTGGCATCCCGGCGAGCACCTCGAAAAATTTACAATTACCCTAAGGAAAGTATCCGCGATTTCCCGCGATCTATCGGGGAAAGAACGCGCGGTTCATTATATCTTCATTAATAGATCATTAGAAAATCCTCATTTTCATAGGCAGTCGTAGGAAAAGTGGAGCTCAGATCATTTGTGTGCAGACTTATTCTGCAACAACTCGTGTACTGAATCCAATTATGCTAAACTTTACAGTTTATTGCTTTCTACCTTTTTATACAAATTACCAGTCCCGTAATCAATGTTTAATAAAGGGTTACGTAGGAAATGCTGGTTTTTCGAAGTACTCTGTCGTCTGGGTTAAAGAGAAGATAATTCTGTGTTAAACGTTATTCGCCAATTTTGTTGTTTTATTGAAATATTCTGTGGATAGTACATTTACACGCGTCTTGTAAATATCTTGTGAAAAACTATTATTTAGAAAACTTCTTTTTATTAGTTTCAAACAAAACGAAGTTCAGTTTCCTCTGGGCCAATAATTTTAGTAAATAACAAGGGAACGAAAAGTCGCATAAAAATCCATCATGAATATTGCTGTTTAAACAAAACTTGCTCGCAAGCATCCTGAGAATAATGAAGAATAGCTATAAAATCTGTTCAATAACTGAGGAACTGGTGTGAAGATTGCCTTTTTGCCTAACAAGTAGCAAGTAACAAGTCTACAACCCAAGTCAAACCCCCTGGTATGCTCCAAATATTGATGCTAATACCAAAAGAGGTTTCATAACCACAGTAAACCGTATCAGGGCCAATCATTATAATCTCGCAGCCTCTCTGTATCGAGTAAATATTGTCAATAACCCTAGATGTAAGTATAACTTTGACTCAGAGGATCTAGACCATGTCTTATGGCAGTGCCAGTTATATGATTCCCAAAGAATTAAGTTAGTTAATAAGCTGCGCAAAATCAATTTCTTTCTGCCATTAAAAGCGGACATGTTCTTTGCAGAACCAAATATGAATGCTTGTATATATATTTTCCAGTGTTAAACGACTGCAAACTTCACCTCTAGCGGTAATAATAATTTTCTACATTATGTAAACCTAATGTATGATTGTTAAAGCCGAAATAAACCTGTAACAGGTTTCAGTGGCTCAATAAAAAAAAAGCTATAAAATCTGTCCTCCCATATGCTACAACTTTCGTCCGAAACAATCGTTCGTATCACCTATAATTTTCGAGTAATTTTGTCCAGAAAACGGGCTGTCCAACGGTAGAGTGGAACGTCTCGAATCAGCTAACCGTCCCTAATAGGTGCCACGGGAAAAACCGAGTTCGCTTAGCTGGAGGAATTTCGAAAAATCGGATCCCGACGATCCTGTCCCATTCGGAAGGCCCGAGACGCATCAGCCGCACTGACAAGATGTACTGGCGCGCGCCGATGTTAATGCAACGTGCCATTACAGTGGCACTACTCATTACCACGCGACCGAACGGATAAAAACGGGACAGTCGATCGATCTTGCGCGAGAAACGAGCGGTTTCGGCTCCCTGATTGCGAGACCACGTTCCCGGAACACCTTCCTGGATCGCGTTAATGGCAACGCGACCGCTCCCCTTCGTCGAAACGTATTAACTATTTCGGCAATGCTGGGGAAACGTCGACCGTGTCCGACCGCGGAAATGATACGTTACCGTAATGACAATCTTCTAAATGGACTGTGCACTGTGCACCCTAAATCGCTCGGAGTATTACCCTGATCTTCCTACTTGATGATTGAATCAGAAAAACTGAAGAAGCATTTGTTTCCCCCTTGGGATGAAAAAGAACAAAGGGAACATGTTAGGAATTGTAGTGACACAATGTTAACACTGAACTAATTATACATACAATTCGTGGTAAAATAAAATTTTACTACATTAATTGCAACATAGTAAAATAGAAATTTATTTTCTTAATATGTTTAATAGGTTGAAAATAATGTAGTATGTATTTTCAGATACAATCAGGTTCAACATATTCCCAAAGAATTCCAACGAAATTGCACCAATCACAATTCAAAGAAATCGATAAACACTCCGGAAGTGTTTAAATCTAGATTTTCATAAATCTCTTTCATATCGTTCGCTGTCCATCGGAATCAATTAAACGTTCGAAATCATCCATCATCCGGAACGCGACGCGACGCGACGGTTCCGGTCAGTCAATCAAATGAAGTTCGATTCGCTGTTTATGGCAACGGTGGATACGTTTGATCGTCTCACCAGGTTAGCTGCAAGTGTACAGTTAGCACCGATGACCGACGCAGATCACGCCGCGCCGGAGGAAACCAACGTAACCATTTCCAGGTTGCGCATGACCTGTGACGAACGACGGGGGCTTTCTAATCAAGGTCCTTCTAACATTTTCACCTGGACTTCGGGGTTAGGTTGTCGAGGTTCTGCCAGGTTTCACGGTATCAACCCCGTTGCAAGCAATTACCTGGCCGCGCCGTGGGTCATGTCCGATACGTCTATCACCGATGACCACGTTGAACTCTCCGATGGGCCCGGCCGATACTTTCACTGTTCGTGGGGGCTACGTAATCGCGTAATAATTCACGGTATCGCCGGGACGCACGTGTAATTACGGCCTTTGTAGAACGCTCTGGGTCATCGATGACCCACGCGCGGCTAAGTAGAAACCGGTGTAGAATCGATCGGACACGATCCCCGATTAGAATTCACGATTCCCCTTTACGAGCGACGCCTGTAATTACAACGTACGTAGACCGCTCTGGGTCATCGATGACCCACGCAACCCGGCCACGGGTAGAATTTATTGAGAAGTCTATCGAGCGAGTCCGGGATTCCCCCCTTTCAGCTCCAATTGAGATTGGTGGTCGCGTAAATCCGGAAAAGTTGAAAATTAATTTAGGTTCACATTCAATGACATTCTGCACAATTTTTCATCTTTATTCGACGAGCATCGAATAAATAATTATATTGGACGAGAATTTATACAACGAATAAAGATAATTTTTTTGTATACGAAGTGGCTTTATTAGAACTTTGAATAATTCTTTCATCTTTTATCTGTGTCTTTTATTTGGAGGCTTCGAATAAATCTTTCCACAACTACTGCCAACTCTACTAAACGCGAACCATCGAGTAATGAATAAAAATTTTTTAATTTTTTATTCGTTATTCGAAATTTTTATTTAGATGAAAATTTTGCCCAACTCTGATATGCGCAAACAAATGAATTTATACGGGTGTCCCACGTAACACTTTTCACGATTTTTCAAGTACTTGCGATAGTCTGACAAAAAAATATTTTCAACCAAAATTGATCAGTTTTCGATTGGCTATACATTGCAATAATAAAAGGTTGGAAATTTTTTTTTATTATTGTCAAGGCCACCTTTATTGTTGACATTTTTATTTGTTTGCCTTCAAGGTCATCCGAAGATCATGGTATATTAGGTCGTTGAATTCGTCTTGATACGGACTATAATACTGTTAAGTCAAAAATACAAATTGCCATTTTTAAAAAATGAAGGTGGCCTTGACAGTGATTAAAAAAAAAGTTTCGAACTTTTTTTATTGCAATATATAGCCAATCGAAAACTGATCAACTTTTGTTTAAAATATTTTTTTATCAGATTATCGCAAGTAGTTGAAACATCGTGAAAAGTGTCACGTGGGACACTCTGTATAGTGATTTACTACAGTATTATAATTTCGACAGTCAAGAAACAAACAATCTGGAAAAATTTGAATCGATAAAAGAAAATGTTAAAACATGCCAGACGCAATTTCAAGAACTGAAACATTAATGTTTCTGTCAATTTACAAGTATACCTAATTTAATTAAAAACTTTGAAAATGAAAGTCAAATCTGAAACATATTCCTGAAATTATTTTTTCTTCGTACGTTTTCGAAGTCACATAATTTTCTCGGTTTTCTCTATTTTCAAATCTACTACCGAACGAAAAATGAATAAACATATGGCGCAACTTAGAGAAACATTCTACCGTGTCAGGTTTTCAAAAAGAATGCTATAATTCATTCACGAATGATCATGCTCACCAATGGCCCACTTCACCTCGAGCCAAGGTACAATCATCTAAGTGCTATGTAGAATCGTCGATTGTCTCCTCACATAATGACAGAGATTACATTTCTCCGTGGGTCACGAAAGGTAAAAAGGAGACCGAGGTAGAATACATCGACTAGTATTGTTCGCTAATCGTAATGGTGTCTTCGAGTAACCACTGCAATTATGATTTTCACCGATCATCATGGTTCGCTTGAGATCTACTTGAAAGTAACAATAAAATCATAGCAACATTCGCCGAAGACTATTGTTTAGAATTCCCGTCTAACGACTGTGATCACGATGTCCGTAGATCGCTGTGGATCTCCAATAACCATGAAAGCTGATTAGAAAACAAAGTATCATAGAATCGATCGGAGGTCAATTGTTTCGAGTTCTCGACTGTCCCTTCGAGTAATCACTGTAATCGCGATGACCGTAGATCATTGGTGACCCTCGATTGTTCGCGTGGATCGCACTTATTTGTTTAATACTCGTTTATTCCGTTTTTATGGCGGATTAGATGTTCATGATGGTACTTAGACTCTAAATATTTCTAATTTCTGTTCGAATTTTCGCATAATCATAACGTCCGAGTATCTCTGTGTAGTTTTTAATCCGATATAAAAATAAAATACAAAACTAATGTAGATCTCCCGAAATTTTTATTAGAATGCGTACTCGAATGAAAAAATTTATTTAATAATTTCGAATTGAAGCATTTTGAAAATTTCAATAATTATCGTATAAAAGATAATGTGAAACCGGTTATTTGACCGGTCGTGGTACGGTTAGTGTTGAGCAAAGAATGTTTTCTGAAACGATGCAAAACAAATGCGATCTATGCGAATCATCGAGAGTCTCCAGTGATCCACACAGGCTAACAATAAGTCGAAACCGTTGTAAAATCGATCGCAGAGTCCTCAGACTTCCCCGTCGCCGCTCGGTGAGTGCATTCCGATTGCAAACAACTTGTTAACAAGGGACCGACCGATGACTAAGACCACCTTAAAATACATCGGCCGGCTCCGGGAGGAAATGATTTACTGCTCGAATGACAAACGTCTCTATAAAATGGAAATGTACTCACTTGTTGCCTCGTTGTCCTTTGTGTCCCGTTCCTGAAACAGAAATCAGAGAAAAGCTGTTCACGGTTCTTGGCTCTGCACTTCACCAGTCGAGGGGAAACTCAAATTCACTTTGCAAATGTCTCCTCGAGTCAGCTTTCGCCTCAATCCTTCCTTTACTCAACACTGAAACTAATCGAGTGTGTCAGAATCGTCGGCTTCAAATTTTTTTCGACTTTCATTCTCTATTTTCCTCTTATTTTAGGAGCATAGCAAGTCTCACTGAAATTTACACAATTCAGTTCTAATTTTTTATTTCACTTTTCATTTAGGAACACAGCAATTATCACTGGAATTTGTACGATTATTTTTAATATAAAATCAGCATTCGAAACGGTAAGATTATATTAAATTATTGTTATTTACATTGTTTATTTTAACATTTTACCTATAGGTCATTTTTTAATAATGTTCTAGAGCACTGTAGAGCATCAAGAGGAAATTCTAAACATTATTTTAATAATATAGTTAAATTATTGAGACATTAGTTACAGGAAACTTATTGATCGATTTCTGAAGGAAATTTATTAATAGACGTCTGAAGGAAACTTATTAGTAGACTTCTAAAGCACTGTGTTACATAAACGAAAAAGAAACTGTTTAAACTCCTTTAATTAAATCATGTATTGAATGTCAAAGTACGGTGTTACATTAAAAAGAGATTGGATTATGTTACTTCAAAAAATAATCCAGAAACAAATGCTTCCATTCTATTACTCGGACTAACATATTTGCACACGATTAAAATTGCTATTGGGGCCAAAAGATTTGCCAAAAATGAATCCTTCGCAGTCAACCCTATACTTTCAAAAAATCCAGGCGAATCGCCAGTAGGTAACGTTAAAACAAAATATTCGCTATATTATAATCATACAAAATCTGAAATCATTCACAAATCTTCCGAAGTCAACAAAGTCAGTCTTACTGCTCGATAGAACAAACGGTTTTTCAACGAAGCACTACGCACACTACGCACACTACGCACTGAGTTTTGTTTTCCAACATTTTCTTCGAGTTTGAACGGGTTCCCGAGTGGAGCAGTGAAGGACGCACTGCTCACGCGGACGCGAGACTGAATCCCGTCACCAAAAATCACCGTGTGGAAGCTCGGCTCGCTTGCTCGCTCGCAGGCGAGCGAACGCTGAAAAACGAGCGCCTAGCCTAACCGCTCCTACCCGCTCCGATCCGCGCCGACCTTTCGCCTCCCTTCCGTCCAGCACCGGCGATAAAGCGGCTGGTTTTCATCGCGCGTACAGCTCACGTGCACCGTATACCCGGCAACGACATTTCCTGTTTCCTTCCTCCTCGTCACCGTGCCGCCGACACCGAGAACCGGAAAATCCACGAAACCCATACGTTACCCGCTGTCATGGTCCCCGGTGACCATGGGGCCAGGTGTACCGGACTCGCGGCTGATCAATTATTGGGTCATTCCGTACTATTCCACTTTCGCCCCCTAGAAATACCTCGGGAACAACAAATCTAAAGCCTTGGAGATACAACGTCCTTATGGCTCGTAGCTGGTTACTATTGGGTCATTGCAAAAGTCTTGTTTCTAACAAATGTTGTTATTCCTGTAAAAGGGCGGGACCGAACAAGGGTATACATATGTAACACCATTGGAAAGAGTACTTCAGTTTAGGGTATTTTCATAGCGTTTTCATCGTGAAAATATTTGTTAAACATCAGTCTAAATCAAATGCGTGTTCGCCATGCGCAATGTTGTACAGTAAAAGCATTAAGACAATTTGAGACATCCATATGTTATTTTCCATTTTTTTTTAAATTGTTGATGACTGAAAAAAACATTTTTACATGGTTTTTGTGTCTTGTAATTGACTTGGAAAATTTATTTATTTTTCATTATTCATTGTACTAAGTTGCAGTTTAGACGAGCCTTGGAATTCATGGAAACGGAAATTATACTAAAAAATTAAAAAACCAATATCTCTGAAACTGTTATAAAATACTTAGTTTTATTCAACTCCGTTCTCCTTAGCCAACAGTGTTACTTCAGCGAGAAGAACTATCTTGAATACTGAGAAACATTTTTGGAAGCGTTTCAGAAGGAATTTACTTTTACCAACAGAGAAAATATTCGTGGATACGAATCTTAAGGTAGGTAAGTGACAATGAATAATTCCTTATATATTTCAGACAAGACAATTACACGTCTGTACCTTCTAACTATCCGCTGAAATCTCGAGAACGATCTCTGATTGATTACAATCTCGCGGAGCTCAACCATGCGATCACTAAGAGCTCGATAAAAACTGTATACTGTTCTTACGTCTGTTTTATCCTTTCTTCCAGCCTCGATTTTCATAATGTTTCTTGTGTTTAATCGCTTTTTAGTCAGGTTTTCACGGATATATTTTTATTTACGTAGCTATATGTGTACATGATATATGTATTATGTTCGAAAGGAGTTCTAG
Source organism: Lasioglossum lativentre (assembly GCA_916610255.1). Taxonomy (NCBI): domain Eukaryota; kingdom Metazoa; phylum Arthropoda; class Insecta; order Hymenoptera; family Halictidae; genus Lasioglossum; species Lasioglossum lativentre. The sequence goes on along the minus strand of OU744356.1, from coordinate 9,455,715 downwards.
ATAGTATCGCGCGCGGTTTGTTAGTCGTAAATCGACTAAAAGGAATCGATCTATGGATCGAGGAGTTGAATCAGCCGGCCGGCAAAAACATCTTGTAACAGAATCGTAAGCGAGGCCAAGTTGGCCGTCAACACAATCGGAAAAGTAGTGACACTTTCCGAGTGTCTGGCAAGACAATGAACCACATAGAGGATCGTGCTTCCCCTGTAAAATAGGAGACTGTCCCTAAATTTTCAGTGCTTGACAATGTTTTATTATCGTAGCATGGGTTTTCACACTAATGCGTTTGTCTGGTTATATCGGGAACACGATCTCTCCAGGTGTAGGCTCGGAATTTTAATTGGTTGGGAAGATTAGGATCAAAGGAATGTTAAGGACGAAAATTTGAAACTCGACGAAGAAAAATATGGGATTTTAATAAACGGATTAAAAAAAGACGAATCATTTTTTGCCATTTCCATGACGAATGACGGTGGCACAAAAATGTTTGAAATGCGACGAAACACGATGGAAATAAAACTGTGCAGTAGAACAGTGTAAGTATACTGCGACAATATTTGAGCATAAAAAATATTTTCCGGCTTTTCGACACATGTACTTTAACACCACATACCTGTCCCTCCAACAAACAAAATTTCTCACCACGAAGACAATTATCCAGAGTCCCTTAATGTGTACTTACAAGTAACACTATCTACTACTTGTTAGAGAGAAAGACGCGTACATAGAAAGCAGCTTAAGCAATGCAACACTGGTGTGATTAAAAGCTTCCTTGTGCCGGGATCGCGACGGGAGCAAAACGACAAGACGCCTAGCAGCAATTAACAGGTTGCACGAGGCATGCAGATGACGAATCGCGGGGCGTTGAAATTACGGGACACTCAGGAATCGATTGATCGTAGCGCCACGCTGACAGCGGACAGTTACTAAGCGTCGCCGACGACAACGGGTCATCAGAACGTCGCGTTTACCGTGCAAACTAGAAAATTATTCAAATCAAGGCATCGTCGACAGTGCTATTCGACCACCAACTTCGCGATTTTTCACGGGAACGCGACCATATTTCCCTGACTAATTAACGATTAAAAGAACTGTACTTTGCGAACGATTACGACCGTAGAGTATTTTTACGCGGGACTCGAAAACGGCCTTGGCGAATCCTGTTTTTATGATGAGACTCGTGTAAGATTATAATGCATCAGCCCTGCGAAAGATCGTCGCATAATCGCTCAAAAAAAGAAGTGCCAATTTGCTCTTTTCTCGGTCTTTAAAAATGTCGAGAACTAAACGATAAGTTTACGTGTTATGTCAACTTCAACGTCAATTTTCAAAACAACGGTTCATTTTTTACTGATGGTTCCTTTTGGAAGATTGTTCCTCTCGATGAGTAGAACACGGTACAATCTTAAAAAAATTTGACCTTGAAAAATTCTGTCAAGGTCAATTTAGCACAACATTTTTGTTTCTCATATATAAATAATTTTGATCTCTTTGCTGCTTTATTAAAACAACTAAATATTACCTTTTCACATACAATCTTAATTGTATGTTAATTAAGTCGAATTCAATTTGTATGTTAAAATACAAAAATTTACCATAACACTAAGATGGTATATAATATGTTAAAGTTGGCACGTTTCGAATTCACCGCCAAATATCGATTGGTCAATACATCGATCAATGAGAAGTTGTCTCCTTCAAATGCTATCCACAGTTTTGTCTCGGTGCTTGGTCTACTGACATGGAACTAACACATGTTTTTACTTTTCCTTGTTATTGAAAAGGAGGAAAAAGTTTTTTCCTCTTTTCATTAAAATTAAATTTGTTTCATCATGCATACAGCAAGTAAGTTTTGGTATTTTTAATATAGTTAACTTACAACGTATTAATATATCGAACAATTAATTTACAGACGCAATTGTTTTCTTGAGAGTGGTCTAAAATAAGACCGAAACGTAGGAAATTAATAAGTTGCAAATTTGCTAGTAACTAGTAAAAATTGATCGAACCCGTGCGCTGATAACATTAACACATTTCTTACAAACAACTTACGATCGATACAAAGATAAATATTTAGCACAAAACTTTTTAAACAGATTTTAACAGGAGTAAAGTAATTCTTTAATAATTTAAACAGGCTGAAAATAGTACATCGATATTCTAAAATTGTTTTTTTTATCTCCTTACCGTTTAAAATTTTATCTACATGCAATTAGGTTTAGCCATAAATGCATAAAATCCGCAATCTAGTAATACTGTGCTTCGTCTTCTAATCTCCGTACAATTTTATATTTCATCTATTCCTTTTCTGTTGTAAATGCATAAAATCCGAAGCCTGGTAATTAAGAATATGAAACTTCTTTAACCAGTTTCGTCAACCATAATCGAATGATTTCCACGCAACGGCTGCACTCAATTATTAATGTGTCCAGTTGTAATTGGTTTGTCAGAGCCCCAGCTAATCGCATCTTTCACTTTCGACGTCCAGCGAGACGAAACACTGGTTTCACGGAATTAACGCCGCTCTCGTGGAAGCGGTGAGAGGATTTTGCATTCTGTTCGCGCTGATCGCGCGCGTGCTTTACTGCTGAAAGATAGAGGGAGCAGAAGAGATTCCGCGGAAAATTATGTATTCGATGTGGTCCGCCTCGTGCGTGCTTTCCACTGTAAAACAGAAAGAAAAGTCTCGTGGAGGATTACGTATTCGTGGGGCGGCCAGTTTCGCGCGTCTTTTTCTTCGTATCCAAGGTGGCCGCTGTCACACGTCCTTTCTTTGAGAAGAAAAGCTCGGGACGGCCTTTGAAAAAATCACGAGAGCCAAGCCTCGCGAACCCTTTTACTAGTAGAATACTAGCAGACACTTCTCCATTCTGTTTTTAATGGAAAACGTCTCACGAAGCATGACTCCGCCGAGACAGATGCAGTTTGCGAAATGGAAAAATTCCTTTAGAATATTCCATGATGCGAAATGCATATCGAATATTCCGTCCAATTATTCATGAGGATTAAACAACCCTTCATACGAAGGTTAAGAAAAAAGTAGTCTTTCATGTAAAAAAAGTTCTGAAAAACACTCCAGACCATAATAATCCAGAAAATAATAAGCAGAAAACAAGCAGCCATGACCGCCTCCGCTGTTTTCTAGAAAAAGCGTGGAAAACAAGAATCCGACGGAAAATCGATCGTTCGCGCGCGTGCTTTCTACGTGGAAAAACCGTGGAAAAACCCGTGTTTTCTGCCCGCGCCGCGGCGAGAAAAACGACAGAAAATCGTCGGAGCGCGTAACAACGACAGTGATTTTCATACCGACGGGAACAAAAAAGCCACGGGACTTGTTTGAATAATTCGCCAGTTTGCAGGATGAACACGCTGCGCCGGTAGTCTGGTTTTCTGGTTCGAAAGTGTCGCGTTCACCGACGACATTCCCGACACATTGTCCCGAGACGTTTACGAGCCTCTTATACGACAGTTGCGTCACCGGTTCGAACACGGTTTCACGACACCATCTGCTTTTTACGATCGCGATGCCATTTTGCTAACAATTATTGCTCCGGCCGTTTTTATTCTGTAGTACACTGTGCATTCAGAATGCACCGACGCGAAATATAATCGGGACTCGTATGTAAATCAAACTTTACTATTCACCGGTGAACGTGTGCTGTGCTTGGGTGAAAATTTTTATCGCTGCGAATCTTGTTTGGAATTACTGGTGGATTGTCGAATAGGCGCTCATCGCGATTGATTTTTTTAATAGATTCTGAAAAATTCGAAACTTTGGAAATTATTCACTTTTCATCTGGAATAATTGTCTGAAGTCTTCTTCCTTTTTATAATTTATATTGGATCTAATTAATACACAATCTCTATTATTTTCATACGAAATGAAATCGTTCATTAAGCTCCACTTGCGCCTTAATAATTATTATAAAAATTGTCTTGTTTCATTATATGAACTCCTTCATATAGCTTTTGGTGTGAAATATCGATCGTAACTATATAACAATTTAAACGAAATGATTTCGGCGCTTGGTTCGATCAAAAAATACACTGAGATAGCCTATTTGCAAAAAATTATATCGATTTACGTTTCGATCTACATCGAGATTATCCCCAGAATTACATAGCCAGTTAGTATGACTTATTTATTCTGTTTCAACCATTTTTCAATATCAAATTTCGTTTTTAATTCATAAACTTGTTTTTTCCGCAGATGCATTCACTCGATTCTGAGGATGATCTCGATGTAGATCGAAACGTAAATCGATATAATTTTTTGCAAATAGGCTGTTTCAGAGTATTTTTTGATCGAACCCAGCGCCGAAATCATTTCGTTTAAATCCTTCATTTAATATTTGTGAAAAATTGCTGTAACGCTCCGACGGCGCCTGGGTCTGTCTTGACCCAGAGGATCAAAACCGTTACTTAATTATACAGTTTGCAGCGATTCAATGGAACGAGCTGGAAATTGTTTAAAATGATGACAGTTCCACCAAAGGAGCGTCGCTAAAATTTATTGATTCGAACCACTGTGTTCAGCGTCGTGCTCGGTAAGCTATGACGAAGGTTAGGTTATCTCTGGACGCGGATCTAAACGTTTTAGCGTGTAGCGAGCAGGCTTCCGCCACGGAGTACATTGTCATTTTATGGACAGACACGGGGCCCCGGCCGCACGACGGACGAGCCGACGGCTACAATTTGCGCGTGTAATTGCGCCGCTATCAATTCCATTTCGCGAGTGAGTCGTCGTCGCCGTGTGCCTGCCTGCCTTCTTCTCGCTGCCTTGACTTGCCAGCCTGACTGCATGACTGCCTGCGCGCGAAAGAGACTCGCTACCGGTTGGCATGTGACGATTATTTATCTGTGAAATTAATCTTCCGTCCTGCTGACGACAAAGTATATTAAACGCCTCGAGCCGCACGGACCGACGATCCTCGCGCTTTTGAATTTCCCGCCGAATTACCTTCAAGAGCGTTGCAAGAGCGCGATTCGCTGTCGTCTGATCTCGCGAATTAACGACTTCGATATATTGCAAAAATGGTCCAGAAATGGAAAAGAAATGGTTCTTCTTTGTTTCAGAAGATGGAATTATTGTTTTAAGTGCGTGATGTTTTTATAATCCGCCGTCTTTCATGAAATCGAATTTTAAATAAAGAAAACTTCAGTCTCTCACTCCGTCTTGTAATAAAAAAGAACCTTTGGAAAAAACTGAGGATAAGTTCAAGGGCCTAAAAGTATACATTTTGCACTTTAAAATGAGCACAGGCAGAATGTTGTGCGATTTTTTCCCACGAAGTTACAGGAGTTCAAAGATCCACAATTTTTGCTCTTAATTTACAATTAGCGAACTTTAATTTTATATAGTAGCGTATTCGCAAATAAATTTATATACCAGATAACATTTATTTAGTATCTAGCAGACAATTGTTAATCGGAATGCTTGAAGCGCGTCTTTTCAGCTGAGATCGCTTGGGACGTTCAAATTTCGTGCAGCGGATCGGTAAACGGTAAACAAACGTTAATCGCGGGAATTTAATTACACCGTTGCGAGGAAGAGTAATCGCTGGAACTAGCAGTGTCACGGCTTTTAATCCGCGGACACCTCGGTTATTACTCTTGGCGGGTTTTTAACGTTGTCGTGGCGCTGTACCGCGCCGCGCCGCGTAAATAATACGGCTCGGCCCGTTAAGTCGGATTTATTGCGCGCGCGCGGCTCCCTGAACCCGCGGCGCTTATTATTTAATCGCTCATTAACGATTCGTCGTCGTGCGCGCGCACGCTCCTTGTAAATTCCACGCTAATCACGGCGACGCTCGCTTTTATTTCCCTTTTACGGCCCCTATTGTTCGAGCGGCTTCGCGTTGAGCTCCTCTTATCCCATAAGCACCTACTAGAGCCTGCAAAAATTTCTCCAAGCCTATAAACAAATTCTACAATGCGCGAAAAAATTGTTCAACCGACGAGCACTTCGCCGACGACCGTATACTGGTGATTACACTGCGGATCTTTATGCAACATAAAAAATTTCCAACTCGATTGCAGGGATCAGAAGTTTAATGAAAATGTGTTTCTTCTTTTGATCATTTTAATAAGAGAAAGGTAATGTTATAAACTTTTTTTTTGTTTTTGAGAATTCGGTTTTGTCATAAATGCATAATGGCCGACTTCTACCGATAATCTTTTGCTAACGAGGATTTTTGAAAATGTGAAAAAAATTGTTCTCCGATAACTGAATTGCAAAAGAATGCAATATATTATCTCGAGAGTAGAAATTTTCACAGATTTAAATTTTCATTTAGGTCCTATAAGAAGCCTTCAATGAACATGCAGCAATTTTCGTAACTCGTTCCGAGGCTCCACTGCTTCGTCATCAGTCACCAACATTCCGCATAACATCGGCAAAGCCAGCAGGAAAGAAAATTTCAAAGGAACAAGCATTCAAACATTTCAAGCATTTGAAACTACGAAAAATGCAAAGCTCGCGTCGGAAAAGACGCGCGAACGTCCTGGCAAACACTCATCCGGAAAGACGACTCCGCGAAAATGACGCAATTAACAACGCGGATGAACGAGCAACGCCGGCTCGCGCAATTAAGCTTCCCGGGTGAAAGTTTATTAAACGTCGGGGTCTGCGGTGGCGGTATTCATCCTAGCGGGAAAAAGAGAGAGAGAGAGAGAAAAAAAGGCGAGCGCGTCAACGTCCGAGGAACGAGGTGGGAGGATTTTAATTGGTACGATTAATAGAGAACCTCCTCCGGTTCAACTTTTACGAAAATGGAAGAGCACGAGGAGCACCTGCGAAACGCCGTGGAAAAGTTGCACGCCACCAGACGTAATTGACTTTCAACGAGTTTACGTTCTTATCTGTGGATTTCAATCTTCTCTCCCCGGACGATCCACTTTCCACTTTCTTCTCGTTCAACCCTTTTTGCCCTGGAAACCCTTTTTTTCGCCTATGGAACACCATCTTCGGGAAAATGATGCTCAACTTCCGGTTCGACGAAAACGGAGATAGGCAATTAACGAAGAACAACCTCCGTTTTTGTGAACGCAATAAATGTACAAAATGGGTCAACAAAAACTGCTACGTAAAACAATTCACTTGCATAAATAATTATGATTTCGTCTGAAAATTTTTTATACGAAACTTCCACTTTTACTCTATCCCTTCAATTATTAATATTATTTCTTGTTTCTGTTCAAAGTGTGTATCGATGGCTGTAGCGAACATCGTTTTCGAAGCTCAAGGTCATCTGAAGGTCAATGTGTTATAGTTCAGTAAATGCATCTATATATCAGCTACAATATATAATAGTATTAATTTTATACATTTATGATAAAAATCTAATAATGTTTTTTTATTTTCGATTTATTGAAAATATTTCAATGCAGTTATGCAATGAAGTTGGACAATTTTTATTTTGCAGAGCGATCGAGAGTTATTATACTGGAAAATTGGTGTTCATTATCAAGAATTTGATGCTCCCTGACGGATTGATCGATAAAATTGTTTATCGAACAGGTTCGTGTCCCTGTTGCAGCAACACGAATGCACCGGAGCAGCATGAATGCATCGGAATAACAGCGATGGACAAAGATTCTTGAAAAGCTGGGATCAGGATGGTTCCGACATCGATCACGGCAACTTTTTCTCGCGGATCAGGATCGTCCGAAAGGAAGGACAGAGTCGAAAGCCGACACGGGGCCGGTACCCTCGTTTCGTTCTGCTTCACGCACTCCCGCGTGGTGGCAGAAAGGAAAAAGGAGACGGAGAAGGAAGCACCGGATGAACGACGACGACGAGGACGAGGACGAACGCCGCCACCGCGACGGAGGCAACAACAACGCCAAGATTGCTGTAAAACGACGGTGGAAGAGGAACAGGAAGAACGGAGTGAAGGTGAAAGAAGATCCGATGCAGTATTCGATCTTCACCTTGGCTTGGCACTGGTCACGGAAATCGGAAACGCGATTTTCTTGAGATGTTGATCTACTGCATATTATGTCACTGATTCTACGTTTCTTGACTCCGTTCCCTCTGCATTATGTTGATCTAGATCGTTGTCTCACCTTGACTTCATGCTGTTTGATTTTATTTAGCTATTGTTGTGTCGATTTAGAACCATTTCATCACCTTGACTTTAAAACTTTACTTCTACTTCGACTTTCCAGCATCATAAGAAACCAGCTCACAGCACGATATCGAAGACTTCAAAGAAGAAGAAGTGAAGAAGACTTCGAGTAGTAAGAAGAAGAAGAAGACTTCAAGTAGTAAGAAGAAGAAGACTTCGAGTAGTAAGAAGAAGAAGAAGAAGAAGAAGAAGAAGCGGACGAAGAAAAGAAGGGACGAAGGAACAAGAGAAGGCGGAGGCGTGGAAGAGGATGAAGCGGAGGAGGATGAAGAATAGGGTGAGGTAGTAGGACGAAGAGGACGAAGAGGAGGAGGGTCGGCTGGAAGTACTCGACCTCCACCTTGGTCGCCACGCATCGTGGAATTCGTTCGGGGAACAGGGACTCCCGGCTCGCCACGCTCTCGCTTCTCTCGCTCTCAGCCGCTGCTTTGCATTTTACACCGGTGCCGAGATTTGGTCGTTAGATTCGCCGATCCGCCTTCTACCGGGGGCCCGGTCTGCTCCCCCTTCGATTCCGCCGGCGTTTTCATAGCCCCGGGCAAGGATGCGCGGTGCCCTAACCACCCGTCGCGCTCTCATGTACTCGGTGGCCGTTTCTTTCCTCCCCGAGCACCGTCTCGCTCGATAATAATGTTATCTTCCACGCAACTGACTTTTCTTTTACGCGCCGGTGAGCCCGCGAATCGAATTTCCGCTCGCGATCGACCAATCGCACTTCCGCTCGCGTTTCGCAATTCGCGACTCCACCAATTTTCCCCGAAAATACCAGAATTATTTTTTTATCACCTACCGGCTACCTGAACGCATTTATTTATTTATTTTTTGTTTTTTTTTTTTTATTGTTTAGGATTGATTCGAATTAGAAAACGAGCCCAACGGGCAACGAAAACATCGAATGCTGCTCGGTGTCGAAACGGTGCACGAAGCAATCCGCGCTTGTACAAGAATCGATTTAGCAAAGGCCATGCGACCAGCGATCCCGCGACTTTTTCCTGCGGTCAATATTACTCAAGTTTCGTCCGCATTATCTTTTTGCGCTAGCGACGCGAAGAAGACGACGGTTTCAGGTGACAGCAGTCGTTTTCCCGAGCCTCCTGAGCAACAGGCGTCCTTGTCCCTTCGCGTTTTTAAGTGTTTTTGCATGGAGACGGGGCAAAAGTTGTCCGACTTCCCAGGTTTCCATTCGTCGGTCTTTCGACTGTCGAACAAACAGGGGAAACTTGACAATTTTTTAAAGAGAAAATATTGAGCTTATCAATTCGAAACTTTGTGGGTCGACGGATGCATATTTTGAGAAGATACAGCATTTTTTTCAAGTAAATCTATTCGTTCGATTTGGAGTTATAGCAATGTTATTGCTATGGAACCGACCCCTTAAATGAATACGTGAAATATTAGTTTGAAGCTTAACAAAAAAAAAAATGAGCTTAAGAAAACCTCGTCCACAAACGAACGAAAATATTTTTAAAATACACTCAATATTATACTTAATAAGTTTAATAGACCGAAATGAGCAAATTCAAGTGCACAAGACACAATTTCAAAACAAACGAGCAAACAAAAAATGATGTACAAAGAACCATTCAATTTCGATACTGCGCGTCTAAGAAGTCACCAACCGAAAGCAAAGAAAGAAACGCAACCGAGGGGAACCAAAACAAATAAGCAAACAGAATTAGCGCGCAAAGAACCTCGGACATAATTTCAATGAATTTCGCGCAACGAGGAACATCCGCAAAACAAAGTTGGCGTTTTTCAGCTCTCTGTTCAGGTTCGAGTTGCAAAAAATCGACCGGCCGTAAACACGCTCTCGTAGCGAGAGTATACAAGCGGTCACGGATTTTCGCGAGCAAGAACGAAATGTAACAACAGTTTCGGTCGCACGCTTTCGCCACGCTTCGCGGAACTTCGGACACGGGGTCCGGAGCTCCGAAAAATCTAATGTCTCGTTCCTCTTCGTTTTTTTTTTTTATTGTTGCATGTGTTGTTTGTTGTTTTTCTTTACCCTGCGTTTCCGCTGCCTTTCACCTCGGAGCTTTAAATACGAAACGCGCGCCGCTACGGCCATTGTTCGCCCGATCAAATTATGGGGTACAAGTCTTTATGTAACTCTCGCGGTGCTCAGAATACGCGAAAGTTTGAGGCGATAGTCGCTCGTAAAATCTCCGGGCCCGCGAGGAATTACGTTATCGTTGACGACCGATCGTTCTCGCCGATCGTGAGCAAAAATTTCAGAGTTTCCACGCCTTTAATGACTCCGTCGCTTTCTTCCTTTTCATCTCTGGCCGATTTCTCTATTTTTATTGAGAAGTAGCGTTGTAGCAGCGCGCATGGAAATAATGTACACAAAGGACGACGAGCGTTGGTAGCGACGCGTACGAAAATAATGTAAACAGAGGGCGACGAGCGGAGATAAGGAGTCGAGGAGTCACCGTCACCAGTCGTGTCCCATAAGTTCTCATAAGTTCACATAAGTTTTATCAATTCGCTCATTTCTCTTAATCTCATTCTTTTCGCATATCGGTAATTAATTTAATAACGTCACATTATTACCGATATTGGGAGTCAATTCACCAAAAGATCCTATATAAATTGTTCATTAGGAAGTGATCTAGAATAATATAATAATCAATACCTACATAAAGAACTAACGTCTAGCTACTAGAAATAAATTTATTATTCGTTAGGAAGTGATCTAGAATAATATAATAATCAATACCTACACAAAGAACTAACGTCTAGCTACTAAAAATAAATTTATTTTCATTAGAAAGTGATCTAGAATAATACATATAATAATCATATCATATCTAGTTTCAAGCACATAGACACGCTACTCGAAAAGTTGCACAGTAGTTTCTGCGAGACCTAATATTATCGTAGGTCAATTTTCCTTGCGGAAAAAAGAAAATCGATTTAAGGGAGCAGTCGTTCTCGTGATACTCGCTGGAGAAGGAACGGGAAGCGGCAAGGGAATGCAGTTAAAATAGAGATCATTTTTAAATCGTATAATTCTCGGTGGTTTTTATATCGGGTCGCCTCCGTCCGTGGCATTTCCTGGTTGCGATCGATCAATTCGTAGCCGAGATATCGATAAACCCCTCCGCAAGTAGAAACGATCCTTGTAAAGAGTAATCAGACGAGATCTGGGATCGAGATCCTTCGCTTACATAACGTCCAGTCCATCCAGACTGGAGAAGAGAGATCTTTGTCGTTTGGTTAAACATCCCGCTCTAACGACCGACCGGCGTCCCGTCGTCTCGTTCCCTCGATCCCGTCGTCCGGAGAATCGAGGATCGACGAATCGACGGTTTCAGAAACGATTATCTGCAATCGCGCGCGAAACGACTGTCTCCGACGCGAAATCCCCCCCCCCCCCCTCCATTTTTTCGAAATAAACTTTTCACTGACGTATTTAGAGCTTAATTAAAGAAGAAATCCCATCGAGATGACTATGTGATCTGTTGCGAAAAATTTACGATTATATGTATACACTTGGTTCTGCAAGTGTTAAGTTGTAATGCGAAGGGCTGGCTGTAGAGACATTTTTTTTAGTGGAGTTGTAAGGGTTTACTTCGAACATATTTTTATTGCTGCAGTTTGGTGGATGTTGGAGTTCGATTTTTCAAATGTAGATCTTCAAGTTTGAAAAGACAATTGAAAATTGTCGGTTAGTAAAGCGTTGATAATTCTGATTCTACATATAAATGAATCAGCAAACTTCGCGTTAACATTTCGAATAGTCCCAGACAAGGTTCTGGCGGAAACAGTTGAAGGTCGCGAGGAATCGCGCAGGGGTCTGCCGATCGTTCTCAGGGTTACTATAGTGAGTTACGTACCGTGAAAATGGCGGAAGCTGCGAGACGCCCGCGTTTCCACGGCCTTCGATCTTCCAACGTGAAACAATGGAAACGAACTTTCCTCGCTTTCGACAACAGGCTGCTGCCGCCATTCCAGCGCGCTGTGACGCGAGCATTACCTAACTGGCTCGACCGCGCCGGGAGAAAATATCTCTCTCTCTCTCATTCTCTCTCTGCTCGCCTAAGTAACCCACTAAACTACAAGAGCGCCGGCGAACGAGGACAATGGATCCTCGAGAGCCGGAGTCGCGAACGCCGCGTGCAGCCAATTGCATTACGGAGAAAGCTAGCCTCTCGTCCGACACTCTCTGTATCTCGACGTTCTATACACTCCTCTCTCCTCTCCTCTCTCCTCCTCTAACCTCTCGTCTCTGTTCTTCTAACGCCATCCTCTCGGTCCATTCTTCCTTCCTCGTTCGTTACCTGTAGGGTCTGGCTGCGATCGAATTAACCTTCGGCGAACGCACATGATTTTTAACAATACCTCTGCGTTTCGTCATGTTTCTATACAGGGTAGAACGGTGATGCAACCGGGCCGGATTTCTCGTGGAAAAAGTCGAGAAAATGTGCAGTAAAGTTTTTGTTTACGGCGCTTCGTTTACAAGAAAAACTACTCGATACGCTGCATCCTGTACTTCACAGAATACCTTAGGAAGATTATTTGCTTGTTTTTCTTTCACTTTCAAAAATGAACAGCATATGGCACAAAAGTTGGTAATTTCAAACAAACACCAAATAAAATTGTTAATCGTGTACTCCATCAATTTGTCTAATATTTCTAGCACGAAAGCTGGTCACTTCTCACAACCACCAAATAAAATTGTTTATCTTGTATGCCACCAACTTTACTAATATTCCTGGCACAAAAGTTGGTCGCTTCTAACAAATACTTCTAACAAACACCAAATAAAGTTGTTAATCATGTACTCCACCAATTTGTCTAATATTTCTAGCATGAAGGCTGGTCACTTTTCACAATCACCAAATAAAATTGTTTATCTTGTATGCCACCAACTTTACTAATATTCCTGGCACAAAAGTTGGTCGCTTCTAACAAATACTTCTAACAAACACCAAATAAAGTTGTTAATCATGTACTCCACCAATTTGTCTAATATTTCTAGCATGAAGGCTGGTCACTTCTCACAACCACCAAATAAAATTGTTTATCTTGTATGCCACCAACTTTACTAATATTCCTGGCACAAAAGTTGGTCGCTTCTAACAAATACTTCTAACAAACACCAAATAAAGTTGTTAATCATGTACTCCACCAATTTGTCTAATATTTCTAGCATGAAGGCTGGTCACTTTTCACAATCACCAAATAAAATTGTTTATCTTGTATGCCACCAACTTTACTAATATTCCTGGCACAAAAGTTGGTCACTTCTAACAAATACCAAATAAAATTTTTAATCGTGTACTCCACCAACTTGTCTAATATTTCTGGTATAAGAGCTGTTAATTTCAAAACTTCCTTAATTTGATTCAAAGAATAAGAATAGTCTGATGAAGGATTCAATGAGAGATTCAAAGGAGTTGCAGATTCAGTAAACGTTGGAAGGATCGAATATTCGAATGGAGGGCACGGATCCATCCGAGACATCGGTTCACCTTTCTCCTTTCGCGGCTCGGCACCGCGGACAGAAATATGTCGTGTAAATGGCAACCGGGGCCCGTGTAAACGGTCCCATGCGGAAGGTGATATAGGGGTCCGGTCACTAGCCACTTAACCCCGCGGATCAGGAAGTCATTTTCTACCTTCCCGTTCTGAGTTCTCTGCGTGAAAGGGAATATCGAGAGTGAACGCGGAGATCGCGACTGAGTAGATACCAACCACGCCGAACAGGTAAAAACATTAATTGCTAGCCAGGGAATTGTTTGATCCCTGAACGATCGACAGCACCTGGCGAAATTCCGCCATTCATACCAAATACTTTTTCCATTAGAATTTATCTTGGGACAGTGAAGGTTCGATCTAAGAAAAACCCTCGGGACCGTGCGGTTTCTTAGATTGTGTATATCTACTATTTTTTTGTTTCCAGTTTTCTTAGATCGAATATTTACTGTACATCTTTATGGGGAAATCAATATTGCTGAATTGGTATGTAAAAAGAATAGGATTGAGAGAAAATTTTGTTACCTTATTCGGTTATTTAGATCTCTTCTTCATCAGACTGCGACTTCGTTAGACTGCGAATCTGTGTGCAAAATAAAAATGGCCTGTGTCAATTGCAAGACAGTTTTTATGTCTTAGAAAAACAAGTTTCGAAAGCTCTCATTATTATTATTTCTCCGGCTCTTGTCTTTTGTTTCAAGAAAATTTCAGACCTGTCAAAATTTGACTGATAGTGTAGTCTTTTCAGAGTGTAGTGGTTTAGCATTAGGGGACAGGTAAGAAGAATTCAGTTGGAAGTCAGGGCCGTGACAAGAACACCCCATTAGTCGTCGAGGAATTCCATCAAACGCGGCGCGCGCACCCCGTTCCGTGTGCCAGCATTCGCCACGCTTCCAGGTAACAGCGTCGCGAGCACTGGGGATTATGTTTCATGTAAATAGCATTACACGAGATCAGTCACTCGGCGAGTGCACCGCCTCGATTCAATGCAAACGTCTGCATTATTTGACTGGAGTGGCTCGATAGAGGGATCGCACTGCATCCGTCGCGACGCTTGTCAGCTGCACACCGGCTGGTCGCGTTCGTGAGCTCTTCCATGACGGCTCGGAAAGATATAGACACGTGGGACAATTCCTGTCGACTATGCAACGGGTGGTTCGCAAATAAATGCATCCAGGCATTCTCTCAAAATTTTCTTTGTACTCAAAAAATCACTTCACACTCACTGTAGCTCTGTCTTTTCGTCTCGTTTTTGTATTTACACAATCTTTAATTCCATTCTAATGTATATGACAGTTGAATAAAATTTTTTGCAAATCTAACGTTGAATAAAAAATTGGAATGTCCCTTATAAAATCGCATAAACCCGATCAGAAGAGGCTGGTTAAAACCTCCGTAACTTTTAAAAGTGCTAAAAACAAGCACATATTAAAAATTTGAGATCCGTTATAACAATATTTAATACAGAATCAACACAAACAGCTTGTAGAAATTCAAGCAGGCGAGTCTTCACGGGAGAATTACTTATTTATTTATATAATTAATCCCGCAATTACGCGCTAATTACGTTTCCATCGACCCCTAATTTTTCTTATATGGGAAATTAATTGCACATTCGTTGAGCAACACGCCGTCGCAGTTCTGACCAGACGTGATTACAACAAAAAAAGATTATATATATATATATATATATATATATGTATTTTTAGCACAGAATAAAGAAGTCCTTCCTCCCCCTCGTCCAAGCATAATTATTGCTCAGCTTGGCTCTTTATCGTACGTGATTTTCACGCTGGGGTAGACATTCAAATTGCACCGGGGGCTTTACCCAAGCAACGAGCGAGACAGGGCTCTCTTCGTGGCGAGGTAATAACACCGACAGCGGTGTCTGTAGTGGGGCAAGATACACCTGAGGAAAAGATTCACCTGAGGGAGACAACGGACCGAGGAAAACTTCGTTACGTCAGCGACAAAGGAATTATAGCTTGCTGCATTCACCTTTGTGTCTGTCCACGGACTTGTAAGCATTCCTCCGTTCCATCCTAACAATCTAACATTTAATATGAAATTTTCAATCGCATCGACTCACGCGATCATTTGCTAAGAAATAGTCCAAATCTCAACAAGCTATTCTACTGATTGTAAAAAAAAATTACATTTCATGTTACACAACCTAATAATGTCTCCTTATTCAAGATTAATAAGATACATATAAATGTTCTTTTTCTCCCGAGAAACGATTGGAGACACAGCAGCTCCGTCATCGTAACCACGAAGAAAATCATACGACAAAGGATCAACCTTCACTCAAAAGTCATTTAAGCGACGAAACAGCAAATGCTCGAAACCCGACACTTCACGCCACACGACCCACTAGCGTCTCCTACAGAAGGATCAAAAAATATCGAAGAATGGAGGACAGCAACCACAAGTTCCCCAGCAAGGGTGACACCTGTCAGACCGAAAAATGTTGAAACCAGAACCTGCGTAGTCACCGTAGTCCGATTGAAGCTCGTCGGGTTTCAGGGTAGCGAGGTTCAGTGAATCACGCCCCGTTTGCTCGTTAATGGCTCCGAGGAAGGTCCTGCGGAAGTTAGCAAACCAGGATCGCGACGGAGATCGTCGACAGCAGGGGGCCTGGGTGACGAAGGTGTCGTTGGCTTCATGGTTGCTTCCGCGAAACGAGATATCCTAGACGATTCCGCGAGTCCCGCGGGAAGCTGACGACACACGTTGAATTTACGCACGCGCGCCGGGAATTCTCGCTTGCCAGGACACCTCTTCGGGATGAGAGAGATGAAGAGGGAGAGAGTGAGGACTCCCATAGGCTGACTTGTTACTTGGAGTTGGCTTACGGGACGGAAAGTTCATTACTCGGAGTCGCGGCGCGGCGCGGCGCACCGTTTTCCGCTCTGAATTTATGGACCCTTAGGCCAGGCTAGCCTAAAATGGCCATTGCCGGTTTTTCTCCGACTTCGGTTCTATCCTGGCGGACGCTCATCGGGCCTCCATATCTTTAATGGCCCAGGGGTCGTGGGTGACTCGGCTATTGGCCCCAACGCCAGGTTCATGCGAGTTATTAACTTTTGCTTCGGCTTGATTTAGCCTCTCGGTTAGCCGTCCGCGGTATTAGGTTTTGACTGGACGGTGTAATCGAGTTAGGCCTTGATGAGCGTAGAGTTATGGCCCCGCTCGAGGACCTTTGCCGCTTATCGAGTCACCGAGCTCGATCGATTAAGTGGACTGCAGTTTATGCGCCTTATTAGCCTGCCAGTTGATTTAGCTCTCTGTTAGGAACCTCTGGGGATTGGGTTTTCACCGAGGTAATACTTAAGCTTCGATGTAAGTTATGGCGCGGAGGGGAGTTTAGTCGCCATTCAAGCGGAATCGAGTGCTAGCTTGACTCATTGTGGAAGAGTCGCGGAATTAAGTGATTTATCAAGGTGTGCTGGTTGATCTAGGTCTTAGTTAGGGACCCGAGGAATTAGGCTCTCGGTACAGTGAGACATTATTGAGTTAGGACTTGATGATACGTTGTAACTCTCAGAGGACCTAGTGATCGAGTCAGCATTTCAGAATGCAGATAAGAGTACAAGCAATTCATGTTATTCTTGTCTGGAATAATCGGCAATGTACCACTCACCATGTAGAAACCATTTTTAGTGATGGGCTTGATAAAAGTCTTTCTCACGATCTTCAAACAATTCGATACTTAAGTACTTGTTTGGGTGTTTCGGTATGTATCAAAAGATAAGGAACTTGTAGTCGATCTGTGATACCAGTACGTGCCAAAATGATACCAAGTAGTATTGGTATCACGTCTTGGATGAAATTGGTATCGTTACATTCGCAATTCACGTCTTCACCGTTTTGAACGTACTGTTCGTAGGTACGCCACAAGAAGTCGCCTGGCAGGAATTCGACAACAAACCGTCCGATTGGGTCAATCCGCAAGAACTTTTGGTTCTGGGTTAGGTCCGAATTATTGGCTAAATTGTGTGACGTCAAAGATAACCATTGGCTGCCAGCGAGGACCCCCTTTGCCCCTCAGCCGTCTCGAGGGACTTCTTGTGGCGTACGGACAGTACCAACATAATATTTTCATTCTATCTTCCTTTCTCACGCTTGATATTAATAAACATAACATTTCATTATATACTCTTCGTACGCCAGAAGAAGTCTTCTGGCAGCAAGTCATCCGATTGGGTCATTCCACACGAACTTTTTCGGTTCTAGCCGAATTATTGGCTAAAGTGTGTGACGTCACTGCACAAACATTGGCTGCGAGCGAGGACCCCCTTTGCCCCTGTCACGTCTCGAGGGACTTCTTGTGGCGTACGAAGAGTACTTGTCATTCAGTCGACTCGACCCCACGGGATTGAGATAGTATCGATAACAAACCCATCCAAGATGTACTTGTAAAGGATCGAGGCTTCTCAGCAACTATCATTAGGGGTCGATACTTTTTGATACCCAGATAATCATACATGCTTGTGATACCATGATTCTTTGTCACAAGGAGTCGATACCGTTTGAACATGCTCAAGATCCATCACTACCCATTTTACTAAAAAGTGGATTTGTCCGATTTTTGCTGGAAGGTCTTCAATTTTTCTAAGTATGGGTTTGTTTAGCGACATGTTTAGTACGGCTCGCTGTCGATCTAGGATCTACGGTAGATCGCGAACAGTGGCGTAACAAGAGACGATGACGAGCGATCGGCAAGAAGCCGGAGCTGACCAGCACGCGTCATACGTTACGTCCGGCGGAACACTTTCATGTCCCCTAGAAACTGAAGTCGCAAGTAGTAAGAGTGCTCCACATAAGGCAAGACAACGTAACATATACTGTTACAGCAGCCTCATTCCACTGTATGAAGCGCATAGTGCACATTTCTATCCGCGAACTAATATTGACTGCCGGGTTGACTGGTCGGGACGGACAGACTTGAACTGGGTCAAAACCACCTTGATTCAGAAAATTGCATTCTTCAACGAATGCTCCAACAGCTCCACCTTCGCAGGAATTTTTAAAACCCGTCTCACTTCTCGATTAATGTCTATTGATTTTATTTGAAAAATACGCGTCTCTGACAAGATGCCATTTGCGTTCATTGTGGTCTCATTCAAAAATAGATTCCTGTGAAATTTTCTGGTATGACGGGACTAATTTTTGCATTTTCTGAAATTTACAAAATTATTCCACTTTGACAGCACACATTTTACGTTTGTTTCTTTATTGAGGAATAAAGATCGAAATTGTTATAGCATCAATTTTCGGAATTTTCTAACGAAAGTTTTCTTGAACCATATAAAATTAACTAAGCGAACGAACTTTCTCGAACATCATGAATAATGTAACAAATGCGTGTAGCAACTTTTAGGATAATTCTTAGTTCGTCACGAGAGAATGTTCATATTTATTTTGTCCCGGTCACGTGCAATGTTCTCCGGTAGAGATTGTTAGTTATGTTGTTCGGTAAACGTAAGGGCGTTCTATATTAGGCCACGAATTCCTCCGAGTCCAGGAAGTTATCTATTCCATTCATTGTCGAGGATAAAGTCTGTTACGTGTATCTACAATCGCCGGTTCCTTTGTCTCAACGCGCAGCAATTACGAGATCGTATCTTAATTTCCTCGTATTCAGCGTTTCGTCGCGTGAGTTCGTCGATCTGCAAATAAATAAGCTAAATGTAAGGTAGGCGCTGTTGCCCCGGGAAAATGATGTGTCTTGTTACGAGCTGGGACGGAGATTGATAGCGTTTCTTCGTCAAATGATCCATTATCCGTAGACGAATCTATTATAATTAGCCTCCGGTTCGAATTTAACTTAATACCGATATCTGCTTCAGATATAATTTATATTAATCGCTCGAGTTACGAGTCTCGCTGGCAAACAACTCCGACGGAAACGCGTTTGAATCAATCTCAATTTGAAATCATACATAAATTATGGTACTGAAAACCTAATCTCTCGGGCCTCTAATCCGCAGCTTGATCAAGAAAGCTTGATGACTCGTAGAGATCGGGGACCAGGTTTCACGCGCAATCAGTCAGAGTTGCGCTCGATTCTGCACTCAACGTTAGGTTCTCACAAAATAAGGTGTCTACGTATATTAAATAGCAATTCATAATCTAGTTACAATGTTTAATAAAGTCCCGGAGACCGAACTTAGTTGAGAGTGAAAGATAGACCCCTCTATACTCGGAATATACAATCTCATTCGGAAGAGCATCAATGACTCCAAGCAAGGTCTTGAAAGGATGAACTTCATTAACCGAAGAGCTAAAACAGAAGCGATTCTGGACGATAGTGATTCCAATTCCTACAACCTAACGCCATGTAATTTCTATTCGACGAAAGCAATCGAACATCCGCTGGGGACCGTCCGATCAGTATGCGACGCTCGTGTGCACATGGTTGGCAGGGAGAAAAAAAAAAATGGCGCGTGCGCCGCGTGAAATCGTTGCAGTCGTAAGAAACGGATGTTAATTCGACGATTTACCATTTAACCATCGTCGGCGTTCGCCGGCGTAACGCCGCTCGCTGCCTCCCTGATTTCACGCCGAGTAATTTAATTAATCAGAAAGATAGCGCTTCACCTCGTTCCGGGAATCTAGCTCCGGGAGGGCAGCAATTAGTTCAATTTTTTTTCCTTCTCCGTCCTCCTCCTTCTCTTTCTCCGCCTCTCTTTTCTTCTTCTTCGGCGTCGGCGTCTTCGTCGTCGTTCTAGCTCCTTCTCTTCCTCTTCTTCTTCGTCTTCGTCTTCTTCTTCTTCTTCTTCTTCTTCTGTTGCTTGCTCCCCTTCTTTTTCCTTTACGAGCGAGCTCGTGGCGCCGTCGGCGTGAAGATCGCCGCAGATAAACCGGCGGACGATTCTTCGGGGCCAAGGGCAACGAGGAGGATCGGCCGCCGGATAAACGGATAATGTTCATCGAATTAATTCGCGGATCGAATCGGCCGGGGGATCGGTGACTTCCGGTCGACGCGTCTGCCCCTTGCACGCTTCCTCCTCTTACGGGATCGTGGAAGCGGTCTTCGGGGTTCAACAGACCATTTCAGGAATTTTACAGGGGCTGCGAATTTGTCAAGGTTCGTGGATCAGCTCTTCGGGGTCGTGGGATGAGTTCAGGGATTTTTCACGAGTCAGGATTTTTTGAAGTTCGAGGAATCGGTCTTCAAGGTGCATAGACGATTTCAGGAGTTTCGCACAGGCTACGAAATTTTTTCAGACTTCATCGAAACGATCTTCAGGGTTTAAGAGACAGTTTCAGAAATTTTACATAGATCACCATTATTTAGTCAATCCAACATACTAGTGATTACCTACTAACATTATTTTCGTCATAAAATGAATACTTCGGTACCCAACCATCTCAACCAATGACTGTAAACATTCGTTACAATAAATTGTATAACAAATACATACGTAAATTCGTTCGCGTAGTTTCACCCAAAAGATTCTAAAAAATCGTAAAATTTATTGAAATTTTTCTGATGTATGGTTCTTAATTTTGGTATAAAAGTTAACATTTTGCTTTTACGATTCGAGTAAATGGTTGGCAATTTTTCAGATTTAAGTATCCTACGCTCGCAGGCTTTTCTATTAGCAGGCTTTAATTGCCGGCGCGGTTGAGTAAGGTGATTTTGGTGTTTACGATGGTTCTTATGCTAATGCACATTCTCTTTTTATCTTTTCATATCCTCGGTCCTTCGAGGGCGCAGTAATGGCTTCCCCGATACGTCCACCGCCACTATGTAAACGCGGCTTATTACCTGCACGCACGATTACGCTCTGCACCATGCGCGTCCACGCGCGTGCGCCACGCTGCACAGCATCGGCCGGTATCGCTCGTAATTACATCCCCTATTTACTTTACCTAATGAGCGTTTGATTGGCTCTGTTAATTATTGTTAGCCGGCGGACTCATTAACCGCGCGACTAACGGAACGTCCCTCGGCGCACGGTCGTCTGCGGAGTCGGCGTCTCGTCGCCAAAATTAAAAACATTCGTACAAATCTTCTTAATATTAACTTAACTGCGTCATAATAACAGGTTCTGATTTTTTTATCTTGCGATCATTAATCATACAAATTAAATTAGACACGTTTATTGGGGAATTCATTCAATTTCTTTGAACATGCACTGTGATAAAAATTAATGAATCTATTATTTATTATTTCTATAAAGTATGGTAAAATCAGCACTTTTAGTGTTTCGTAAATCCAGTATTGATATTAGCATAATTTATGTAACTGCAAACATATAGAAATTTGATTACACTACCCGAGAGATTATTTTGAATTTTTTTATTCACTCAATAATGCAGTGAATCGAAAAAACTATTTTGACAAAGAAATTTTAAACTTTAAGAATTTTTTGTGCTTCAACCGTAGAAGATACGCAAATTATTTTTACTCGGGACGATTAAAAAGACTCTCCCTAATACAACAATATATTTTTTTATGGAATTCGAAAGATTTGAGCATGTTGCGAGTGCATTGTAAGTGCATCGATTTTATAAGACCAATTATTGCCAGAAATTTTTGGATTTAATTTCGAAAATGGCGATTTAAGACAAAATCATACTACATCGTAAATGTACTTGATTTTGGACAGTTGTCTTCATGTTAGGCTACCGTGGCCAGTCGCAGCTTCGCTAGGAGGATAGCTCCTGTTGAGGATAGTAACGGTAGCCCAAGGATGAAGTTTTTAGTATGCGCGATCTGTAGTCCCGGCAGGAAACAGAATCCCTTCCATTAGAGGCCGCCGGTTCTTGCCGGTTGGCCAGCATTGTTACGCCATAGGGCCAGGTAGGGAGAGTATCCCTCTTATCGTACAGAATACCTTCTGCCGCGACCACAGGGGGAAGGTGGTACCCTTCGGCACCTTAAAAGGTCCTCGACGAACCTCCGAGTCCTGTCGATATTCTACGTGCACACGTGGCTGATCGTTGCTTTTTCTTCTCCTTCTTCTTCTTCATCATCCTCTTTCTTTTTTATCCTTCTTCCTCGTCCCTACTTCAAGAAGAGAGCAACTTCTTTCTCTCGATTCTTCTTCTGTTCATTCGGTGGGGGTGACTAGTGAATCTCGTGTAATTAATTTTGAAACTTTATCAGCAATAGTGCAGAGCACAAATATCATCCCTGGAATATTAATTATTAATTTATGTCGCAAGATTAACCCGAAGCAGGAATATCTAGTAGAATATCAGGACATACTTTCCAAGTAATTCTGATTTTGATATATGATCTCCGTCTGCAAGGGAAACATTTTTAACTATCATTGTTTGTTTGGTTTCAGTACCGTGTAATAGATGTATATAATTTTTACTTAGTTTAGGACCTTGCAATTGTTATAGACATTTTATCTTCGGTACCAGTAACTTCCAATTGATGAAGACAATTTTTATTTGGTTGTAGTTGATGTAGAAAATTTTTATTAGGTTCCAGTACCTTGAAATTGATTTAGACAATTTTTTATAGACAACTTTTCGTTGGTCCCAGTAGCTTGCAATTAATGCAGAGAATTTTTATTTCGCATAAAATCCGCAGTCTATATACGATGCTGTAGCAAGTGCCTGAATGAAGTACACGGAACACTTTCGACCCCGAAGGGTTAAGTTAAAGGGTTAACGAGCCGCGTACCGCGAAGTGCGTCGCCAAATATGGTAGAATCGACGCACGAAACTTCCTCCGCCTCTTCGGTGTTTTTCAGTCTCCCGTTTCTCGGCCTTGTTGTTCGCTTCCTGCTTCGGGCAGAATGCGCGGTTAGGTTCGCGTTGCGAATCCGCCGCGCTTAAGCGGGGACCCGAGCGTTTAACCCCGCTAATTGCGCACCGAAACGCAGCGCCGACGAATCCGGCAACCGAGTTGCTATCAGCGAGCGATATCGCGCGCGGATTACCAACTCGGCTCGACTCCGCTCAGCTCGGGGCATGTTGCGCGCGATTTTTCGCGAGTTCGCCATTCGCGAACGAAAAAGAGAAGCATCGGTTGCCTAATACGTGGAACTGCGACCCTGGAAGTCGCCGAGTCTAACCATTTATTGCGAACCTCGTGCTGGGTGCTAATTTGCAAAAAGTTTGCCAATTTGTTCATTTATTTATTCCCGTGTCGACTATAATTATTTTGTTCCCTGTATTGGTACGACGAAATTCTGGAGAGAAAAGTCAAACTACGAATACGCTGTGTGATGGAATTATTAGTGCCCCTTGATGGAGCCGCAGAAATTAACGTATTTATTCTGAAACGATGTATTTTTGTATGATTGTATGCACTGAATTCTTGTCATTTTATACATTTTATATATACTGATATATTTATATATTGATATACTGATATATTTATATATTGATGTACTGATATACTTATATATCGATATATTGATACTCTGATATATTTATATATTGATGTACTGATATATTTATATATTGATATATTGATACTCTGATATATTTATACATTGATATACTGATATATTTATATATTGATATACTGATATATTTATATATTGATGTACTGATATATTGATATATTTATATATTGATATACTGATATATTTATATATTGATATACTGATATATTTATATATTTACATATCCACATATTTTTATATTTATACATTATATAAAATCTTCATATTTCGAATCATCAAAACGGGATAGATAAAATGCATAAATAAGTGATTAGTGAATATCGTAAAGGGGTAAATGAAAAGTCTAGGAGATGCTGAAGAGACGGGATGGTTCCCGTAGAAGGAAAACGAAAGGAGTCGCGTAATTCAAACGGGATTCCTCGGGCTTTCGCGTGGCTGTATGGCCCAGCCGCGAAAAGTGCATCTGCGTATGCGGCGAGCGTGCAGTCGTGGGTGCAGGACGCGGCTGCGCTCCGGCTGCTGCTGCTGCTGCTGCTTGCTGCTCATTGACATTTAACTTTCGAAATTGAACAGAGAGCGGCGCGACGCGGCCTCTCAGACCGCGGCAAAATACCACCGGGCAGATAGAGCTAACATTTAAATGCCATTGCTGCCCCGCAAGACGCATGGCTGCACCGAGATGCACCTGAAAGGGCTCCCCCGACACGCTTATGTCTCCCGGTTCCTCTTCTCTCTTTCGAGAACGGCTTGGCTGCGTCGTAATCGCAGAAGTTATACTTCATGTCGTCTGCTCTTTTGATTGGCAAATGAAAAATTTTTAATTCTGTACCAACGAAATGTTTGCACATGTTTGATGTTTCGGGATGATTTCAAAGTATTGAGGAGAAAATTTTATATAAAAAGTTTGCACAAGTTTGCAACCGCTTGATTGCACGATGTTTGTCGTCTGGTGTACACCTTAGACTCAATTCACGACGGAACATCCAAATATTCTGTTTCAGTGAGTTTCCAATAAATTGAAATCGTCCACACGACAAACTTTGGACCCAAGACCTATACCAGCTTGTGCAAGTTTGATTGCAGAGACATTTCCTAGACTCAATTCCCTTAATCGACCCAACCCTCAATTCCCTTCAAAAGCAGTTGAAATGTTGTGTCTGAGAGCTTCCTGTTAAATCGAAAGCTACTATATTTATGGGACTGCAGATTATTGGCGAAGTTTGTAAGGGCAGTTCATAAAAGTTTGTGCACATCTGATTGCTCCGCATCTTTTCCCCCGAACGATTCTCCAATACCGCAGAACATCCGAGGAAATGTATCTCTACAATTTTTCAGTGTACTTGCGGAAGACTCTCGGAAATAGAGGGTGGTCCATGCAACTCGCACACCTTGAATATTTTCGTTACTTCTAATAGTATGAAAAAATGATAATCGTGATGTAAATATTTTTCATGTGCGCGGAAGCGTTTCTGACATTCAACGTCACTTTGATTTCTTTAAATGGAAAACCTACCTTTTGATGGGTAATATCTCGTTAACTATTAGATACGAATCTATCGATTCAAGGTCTTTCCAATTTAAAGAACTCAAGGTGACCTTGAAATCTCCGAAACGTTTTCGCGCGCATAAAAAAATGTTCACAACATTTCTTCGTCGATAATCACGCAACTTAGAAATCTTTTTTCCATATTATTACAAGTAACGGAGATATTCACGGTGTACAAGTTGCGCGGATCACCCTGCATAGAGCCAGCATCAATTTTCCTGACGCCCCGATCGATTTTCTTTACGAAAACGTTTCGGAACTGTCTCGGTGACCGCCTAATGGATTGCGAGAGTCCATCAACGACGGAACTTCGAGTGCACCGTGCTCGTTTGATGTCAAAGTAATCCTCCGAGTTCGACTGGCCGCGTAGAGCCGATCCGCGGCCGCAGCGGAATTGATAAATTATGTTTTGCCAAGTTTTTGTCGAGCGGACAGGGTGCATTTACCGGGCGGAACGTTCAGGTTGGAGTTTCCGGGTGGTTCTCGCAAACTTGCGAGAAAACTGGGCACCGTGTTCCACCGAGGGAAAGGAAGGGCAGGTTAGCCAGAAGAAAGAGGAAGATTGATGCGGCAGTAATATTGTTTTCGCGCGGGCAGAAAGCCGCTCTCCCGAAGCATCGCGTGACCGTGCAGATCCTTCCCCGACCAGGAAGAGCGCCGAACCAAGTAGCCGGAATGGGATCTCCATCCCGCGAACATGTTGCAAATCGTTTTCAGATTACGGAAATCGCTGCTTTCCATTTCGGACTATGCAAATCCGGCATTCCCAGCGTTATTATCGTCGGTACCCGTGGCCCCCGACTCGCCGTTTAATGAAGCGAAATTACAAGGAGCGCTTCCTCGAAAACAAACCGTCCACGCTCGAACATTGTTTCCCTCGTCACGGGGGATGCATAATTTCCATCAAATCGTCCCGTCATGCAAAATCTGTTACATTGTTCCCCGCGGTCAGAGTTCAACGAGGTTCAGACCATCTATAGGATCCACGAGAATGAACCCGAACGGTTCTGGGATCGTTCAAACGGGGCTGAAGCGGGGCAAGTCCATTTTTCAAGTCAATTTGAGACAGACAAATTTTTAAGTTTCGATGAACCGAATGAATATTTTTGGAGACAAACTCTGGGTGCTAAAAAATTTTCAAGCGGTAGTGATTTTTTGTGTGAGGTCAACTTTGATTTTTTCAGCGGAACCGTATATTTTTTATGCACCAATCGATGCGGTCTTTTATTCTCTATGAAAAGGTATTAATCCATGCATGTCGAAATATGATTAGTTTAGTAGATATTTTAATTAAAATATTGCTAGATGAGGGGAAAAAGTTACCCTCTATCTGCCAGTACCGGACACATGCACGGCAAAGATGAAACGCGTCACGTGACCATGCCGTGGCGGAAACGTGGGGAATAGCGTCGTAGAAGGGGAAGGTAGAGTGGGGACACGAGTCTTAATCTGTCGACTCTGCATGTCCCCCCTGATACCATGTAACATCTGTAGAAATAATTTTTTTGTTCATAATTTCGAAGCTATTCGAGTTAGGTGCCTCATCCTGTATAATGAGAGAATTTCACTATTTTTCCAGATTCGGTCTATCTGCGATGAGCGTTCAAAGAGGTTGACTATCTATCGAGGATGAACCCGAAGAGTAGTGAGATTGTTCCAACGGTGCTGAAACCAGGGAATGAGGGGTAGAGGGCAAGCGAGAAGGAGACTCGACGATCCCAAGCCCTTAATCCGTCGACACGTAATGGGACATAATGCGAAATTAGCCGGTCACTATGTACAGTTACGCATTACGCTAACAAGACTTACTTCCGATTATAGCCAAGATCCCCATTGTTCGAGGGAGCCAAGCACCGTGCTCTTTAGTGGTCCCAGCCTGGTTCTATCTATCTCTCTTCTTTCTCTCTTCTCTCTTTCTCGTCGGCTACTCCCGTACGGTGCCCATTTATCTATCTATTCAGTCGGCCTGTATAATGCGCGATAGATTCCGTGTAATCCGGCAGGCACAATGCCTTCAAAAGCCGCTTCCTATCGTTGGGGATCTGACACCGAGATCTTTTTGATTTACACTCCGAAGCGAGTCCCTTCTGTGATTTTCTCCATGGATCGCACACAAAGATACATACTTTCAGAAACTGGAGTCTAGTGGTGAAAGGGAACATTTCATTCCATTGTCTATAAAAATTTCCGTCGTTGACTTTTCTGACTCTCAATTTTGAGGGACCATTTTAACTGTGTAGAATACTGTAGAACAGAGGTTTGATCTCTTCTCAACTAAAAACAGGTTCGATTCGTCGCATTCTCAAAAGAAAGTTTGCCAAGTCCCAGATTTGCCAGATCAGGGGAATCGAATCGAGGGGAAAAAGTTACCCTCCCTCTACCAGTACCGGATCAGTCACGTGACATCGTGACGAATACGCGACAGAGACGAAAAGCGTCACGTGACCGGGCCGTGGCGGAGGCGTGGGGGAATAGCGCCGTAGAAGGGGAAGATAGAGTGGGGAGACGAGTTTTAATCCGACGACGTTGCCCGACAGCCTATAACGTCCATCTATGATCAAGCTGAACAATCTACTGTTTCCCAGGGCCCATTAACCTCACTTCCGTTCAGAAATATTTGCACAAACCACTATTTGAAGCTCAGGTGACGTAGTCGACGCGACGCCACGTTCCGGGTCAGACCTAAGTCCAAGCCTAGCCCAGTTACATTGCTCGCGTGATTGGCGTATAATAAGCTAATATTTACATTGTTTCACGGCCGGAGGTTCGCCGGATACCCGTTCCTATCGATTTCTTTCTCGCGCAACAGAGACCGACGATGAGGAAGCGTGGCGCGTTTGAATCAAACGTTTGTATTTTCAGGCGGAACGCGAGACGCCTTGTTGACGTCAATCTTGTCGGCCGGATTGAAACTTATGGGAGAACCACGAACAGATCTAATATAATAGACGCCGGCGATCGTGGTGGGACCGGCGCGGCGCGGCGCGGCGCGGTGCGAGCGCACGCGACTATAATATAATCGTGATTGAACGTATACAGTTGTCAATCACTGTTCCCGATATCGTGGGTTCGGTGTTCACGCGAATTTAAAACTCCCGCCGTTTCGAGCCGGGAGAGGTCTTCAGAGTTCGATGAAGATCTATTACCGGGATCGAGGATACAATTCGAATGGTTAGTTTGACGTTTGACGCCTGTGTGTGCGGCATCCTCTTTACCGTTACAATGGCTATAATAATGTCTTCTGAACTTCTGACCGCTTGCTTTGAGGCGACCTGTATGTCCGTTGTGAATGTTTCGATTCCGGAGAATGTTAATTCGTTTTACCGGCCTTTGAGAGCGAAGAGAATGTACATGAGAGGAGGTTTCCAGTTTTGAGAATTACGTTGTACAGGCTGTTTCAGATAGTGTGGGATTCTGATCTTAAATTGATCGAGACCTCGGAGTCTATTGATCTCTCAATTCATACCAATTTTCAGTGTTTGAGACTTCTGACATCTGAATTGATTTGTACAGGATCGTTCAAGAATTGTAGGGACACAATCGTACAGGTCGTTCCAAGTTTCAACAACTCTTGGATTACAAACTGAACGTTATCATACGTTCGAATCTCTAATTGTTTCTGATAGCAAAGTTTGTATACAGGGTGTTCGGAATGAGCACAGACCAAATTGTACATCTAGTGTAAAGTACAGTTGAATAATAAATTAGATACACGTCTGAAACTCGCTATGTTTGTTATCCGACACGAACCACAATATTTTAATTACTCCTCGAGCTCGAATCTCTATGCAAGGCGTTCCAAATGATCGCAGACCCAATTATACAGGCAATTTCAACTATGAACTTCCTCTACAAAAATCTGTGACTCTTCCATCTTACAATCCACACGATCCTTCAGACTTGAAGTGGCTTCAACACCAAGATCTCTGTACAGATCGTCCCAGATTCTCAGGATCGTTTCGCCTTAGGCTCGGCAGCGATCGTTAACTGTCCGGTAGTCTGGTCGGTGGTAGCCGGTCGATTAGCCGGGACGTGGATTGTCAAAAGCCCGGGCAGGCACGTGATGTACCGTTAAGCAGGCGTTCGCCTATCGAATATTCGACCTACGACCCGGCGACGCTCGGCAGCGTGAACGCGGAAATGCAGAAGGTACGCGTCCGCCTCGCTCTCTTACGCTCTCGTGCTTAGGCTTGCGAACGCTTGCGTACGTACCAGTCCGTCGCGCCGCGTCGCGTCGCGTCGCGTCGGCCCATCGGAATGACCTTACGCGGAGTCCGTTTGTCTCTTTGCCGGTGGACGAACCGGCGCGGAGAGCCTCGCTTTCGATGGGATAATCGCGGATTCCTCGGATACAGTGATTTACGATCCTGCCTGCTCGTCGATGCAAGACGAATTTCGAGGCGACGAGAAGCTGCCTGCCTCCGCGCCGCCTAGCCAGATTCTAATCGCCCGGGTACCTACGTTCCTCATCCTCATCCTCATCCTCGTCCTCGTCCGCAGCCTCTTTGCCAAAGATTCACCGGTGCCTTCTTCCGTATTTAGAATCTTGAAGATTCCCACCGGGATCAACGCCTCTTAACCGCGACAATAATGTCTGGGCTTAAGGGAGTCTCATGTATGTGGGTCAAGAAATCGACTTTTTTTTGCATTTCATAAATCAAATGTTATTTGAAAAAAACAAGAAATAGGCCACTAAATGCTTGTAAATATTTCGGAACATTATCAATAACATTGAAAATATTTCAAATCCCTTTTATCTCGAAATCATACTTTTCAAACTGGTGTACAAGCTAACTCAAACACTAACTGACTAATCCGTATCGACCAAAGTTTATTCACTTTGTTTTGTTACATTTGTCTAACAATTGAGCATCAATTTTCATTTTATCAACTTTTTTTTCGACCCTGTAATTTTCGAAATTTTCATGCTTCTCTATTGAATTCACGATCAATCCCATCATAAACTAAGCTTTAAGAAGTATGCTCTGCATTCCGATGACAGGGACAGACGCCAAACTGTACACCAGTGACGGATAATCATCATGAATAAAATTTTAGTTGTTTATTTATAATAATCGTGAATAAAATTTGAGTTGCTTTACTCGTTTGATTTTTCTTCGAATTATCATAATTTACTTGTTTCCAATCTGAACAATTAAGTAGTAAAAGTCCGGCCCTTTTCAAGGGCCAGGATCGAACTAACACGTTCCTGCCTAGACAACCATAATTCGGAGACCGTCTCCAATCCTCCAGGAAGCGAGCTCGCGCGAGCAAAACCTCGGAAAGAGGAGCATCAGCTAGGCTGAGTCGTTTCACCGGCGCAACAGAGGGAATTCAAATAAATCGCTAATCGCGAGCATTTATCTTTTCGCGCCGGTGACGTACGGAGTGGCGAGTATGCGGTAAGCCGTCTCTCCTCTCCTCTACTCTCTTCTCTGCTCTCTGTAGCGATGTACCGGCGCGATCCTCTTCCCGCTTCGGCGAGAGAGCGCGTCTTCATCGGTTTTATACGCGAGCACCTTTGACCACTGTGGCGCCGTCCGCGGCCAACACTACACAAAAACCGCTCGGCGAGACAGCGCTGACTCGCGCCGCCCGTTCCTGGCAACGCGTTACCGTTATTTTTCGGGTCGATGTCACCGACGACGCAGCGCAGACGTGATTAGGCCTGCGTGACATTTAAAGGGCACACCGGCGTTCGATCAACACCGACTCGCGACCACTTCCTGTGTCCCTTCGTCAGCGCTGTCTACACGAGGATGACATAGTTCTTTCGAACAATCATGAAGTAGACAGCGCGTCTGATTTTTCTTTAATTTCACTTCGATTCTAGAAATTATTTATTATCGTGGAATATACGGTTTTCAATATTTTTTTACGATTATTACCGAGATTTGTTAACTTTGTTCGACGACACTAGAAACTCTTTTTGGTAATGTATTATGCATGTACAATTCAGCATGATCTTTATTCAACACCTTCGTGCACATTCAATTAATAATACTCGGCTGGGAAGTAACTTTTTGAAAAACAGGGACCAATCACGTCGACATACTGAATAAGGTGTAGTGTAAAAAAAATAAAAAACTTAAATAAATATTAGAAAATGAATATATCCAATCTGCTATAACTCTACACGTTACATTTGCAGAAGTATACAATAAATGTTTTACACTCTACATATAGCGTTCAGATAAACATGTATATAAAATTAAATATATTTTTCTTATAGTGATCCTCTCACATGTTTCGTTGGCAAAAAAGTTCTTGAACACAAGAATCCAAAAATTCTTTGAAAAACGTCTTTTTTCATTGTTCCTGTGAAATTCAACTAATAAATTTCATAAATATTAAGAATGAATGGAGAAACAACAAATATGGAATCTGCTCAAACAATACTTTCTATTCAACATATGAATTACACAACAATATAAAAAAAGAATGAAAGTTAAAATGAAGAGTCTATTGAGATTTAGAAAGAGCGATGATCGAAATGGTGAAAAATGGTTGCAAGTTCCAGGAGCGAGTCTGGACCCGTTTCTAAGTAGAATGGGCCTGCCATGGTCAGACGCTATTCCCCGAAATAAGTCCGTAACATCTCGTTCTAAATACCTCGCATTGACCTCCATCCCCCGTCACCTTCGAGCCTATAGCGAGTCAGGGTCAAAAGAATCCTGTGCAAAGGCTGCGCCTATGCGTCCAACCACTCCTTTAAACGAGGCAGCAACGAGCATAGGCCCCATGGCTATCCAGGAGGAAGAAGAAGAAGAAGACGAAGAAGAAGGGAGAGGCAAGGAGGGCTCGGTGGGGGAGTCTCGAGA
Source organism: Lasioglossum lativentre (assembly GCA_916610255.1). Taxonomy (NCBI): domain Eukaryota; kingdom Metazoa; phylum Arthropoda; class Insecta; order Hymenoptera; family Halictidae; genus Lasioglossum; species Lasioglossum lativentre. Next base: position 9,423,359 of record OU744356.1, on the reverse strand, counting down.
GAGAAAGAGGGAGGCAGGAGAAAGAAAAATGAAAAAGTCACCGATGCCATGCGAGCGACGTGACCCCTCGTCGGTGACCCCGGACGAACCGGCCGACGACGACGAGGAAAGGGGGAATGCCAGACCTCAGGCTACGTTCACAGTTCGCCGAAAAAGGCATGGTACACAACCGGCGCGCCGATTGTGTTGACCGGTCAACGTGCCTCCTTTGACAGCCGACTCTCTCTCTCTCTCTCTCTCTCTCTATCTCTCTTTCTAGCTATCTTGCCCCTTAGCAACTCTCTTTTCCTGGTCGCGTTAATTTATGGCCGATACAAATGGAAATATCCACCCGTATGACTTCTTCGAGGGGACTCGCGCCGGTTCCCATAGAGAGTAATGACGATATACCTTCTGACTCTCCAACAATTAACCCTGTGGACACTGAATTTTTCTGGCTGTACGTAGCGTTAGATAGTGTTTATCTTCTGATGGAATTTAAGGATTTTATAGAGGTTTTTCATGGAACATTGGTTACCTCTTTGTCAAAGTTAGGGTTTGAATGGCAACGTGAAAACGATACTGAAAATTATCGTACTATAATTTTACAATATTATAACAACTTTTGAGCAATTTTTCGAAGCAACACAATTTTAAGCAACACTGGAATCGAAGTAGCTCTGAGGGTAAGGGACTAACAAAGAGTAAATCTGTTTCTCATCATTAGACTGATCTTTATGCAACATAGGAATTGTATGTTTTAATAAGACACAAACTTAAACTTGTCTGGTCGATGGAATCAATATTGTTGATTCAATTTTGTACTTTAATGAGACAACAATTGCATCTTGCTGTTAATATGGAAAAAAAATTTTCTGTTCTTTAATAAGCCTCAATGTCTATCTTATCTGGATCGATCCAGTCTTCCCGAGTGAAAATGCCAACGATATTGGATTATCTTATAGCGAAAGCACTTTGGCAGGCACAAGTCTATCAACATAGTGAACCGACCAGTACGGTGGCCACCGGAAAGGAAAAAGTCTCAAGAGACGACTGCCTATTTATCCATTCCTAATACGACTCGTTAGTCTCCTTCGACTTTCCTCGCTTCCTGATTACCTTCCTAGCCCGGCGTATCGTGTACCTGCCTGGCCAGACAAATTCCGGTCGTTAAAGCTCAAGTGTCCTGGCGTTTCCGCGCGCGTGTGAACCGCGTGAACCCTGGAGGCCTGTCTCGAAACCCCTTTGCCACTGAATTACTGCCGTAGCGAACGCAATAACCCTAAAATCTAGAACCGGACGATTAAAACAGTCGGAAACAAAGTGACTCACATTTTCTGACAACCACCTGGCTTTGTTTGGTCGAATTCTGCATAAAATTAATATCTGACACATCAGAAAGCTACTATGAAGATGAACGGACAAATGTGATCATTTAAAACAAAAAACTAAAATTACTTTAAACAAACAAATTACATTAATTCAATATGTTTACATTTACATTTGAATCTTGAAAAACAACTTACAAGAAAACGCATAAAAATTTGTCAAAGCTTAAAAAGATATAATAAAAATAACAATTTCGGGAATTAAAAAGAGAAGCTGTAGGATGTAGAAACAAAAATATGTCAAGTGTTAAAAAGATTTATTTTTCAGAAGCTTTTCCAAGAAGACGGGCTACTCTATAGTCTAAAAAAACTGCTGACGGGTGCAAAGGGTTAATCGGTGACCAGGTCCGGTCACGGATCACGAGGAATCCTGAGTATAGTCTGTTAGTATCCTCTCCGCCCTCCGTTCGAAACACTTGTCAGTGTTCGCCGCGGTTCAGACAAATATCACCCATTAATGCGTGACTGCAGTTATGCGGGGCCGGTCGAAAGGCCGCGCGTTCCTAAGCGGTGCCGAGTATAATGTTCGAGGGACCGTGGATTGACCCTTTACGGTACCTCGGACGTCAATGGTTTAATTACGGCGAAGTTGTTTCTTCTATCCCGACGATTTTTGCCGGTCTTGGGACGCGCTGCCAGATGCCCAGAGAGAGAGAGAGAGAGAGAGAGAGAGAGAGAGAGAGAGAGAGAGAGAGAGAGAGAGAGAGAGAGAGAGATGTTCATGGGTACCCACCCTAGAAGGTCAAAGATCCGACTGAGTATCTCAGCGATCGGCTGAGTGGCGTGTAAAATGGCCGACTTCTTGTCAGACGTGCCCAGAATATCGGGAAAAGATGTTTCTAATAGCTGATACACTCCTCAGATAGTAGCACGATCTGGGACACACGAAATCATGGTTTTGTTTTGATCCTTTGGCTACCGGTGGCCTGTGAACCACTTGAACCCAGGATTTGTGTCCTACCTACAGGTACTAATATAGCTAGCAATGGATAATTATTTTTATACAATGGAGAAATCATATAATTTTGTGAAGCTACACAATTTTTTATCTTCCAGTGCAAGGTACGTTTTCGAAATGTTATGATGAGACTAGTGAAAAGAAGAGGCAGCTAGATGAAAAACTTAAAAATCGTGATCTTTACTTTTTTCTTCGCGACCAATATCAATTAAAAAAAAGAAATTATTTACACATTAGCTGATAAACTAATCCTTCTGAAATCTGAAAAAAAAAATCAAGCCGTTTGGTCCAGATTTAAAAAAGTTATTCGTTTCTACAACTGACTGTACTTCTCAACCTATCCTTTTGGTGAACAACGTTGATCTCATCATCGAACCTGATAGAACAGATACATGAAACTAAAATGTAACTCTGAGTCCAGATAGACCCAAGTCCCATCATTCAAGGGTTAAGAGACTAAATATCTACTTGACGGAGACAAGATTCAGCCAGGTAGCTGTAAAGCCGATAAATTGGCAAGTTGCGGGGTGGAAAAATGCGCGGAAGGTTCTCGCGAAATTGTCCTACATCCCATGGTGTTCGTGTGCTCCGTCATCGGGCATCCTCCTGGCGTCTCTGCCAGCTAGAACAGGCACGGCCGCTGGCCTCTACCGACTGGCTGTCAGTGTACCTGCCGGCCAGACAAATTCCGGCCATTAAGCGTTCGAACGTCGTCGTGTGGTGGCTGTGAACCCGCTCTTTCTCTCTCTCTCTCTCTCTCTCTCTCTCTCTCTCTCTCTCTCTCTCTTTCTCTCTCTCTCCTCCTAAGGCCCCCGTGCGCCGTGCTGGAATATAATGCCGGACCGTGGATTGACCCTTGCGGTACTCCCACCATCAGCGTCACCTACACGGGGCCCGAGGCCCCAGGCCCCGCACAGACACACCGGCACAACCATATTCGAGAGCATGGAGACGCGCCACAGGGCCTGAGCGCTTCGACTCGCGACCGAGCCGAACGTGCCGGGGTCATATTCTCATCGACGATGCACCGACGCCGACGCATAGCGCTGCAGTTTGTCAAAAAATCACAATTTTCAAAATTAATTCTTGTCAGAATAGTGCGCAAAGTTTTTTCTAGTGACTCCTTTCATCGCAAACAACTTCAAATCCTTTTCTCTCAGGACCATATGTTTCTCGAAATGGTAACTGTGGTACCTTCATATTGGGCCCACTGCTGTTTCCACCTTTGACCGAGACTCATTTTAAATGATGAGTTTACACTTGCAAACGTATAGACATCTCTAATGAATTTTATTTTCAGACATCATTGGGCACAATGTTGTGTCTATTCTGGACACAGACTCATTTTTAATGATTATTGTTTGAAAACGTCACTGGGCCCACTGCAGATTCTACTCTTGACCGAGAGACTCTCAGTGGAAAAAATTAGTCTCTCCCAGACCTAACCTGAGACCGACTGCTCCCCGTCCGATAGAAATCTGATCGCTCGTTACCTGTTCGCTCCCACCACGCTCGCTCTCTCATCAGAGATATCGTGATCGTTTTTGCGCTGGGTCATTGGGGTTCACCGATGCATTCGAGCTTCTTGTCTGGTCTCGGAGCGTTGGTATGTGGGTTTCGGGAATGAAAATATTGATCTCTGTCGACTATCCGGTGTTGGGAGTTCAGGAGATCAAACTGGTAGGCTCTAATGGCGTGTTCTTAAGCCGAGGTTCAACTTCTTGCTGGGTTTTGGAGGATTGGTACTCGAGCCAACTGACGGAGGATGTACAGGAGAGATTGCTAAGTGATTTTAGAAAATATACAGGTTTATAAAGCAGTTGCACTAGTGGGAACTCGAGGCAGAAGCCAACATGGTTGGTGCTAATGGCTTCAAAGACCATTGGCTCAATTGAGCTTCTTATTGAGATTTACCGAGTCAGTGCTAGAGCCAAGTGATCACAGATGTTTAGAACATATTTCTAAGTGAATGTACAAAATAAAAATATTGATTCTACAGTACTAGTGGCATTAGAAGTTTAAAAGAAGCTTCCGGTTCAATTGAACTTCTGAGTTCAGTTTCAGAGGTTCAATGCTAGGACTAACTAACCGAGGGTGATCGGAAGATATCGATGAATGAATTTGAAAAATAAATTAATGATTTGTGCAATAATTGCAATAAGAACTCCTGGTGGGTGCAACTAACACCGCGTGCAGAGGATCAATTATCGCAAAGATTGTGTCCAATTCTCAGTCACAGAGAATTGACCAATTTCCGTTACAGATATCAGAATTTCAGTCTCCAGAAAAGCCATTGGATTCGAAAGCCCGCACATGGCACCGTGTGTAACACAAATTACGATCCCAATGATTCAAACGAGCGTACTTCCCCCGTCCGCCTCGAAGAAAAAAAAAGAGGAAACGTCAATCGATTGAGTGCTTTTCACGATCCATTAACCCTGGAAGTAGCAGACCGTTCTTCTTAACGCGATAATATGTTCACGGTGTCGCGTTCTGAAATGGCCGGATGTTAGCGAAACGCAAGCCCCGAGTTTGGAAAGACGATACACAAAATGGCGAGCGCACGGTCGTGATAAGTATCATGCTTTCCTTCGTTGATCGCATCGATCGTTGTTTCATTCCCGAATAGAATACGGTGTTACTGTTTCGAGATTCAAGATCGTGGACATTGGGGGAAAAAACTGTCACGGGACCGAGAGAAAAAGGTTGACGATCGGTAAAATAAACTTCCGAGTGTTCTTGCGTCATACGGCAAGTCATTGACCGATCGATGGACGTCGCGGGGAGACGGAAAAAGTCCGATTAAGAGCGCGTTAATTGACCGTCGATGACTCGATGAAAAATTCGTCACAGATCTTCCACTCACCGACAATGTTGCCGCACTCTTCTGCGCGATCGGTCCTCTCGAGTTCCTGTCGCCACTGAAACCAAGAGAACAATGCATTTAAGTATGATTTATTAATTGAACAGTCACCGTATACACTAAATAATTAATTAAGCATAGCTGTACTGGTACCACATATTTTTTAAATTATAGTCTTGCATGTTCGTAGATCATTTATGAATTGATGTTTTTGATTTAAAAAAAGCCTCTGGTTTCGAGCCAATTATGCAAGCAACATACAAAATCGTCATAATGAAAAAAATTGAAGAATGTTTTCGCAAGTCAGTTTACGTCGACATAAAATTCGTAAATTATACAATGAAATTTCTTATTCCTATCCTCAATTGTCGGAGAAGCCACTCTTTTTATTGTAAATAGTAAATTATTAGAATAAATTCATTATAAACACGTCAACTGAGCACACAACGTAGAAACTTCTGAAATCCTAACAACACCAAACATAACCTCAATTCACAGATCGTTGCTCTCTGAAGCATGTTACAAAATTCCCCAGTACTCCGTACATTGTAACTCTCCAACCATTTTGTAGTGGCACAATGTTCTTAATGGACCGTCCATCAATTAGTTCAGCCCATAAACGAACGAAAGAACAATCAAACGAATCCCTTCCTCTGGAGGTTTGTTTCAAGAAGGAACACTGCGAAAGAGAAACAGAGGTAGATGGTGACGAGGCGGCGTTAACGAGCCATTTATCCGTTACGCCTTAATTTGTCCAACCGTGCATGTTCTCCTAACGACGATCAATCGTCAGAATTAACTTTCTGGTTCATTTGCGGCCTCGGCGGATCGTTAAACCGAACAGAGAGACAGAGAGACGCGAGCCGATCCGGGCCCCGACTCCGATCGATTGTAAAAGTTAAACGTGTGCCTTGTCTCGCGTTGACGGTTAAGGCTATCGTTGATCAAATATTCAATCTTGGTAAATGTTAACGTTTGTTCGTCGAAAGAATCTGCTTGTTAGAACGGACTGTGGCACGTGTGTTCACTGTGGCAATCGACGAACCGTTAAACAAGATATATGTGGCTGATATTGAGCTCTCGATAGCTGGAAGATTGAGTTCCAGACAATTGGCAGAGACGATTCACTAAATCTCAATTTTTCTATCGCAGAATTTCACTAGGGAATTATTTTCATTCTAAATTCAAAAGAATTTCCATGTACAGGTTTCGTTCGATGTAAGACGATGGCTCGGGGCGGTTTTTCGACGTATTGCGGATGAGGGTACCATAAAGTAGTCCAGCAGACCATAAAGTGGTCGTTTTGGCATTTGTTTATTATCAGATCCTCGAAAAATTCCTGTATCGTTCTACTTGAAATTCGAAAAATGTAATGTAATTTAATAATTCAGTGAAATTTGTTGGGTCCAATTCCTGCTGCCAACAGTGGATCCAGGATGTGCGTTGGATCGTTACCCCAACGAATTTCGGATTACTCCCATCTAGAGTAACCAGAGTGTTCCAGCTCTCAAGACCAGTCGAGGAACGTGACACCGCTCGCCAGATTATCCAAGTAGAAAATCTAATGGAACGAGTAAAGTTTGCGTACACGCGTCGCTGATCCTGGCCAGGTACCCTGTAGCTGGATAAAGGCGAGGAACGAGGGGAAACAGAGACAATGGGATAGAGCACCGCGCCGCGATTAGGTAACCGAGAGCCGTATCGACGTGCTTGGAATCGGCGGCGCGTGGGCGTACGATACACGTGGAACAGGAACGGGTGAGCGCGCACGAGTCGGCTGGACTACGCGTGATTCGTTCCAGATTCCGTGGACCAACCTAGATTTCTGCGGAAATCCCTGAATTCGATTATCCCGAAGACTATAGCGATCTCATAGATCATAGAAAACTGTGATCCGTCGATATTATTCGAGAACTCTACAGGGTGTCTCACACGATTTTGACATCTTTATATTCTCGCTATTATTACTCGTAGCGAAAAATGTTCCGCATAGTTTGATGTTATTAGTTTTTTCGTGGACGCACACATGAAGGTCATATGAAGGTCAACTTCGTTTTTCTATGTAGAATGATGTGATTTTGTAATACATCAATGGGAGCAGACAGTATAAAAAATGGTTAATCTATACTTACACCAAAAAGTTAACAGTTCGGGAGATATTTCAATTTAAATAATTTTTGCGCCAATGGATTTTTATCCAGTAGAACGGAACAGCCTGAATGTTACGCTTTGCAGAACCCTATAAAACGGAGTGGGGTGCAGAAAAATGGTCCCCACGCTGGCGAAATTGCACGCGCGGGCGCGGAACGCGTCCGCCTTCGGAGGCGGACAGTCTCGGCGCGGCGCGGCGCGGCGGCCTCAATTTGTCCGCGTGTTTAAACGCGCGTTTCACGCGTTTCTATCTCTGGCGAGCCCTAGCCCAGAGTTTGCGAGCGGGTGACTATATCTATCGGCGACGATCTCGCGAACTGCGAAACGCGAACGAGAGGGAGGGGGAGAACACGGGATCCCTCGAGTAGATAAAATGGGGAACGAGACAGGGGGTTCAGCGAGGAGGGGACACGGTAATCGCGTACGAAGGAATTTAATGACCCGCTGCCCGGTCACGGCGACCGAGTCCTTTCCATTCTTTTCAGAGATCCTCGCCACCCTCTCCGGTTTCTGGTGCGTCCAACGCGGATTCTACTGACCTTGAGAAGGCAGCTCTGCAAACGCGACGCGCAATTTTTCCGTTCGGCGGATTCTGTTTCCTCCGCCTAGCTGCTCGACGCTCGGATAATCTACAATTTGATCAAATTGGAATGTCCACTTAACCCCTGCGTCTAACATGTAACCCAGACACCCACTTCCAATTTATTATAAATTTTTTTTGGATATTCTTTTAAAGGAACACTTTTTGAAAATTATTCTTTTGAAATTACTGGCCTGCGGGATTTTATGCATTTATAGCAACAATTAAACATCGACATGTGAAATGATCGATGTTGTTTTAGCGTTGTTATTACAATTGGTAATTCTATGATGAATTTATTGTGATAACGGAGAATTAATAGGAATAACAAGAGAGATTCTTCTGAAAATTGAGGAAAGCAGTAGGAACAACATGATTAAAATTTATACATAGGGGATGGTTTTCGTCTATTTTTGTTTCTCACCGTTTCCACCGACACAGTTCTCAGAAAAGGTTCAGTAGCTCCTGGAAGGAAATTATACATTACCAGAATGGTCGTGAGTAAGTAAACAGTGGAATCGCAGATCGATTGCAAAAGAGACCGGCTTAACCAGTATCAAGGTACCAGCCCAGTGGCTCAAAGAAAATCGTACAAACCGCCCTCGAGCGATTATAATCTTCGAAGAAATGGAAATCCTGGAAGCCAAGGATTTATAGACTGCGTTACTCGTATGGTGGGTCTCCAAGTACTAGGATTAAGAGATTGGGGATCAGGAGTTAGTTGTAAGAAGGTCTTGACCCCCGAAGAGGCACAAGGTGGCTGGAACTGATGAGAACTAGTAAGACAAGCTTTCACGATACAGGAATTTCGAGGTGGGGAATATAGTAGTTGCACGAGACTGGTTTCCAAGTGGACATTATACGCTGAGGTCTTCTAACATTGGCACAACGTGGAACCTACCAACCGAATCGCCAATGTTATGGTCCCGCCCGCAACTGTACATTAACCCTTCATGCCAATGCCTAGGTTCTTCCGTACCTCTTGCAATTTCACTTTAAAAATTCTTACTTGTTCTTATGGACAAATAAAATTATTCTAAATTTCTACTGTCTTACTGCTTTGTTCCTGCATAAGTTCTGAGATACGTACACGTGACACGTCGCTTCGGCGAGAACAGACTGTCAATAAAAACTGACGTCGATGTAAACGCAATGTCGGCGGAAGCATATCGCACCTCGGTAATAATAGTAACATAACTAAAAAAATGCAATATTCTCACAACAACGATTTTAAGAAAATTATAAAATTTCCATCGAAACAGTACAGACATCTTTAATCATTCAGAAAAATATTTTTGCAAGTAAATTCGATTAGGTTCTATGAAATGATATTACGGATGCCTCCATCAACTCTAAAGTGACACTGTTCTTGCCACTACAAATATGAACTAACTCAAAAAGAAAACTGACATAACAGCCCTCTAGCGGTTCAATTAGGAATGAGTGATATGACGTTTTTCTAGCACGTAGAGGCCAACTAAACGCATCGATCTATGTTCCAACTTCAAAATCGTTATTTTTTTTAGTTTTGTCACTGTTCTTGCCGGAGTGCGATACATTGGGGAGATAGTGTCGACGTAAACATTGTCGAGGGCGCCACTGTCGGTGAAGTCGAACGGACCCTGACATCTCGGACCGAGTCTGCGCGAGCGGGAGCGGGCTTTCGCCGCCGGAAACGAAGAAAATAACGCGCTGATCGTCGGAACAGGAAAAACAGGAAGGATCGAATAAATTTCCGGAGGTAGATAGCGAGATCGCGAGAAGGGAGACACGTAGCTCGGGCACACCGTGGAACGAAATACGAGGTGCGCCGTGATATAGTGCAGGGAAAAGGTTAAGTCTGCCGCGATTCGTTACCTCTTCGGCCCTCCTCCTAAACGAAAACTAGTAGGCCGAGATGACTCGGAGCGTGGCTGCCCGGAGGGTTCCTATTATACGAGCGTAGCAACCGAGTCATTTCGATGCCAGGATTAAACGTATCGCGAATGAAATTGGTACTAGTTGCAACATTGAGCCGTGCGCGCCGTTCCGTCTCTCCGTTACTCTCCCGAGATCCTTTCTCTTCTCTCTTTTTCCTCTGTGTTTCTCTGTCGTTTTCTACACGCATTCTGGCCGACTGGCGGCTAGCAGCAATAAATATGCTGATTAAGCGGGAACGGACCGCCGGTTAATTTGCAGTATATCAGTATCCAACAGTGTATTTTAATTGGTCGTGAAGCATTATTGCAACGTATAATCAATGACGCCACACATCAACGGGCCCACGATTAACGCGGACGAACACGAACGTAACCGGGAATCCCGGGAAAATCGGATGGAGCGTCCCACAGGCGAGACTTTGATCGAGGGCGCAATACTTTAGCGCCATAGTCATTCAGCTGGCGCGAGGAGCTCACTTCATGCGGTCTTGAATCGATCATTCTCTGTGTTCAGTATCTGGGACTTTGGAAATTCGAGTATTCTCTCCGAAACTGTCGGAAAGATCTCTACCGTAACTGTCGCAAAGATCTCTACCGTAACTGTCAAAATTGTATCCCCACAACTGGGGCATCCCCCTTGGAACCAGTCATGCGGTAAACTGTAGGACTCGCACTAATGTAAGCGAAGCAAAAGATTGCAACTTTTCGAATTTTTGATTTTTTTTTTATGAGATTTTTACCATAGCGTTCGTCTCAGTTTTCTAATTAAAATTACACCAAACTCGATATGATTGCGATTATAATTACTCGTGTAATAAGCTAGGTTAAGAATTCGTGTACGTCTACTGTAAATGTTAAGTCCAAAACTTGATCGTTTGTTTCACATGTAACTATGTTCGTAATTACATCGTGTTCGATGTCATTTTAATCAGAAAAACGGACGAATGCGATAGTAAAAGTTTCATTGACGGAAAACCAAAAAGAAGAAATTTTGATTTTCGTACTTGGACGGCTCAGCTGGCACGAGTCCATTGATGTTTGTCGAACGCCAGCACAACAGTCCCTTTTTCGTTTTCAATCGCTATTCTTCTCTACGTTCGGCACATTGCAAAGAATGTAGTACCTGTTCTATAACTGTCGCTCGGCGAAAGATACGACAGTTACGGAGAGAATACAGTACGAGGTGAACCAAGGCGCATGTAGTGGTAGGGGGGAAGCATTTCGGGGGGAATACACACGAGTCTGTTAACGCTGCTGATACCTAACTTTGTTATACCAACCGCATATGGGAAAGCGACTTGCATTTTCGATAGATATCTAAAAATGCAATCTTATCGTTGCATTTTCTAGTAACATCAGAACTCAACTCCGGAGGATCTAAAAGTCGTAAATATGAAAGGATCGAGCAGTCCCTGCTCTAACACAATGGCCGATACTCTCGAGAGGCTAGGATGAGTATAGGACAGTCTAACCGTGTCAGATGTTCACCGTAACGCCGAAGACACTTCAGGGGACGTATAATACGCGAGATTGCGCAAGTATCGTTGCAGAGTCGCAGATTTCGTTGCAAAATCGCTAAAAGGTCTGCATCGCTCTGGCAAGAGCGCGACACCAATCCTCGTGGCAACCTTGAAGCGTCGAAGCCTAGATGCACTGGCGAGCGTGAGACTCCGGCCTATTTAGCTGCATCGTTTCACTTTACCGCGGGGAATCGAGATCGTGATACTTTTCATCGTTTCACAATTGAATAGATCAGGCTCGATGCCCCCCCGCAATTCCACCTGAGCCAATCACAATAAATTGCGACGCCGAGTGTCGCGTTGCTCGAATTTCATGTGAACGACCATTAACCTTTTGAGTAGACATTATCAACGTCACCCTGCAATGAAAATTGATAAACGAAAAGTTTTTGAGTAATTAAATTTTAGTCTACTAATTAGTTACATTCAGCGATGAGTGTTTCTAGCATTAAAATATTAAAATAACTACGAGTGGAATATTACTATATTATGAAAATTTCTGCATTTCCAGGTGCGGTTCCGAAGAACTTTCTCCGAGGATGGAGCAAGGGGGAAGGATGATCGAGGCTCGATCGATCCCTGGACAAAGGATCTATGGACCGGGGGGATTTTCTCGCGGACAAAGGGGGATCGATAAGAGCGACGCCAGGTTTTCAATGGGCCGAGACACGAGTCGGTCGATTGACAGCGAATAAGATTATTATTGCTCGTTGTCCACCGTATCTTTGCATCTATCCGGCAACTATCCACGGTAGCCAGCGCATCGTCCCGTCCCGGCTACCGATACACATACATATAACTATACATATATATATATATATATGTATTTATACATATATATAGATACATAGTACAACACCTAGGTAGACGTATTGTCCCGGTTCGCTTTTATCCGAGCGGTGCAGCGGCCCTCGCTGACAACAATGACGCCCGATAGATATTTATGCAGTTATTATCTTATTCCGCCGCGGTCAATTAGATTTATCTCGGCTAATCTTCGACCATTTCCACTGACGTTTATTGCCGGCCGCTCGCCCGCGACCGTAGCCCCCCTTTCTCGGTCTGTGCCCCGCTCGCTCTATTATTCCGCCATTAGAGCGCCTTCACCTCGCTGAAAATGATACTGTTTCCTGCGCACTAGAGGATAGGGGCCCGGCGGTATTACGGAAATAGTTGTAACGTGACGGGTCACCCTGACCTCGCCGACAAACATTTCACCGACACGATTTCATCCACATCGAATTTCACAGTATTTGCTCATCGACACAAAGTTTCCTCGCCAATGTCAACATTCACATCGGGTGGTCGACTTCTGGGCAGTGTCGTCGGATCAGGAGAATTTAATCGAATTGAGGGGAAACAGTTTCTCTCTTTCTGCCAGTACCGGATTAGTCACGTGACATTGTGACGCATGCACGACAGAGACGAAACGTGTCATGTGACCGGGCCGAGGCGGAAGCGTGGGGGAATAGCGCCGTAGAAGAGGAAGATAGAGTGGGGAGACGAGTCTCCATCAGGCGACTCTGCTTTTATGTGTATAATGAAAATAGAAAAAAAATTCAATTTCTACCGTGCTACAATCAAAAATGTATTTTGTTGAATATGTTGGTTACAACAGTATTTGTGTTTCTGAATAAGATTTATTTCGATGAAATTTATGTTTGTTTAGCGTCACCAATCAAAATTGTCCATTTCATATGCAACAGCCTAATACTATAATGGATATTTTTCGATCTAATCGACAAAAAAGATCGACTACTCCTACGCTAGCAATACCATTAGAATGCACGAAGCATAAAACGGGAAACACAATTAAATTTCGCCGGACTCGATCCTTTTGTCGGATTTTTGCGAGCTTTAACGGGCCGTAAATGCGCAACGAGCCCCACTCTAATCACAAGTCATCTTTTACGGGGATCGTGAAAGTAAGAACGCTGTTATACCCATCAGACAGAATTGATGCCCCGGAATGGCCCTCAATCTTGATAAAGCGAGGACATCGGAGCCGCAGATAACCAGAAGAATGGCCCGTTGAAACGAGGATCTACGGAGAGAGGAGCGTTTTCGCGAAACGTGCGTTTGACCTTCCGCGGTATCGGCGCAGATCGTTATAAAGACCGTTTCGGAATCGGTTCCATTAGTCCTAAGTGCCGTCAATTATCGTTCATCGCGGAATTAATCTCGCGCGCGAGCGCGCGCCCGTAGAAATATCACGGGCGATAATAAACGTAGCCGCGGATAGATCGCTCCGACTCTTTGTTCTTCGGTCGCGATATTGTACGGCTTTCTGCGTAACCGGCGATCCACTAGGTGTCTCAACAAATTCGCAAAACGTCATGCTCTAGTTTCAAGAACTATCATTCCTTGGAAATTAGTTTTAATGATCAGTGGACGACGGATTTTATGCATTTATGCCAAAAAATGGCACAACTTAAAGCAGTGTGCATATTAAAGAGATTTAGGGACATCACCGGAGTCGCTAGATTAAGACTTGTCCCCCCACTGTTTCACCACGGCGCGGTCACGTGACGCGTGTCGTCTCTCTCGTGCAAACGTCACAATGTCACGTGACTTTAGTTTGAGTATAACCCGCCAGTGAAAATGCAACTGTTTTCTTTTAGGTGTTGTGACCTTGCCATCACCTCTAGGCCCTATCTTGGGCCCTGTTGTTCCTTGGGAAGGCATTCATCCTTTGAGTCACCAAATACCGACTAAACAATGAATTTATCGTTTTAGCCCGAGTATAATCCTCCAGTAAAAATCCAATTGTTTTCATCTAGAATAAACTCTAACTTCCTTGGGGTCCTATCTTGAGCCCGTATCTTGGGTCTGGTTGCCTCTGGGTAGAGCATTATTTCTCAGCTGACTTATAATAGGAAAGGGTGGCAATATTCGAGGAGAAACTTGGAGAAAGTCGCCAACAATGTAGTTTGCCATCCTCGGTGTCCATGGCGACCGAGCAAAGGCGAAACGCGGCACGATTAACAATCTAATTCAATTGCCGGATCGTTAGATACGACAGCGGCGGCGGCCTCGTTAATACAGTTAAGTAAATACGCCCGTAATAACAGATAGCATTACGGAGGAATAGATTTTCGCGGTCACGCAACTCGGCAACCGGATTCCCGAGGCCGGGTTCTCTCTGGCTCGGTTCTCTCCGGTCCGGCTGCCATTCGCGATACCAGCGAAGAAAACCAGCAGCAGGCGGGGGAAGAAGGTAGCAGTCGGTAGACGGGTCGTGATTTCAACCGGCGATAGTTCACGGGACGAGCGCGTTATCAGCGTGATTAGTCCAAACGCGGAGAGCGTCGTAACTCGCAGACCGTTGCCGCCAAACGCAACGCCGCTAAATTACGAAGTAACCGGCTGCACCCGGGTGCAGCAATAACGACACAGGCCACGACAATTGCGAGTTCGTTGTCTGTGCGCCGGATGGCCAGAAAGTAACGATCCTCTTGGGAATAGTTGGCCAGCGGGGTTGTTTACGGCGTACGGTGGCCCGTTTCCATGAAATAAGTGGCATTCGAAAAATTTCCGTGTCGTGAAATACGGTCAGTCTCATAATTGATGGCACACACTTTCAATCAGAATAACATGTTTACGAATTGATCGAACGACTTCAGTTTTCCTACCACGCTAGGTGAATTAGTTTTCTAGATGATACGTGATGAAAATTTTTGAAAATTTCAAAAATGCATATTTTAAACCCGTATAAGTGGTACAGAGTGATTCTGGGAACTGGGACAGGTCGCTGCTCGTTTTCAAATAAAAATAGAAAAAAAAATGATGGAGAACAAATTCATATGGCATGATACGTCCTAACTTCCTATGACCTTATTTTTCATGTGGATGCAACGATGCACCCGCCAGGTGCAATTTTGTTATATCAATCGATCCCTTTTATTATCCCGTGTATAGTACTTACCCAAGGTCATAGAGGTTGCTCAACTAGCACCACAAACATCTTCAATATCAACGCAGAAAGTCATCCATGCCCAAGAGACCAACGCAACTCCCACAAGAGTCTCGGACAAAGCGGGTTCCCGATATCTAGATCCACATTTCATTAGCCAGCATAAAACAGCGCTCCCCCCGAAGAGCACCTACCCTCACGAATCCCTAACACGCTTCCTCCATCTTCCAAACCTAATCTCGGACCGCGGAGGAGTCTCAGTTGTCGCGTATCGCGTTAACGGCGCCATAACACCGGGCACACCATCGAGGCCCGAGGCATGCGAGATCGGTCTTGAACCCCATAACTGCAAGAGCAGAGAGTACAGATACTACAGGGGATTTCGAGACTTCCGTTTCTAAAAGCAGCCGACGGGACGCGACGGGATCGAAGATCCGGTCTCGCAGATAAACAGTGGGGGGGGGGGGGGAAGGGTGGGTAGAGGCAGTTTCACCGTTCATTCAATTAGCGCGTTATTCGCGCGAGGAACGCTCGTAACTCGGCGAACGGTGGCCACGGCCACGAGTTATGACGTTTCCACCAGCTCCGTCGTAAAGATTACGCGGCTCCCGCAGCCGCCACGAGGTTATCTGGCCACGAAATCGGCCGACTGTCCTATCCTATCCCTATCCAGTCGAGACTATCCGAGGAACCATCCGCCGTGTTTACGAGTCGGCCGCATGGCGCGCGACTTAACCGCCTGATAGCGGCACGGTAATTGCGTCGGGATTGCCACCACCTCCGTACACTACACTCCGGGGACCTATCTGGGGCCTGCATGCCCTCGCTTAAGCATTAACCCTTTACGCGCCGAATACCGACCCAATAAAATTTTTTCATCCCGACGGTTTTCTCGAATTTATCGCTTTAGGCCAAGTATGATCCTCCGGTGGAAAGTCCAGGCTTCTTTTAGATATTGCGAAAGTGCCATCACCTCTGGGACCTATCTCGGGCCCCGTTGCTCTTGGAACAGGCATCAACCTTTTACGCACCGAATACCTAACTAATACAAATTTTCATCTCCACTGTTTTCTCGAATTTATCGCTTTAGGCCAAGTATGATCCCCCGGTGGAAAGTCCAGGCTTATTTTATATATTATGAAAGTGCCATCACCTTTGGGACATATCTCGGGCCCCGTTGCTCTTGGAACAGGCATCAACCCTTTACGCACCGAATACCTAACTAATAAAAATTTTCATCCCGACGGTTTTCTCGAATTTATCGCTTTAGGCCAAGTATGATCCTCCGGTGGAAAGTCCAGGCTTCTTTTAGATATCGCGAAAGTGCCACCACCTGTGGGACCTATCTCGGGCCCCGTTGCTCTTGGAACAGGCATCAACCTTTTACGCACCGAATACCTAACTAATACAAATTTTCATCTCCACTGTTTTCTCGAATTTATCGCTTTAGGCCGAGTATGATCACCCGGTGGAAAGTCCAGGCTTATTTTATATATTATGAAAGTGCCATCACCTCTGGGACATATCTCGGGCCCCGTTGCTCTTGGAACAGGCATCAACCCTTTACGGACCGAATACCTAACTAATAAAAATTTTCATCCCGACGGTTTTCTCGCATTTTTCGCTTTAGGCCAAGTATGATCCTCCGGTGGAAAGTCCAGGCTTCTTTTAGATATTGCGAAAGTGCCATCACCTCTGGGACCTATCTCGGGCCCCGTTGCTCTTAGAACAGGCATCAACCTTTTACGCACCGAATACCTAACTAATACAAATTTTCATCTCCACTGTTTTCTCGAATTTATCGCTTTAGGCCGAGTATGATCCCCCGGTGGAAAGTCCAGGCTTATTTTATATATTATGAAAGTGCCATTACCTCTGGGACATATCTCGGGCCCCGTTGCTCTTGGAACAGGCATCAACCCGTTACGGACCGAATACCTAACTAATAAAAATGTTCATCCCGACGGTTTTCTCGAATTTATCGCTTTAGGCCAAGTATGATCCCCCCGTGGAAAGTCCAGGTTTATTTTAGATATTACGAAAATGCCATCACCTTCCGGCCCGGTTGCTTGATGTGCTAGTCAACGTATTAATATAAATGTTGATGAATGGCTACAGTTCTTTTATAAATCTAGTTTTACGTCATATTTCATCGGTTGTCATTACTTAATAAAATAATACAAATTCCGAAGTCAATCTGTTAATAAAAATATAGAAATATATGATTAATACGATGAAAACATTTTCAGCCTGAAAACATAAATTTTTGGAAACTACTAATGAAGACAAGTTGTTATATATTTTTCTACGTGTAAATCAATGCTGAAACTGTCCTACAAACGAATTTCGAACAAGAACGAACACCAAAAAGATGTGAAAAAAATTATTAAATATTAAAAGGTTTCCATTTAAAAGAATGAATAATATACCTACACATTTTACGTAAGATGCTTTTAAAACGTTTTTCATTCTGAATGATCCCAATCTAACCACTTCTCCATTACAAACTCGATTAGCAATTTCTCAAAAAGAAGCTGATTTTATCGTACGACCAAGTGGAAGGATCGCATCGATCACGGCGTTGGGAACGGAATATACCGAAAATGGTAAGAAGAGTGGCGCTATAAAGTTGGATGGCGAGCGTAACTCGCGAGGAATCGAAGGAAAGCTGTCGGTATTGCACGGCTGAACGCGCGATACTCGCTCGCGATCGGCGTCGATAGTCGTGTAGAGGAATATTGGCCAACTATCGCGTTGCATTAGCATATCTCCGCGACAATAAAGGCCCTGGACCCGTATTCAACCGCGTAAACCGGCCGATAAATTAAACGAGCTAATCGAACGCCGTTCCAATAAACGCGTGTAATCGGGCCCCGAGTACCGCGCCGAGATCCGACGCGACCGGTCCGCAAGCAGATCCGACAAAATTTAAGTCGTTCCGTAATTCCTATAGTTTTATATTTCAAACAAAAACGTGCTACTAAACTTTAAGAAAATTTTTTAATATGCAGGGTCTTCCATTAAGCAGTGTTATTTTAAATTATAAAAAAGCGCTGTGGTTTTACAATTTTACTAACCGCGTCTCAAAGAGTGACACCTCTAATCTTCGCAAATATAAAATAGCGAAAAATTTAAAATGACACCTCTCAGTGGAAAACCCTAGAGAAGCTCTATACATTTTTTGTTATACACAATTTAGGTCTAGCTTTTTGATTTCTGCAATACATAAAGCAAAAATTGCGGAGCCAACGTGGATCGTTAAATTTTATTCAGCGACGTCAAAATTCGTTCTTTCGTTTATCTTTAATGTCGCAATCAGCGACGAACCTTGAAACAATTTGAATGCTGAACGATCGCAGCATATTCCACCGAATATTATTCAAAGCTGTTGGAATTTGCATTTCCATTCATCCTCGATTTCGAAGTCAGAAATAAAAATTATTTCAAGAAGAATCGCAACGCGTTCCGTGAAATTCGATTCAACGACGTTGCAATTCGCTCTTCGATTTATTTCTGGTTTCGCAGACAGAGACGAACCTGAAACAATTTGAATGGTGAACGATCGCAGCGTGTACCACCGAATTTCATTTGTAAAATATTAAGGGGCGACGATCGCCGTAGCAGTGCAGCAGGGTCGAGAGGTTAACGCGATAGTAAAAGGGGGGTTCGAGCCTTGCGAACGTCTGGTTCGTCGGATGATTAAGTGGACGTCGAGAAGTTAATGGTTCCCTTTCGTTTCTTTAACTGTTATATCGTCGGACGTGGACGAACGGCGAGGCACGTAACCGAGATCCACGGATAGAAGAAGAGGAGTCCTTATTCCGAGCCGATCCGACTCGGAAAGGACGTGCATTCCTTTGAACGCGACCGCTTTTTCGGGCCGCTCTTCGTCCGCGGAAAGTTAATTTCGTTTATTAGGAGAGAGAGAAAGAGGGCTCTCTCTCTCTCCGTCCGCTCGCGGTAGACGGGGGCGATCCTCTCTCCTGGACGCACGAACCAGTTTCTTCGTACGTGCTTCGGCGAAATTTTATTTCGGGCGCGTTCCACTGAACGATTATCCTTACCGAGAAAATATGGAGGTAAGGGGAGCAGCCAGAAAAACACCAGCCTACACAACCGCTGATTTCTGCCTTTCTGGCGTTCGAATCGCGACCGAGGCCGCGATTAGCCGTGGAATTTCGTCTCTCCTTTACCGGGAACCGAACGTCGAACATCACCCAGACGTCCCACACTGCGATGACAGTTCTCAAATACCAAAAAATCAACTTTCACGATGGTACAGATAAAATTATGATATTTATTCATAGATTTATTCAATGAGACGCTAAGTTACCACAAAAATTGGAAATTTTCTATTAAAATTCAAAGACAACATTTAGATATTTACTCAATTATTGGTTCAGAGCATTCGAAATAAACATTCACAATATATTTCACTTATTTTCACTTTATTTTTTATTTGAACACGGAAGGCACGTCTTTACTTTACAAATGACACATTGAGACTGACAGCCGTAGACGAAGAATTTGCCGCGTATTTACTGACCTTATCGGTCATTCTCATGGAAACAAAAACTAAGTACCACAGGTACGCGGACCCATCTCGCTTGTATTGAAATTGTGACGTGAAAGAAAGAGAGAAAGAACAAGATAATTTTTGTATACACATATATATATATATCAGACCTTCATAAAATAAAAGAATAACCAACATCGATAACACGATAAGTTACCTCAAAAAGTGGCAAGAAGTAGTAGAATAGAATGGAAAATATCTTATTGAATGAATCTATGAATCTTCATTTTACTTGTAAATTTTTTCCAACCCAATATGACAATAAGGTGATATTAAAACTAATGAACAAGTATTAACTATGCCTGGATAACTTCACTTGCAAGTGAAAAGTTTGTTATTACAATTTATTCAGCAATTGTGCTAGTCCGACGAAACGATGAAAAAATTTTGTCACTGGTATTTTTAATGGGCCCCATTGGGAGAAATTGCTCAAGTTAGAACGTTTTCCAGACCCCGTAATGCGAGAAGAGAATGACCTCGCGGCGCATCGCGCTCTCTCGCCACGGGAATTGATAAAACGAGTCGCCTTCACCTGGATAGAGAACGGGTTTGGATTCCTGAGAGGTTTCCAGCCCACTTTCATCGATTTTCCTGCTACTTCCTACGTGTGCTACAACTTGGCCGTAATTGGGGTCTCCCGGAGAGTATCGCGAACCCTCTGTCGCCCTTACTAACGAACTGAAAGAAGCGTTTTGTCAACTTTAATCAGCGGGAGCTTGTGCATTTAACAGACTGATTGCGAGTCGTGCAAATTCTTGCAGAGAACGCTTCCGAAATTTTGCTTTCCAACAGAAAATCCCCTTTCTCCCCAATCTTCAACATTTTCCTGTAGACGCGCAATATACCTGATAAGATTATATTATTGCTGCTCAAGCCATTTTGTCAATTGTTTAATTCAAGATTTCTCGAATAAATTTCTGAATCCTTTTCGAAATTCAATTTCCAGGATGACGAATGTGCTTTTGGCTTCAGTTCGTCGCACAATGATCCTATCCAATTTGGATCGATCGAGGCGTACGATCGAGGTTGGATCCCGCGAGCGCGTTCTACCAGTGGGGGTCGAGGCTTGCAAAAATCGCTGTCGATTAAGAGATCCTTGTAACCAATCGGCTGGCAATCATCGGTTGCTTAATGGAAGTCGTTGAAATTACGCTTGAAACGTGGCTGGAACGGCTGGGCTCTGTGCGTCATCGAGCGCGAACGCGCGATTTGCGCAAGCGGATCCCCGATCGACGCGCGCGTGTCCCTCTTTAATCGCTTAATTGTCGCGCACGCGACCCTCGCGCAGATACCGGGGAAGTCTCGTTACCCACTTTCGCAAATGCTTTTGCAACCTTTCACCGGTTGGTACTGCTGTGCCACTGTCGCGGGTCGAATCTGGTAGCCACCGATCGAGACAGTCGCTGACACGTTGCGCTAATGCAGTTACCTTGTGGAGATTCGTTGCCATCATCGTTTTACACATGGGTATCGTGAACCGTCTTCGGATTCGCCATTTTTTTTTGAATGACACAAATTAAAAAAATATCTTGGTGTACCTTCGGGTACGTACTACGAAAGGATTGTGACAGGTTCTCTGTGAAATTTATGGTTCTTCTGGGAAAAAAAAAATTGTTTCGTTGAACTACTCTACCTGGTCCAAAACACGAGTTAAATGTCACTACATGCACATTTTAATGTGTCGTTTCAACATTGGTCGAGATATGGATTCGGACAGATTCTCCGTGATATTTATGGTTTGTCTGGAGAAAAAAAGATTATTTTGTTGAAGTACTCTACCAGATCCAATAAACGAGTTAAATGAGACTACATGTACATTTTAATGTCTCATTTGAAGATTGGTCGAACTAAATCCTTCAACAGCAGCACTAATGACTACAATCGTCCACCAACAGCATAGCTGCACTGCAAAACAAAGGAACGTCGAGGAATCGAGCAAACAGAGTTGAAAACACCGAAACATCCAGGATGTTCCGAGCATCCTGGTGATCAAACTAATCGAGATTCCGCGAGTTACAAGTTCGGAAATATAGGATCTCCGTAACGGGAGGGCCGAAACGTAGTCGGGAACATAGAGGTTGATACAACAATACGCATTCCAGGGAGCACTTCACCTCCTTTAGCCGTAATTATCGTGATTCGATTACTCCTCTGTACAAGGATGTTAATCGCCGGTGATCCCAGAGGCCATAAGCGCATTCATTGAGCTCGGCTGGCTGCAGCGGGGAATGCCAGTCTTCCAGTGCATTTTCATTTTTTCTCCTGCACCCTCCCCCGCCGCCACCTCGTCGAACCGCCGTGTACACGGTATGTTCGAAAAGTTTCAAGGCTGGTGTACTAAAAAATTTAATTTTCTTGATTAAGACATTTTTACCGTCTAGTTTTCTATATACAGTCCAAGAAGCATTTGAAAAACAAATAATCGATTCTCGAAAACTCACCTACAACTGAACTGTGATAATTTCATAAAAAATAATGGTATGGCAATAAATTTGGGCTCGTTTTAAAGCTAGAAGCCTCTACTTTCATAATCCATCATTTATTTTATTTAAAGATTTTTTTCCATGATGTAGCGGTCGAGATACTGAAGACACGTTTTTTTTTTGGAAACGCTATATGTATATTCAAACACCCGTGAAAATTTTGAAAAATTTTCTCGCGACTGAGACCACCATGGATTTAGAGAATGGATCTTCCTTTTTACAACGATATCTTAAAAATTGATGCGCGATTTTTTTTAAGGTGTTTTATCGAGCTTTGAAGGAGAGATGTGCCGCCAACGGTGAAAAAAAAATCGTACATGAATTTTTAAGGAGTCGTTGAAAAGAGGTTTGTTTCTTCGAATATGTGACAGTTTCATTTACGATAAAAATTTTTGAAAGTTTTTAGGAACCGCAACTTCAAAGATAGGGCTATCAATACGTAAAAAAATTAAATTGGAACTTTTTGAACATAGCATGTACATCGTTCAAGTATAGCAAGTCAAGAAGCAATTTCGTTTTAGTGGGCCGAGACGCGGCCGCGTCGGAATTTCACGGGTAAATTCCTGGCGCGTCGAACGTGGCCCGGTTCCACGTAAAATTTCGCGAGCAAACCACGAACCTGCCGAACCGGTGACCCAGTGACGTACTAAACAAAGGCCCCGTGCTCCCATCCACCTGGTTTTTCACCCCGTTCCGCGAAAGGCACGCGGGGAATTAAAAGGGGAGCGAACGAGTTTCGAAAATGGTGTGTCGATTGCAAACGAGCCCCGCAATTGCTCCGCTTTTTCAGCCTCCATTGGTTCTCGATGGTCAAACCGAATTCTGCGGACTGCGATGGTTTATGCAAACTCGGTTTATGCAAACTTTTGAGCTGTTCCCGAAAAATCGACGAATATTGCCTCGACGCGACGGGGCGAGAAAAATTCTTTTATCGGTGAGGCCAACTCAATTTGTATGCAAATCGCATTGATTATAAATGGTTAAAATTGATTTTTATAATTGCTGGACAATTTATATAGTTGCTTGGTAAAATACGTAGACAATAAGAATTTGTAAACTACAGTAAATATTCAATTTAAGAAAACAGGAACTGTACGATCTAAGAAAAACGAGTATATCGGTGTGAATCTCTACTAATCCCATTACAAAACTTCTTTATTTTTCATTATTTTTTCATGGAACTTTCATCAACTTATTTGTGGCATTTTTCTTATTCAATTGGCACTGAACACGATATAATTCGAACTGGATTTAGTGCTCCGAAACTTTCGACCCACTCGCCCGGCCAGCGCGAAGCCTGTCCGGACCAATCCGGATGACGTAGAAATCGGCTACCCCCACTATCGCGCTCCAGACTTATCCGGACAGGCCAACTCGCGCTGCTCGAGAGTCGACGACGTAGAATCGGCTACCCCCACCCGACCAGCCAGCGCGAGTTTCGTCCGCAACCTGTCCTAGCCTATTCTATGTTCTCTACTCTCGGAGGTCCGTGTTCACAAGCGCTGTCCTTTTCTACGTTCACCGTGGTCGGCGAGCTCAGAAAAAAATAGTTGAAGAAACAGTACGAACCCGAGGGTTTTTCG
The DNA here is from genome assembly GCA_916610255.1 of Lasioglossum lativentre. Lineage (NCBI taxonomy): Eukaryota > Metazoa > Arthropoda > Insecta > Hymenoptera > Halictidae > Lasioglossum > Lasioglossum lativentre. The sequence continues at coordinate 9,399,446 of OU744356.1, read as the reverse complement.
TAGCTCGTACCTTCACTGTAGTTTATTGTGAAGCAGTTGTCACTCGATGAGATTGATTTTTATTTATTTCGACTATAACACATCTTTTTAAAAAATTTCATAAATGGCCAGACAATTGTTCTGATAGTGTGTTGCTACCATAGAAATGTAAATACTTTGGCTTTTCGATTTCTCTAAGAAATCTGCACTAATTCCTCGCCCTTTTCACGACTCTCCTTCAAGAATATGAATTTTATCATGATCCACAATCAAGATCGCATCTATTATTCCATTCATCTTGTACTTGAATTCAATAAATTTCCACTAAGCTGCAATTTCGCTTGCAATCGCAGGATTGTCTTCGTTCCCAATTAAATCCACAAAGAATTCATGCATACGTAACAAGCCCGCAATCCAATTTATTTCAGCAATCGATCAGATGCTCACAGGTTGCAAACGAAATGCAAATTTTCAGGAATCTTGACACACTTCTGATCACATAAAGTCTCTCGAGAGGGTCAGACAAAATGTTGTAGAATCTAGAATAACATTGCAGATTGTTATCTCGTTTTGCAGAAATCGCGATGAAAATGCCAGAAGATTCGGGACCTTGCGGATTCCGTATCCTCGCGAAAAAGATACTCGGTTAATGGGTCAAGGAGCACAGCAGGTAATCCGAGCTTATCACGGCCAGTTAGGGGTTGGCTGTATTGTAAATAACTTTCTCGACGAGCAACCTGCGTTACAAGCGAACGATCGTCTTTGAACCGCAAGGCGAGCCGGTGATGACCGAGAGACCAACAAGCTGTTTTCAACGGAATATTATTCTCTTCTTTCGTGTCCCCTTCGGATTTATATACCGGTCTTACTATCGCGCCGGCTCCCCTTTTTACAGTTCGCATTTGTTTCCAACGCTTGATTTCCTTCGCAAACAGTGTCAGGGAGCAATGACGAAAGTCTGTTGAAAATGATCGTTGTTACTGCTGCTGACTACTGGTAATTAATCGAACGTAATCGCACGTTACTTGCGTCAGACTATCGGCATTTCGAATTACCAGCTGTTGCGTTATCGAGAATGATATCGACTGTTACGATTAATTGTTGCTGCGGAAGAGACACTATACTTGGTGTTCTTGTAATTTGGTGCGTGGTGAATTGTGACCTACCATTTCAATTCGTACAATTTAAGAGTCGTTCGTCATGGTTATACCATTTGTTGTTATTGTCGTAGAGATTAGATAGCATTAGATACGAATAATAGGGAAATTGTACATAATGACAAATTCTTACGATTTGTTAATTTATAATCTGCCACTTTAATTCGACCAATTTAAGAGTCGTTCGTCACGTGCATACTGTTAGTTTGTTGTAGAGATTAGAGATTATTAGGTACTAATGAAACAGAAATTATACATGATAATAAATTGTTACGATCCGGTGTATGTTGAATAACCTAGTATGTGGTAACCCATCATAGTAATTTCTGCAATTTAAAAGCCATTTGTCACACGTTCGTGTGCTGAATGCTTCCTAGTTTCTCTATTATCGAAAACACAATCAGGACAACTAATTTCAAAAATTAAATGGTTAAGGGTTAAATCTTTCAGCAGATGCAAATTTCGTTTATATTGTTATTTTAAGAGAGCGCAAGAGGAGTGCTAGAAAATGTTGTTTATAGTTTATAAATTTGAACCAATGCCTCCATTGAACACCATCTTGGTAAAACGAGAAACGCTTCGAATATTAATAATATCATATACCTATAAATTCACTATTGATTTACATTATTGATTCTACTTCCAAAACCATTAGATCTTTTTGAACTGTTTCTAGCAAATGGCTGCGGAAGTTTTTTCTTATTATATTACGCTATAAAACCCCACATGGGAGTATTAGCAGCATGCACACGACTGTGCATGCTAACATTACAAGAATAGCTTAGAATCTAGGGTTGACCATAAAGTGGAACATTTCTGATAATAGTTCTAGAGATACAAACAGTGGGCCTTAAGGAAATTATGAATATAAAATAAAGGACAGAGAGAGAGAGAGAGTCGCTGCGGAAGTTAAAATCTTATATTTTTCGCGTTAACCGACTCGCAAATTGAGCGCAATCTAGACTACCCTCCCTTATTGTACGCAACAGGGGCCACTCGCGTAACCAACGAAACGCACGGGTCCGTCGAGGAAAGCATAATTTTCACGATCGAGCGGCCCAATGATCGCGGTTCGACGATTCCCTGCGCGGCGCGGGCATTAAGCAAACACAATGGCCCCGGACCGGTGGTTGCGACAGTCGTTGTCATTCCAGCCACATTTTCTCCTTTGTTCTATCCATCTCGTAGCCATCTGTCCTCCGCGATTCGATTTCCCAATGCGCGACGCGGCAGCCCAACCCTCGATTCTTTTGCTAAGAGACTTCAACGTCTCTCCGTTTCGTTCCTTCTTCTTCTTCTTCCTCTTCCCTCACCCCCCACCTTCCCCTCTTCTAATGCCATTCTCGCGAATTTTTTTCTTTCTGCAAGTTCCCCCATGGATCGGACACACGTCAGGGTGTACATCGGCGCACCCTGAGGCCGCACCCTATTGTCATCGGACCGGGGAAAACCGATTAATCGCGGTCCGCGTAATTAAGCGCGGGAATTTTAATCGAGTCGCGGCTTCCACGCGTGTTTCGGATTAATTAGGGGAGTGGCCCCGTGCCCGATCCATCTCGGCCAGGATTGCTGCGAGTTAATTGACCGAGGATCTAGCCGAGGATTGCTGGGATTTTCTTCTTTACCGATTTTTGAATCATTTCAGTAGAAAACGTACGATTTTTATTTTTCAGCAGACTTACGTGTAACCGTAATGCAAAATATTGTCTGCATACCACCGCAATAAAAACGTTTTCTTAGCGATACTTAAATTAAAATATCTGCTAAACTAATCATTTTTCGATATGGATTTATCAATACTTTTTTTTTATAGAGGATAAAAAACCGCATCGATCGGCGCGAAAAAAATATACGGTTCTTTTAAAAATATCAAAGTTGACCTTCAAATCTCCTAAACGCCTCCACATTGAAACAAAAGTCATGCACGCCATATCATGTATCCCACGATACCATGTAACATCTGTAGAGAAATAATTTTTTTGTCCAACGCATCGTTTAAAAGTTATTCGAGGTATCTCACCCTGCATGTGCCAAGGAATAAACAGAATATTTAAATTAATTTTATGTAATAATGAAATTTCCTATAAATGCATCTTTACGATCCCAATAATCGTAAATTAAAAAATTCTGAACCCATTTTCTTGGCGGGTCCCCTAAATCTAGTGTTAAAGAAGCTATTCCTCTTCGAACACTTTCGTCCACTATCGTATATCGAGGCATTCCTGTGCTTTGAGTTACAGCGTTCCGAACCCACGCGATAAAGCGGTTTTCGAAAAAATCCTCGAAGCCAGCGTAGTCCAGAGAAACATATGTAACCTTAGGAATAAGAAAACTGAGACGCGAACCGTTTCCGCGTTACTTTCGATCTCGAAACGAGGCGCGGCACGCGCGTGATCCAGCGGCGCGCGTCGAAACTTTTTATCGGCCCGTTAACCAGCCGCCGCGAACACGTGCAATTAGCTGAAATATCGTGGCCGTTAACCCCTTTAGCCGTGATGCATGCTAGAAAGTCCACGGCCATTTGGTGAAATTGTGACGAGCACGAACGAGCCCGTCGATTCGCGAGAGAGGACGCTGACCGAGAAATACGCTTATGCGTACGGAGTAGCACGGAAACCATAGGCTATCCATACCGCTCACTTGCTGAATCTGTTACACTTCAATTTTCACGACAAATCCCCACTCTTCTCCCACTACATAAGGGGGGAGCCCTATGTAAATGGCCTGTTTTTCAAGAATTTTTTTTTTTAAATATAATGCGTAGATTGATTTAAATTTCAGGTATCATTTATTGATGTTATAGTCTAATAAAAAATATTTTTTTTAAAGTTTCATTGTTAATAATAATGGTGGAATGACGGCTTGAAAATGGCATCCTGCAAATTCTCTATCGATTTAGGCAAAAAAAAAAAAATGCTAAAAAATTTCATTTTACATAGGACTCCCCCCTTAATCTGCTTTTCTTTCTACGTAACCACCACGAGTTCCAGAATTTCTAACAACGAGTGGTGGGGATCGCCAGTAGTATATCAGTGTCGCCAGATGAGGGGACGGAACACGAATCGGGGGGAAAAAGTTACCCTCTCTCTGCCAGTACTGAATCGCGACAGAGACGAAACGCATCTCGTGACCGGGCCGCGGCAGAAGCGTGGAGAATAGCGTCGTAGAAGGGGAAGGTAGAGTGGGGACACAAGTCTTGATCTGGCGATACTGTCGTGTACCGAGGTTGCAACGAGAGAGGTACTACTGTAGCCATTGTTGTCATAAATGAGCAAAATTAGCATTGTAGTTATTACTGTTCTTCTTTTATTATCATACCTGGTTGGATCTCTCGGAGGTTGTCGATCGAATAGCAAACAAAGGGAATTTGAAATTCTATTATTAGCGAAATACGACGATCGCGGCGGCGCGCGGCTAATTGGCGATTCATTTCGCGGCAATTCCGCCCGTCAGTTTAATGGAGACACCGTCATGTCAGCAGGGCGAATTTAAAAGCCTGCGACACTCGTAACGACAGCCGGGGCCCCATTAAAAATGCAATTGCCGGTTTTAAAGTAGTTTCGTTATCGGTGCGCAGCTAACACAAAGGAACTTGCCGCTGAGGACGATAAAATGAAAACGAGCCACGGCAAACTGGTTAAAACTTCGAGCCGGCTAAATGGCGGACGATAACGGAGTTATTCTCGTTCGTCGCGAAAACGTCCCGGAATGGTAATCCGAAGTTGCCCGAAGGTGAATTAGTTCCAATTTTTTCCGGGTGGCCCGCGCGGTCGCTTCTTCCAGGACTTGAGGGGGCATTCTGGTTTTGCATTTTCAAAAGATTTATTTGCTTTTGTATTTTCTATAAATACAAGTGTTGTAGAATATGCGTGCAAAAAGATTTGCTTCGATTCGTAAAATTAACGTAGTTAGAAAATTACTGGGGTAATTTGTAACATAAGCTCAGTTTAAGAGGAACGCACTTTTTCTGAACACAGAATGAACCTTGCTAGACCTAGTTCGAGAAATTACAGGGACCTCTAATCGATGCCGAAGGTTAATGAACTTTTGCGGCGACAGATCTCGTCGACGGTAGAGTGACTCTCGAGCGATTAGGCAGCGTGTAGTATACTCAAAGGAAACCGTTTCTAACCGGTAACCCACTTCGATGTTACATCGACGGTAGAAAGTATCTCGCAGACTGCATATCCATTTCCCACAATGATGATGGTCCTTGGATTTTGTTAAGATTATACGAATTTCATTTAATCAAGGCTTACCATACGGCCGCGACGTTTTTGCAATTTTTTAGAGAAAGTTTTCCTTTAATGTATACGCACAGCGGTGTCGATGATTTTTCAATACGAGGAAGAGTTGAAGAGAGTAAATTCGGGCAGCGGTAGAACCAATTCTATAACAGGTTAAACTTCACCTTTCGGGACCACAAATTTTGGACTTCTTTTTATATAATCCTGTAGATTTTGACGATAAAATGCCGAAAATCCAAGTTTTAATCTTCCCACACCTGCCAAAGACGCATGTGATGTCGATAACGTAGATTTCCTACCACACCTGTCACATATAACTTTTGAATCAGTGAATTCCTAACGTTGAAATTTGGATTTTCGACATTCTCTCGTTAAAATCTACAGAACTATTTAAAAAGAAGTCCAAAATTTGTGGTCCCGTAAGGTGAAACCCGTACATACTCGTTAATGCGTATCGGACTCTTCAATAGAAAGGGTCGCAGATTTTAAAGTAGGTAAACGTCCAAGTCTGGAACGAGTCTCGAACGAGTCTCGGTACCATCGCTTTGTTCGCGGAACAAAGGAACTCCGAATATTCTCGCGGAATGATAAAAATCGTTTCGCGGCCGCCGAAAGTTCCGTCGGTCGCGTGCTCGATATTCCGCACGCTCCGTTCAAACTGCTGCGGTTATTCCCGGAGAGTCGAGGCAATTCAAGCTAATCCCTTAAATCGTCCAGGATCAAGTGCCCAGACGTTCCGTTGTAGATAGTTACGAGCCATGGTCACGAACAAGGCCGAAGTTGGCGACTCTCTGAGGAATTTCGCCGAGAAAACTTGCGCGAATTTTCCTCGGACGTCTCACGAACTGTGGCTCCGCAATTTATTGCCCGCACAAATTCGCTCCTGCCCCTTTCTTCACAACTTTGTTGTTTACTTGTGTCCCGGAAAAGGCAATTTATCGTGTGCATAATAAATTCATTCGTGACCCTTTCTCCGAAACTTTGTTGTTTATTTACTTGAGCCCCAGGAAAAAAACAATTTATTGTGCGGATAAATCCATTCGTAGCCTTTTCCGTATAAATATGATGTTTGTAGATGTTGATCCAAAAAGTGGAAATTTATTAGGTGCATAAATCCGGTCGTGACCCTTACTCCAAAACATTGCTGTTTATTTATGTATGTACAAGAAAATAAAAAACAGTTTATTGTGTACATAAATTCATTAGAATTCGTGTCCCCTTCTACAACGCTATTCCCCTATTCTTCCGCCTCGGCCAGGTCGCGTGACGCGTTTCGTCTGTGTCGTAACTTTTTCTCCTCAATTCGAGACAATTGATCTGGCGACTCTGCACTCTTGTCGCGTTGCGCTCTCTTTTTTTTTTTTATAATGAAGTATATTTTGCGTGTCGTTTTTCCGTGTGTTGTTCTATCACGTGAGCGAAAGCCTATTAATCTGACAATGTGTACATTGCACTGGAACAGAGTTCGACTGTGATGAATATTATTTCGCTCTCGGTTGGGTAATCATTCGCTCGATCTCGCACGATTTTGTCCGAGGATATCGGTTGTGCAATTGCTCTCTGGGAGCCAACTATGGTAAACGCGAAGAGTTTCGGAATTTCTCCGTTCGCGGAAACGTCGTGCACACGCGAGATGATTATTGCGGCAATACGAATGCGAGATTTAGAGCGAAGGCAGACGCGTTTTCTACCGATATTGGTTATAATGTATCGTAAACTGAGCTTTTAATTGGTTTCAAGCGGCCACAGGCGGAAACTGGACTTCCAGGGTCCCGCGGACTGGCATTCGCGCGGAAATGATTTGCTCTAAATGCGTTGCGCGTCGGTAATTGCACTGGCCGGATTCAGAAAAAAATGATCCGCTTCGCGGGACGGGCAAACCGAGGGAAATTATACGATCGTTAAGTACACTGTTACGCTAACTTTTCATCGCAATAAGTTACACTGAGTTCCCAGACGCACTTTCATGCGAATCAAACATTTTTATACGAATCACTTCCCTGGTTGTCTTACGAACAACATTGGCTACAGAGAAAGCAATTTGTTCGGTACAAATCTGTTTCTGGATTTTTCTACGCAAAAGGCTAATTTTTCTTTGCAATATGTCATACAAAAATTTTCATACAAATTTTTGTACGAATATTTCTCTACTGCTATTCCGTAACTGTTACCTCTTGAGAAGGTAATTTATGAAGTACTAAAATATATTCTGTTTTTTCCTAGAACGCTAATTTTTCTTTGCAAATATGTCATACAAAAATTTCCATAGAAATTTTCATACAAATATTTGTCTGCCCTGTTATTCTAAACTGTGAACTTTGAAGAAAGTCATTTATTAAAAATGAAATATTGTTACTTTCGAATTGAATGATTATATATCGCGTAAAAAGAAATTCATATAAATCGAAGAATTATTTACCGCATAAATCCATTATTTTCTCGAATATTTTCAGAAACAAGCAGGAGAATAGAATAGAATCGTTTGTTTCTCTCGCTCGCAGAGCTGTCCGCCTCGCAAATCGAGAATCGCGAATCAAGATCGATGCGAGCCGCTCGGCAACAAATTAATAATCGAAGAAGACGCGGGACGTCCGCGTGTCAGCCGATACAAACGATCCGAGCGTCGCTCGAACGCAAATAGAACCAAGGGAGGAAAGAGTCTCGCGAAACAGGCCCGCGAGATTTCGCAAGGGAGTCGGTCGCGCCGCCATTGTCTCTCTAACAAAAGGAACGCGCCGGCTCTGTTCGTTCGTCTTTTTTTTTCTCGTTCGCATGCAGTCGAAGGGGAATGCACATTTACGCGGGGGTATAAGGAAGCCTGCGCCAGCGAATGACAGACGTTATTGATACGTGACGAGAAAGCGAACCCTGGCCCCGTGTGGGATTGGCATTTGTTGCGTCTTGTTGCCAATGGGAGAGAGCTACGGATGAGCCAGGAAGTCGAGGTGTGCGCGAGTTAGGTGTATACGAGGGCATCGCAGAGATGAAATCGTTTTATGGCAACTATGATCCTGATTAATCGGGGCAAAAGTGTACGAGAGTCTGGAAGATGATGGACGATTTTTGGGAATTTTTCTGAGGGAAACTGAAGGACGCACACTGGTCCACTCGCCCGATCTAGCTGTTCATTAATATTTTAGCACTATTTGAAAGTTTAAAGGTATAATAATTTAGGTTTTGATATCATTCGTTTGATATCAGCTACAATATTATGAAGTCAAAAAAACAATTTGACTTTTAAAAATTCAAGGTGTCTAATTATTTATGCATTAAAAATTTCTTTTTTAATTTTTTGGATTGAAATGTGTAGACTGCTGAATGTTGATTAAGTTTTGTTTAAAACATTTTTTTCTCAGATTATCGGAAGTGTCTGATAAATCAGGTTCAGGTTTTAGATAAACACAATAATCAATCATTTTTTAAGTAATGGATTTTATAAACATAATTAAAAATATTTTATTTAAAACAAATACTATTCATTTGAAACAAAAATAGACACATAATATTAAACAGATTCTCCAGGGTATCGATAAGAAACGAGCTAATTTTTTCGGTGACAAATAGTTTTAAATTTTAATGCTTGTTCTAATCATAATTTTCAACAAATCTCATTAATTTCATCGTTTTTGAATGTCAAGGACATTTAAGAAGCAATATACATTCAACAAAAATTGATTTGTGCAAATCAAATTTTTTACTTCTTTTTACAAGATTTTTTAAATCTTAGTATATTTCCTGACATTTGCCTTCTTCTGTAGATCAGAGGGTTGAGTAAAGCGTCTTCAATTTGCAAACAGAAAATTTCTCGCGAATAACATTTATGTGCTTCGTATAGGTCAGGCCTGTCCAACTCGCGGCCCACGTGCCACATTTGGTCCGTTCCCCCACTTCTTCGTTTCGCTAAGGTGGGAGGTGACGTTCCTCCACCATTTGACGCGGTTGACTTAAGTAGTGGGGGGACGAATTGATTGAAGGTGGGGACCGTGTTGCTCGCGACGAAGAAGAAGTTGAACTGGCCAGCTCTTACTATAGGTAAGAGGCTTAAGTAAATCGTTTTAATTTCTGCAAAAAGAAATTTTCTCGCGAATAACATTTGCTTCCTTCCTATAGGTAAAAGGATTGAATGAAACGTCTTTATTTTTGTAAAAAGAAATTTTTGTCGCGAATGACCAAAGGCCATTCAATTTTGCTTTTTCACTGTCTGACTGCTGATATTGTTCGACTTTTCGAGACGGAAAAACGCGTGAAAGCGCGATTTCGCGCACGTTCGCTTTTTAAAATCGTCCGAAAGACACGCAGTGTTTTCAAGTATTCCGGCGTGTTCGGTGCAATACCACGAAAATCGAGTTGTTCGTGCGGCGAATGGCAATCCCACGCGCGTTGCAACGTAACAAAGGCTCGACTTTCTCGTCACGTATCGATAATACTTTGTCAAATCGTGTGTCGGCGCACAACTTCCTGTTCCTTCCTCCAGGCTGTGCACAAGCTCCTTCGTAATTTATGCGTCGCAGCCGCTACAGAAATATTAAGCTGTTCGCGGTGTGTCCCCGCGGTCGTTCACCTTTCATCTGGTCCTCATGCTCGTCTTTTCGTTCCGCGAAAGGTTCCACGGTTCCTGGAACCGTTCTGCAAACAGTCCGTTCGCAAATATTGAAAGCGAATGGTTGGATGAACGGTTTCGATGACAGTCGGCGGTTCAAAGGGTTTCGGAGGTTCTTTGTTTTTCCTTTTTTTTTTTGCGAAGGATTTAGGTAGCTGTAACGGCACCTGTTATTAGCGACTGCTAATTTACACGCATTCCTCTCACGTGCAATTTACGTAACATGTTAAACATAACGTGACTTTCAAGAATGTTTCTTGTGACAAAAGATTGGTTTGGATTTTATGAATTTATTGGAAAATCACGTGGAAAACTGTGAAAATATTAAAAGAATTTAAATATACTACTTCATTTAATTCATTCATATTCATTTAACATTGCTGGACTTCTTTCAGACTGATTTAAATTATAACAAATTTTTGATGAAATTCTCTATTGTTGTATACGTTGTAATAAAGATTATACAAAATCGGATAATAAATGCAATTTTGTCATTTAAAGATCAACTTCATTAAAATCGTCAAAGAGCTGTATTAAAAGAAATCAAAGTAAATTGGGAGCACAGTGGCCAGACACGCCCTCCATTGATTTTCCGAGCGTCCATAACATCCAGACGTTGCAAAATCAACGTACTACCACAGACTTCCTTATAATACTCTTTCCCACGAATGCTGAGTCTGCAGATTATATTCTTCTTCGCTTGGCAGCGTCTTTTCCAAGTAGAAAAGTTCGAGTCAGACACGTCTCTCAAAACCCCATGACTCGGTCTCCAGAAGAAATTCATTGATATTCACGGTGCCGAGAAATCCCGGGAACTTATGTAGCCACGTAAACAGAGAAATTCCAGTCTGGCCGAAATCCAGATATGCAAATTACAGCGCCGGTAACATACCGAACACCAAAAATTCCGATCGTCGGGTCAATGAAACGGATTGCGGTCACGATGGTCTGATTTTCGAGTGACTCGGCGGATTCGCACTATGTTGCACAATTTTATACGGTTTCGGAGAGTGGCAATGTAATCGTGACATATTCGAGTCCGTTAGAGTACGGTGCATGACGCAAATGGAAACTGTGGATCATGGAAAAACCGAGTTATTGCGTTCAGAAAAAAAAAGTGTCTTGTGATGGAGTGTTCCTCAGTAGATTGTCCCGGTGCATGGTCAGACCAGCTCGAAATTGTCGTTACAAGGTTGGCGTGACTTTGTAAACAAATTAAAAAATGTTTTTTAATAACAATTTATTCAGTCAGGCTCAATATTGTCGTCGAAAATAGAGACGTCTTTGTAAACACGCTTGGTGTCTTGTCTTATTTTTCTCAATTTAAAAATGGTAAAAGAGATGCCTGCCAGAAAAATTATTTAATAAAAATCGTGTAAAATCTTAACGAGCGTGTAATAACAAAAATAGATAACGAAGAGAAGTTTCGTTTTCGAGCCGGCGAAAGTGATATAATTGCTCGCGAGGAATGGCATAAAACGCTTAATAAAAACGAAAGTTCGCATAAAGACGTCAAACTAGATCAATTAAAACCGCAGTCTACTAACCGTTGTGAATGTCCATTGTGTCTAGAGCTATATAAGTGAGAGATCCGTTTCGTGTCCTAAAGACACATTTCAGCCGCGTTTCCAGCGGAACGGCGACACGAGTCGACTAATTATTCCTGCACACCGGAAGTGGTTTGTCGAAGCGCTATCGGAACACTTTTCTGGCAGATTGATCGCCTCGGAGCAACACGGACGAAGGCGTTTCGCGTGCGGCGCGCGAATATTTCGTCACTTTCACGAGATAACCGAGAACAGGGGTGGGGAACGGGTCGTTAATCGTCGTCGAGCGCAAAAGAAATGAACAAAAAAAAACAAACAAAAACGAGGAAAGTGTCGGGGATCGCGTGGAAACGGTGCAAGTTGCGAGAGCACGCGTTCTCCGTTCCCCCTCCCCTTTCTTTCTCTCTTCTTTCACGGTTCTGGGCCGGTCTCGATCTCCTGTTCCCGGTTTCCCTGGCCAGTGTCAAGTTCATCGTTGAACGCTCGTCCTACGTGTGTGCTAACGCACTCGGCTCGGCCGCTTCCTCTTCGGCCATAATTATGCCTCTTGCGCAAAAGCTTGTACGACGACGTTCGTGTCTTCGTGCAACTGCGTGCCGGCCAGCCGAGACCTTCTTAGCGGCCTCGATCGACAGCTCGAGGCCGTTTGCCCCGTGCACTTCCTTCGATGCGCGAGAGCTTTCGTTCTGATCTGCATCGAGATGCACTTTCGACGAAAGTGCGATTTTGGGTAGCGGTTGAATAGCCCTTGGTCTTGGGTCCCTTGGTATTTTGTATGGAAATATAGAACTGTTTTATTATAGCTCAACGTTAATTTTTCGATTTTTAACAAGTTCACGACAATGTATTACAAGTGTTCATATGATAATTCCTATTCGACAATTTTTGTGAAAATGTTGCTAACACAGTGATGTTTTTGAACATTTGTTTGCATACGAGTCTGTATGAAGACTGTCCCACATTGCGAAGGCGAAATTAAGTATATAAAGGTGTTACGAAAAATGATCATTTTACTAAATAACGTAGTACTCTTTTACTAATAAATCGCACTCTTTTAGTAAAAATAGTTAAGGAAAAGAAATTAACCAGCATAATGTTTCTCTATATGACCATACGAGGTCACAGTGTTCATTTTTATGACCCACATCCAGTTCGAAAAATCGAGCGCTAGATTAGCAACCAGGTGCAGGAGATTCTCCTCGCGACTGTCGCATAAATTTCATATCTATACCAAGAGAAATTAGCAACGTTTAATCTACTTGCGAACACCTTTCACCGTGCTAACTTTCGTTAAACCTATTTCAATTTAATCTGATACAATGTCGAGATGAATAGCAACATAACTGTGATTAATAGACTGCAGATATTAATGCAAAATCTGGCGATTTTATACTTTCATTCTCGCGATTGCGCATAAATTAACAGAAAAGTGTCACGAATGCATAAAATCCGCAGTCTAATCTCGCAAGGCGGAATTCCATTGGACTGGAAAAATTAATTGAAAAACTGCTGTTTATAGATGGTAGAATTCCCTGACAGGAAATATTCGATCGAGATCAGGAATGCGATTGTTGAAAAAATTATTTGGGTGCGAATGTGATAGAAAAGGGACACTGGGAATGGACAAAGTATCACGCGACGAAGAGAATTGTCGGGCAGAGACGCGTGACGCTGGCGCGTCCGAGGATCACGATGCCATGACGTATTAAGATCGCGAATTAAGATAGACGAGTAGTCTCAAGGCGAGCCATAAAGGATATCATACGCGGCTCGTTTGTGTCAGATTTGAAGAGCGCGCAGAGGGATCAGTCTTTCTCTTTCCCTGGACGCTAAACGGCCGGCTGGCAACGGGTCCTTGATGAATTACAACCAGTCGAATTATATTCGTATCGAGATAAGCTAATGAACAGATCGCTACGAGTTGATTCGACGATTCTCGACTCTGACGCGCGGATGTTACAATCATGTTCTACTAGTAAACAAGAATTATCTGACCGAATTTATAATACCTCGAAATGGAGACGCAGTTGTGAGGAATAGAAATGATTGTGAGATACAGATACCGTGAACCAAAATAATATTGGCACACTTTTCAAAGGATTCTTATTATTTTTTGAGAAGTTAGAACAATATTACATGAGGGTAGTCTAGCAATTGGTACAGACAATTTTTGGATTATGTGTAAAAATTCATTAATTAATGTTGGCTTTCCAGACATTTCTGGTAAAAGAAAGAATTAATTAAGAATGGCTTCAACCCACGATACGCGAATTAATGGGTACAATTAGCAGAAAAGGGAGGTACTAAAAAGAGAAAAGATACGAACTAGAAAAATAGTCGCGACACGAGCACACGTTCGTGACTATATCCAATTTCAGTAGATTGTCACCGTCCCTGGTCAGACACACCCAAAATCGATTCTACGAAGATTATACTCCACAGTACTGCAAATCCTACGCCCTGAAGTCAACTAATCAGTGAATCTAACCCATTTTCACCACAGTATGTAACAGTAAGTAAAGCAAACCAATAAATTAATCGATGACTACAACTGATACTCGATCGATCTACAACCCACTGAATGTTACAATTACTCAACACGTTGGATGGAAATTTGAAAAATACATAAACCTACGAAGCAAACTAACACGCTTTCCCCACAGTAAACAATAAAGACAGTAAACTAACAAATTAATTGACGATTATAAAATGGACTGTTACTAAATATGGGATTTATTGAATGTTACAATTGCTCAAGAAATGAGAAGCAAATTTCACAGATGCACAATCCTACGTCACGAATCGAACTACTAGAGCAATTTATCATATTTTTTACAAAGTAACAATTTCCACTGATCGAACGATTAGAAACGCTACCTCAATCGCGCGGCGTCAGACGCTAAAAAATAATTAACCCAGTATCGAAGATTCTGCGGTCGATAGCGGAGGGGGTGCAGCCGATTATAACCAGACTTCCAGGTTTCGCAAAGGTCAAGCAAGCTAGGCAGAGATCAGGCTGCTCGATAGCCAGTCATAAGAGAGATACACAAGCTTCGTTCCAGATTCGCTTTACATCGAGATCTACAGCTTCCTTCTTTCTCCTGTTTGTGTAACAAAACGTGCTCAGCCAATTTTGCCAATCTACGTACTCCTACAAATTCCAAATTTTACATACATCCCGTCCTAAATTCTGCAACAACTTCGTTCGAAATTCTAGAACAGCTTTTATTCTAATTTCAACAACAAATTACTAGACTCTTTAATATTTGCACCGAAAGATCACCGAAGATTCGAGTTTAAAAATTGTTTCTCTACAAATAGACTGCAGAATTGATACATTTGCAAGAAAAATGGGTGCTGAAATTTAACACACCATAAATGATTTAAAAAATGAAGTATAATTAAAAATCGAAAGGAATTTCCATGTGATTTCCAATTTTTATTTTGCATAAAAATCCACACTGTAATTATACCAGTCACGTTTAATGATCGATAGTTCATCGAAACAATTTCTTACTAAAACCGTAGGCCATTAAGACGAATTCTAATTAAAACGCCAGCAGAAAGATTCTCTCAGCTGTCCTCGCTCCGACGACGCGAAACTTCCGGCAGATTTTCCGAAAACAATTTATCAAAGGCTCATCGAGGAGTCGATAACCGACGCGATATTAATAATGCATTGAATGTCCACGACTCTTTGGCCAGCATCACGACCATCTGCCGAAAGCCTTGGTCCGTCACAGCCGATCACGAGAGAGACTTCCTGTTCCTTGAACGATCTTCCTCGATGTTCTCCGGGGGGGCCGATCGCACGGTAAAACTCGACAGGTCTTCAGGATTGACTCCCGGACCACGTTCCCCGGAACGTTAATCGTAATCCGATCCCGTGTTCGCTAAGGTAACGCTCGATCGGATCGATGGGACCAACGGCGGACACCGTTCGCCGCGTCTCACGAGTCACGAAAATTACTGCTAATAATTGCTAATGATCGTGCAGGAACAAAGAGGCGACCGTTAGGAGCCGGACGTTTATATGCAAATCCGTGGCTCGAACATTCTCACGTCGACCGGTCGATTCTCCCGCGAACTGCAAAAACCCGAAATTACTATTCAGATGGCGAGAAAGGCGATCTATCGCTCCCCGATCGGACACTGTCGTTAGTTATGCGAGTCGCAGCGGTTTCGCGCCGCTTTTCTGCATCGGCGAGCGTATCTGCAATTTTAATTAGTTAAAACAGTCGATCGTTCGCTTGTTTTCAATCCTGGAGAACATCCTTGTGTCCAGTGGTTTGTAAAAATTAAAATTAATATTTTATTATAATTACGTAAGGATGTTTGTATCGCCATGTGAATAACTGAGTGTGAGTGTGCATGCAGTGGTTCATGTCATATGTTTAAATGTTATATATGGTTTTATTGATTTATGCGTTGCGTTAACGATTTGTTAACAAATGTACGTTACGATATGATTTTGTTACTAAAACACCACGAGCGAGCAACCGATTGACAACGATCACGCCGTATCGTGCCTCCTTAAAAATTAATTAACAAGAGTTGCCTGGAAATCGTAGGTTGTGTAGAGGTAACGCTCTTTTGTGATAGCGATGAGTATAAAATTATGTTACGGGTTGTAGAGGATGAAACAATGAACCTGCGAGTTAATCTTAGGTCGTGATTTTTTGAAAATTGCTAATTTGTCGATATGCAGGAAGCAGGAAAGTATCGAGAGTATCGATATCTCAAACATCCTTAAAATTATGACGTTGAAAAGCGGTTCCCCGGTTCTGGAATGGCGGAAAATGACTTCTGTTCGTCGCGGGACCCTAGACGTTACCTATTACAGGCTTCCAGTCTCTGTCAGAGGGCTTCAGAACCGATCCAACTTGTCCAACTTGTCCAACCACGAAGAATAAAATACATAGCACCACGGTTTTCTCGTGTTCGCTAATGAGCATCAGTTCAAGGGCATCAATCAAGACCCGAAGTGCTGGTTCGAGGTGGTTTCCGGGTGTGCTGGTCACTTTCGAAAGTGGTTTGATACGTCGACAGATGGCCAATGCATTTCACCGGGCCTTCTGTGAACTCTGATCGGACAGCGTCGCTTTCCTTCACCGGAAAGGAACCTGAAGAGATGTTTCTTGCGGTGGACGTTTGCTAGGAAACTGCTCGGATCGTTCCCTGTTGATTTCTCTGTGGTTTCCACGAGTTATAACATGTTTTTATCGAATGTTTATCGTGCAAGATGAAAGGAACGATGTCTCGCAATCTAATTGTTGGAATACAACGATACCATAGCGTCTTAGGTATAAGGCGTAAGGGGCGGTTTTTCCCAAGGACGGAAGGGCCCGGCGAGGGCATAAAGTTAGGATCGTCGTCAGTCTGGTAGAAGCAGCTAGCCTGACCAGACGCAACCTTGCACAGTTTTCATTATTTACACATAGTTAAATGCAGCATACGCGGAAACACTGCGTCATTATTTAGAGTAGCATCTTTATAATAGTAATAAATTATCTACGGCGTAAAGTGTATTTTACAAAATAACGTACCCATATAAAGACATTTCCAACACTAATGATTGGGACAATGAGTAATTTTTATTAAAACATATACAGGGTGTTCCACGTAACAGTTTTCACGATTTTTTAAGTACTTGCGATAATATAACAAAAAATATTTTCAACAAAAGTTCATCAGTTTTCGATTGGCTATACTATATTGCAATAGAAAAAAAGCTCGAAAAACATTTTTTTTATAGTATTGTCACCTTCATTTTTTTAAAATGGCACTTTGTATTTTTGACTTAACAGTATTATAGCCCGTGTCAAGACGAATTCAACGACCTAGTGTACCATGACCTTGGAATGACCTTCAAGGCGAAGAAATGAAAATTTCAACAAAACATGACAATCTTTTTGAATGGGTGATAATAACTTGTGTTTATTATTAAGACTCGAAATTACATTCAATTCAAAAACCTTGACTAAATGAACGCAAACGATTTCGTAAAAAAGTCAGATGAAATGTTCGAATTGAAATTCGTTTTGTTGTAGGCACAATTCCGTTCTTCGTAGTAAATTTTCATTGGTTGCTTACTTTATTGCAGTATATAGCCAATCGAAAACTGATCAACTTTTGTTGAAAATATTTTTTGTCAGATTATCGCAAGTACTTAAAAAATCGTGAAACTGTTACGTGGGACACCCTGTATATGAAGGAATTAAAGAAACGTAAATCTTATGTTTTTTTTTATACATTTCCAAGGAGGTTTCTTGAAATAGAATTTTCTTCTTTAATACGTTCAATAAGTTGAAAATAATATAATTTTTAAGTTCTTATATAAATGTTTTTACCGATCTAAATTACAGCTTTTGTCATAAATGCATAAAATCTGCTGTCTAATAATGATTTACGGTTTTTATGTTTTGCAAATGATAGTTGAAAGTGAATTTGTTTTTCTGTTTCTTCGCGTGAGGATTGGCACATTCATTGGTTTCTGAGGCTCGCTGACAATAAGTGGGTCCCATTCGACCGTTCTCTCCTCGATGGGCTGCCACAGGTGATAATGAACACGTGTCCGAGGTGGGTAAGCAGCTTCGAAACACACCGTGCACCGTGCCGGTTAATTCCGCTCGGCTAGAACGTAGCTCGTAGAAACAAAAACCCGACCCCCGTTGATGGCGGACAGAAGGGAAACGCGGCAGAGAATGCATGCGTGACTGTGTGTGATGCACGATGCACCGGATGCGTTTCCTCGGCTGTTACTACGAAGGGGAGCTAGCTGGCATACGAAAGCAAGGACAGCCGCCTTTCAGGCATTCCTGCACGAAAATCCCAAGGAACCCCATAGATCTCGGTGACCACTAGCATGGTGTATTGGGGTGAATGATCAAAAAATGCACTTGCCGATGTTCCATGGAATTCGCAAACAGCGTCTCTCGAAAGTTTTATTGTGCTTTCGACCTGGTAAGATGACTCGCTTTTCATCAAGATTTTGTTGGACCTTATTTTAATACGTTATTTAATCATTTCCTGTGAGTACGCTGTGGACTTTTATGCAAAATGAAAATTGTCTGCATGAATTGCTAGATAGAGAAACTATATGGATTCTTAATTATTTTATTTATTAATAATAATTTATTTAATAATTTCATTAGAAGTACCTTCGCTTATTACTTATTGTGCAAATAATGTAGCATCGAAACTGATTTTTCGAAAATATTTTTAACCAATACTATCCAGCTAAAGTGAAAATTGCCGTACAATTATTCCGACAGATCCTCGCCCCGATTAACTACTACCCCCCGAACAATGACAAATTGGAAGCTCCTTCCTAATGATACGCTATCGCTGTTTAATTTCCTACATTAAAAGAAGCATCTGCAACGGTAACGACTTCTCGCGTGGGTCTTTCTGCTGATCGAAAACCAGTAACTGTACACCATTACGACATACCGGAGGCCATTTTGCTGGCGTCAATACGCATCGCAAATTGCACGGTGCATTATTACTCGGCGCCCTCTTCCGGTAGTCGCATAATTGGCCCCCATAAAGGCCATCAGCGTCGAATAAGTGAATAATATCGTAATGATAATGCACGGCGTATAAATAATCTTCTCTCGTGGAGCTCTTCGCGATCTTCCCATTGCGATGATCGGGACCGGCGCGGCGCGTCGTTTCGCGCGCCCGGGAAGGAAATTATGAAATCGGATGATTGTTCTTGCGGTATTCAAACTTTCCCTTTTCTCAAAAATAAAAATGCCTTCTACAAATCATTAAAAAATGACATGTTCATTTTTTCTCGATCATATGGGTAAATTGACAATGAACTAGGAATGAAATACAGTAAAGTCTTGATCTGAGAAAAACCCTCGGGTCCGTACTGCTTCTTAGATCGTGTAGTTCTACTATTTTTTTGTGACCTCGCCAACCGTCTGTTTGGGACAATTTTTTATCGATCATGCGAGTGAAGTAACAGTGAAACGAAAGTCCAAAAAATACAAGCATCCACTGGCATAAAAGCTGATCTCATTGATCCCTGAAGCCAAAACTTTCTGACAGCGGTATACACAAAACTTTTCCATGCAAGAAAGAGGTTGGAAGGACTTCAAAATAAGAGTGTCTATTAAACGCCAATCAGGAGATAAGGCAAACAACGAATTCCAGCGGTGAGCAATAGGAGGATCATCGATCCAAGGTAAAGGGTGAAAGGAAGATGATCTCACGGCGCAAAAAACATCAGAATGTTCGGTTCACGTTGAAACAGAAACGCATTTGCTGAATACAAAAAGAAACGATCGATCTTTCATTTTGTTTCTGCATCACCGAGATTCCACGGCGATATTAAAGTTCCATTCGATTAATCACCGGTCGAACTTGTTAATCGATCTCTCGAGAAGCTTATCCTGGGTGATGAATTATAATCATCGAACGGAGAGGTAATTCGAGTTGCAGAGAAACGGATTAATATTAAAAACAGAACGGAAAACTGGGGCGATACGATATCTACGCTCCAGTTCACAGGTGGTGTCTCACTGTGAAAGTTTGATTTCTTATTTAACAGGGGATAGTAAGAGTCTCGTGAATCATATTTACTTTTGATTATTGATTGGAAATAAGAACGAGGTTTTATTACAAACTTTCTCGCAGATGGGGGCAGTCGAAGGAACGTTGGAATTAAAATAAGAGAACGCGAATGAATGTGAATGAACACGTTCTTACACAGAATTATAAGATTCCTGAAAATTTTTATGTAGCCGTTTATTAACCGCTAAAAATTCCTAGGTATACATTATTGGAATAACATTTTAGAATATCAATTTTGAAGACCTTGAAGTAATGACATCTTGTTAAAAAATTAATTTTTTAAGTTGAAAACGTTTGTGTATATTCTTCGGAAATTTATCTAAAAAGAGAAAGTTTTTTGTAATTTTTTGTTCACTGGCTCACTTAATAAAAATTTCAGAAATTCTGAACAATCGAATTATGGTGAAAACTGAACTTTGCTATTGTACTCGTCAAACAGCGTGGCAAAGGGTCCCGAAGGGTTTAGGCAGTATTTACGCGATTAGAAGCGTCGCGAAAACTTCATTTCCCAAGAACGCTGGAAATTAATTGTTCTGGGGGGCGGATCGTGTTCCGTAAAATTGCGGTACGCTAAACGGGGCACGGTCGGGCGCGAAGGAACGAGTCCTTCGTGTAAATCATCCTGTTCCGCTCCCCGATGTAATGGCGCGGCGATGATATCGAGTTACACGGAGGCGCGAATTAGTAATTTGCAATTTACATGCGCGACAAAGTAATTTTCTGAGGACGCTCCGATACCCGCCGCCTCGGCGGTTATTAGACGACAACGGTTCGCCGGCGTGTAAAATCATGCCCGCAATGACATACATCCTTGAATTATAATATTCAAATTTCTGGTTCTTCCGTTCCACGGTAACCAGACCGGCTCCTTTAAAAAAAGAACATCAAATGTCGCGTAATGACCATCGAATGCTACGCTCGCGCTTCCACTTGATTAATGGGTGTACACGAAACAGAAGAAAAAATGAAGCATAATTTAACCCCTTGCACTCGATGCTATTTACGGACGGGGAGGATCGAGATTAAACGCTTCCTGCACAAACTGGTGAGTTTGTAAGTCCTGAACGAGCTCGCTGCATACTAAACATTTTTATACTGATTCCATTTTTTCTACTGTATGTTCTTGGTATGTAATTTTACTTGGTGTACAGTCCAATAATTAGAGGCAAGAACAATTCATTTTTTAAATGATGTATATGCGGTGAATAATCTACTACTAATAGTGCTGCTAAATGCGCATTTGTAATTTTCGAACATCAATGCTTGGTAGAAAAATAATAAGAATCCAAGTAAAAAATTCATCAATATCAGACACAATTTAATAGAAGCAAATAATTCATCGAATAGAGATAGTTTGACAAATACAGACACAGTTTGACAAAAGTAACAAAATTCACCAAATAGAGACACAGTTTGACACATGTGAAAATTCACCAAATACAGACACACTTTGACACAAGTAAAAAATTCACCAAATACAGACACAGTTTGACACCGGTAAAAAATTCACCAAATACAGACACAGTTTAATAGAAGCGAAAAATCCGTTTTGCAATGGTAAAAATGTAGTAAATTGTATAATATGTTAGTGATAAATCGTTGATTATCAGGAAGGAAGCTTGTTTCTCACAAGCCCACGCAGCTGAACTCGCGATGCATCCACGGATAACAGTGCAGGAATAATATATCGATTTTTCTGATTCGCTATTATGCAGTGTGCGAACGAATTTATAAGTCGACGCGCGAAGTTCCGACAGGAAGATGTCAGGGAATTAATCTGTACGTGGCATCTGCCGGGGTTATTCTCCTTCAGATGGTTCGAAGTTTGCGAAACTTCGCGCGCCACCTGA
This sequence comes from Lasioglossum lativentre, assembly GCA_916610255.1. Taxonomy (NCBI): domain Eukaryota; kingdom Metazoa; phylum Arthropoda; class Insecta; order Hymenoptera; family Halictidae; genus Lasioglossum; species Lasioglossum lativentre. The sequence continues at coordinate 9,377,483 of OU744356.1, read as the reverse complement.
AGTGTAAATCTCCTACGGGAGTATTTGAACTGTGAAATCTGATAAACGAGGCAACCTAGGGGGGATCCGCGCGCGTTTCCGTCACAAAATTGCGAAAATCAGTCACCGAAGAACTTCCTTTTCCGTATCAATATTCCCTTTGTCGTGAACACGTTCGCTGCCACCGTTTGTTTCGCTGCTTAGCTACCGGCGTTAAACAGTTTTATCGAATGCTGTTCGGTATTGTCAAATATAATTTATTATTAAAACAGAAACGCAATCGATGTTGTTCGTCTCGTAATTTGCATGGTACAGGGTTAGGTGCGTCAAAAAAAAAAAAATCGTTGACCTTTTGACCTTGACATTGAAGGTCAAATATAGTTCGCCAAAAATTAAAAGTACAAGGCAAATTGAAGACTGAGGGTCGCGAACAGAAGATCGCGATGACGCCAATTTTCCGTCCCAAAGTCAGCTCGGTCTTCTGGTTCGCGAATAGGAAGAGGTGCTAGTCGAAACGGCCCGCAAAAGGAGCAAATTCGCCCCGACCGGGGCGGAGGTGCATTTACATAGAACGCCCATAACGGGTACCTGTTTCTCGTGTCATCGCGGAACGACGACGGGTTCCGCGAGTAAAAGAGAAAGATGGACAAAGAGAGAGAGAGAGAGAGAGAGAGAGAGAGAGAGAGAGAGAGAGAGAAAGATAGAGTAAGATCGTTGGAAGAGGTGTGCGCAGCAGTTCGTCGAACTTTTTCACGACGTAACCGTCTAATTAGCGTCGGCGTACAAAGTGGAGTCGCGCGAGCCTCGGCTCCGCGTGACGTCACGTATTTAGAAATAATTGGCGAGCGAGAGCGAGCGAACGCGCGCGGGAAACCGAGGCGTCGCGTCGTCACGTTCAATGCCGTTCGTTCGCCGCGTCTTGTAATTTCATTCCCCGTCGGCATGGTATTCCTGATGACGCCAGCCGATCGGCCGTCCTTCAAGGATACGCGCCCTACGCCCCCACCCTAACCTAGCGAGGAGCTTTTCTTCTGCTCGTTTCTTCTTTATCCTCTCGTTAGTTTGCCCGAGCGACGGGCCCGGATAATTCATTATCTCGATGAACAGTTTTCAGCTAGGAATCTGATTGCGAGATAAAGTACGTCATATTCAACTTTCGTCGATCATCGATGCTTGTTGTCAATCCTCTTGTAACACGATACTCTGAAAACTTTGTTTTATCAGTAACCGTTCGTTTTAACACTATCTATTCATTTTGACCTTATTTGTTTATTATAACACTATTCATTCATTTTAACACAATTAAAAATGTCCTTTAACTCTCATCTGTCCCTCGTGTCAATTTGACACAGTTTTGTCTTGTTATTTCTTGGTAATTCATTCGAAACTTCGTGAGTTTTATTTTTTTAATGCGAAACTCATAACCAAAAAACTGTATATGTAAATGTTAACTCATGAATTTGAATATAAAAACATCGATAAATCACTGTGTCAATTTGACACCGAGGGACAGCTTCAGATCCCCAACCTAAACTAATCATTTTTTGACATACGTAGGTTAATACTTTTTTGTAGAGACTGAAATGCCGTATCGATTGGTGCATAATCTGCAAATATCAAAATTGACCTTCATAAAGTCCTTGACGCGTCCACCTACAAAAAAACCAATAGTAACATCAGTACGTGCATCTCTTGAAACCATTTAATCACCATCCAAACATTGTTCCCAACGTATAATAATAATTACGTAAATCAAGGTGGTAACATCGGGTGCTCCACACTGTAGATCGCGTCGACGTAAATAACACGAGACGAATTGGTTTTGTTCAGTTGAAATTCAGTAGATGGTAGTCGAATTATAATTAGTGAAAATTTCGAGCCCATTAAAAGAAAAAAAAATTGAACGAGTAGGGATTTCAGAAAACAGTGAATATGAAAATGTCTAAATATCGGATTTTTTCGTTCGCTTGGAACTCGGTAGATGGCGGTGTAATAATAAATAATGAAAATTTCGAATCCATTAAAAGGAGAAAAATGGAAGAAAACCGTGATTTCGTAATACAGTGAATAGAAAAATTGCTGAACCATTTAATCTCGATCAAAGTGGATAATATCGAAGCGTCGACGTAAATAGCCCGAGATCGAATTTTTTCGTTGGCTCGTCCGTTTTCAATGGTTCCGAGTGATTCCGAGAACCGAGAACGATCGACGAGCACGGCTCGAAAAAAGCCGCGGGACGGTGCTCGATCGCGACCGGTACAAAAACAGATTCTATTTGTTGCAGACGTGTCTTGCGAAGTAAGTGGCTGCTCGCTCGTGGCCTCATTGAATTACCCGGCGTCCTGGTAGCATTGAAACGGTTAAATCCTTTTTCCCATGCGAAGAGATACGCTCCGCGATTACGATAATTCCTGCGATGCGTCGGTGGACGTCAAAGTGACGTTATTTTATAGATCCCCATCGCTATACATATACATAGATGATTCACGTTCGCGTTGCGTGTACGCTCGCAACGCTCGCAAAGCTCGAAACGCTCTCCGCGGCCATTTCTTAATTTATCAAATTTAATTATTTCCATCGAAGCAGAGGGAACGAAGCCTCTCTGCTGAGGGACCGATGATTGATTGCCAGTCACAGCGGGACGCGTTTCGATGTTGACATCGGGTAACGAGCGTTTTTGATTGGCCGTTACACCATCGTTTCGGGGAGGAAGAATCGGCGAAACCCCGGAGAATGGGAAAAATCATCGACCACTGTGGAAGCTGTTTACCAGTGGCTGTGGAACGAACCTTTGAGGATTATTGCTTCTATTATACCGTTTGAAAACGTCACTGGTGGAGCTGCCTCCTCGGAAATTGCCTGTGCAAATCGCAAATCGATCCATTGACAGCGGAAAAAGGATGAAAGCTGTTCTACGTTTGTACGAGCGTCGATTGCCGTGTCAAATATTGATTCTCGCGGTCGGGTGTCAAGTAGGATACATTTGTCTCGTGGAATGTTTGTCCGACAGATGTATGTGTAATACCTTTCATTCGCGGTGGGCTCGTGTGCGTGCCAATCTGTGGGCTCGTTCTGTTAGGTTCGTGTAATGTTGGAACGAATGTAATTCGTTTAATCTTTCAATGAAATCAGAAATAGAAATTAAATCACAGGAGCATGCTCGTTGTTCCGGACTTTAATGTGAACGAGCTATACCGTTATTAGTGGAATGTGGATTTTATACATTTATGAAGTGTTCAAAATATTTTAAGGAAGTCAATATGTAGTTTTCAATTTATTAGGATCATTAAAAATGTTTATTTTGCATAAAGATCCGCTGTTTAACGATTACATTAAACCGGTTTAAAAGTCAGAAACAATGAAAAAATTAAATCAGAAATGAAGTGCTTCGACAGACGACTCGACAACTAAATTTCTTGCTTAAAATGCCCTCGACGGAAAAGACGGGAGGAAAATGGAGTGGCCTGGAAGGTCGTCTTCGAGTTTCTCGGCCAGTTCTGTCCTCGTGCTGCGACGAGGACGATTCTTCCGAGTCCGGAGCGCTCCTCGAATTTACGGTAAAAACTAGTTTCGCAGGACGCCTATTTTCAGTCGTCTCGAGCCTGCTCTGCTCTGCTCCTCTCTCGACTCCGCTTAGCTCCGCTTGGCGAAACACGCGGACGTTCGCTCGCTTTCCTCGATTTATACACGTCCTGTAATTGACGGTGTTCGCGACGCGATTTCGACAGCCGTGTAACGTTTACGTTCCGCCGGAAACACGTGCGTTATCCCCTGCTTTCCCCCTCCACCCCTTCGGCTTCCCTCTTGCTTCCCACCCCCGGCACCAACATTATCGATGGTATAATTAGCCGCAATCAGCTGCGACGGTGTCGTCCGTCCCGTGAACCGCAATCGTCGCTCGTTTACGACGGACACGCCATTTTCTCGGTTTATTTGATAAACGCCGGAGGATTCGAGCGTTAATTAATGTGTTCCCGTTGCGTAATGGAGGACGATTATCCTACCAAGAGGTTTATCTCGTTTTGCAAATGTGCGGTGGCGAAACGTGGATTCTTTTAACGATTTCTTGCCTGTCGAGAGACGATTCAATTCTTTTGGGTATTTTCGAACGAGTCTCATTATGATCGGTATTAATCTTCTTGTTGGGGCTAATGCAAATAGCTGATAATTTAAATTACATGTTGGGGAATTAAAATTGGAGTGGTTAACATTTTTGTGGTTGTACGGCCCCGGTCCTTTTTTGATGGATCTTTTCCATCTTCGATTTAAAATTCTTCATTCGTAGAATCTACGATTGTTTTTAGTCGGTCGTTGAAAATGAAATCAATTCAACATTTGAGAAAATTTGACTTCTGCGATAATGATTTTGTTACTCTGAATTTTTGTACGTAAAACACAGGTTCATTAAAAATTAATGAAAATTTTTTAAAAATTTATAATATAAAAAATTTGCTTAGAACTTCGCGAAAGAGATGCAATTTTACTAATTACTTTCTATTACGTGGTCAGATCATGGAAATAGAATCTTAATAAATTTTGATTCATTCATCGTTTTCATTGTAAGTTTCATACATTGATCGCAGTAGATACAGACAGTACTCGTCAGACCACAGGCTCGAGGGACACGTTTCGCAACATTTAGCAGAACAAGAAGCGAACAGGCTCATCCAAGGATGAATACACCATACAAATCACCCTTGAAAAAATCGCCGTGTTAAAATAGAAAGTAATCGTAAGTCATTCATTTGTCTACGCGCCCCACGCACGAGTCATATTACTAAATGAATGACAGCTGCACAGCCTCAACAACCAAAGTCCGTGACCCGGATAAAATGATCGAATGATGATTATTCATAGATAATCTTCCTAGTATTTAGTTATTCATCGTTAACTATGATCTACCCCCGGGCAATACGGATGAAGCTGTCAACACAAAATTGAACCGGTGGAAAAGGATATATCGTTTTCGCAATCCTTACGAGGTCTTCCTGGAACGGGTCCTTCCGTAGAATATTTACAAAATGATTTCTGGAATGAACGATCAACAGATGCTGTGTTCTTTGAAAATTTTATTTAAAATAGACAAACTGATCAATAGATTGCGAATCTTTATGCAGTTATGTGACTTCCGAAAATTTTCAAAAATTGCTAGAATATAAAATTCGACAGAACTCAGTACGATCTTTATTTACTTCAGATCTACAAAAGCTGGTATCACTGGAAACAAGATTTTATTTAATTCCACTTCCTCATAAGAACCTTATTAGAAAATTAAATCTTTTTCTCATTCAACCCTGGTTCTGTGTTTTAAACATTTTTTATGATTTTAAAAAATCGTGGTAGCTATCTAAAGCTTACTAAAAATTTAATTTTTCTTCTCATTCAGTGTTGGTTCTCTGTTTTAAATATATTTTATGATTTCAAAAGATCGTAAAGCTCGCTAAAGAATTCATTCTTTTACTCATTCAATCCTGGTTCACTGTTTTAAATATTGTTAATAATCCTAAAAGATCATGGTGGCTAAAAAAGCTAGCAAGAATTTTCGAGTGCACGGTCTGCCAAAATCGCATTGTATCGGGGATCGATTCCACGTTCGAGATACGGCTTGGTGCACCGAGCAGCTCGTTGGTTGCACTTCGACGGCGTTCCTGCGCTGTCTCCCGGCCTCAAGGTCACGTGGCTGCAGCGGAGGCTGGATGCGCGCCGCGTTGTCAGTGAAAACTAGCCTTCAGGCCGTTTCAGACATTCGCGCGTTTAAGGGAACGGTTTGTAGCTGTACAGCGATTCCGCTCTCGCGCGTACCCGCCGCGTTTCAATAATTAATTCGACGTAGCGGCTAGAGAGCCAGAGCTATTCAGAGAGGTTAGCTACCGAGCAAGATCCAAATGAATCGAACCAGAGCAGACCAAAGCAGAGCAGTTCAGAGCAGAGCAGAGCAGAACGTGAAATCGATCCGGTTCGTTGAACCAGTCGAAGGATGAAGAAAAGGATGGTATCGACGATATAAATAATTCCGGACGAAATATTGGTGGTCGGATCGGACAGGCGAACGACAACGGCCACGTTGAAGACGGGGACAAAGGGAGGACGTTTCGTCTTAAAAATTAACCAAGCCCTACCTCTTCTTCTTCTCCTTCTTCTTCTTCTCCATCTTCTCTCTTCCTCGTTCTCCCTGTTTTTCTCTCGTTCTCCGTTTCGCTCTCCGTGTGTCGAGGAGATACAACGGGTAGGGATCTCGGTAGAGCCGCTTTTCAAGTTATCGGAATCGAAAAAGAGTAACGAGAAAAGAGAAGCGGACTGTTGCTGCGTTTGTCCCGCGAGCCATTGGTCTCTCCTCTCCACTCCACAAGCTGTCCTCTTCCTTCGTCTTCTTCAAGAGTGAAGTTTCTTTCTTTCTCTCACTCTCCTTTGGTTCTCGAAGGTGGTTTTTCAACGGCGTTTCCACTACTCCGATACGTCTCTCCCGGCGTCGACTGGGAAGAACCCGAAGTCGATTAACCGAACATAAATACGTCTGTTAGGGATCACCGGGAGACCGGGTAAAAGTGGTCGCCATTGAATGCGACGGTATTCCTAACCCAGACGCCGTAGATGGGATCAAGTAGATCGTAAGTAGCGTCGAATCTGACTGGACGAAGAGAAGTTCGGGCGAGTTTTCGAGATATGATCTTTAGGGGTAGCTGCGGGCCGGGTTTTGGGGATACTGCTTTTCGAACCGGGCATAGCGGGAATTAGTGAGAACGCTGTGATTCACGAGTGGAATATGAAAATGGAGAGATCTGTTACATTAAATCCATTCAATCCTATCAAAATTAAAGGATCGCTGGCTTGTGGGGGAGATTTGTTTAAACTGTTGTACCTCTGTAAAAAACAATTAAACGACAATCATTTGAGTTCATTTTTAGAAGCCTCTAGTTTTACTGTCTGAAATTGACTTTAAATGAAAATTAAAATTCGTATGTTTTATCTAATTTATTAGATGTTTTCGTTTTATTTTGACAATAAAAGTTTCATTATTTAATGCGGTGACTTCGTGGAAAATTATTGAAGAATAATCCACCTATTTTGACGGTTGTAGCCTCTATTATTACTCTCCGAAGTTGGTTACATATGAAAATTAAAATTTCTATATTTGATCTATTTCATTAGAATTATACGTTTTATTTTGACAATAAAAGTTTCAATATTTAAGGTGGTGACTACGTGGAAAATTATTGAAGAATGATCCACCTGTTTTGAAGGTTGCAGCCTCTATTTTTACTCTCTGAAGTTGGTTATATATGAAAATTAAAATTTCTATATTTCACCTATTTCATTAGATTTATTCGTTTTATTTTGACAAATAAAAGTTTCAATATTTAAGGTGGTGTTCACAGGTGATCTACCTGTTTTGAAGGTTGCAGCCTCCATTTTTACTCTCTGAAGTTGGTTTTACATAAAAATCAAAATTTTTATATTTCGCATGATCCTTAAGCGGCAAATTATTCTCAGCCAATAATTATCGTCGATCGAATCGTAATACTCATCTCGCATAATGAAGCACTAAACCGCGCAAATTGTATAAACATGGAGCTCCGCAGTATAAAGTTATTACAAAAGGAACGCGTAAACCATTGCCATTCTGATTGGCCGTATATTCAGAAGCAATCCGAGCGATTCTGTGTCGATAATGACTCGGCCATAACAGTAATCACTTAACGCGGATGCTGAAAACGAGGAAGACCATGGAAAGCAATAGGATATTGCCTCCTCGGTAGCTAGCCAGTTTCAGTCCTGTTCGGCTCGCAGCCGGATAACGAGACACGCCGGGGATAAAAATCAATAATGATAATAATTCTTGCAACATCGAACCACGTCCGAACAGAACTGGATCGCGCAAGGCTCGTTCCTTGTGTTATGTTGTTCGCGTGACCGGGCACGTTCACGCAGCAAAATGTCAGGCGAATATTATGGAAGCTACCGAATGGCTCCGGTAATCGGCCATTCGAGGTTTATTGTTTTCTGATTACCGAAATCGTAAACGCGCTTTTACGGGATATTGAACGAATGCTAAAACAAAACGGAAACCATCAGGGACACCGTGACTCACGTGTTTCAGCACGAAGAACAGGCGCTTCCTTGAACTGCACATTAGGCTTACCTGGAAATTAAGAAAACATGTCAGAAAAGGTGTAACAGATGTTAGAAAACGTTGGTAATCGAGTATCACTTTCCAACAATTAGAAAATAATTTCCATTATTTTTTATTCATTTATTGCATGTTACAGTAAAAAAATTTTAATTTAAAGCACAGTTCAAGTTATTTATTGAATTAATTTGTACACCTAACAAATAGTGTTATTAGGGTACGTTGCTCGGAAAAAATTGTCCAATCGGAAAAAATGTCTCGCACATTCTGATGTTCATAAAATAAGGAAAAAGGTCGGTATAAGTGTCTGCACATTACAATTTCCGCTTGCATGATCTACGGCCTCGGTAAAAGGCGATCGCAGCCCAACGGAATCAAACAGCATCGATTCACAGAACCGACCATGAATCACACTTTCACAAGTCAGGACCAAAATTCCTGAACTAAAGCGAGTGTCTCGTTAAGCTTCCACTTAACGGCGACGCAATCTAACGTCGATCAAACGAATTCCCGATCGATTTAAAGTCCCCGAGGAAAGGAAAGTTGCAACCAGGTTGCAGGCTCCAGGTTGCTCCGCGTAGAAAATGCTTGTCGAAAGAGCGGGAGAGAGAAAGGACAAGAAGAAGGGAGAAAAGAGAAGAGGAAGGGTGGTGTGTGCACGAGAGCGGCGAGTTCGAAACGCGCGTAATGGCATTCCTCGTTCTCAGCTGCGTTCGCACCCTGACCTTACTCGCCCATATTCGGGCCTGATCGTGATTGCTTTCTGCCTTTTTGCACGGCAGCTTCCTGTCCCTGTATACGTGCACGCGGCCGCGCGTCACTCTTTTCACGGGCGCCCTTATTATCTTTTTCTACCGGCCGCGAAAAAGCGAGAGTGGGGCACGATCGAAATCCCCGGCGTCCGCCGTCATCCTGCACTCTCGCTTTCTTTCACCGTTTCGGAAATTCTTCCCACTGAATCACCTTTTTCTACACTGCGCAACTCCGTGCTCCGTCTACAATCTGCCCCCCCCCCTCGAAATTGAAGAAATTCCTAAATCTATACAGGCGACCCACGAATAGCTTCAATTTGTTCTAGGAATTATTTGAAATTAATTCGTTCATGTAAAATCATCTTATTAAGTGCAAATAATTATTCTCACTTGCGAATCTCATTTTTCTATGCTGTGCTACTTCATGCTCGATCTTTGAGCTCAGAATCCGTCCCTTCAAAAATTGAAAAGATTTCTACGAGTCTCAACAATGAAATTTTACAAAGTTTCTGTCAAATACGGAACAATTTAGGATACTCATTTGGAACACTATGTGTCTGTGAGCTTTTGCAACCTTCTCACCAACTGCAACTGCTTGCTACCACATCTGATGCACTACTCAATTTATTAAAATTTCGTATGCTTGAAAATGCTACCAAATCGAGTGATGCAACGCTCCACTGTTTGCCTTAATCATTCCTCGGAAGGTCCAGTTCCCCCATTCCCCGATCGTGAGCGCGCCAGTAGTCCAGTGTCATAATAGGTCAGACGGTGATAAATGAATGTCGGAGGCCTCCGGGTACACGTTTCTCGATGCTCGGACAGCTTCTTACTTGGCTAAACATCCACTTCGATTTCTAATTATTCCCGATCGTCGGATAAGCGAGGCCCCAGCAGCTGTAACGATCCTCTGAACGTTCGACAATTCTCCGTGTCCAAGTTCTAACGAAAATCGCGACTCGAAACGGAAGGTGTCGAGGACCTTCGAGACCTTTTCATGTGCTCCCCGTTCGTAAGGAGCGAGTCTGGCTTATCTCGACGAGAGGCCCGGTTTCATGAACACGGTCCCTGAGTGCGCATGTACTCGTGGATAACACGTTGCTGCACCAGCTCTCGCTCTTTCTCTTCTTCTTCTTCTACTTCATCTCTCCCTCGTTCCTTCCACCCTAGGTTTCTGTTTCTTCTCTTTCTCATCTCTTTCCGCTTCTTACTGCTCTGCCTCGCCCCTCCTCTCTCCAAAACGATCTCCCTTCCTCTCGAGTCTTTCTTTACCTTCGCCTCTTCTTCCACTCTCTTCGCCCTTCTCTTTCGATCTTCGATCCCTCCTCCTCCTCCGACTCTCCTCTTCTTCTCCCCGTCGCGTCGTACGGTGTCTTCGTTCAGCTTACGGTCGACCGTGTTCTTCCAAGCAGTTTCCCTTCTGTCTCGCTCCGCAGCTTGAAGCGAGCTGGTCCTGCTATAACCCGGAGTCGGCTGACGGTCGCCCCATGTATGGCAGCTTGTTTTATGCTGGCTGCGCTGCATTGCGATGCACGCCGGTCGCACCGAGAGCGCGCTGCACCGAGAGCACAGCGCGCTGCACTTCGGGCCCCGTTGCACTCCGCTCGAAACACGCGATATATATCGAGCCGCATCGCGCGCATTGCCCGCTTTTAAACAACCGTCCGCACGTAACACGGTGGCGCGGCGGGACGACCAGACAAGCGAATTTCGCTGAACGGGACACACCGGCAGAGATGCAGTTTCGCAGCTTGCTGCACCCGAGCATCGCAACCTCGCTCTCTGCTCACTTTCTTTGCTTTGTTCCGGCGAGAGGCTCCTTCCGAGGATGTTGCATCAGTGTCGGGCACACTTCATTTCAAATAAGATAACAAATAATCGTTCGAAATAGTGAATTATTTAAATACTTTATTGTTTGGATTTTAGAAGTAATATACAAAATTTAGGTAATTTGGCTATTTCTCGCAGATTTCGATGACCTTGAAATATATTGTCAAGGTCATCCATTCTGCACAACTTTTTCTTATACATGTTAAAAGAAAAAATCAAAGCAGACAACAACGAAAATGTTTATTATTGTATTTGTTGTAAAGAAAAGTACGAGAACCCTCCAATTGAATATTGGATTGTGTGCTACGATTGCAGCGAATGAGCACGGAAAATGCAGCGATGGACAGAGCAATCTGTTCGCTATTACTCCTCGATAATTGGGAAATCGTGAACACAGCTTTTGTTGTTTTATTAAATATTTTATCAAAGTTGATTTTAGAAATACGCAAACACGTCTTTGAATATAAGCAATAAAGAAATGGCTACCTAATGTTTTGTCTTATATAATTTTTTCCTAAAGTGTTCGATATTCCTCCACTCTCATCTATATGGCGTTTGATCTAGTTCCGAAATAGTTGTTCAGGTATGTTTTGATCATGGTCTTTCAAAATGGCGTAATTTCTTAAGTTTTATACAGTACCGATGTTAACTTCACAATTTTGCACCGTGTCTTTTTATTTTACAGTTTTATTGTAACAATTTCGATTTCGTTAATCGAACGATTTTTGTTGCATGGGATCGTTTAGGGTGCATATTCGGCAACGAGCCAAACAAACAAATCAATTTGTTATTCAGCTCGCAGAAACTTTTACCTAATTCTCATGGGAGACGGTATAGTTTTGCGATCATTGGCACGGTTGTAACAAGGAAGGAGCGACGAGACAGCTCGCTCCCAAAGCCAATAAGCGTATGTATCTGTCTAATCCATCTGTCTGTTGGACGCGTGGGCGTGTAGGCCGAGCAGCTCGGCTTCGACACCTTCGCTGATATGTACAACGCCGTGTAACCGCCGGTTTACAAGGTTACGGGGAATTCGATCTAAGGAGACGCACAACGCAGCGCTGCGCCGCACAGAGTCGCGCGTCGAATTAATCAGCGGCCGCGCCGCGCGCTGCCTCGATGCGCTTCCCGTTGTCACGCGTGCCAACGGGGACACGCACGCGTGTGCCACGCGCCTCGCTCTGCCTCACCTTGCCTCGCCTCCGCTCGCCAGTCATCGCGATAAAACGTAATTTTCCTGTCTAATTAATTGCCGATCGACGCTCGATCCGCGATCACAATGCTGCAATCTGGACCCGATTATACCTCGGACACTTCATAGCTGCCACCATTTATTATACTAAAAGTTTGCAAAATGACAATTTAATATACAAAATTTATACTTTCTCCCCTAATTAATTGCTAATCGAGAATCGATCTAATATTACAATGCTGAAATCTGGACCTGTTTATATCTCAGACAGTTCATAGTTGCTGCTATTTATTATACACAAAGATTGCCAAATAGGCAATTTAATATACAATATTTAATAGTTTAATATATTCGGTTGGAACAAAAGTTCGTAGCGTTTTTAAATTAAAATTCAACGATAAAATTCAGATAATTATTCATTGGTTTAATCAGTAACATGATAAGTTACCTCAAACATGGCAAAAAGTAATAAATAGAACAGAATGGAAAATATGGTATTAAGTAAATAAACTTTCGTTCCAACCCAATTAGAGTCCTCAGATTAAGACTAATCTCCCCACTCTACCTTCCCCTTCCACAACGCTATTCCCCCACGCTCCCGCCGCGGCCCGGCCACGTGATGCGTTTCGTTTCTGTCGTGGATGCGTCACAATATCACATGACTAATCCGGTTCTGGCAGAGAGAGGGTAACTTCTTAATAAATCGAAAAACAAATTCCTGTTACAGAATATATATTTTAGACAGAGTTCCCGGTCGCTAGTGCTAATTGGAATTCTTACCGGGTTTAAACGGACGTCGCGTCGTCGCTTCCTCGCCGAGCGTCGTAATCGATGTTGCCGGATAATTAGCGAACACGGTTTTCTAGCGTTGATTAATTGAAAGGCGTGTCTATCAATTCCGACTTGTTCCCGGGGAAACATTGTCTCCTATATAAAACATTTCTGCTGAGGATTTCATTATATCAAGCTTGCAGGATCTCCAGAAAAATGATCGAACCTTCAACAACCTTGATCGTGCAGCTATCGATGCACGAGAAAAGGATCGTTAGATTTTTTATGTCTAGATCACAATTGGCAACGAGTCTAATTTTAACAACGGAAGACTCTCTAAACAATGTGTATCGCGCGCGGGCGTATGTGTGTTCATTTCCTCAAAAAAATTCTTTCGGTTTCGTATTACCCCCCACCCTCCTCAACACACACCCCTACCACCAACCACCGCGGGCGCTGTCACTATACTAAACTTCTGCCGCCATTTTTTATTTAGAGGAAGCTTGCATTCTTGGTGTGACTGTTAATTCTAAGTAGGCAGGGTCCGGGGCTGTATACCGTCTTCTTTTTCGAGTAGTCCGCGATTCGCACGGTAGTCAGTCACTGGAAGAGCTTTAAGTTTCGTCTCTAAGCTAAATCGAACGAGGCATGACGTTCGAATGGGTGCTTCGTGCTTGATTCTTCCTGCTCGTGTAGCTTCTCGCGGACGCGAACGCGCGCGGATTAGGGCCTTGAAACGTTGCGCACCTGCTCGATTGCACCAGCGCAGCGGAACGATCGGCTTCTCTCGAAACTTGGGATTCGTCTCGGAAGTCGTCGATACTTTTCATTGCGAGCACATTTAGGGTTTGATTTTGCTTGGCGGACCGTCGAAGAAATTATCACGTATATAGCGTGTGCTATAATGTGTTATTTGCACCGAACTGTGATCGGGTCCAGTGCAACGTTAGCTTCGTTGGCTTCGTCAGAGATAAAAAATTTCTCCACTACATGGAAAAACATTGAATCATGGATATGTTTTAGGGGGGGTTTTAGTGTCACACTTTTTAGTGTCATCACGCAAATGTTTTAATGACCCCCAGCCCTAAAAAAAACCTGAAGCACAAGATTCCTGAAGTCATTTGAAGTAACAGTTTCCATTACGAAAATGTTCTTCAAGGCTTTGTTCAGGAGTTATTAACAAATTTAGCGTCACACTTTTTGGTGTCGCACTTTTGCTGTCATCACGCAAATTTTGGAACGACCCCCAGCCTTAAAACATATCCATGTTAAAATGAATTTTTTCTATAAAATTCTGAACGATAAAGAATTTCTAATCGCCACACTCACAAAATAAATAGTAGTGCTTAAAACAGGAAATAATAGGAATTCACATTAAAAACGAGTTGAAATTTTGGTAAATGTGATCCAGACATTTTTGTAGGAGAACAGCGATTGCCTATAGATTGAAAGCGTTGTGCTCGGCATTTCCAACGTTAACACGCTATTTATCCGAGTTCGGTACGTGTCCGGGTACTCGCAACGGTAGCGTACATTGTATCGCCGAGAATCTATTGCCGTGAAATATCCGCGTTGGTCTGCAGGACCCTTAATTGTCGGGCAGAAAGAGACAGAGCGACAGAGGTAGGAGTTGTACGCACGGTGCAGAGCGTGGGCGTGAGTAATCGGCGCTATGGCGAGCGCACGCGACTACGGGATTCAGATCGCCTAACAGAGAACTGTGTGGAGAAAGGGGTAATGACCGAGGGGATTGTCTTTCGAGCGACTATTATAAAGATGGAGGTACGTGGCTCAGAAATATTATTTCTCTTTATCCTCTCGAGCAAAAATTGGGTCGGTTGCAAAAATCAGGCAAGTTTATTTTTTAGTAAAATTGTGCTCGTTCAAGTTTTCTATATTTTTATGCATTACTTTTATACATTATTTGAAGCACTTCTCGATCTACTCGGTTTTTGTACCGTGGTTTTCCAGGAAATTCGTTTTTCAATAAATTTGTACTCGTTGAAGTTTTAGATATTTTTATGCATTACTTTTTATACATTATTTGATGCACTTCTCGTTCTACTCGGTTTTTGAACCGTGGTTTTTCCAGGAAATTCGTTTTTCAGTAAAATTGTACTCGTTGAAGTTTTACATCTTTTTATGCATTACTTTTATACATTATTTGATGCGCTTCTCGTTCTACTCGGTTTTTGTACCGTGGTTTTTCGAGGAATTTCGTTTTTAGTAAAATTGTACTGGTTGAAGTTTTACATATTTTGTTTTTACACATTGTTTATTGCAAGATCTTATTGGACTTGCCCAGTTTTGAACCAAAGTCTTTACAACATCTTTAGAGAAACACGATCGTTGACGTGTTTTCTAAAAAAATATTGAGATGTTTCTATATGTATTACATACATACATATATATTATACATGTGCATGTTTGTCAGGAGACGCTGGGATAGATTGCCAACATCAAGCAAGAAATAATGAAAGATTGTATCTGATGAAGTAATGTTGCGATGAATTGTGAAGTTTGTTTGGTATGCTTATTATCGGAACGAGCCACACAATCAAGCTATTTATAAAGCCGCATTATTAAGGAGAACGTTAGAGCAACCTTGACATTTCTCTAGCACGCTGCCAGCAATAAGCAATACATTACTCTAGACGTCAGCGCCATTCCAGCCACACGAAAACACTTGCCTTGAACTTCTCTTTATCAATCAGGAAGGAAAATCAATCTACCATAAAGAACTTCGTAATTACAAGGAGTCTTAATCTAAATCACAGTTTCTCACAATTTCTGCCATTTTTAATTATTTGTACGTCATAGCAACCTTAATCGATTCAGATAAAACAGTTAAAAATCATAATCATTACTTTCTTCTTTTTAATTTCGACCAATGTTACTTTTTTTATAAATTAAATCTTCTAAACACTTAAAAAAAAACTCAAGCCGTTTGAACGAATTTGATAAAAGTTATTCGTTTCTAAAGGGTGGCCAGATACGTTTGCAGCTGACCGTATGTAAACACTGTGGACAGTGCATAAGTTAGCAGCTAATTTTCCAAAGACTCCACGTAGAAACGGTAGCATGATCAACGATCGTATACGGTCAGAGGGAATACGCTAGCACAGACGACCCGGATCGTTTCACAGAGGATCGTATTTGATCCAGGCTCGCCTAGCTTTGAAGCTCCCTTTTCAAACGGACAGACGTGGAGACAGTGGAAGCTGAAGGCCCCCTAGACTGAAAGGTGCAGACAGTAGATTTATTCGGTTTGTCGATTTTCGATCGATAGATCGTGTTCTCCCTCGCGTTCGTCCCGAGGCTCGCACGTGACAAATCGAATCGAGGCCAAAGGGACGCGCGCGCCGCGCTCAAACAGAATCGAGACGAGACGAGACGAGACGAGACGAGACGAGACGAGACCGATGAATAGAGGAATAGATCTGTCGCGTTTAGGTCGGGCTGTGTCTTTTTTCCCCGCCGTTGCTGCCTGGACGTCACCGACGCGCCGCGGATCTAGATCTCGTCGGATCTAGATGCACCGGTTCACCGAGAGACGCTGTTCTTGATCCGACTGCCCTAGCCACCGATCCACGGCAGAGAGACCGATCGATATCGTTCTCTATTCCACTGATCCCTCAACCATAATCCCTACCATCCTGGCAATGGCGCCGTCTCCCGTAATTTGCAATTTTCCCAGAAAGTTTGCATCTATCAATCCTTTATGATATTTTTTGACTGGAATTTTTCAGAGTATTTTACAAATAACATGAAAAATTATTTTCATTTTGCGTTTAAATCAAATAATATTTCATTCGAATAATGATTTATTTCAATTACATTGTTCAAATAAAATAATAAATTATTTCGTGTCAAGAAATTATTAAAATAATTATCAAATTTAGATATGCTAATGTTTGCAATTAATAATTAAAGTTTAGCTGCATTCGGTTTTAAAATTGTTGTTTAGTACGCGCAGTGAATAAAATTTTTTACGAATTATTTGATGAAATGAATTTCATGTGAAATTCAAATAATGAAATAATTTTGAAAAAACTATTTGACTGCTCAAATAAGCCAGCAAGATTATTTCAAATGACGCACAGCCCAATAGGATATATTTTTCAAATAATTAATTTCGATAACGTCCTGATCGAAGGCCCATATTTTATCAATTGACCGGGCAAAAGCCATCATGCACGCGCTCAGCCATAATGCCCGCAGCGACGTCTACATCGGGCTGCCACAATGTGGAACCATCGCGGCGTCGCGTCGCGTCGTCGGTGGCTGAAAGAACGAAACCCGGTTTCCTCTGCAACACTGCGGCGCCGCTACAATGACCCCGTGGTCCAGCGGAAACCGGGTAGCAAAGAGCTGCTGCCCAGGCGACGGTTGATTAATGGCGAACGAGAAGAAACGGATTAAAAGTCCCAGCGAAATAATTAATTTCTTTCTCGCGGGCGCGGACGCGATCGTCATTTAACCAGGATCATCAGGAGGCACGACCTTCGTCGCGGCGATGGCTCATTAATAAAAAGGAGGAAAGAATGCGCGCTGCGCTCGATGCGCTGGCGCCGCGTAAATCGAGGGGGCTGCGCAATGCGCGATGCGCTCCGCGGGCCCGAGTGGACAGGCTCTTCAAGGTTGCGATCATCGTCGGGCACCGTCACACTACTCACGAGAAAAAAACGCGAGGATTCGCGGAATACGGTATAAAAAGTTCTTGGAATGCGAAAAATTTGAACCAAATTTTATGATTATTTGGGTATTTTTTTGAGCGTGTGGAGACTCTTAAAATTATGATTTTCTACATACGTGAACCTTGAAACAAATTTTAAAAAATTTTTATAAAATCCTCACAAAATAGATGAAAATGTACGTTTCCTGAAATTTGCTATCTCCGGCTCGTATTTTTGTTTTTATTTGCAGCTTCTTGCTGCAAGAACTTGTTGCAAATCGTTTTAAACGAACCTGTTTCATTCTATCTCTTCAGGTTACATTTTGATTACAGATGTGCTCACTTCAAGTCGCGGTACAATTTGCATGAAAATGTTTATTGCATTCCATCTGTAAGTGGTAGATAAACAGTTTTTGTAATCGTTGAATTTGCAAGAATATAGTTGCAGGGATTGCATTAAGGTCTAAGCATATCATATCCAATGAGCAACCTCTAATTAAGCACTTACAATAATCGTGATAGAAAAGCTTGTGGGTGAGGTATTTTACATAATTTTACATGCAGATCTAATCATGAGACTCTAGATTCAATTAAAATAGAAAAATCTTCGAAATGATAGTTAAAAGAGCAATGATTTTTTGGGGTCGTTTCGAAAATCGAAAATCGTGTTCCAGCAAACATTTATTTAATTTAGAGTGTCACGGATATAATTAGCGTTGGAAAAACGCAAAAACGCGTCCACAGTGGCTGAAGGGAATCAAAGAACGGAAACTCGAGGTTTTCCTTTTGCGAGAACGTCACGACCCACTCTACTTCCGTTCACACGCATAGTTCTCTAGTATTCAAAGATTTTCATCTGTTTCTCTCGCCACTAGGATCCTACTGTTTCAAGAATATCCACGGGAGCTTTCGGTCGACTCCTTTTTCTGAACACTTTTTTTTTCCTCGTTCGCTCGTATGGGTAACACAGCTGGCGAGAATGATGTTCAAGTGGTAGTAGATGCGCTGATGATAGTTCGTGGGGAAGGCTTAGAGGCTGCCAGTGGACGAAGAACAATGGCAGTTTGGGAAGTGCTTCGGGCAGACTTGACAGTGATCTCTAACTTCTTTTTAGGGGACTTCTTGCATTCCGTGGTAATTGATGAGAAACTCGAGATTGAGGGATTGAAGGTTGATTGTGCAGAAATCTTGCTAGACGACGACGCAACAATGGCGGTTTGGGAAAGACGCTGACATTGTTGCGCGTACTTGACAGTGATCCGTTTCAGTTGGCGGAAGATGGAGTCTAGGAGCTGTCTCTGCATTGTTCAAGTTTCGCGAAGTCTCTTTTTATTTTATTCTCCTGTAACAGACGAGTTGAACTTAACTGTTCTGCATTTGTACTTTACATAACTGTTTTAATTTATCCTGAGACTCCTGCGAGTTCTGAGGCCTATGCCGTTGTCATTTCTGTCTGCCACGGATATTTCACTAATACGGTTTTATTCCGATATAAGACGATGGCTCGGGACCGGGTTCCGTCGTATTTCGGATGAGGGTATCTATGCGTCACCTAAGTGTCTCACACTAACAATTGGAAAATTTTTATTTTGCAGAAAGATCCCCAGTCTAGCGATCGCCTAAATCAGATGAACAAATACGATCAAATTCAACTTCTCTTCAGTTATCTTCGAGACTCTCTTCGTCTAGCGACATGCAGTTGGAAAAACGTGAAGAAGTATTCTGTCAAACTTTATCGACCGCGTATTTGGGAATCTCTTGGCGAGCCAGAGGCCTGATCTTTTTAATCTCGTTCCAGCCAGGATTTATGGGGTAATAATCCCGCTAGCATGGCCGAGAAACTCGCGTTCGTTGGCCGAGTGCAATTTGTCTCTTCGACTTTCGTTTTCCAGCTCGCGAGTCTCGTTTTTCGTTAGCTACCTTCCTGTACCGTGGCACCTTAAACGCGCACCGAGAGACCAGAAACGACAAAAGTCGGCCGGGACCATTGGTACACGCGGTCTTTGTTATTTACGAGCGGCGATACCGAGTATTAAGTAACGCTGCTTTCACTGTCGCCTACACGCCCGTTTAAATTCCTCCCGGTTACTCCCAAATCCGATCGGAGACAGGAGACAGCGCTCTGTGTCGTTCACCTGACGTCCATTGTTCAGCCGACACCCACGAAAAATCACACCTTTCGAAATTCCATCCCCCGGACTGCCGATCGATCGCATTTTTCAAAGACAGGATCCGCGAGTTCGCCGCGAGACTGCTTAGATCTTGCAGAAGGCTTTATCGAACATGCATCGGTTAAATTTTTAATTCACCGAATGATCGGTGAAGTAGACAAAATTTTAGTGATTCTCGTTTCCTCAAAGTTTGATTCAACAATGACGAAATACATCAATTTCGTTTAATTGGAAGAACGAGACATCGAAATTTTATTAGAAGTTAAGACATCGTCATATATTTCTGTTACGTTGTTAATTGATCTGGAACTTACTTATCGATGAAAATATGAAATAGGTTTAATACAAATATTTTTCTTCATCGCTGGAGTTAGAGGCAAGGGGTGCGACTTACTTAAAAATCATCTTCTACACGAGTATAAATAAATGGTTAACAAAATACTAACTATAAAATGTGCATTTGACGTACAGAATTGTCTGGCCACAGACGGCTGATTCCACTTGAGCCAAAAGATATGCCGCAATTCCCTTACTGGATCATAATTCGTCGAAATCGCAATTTCCCGTGGCGAAACGTGTGGCAGAGGATCCCCAGACATTTTCCCCGTCGTTTTTGGTCTAACGCATCAAGCCTAACCCGAAGCTGGCCTAGTCTCGTGCAACAGATGCACCGATAACCGCGGCGACCGGCAACAAACACACTTAAGTGCGTGCCTGTTGATGAAAAGGATGAGGAGCCCGGGACCTAACCTACTCTTTCTCTTTATCTCTCTGTGTGTTTGCCCGCGTTCTATTTCTCTCGTTTACTCTCCCGGTTCCGTTTCTTTCATGGCACATGAATGAACGCGTGCGCGCGCGCGCCCGCTCCTCGCTCGCTCGCTCGCGAGAGAGCACACAGGAAGTAGGTTACTGTTACGTCATGCGCGGCACATGCACCGAGAGAGCACGGTATAGTTTCTCGGCTCATATTAGACCAGATCCCGCCGATAGACCGGCTCGGAGAAAGTAATTAGAGAGAAAGAGAGATTGCGAGATGCGGACGCGTCTCGTCGCGCGTTTCCGCTCTGCTAAATTCAAGGTTACCCATTGTCGGTGATATGCTTCTCAGTATCTTCCGGTTCCATACTATTTCACGATCTTTCCTGAATGCACTTTAACCCTTGCGACAATTTGAAATTTCTTAGCATTAAATTGCAGGATCTGTGGAAATTGCAATTTATCTTTTTATACCGAGAACATATTGTTCCAGTTACCATTTTTGCAGTCTAAACAACTATTTGTGTACATAGCAGGAAGATAAAAATAATTTAGATATACTGATTAACTATTGTCAGCCTATTAAAGTCAATGGAAGAAATAAGTTTGTTTTGCTCTCATCCTTGCAGCAGATCCAGACAACTTTTTATTCTGCTCAAAGATTTGCACTCTAACGATGAGATTCATGCAGAGACATAATAAAGACTGCGTTCTATTATCCTGTTCTCACACAACATCATCCAGGAACCGGTTAAAAAGTTGACAAACGAAGCTGTAAACAATCCCGACCGCCATCAACAGCCTCCTAAACCAGTCCACTAACCTTACACAAATCCCAACAGAAAATCTTATCAAAAAGAGTCCTGCCTATACTGACAAAGAATCCGGTCAGAATTCATTGTATTCATTTTATTCATTTCATTCAATTCATTCATTTCCAGGACTAAAGAAAGGAACAAGCTATCGGACAGTTCCCAGTGAAGGATACAGGTACTCGGACCCGAGCCGCAGGCAAGGATAACAGTCCTTTGGGGTCCTGCCGGGTCTTATTAATACGCAACAAACGTACGTAACAACTGCGGCTGAATCCGAACTCCCATTCTTCGCGGCGCGGCGCATTTGCATAAACATCTTCGGCCCGGTAATAAGGATCATTATGCTCGGAAGAATATTCGCCACGGACAATTTCGAGGCAGGGCCTTCTCTCGATATAAATTACGAGTGCGGTGCGGCGCGGCGCGGCGCGGGTGCGTCCATGCGTGCACATGCGTATCCGGCGTAAAAAGGGACAGGGAGCGGTGGTGGCTGCACGCACCTACGACGACGACGCTCTACGGAGCCCTTCCCCTCGACGCCGGATCAAGAATACGATAAGAAGGGTGCCAGAGCGAAGCTAGCCCGGATCGTTTGCGTTCCGCACGTGAAATAGCACTGCCTAACGATCGACGCTAACGGCAAGGAGGAAAGGATATTAAGCGTTCCTCGGCATCGCGTGGGAGTGACTCTCGCTTTTGCTGGAAACGAAGACGAGCACGGCACGGCGCGGCGCGCGGCGGCGGCTATTGCACGACCAATATCCTGCCGTGAGGACTATTCTGCAGAGTCCTGCCGCCTTCTGGAACTCGGACTCGTCAGACTCAGGACCCGAAATGACGGATTCCAAATTCTTCATGTTTTACAATTATTGGAATTGTGGAGACTTGTACACTAGGGTGGACCTTAGCTATACTTGGTGAAATTTCTTTGCGAGATTTTTTTCACTTTTTTTCAAAAATGTAATATTTTCAATATAACAATTAACTAATTATCATATTTTTATAAATATTTATGCTAAATTTTATGTATTTTACTGAAAGTACCAATTCTTTTACTTGTATTCTCATACAAATTTAAAAAGTAAAAATATGTTATATTTAATCAGAGCATAATATTTTTAACCGGATGTGCTTCGCGAAAACGGACTTGTTAGCGGGAAGGTGGCGGACATAAATTAGACAGGCTGATTAATGTGAAAAGTACACTTGTACTTGAGTGCATGTAAGGAATTATAATATTTTTGGAGGTTTAAAATATTTAATTTGAATTTTCAGTATACTCATAACATTGAGCGCGCAATTACTTCTATTTCAAAACTTCGCGCTCGATTAGGCACGCCTTCTCGACGTCCGATTGATCTAAAATTTTGGATATATCATTTTTTCATGATACATGGAACAATATTGGGGGGGGGGGGGTGCGTGCCCAAAATTTTTTGGTCGAAAAATAAGGTCCACCCTATTGTACACACTAGAACACATTTATTTATTCAAAGGTGTTAAAGTAAAACATTTCTGAAAGAAAAACTCGGAATTGTTGCGATATAGTATCTGCTGATACAATGTATAGAAAATGACGATCGGCATGAGACGCGAGTGGGTAGAACGTGGTTTATACGTCGACCCGAAGCTCAGTTCGACGAAAGATTCGGTATCGGCAGGACATACCTGATTCTATTGCGTTTTAATAAAGTTTTAAGTTGTTCTAAAGGGACTTATTTCACCGAGTTGTCGTTTTATTAAAAGGAACTCCATATCCTTCAAAAAAAGGTATTTTGCAAACAAAGTCGAGGAATGTCTAGATGAACTTGTGATCGCAGCTTTTCGGAAGACTCGTCCACGAAGAGGATTGTCTTCGAATAGAGTGGGATCGGTAGTAAATCGGTGGCCGGTGAATATCGACGATCGGTTCTACGGGGTAACGCTCTACTTGCCGAGAAATGTCAACCGCATTCTGCAACGGCTAGCTGGCCGGCCAGAACAGAACACATTCGCCCGGCCTAACGCTTTTCCAAGCGCCTACGTTCCTCGTTTGATTCCCCATTGTTCGACTCGGATGATATCCTGAAACGTGTTTCACGCGCGCGCACCACACGGAGACACGCCGCGCCGCGCCGCGCGCCGGCCCGAGAGAACCCGGGGAGAGACCGAGCCCCGAGAATATGCATATTTAGTCGGGGCCTTACGGGCCCCACAGTCAGGCCCCGAGAGTTAACAACCGAGAACTGTTGCGGGCCCAGGCTTCTTTCGCGCCGGCTAGACGGACGTGAGACGGAGAACGAAAGCCAGACAGCTGTGGGAAAGTGATCCTTATGAGTCCCAGGACACCGGAGCTGTCCTTTCGTCTCGGTTCGCTCGCATAACCTGGAACAGTCGCCTGATCGATGGGAAAGGGAAATTTATCGAAAAGTGCTCTTAACCCATGGCTTCACCAATTTTTCATTGGTTGGTTAGCATTTCATCAGACGTTTTGGGATGGTATTATTCATCTGTATTTTAAAAAAAATTTTAGACACGGTCATGCTAGTCTGTATTTATTTGATCATTTTTGGGCAATATCGTGTGCTAGTCTGTATTTATTTCACAATTTTAGAACAGTACTGTTCCGATTTTATTTTATCATTTTAGGATAGCATCATGCCAGTCTGCGTTTCGTTTGATATTTTTCGGTACTATCATGCTACTCCGTATTTATTTTACCATTTTTTGGCAGTACCATCTTTAACACTACTCCTACCACGGTCAAATAACCGATTTTCTATTTCACAGTTATTGAAATTATAAAAACGCTTTCATAGGAAATGACTGAATTGAATTCTTCATTTAAGCACATATTATAATTAAAACCGTACAAAGTTTAAGTAAATTCAATCTTCTCACTGCTATAAGGTGTTTCACTTTTATATGTTTCGTGCTTGGTAGGTTTAGTGTTAAAACGTAAGTACTCATCACTGAAACTAAGCAACTGTTCTATTCGAATATCAATGTTGCTCTAATTAATTCGTATAATTGTGGTTCCATTGTTCAGTAATTTTTGATAGTGCCTCAGGGTAGGACAGTCGAATGCAAAGGGTTCGAGCATTGCTACCTACGGAGGTGAGACAGCTATGTTGAAAGGTCTTTCATCAGTTGGGAATTATAAAGGAGGAGAATAAAGTCTTTAGATCGAGACTCGCAGATGACATAGGGCAATCGTCGAACCGGTCCACTCCCCGGTCCGATAAAATCGATCAGCTAGCGACGAAATGATCCTGTTAGGGTAGCGCAGCGTTTCGGGGCACGTCGATCAAAATCGATCTGTCGCAACGTTGTGTCCGAGCGATTTGCTCGCGACGAAATCGGCTAGCACGTAGTAGATTTCTTCGAGTGTAACGCGAGGCAACAGCGCGGGCGAGCACACACCGATCGTGACATAATGAAGATAGTATGTAACAAGGCGCGCAGGACCCGTGCTCTCCTTTTCAGGTCAGCTTCCTGCTATGTCGGCAACCGTGATGGATAGTCCGGTTGCATGTCTGACGTGTCGAAACATCTGTTCGCTGAAGAATTATTAATCGCGAGAGCACCGCGAGAGACGTATCTCGCTAGATCCCCGAGAGGGGATCGCGGAATTTCAGGACAACGATCCGTTGCCCCGTAGAAAGTACAATGCCGACATAGTGATCGATACGGGCTGGGCATGTTGCGACGGGGCCCGCTACAGATCGACCTCATGGGTGTAACTCGATTTTTTTGTAGTAAACTTGCCGGGTCTTAAAAGTGACAGATATCTGTTGCCTCGTAAAAGTGATAAGATTGAATTGATTTAGGTTTCGGGCAATTTTTATTATGTGTTCCTGAATAAAAAAATTGTGTTCAGTCATTTTTAGTGTAATCGTCTTTATACGTTCGATAATTAAATTTTAAATTATTTTGGGTATATTGGGTTAAATCAAGGGTGAGAAATTGGCATTGTTTAATTTCCTCGGTATGTAATTTCATGAAAGAAATCTTCATACAAAATAAACATTTTGAATAAATAATTTTAGTAGGTCGATAGTAATTCGCGCTAGTTCATTTTTCTGGTACTCTTGTCGTAGATACATGAACTTCGCAGCCTGATGATTTTATTTTTGGAGATGATCGGCGTACCCAGGATTGACGATAGCAGCTATCGCTAACTCGACAACAGATTCGAAAGTAAAACACAGCCATTGTCTGAGTCACGAGCCCGCGAAAGCGGAGAGAATCCCAGCATCCCATTCAGTCGAGCGACAAAACGGCCAGGCCTCCACCAACTCAGTCATTACATAAACGACAGTAATTCGTGCCGTCCAAGTAATTAGTCTGCCGAGAGAGAGAGAGAGAGAGAGAGAGAGAGAGAGGGGGGGGGCTAGGCTCAGTGTATATTTTGCAACCGTTTAATAGCCGCTGCAAAAAAAGCCCGGTGAGCATTTTACTTTCTTAGGAGAGATTTATGACCGAGAGCTGGTACAGGATAGAAGAGGATGTTCAGCGACTTTCAGACCAAACACGAAGATGTTTACTCACGAATCTCTGGATCTTCCAGAAAAAGAACCACGCTCTAAAAAGACACAGACTTTCGCGATTCAATTATAGCCATTTAGTAACTGTTTCTTCGACGTTTCTCCACTCCAGAGGGTCAAATGCTCTTGCATAATTCGAGAATAGTTCATCCGAGTAGTATGACGCACAAGCTGGTACATTCACGAAGCTATTCAACGATTTAATGTTAAAAGATTTAGACGCTTTTTATTTAACTATGTTGGCAAGTGAACAATCCTTGCTGTTCTTCGGAAATCATCTTGAAACCGTCAGAAATTAAATATCGAATAAATAATTAAATAACAGAAATAAATGATCAAATGAAATTTTTGAGAGGTCATTGCAAAAGGGAGACTCGCCTTCATAAGATCAAATTGAAATGCACGTGTGAAACAGTTTTTCGGAGCCTGTACAATCGTTTCAATCCATAAATTGTTGAAGATGCATGCGTCAGTTACGGAATTATGGTTCTGCAACGGTTTTCTGTTGCCAAAATTTGCAAATATGTTAGCCAGTCATCCTCAGAAAATTAAAACAAGCACAGGCAGAAGATGTAACAATCTTTTTCTACATAGTTACAGCAGTTCAACGTGAACTGTGAACAATTTTGACTTTTGTTGAAAATGCATGCGTCAGTTACGGAATTATGGTCCCGGAACGGTTTTCTGTTTCTAAAATTTGCAAATTTGTTAGCAGTCATCCTCAGAAAATTAAAACAAGCACAGGCAGAAGATGTAACAATCTTTTTCTACATAGTTACAGCAGTTCAACGTGGACTGTGAACAATTTTGACTTTTGTTGAAAAAGCATGCGTCAGATAAGGAATTAGGGTTTGGCGACGGGTTCGCGTTGCTAAAACTCGCGTGTGGGACCAGAATCGGTCCGGAAAAGGAACTGCAACGGGTTACACGTGCATCCATATGTAACGAGCGAACAATAAGGACGCGAGAAGGTAACGCGGCTCGCCGCGTCGGTAAGTGTTACAAGTCAACCCGGGGCTGCGCATTGTATGCCTCTTCGTGGCATACTGAACGGATACCCGTTATACCCGTTCGAAAGATTCAAGCGTTTTGCGCAATCGGTCTGTTACCGGGTCTCTCTCGCAAGTTCCCTCTCCCCGTGTCTCACATTCTGACCAAAGTGACACACTTTCCTGCGATAGAATCCCGGGCAAAGTGTGCTGTTGACCTATCGCGTGTGTTCGCGGCCGAGAAAAACCGTTCTGAACACTGTTCACCGGGAACCGTTCCATATCGAAATTCTCGACGATCCGGGACGATAACTGCCTGTGATCGACGATGGGAAATCGATGGTTAGTTTCTTGCGATCTTCGAATCGTTAAAACTTCAGGAACGACGTCTGTGTACAATCGTTCGATGTCAAACTATTACTGTAAAATTAAAGGAATTTATTTTATAAACCAGAAGCTGAGAATGTACGTTGACGGTGGATTTTTATGGAAAATAAAAATTGTCTGTAGTAATTGCAGCTTTTCAAAATCGATAAAGCGTGAAAGAATTTTCTATTTGGCCCCTGACTCTTGCAATTGATGCAAACCATTTTTTATATTGCACAAAGAACCGCAGTCTAATCATCAGCATACCCTTAAAATTGGGAATTAGACAGTGAAGAAGGATTTCATCGAAATCGGAGAGCAAAGATTGTGTTCCCTTGTCAGTGTAACTATACTTTGAATATCGCGGATGGTTTGTTTGGCTCGCTCGTTAAGGCTCGCATTCGTTTCTCCGCGAGACGAGAGGTGTTACGTAAAAATGGTGGATTTACACAACGTGGTTGAAAGGTTAAACGATAAAATTAGCAGCTGGGGAGGCTCGAGGAACGACAAATGGAGATGGTAACGACGATCTCCCTGAAAATATCACCGTGCAAGTATAAATATAAATAAAACTGTGAAGCGTCGGCCTGTGTTCTTGAAAAAAAACAGAGGACAATTAGTAAGCGTGTGACTCAACACTGGTTTAAAACATTCGATGCTGAGAGTCTCAAAGGTGAAAAAGGTCGCAGTCGTTATTTTGCATTTGGCAATAAGGGCAAAAGAACTAAACGTTGATCGTACAACATTTGACATTTAGCTCGACCTGGCAAGTGAAGCATGTAGCTTTGAAATTCAACAACGAAAGCCTCAATTATTTTTGCACAATAATTGAGCTATTGTTCGGATAATAGAACACCCACGGACACAGCAACAATCGTCTCCTGCAGTCCTCCAAAAAAAGGACGCAGGAGATATATTACGTACTTTCCGGCGGATTCACGCTTCGCCAAGGGCCGGTGGATCGTCCGGGGATCTATCCCCATAGATCAAAGGAATATTCCTCCCCCAAATGGTCCCGTGCACAGCGGAGTGCGTTGTTCCTTTCTGCGGGTTTCGCCGGGGCCTTAATGTTTCTGTCAGCCCGGACATTGTGCAAGCCTATAACTTTCTCGGGGGACCACCTCGATATAATCGAATGGGGGCCCGATTCGAAGGGCCCTCGCAGAGACAGACCGTTTTCGTTGCCAGACAAGAGAGGGATCGTTCTCTGTGATCCACCGACGCGATCCTCCTCGATTTCCAGGAAGCGGACGAGACGAGGGCTGGGAACGAAGGTCGAGCGAATATCGCCGATGGCGGACGTGCCTGGCTTCATGGCCATTTTTCGGGGATTCTGGCTACCATGGACCCAGCAGAGATTCGTCTCTCTTACGGCGGAATCCCTGAGAATAAAATATGCTAATTCACTGTGGTAGCGGCGAGCGACTTAGGCGAGCGACTTAGGCGAGCGCAGACCATTTGTTTCGGACGCTTTTCTTGAACGGTGCCTTTTGCTCTGGTAGAACAGTCATGCTTCGAAATTGAGTCTGAAGAAAGTAATTTGTTAAATACGAACAAATTAAAT
This sequence comes from Lasioglossum lativentre, assembly GCA_916610255.1. Classification (NCBI taxonomy): domain Eukaryota; kingdom Metazoa; phylum Arthropoda; class Insecta; order Hymenoptera; family Halictidae; genus Lasioglossum; species Lasioglossum lativentre. Next base: position 9,348,969 of record OU744356.1, on the reverse strand, counting down.
AATAACGAATATTTTGGATAGTGGGATAAAATAGTAGAAAAATTAAAATGATTTAAGAACACTCCTGCCTCTTGCAATAAATGTGGGAAATTATGTATAAAAATGTGCAGTCTAATCATCTATACCCCTGCTTTTTGAAAAGTTAAGAAATGATTAAAGAAATTATTCAATACATCTACTATTTTCTATATGTTGCTAAGAGTAGATACAGAAGAATAGTAGAACTACACGATCTAAGAAACATCACGGACCCGAGGATTTTTCATAGATCGAACCTGAACTGTAAATAACTTTTTCCGCGATATTCTAGACCAAGGACTACTGAGTACAGTAAAACTCGATCGGTCTCTCTGCAAGTCCCTTTGACCCCGAAAGTGCTAATTAATTCTCCCGAACAAAGTACGAATATTGAATCGCCTCGCAATAATTTTTCGCTTGCGTTTTACGCTCGCGAACGTGCGGTAATGCTCGCGCTCCCTCTTCGAGCGTGGCAATAAACGTTGTCCCAGAAGACCAGAAGCACCATCGCGCAGAGAACACCACCTCAGAAATAATCCATCCTCGCGTTTTATTAACGCGAGAGAGCGCGAGGCGGAGAGGCTCGCGTATTTCGTTCCGGCTTTAATAACAATAATTTCTGACAACTCATTCCCGTTTCAGGTGCCGTCGAAACAGCACACGGAGAATATTTTTCTCCAAACTATACGGCCGCTACCCTCCTCTCCGGGTGTACGCTTTCGAAATGGTCCGAGGCAGTAAATTGCCCAAGCTCTCTTTGCTTGTCTCAAATTGGACGCGAGTTGCACGCGCGCGACCATTATCCACGAAGGTCGTTACTCGAGCGAGCAAAGCGAGCAGGCTGGAACTGAGCTGCGCTGAGCTGAGCTGATTTGAGCCGAGAGCTGAACCGAGAGCTGCGTGGCACTGTGTCAAACGGGCTAGAATTGCCGTGCTCGGTCTCTCGAGCTACGTGAAAATGAAACGGGGGCAACGAGAGACCGGCTAAACGCTCCGACACGCTCTCCACGCTGCGAACCCGCCTCCATTGTGCACTGTGAAATCTCACGACAGACAGCCTGCCCTGGAACGAGTCCTCGGGCCGCACGTGGCCCCCATCTTGAACATTATTGTCCCCGCGAAATGACAGAGGTCGCAGGAACGCCTAATCCGGCGTTGAAAGTTAACCCTTTGCTCTAGAAACTGTCCCGAAGTTCGAGTAAAGACGTTTTGTGCCAAGAGATTCCTGTCTAGCATAACTCCATCCTACAGTGTAAGATCAGATTGTTAGAACCACTCACATACATTGACGATTATTAGCTCAAGTTTAAGCTTGAGTTGTTAATTATTGTTTAAGTATGTAGAAACAATCAATTTTTTTATGATAGTCTAGCTACTCTGAACGATTTTCCGGTTACTTTATTGGAGGCACAAAAGTAACACAAATTAACACTAGAACTACCGAGCCCTAAACGAGAGTGATGTATATTATCTTTCATAATAATAACAGAATTGAGTTTATTTAGATTTCGTAGGATTTTTATGGTAACATATACTTGAATACAGAAGCATACTAAAACATTTCTCAAGAAAATACATCTGTAACTTCACGAATCGTAAAAGAAAAAACCGGAAACCAGTCATTTCGACTGGCTCGGCAGTTCTAGCGTTAAGTTGGCTAAACGATCATTTTTGTCTCTTCAACGAAATTACTAAAAGTTCCGATGCAACCATGGAGAAAATCGAACGTCAAGTTGCCAAAAAATAAAAACAAAAGGTGCCTGTTTATACTGAAGTGTTATTTCGTTGCTGGATAATGGAAGACCATGGCAATATTATTCTACGTTGTTAGGTGTCTGGACGACGTTCCCTGTATCAGGCCAGGACTACAGGGAAACAGGTAATGAGAGAAACAGCTGGAACGTACCGAGGAAGAGTCGTGAGCTTCGCTGCTGCTCCCGACCCTGCTCCCAGGTGGAACTCGGACCTTGAAGTGCAGCGAACGTTCTCGTCTGAAGAGCAGCACACCGTTCAAATATTAAAAGGAATCGTCCCTCTCTCGTCCCGGGAACATTTCCATTTTCCGCCGCGAGAAGTACGAGGAACCAGACAGCCTCGCGATCTACGGACGTGGATCGTACGATGTATACTCGGCTGAGACGAGAAAGTGGCCCCCAGGGACAGTGTACAGGCAAACGTAAACTCTATTTCGATCGGTTGGGTTACGCGATCCAATTCGCTGATGTTCGCGTTTGATAATTCTGTTGGTTAATCCTGAGATAGTTGATCACAATTTTTCATAGGGGACAATTTCATTTAGCTTTTGTCTGTCGTCACTGTCCCAAAAAATGTTTATTCTGCATCAAGATCCGCTGAATATTATTATAGTACCATGTAGCTGCTGATGTTCACAATAATTAGACTGTATCGGGACGTATTAAAAATCGCCTTTTTTGTGGAACACAAAGCAAGCATTAGAAAAATTGAAGAGCGTCGCAGTGATTGCCTCGGCAAAGATTTCGATTCTGCACAAAGATCCGCCGTCTATAATAACCTGTTACCAGGTGCAATTAGCTTGCCGACGAGGCTAACCGTTGCCTCGTTGAACTTCGCGGACGTAGACCAGCGAAACGAGCTCAGGAAGCGACGGTACGTAGATTTTTACGAGGCGGAGATGCTCTCGCGATTACGGTAGGGCGAATTAATCATAATGGCCGGCGCGGTGCAGGCAAATTGGGTCTCTGGGTATTTCGACGACGACGCGTTCTTTGCGGATGCTCGGCGTCCATGGAACACCGTCCCCTCTCTCTCTCTTTCTCTCTCTCTCTCTCTCTCTCTCTCTCTCTCTCTCTCTCTCTCTCTCTCTCTCTCTCTCTCTCTTTCTCTATCCCCGCCCGCGCCGATGATCGGCGAGCCAGCCGAGCCATGTAATTGGTCGGTGTTCTTGCACTCAAATCGACTGAGAGCGGCGTAATCTCGTTTTGTTACGGCTATGCTCGATTTCGCGTGAGAAGGAGGAGGTGGATGTCTTTTCTCTAACGAGAGAAATCGTTCCCGGGGAGGATATGAGGCTTAATAACCGGGTCAAGAACCGTTTAGAGCTCCTTAACCGTGCGAAACTCGGCCGTGGTTAATTGCGAGCCAGCCATTTTCCCCCGTAAAAGGGCGTCGGGGCATCAGACGAAGTGAACAAAGTCACGGCTCGACGGGATACTGTTTCTTCGGCCCCTCGTTCCCCTCTATTGCGTTTTTCCATCCCGAAGACCCGCGGGAGAAACGAGAAAAAATTGTTCGATATCTACAATTTCGTTCGTTGCACACGTGCGAGCTCGTCGAAATGAATAACCGACTTATAAGACCGCAGAAGGATGCAGCTTACTACAATTATTACAACATTCGTTACATTAAACTGGAATAAATCGGTCAAATAAAATTGTACAGCAACGAAACTAAACTCATTTTACACTGAAACATATCCCCTCTCAACCAATCCAAACCAAGTTTGTCTAAAAAAAATTCCGTTCACTTCACATAACAGCACGAAGTTGACCATTTTGTTTTTTTTTTTTTATTGTACAGTTGTAACCTCCAATATAAAGTTATTCTGCAGTCTGTATTACATATATAATATTACAATGATAACCTTATGCTAATGTATAGTTAATGTAGTAAGTACACATCAGTTGGAGGCACTGTATATACACAATCCACAACCTTTCAGGAAGGAACTTACATACAGTGTTTGTAGGTCTGTGGAGTAGAACGTTGCATGACATGGAGGAAAAAAACCCCGTAATCTCAGGTTATATATGAATTTCAATCTGTGAGTGTCATGTATAGGACATTGCCATAATACATCATCTATATCCTGTGTCTCATGTCTACATGAACAGGTTATTTACCACATTGATTTTAGCTAAAGAGAAATTAAAACTATAATGGCCAGATCTAATTCTGTTAATGGTCACACTGGTTTCTCGGGATAAATTTCTCCCCGTGTACCAAGCTTTTCTTTTTTCGTCGTGGAAATGTTCGAAATAATTTCTCTCCTTGAATCGGCCTTCATTGACTATATATTCAACATCTGTTGATCGATATTCTTAGTGTGATAAAAAATATTTTATTCACATCCATAGGTTCAGGAGTCGTGGCCGAAGATATTCGACATCAGTTCTAGGTAAAACTTTAATTTTCGAAGATCAAGGTCATTTCAAGGTCATGTTATTATACATATCTGAATGTATTTTTCCATCATTTACAGGATGCAATAAAACAAACATGTAGTTATGTATCAAAAAACATCGATGACCTTGATAACTCCGAAAAAATTACCTTCGGAAAAAATATTCGTGCCAGATATTTGGTCCATTGACACCATGCACATTACGTAACAAATATTTTTTGCATCACAATAACCTGTAGAGATATTTAGGTGGCCTTATCTAAACGGACCACCCTGTATATTCGAAGTTGACAATTCGAAAATGTTGTTTCAAAGTACCGAATGTACCATTTACATCGTTGCAACTCACCGATAAGCAACATAAAAATCTAAAAGAATCGCTCGAAAGTGTAGATTCCACAATTTCGAACAACTGCTTAACGACCCAGGTATGACCATGTTCGCGGGAGTTATGGCCGTTTGAACTTGCAACGCGCTCGCGTCTAATTCGATTGCAATAGGAAAGAATTCCGAGATCGTTCGGCTCGTCGAAGTGTGACCAAGAAGTTCGAACGCTTGCCGACTTTCTACGGTAGAGTAATCGGGCCCCTACGCGAATAAATCGCCTCGGTTCTCTGCTCTCCCGAGCTCCGCGGACTCTCGTTTTCAAGGGAGAACGGAACGGCGAGAGGATCGCTCTCTGGAAATTGCGCTCGAGTTTTTTCCGGGACCCGTTTTTGCCCCGGGAGACCAGCCCGCGAACATTATTGCGGTTCCCGAGACGGCGACATTGCCCACAATTCAGCATCGGTATACCGATCGGGGGAAACGCTGGTCGCGCCCTAATTTATGCTACCCGCTCTCGAAAATGATTTGTTAACGCTTCGCGAACCGGTTTCGCGGTTCTTGCAACTTTGACTCGCTAATAGATCGCTCCGCGAGTTGCGTCACTCGGACGGATCGACGTGACCTGAACGCGTTTACGCTTCGAGAGACCTTTCTTCTCCTATGGATGATCTAAATCGCTGGCATTTGCTGCCCAGTTGTGCTAATGCAGTGTGCGCATTGCGTTGCATTCTTGATCATTATTCTGCGTTGAAAAATCATTTTAGAAAATTTGTATAATTAGGCATGGAGGTACCGTGAAGTTTTCTTCGAGCGTTTTTACTTTCCGATTGTGGATTTAGAATTATTGTCGTTGTTTTATAAAATGGTATTTTGTGAAATTGAAGTTACATTACAGTATTCTAAGAGACAATGTTTATAAATTTTTTAATTAATTATTTAAAAACTGTAAAATTTAGAATAATTTTAATAAAAGTCAAATTCACTGAATGTTTTTATTGTTTTGCATTTGATCTGCTCATCATAAATACATAAAATCCACAGTCTAATGGTCACACGCGGAACGTCGAAGGCGCGAATCGGCGCATGTAGAACAGAAGACGCCGATTGGCGTCTCAACCCGGACACCGGTAAAGAACACGTTATCGAGCTCGTTGTTCTAGAGCAAACGCGAAATGATTAATGAGCTGCGTCACGCGTTAATTGCAAATCGGCTGAAACACAAACCGACGCTTAGCAGATTAGCCGGCGATTCGAACGAGCGGCTAAGACAGCACGTTGAACGCTATAATTGTTTTCGATCCGAGCGTTTAACAACTCCGGTGGCCGCGTTTTTTCGCCTAATTTCGCCTGTGTCGGATGGAAAACAGTTTCGTCTGGAACGAGGATCAAATTGGTATTCGCGCGATCCGCTTTTGTAACCGATAATCAATTTTCTTACGCAATTTTTTACCGACCGGACTGTTATTACTTGCACGGTTTTTGATCGATCGTCTCTAATTGGTGTTTCTAAGCATAAGTCCCGCGGTTCGATCTTGTTTTGTTGTTTGCTCGGGGAACCGGTGTTTAGCGGGCTATTTGAAAGCTGAACGTCATGATCCAGTCCATTGAATTTGATAAGAGAAGCGGTGTGGTTCAGTTGGTCACATTTCCTACGAATCTGCATAGAATGATCTGACTCGGTGTGCGTGTGCAGGTTACTGATCGTTGAAAGTGATAAAGATAATTGGTTCGGGCAGGGACGAGTTTCGATTTAATACTACGAACTTTCTTAGCGCATTGCATAGCTTGCACGGCAACTTTCTACCGCATTTCTCTGAATTTGTTTATTTGTTGTTCTCGTATCGTGATATAAACACTGAAGCAAAAAACCTAGAGCGATTTAGCCAACCTAATACGCAAATATTAAATCAGAACTCTCGATGCTCAGAACTCTCAATGCTCAGAACTCTCAATGCTCAGAACTCTCAATGCTCAGAACTCTCAATGCTCAGAACTCTCAATGCTCAGAACTCTCAATGCTCAGAACTCTCAATGCTCAGAACTCTCAATGCTCAGAACTCTCAATGCTCAGAACTCTCAATGCTCAGAACTCTCAATGCTCAGAACTCTCAATGCTCAGAACTTTCACAGCCCAGAACAACTGGGAATTAGGAGCATTTGCCAATTACAGGATATCGTCCACAATGTGCTAATTCTCCGGGAAGAAGCAACATCGACAAAACAGTTCCGCTTCATTTTCAATTTTTTTCGAACTCGAAGCTTATCATCTTTCATGTCCAATCAGCGGCGGTTCACGTCGCCGCCACCTGATAAATCTTATTAATGGAAACGCACACGGCCGGCTGTTTAAATATCCAGAGCTATAGCTGTAGTCGAGTAAACGTTCTAATCCGCGAGCGGCTGCGAGCGACCTTCGATCGGCGAAGAACCGGAAGATCGAGTCGCCTCTCCGCTCCGGTGCTCCCGAGAAGCGGACCAACAACCGGCGACTCTTCATGGCCCTCGTAAACGCCAATTACAATAATTACGATAACCGTGGCGCCTGCACGGTCGCAATGGACGCCGGTAACTCCCTGGCCCGCGTCTAACTAGCCGACGCTTCGTCTTAGTTTATTAATCACGCCGGTTAATTAATATTCCGGGGTGTACCGGGGGTAACGATTAGCTGGCCGGGCGTGGCCGGGTCCAGTTACCGCACTGTCTAATAAGCGACCTTCATATGCCCTTCCGAGTTTCAATTTGCTGGATTCAACAATCCCTCTTCGTCACCCGCCAAATATTCCACAATGTACATGTTTCTCAGCTTGTATTCGTTCACGGAACTCTCAATGCACCGTACTGTCAGCACTCCAAACTCTCAGCACCCCGAACTCTAAACGCACCGGACCTCAACTCGCCGACTCTCAGCGCTCCGAATCTTCAGCGCACAGAACTCCTACCAATTAGAACTCTCAGTACTCCAAATTTTCAGCACGCAGAACTCTCAGCGCACAGAAATCTCAGCGTATCGAATTCTCAGTGCCCCGAACACTCGTCGCTCCGATCTGAGGAATAAAGCGGCTATAGAAATCGTCGAATTCAACGTAGAGGATATCTTGCTGGTTGAGACTGAGCATCGAGAAGGTAAGGGGATGAATATTCTTTTAACCGTTCGGTCTCGCCGTTCCCGTTGATTTATCCTGTCCGCCGGTTCTCTATATTGTTTTTCGCATTTTTCCTAGCCGGATGATAAATGTCTCAATAGCCGAGGAGCGGTGGTTAACACCGGTGATTTGAATGCGCGCAAGGACACAGGAGGCGGCATCGCATCGGCGGTCGGTGTGTGTCTTCAAATGGCTGCCGGGTAGCGTCGTTTATTTACCCGCGATTCTTATCGCGCGGCCGGTATTCGATCACCGGTGTCCGGGGCAGTTCTCGTTTCGCGAGATCTGTTCCCCAGGTGAATCCCAATTGAATTAGTTTACCTGGATAGATCAACCGAGCGGCGATCGATCGAATTCGTAAATCGCGCGGTTCGCGCGCTACGTGGAAGAAAATTAACAAACTTTCGAGTGCAACGGCAATGGCTATCGCGAGGCTGATTGGATGAGATTACTGGGAATCACAGAATGACGTGGAGGCCAGTATTCTCAGACCACACAATTCTCGGAGTGCCGAATTCTCAACGCAACGTATTCTCAGCATGCCTAATTTTCAGCGCACTCAATTCTCAGTGCATCCAATTCTCAACTGACCCAATTCTCAGTTCACGAAATTCTAAATGCAACGAACTCTCAGCATATCTAATTTTCATAGAAAATAATTCTCAGCGCACTCAATTCCCAGCGCACTCAATTCTCAGCTCACCCAAATCTCAGCTCACTCAATTCTCAGCTCACTCAATTCTCAACTCACCTCATTCTCAACACAGAATTCTCAGCTTACCCAATTTTTAGCGCACTCTTAGAGCCTAGAATTCTCAAATCCCAGCACTCTGGGAGCCCCCCATTCTCACACTGAGAAGCAACCGCGATAGCGGGACAACGCGACACCTTGAGAAACGCTATCTAATCGCTTCTCTCGAGAGATTAGTGGTTCGAGAAGGAATCGCTGAGCTTCTTCTCCAGGTACTACAGTCGGTGATAAGCCTATTAGTAAGCGAGTTTCGACTTGAGATGCGGTGAGAGATCGCTATCAACTATGTTAATTATCAGCGGGATCGCATCGAGATCGGAAGTAATCTTCCGCGGTTTCCAGGCTCAGATTCTATGGTAGGAGCTGGTTTTATGCTGCGTTTAATACTTGTTTGCATTAAGATCGCTGGTGTTAGTGTACTTTTTTCTAGAGTTAATCACATAAGTGTATAAATAGCCGGTCAATATTAAACGTTCGAAGAAAACGAGGTTTTTGAACGTTTTATGGATGCTGCTGGACTTGATACTTAAAATTTGAGATGTTTTGGAAGGTGAAAATGCGGACATTTTTTCAGGGACTGTTTAATTTTAGCTAATAAGTGCATCGGTCTACATGAAACGTACACAAACCTTACTTTCTTTACTCAAATATTAAAAACATAGACTAAGTATTGTTTTGAATCTAACGAGACTGTTAATTCGCGAAAAGTATTCTCCCTTCTTTAACATCCGTGAATGACGGTTGTGAATGATAATAAATGCGTAATTACATAAACATTGGCGATCTACTTTTACCTGTCCGCCAAAGAATTTCCAGCAAAATCGCACGCGAAGTTTGCTTCTCGCTTAATTGCAATTTGCACGAATCCCATGTTTGTTTCGCGTTCCATCGAACGTGAACGGCGACTTCCGGCCCCGTTCTCCGCCCGCGTTCACTTTTATTCCAAACGGACCACGCCGCGTATAAATAGCCAATAATAATCAGGCTCGTGAATGTAGGAAGACGGAGCGAGAGGCTCGCGAATCGTGTAGGTGTTCCAAACACACGGAATATTTCCTGCTTAATTTCACTCGTTACTCTACCACGAAGAAAAATCGCTCTAATGAATATCTTATTCACGATTCAGTACGTTAGAGGTTGGATGAATCGATGCAATAGAAATTCCAGCTAGAATTAAAACTCGATGTAGTACGATAACTCGAGGATTAGTTTAGTCGATGCAATGTGAGCACTTTTAACATTGTAAATATGGGTATAGGTTCTGTTCCATGCTAAACCTGGGTATGCTCGGTCTCTGTCTATACTGACAAAAATGGCGACAGAAAAGACCTCGGGCACTCTTATTTCCTCTCTGCTTATATGTGTCATGCAGTGTAATTTTTTCATGTTTGTCATACTGTACTGTCACAGATACTGCACTGGGTGGGTCACTCTGACCCAGGGTTCGCCTCTCGAAGGTTAACAGCCGGTAAACGAGAGAAACCTAACCCGTAATTGGAACTCTGTCGCGAAGGCCCCATATCGGTTATCGGGGGCGAGTTGCAGTCCCCATGACTAAATATCGTCGAGGAAGAAAACCTGCTGCGTTTAATCACAATTTAATGCACCACGCACCGTGCCTTCCAGATTTAAATTCGTCAAGAGCGAAACAAAATTCTGTTGTAAAATGTACTAAAATAGCTGCACGATCTTAATCATTGAGTTTCATTTCGTTTCTTATTTCTTTCATCTTTATATTATAAATGTATTAAACGTTCTTTAATTCTTGCCTCTGTAATCATGTGTGCCTCTAATAATATCAGAGCAATGCAAGACGTAGAAGAGGTTAGAACGTAATGAGCAGTGTCCGAATTTGATACACGTCTGAAAATAACAAATTGGACAAGAACAGTGAGAATATCAAAAGATATTGAGAATTTGATTCTACTAATATTTGTAAGTCAATGAAATTCTAAAAAGAAGTAATAAATGTCTATACGAACTCTGTTTCCAGCAAGACTTTTATTTTCTATACAGATCCACAGTAATGTGTAATTGCAAAAATTGTGGGAGAGCTATTGACCCATTGCCAGAGTTAGTATTCTTCCTCGATCCGCGATGGGTCATGCGGATCGCAGAGAGCAATTCCTTCGCGAGTTCCGATCATCGTGTTCGCGATAATTCGCAGTATCGAGACGAGACGGGACGGGACGGGGGGACCAGTTTTAATTAGCGTATCCTATGATAGGTACGCACCCTCCGGCTTATCTTATCGCGTAATACGCGAACAATGTTCGCGTTATCGCCGCGGCCGCGGACAAAACCGAGTCGCGTAATTCGGTTTTAACGCGTATCCCTGTAATCGCGGGCCCGTTATCGAGCAACAAGCTGAATACCAGCAAACCGACAGGTATGTGTTCCGCAGGGGGACGCAAAGGGGGTATGGAACATCGTCGAGAACGAACAGAATTGCGCCGGCGACGGGGACCGCGAGCAGAAAAAGTTCGAGCGTTAACGACGATACTCTCGCCAGATTCATGTTTCCTGGTTTGTCTAACGAGACACGCGGTAACCCCCCCCCCCCCTCTCCTTTCACTCTTTTTTCCTCGCAACCTCTCTCTCGATAGAGCGTACGCGACGCGCACCGGTCAGGTTGCGATGACAGAATTATTTTATTATACCGAAGGGTACGTGCAATCGGAGCCACCAAATTTTCCGAATCCCAAATTTTCGGAGTTCTCAATATTCAGAGTTCTCAATATTCAGAGTTCTCAATATTCAGAGTTCTCAATATTCAGAGTTCTCAATATTCAGAGTTCTCAATATTCAGAGTTCTCAATATTCAGAGTTCTCAATATTCAGAGTTCTCAATATTCAGAGTTCTCAATATTCAGAGTTCTCAATATTCAGAGTTCTCAATATTCAGAGTTCTCAATATTCAGAGTTCTCAATATTCAGAGTTCTCAATATTCAGAGTTCTCAATATTCAGAGTTCTCAATATTCAGAGTTCTCAATATTCAGAGTTCTCAATATTCAGAGTTCTCAATATTCAGAGTTCTCAATATTCAGAGTTCTCAATATTCAGAGTTCTCAATATTCAGAGTTCTCAATATTCAGAGTTCTCAATATACAGAGTTCTCAATATTCAGAGTTCTCAATATTCAGAGTTCTCAATATTCAGAGTTCTCAATATTCAGAGTTCTCAATATTCAGAGTTCTCAACGTTCAGAGCTCTCAACGTTCAGAGCTCTCAACATTCAGAGCTCTCAACATTCAGAGCTCTCAACTTTCAGAGCCTCCATTTTTTAGAATCTCTCCCAATTTTCAGAGCTCTCAACTTTCAGAACTTGCACCATTCAGAGCCCTCATGTTTCAATACGCCCAAGTTTCAATCGCCCTCAATTTTCGAAGCCTTCAACTTTGAAAAGCCCCCAATTTTCAATTTCACCAATTTACAAAGCCCCAATTTGTAGTGCCCTCAACTTTCAGAGCTCGTAATTTTCGGACACCCAACTTTCAGAGCTGGCAACTTTCAAAGCCCCCGTAGCTTCCGAAGTCGGAAACTCCCAAGTCAGAGAACCCGCACAAAAGGGAACTCTCAAAGAAAACAATCCACGAGTCCCAAAGAATCTCTTGATCCTGGGAGGTTCGATCGGTAGGTAAAGGCAGCAGGTGGGCCCGAATAAAAGGCACCTAGCAGCGATCGTCTACCTCCTCGCGTCTCCACGCGATAGGTGCCACACAATGTGCCTCTCGACGGCCGGCATTGAGCATTATATGCGTAATTTACGAAGGTTATTTACTATACAATTAGATATCCCGCGTCACGTATTACGCGCGGGAATAAACAGAGAAAGAGAGACCTATCTCTCTCTCTCTCTCTCTTTAGCTGATAATGGTCCCCTGTGTGCTCGTGCTCGCGCAGGGTCCCGTCAGTCGCGAGAACGGAGCACGGAGAAATCCTTCAGTTTTTCTATGCCGGCCCCGGCCTAGGCATAATATACGATACACACGGTGTAACGAGGTATGTAATGGGTAATAATGCGTAATGATATAATGCGTACATTCCGCTCCGTGCGTCCGCTATAACAAACATTGTTAGCCGGGGATGCTGGGCCGGCCGTAAAACGGTCCCCCGGTTCCTTCTTCTCGATTCTACGAAGGGGAAGAGGGAAAACCAAGGGCCCCCGATGATGATACGCTCCTGTCGTAATGCCCGACAGCACCGGGAATAAAAAGGACACGAGTGGGTCCAACCGGGGATCTCTAATTCACCGTACAAATAGGTCTAAGGTCTGTTGCGTTGCGCGTCGACCATCGCTTTTGTATGCTCGTTGTGTTAAATCTTGGTGCAACACCGTCGGGATTATGCTAGGGACATGTGTAGTGGTTTAAGTAGGTATCTTGGTGCGTTGACCTGAATTGTGAAAGCGGAGGGTTGAGTCTATCGTGTGGGTGTTGCGAGTCTTTTCTCAGAGAAAAATTTTTAGTGTTTTTTTTGTTGTTTACACCTCAAATCGTTTCATTGTTAATGGTACTTCATATTTTTACACTTTGTCGCGCACACTCATTCTTGAATCTTTTATGACACGCATTTGTACGAGATTATAAATTGTTAACAGGAAGGTAAAGCTTCTGAGTCATCGTATTCTTTTCATTCAGACGATATCAGACTACGTGATAAATTAGTTTCCCAACGTAATACATCATTATGACGATGGTCGTGTTATCGCTTTTTATCTAGTTCAACTCTTGAACTCGCTATCAATGCGCATCCCACAATGAGAAACGCTATCCGTGACCATCGTATTATCTAGAAAGTTGCGAAAAACCTGTTCACATCGAACAAACACCTTCCAGGAAATGCAAACACGGTGATTCTTATCGTACACGTACTAGATATACTCCAAAAAGAAATTCTCAAACATTGCGACCTTATTCTACTGACCTACTATCCTTTGGACGTAACTTCGTGGCTAGGCAAAATCGCGAAAGGCCTTTTAAAGGGATGAATGCCAAACAGCATTTTTTAAAAATGTTCCATCACGTTCTTTCAATGAACCATTTTTCTTTTGATGAACATTTTTGTCTGCAAAATTATCCGTAGTTTCGAAGCAAGTGTTCATTCAATGGACAGGTCAACCTGTTTGGACCATTAGACGAAATGAAAAAGTACCATTTCACCTAAAAGCGTGGAATTAAAAATCTCGGAGCACAGAAATCCGAGCTTAACAAATTCTCAGAATTCAGAAATCTCAACGCTCAGAAATCTTAGCACCTCCAACTCTCGGCGCTCCAAATTCTCAGCACTCCAAATTCTCAGCGCCCTAACCTCTCAGTGCACCAAATTCTCAGCACCCCAAATTCTCAGCGCCCCAACCTCTCAGTGCACCAAATTCTCAGCACACCGAATTCACAGCGTACCGAACTCCCACCATACCAAACTCTCAACTCACCGACCTCCCAAAATACCGACTTCTCAGCCCACCGAAGACCGACTCGATGAAGTCCGAAAAGACGCTGTCAGTCCCAAACAGTTCACAATCGAGTCCGATCGACTCCCTCGCGTGGCCAGAACAAAGAGGCGATCGTCACGACGCGACGCGGTATACAAACAATGCCATTTATTCACCGATTGTCGACCTGAAAAGTTCACAGGAACCGAGGACACAACAGCCGGAACATGTTGTTGCGCAACAACAAACCCGCGGCCAAACCTTCCGCGGCGTAACATTGACTTTTTCAAGTGTAATTGGCCGGCTCGCGCTCCGATTACTAATCGACGCCGCGGTGAACGTGACATACATTCGATTTTAACCTCGGCGAGCGCTCTCGTGCTCCGTTGCGTTCACGTATTCAACGGGCCATTGTCCGAGAGAATCGTCGAGAGAATGAGAGAAAGATGGAGAGAGAAGAAAAGTTACGGGAAAATCGTGATCGCTGCCCGCCAACCTGAAATTGCTTGCATTCGAGGAAAAGGTTCCCGCGTTGCGTTGCGGCAAACAGGCTTTTTCCTTCGACGCTACAACGACTATTAAGGTCACTACCACTGGCCGGCTTTTTAGTGCCTTCTTCTTTGGAAATTCAATCGAACCTGGTCGTGTCTATTACTCGTTACAATAATCATGGCCGCGAGACTCTCGGGAGGAAACAGGATCAACAACTTTCCTTCTGATGCTCTTTTTTCACGCGATCGGGCATAGGAAAGTTGTGTTATTGTTACGCAACGCGGTGATAGGAGAGGCTGTTCCTGCGAGTTTAATTGGACTCCGGCTGCTAGGATATTATCCTCGTGCCGGGCTGTATTTCTGCTTTGTTTAATATTTTGTGTTGGGGAGATCTTGTGGAACTGATAGTTCTAATATTGCGGGTAAATTAATGTGAAATCCGTTCATGCCAGTGGACTGTTTAATGTCGAGGTCTGAAATGTGTTTTCGTAAAGTAAATTTTCTGAAATATGAAACTTATTTGTTGAAAGTAAATTTTAAGTAAAGTACGAAATTCGATAGCAAAAATAAATTAAAAATAATGTTGGTATGTAACATATTTGTACAAAATAGATTGTACAATCAACATTCTGATAATACACGCTACTGCTAATAAGAAAGGGGGAAAAATCCAAAAAAGCATAAAGAAAGTATACATTCACCAAAGTATCTAAAAATATGAATAAATCGTAAACGTCAATAGAGCTAATATCAATTAAATCCTGTCTCTTCTGAGTTAAATCAACTCATTGAGATTCTCAAAACTACAATTTCTAGTCGAAGATCTCTAACGCCAAAATAACAAAACGTATTTTCTTTTGATAAAAGTCGAATCAATAAGTATAATGTACAGTCTGGAATACATTGTTAATAGCCGATGTAGGATCTCGACGAGCGCACATCGCAGTACACAGCCGAGCCATACGAATCCGGATTTACAAACCAGTCCGGCCCAGGCCGAGTATTAACAGTTAATAATAGTAACGCATAATTACGATGTTCTAATATCGGAAAAGGCAGCAAAAAATTGCACCGCGGGAATACATGTTCAACATGTAACCGATTACACAGAGGCGGTATAGCCGACCAGCCGCAAAAATACGTCCGCCGCGAAACACCTATAACAATCAACTTCTTTTTAATTGATACCAAGAAGTGGCAATTATCCCTGCGAATAGGCGAACCCTCTCGGGCAGTGGATGGATAATCGGTCATGCAGGTTCGATTACGCGAGTTAAACTGTTTCCTTATTTCGTGTATAAGAACCTTCCTTTATGCACGTCCGGTCGAAACGAGCACGAGTATATTGCCGCACAGAAGAAACGCTGCCTCGATCCATTTAAATTTTTCTGCCACGATTTTTAGAGATTCTATTCTCAGCACACAGAACTTCTGGAGCACCGAAATTTCAACGCACCGAATTCTCAGCGCATCAAATTCTCAACACAGAGAAATCTCAGCACCTCAAATTCTCAGCACCTTCAATTCTCAGCGCCCCAAATTCTCAGCGCCCCAAATTCTCAGCACCCCAAATTCTCAGCGCACGGAACTCTAACCGCCCAGAACTCTCAGCGCGCCGAATTTCCAGTGCATCAAATTCTCAGCGCCCAGAACTCTCAACGCCCAGAACTCTCAACGCCCAGAACTTTCAACGCCCAGAACTCTCAACGCCCAAAACTGTCAAGCCCCGAATTCTTAGCACTCAAAATTCTCAGCGCATCGAACTCCAAACACCCAGAACTCTCAGCGCCTCGAATTCTCAGCGCCAGAACTCCCAGCGCACCAAATTCTCCGTTCACCGACCTCCCAAAGCACAGACATGCCGGACCACCGAAGACCGATTCGATAAAATCCCAAAAGGCGCATCAGCGAGTACTCCGAGTACCGGTATTCGTTCATATCTACACCAGGGACCGTGCCCACTCCCCGCAGCTTCGCCGACTCTCAGAACCGGTGAGTATTAATATTCCAGAGTACCGGTGCTTCAGCGTCTCCGTTCCGCAGAAACTACAATAAAAAAAAAGTGGGTCCCGCAGAAGAGTTTCGAGAGGCGGTCGAAGCAGCCGACGAAGGCACGTACAAGGCGGGGGATCTCCGAAGATAAATTTCGACGTTGATCAACGCGATCCTCGTCGGCAGGGCGTACCACTAACGGTAAGGGATCGAGAAAAGGGACGAAAAAAAGCAGAAACGAAAGAAGATGGGGAACGAAGTCGAGAGGAGAGCCTTGGTAGGCTCGGTTTTACGATCCTCTTGGCAGAGAAGACTCTTCTCGACCGTCGACTTTTTGGTGTGACAACGTTTTGTTCTAATAAATTGAGTGGATATTATCTTTCGTGGCCCTATGTCATAGACCAGAATACTCTTAAAACCTTTGCGATCCTCTTTTATTTCAGAATTGTCGAGTAATAAATACGACTAATATATAATATATTGCTTCGTAATAATGGCACGACTGCATCCATTCAGACTTCATATAATTTTTTATTTTATGTGCTTCAATAAAGAAATTCATTCGACAATTTCTGATGAAAATATCTTTATAATTTCAATAATTGCGAAAGATAAAATTAGAAACCGTCATTTTAACTGGTTTGGATAATTCTGGAATATTTTTTATTTGACACGTATGATAAGCAAAACTAATATAATAAAATACTACATATTAGTCGATAGAGAGGAGTGCAACAAAAAAATGACATTTTCATGTTCCATGGCATGCTGAAGACTTGGACAGCGAACGTGTTAAAGGTCTAGTGCTGAAGAAACTTGTTGGTTTTTGAGATGCAGATTCAACGAGGGGCAAGAAATGACCAGGTCAACGTCTTCTCTCATCGTCCAGCGAAAAAAAGAGAAAGGGAAACAATATCGAAGAGTGGCAAGAGCAACCAAGTGCTCGGTCCCATGTTTTTCTACCCGTGGAACGGCAACTCAGCGTTCCAGGTAATGGAACGTGTCGCGTTGATGTGCAAACAGTCGAAAATAAATTGCCATGATTCACGGGGGATTAAGACAATGCGAAATGCACGAGCGAGTCCGGAGCCGGCGTGCAACGTTCACTCCATTTTTCACGGCAGAGCACTGCGAACGCTGAATAGTCGTTCCAGGAATGGTACCTGCGATATTTTACACCTGGAGCCAATTGCACAATGAATTACAAGCTTGGAATATCGGTGCGTTAGAGCACAATTGCTTGACGTGAACTGCGACTCGAGGTACGGTAAAAAAGTGTTTTCAATGGTAACCATTGGTCCCGGAAATGGTACCTTGAGATTTAATAATAATGGGACCAATTGTGAAATGATATGAAACTTTGTAATGTTCGCGAATTCGCAACAACTTGACTACTGTGGATCCTTAATTAGGCTGTGGATTGTTATATATTTATAGTAGATGCCAAATTTTGGAACACAAGAAAACTTGCATATTGAGAAAGCTGGTGTACAAAATTTTTAAGTAGAAGGAAACTATGAAATATACTATACTTAAGAATTTACTTACAAAAGAATCTGAATATTAACTTTTACCATAAAAAATATTTTAATTGGAAAATGAGATTTTTTCTTCATTCTAAAGTGTCTAATGTTTCTGGTGCAGTAAAGTATTTCGAGTGCTAACCACTGGTTCCCCTAATGGTACCTATTCTTCTTAACACTTCCACTTTATTGCTGAATAAAAGACAAGCTCATAATATTGACGAATTACAACACAATTCATCAATGCCATGAGCAAAGGATTCGTGAAATAATAAAACATTTCGAATGTGAAACATTGGTCCTATTAATGGTACCTATTCTACTTATTACTTCTACTTTGCTGTAGAATACAAGACAAGCTTATAACATTGATAAATTAGAACACAATTTGTCAATATCATGAGTAAAGGCTTGAAGAACAGTAAAATATTTCGAATGTTAACCATTGGTTCCATTAATGGTACCTATTCTACTTAAAACACTCGTGCTTATAGCAGGATACAAGACAGGCTCATAATATTGATAAATTAAGCCACAATTTATCAATGCTATAAGCAAAGGTTTTACGGAACAGTAAAATATATCGAATGGTAACTGTTGACTCCATAAATGGTACCTATTCCTCTTAAAATATGAATCCCATTACACGGTAAAAGAAAAATGATAATGGTGAACTAGGACGAAGATTGATTAATACTATGAACGAGAACTCGTGTGAAATATTTTAAATGCTAACCATTGGTCTCATAAATGATACGATAATATTTAACACCGGTTTTTTTTAATCGTAGGATAAAGTACTAAGATTTATAATCTTAGTAAATTATGTAATATCCTGGTGAATTGGAATATAGTGCAGTAAAATATTACCAATGCTAATCATTGGCCTCGCAAATGGTGTCCATTCTAAATGAAAACTATATTTTATTACGCAATAAGGTTCAAAGTCATAATATTGGTGAATTATTTAATATTTCATTGGTACAGTGAAATACTAAACATGAATCTCATAAATGCTACCTATTTTACGATTTGTGTTTTCCTTCAGGCCAAGAGGGAAACTTATAATAGTGTCGAATTATAAGAGCACATAATATCTCGAACAGATTGATTAAACAGCAAATTGATTAATATTACAAAAAAGAGCTGTGCAGTAAAATATTCCGTACGCCAACCAATGGCCACATAAAGGATGCCTATTCTACTTATCATATCTCCCGTATCGCGCGATAAAACACAAGCTCGTAACAACAATGAATTATTGCATAAATTCGCCAATATTATGGGATCATATTTTATTTCACTATTTTACAATATGCCCAAGGTGTTAAGTCCAACATCCAATAAATTTCATAACACCATAAATTATCCTAACCTACCACAGTCAATCGACCGATTCCTTATTTCACAATTATTAACTGTTTGCACTCGACTATCTGATGTATCGCTAAAACCCAAAAATGAAACAAGTCATACGCAACGAAAAATAATTCCTGATGATATTGAAATTCTCGGATTCTGAAATCAGCATAGCCTCGAGTGAGTTGGAATTCTAAAAACGCTTCTATGAGAAACTACTGCATAATTCTAGCAGATATCGTATCAAAAACCTTGGAAAACATATAGGAAATCGGTATTCCTTTCCCAAAGCAACAGACACTTTCAGCGCTGGCTAGGTTCAGTACCAAAGCACCAGCGACTGCGAGCGTTCCCTTTCGAACAAAACGTATATCTCTCCGGCGAAGATTCCTCGGCGATTCCGCCCTGTAGTACCAGAAGGTCCACTGGTCGAGTGAGTCGCCTCGAAAGGTATACCCTACGAAACTTTCCACTCACCTGCCGCCGTTGCTTGATCCAGAACGTGGTGGACGAGGGTCGCCGCGAGGCACGTCCGCTTGCAAACTAATTTTTGTTTTCCCCACTGGTAACTCCACTGTGTAGTTGGCACTGTATTACTGTATATACATCTGGTATACTCAACTCGGCCGTCTACGTACTCGCACGCATATATACCCTTCTCGTCCTCTTTTTCTCTCTATCTATAGTATACCTGCGTACGTGCAGTATATCTGCAGGTGTGTACGCGCAGGTACCGGGTCGGGTTCGCGGCAATTAGCGTGCAGATTGGTCCACGAGGGCCAGGTAACACGTGAATCAAGCGAACCACTTTTTTTCCCGTTGGGTACGGCGAAAGGGAGAGGCCCTCGGCTTATCCAGAGCCTCGGTTAGGCGAGTTGTGCGAAAAATTCTAGCGTAAAATGGGGGAGGGGAAAAAAAAAAAGGTGACGACTGGCCCTGCTCTGACACAGATCACTGACCAATTCCGCTGGAGGACTGACGCGATACTGACTCGACGTCGCATCTGGCGAGGAGCGCGACAACCGGCTTCGCGGGCTTCGGTTACGCTCGGGCTAGATCGGACGGGCTCGGCCTCGCGAACCTGTAGCCGCAGACAAGCGAGGCGACCCGCGACCGGCCGTGTACCCACAACCGTGGACCCGGTGTGCTCTCCCTCTCCCCCTCTTTCTCTCTCTCTCTCTCTCTCTCTCTCTCTCTCTCTCTCTCTCTCTCTCTCTCTTGCTCTCTCGCTCTATCTCTGTGTGTACGCGACACCGGCACCGGCACACACCGCACCGCGCGGGTACAGTACGTCAAGGTAAGTAACGTGCACGAAGGTATAGGTACGCCCACGCAATTTAGGCCCCTGACGATAATGAAGAACTCGCCTGTACCCCCTTACGTGAGCGTGCATTATGGCCGCGCGAGAGACGCGAGAGTGAGGAATCTGAGGATGCATGGTGGCACAGTTTTTTGAGGTTTAGGGTGGTTCACGATCTTAGTGTGTTTAGCAGACTGCGGACATTTATGCATAATATCATATTTTATAAGCTTTATTTGCAGGCTACAGACGCTAAGTACAAATTAATTTTTTTTCACATTGTAGTGTCCTCGTGTTGTCGCATTTCATATACCCAATTTTGCGACTTAAAATAACAAGAACGTCAATAACATTGGGAGAGAAAAAAAAATTACTAATAGGATTCTTTTGTGTACCATCGATTCGATTATTTTCGAGAATCGTCCGGAATAGAATCGACTTTTTCTGTTTAGTATTATTGCAAATTTCGATGAAATCTTCAGCATGTGTAATTAACATAGATCTACAAAACGGATAAATTAACATTACAGGCACAAATAAAACGGTTTCAATAAGTGACTTTTCTTCATGTAACCTTTCCAATTGCAATTATTCCAAAATCTTTTTTGCACGTTATTTAGTAAACCAATGCTTCTAGTTGCTTAAAAAGTCCGATTTTTGAAAACTGTTTTAAAGGACGTTCGAACACTTTCGTGAGCCATCGTAAATCCTCGGGACCGTCGCTGTCCTCGTCTCAAGAAAACCGATAACCGATGAAATTTTTGGCGATAACGATTCGTTGCGAGTTCGCCGTCTCGAGATCGGCCGTTTAGATCGTTGTTAGCGATAAGCGCGATCGAGGGGCGGGCGAGACGGTCCCCGATCCGCGGCGTTTTGCACGAAAACTCGCGTTAATTGCCGGCATTATTGCATTACCCCTCGGTTTTTCTGCTTTGTTTCGCGTCGCGTTAAGTGTATTACCTTGTAGAAATATTGCCCGCGTATCGGTATCGGGCTTTCCTGCGGGGAGAAACTGGTTTTCACATTTTGCGCCCGCGCGCGCGCGCGCGCGTCCGCTAATAAAATCGCGACGGCGAACGAGCGATAATCGTCGTCTTAGCGGTGTCTGCATGCGCTCGCGTTTTCGTCGCGATCCTAATTTCACCAGGCCGGAGAAAGGCCAGGGCTAACGACAGTTGCTCACGGAACAACCTCGGACTGCTACTCGAACCGTCCTTAACAGCTCCCCGATCGCGATAAATCCTCGGTGTATCCTTGGATCGAAAATATTATGCCCCCGCTTTAATCGGGGCCCGAATTATCACATTTGTCAGGGATATGGGCGAGAGATCGTGGTCATCATCGTGCATCCACTGCACATGATCGCAGGACTGGTTCGCCTAATAAGCGCGAAATGCAATTCTCATTTGCTTCGATTCCGTCTGTATTAAAGAATTTGTTATCGCGAGATCTGGCCGTTCGTTCTGTGTTTATCAGACTGTCTAGCGAGCTACGATAATAGCAATGATCCGCGGTTATGTTGCACATGACTAGACTGCGGACTTATACTTAAAATAGAAATAAAAAATCACATAGAACGTTCCTTTTTGGTCGAACCATTTTTACAAATTAAAAATAATATATCGACAGGCTTAAATTTTGTCAATGTTATCTACTCAATTTTATTAGGATTGCTAGGAGTGTGCTGGTACCAGAAAATATGGTTCGGGAAAGAAGTATGAAGGAAGACACTTCTTGAAGAAACAGAATTAAACTAAGAAAACCTCTTGTACACCAAGACCATCTGTTCATATCCCCAAAAGGTCTAATTCCATAGTCCAATAGCAGAGTTGGGCAAAATTTTCATCTAAATAAAAATTTCGAATAACGAATAAAAAATTAAAAAATTTTTATTCATTCGATACGTTCATTAGAGTTGGCAGTAGTTGTGGAAAGATTTATTCGAAGCCTCCGAATAAGAGATACAGATAAAAGATGAAAAAATTATTCGAAGTTCGAATAAAGCCACTTCGTATAAAAACAATTATCTTTATTCGTTGGATAAATTCTCGTCGAATATAATTATTTATTCGATGTTCGTCGAATAAAGATACTTTTTATATTCGAACCATCGAATAATGAAGACAAATTTTTTTACGTTTTATTCGTTATTCGAAATTTTTATTTAGATGAAAATTTTACCCAACTCTGTCCAATAGTAATAATGAAAAAATTTTTTTTAATTTGTTTCCACTGCCGTTACACGAGAAGAGCTCCTGATTAGATTCTGAAATGCAAAACCGGATGTTTTTCCTGCCACAACGGGCAAATATCGCAGCGTTGGGCTCGGTGTGTAGGAGTTCGAATAATTTGCGTTCCCGGGCCGGACCCCGGGTTTGATACGAGATTCCTCGCGCCTTGTTCCTCGCGGGACGACCTTAATATCGCGGAAGCGAGACCAGGTGAAAAGGATTCCAGCGTTCAGTCAGATAAATCGAGCGATCTCCTGCGAGGTGGTGTTTAGCGATGTTAACGAAACAATTTACTGCTCCGCGCGGGTCCGCGCCGTGCGCATTTGCATCGGGCCCCGCGCCCGTGTAACGCGGGCAAATTTATGGATTTGATAATAATGAACTCGCGGCTGCATTACGTTCCGCATATTACGGAATTACACGGCATTACACGACGTTCTGACGTTAAGTACAATATTCAAGGATATAATAGAATGCGGTAGATCATAGACTCGGGCCTGGGCACCCGTGAAACTGCGAACTGCGCTGCCGACGTGGACCGATACGAGGTAAAACAACCCCCTCTTCCGCGTCCCTCAATGTTTACTCTGCCGATTACTATGGTTCGATCACTTTCGGCACCCTTTATTCGATGCCGCAATTATTTTAAAACGCAACTGTTAATATTTCCTCTGCAATTTTTTCAAAATTCTATTTTCACGTCGTGTAGTAGTAAACTGATTGTTTTAATTTATAAAAAAATCCAAATCATATTTTTCATTCATTATTCGACAAGGTTCAAATATAAAAAGTATCTTTATTCGACGATCATCGAATAAATAATTATATTCGACGAGAATTTCTCCAACGAATAAAGATAATTTTTTTTATACGAAGTGGCTTTATTCGAACTTGGAATAATTTTTTTCATCTTTTATATGTATCTTTTATTCGAAGGCTTCGAATAAATCTTTCCACAACTACTGCCAACTCTAATAAACGCGAACCATCGAATAATGAATAAAAATTTTTTAATTTTCCATTCGTTATTCGAAATTTTTATTTAGATGAAAATTTTGCCCAACTCTGGGTCCAATATTAAAGAAGTTATCGTTTTCTTTAGGAGAGTCCGAATATTAATGGGAGTCACTGTATGTTTTAACCCTCTATTTTTTACCCTGGCGAGCTAAGCTTTTGTACAAATGACGATCGAAATATTTTAACATTTGAAATTCCTTAAGACCTATATGTAGAAAAACACCTAATAATATTAGAAGCTGCCCAGATTTTGGCCATTTTCTTCTCCTTACGAGTTCCAAGCCTCGATCTCTAAAGATCCTCGTTGGGCCACCACTCCCGGCTATTAATCGGCAACTAAAAGAGCAGTGCTCGAGTACTCGCGAGTATCTCGGTACCTTATTGCATCCTGCACATAACGTACTACAAACAGCAGCATACTAGCGCTCGCGCGCGCACGCTTAGAGAGCTAAAAAATCGTCGGAAGGTTTCGAGGGGCTGCGGACACGCATACACAAAGAGAAAACGAAACTGCCGTGGTGGAAAAGAGTGAGATAGAGCGAGAGGGAGAAGGAACGGTGCGCGTTGCCCAGGAGGTTTAATTATAAGTAATCTCGCGTCCTCGCTGAATTTAATGCGCACGAGAGATCGAAGAAGCGAGGATTTAAGGCCGTGTTCCCCAGGCCGTTATGAAAAAGCGACATTATGGCTGATGATACGGAGAGTCCGCGAGCACTCGCTTCGGTTGGCTATCCAACCTGGGAGAAACCGAGCTCTTCGAGACCGAGAAAAAGAGAGGGACCCGCAACACGCTAAACAGTACATTCGCAATCATGAGGGTTGGCGGATATGTAAATGCACGTGGGACACTGATCACGCACACTGAAACACACCGGACACCGCTCCGCGCAACGTGCGCGGGTGTTCGCGTAAATCCTGCTACGTTTTTTTCCAAGCGACGCACGCACAGTGGACAATGGACAATAAAATCGAAAATTAAAATCTTCATAGAAGTCTATTAGTCTAGATATCTATTATGAAGGTAAGCAGGCTCCGGATCTTAACGCAAAATAAAATGTTTGTGCGTCAATTGTAAGACAGGAGCTAAGTATAGATTTATATTTTTTAAAAAACCAACATTAAATGAAAATGTATTTCCTCTTTCAATTGTGTTAAAGGATATGATAGGAATGGAGTTCCTCTCTAATCAAAAGATAGCCTAGTGAAATAAGTCCCTTCTAAAACTTAAACTTTATTATAAAATACCGACTCTTCCGTCGAACTGAACTTCCGGGCAACGTACAGGGTGTAAAGAAATGTTTGGTCTTGGCTACAATAGGCATATTCTACATCTTCGGATCGCTGAAGATCTGTTTAAAAAAGTTGCCGCGAAATTGTGTTTGACCTTGAATCTCAAGGTGAAATATTTTGTTAATTGCATGATACATAGAATACAATGCGATAAAAAAATTTGACCTTAAAATTCAAGATCAAGGACTGTTGTGAATGTGTGCGCGGCGCACACTAGCCGCGCAAGTATAGTGTGTGTGTATCATTCGCGTTGTTGCGTATCGGACAAGATAGAGACCGCATGGCCGTTAGGTGAGACTCCAATACGTTAGTTAGTACGAAATAGTAGTAAATAAAGTTAGTAGAAATATCACGTTGTAGTCGTACTACACGACGAGTTATTTAACCTGACTCCAAATACATCACAAAGGACAAATTCGCGGCAACTTTTTTTAACATCTCTTCATCGATCCGAAGATGTGGAATACGTCTATGGCAGCCAAGACCAAACATTTCTTTACACCCTGTACAATCCACGTCCTATCCACTCGCGTCTCATGCCGATCGTCGTTTTTCTGCCGATCGTCATTTTTCGATACATCGTATCAGCAGATACAACATCGCAACAATTGGATCCTGAGTTTTTTCCCAGAAATGTGTTACTTTAACAAATTGTCTTAAAATAATGGAGAAATGTCCTCAAATTCTTCGTATTCGACTTCTTCAATTTTGCCACAAATCTACTAATAATAAATAAATGCATTCGAATTGCTGATAGATGGACTGAAAGAAGAGTCTCCCAGTGCAAACGGTTAGAGTTTGAACGTCTGCAGCTGTGGGTCAGAGTGGACCCGACTGCGACCATCGTAGGGTTAACGAGCTGGAGGTAATGAGCACCGGGGACCATAGAACCAAGAATTTAACCTCGAACTTCCGTCCGCGAGGTTCACACGAATGAGCCATGTCCCCGGACGAATCAGGCCGAACGTTTCCCTCAGGTGGCATAGCACGCGGCTCGGCGCAGCGGTCGTGAGATAATTATGGAAATGAATTTCGATCGTTAGGGGGGCGTGGATGCTGGCTCCTCCGTGACACGACCTGACCCCGGCCAGCCGGGGCCCGCCCACAACCATCATTTTCCCCACAATTTTCGTGCCTGCGTGTAAACACACCGAACGGTATATTACTGGCCGAACCATGAGCTCGCCTTGCTGCGCTGTACTGTACTCTTCACCGACGCCGAACAACCTTTCCGACACAATATAACGTGTTACCCGTCATGCACCGACCACGACTCGTCGCAGTGTTCGAGACAATGCTGAAAAGTATAATTTTCAAAGTATGATATCTAAAGAAATTTTTTCCGTAAAACATTAATATAAAAGTAACATAATGTAGTTATATTACTCACAATTTTTATATATTAATTTATTGTTGAATTCAATTTGTTGTTATTTAGTGTCTACGGTTTCGGACGTGTACTGAAGAGACACGTGTACACGGAATCAGTGAACCGTGTATTCCCGAATTAAGTGTCCTTAATACGCGTGTAATTATGAATTCTAATCTCGAATACAGAGTTATACAGAGTATATTTCCACATGGATCCGGTCGGCACGAATATGCTTAAGAAATGAAGCGTGACCTTGGCTGACCTTGTGCCGTGGTTAACGAACTCGTCGCACGTGACGCTATCAGCCATAGGGCAAAAATTGTAGAGTTCCGTTTAAAAAAATTAAATTGAAATTGGGATCACCTAGGTCCCTCCACCTGTAACGCCAACATACACATACATCAGAAGATATCCCTCTACGAACAGAACATTTTTGAGTCGATCAATTTTTTTATTAGAATCACCCTGTATATTGTCTAGTCATTCACAATTCATTTACAAGATTGTCACCTCAACCTTGTAGTTTCTTTACACAATTTTCACAAAATCGTCGCGCGTCGCCATCTCGAAGGAGTTCCCGCAGACGACGACCGATCTTGGAAGTTCTGTTTTCTAATTTTCGCCAGGAGCGTATTTTTCAGCTGGATCGGTGGGTATATCGTCCAGCCGATCCCTTAATTACATAGCTGGCGAGTATCATTAGGATATCGCGTCGGAATTAATATGTGGTTGCCGTGTGGACGTTAGGGTCGCGGTGCGCCCGTCTTCGGGTGGCCTAATCATAGCCGCGACATTAAGCAATCTCGCGGTATCTGCGCGACATTTCGCGGGCATCGTGGTCGATGCAAATTCAAAGACACCTTCTGACGGTGGTACCATTACGGGTAGCCACGGCCTGGACACTTCCCCGGAGTGCATTAGCACCGGATCGTAGCCGATCGCTGGCCTTTCCGAGTCGTTAGGAGCGGTTCGCGAATAAATTACGCGTGCCATATCCTATCTCCGCGGAATGAAGTAATTACAACGTTAACCCGTTCCTCGAATCGGGTAAATACGTCCAACCGACCGTGCTGATAGCGAGACGGAGACACGCTCGTCAATCCGGACAACGATTTTTCCGTGAATCGACGCGATGATCCTGCCATGCCAAAAATAACGTGAAACAGGTTTTAAACGCGCTTGTTATCCCCGTAAGAAATTAAGTGCAACGTATCATTGAAGGGCCGCGTCCGAGACCAGCCCCACCTAACCGATATCGGAACGACAATTATCATTAATTGCCCGGTAATTAAACGGGGAACAGTTTTATCATCTCGAACATTCGATTATGATACACACAGAGCGCACCATTTTCTGATTGAAATAGTACGGTGACTTGTCTAGCGAATACGTTTAGCAAATAATTATTTAATTTCAAGAATGCTATTTGTATGAGGAGACGTTGTTAAAATTTTACATTCCAGAACACAATTCTAACGATACTCGATGGTTGTTAAAAAGCTCGTGTTAAAAGTTTAGCGTAGGATTAAACGAAAAATGGGCCAAACGACCCATGAATGAACATCAATTTCTAATCCACGCCTGGGCAATTGGTGCACCGAGTCGTAAGCGTAGAATCGGCTAGGACAAGTCCGGACAGATCTCGCGCTGGCCGGCTGGATGGGGGTAGCCAATTCTACCTCACCGACTCTCGGAGCCAGTGCCGAGATATTGGCCAAGTTTTCTCGCGCATGCGCGGCGATTTTAGCGTCAGTAAAATAAAATTCTCGATAAATTAGGGCACCTTGATCACCCTGTAAAATTTTTTAAAAATTGGTTCTCCAAAATTAGCTGCCGTTATATAATAAAATATTCGATCTCTCTCGATCGTCCCGTCAATATCGGTACTTTCCCGCCAACATCACTATCCCAAGGGCAGTTTTCATCATAATATATAGATATGTTACTCTTTTGGACGCGCATGCGCGAGAAACCTTGTGCTCTAATGAATAGGCTGTGGATCTCTATGCAAAATAAAAATTTTCTACCCAAATATCAACAAACTGAAATTGAAATCTATTTTCTTTCTTAATATGTCTAACAGATTGAAAATAATATTATTTTTAAATCATTCTAATATTTTTACTGTCTGAAATTGTCGAAAAAGTTGGACAAGGTTCTGATAAAATATTCCTCATTTTTCTATCCAACCAAGGGACTTTTATTCAACAAAAAAACGGCAGAAACGTATGGATGCAACTAATACATATTTTGGAAGAATTAGAAGGATTTCAAGATGGCTCGATTGTACTTTCGAGGATCGTAGATTTTTATTCACAACTTTGACCTGTCCGATGTATCCGCAATTTTGTTAACGATACAAAAGCTATGTGAACCGGTTCGATTCAGCAATGAGCATCTTCGGTCATTGACCAAGCTAGGTGAGGCCTTGGGAATAAAAAGAGATTAAGCGGTCTATAAAAGTGTCAAACCTTCGTCAAAGACCCGCAAACGAGCGCGTTAGCGATTGGACGTCGCGTCGTCTAGCCATATTCTGTTATAGGATATATCGATTTCTCTACGATTCTATTCAAATAGAATGTAATTGAACCGGAAGTGTTTTATCCTTGAAGCTTTTCAGTGGTTTAGAAATTCTTGAGCAGCTTGTATTCAACGACCTCTGTTCAGCCACCTCAGTTTATGGTACACACTGTATACGAAATCCTGCTCGAAGGATCAACGAAAAAGGGTCCGAAGATTGAAGATCAGAAAAAAAGGATCTGAGGATGGGTCGACAGTCTATGCCAAAGAATGGACCACCGGGATGAACTATGATTATGCTCGGACACCTTCCACCTCGGAGGGGTCGTATTTAACAGCATCAGAGATGATAACGATCGTGAATGTTTGAGAGATGAAATATACTTGGTGATTAATAGATTGTTGATTTTTGTGCGTTTATGACGTGTAAAGATTACGAGGTCCGCTATGATACGAGATTTAGGTTGAGATATTCGGAATGGTTTTGGTTTGTGTTTTGCTTGCCGAAACCGTTAGTTTCGGAATTAAGATACTGCTGAAGGTCGCGGTATAAAAGAATGTAGATAAAAGTAGAAACTTGTAGAGACATTTACAGTCTAGCGATGAAATAGTAATTAGAAAAAAGAAGCATTTGATGTTTTCTGTGGTGATAACAAAAGACTGTGAAATTGTTGGAACCTCAGGAATCGTTTGATCCGTTGGATTCCATTCTGATTTTCTCCATTATACTCCTACCCAAAAACTGACATATCACGCAACAAGATATAAAAAAATGGTTAAATTACAAATCTCGGAAGACCCGAAAAATGATTCAGGACTATTTCGACGAGCGAATAATACCAGAGAATAGTCGCTCAATCAGTAGGTCGTCTGTTCAAGGTTGTTCAACGGGCAACTATCGAGGCGTCAGTAAATTGCCCAAGGATAACACTGACAATCAGCTACGTCTCTAATCGTGGATGCGCGCGCGGGTCTCATGAATACCGATTCGCTGATGAGTTTGACGATGGCCAAGGTGAAAAGAGGAACGGGTTCGGGCGAACAGGAGGGCGGGGTCCGCACGAAATGCGCGAGCACGAAAGAAAATTGTGAACACGATTAACCGTAATTACTGTAATGACGATGCTAAAGATCAAGATAAGCGGGATGGGCAGCTGACACACGCGCGGCTCCAAACCGGCTAGGACCGTAACGGGATCAAAATCAATGGACGGGTCTCAACAGAGGCCTAAAGTGGCACGCTATGGACTAGCCGTGAACCCCAGAGTCTTGTTTTCTATGGGGATAGAGACTCGACATTGCAGAGATACCCCATAACATGTATATCACCTATGATGTCTAAAATATGCGATTTTAAGATGGCAAAATTATTTAATTCCGCCGAGCTTTGGATTTTGTTTGATGTTGAAACAACCACAAAAATAAACAACAATTTTGTGGCTTACTTTCATGCGTTCGAATAATGAAGTAGATTTTATTTTTAAAAAATTGATTGCATAACGATGCGTAGTTTAGTAATAAGTGGACTGTGGATTTTTATACAAAATAAAAATTGTCTGTGTTAATTGCAAAGCTACGGAAATTTATTTTTCCTTTTAAAAAATTTTTTAAATAATTAAAACCGATGTTGCAGTATTTGACCTTGTTAAGAAACGAAGTAAGAGGATTGGCCAAGTAAAATTGAGCCTCTTACAAATAAAATTTATTATGTGTAGGCTCTGAAAATCAGTGCGGTATTAAGAATTAGGAAATTATACATACAAAGACATAATAGAGGGTGCAACGATGGATCGCCGCAACATCGAAGGATCACCAGATTTGAGGGATCGACAGGAAGAATATCGTGTTTAAACGATCTTTGGAAAATTCAGCAGCACGGCTGATAAAATCTTCGAGCCCGCGTTATCACCTGCCAGGGTAACTTGGCACCGCTCGCTTCAATGGCTTCCTAACAGTGTAGAACGCCACGGAGAGAAACCTGTTTGTCATGTACCTCGTTCTCTAGATATATTAACAGCGGGCCTGTTGCTCGCGAGCAATGGCTCGCGCTTAAAGGAAATCGTGTTTCTCGCTGGTTGTACGCCGATATTACGTAGCGGACAATAAAACTTCCTGTTCCGATGCATGCACCGGCCGATCGGTTGTTCCCTTCGAATTTAATAGAGTTTACGGGACACACGAGCTCGTTTTCCCTCTTTCTCTCTCTCTTACGTGAATTAATTACGTCAACTTTCTCTGATTGGCCGCGCGTGTCATCGACCGTGCGGAATGCTCCGAGTAAACGAACTGTTCTGACCGTGCCGAAAACAGTTCGACCTCAGTCATTGGCCTTGATTGACTTTCATAAAACCGGAATGCCATGAACAATCATCGGGAGTAACCCAGTTTACCTGTTATTCCCCAGGATGACGTTCATCCGACCAGTTTATACGAGATCAAGAATGTGACGATTACACACCGTGAATCTTTATGCAAAATAAAAATTGTCAATTTCAAAAATTGGAAAACTATGACTTGAAGATTCTCGAGCACTATCCTCAGAGTGAAAATTAATTAATTTTCTGTCTCTGTACACAATAAAATATTTGATTTCTTTTGGTCTGTGCTGCAAAGCATCTTTTTGCATTGTTTAACCTGGACTCGAAGAGACGAATACCAACAACATGCCTGCAGTATATTTATAAAAATTCCGTCACCGGGAATGACGTTAGGAAAGAATCTTTTTCTCAGCATCCCTATGGAGCCGCTCTCTTCTCGATGGTCTACGTCGACGAGCTGAAAGATCAGGCTACTATAAATATAATTACAACTCGTTTCCCGCGCGGCCTTCGCGACCAAAGATTTAATCGAACGATCTTGAAGCCTCGTCCCGCTATCGGCGATGCCATTCGACTCTATCCATCGAAACAAAACCACTTCTCGCGTCCTGAAAGCGATATCGATGCGGCGCGGCGCGTCGTTTGTCACTTCGCTCTGTTAGGCTGCGGTTATACTGAACGCAATTCTCGATTACTTGCGACACGTACCGATCACTTGTTCTGCATCTTCATCGAAATGCAGATCTTCAAATCTTCCATCAACATCCTTCAAATCCTTTATAAAAAAACGTACACCTCGATTGTCCGAATTAAACATGAAAACACGACTGTTCGAATATTAGAACAATTTTACTCACATAAACAACTAAAGATACTTTTCAGTTAGACACTCTTTAAAATTAGTGGATAGTTTATTTTTATAACAGTTCTTGAACTACTGTTGCATTATTTTCAACGAATTAAAATTATTAAAAAGAGAACGAAGTGTTTACGTAGAATGTGTATCTTGCAATTAATATAGACAATTTTTATTTTGCATATAGATCCACATGAATATAATTTTCAGAATGTATTTCTTAAACTCTCCTTTTTTAAGCGGACATAAAAAATATGTTACAATTCACCGAGACAATTTTGCAGGAAGATCGAAGATGGTACTGAGAATAAGTATAACCGCGGTCTTACGGTTGACCGATTTTTTTCGCTTTGCTTTCGCGTCGCCGCGCCGCCGGTCCGCATCTGAATCGTTCCGTCGATTCCGAGATTTCACGCGTGATCCCCGCACGCGGAAATGATAAATGACGATATTTTCCGTGGCGCTCGCGAGGACGACTCTATCCCGCTGTCACTAACGAGCTGTCACACGGTGAATTCCTCTGCCGCCGTGCCCGGTGACGCACGCAACACGCCGGACAAGCCGGCTGAGATCTGTATCTGATATATTTATTTATGCGAATAGCTGGCCCGCGTACAAATTAAACGAACGCGAGCCGCGCGAGCTCCCAGCATCCATCACCCCCTCTCGCGCGAGCATTTTTGCAACCCCGAGCTTACTATCTAACAACCTAACACTCGTTTTCTCTCTAGGACATACTTTCATCTCGTTCAAAATGATCCACCGTTTTAAGGGGTTACACCATTACTTGGCGTAGGATTTTTGTGATTGGATGCCATATTCGAAAGTTATAAATTTGTTAAACTTAAAATTTCAATGCAAATTCGAGTTTTTTTTCAAACAGCTGTCATTTTTACAAAAAAATTTTTAAAAAATTTTCCCTACGTCACATTTTAGCTATTACCCTTTTAAATAAGAAAACATTTATTTATTATGTTTTAGACGATGCCTAACAGAGAAATCAAGTACACCATCAGCAAGGATTTTCAAAAGAGGATCCTACTTATCGGCTTATATCTCCGACATTTTTTGTTTTCTTTAATCGTTAATATTGTAAATTGTTCATAAAACTACTATGTACATGTGTAAAATAAAGATCATTTTATATACTTAATGGCAGCATAAAAAAAAAAGTTTATTTTTATACCTATTTTTCCGAACGCCAAGGTGGTGTAACCCCTTAATATTCGATGCAAGTATCGCGGTGATTCGTGTGTTTGTGTATAGAGTTTGTAGATATCAATCGATTTAAGTAATAATAAATGTATTCACCGCGCTCTACACATAAACGCACGAATTCTTGTACCAAAAGGTTGAATTGCAGCTGACGAACGTTCCGTTTTCTGTTCGGGTACCCGATTTTAAAGACGTTTCACGTCAAAATGCCGAATACAATCTTTAAGTTCTTTAGAACAGTGGTCGGCAAGTTTTGCTCGTTTCGGCCTTTTTCCGGCCGCGCGTCTCGCTCCCCGTAACGGCCCTAGTTCTCGAGGCACGTACCGTATGAATTGCGCGTGGCGATTAGGGCGCATTAGGGCGGCACCTGTTTCGATATGTTTTCACATTACCGAGGAGGCTTTTTCCTTTAAGAAAATGTTCTCCGCGGCTGCGTTCAGGAGTTATTAACAACGCAACGCTGTGCGTGGCGTTTGCATTGGCCAAGCCGGAACCCATCAGTAGTAGCTGCGCTCCGATTGGTCAGTGTTTTTCGTTAATAACTCCTTAACGGAGTCGCGGAGAACATTTTCGCAAAGGAAGAAGTTGCTTCAAATGATCTAAGGAATCACTCCTTTCAAGAAAATACAACATTTTTGGGGGACGTACTATTTTTTATACATATATTCACCGCGAAAAAAATTGTTTTTTACGATACGTTTTATTATATCAAATTTAATATTCTTCAAGCTGTGAGTTCGAAGAGCCCTCTCTTAGTATTCCTACTGGTGACCACCGTGGAAGTCAGCGCGTTAAAAACTGACTTCAGCAATTACGCGACCTCGAATGCACTCTACGTTGTCCACCCATAAATTCAACAAAGTCCTTCGTCGAATCCTTTCACAATGAGCATTCAATGGAGCCGCACATCCCTCTCTACAAAACCGCCATCCTTGAAATTCTCCAGCTCTCATGATCTCTACACGTCTACCAATGAAACACCGCGCCGAACGGATTCTCCCCAGTAAAAAAGTATTCGTATCTTCGAAAATTTCCCAGTGATCCGACTGTCAGCGAGAAGGCAAAATTCTTCGGAAGTATAATATAAACATAACCGGCTCGTTTTGCGCGTCTTCACCGCGGGTACGGTAATTCCGTCGACATCCTGCATTTAATTAAACAAAAAGTCCGTAGCACCGCACCACCGATGGAATCTTCCCAGCACTAGCAGCGTCTCTCTGGCCGCCGCGCCGCGCCGCGCCGCGCCGGGATTCGATAGCATAAATACCGGCAGCGAACGAACGTCTCGCGGACCTCTCCATCATTTTACAGTTCGCCTAGCGTTTCTGGTTTTACGACTTTTTGTTTCCGTGTCGCGTAAATTGTAACGCCAGTGGCTTCCGATCGCGCTGGATTGCACCGTTTGCATCTCGATCACTCGAGACAGACGTTTAACAAGACCAGACGCGATCGTTGCGGCTCGCTTCTGATCGTTCCCGGGATCCACAACGAAGTCGGACGATCATTGATGAAGCTATTCCGATCGACCCCATGCATCCTCCTTCTTGACACACATTTTTTGGAAATTTTTTATTCGATAATGGTGAAAGTAACAAATTCAAAATTGTACACGCTTGTTATATAAGATACAACAAAATTGTTTTTATTTCAAAATTGTTAAAATTGCTCAAATAATTCTAACCGGATTCCGGTAGTCAAAAATGCCCTTCAGCCGACGATAGCTTACCAAGAAAGAACCCTTTCTACCAAGTTTCAGCCCTATCGCTCGTCCGTAAGGGTAGTTACGGGGAGGAAAGGAAAACCCAGTTTTTACCCGATTTTCCCCATTTCATTGCATCCGAAAATTCTAAAAAAAAATCTACCACATTTAGCTTATCGAACCACATGTTAGAAAATTTTTTCTGATTTTTTAGTTACAAACTCTAGTTGTGAGACATGAAAAACTGGAAAAAATTCAAACAAATACACATGTCATACTGAATTGAATAATGAGGTATTGTCATCAAAACTATCTGCAATTCTTTTTTCATATTTTTAGCTACAGTGCGTTGTAGTTAAAAAAAGTACAAACTAATTTTTTCGACGTTTTTTCTGTGTGTGATTTTCCAATTAGATGTTGATGTATCAGTCGCGTCGAATGGCTCGGTAATTGTTACCCTACGAATGTGCCTAATTAAAATTGATTCTATGACGGGAGAATTTCCAGATAGATCGTGGTTTATGAAAACGGCGCGTTTTAGAAAAATCCTTCGTCGTCGGGTCATCGACGTCCCATCAATTCCCGGCTCGTTCGCCGTTCGCGAGGCAGACATCATATTGTTGCTGTTCCCGGTTCGCCTGTAATTACTAATTACAGGCCCCGACAGAAGTCACGGCTCCGGAAGCGAGCGGACCGCCATGACTCGTCCCGCGAACCGTCCGTTCGCATCTCCTCGTCCACCTCTAACGTTTAATATCCTCCGCCGGGATTGTCTAATACAGCCGAGTCATTGATTGGCAGAAGATAGAAGCCGGTTACCCGGCAGAAGCCTCGAAGATTAAATTTCCTGTAGCCGATATAGAGATATATATATATATATACATATATATTATACACAGGCCATTCACGAATACGCGGGGCTGAAGAACCGGCCAGGAAAAACGCGGCCGACACGATCTACAGGCCCCGGCCAGTGATTTACCTTGTGTGTCGCGGTTTCACGGTGATGACGCCGCGCCCGTGATTCCGTCGAAGAATATCGACTTCCGTCCGTAGACTTCCTCGTGAAAAACTGGTAAACCACTGTAAAAATCGGACCGATACATGCGAGGCCATTGAAATCGCCGACACCGAGCCATAAAACGCTTCTTCGCGGAACTATCGCCCGCGGAATCCCTGAGGTATCGCCTGATTCCAAGGCGCTTTTGAATCGCGCGACTGGCACAAAACGGAGATCAACGAGAGATTTAATTGGTAGTTGGATTTTTACGTTAACTGAAACTTGTTCAATTGCATGACATACTTGGTTAGGTGAAAATTGCGAGGAGCCCGTTACGTGGTGTACATAACTGTTTTCAGGTGGAGGTGTTAGGAGATTTGAATGTCAACTCTGCTCTGATTCCAATAACTAAATTAATTTGATATTTTCGGTTTTTTTAAGGTATTCTATAGATTGTCCGATAGTTCCGAAGGCAACGTGTTAATCCGAATTTTTGGTATCGGAGAAAGACTGATGTGTACGGGGAACTATGGTCTTTGTTAGAGAGGTTTAGAGCAGTTAAGGAGGTCGCAGCTTCAGGTGATGAAGGCGAAAGTGTTCGGCCGGATCGATGATAGCGAAGCGCGTAACAAGGCGGGGATAAAACGGAAAGTGAGAGCAACGATATTGTACTAATCGGAGCTGGATAGCATCTGGAAAGCTTCGACATCGGTCCAGACCCACCTTAACCAAGCCGAGATGAGGGATGGGAGAGGTGAAACAGGGAGAGAAGAACGAACATTCGCTTCATCAGCAGCTTTCATCGTAGATCGTCGCTAAAAATCACCGTTTCTCATTCAATTATCTTCTTCACGCTCCTCCCTGCTCCGTTATTCATTTGGTCATCCTGCTCGGCTATTCGACGATCGATCTTCTCGCCTTGGATGGCAACACATACTCTTTCTCCGATCTGGTGGATCCTTCAAAACTGAGAAAACATCGTGATAGAATGTGCAGAAAAGATATCAAGTGTTGCTTTTCAAAAATTACAAAATTATGGTGTTACTTTTTGCAATTCTCATAGTATGATGTGCTTCAACAAGGAAGTTCATTCACTAATGTTGTGAATATTCCTGATAATATCGTGAACATTGCTGCTAGTATTGCGAATATTGCTGCCAATATTACAAACATGGCCGATGCCCGACCATTTCCAACTTCCAGTTAGAACGTCCGTTCACTGTCAGACATCCTCATCCACTTCTCAGAGGATTGTCGGACGTCGCATCATTTTGACCCACTCTCTGCATCCACGACTCAAAGGGTAACAGCACACCGTGGTCTTTCCCTCGAAGTCTACGAAGGTGAGCACCGTAATTTCGTGATCTTCGAGGAACATCGTCGACAACGGCTTGTCTAATGTTAACGTAGTATCAGAAGATCGTTCTTCGTCACGTCGACCGCCGAGAATTTGCATAGGATCGCCTCGAGCGACGTTTGTCTGCGCTCTTACGAAGTTTGGGAACAACCGAACTTATATTTATAGATGTTGTAATTCTCGCAACGACCGAGGACCTCGCGAAGAGCCCCGTGGTTGCGTAATGTTTGACAACTATCGCTGAACTAACTGTTTTTTTTTTTTTTTGGCGAACGAAGAGACTTCGTGTACGATTCATTGCTAGTTGAACTCGAAGAGCCCGTAGTTCGTTAAAATAATTCTGTGTTCGTAAAACAGAAACTCATTTCTTCAAACGATGATTGGCGGCCATTCATAAATGTCGGAATGTTCGTGGACATACTATTCGAGCTTATTCTCAAAAAAATGATAGCAAAAAGCGTCCGAAGACAGCGCTAGATCTGACCACAGAACGACTCTCGTTGTAGAGAACGTATAATAATTATATTAATATCCAGTCTATTAAGCGACCGTAATAATGACAGTACGTAAATGGTAAACAATTGGCAATTACTGTCCGTACGCCACAAGAAGTCTCTCGAGACGGCTGAGGGGCAAAGGGGATCCTCGCTCGCAGCCAATGGTTATCTTTGACGTCACACACTTTAGCCAATAATTCGGCTAGAACCGAAAGTTCGTGTGGAATGACCCAATCGGACGGTTTGTTGTCGAATTCCTACCAGGAGACTTCTTGTGGCGTACGAACAGTAAGTTTCACGGTCGGCGGTAATGAAATGTTCACAGGAGGAGCCAATGGACTAGGAGATAAGGAGAGGGGAGGAGAGGCAAGAGTCCGACGGATGAAAAATAACACGTGAGAAGATGGCGGGCGCAAGCATCGGCAACAAGTTGTCGTCCGCGGCAAGAAACTCTAATTGCGATTGGCTCCCGGTATAAAATATAATAATCCGAGCCGACAGATACAGTAAACATAATTTCACGCTCGCACGGAGAAAGTAATTTGGCGGTCAATGAAAGATGAAATTTCAATTGCGGTTAATTACAGAGGCGAGGCACCGTGGAACGGGACGCTCCTTCCTGTTCTCGCGTGAATAGAGAAGTGATGCCCCGATGACGGATCCGAGTTATGATATACTCGGATCCGGCTAATTACTGGACCCTCTCTACGAGAGGCATTACCTGGAACGGACCCGGCCGCGCTCGTGAATCATCGCTATCGATGATGTATTGCGCCGGGGAAATGGTAAAAACATCGGGGAGCGAGGATACAACCGTGCCCCGACCCGACCGGGACCAAAGAAACCGGTAACGACGCTTTGTTGCCGTTCGACGACCACGATTTGCATTCGCGAAGAGTTGCAACGGGCTTCGATGTAACCCATCGAGTGGAGGTCCGCGCCTATGCACTGGCTTTGCGAGGAAAGCAGACGAATTTTCTACCCTTCCGCTATCTTCGCGCGAAGCTTCAGCCATTTTGTGTTTATGAATGGTAAGTCGAGTAAAGTACCATGAAAAATGCTTGATTTTTCCTGATAATGCTTAGTACACGATGGCGAGTAAAGATACAAGTAACTGGCACGTCAAGATAATTTCTTAATGCGTTGTCTAACCCTCTATTAAACTCTGATTCGTACCTCCTATTTATTTAACACACTTGGTTTCTATCATTTTGTTCCTTGTCTAGCTCTCTTTTTCATTTTCGATGAAGCAGTTCAGAAATTCAATTATTTATTTTGTATCATTGTATCAATTTGATATTAAGGGAAAAATTGAGCTGTTGAATTAAGGGAGGGATGATGATTAAATATTGTAAATTGTGTTTCATTGAATTTAGTAGAATTAGAAATATCTATAGCGAAAGAAACAACCTCGAGCCACTAAATTTATACGAAATTGAGCGTTTTGATTGATATTGAATTTTTCCAGACCTATGATGGAAGATTAGTAGCGAGAGAGGAGTAGTCTGCAACCACCGAATTCATACTTAAGTGGATTGTTCCATCGTCTGGAAACAAGTAGAATCGCGGACCATCATCTCCAGTGTCTGCTAGTTTGCGTAACGCGAACATTCGCCGGGGTATCGGTTGCCGGCGGTAATCGATCCCGTAATTACTATTGAGAGCCGGTCGTAACGAGGAAGGCGTTAAACGAGACCCAGAACGATATCTAGGAAGTAGAACAATGAGATTGAAACGGCAGCGGAAAATTTGTTCCATTGCGGTTTGCCGTTCACCGCTGAACAGTGTGCGGGACCGAGAATACGCCTCTCCTCTCCTATAGCTGACGAACGAAAGCGTGACAATATGCAGAGGGAAGTCGAGGAAGGACAACGGTGCATTTCCAATCGATTCCCACAATGGCAAACGACGTGTAACGCGTTAATGGGAACACCGCTGTTCCGAATGAGTCCCATTTTTCCTGGTCACGTCGCGATTCGTAAAAAATGAACGCGTTCCGCTCGCCACATAACTGCGCAAATAATCGTGGTGGTCTTTTCGCATCTGACGAGCTCTTGACAGTTTCTATTGTGCTAAATGACGCGTACAACGCAGTTCTTGATGTTTTGTTAACCTTGGGTGACCAACGTGGAAATAACGATTAGAACATTTGAATTTTGTGCCATTGGATAGTTCGATGAATGTTTCAATTAATAAATTTTCGTAGCAAATATCACTTCTCCATTTCATGTATCTTGTTTTTTTACCTGTTTTTATAATAATGGCGACTGAAACATTTGAATTTAGAACGGATGTAATTGTTTCGTTTCAGATAAACAGTTTCTTTATACGGTAAAATGTTTTTATTGTTGAATAAGAAGAGCTCAATTCTGTTTTTGTTTCTAATTGTCGAGATTATTGTCACGTATGAATAATTTAGTTGTTTATGATGAATAAGACGTAGTTAACAGTTGAGAATGGTTTTACACCATAGGATTGCATTATTGATTAATTCTTGCAAAAATTGTAGTAACAAACTAAAACCTCATCGTTCACAAAAACTTGAAAATCTGATTACCAAAGAGTTCACAGACAAAAACATTGGAAAATAGTGATTTTAGTATATAGCAACAAAGTTGATCTTATTCTACCCCTTCTACTATATATATGTATGTATTTATTAAGCCTCGAGACCAAAGGACTTGTGTCATTCATTCATTTAGAACACGCAAATACATATGTATATAAGTTCCTTCATGTTCATATAATAAATGAAATTTCGAAATTTATTTTTTGTCATTCCAAGTAATAGCAAAACTTAGAAAAAGAAGTTTAGTCATTGTATATACAGTAAAGTCGTCTCTTTCATAACATCTCCAAAAAATTCAAGTCATTTATTAGCCTCGAAAAAGACATCTTTAAGACGTCTTATTTCAGAAGTCAAAACGACATCTCTAGGAAGACGCCTATTAAGGACGTAAGACCTTCAGACCAAATATAGCCGTAAAAAAGACGTTTTTAAGCCGTCGCGTGCTATTTGGTAGGGACTCGAAATCCTCACATGCAAAGTACACCGATATTGGGAGGATATGGGATATCTGTAGATTATCCATGTGCCTATAATGACCTCAATGCATTTAATAAAACTCAAAATATACAATCTGCAGTCAATAAATATTATAATTACATGTTCAATTCAATAAAATAAGAAATTTAGTTTATACGATATAAGTAATTCGTGTCGTTTTAGCCGTAAGATGCAATGTAATATTTGGTAAGAATCATTTGGTCTGTGTAACCAGAGTTCAGCGACATTGATCGTAACGACAAAATGTTGAAGCTTGTCGACAAACGGTACCGATGCTGAAATCTTCTTCAGGAAATGATAGCGCCATCTCTAAAAGAATGTCAGAACTCACTAACTTTTAAGGTAACTTCCGAGATACTATTAAAGACTGCCAGCCCCTGTGCACCGACGAGATACTGCCAGCCTTACGGCACCGACGAGATACTGTTAAAGACTGCCAGCCTTATGGGACATCGCGTCATCAAACAAATTTTGCCGTTCTCTTACGCCCTCTAGGATATATTGTCGTCGGAGTAAGAAACAGAAAGCCACCGACGGCATCTCGTCGGTGTAGAAGACCACTGAGGAGATTCTTCTCGGTGAAAAGGTGAATCATCACGGAACCATATCGGTTATCATGAAATGTTACATTCTCCGACGAACGTATTCAAATATTTCAGACAATATTTTGGCGTTGATTTTTAAAATATTAAAATCGAAACTAATATCAAGGACAAAAAATTCCAAGAAATATTGTACGCAATACTTCAAATTTCATATGAGATACCTCAATTTTTAATATAAAAATATTTCATAAACGAGCATTATTTCCTTCACTTGTTTTTATACATAATTGTTCCAAAAATCGATCTGTGGGAACGGAAGTATGTTGAAAAACAGAGTAAGATCAAGAGTTAGATCAAGACTTTACTGTAAAAAATTACATGGAAAAAATGTGAAGGGAGTGCTTGTCGACATTGTAAATATTAACCAGTTCGAAATAATAAATTTATCAGTGTATTGTGTTCAATAAATTAATGCGTACGAATATTCATGGATTAAAAGTTATTCTGTACATCGAATTCTATTACCTATTTTTACTAAAAAATTAGATAGCAAGGTGGTCAAGGGAGTGCTTGTCGACATCGTTGGCAAAAGGAATTGTTATAAACATTAAACAGACAGAAATAATAAATTTATCAATAATTACTATCACGACGATCGAAATCGATCGAAATCGATCGATATTAGATGGAGCGGGGGGAGTTGCGCATCGCTACAAAGGTGCGCGCGCCTGAACTCGGCGAGCGCGCTCAGTCAGTCAGACGGGCCAAGGATTCCGACAGGAGCGCTCGGGCGTCGGGACCAGGAGAGCACCTGGGGAGGACCAGAGCCTGACCAGAGACCGCCCTGGGAGTGACCAGTGACTGATCAGAGATTTACCAGTGCTTGATATCCAAGTGAATTCCAAGTGGATTACAAGTCGATTACAAGTGAATTACAAGTGAATTACAAGTGAATTACAAGTGAATTCCAAGTGAATTCCAAGTGAATTACAAGTGAATTACAAGTGAATTCCAAGTGGATTCCAAGTGAATTCCAAGTGAATTCCAAGTGAATTCCAAGTGAATTGCAAGTGAATTGCAAGTGAATTCCAAGTGAATTCCAAGTGAATTACAAGTGAATTACAAGTGAATTACAAGTGAATTACAAGAGAATTACAAGTGAATTACATGTGAATTACGAGTGTTTTACGAGTGATTTACGATGGATATACGAGCGATTTACGAGTGATTTGCGAGTGACTGACCACCTGGCTGACCCGTAATTTACCAGTGACTGACCACCTGGCTGACCAGTGACTAACCAGAGGCTGCCAAGTGTTTATTCGCCTTGCTGACTAGTCTACTCCACCTGCACCACTTTCAACAATGGTAAGTCTCAACAATTTTATTTTTATTTGTGAGTGTTATGTGCCAAGGGTTCTAACATGCTTCTGTTGATTACCCTTGGCCCACCTTCAACAATTTTCTCCGTCAACTGTCAATTCAACGAACACCGTCGATTATTATTTCTCATAACCTAATTGAAATTTCCACCGGAACTTTCAATCTTCTAAAAATGTATATTTCTGATTTAAAATTGGTATTCCTTCGAATGGATATCCCTCAGGGGCTCACTCGCGGATAGTGAAACCGTGAGTGAGTGCGGGGTGTCGCGTCCCCGGGGTCCCGAAGCGCCTATAGGCCGCACTCGTGTGCGGGGTTAATTTGGCTCTTGTGAGCTGGTGTTAGGTTGGCTCTTGTGAGCTGGTTAGATTCGCACTCGTGTGCGAGGTATGTAGGCCGTACTCGTGTACGGGGTTTATAGTTGCTTCTCATCGAATCTTCATTATCGTCATTTTTGTTACTCGATTTCTACTTGAAATTTGGTTCTGAACTTTTACAATTTCCTCTTGGTATGCGGGGTTAATTTGGCTCTTGAGAGCTGGTTAGATTTGCACTCGTGTGCGAGGTATGTAGGCCGTACTCGTGTACGGGGTTCATAGTTTCATCCCGTCGCATCTTCACCATCGTCATTTTTATTTCTAACGTCCACGAAGAACATACATCGATCGAAGAACATACATCGAACGAAGAACATACATCGAATGAAGAACATACATCGAACGAAGAGGACACATCGAATGAGGAGGACACACAAACGAAGACTGCGGCGTATTTTTAAGTTACTTATATTTGCTGGGCAATTATTGTCTTAGCGTCACCCCCGAACCAGAGCCTTCTGTTCTGGTTCATGTTTCTTCTTTGCGAATCAAAGCCTTCTGCTTTGATTCTTCCATCTTGTGCGACTTAGTTTATTTGCCGACAATAATTGCTCGATTTGCGTGCGTGCGTTAATTGTTAAGATTGTATATCGTCGTTGTAAATATGTCGCGTAATTATTGCCGTAACTTCACTTTGCTCGGCTCGTCTTTTTGACTCCGACACAGCCCTCTGCTGTGTCGAACCTTGCTTGTATGTACCAGACCGGTTGGTACCGGTATTCGGCGTGGATACATTGAGAGTGGGTGGTTGAGAGGCTGTTGTTCATCGTGTTACACTGTTAAGTGAAAAATCCTCTCTTTTGTAATACCACCCGA
Organism: Lasioglossum lativentre; assembly: GCA_916610255.1. Taxonomy (NCBI): domain Eukaryota; kingdom Metazoa; phylum Arthropoda; class Insecta; order Hymenoptera; family Halictidae; genus Lasioglossum; species Lasioglossum lativentre. The sequence goes on along the minus strand of OU744356.1, from coordinate 9,304,906 downwards.
GCCACCTCAACGTTTCGTTGTTTGGTGGCAGGTGGTTTTAGGAGTAAATGGGATATCGTTTGAACACGTCTCTTGGCCATCGCTCTTGGTGAGGACATGTCGGGTATCGTTGCTGGCTGGAGTTGGGCTGCAAGCATTGTACGCGTCGCGTCACCCTCGAACCAGAGCCCTCTGCTCTGGTTCGTTCTTGTTCCTCTCTTTGCAAGAATCAGAGCCTTCTGCCTGATTCGCCTTTTGTCCCCCGTGGATCGGAGACTTCTTCTCCGATTCACATCTTTTGCTCCGCAATAATTACTCGACATACTGCGTTAATATAAGTTCATAGTTGTTAGGAAAGGGAGCCAGAAGGAATATTGTATTCGTTCTGACTTCCTTTCCGGGTCTCTTGTGCAGCAACCTCCTCGTGGTGAGACCTGGGCAATCGGTATTATCCTCTATTTGTAAGAACTTCTGGTATCTTACAAATAGAGGATAATATCGAGCTAATAGCTGCACACTTAGAATTTCCGTTTATATTGTATACTAGAATGTAAGACATGCTAGATGTAAGAACAAATGTATTGAAAGATTTTCAATAAAGATTTTGTAAATCAATATCCATGATTATTTCAAACCTATTCCCTTCCATAACATTTTGCAATATCACCTTCCCTCAAAACAAAACGTTTCGAGCTGGTTTATTTGATTTTTCTATATGTATATTAACGCGAATAATAATAGATTACTTCCAGCTATTATTGTTCTGCCACTTTCCCCAAGTACCCCTATACAAAGTAGCACGGTCTAGTTTTAGTGAATATTAGTAGGACTAAATCCACATACCTACACTGCTAACGGAGTCGTACGTAGTTCACGAGCAAACGTTCTATTTAGGTAGAGAGCGCGGAATCACCGACGAGTATCTCGTCGGTTGTGGAACTTTTAGTGACGTGGTATTTCAGATCACTGTAAGTTCCACGTTATTCCCGCGCCCGGTCGCGCCCGGTTACTGGTCTCCCTGAATAGCACAGGGGCTGGCAGTCTTTAATAGTATCTGGTCGGTGTCGTAGGCACCGACGAGATACCGTTAATCGAAGCCAGAAAACTTCCGTGCACTTTCGTTTCTTTTTACGCAACTCTAAATGGAAACGCGATAGCAGCCATTTGAATTTATGGTGGGGAGCCAGGCCGAATCATTCTCTCGCAACGCTAATCTACAAATAATAAATAATAAATATCTCGAAACAAACGCGAGCAGTGCATTATTTGTAGCGATGCTAATTTATTAAATACGATATAGACAACTCCCGTGCACTTTAATTTCTTTTTACGCAATTCTAAGGGGGAAGCAATGGCTGCGACTATTCAGGGGCAGCTGCCCCGGCTGCTAGTACTCAGGGGCAGTCATGACAGGGTTCAGTCATGACAGGGGCAGTCATGTCAGGATGCAGTGGGCACGTCATTTGTCGCAACTCTAAGAGGCAGGATTTTGTACCACTCGCATATTAGGAAACTTCCACATTAAACCGATTCGATACTTCGAATTCTCACCGTACACACGCGAAAAGAAGACTATACCATACTTCACGGCCTCGAATATTATTACAGATTCGGACATTGCAAACCTAACCAGTTTTGCAGGGCGCGATAAAGATTAAATTCCGTCGACAAAGCTACTGCACTTTCAACGTAAAGATACCTGGTCTTTTACCTTACGGGCCGACGAGGCGTTCGATACGCTGTATACACATCGCGTATGTTTACTAACGCGATTGAACCATTACGTTGTGGGGGGTTAGTCCAAAAAAAATACATACTGGTGAAACGCAATGGTACGTTCCCTGCATTTAGCGCTCACACACCACCAATGGCCAAGGCACGCATCGCTACGTTCAGATGAAGATACGATTTCCGCCATCGTAAGTCACGCACCAACACCATGGATCGCATTAGATGCTAATGATCACCATGGCATTGTCGTGTATACCGCCACAGGTGACGTAACTTAATACGTCTTCTTTTTGCGTACGGTACTTTCGTACGACAGCGGAAACACTTGTTCCATTGCTGGAACGGCAAACGAAGTCGTGTGTTATGGCACACCGCGGGGAACTGAACGTAGTAACGTGCACCGTGATTTTGCGCGAACTGCTTACGGCAACCTGGCCTCAGAACGTACCAATACGTTTCTTCTCTACGTAGTGGTCCGGTGGGCGTATGCTCCACGTTTTGACGGTATCAAAAACTCTAAAGTAATATCCAGATACAACTGGATATCGATAAAGTATCTCCGGAATTTAATGGTCGTATGCTCCGTGCGCGACTGACTCTGAAATGTCAGTCCTCTACTCTAATACGAGCTCGCGACATTTAATCTCATCTTTTAGGTGCGTTTTCCAATATGCGTGTAGCCCCGATCGTTCAGGTATCGCATCCACTTTAATCCCGCCTTAACACAACGCGTTCGTATTTTTCGCGACACTAAGACAATCGCGACAACAAATTCTCGCAACGCTAATTCCTCGCACAGCTATGGTGTTTCGCGGTCTATTGATTCATTCGCGTCATGCAGTAAGAATGGCAAAGTCTACCGGTGGAGAGGACCGGTTCCTCCACTATCTTTCTTTGTCATTGTCAAAAACGGTAGCTAAACAAATTCTATTGTCGCAACGCTAATTCACAACCCGCTGTGATTTTCTCGGATCTCTAACCGAAATGAAGTAGAGGCGAAGCGAGATAGCTAGCGACTGGGTTTCCAAGCCCATAGAATCCACCCCGGATCCAAACGCAATAACACCATCCACCTGCCTGGACGTCGTAACGCCAGGACAGATGCACCCCTTCGCTCAAAACGTTAGTTCAACTCGCGAGTATACACTCCACGAGCTGGCCGCTTTGAGTATAGACTGGTCTAGTAACGCTGGCTTTTTTACCCAGAGATGGTATCACGCGGTCACGTGCTGCGAGGTCCCCTACTTGAAGAGTAGGTGCCGAACCTCCGCTAATCTCGCCCCAGACATTCTCTACTTCAATTTCAATTTCCATAAATGTAACCCTAATTCAACCCGTTCCGATTTTCTCGCAACTCTAAGCGAAATCGCGTATGCCTGCGCTACACCCGGCAGCCGTTTCGACTGCGACCACTTTTGCAGTGGTTCGTTGCAGCTGGAGCATGGGCGTCTGAAATGTCGAAAGACTCGAACGCAAACGCGATTCTTTTGCTGCGCAACACTAATTCAACGAACAGAGGATCCAAAAGACTACTTTAAATTTTCTGCAAAATAACTGTAAGAAAATTTCAAACTCTTATAAAATTGGGAGATCTTAAATATTGTTTCAAGCAGCAATCAAAATGGGAAAGGGAATCGCGACTATTTAATTTTCAACGCTACACTCTGAACAATCTATATTGAAATTGATGTGAATCGCGAGTATTTCCGCAACGCTAACTTTGATCTCTGTTCAAAATCGGCTAATGCAACACGCGTGGTTTCTTTCGCAACGCTTCTGCAAATCGCGGACGTGCCCATCTCGGCTGATCGCTGGGGCGGCGATGCCTGCCCATATGTACAACTAACTACTTCTACAACTACTATTTCTACAGACGAGTACAGTGTGACAAGATAGTAACGAAATGACTTCGCATCCGAAGATGCGAGACCATTGTAGTTGCCCTCTTGAGCGACAGTTTGTCGGGGCCTCTTCGGCATATAGCCTCTTCTTTTTTTCTTCGGCGGTCCGCCAAGCAACTGAAATCCTAAACGTGCTCGCAGCGAAAACGATCGACAACTTCCGAGACGAATTACAAGTTTCGAGAGAAGCCGATCGTTCCGCTGGTACGATCGAGCAGGTGCGCAACGTTTCGAGGCCCTAATCCGCGCGCGTTCGCGATCGCGACCGCGAGAAGCTACACGAGCAGAAAGAATCGAGCACGAAGCACCCATTCGAATGTCATGCCTCGTTCGATTTAGCTCCGTGACGAAACTTCCAGCTCTTCCAGTTACTGGCTACCGTGCGAATCGCGGCCTACCCGAAAGAGAAAACGGTAGCCAGCCCTGGCCCCTACCTACTTAGAATGAACAGTCACACCAAGAAGGAAAACTGCCTACCTACCTAGCCCTATATTTAAAAAATGGCAAAAGACACAAGCTCTCCAACACAATCGCTACACGGTCCTCACACAGACGCCAGGGTGCAACAGCCTAACACCTAGGGAGGTCGTCCCGGGACGCCTCCGTCACCCTAACGTTCGAATCTCACGCAAGCACACTCTAAGGTACGTACCAGTTTTCCTGAAATCGACTGACAATGGTTGCGATCATTGCGGGATAAATTTAAATAACAACTGTATTGAACAATGAATTAAACTACGCGTAATTCTAAATATTGTTTTTTAGTAAATTGAGAACACATTCCACGAAGATCCATGTAGCATGTCACAGATCAACAGGAATATGCGCTACTGAATCTATATTAAAAAGAGCCGACGCAATACCACTGCCTAACACACACACACATACACAAGTGGAAAATGCGTCGTGCACGATACGCTAACCATTGTCAGTCGCCACACATATGATTAAAACAATATTCCATGTGCCCGTTGCTCTCACTCTCCCGAGTAGCGCCTGAGCACGCGAGAGGATTCGAGCAACGAACAGGGAATCTTAATATTCTGAAAATCCTAACTAAAAGAATCCGTTAGATTTTGTACGGGCTAATGTTCTTGCATTCTTGCAAAATGACTCTACTTTCAATTTAAAAATTTAATGTTAATTTACAAATCAAGTATTTAATTATTGGAAAGGGTAATGAAATTTTGTTGTCGACAAAAAGAGATTAAGCAAGATTTTAATAAAGCTTTTAATAAAGATTTGAATTCATTAATTTATTTATTCTGAATATTTCTGAATATATTTAAAAACCCTCGGACGACCCTTTCGACAAAGCAACGTTTCGAAATAATGGAAAAAGTACTCCACTAAATGTAAAGTACTCACGTGAAAGTAATATAGGTTAATTTGCTTTGTCCAAAGAATCTATCCGTCACGAATCATCTTTTTGTACGTGGTATCTAATGCTTCCAAGCACTTCAAATATTTTAAAAATACGACAGATTATCTTGATAATAAAAGGCAACTGTAGTAATTATGTACCAAATTCAGGAAGATTTTTATCTTCTCGCAATTTGGAGATTCAATAATCGAAATTTTTATATTTATAAAAAAACGCGACGTACAAAAAGACCCTACCTAGCTAGGAAACAGATTACCACCCGTGAGAACGCCTGGCGTTTTCAACGGTCACTATACTCGTCAAAATCAACTACTAATGAAATCTAGTAATAAAAAGGACAGTTGTTTATTCACTCACTACTTGTTGGAGGAAGAGAAAGCTGCGTTAGAGTCCTGGAAAAAAAAAGAAACGAGATATTAAAAAATCGAATCGTACAATTCCATCGGGATATCAAGAGTCTATTTAAGGGATTCTCGAAATAAAAATAGAAAAGCGGTGGGAACTTATTAATGTAATCTAATATGGAGAATTTATTAAACTTGTGTAATATGGACAATTTTTCATTAATACTTTGAATAGAAAATGTTCGATAATAAAGTTTAATTGTGAAGATATCTTGGTACTTACATTCTCTCCCCCTTGAAGGAAGTACGGCACGTTGGTCCTATATCTCGGGTACCGATGTCGTCATTGGTCATTTAGGTAGGTAGCTACAGGCATCCAGGTAGGCAGCCTCAAAGTATTCTGCACCCTTAGGGCTCTGTAACAGAATAAAATGTAGAAAATGTACCAGAACTATAAAAATATTTTGAAGACATATGTACAAAATGTACTAGAGCAATAAAAATATTTTGAAAAAATATGTACAAAATGTACCTAACTCCTAAACACGTTCACGAATGAATTCTACAAAACGTGGAAACAAGGTATCCTCGTCGGGATACGGTTACCTTTAAAATATTGGTTCGAAACAAATAAATTAGACTTTGTTTAGAACTTTCCGGAAAGTACAATACATTAAAATGAAACAAACAGAAAAAATATATATTTATTTGATGTTTTATTATATATTTATATTATATATTTATAAATATTATACCGCAAAAAAATTTAGGGAAAGATCGAAAGGATTGGGGATTTGTAATCCCGGTGAACAACGCTTTCATTGCGATTACAAACTATATTAGAAGCTATTGTTACGTGAATTAAATAATGAAAGAGTTTCATTAATAGCTTTTTTCAATAAATTGAAAGTGAAGTAATAATTGAAGACTATTAATTTTTCCTTATTAATTTGAAAAAAGATGTTAAATAACAAACTTTAATTGGGAAGATATATTGGTACTCACGTTCTCTGCTGCTTGAAGAAAGTACAACTCGTTGCGTCTCAAACTCGACTATATATCGATCTCGGCTATCGATATCATCGTTGAATCGATGGATCCTTCTCACACAGGCTATGTGACTGAAAGAATAAACTCATAAATTTTTCAAACGACCAATCGTCCAAGTCTAAATCCTAATTAATAGGAAATAAATAATTCAAGTTGAATATAAAATTAAAATTAATTTGAACGGAAAATAAATAAATAATTAAAAATTATATAAATACAATTGATCGTCGAGACACAAGAATAAATTATCGCGAGAAGGCAGGTATCCAAATTTAAAAAAAAAAAAACAAAAACTACTTCCCATGTAAGAAAAATATTGGGAACCTCCCCCCCCCCCCCCCCCCGAAGGTTCCCTTAAAAATATTGAATACATACTAAAGTATTTCTCCGAGAATCGATTTTATTGCGCCATAAAAGATTTCAAGAAATACCAGGGGAGGAAAGAGAGAGAAGGGGCACAACGACAACTTACTATTTTAATTTGTGACTGAATGAATGTTATACAAATAAATATTTTAGTACTTACATTCCCTCCAACTCGAAGCGGATGTGATATCTTTTGAAGGATGGATGGATGGATGGATGGATGGTTTTCCCTTTGGCTCTGTAACAGGAAGAACAAATTTATTTAAATTCAATCGATCACCCGTCAAACAATAAATCTGGATCAATAGAAAAGAGAAACACTTTACCATCGTTCGCACGCAAGTGACAGAAATTAGACGCGAGTGAAAGATCGCGGGAACGACCGATAACGGCAAGCAGGGAGAATCGATCGCGTATCGATCGATCGCGACATGCTTCACGCGGCATTCGTAAAGCGCGAGATTCAACCTCAACAAAGTACTACAATGTAAAATCAAAACTAAATAGACTAGATTTCTGTAGCACGATAAAACAAAAAAAAAACAAATTCGTTTAAATTAAATCGATTGTCGTGATGCTAGAGTAAATTATCGCGAGAAGGCAGGTAGCCAAATAAAAAAAAACTTCCCATGCAAGAAAAATATTCGGAAAACAAGTGAAGGAAATAATGCTCGTTTATGAAATATTTTTATATTAAAAATTGAGGTATCTCGTATGAAATTTGAAGATATTTCTTGGAATTTTTTGTCCTCGATATTAATTTTGATTTCAATAGTTTAGAAATCAACGCCAAAATATTGTCTGAAATATTTGAATACGTTCGTCGGAGAATGTAACATTTCATGATAACATTGATAACCGATATGGTTCCTTGATGATTCACCGACAAGAATCTCCTCAGTGGTCTTCTACACCGACGAGATGCCGTCGGTGGCTTTCTGTTTCTTATTCCGACGACAATATATCCTAGAGGGCGTAAGAGAACGGCAAAAGTTTGACGACACGATGTCCCGTAAGGCTGGCAGTCTTTAACAGTATCTCGTCGGTGGTTGTACTATTCACATAATTGACCGCTTGATGCAGCACTATACAAATGGCACCGCAATCCTAAGCGGCAGCACTTCATTTCTTCTGTGCTTTTCTAGTCTGCGTTATTTTCAAATAGATGCGAGCAATAAATATTCATTTGCGAAGTCCATTAAGATAAAAAGAAATGTTAAATCGTGTTGAATATTTAAATAGCTATATTCGATAGGAGAACGATGGGGACATCGAAAACGTGTTTGAAGGAGCAAGATACTGCGGTAAATCTGCTTACAGTTTCTATCTTGTCATATTTTTATGAATATTATGAATATTATGCATATCTGTATAATTAGACATTTGTTTTAATTATCACTGGAATATTAAATTTCATATCAGCAGTGATCATTCAGATTTACGAGCAAATGAACATTTATAACACTGAATAATGCCGATAATATTATACTTCTATACGCAGATTCGATATCTCACAACACAACATCTATACATTCATTAAAAAGTTCTATAAATTCGAAACATCCGAAAATCATGATTTCCGTCACGTCACACTACAACCAAACGAGCGTTACGTGACTATAAATATTCATTTACGGAATTCATTCAGATAAAAAAGATTGAATCACATTGAATATTTAAAACGACTCGGCCTGATAAGAGTGTGGTAAGAAGATCGGAAACGTGTTCGGACAAGCAAGTTTCCGACGAGTAAGATGAAGCATAAACGATGGCGGATCGCAGCGCCCTCAGCTGCTTGGCCTGGCCTAACCGTGTTTGCTCGTACTGCGACCAAAAGAAACAATTCTTTGTCATTAAATCCTTCGATCTTTCCAAGATTATTGCCGATCCACGGGAGCCCGAACCTGGAAAGCTCGATGACCCGATGTGCCCAACCGCGAAGGTAGTGTTTCTCCACTTTGAATCGGCTCCATGAAACGCGTATTGTCAAGTCTCGTTCCTCGTATCCCCACTGATATCGCTTCGCCGCTGATATATTCCGTCCTTACGGAAAAGAACCGAATTACTCCCGATTGTCCTCGGGTTCTGTGAACTTCGTCGCTCTTCAAACTCGGAGAGCCACGTTCGCCGGGAAAGTGGTAATTTTTAGTGGGCCCGAATTATTTACATTCTCGTGTGTAAAGTTCGCTTCGCTGTTCGTCATCGAAGGCGTGCGCTCCACTATTTTGTGTGTATATAGAGCCGCCATGTGATCGACAGGAACTGTCGCGATCCTCGTAACTGTGCATTTCATCGGGATAAAGGATTATTCTTTTTTTAAATCGCCACACAATGGCGATAGAAATTTGCCGACCAACGAATACGTGAGCCCGTCCGCGTCACTGGCTTCGGTGTGTGGACGATGCCTCTCTTCGTGTGCGTTTTTCTTTATCAGTGTTATCATAAAACGACGTACTGTGAACCGCTGTCTTCTAATTGTACACTGCAACTTGTATTACGTACGATTTCATGTACTCGCTGTCCTCTTGGACTGTGAGATTTCGCGAACGAGGTTCGGGACAGTTTGTGCGGTTTATGGGGTTAGGGTATATCACAGAGCCAAGCTATATACATAGTGAGCTCTTTTTTCATATCTGATAATTAGAAATGAAATAGTCACGCGATTGACGCGAGGTTTCGTGCATGATTAAATAGTAAGAACGCTCGCTATTTTTCCTGTTTAAAATTTTGGTATGATATTTGTGTTACAGGATTTAGAGTAGTCTACAGAAGGTGGTAGTGGATATGAAACGTTATGAAATAAATATCCGATCGAGGGAAGTGGTACACGTGAGCGGGTCAACAAGGAAGAAATACAAAAGAGAATGATAAAGATATAGTGCATCGCGTTGATGTGCATGACTAATTATCATTGTGTTCATATCAAGTTACTTTGAATGTTTTTATATGCTCGGAAGAGCTGACACCTGAGAGATCATCACAACTCATCATTGCATATATCGCTTTACATACATATATATATATATAAATATATACATATAAATATATATATATATGTATATATATATATAAAAATACAAATATATATATATATATTTACTGAGCAAGATTTTTAAATATAATTCTATGTATACAAGTGAATAGCCTTAAAGAAAAAGTTACTGTAAGTTTTTGATAATTGCGGTGCCCTTTGGTATAACGGAGAGGAGAAATCAAATTTGTTCCGACTGAGGAAATAGTAACTACAGAGTTTTCTCTATATTTGGTAAAGATCGGCTTTTATAAACGATGCTCGAACAGTTGCAAGTACTCTTGAGCACTGTACACAGAGTATCCGGTTACAATCTGATCTGAGGCGATCAGCGGTACTGCTGAAGCGAAAGAAAAAATGCTTTGAGTCTTCAAAGATAATGCGCAACAGTCAGGAGAGATTATGTTCTGTGATCTCAGAGTTGTGCAAAGCTATCGGTGTTTGCGTACCATGTACGACTGACAAATGAGTTAGCAGTAATATATTTTTTCATGGAGAAAGTAACATGTTAATGTAACTATTTCTTCAACAACTTTGGATAACACTCCGATTTGGAGAGAACGGATACATTGGTGCTCATAGTCGCGTGAACAGCAGTAGAACTGAAAGGAACACTGTGTACCGGTGAGTAGTTGTTTGTTCAATTAGAATTTATAATCAATAAAGGGCAAGTTGTAGAATGATTGGTTTTTATTACAGATACTAAAGGTACATTAGAGGAAGTCCTAATGCTGAAAGGAAACTTATCATCGTACTTAGACCCTCATAATGAAGAAGAGTCGTCTTATGTAACCCTCAGCAATGGACCATACGGTACTTAACAGTCATTAATCACTAGACTGCAGGTTTTTATGCGAAATACAAATTTTCTAGAAATTTCTATCAACTCATTTTATCTGTCTCAAGTTGCAGTTAATGATTTTCATTGAAAATGCATAAAGTCCGCAGTCGATTTATTACCGCGTAACTAAAGTATAAAATTGATTTATTAATCTAGATAACTTATTTTCCAGTGTATGTAACTGATTCAGCCAACGCGGAACCCAAGAGTGGTCATGACCTTGTAGATGTATATTTTTTAATCCCTATTCTTTGTAAACATTGTAAGTATCTCATTTCAATGTTAAGTATTATTTTTTTACTGCACTGTGCAAAGTTCACGATCGTTCACTGCATTCGTTTTTCTTCTCGTCTTGTTTTAGGTGAAGATTATGTTTGGGGCACTGGGAAAGTGGGGGTCAAATGCAAAGGTGAGTTTTTCTTTCAATCATTATTGACAATTGAATATTTTAAGCGAGCTTGTACAATGATCGTTCGTGTCGTGCGTAGATCCTTGGCGCCTTTTATAATTCGATTTACGGAATTCGTGACGATCTCATAATGCAACCCAGTGTGCGTTCAGTGGATCGTAAGCATTTGTTATGTAAATATTGAATGCAAAAACCTATTTACTTAACCGCTGGAAAGCGGTTTTAGATGGCCTAAGTTTATTCACATCTTAATTATCAACTTTTCTGGACGCAGTTCTATGAGATGCATTTCTTCGTTACTTATTAGACTGCAAATCATTATGTAGAATGAACATTTGCTTCATCAGCTATAAGATGTGGTAATTACATTAAAATTTATCATTCCTCTCTACTAAAATTTGGATAGACAGATTCTCATTATTTTTATAAAGTAATGAAAATAGTCACCTTTGCACTGCGTAAACATAGTGTTAAATTTCAAGATGATCAAGTTATATGTAGGAGAATTTCCGTAGAAATCAAAATGTTTACCGACGGGGTAGAAGAGATTGTTTATTAAAAATATAGCTCTAGATCTAGCTTATACTAATGAACCAAAAATGCATGTCTCAATGCACTGTGTACACATTATTGCAGCTTAGGTCCAACTCTATTGAATTCTATAATTTGTGGTAATGTAAAAATATGAAAATCTAGAAAATATGAGGGCATATGTTGAATCTAGCCTCTTTGGCGCTTCGGGTAAAGGGTAAAAAAGTAATTGCGATGGATTCGCCATCTCGGTGGAGAAATCGCAACTTCTGATAACAGGGTGCATCGTGGTTCGTTGGATCAGCATCGAGGGCGACACCGTAGCATAGTAACACATGCAGTCGCGGTGATTTCAAGTGGCGTACAATCGTGTCCCCCTTCACCTTACCTCGCGTTCGTTTCCAGCTCAGCCGGCAGTTTCTTTTCTGAAACTTCACAACCCTCTCCTGTCCCTCTTGCTCCCCACCACCGAGCCACGCCATCGTACGACCCAGGAGCGTACATAGTTCCCTCGAACCCGCGGCAATTTTTATTCAATTTCTATCCGAGCGTTCATCCAGACCTGATCGATGAGTTTTCGCTCGGCTCAATCGATTCTCTTTTCATCCCCTGCGACACGAATCGCATCGTATCTGTCGTTCTTGTCTCGAAAAGAGATTGTTTTAGGACGTTGTTAATTTGCTCATGAATATCTTTAACGATTATAGGGCAAATTTAATTAACCTTTCAGTTGGCAACCGTAATGTATGAACAATCTTAAAGCCTTGGAGTGATTTAAGATTTTTGGTTGGAAATTTGAAAGAGCAGGAAAAATTGTTATATTGTAAATATTTTGTGAAATTTAGCATAATTGATTCGTAGCTCCATTTTAATAAAACTGCTATTTCAGAATGATAGTTTTTTTTTTAAAGATTCTTTACCACCCCTGTGAGGGGATGGGTGTTTAATTGATGTTGTCATTTAATGATTTTTGTTACACTATTCCCGATATTGTACGTTGTTCGTACTCGTTCTATTTTCTTCAGCCAGCTCACGTTTAATTGGAAGCGAGCATTTTCCAACCCCTATTGTGCACTTGGTATATAGACAAGAAAATTTTTCCCCAGCTGAAAATTCGGATTTCAATGGAGCTGTGGGATTGTGGAACACGTTCGAGGAATTTTTTTCCAGCGGAAATTTATTCCGAGGGCTTGAAGTCAATCCTTTAAAGTTGACAGCGCACTTCGTGCGATTGCCGCGCCACCGGATCGGCTATTGAAAAAGGCACAATTCTCGCGTGGATACAGATTCTATAATTAACATTGCATATAATAAAATCCCGCATTGTTCATCCACTTTCAACCCTTGCAAAGACTATTTAATCTGCAACTCCGTCCAAATGCTGACAATAATTTCACGCTTTCAGTGCACTTTAAGTGCATTTCTGGAAGCTCGGAAGTTGTCTAAAAAACAATCCCTTGAAAAATTATAAAATATTATAAAATCTAAATGAAACGCTGAACGACTAAAGGACCAATTAACGCTTATGCAACTTTCAATTCGCACGCGCACCATCTTAAATTGTCCGTCGCAACCGAGCCATCTAAACGTTCTACAGAGACTGTCTTTAATTAAGGGTCCAATTTATTCTGCAATCTCCTTGATTCAAATTGAAAGAAAATCGGGTTGCGAACCGAATACAAGAGACAGCCGTTCGTTTGTCCCGTTGGTCGATGCGAGTGCACCTGACGGGAGACGACGCGGGGCAAGTTTCCACGATCGAACGTGTTCCATGATAATTTGTGGACGTTCGGTGAGCGTGTATGGCCGGATATAGACACAGAGCTCGTCTAAATACGTGGAAGATACAGAATTAGCGAGCGGAGAGGTAGGAACCGTTCTCTTCGGATCGAGCAATGTATCCGCGTGTGGGCCAGATATCGCACACCCGGCAACTGTGCAAACAGAATTACTCGCGTTTCATTGGACCACGCACCGGGGAAAAGAGGAAACTGTAGTTGGAAGCTCGGCTGTTGGCACCGAGACCCTGGCAAAAATATAGAAAAGGTTCATCAAATTGTCCCTAAAATTCTCTTCTTTATTGTCTTTGTCTCTCCGAGGGTGCCTTCAATGGAATCGTTTGGCCGGTAAAATAATTAGGGGTGGAATGAAGTATTTAACTCTTAGCGGACGACAACTTCTATACCCTCCCAATTGAGATTATAAAAGTTTGATCAGAGTCAGCATAAGACTGATTAACAATAATTTTCATAGCAGTTTTTTACACAAATCAACCAAGCGAAAGAGTTGAATTAGGAATTTTCTGAAAAACGAATGGTCAACACGAGTGCATAACTCGTCGGCTCCAGGTAGAAAGTTCGTTCTTTTCTTACTTACAATCGGATAAGCAATGTACGCGTATTGAGTTGCGTTTAATGTAACGAGTTAAAGAAAATTGTTTAAAATTAGTACCAATCGAGTGAGCATGTTTTGGAGTACATATTAAATAAAACACTCGCAATGATGAGAGGGTTGTTGGGAATGAAATTGGACAAAAATCCAGGGTGCAAGGGGTTGATATTTGGACCCAATCACTGTGCCAACTCTCGAATGGGAAACTATAGCTGCGGGTCACGCGTGACCGGGGGTTCAGGGTGAGTTTTCCCAACCCCCATGGAATCGTTTAAAGGGGTGGGATCCGTAGATACGGCTGATGTAACCCCGTTCGCGCGAGTCGTAACGCGCGTTTACACGGCCGTTGTAAATGTGGGGCTCCCCGGTTGCTAATCCTTGAGAATCGGCGCATTCGATTTCGCGGAAATCGCCTAACGACGCCGTCAAACTACACACGGCTACGTGACCGTGCTCGCGTCGTCGTCGCCGCCGCCGCCGCCGCGGAATCGATGATTTTCTACTGTCGTCAAAGAACCGGAGGGAAAAACAAGAGGAAAAAATTCCGCCTCGCGGCACCGTGTAGAACGAGTTCTCCTTTGTTCCTCCGAGCCCTCTCTTCCTCTCTTGGACCCGCACCCTTCCGTGACCGACCCGCGCGACCCGACACATCCTTGCGATTCGACTTCGTGGATGTCGACCGATTCGCTTCAGACTTCTTGCTTTTTTATTTTTCAAGCATGGGATATTCGATAGTCACGGATTCGACTCCTGGTTTCTGTTCTGGTCGTCGCTTTTTAAAATTTTTGCAGATAGCAAAGCTTCTTTCGGCGCGATGATCAATGCGCACTTCTGCTCTATTTCGAGCTCTTCAGTTTCTCGATTCTGAGGATCGAAGTTTTTTTTTTACGGCTGGATCGGGCTCTGGGATTTTGCGATCTTCTTTTTTTGGGGATTTCAGGTTTTTTTTTTAGAAATTCTGGAATTGAGTTCTAGTCCGTTCCCTTTTCTTTTTTAATTTCCGAAGATATTTTGATTGTTCAATTTCTGAAAATCGGTGCTTCTTTCGCTAGAATAATTAACCTCAACAAAACCTCGTTACTCTCTTATTACAGTAAAATCTTTCCCCTTTTTATTTTCTGGGGTCGTAGCCGCTTTTACACCGGTAATTGACCTCCTTTTTATTGCTTCCTACCCTGTTTCACCGTTTTTCGTATTTTATTCCCGAAGATTGTAGCTTTTCTCACTTCGATGATCAACCATTCAGAACTTTAGCTCTCGCCATGCTTCAAAGTTTCTCTTTCTTGATTCTGTATTTTCAAGAATTGAAGCTGCAAGCCTTTATTTCTACAATGACGACGAACCTTTTTCTTTTTTTATTTTCGAGGATTGTATTGTTCCTCACTTCGACGATCGACCTTAAAGGATTCAACTCTTGCTACCTTCTAACATTCTTCTTCGATGCTTCTTTGTTTCCAAGCATCGATGGTCCAAGCTTGAACCGCCACAATGATCAACCCTTTTTCTCTTTTTATTCCCTAGAACAGGGATTCGACTCTAGCTCCGTTTCAATATTTTGTCCTCCTTCATTCTCCTCTCTTCGAGAATCGGAATTTCTTTCAGTGCGATGGTCAACCCGGTGTCGACTGCTGCAAAATCGTCGTCTCCGTTTCCTGGTTACCTCGCGTTGCATCCTGGCACCGTCGCAGATTGTTCGTTTCGATACCAAGTAGAATTATGCGTCTATGATCAGCCAGCATATTTAGGTGAAATGTAGCGTTGCGTAAGCGAGACACAGCGATGACTCCACGTGCAACGGAGATACACGCTTGTTCCAACTGAAATCTAGCCAAAGAGCCGGGGGCCGCGCAATGATTCAATAAGAGTCTTCGACGCCCGATTGAAAAAGGAGGCAGGAGGAGTGAAAGTCTCCATAGTCCGGCGCTGGTATTTATGGCAGTCGTCGTCGTCGTCGTCGTCGTCGTTGTCGTCGTCGTCGTAGGGAGAAAAACGTGCACTCCCGACAAAGCTGAAAGAGAGTCCACCACGGTGAAGTGCGTTCTCGCGAAGTCGGAAAAAGACCGTATTCAGTTCGCCGGGGTGATCTCTTCCGCGTCTACTTTTTCGTCCGCGGTTCTCAAAAGGAACGGCGTCCGCCTCGCTGCACCAGGACAAAGGCTCAAAATACTTCGGGAAGCCCTCGTGTCGGGCCTGGGGCTCGCTTCCTGCGCGAATAAACGGGATCCCCGTCGACGTTGCGGGATATCTCACCGGGGTATTTGGCCCGAAAACCTGGCCAACACTGTTTTAGCGTTATTTCGAGGTTCAAGGCCGTAGTGTACTCTCGCCTGATGACATTCCTCTTGACGTCGGCTACGATACCGTCCACTCGAAAGTATATACGCCATTACAAGGCATCAAGGTGACCTTCGTTTTCTGCCGGAAAAAGAATTTTCCCAAAATTCTGCTTAGTGCAATTTGCAAGTCATTAAGCTCATAAAACACTTGAGCTTTTATGTACTGCAATATTTCGTTACGTTTTTTGGCACTAGTGTACATGTATACTTGATAATAAATTGCCGAGAACATGTCGCTTTGGCACCTGTTGGCACTCGATTTTTCAAACATTATATAAATCACTGTCTAAACGATGAAATAAATAAAAACTAGAGGGGAGCGTCGAGGGGAAATAAAGTTCCTGGTTATTATAAGTTAGCTTCTCTAAAAATAAAAAGAACATTCTCTTCCTCTCTTATTCTATTACAATCACAATGGAGATACAGGAAAAGGAGCTATTGTATTACCTCGCATACCTGCCTCTCCATTCAAGTCGAAGGGTTAATATAAATTCCTCGCAACGTTCCTTCGGAGTAAAATTGGTCGGATTCGTGGCATTAGGTTTATCGTCGTATGTTATTGTTTACGGAAAAAGATTTGTTGTCGCGTGACAGTGCACGTATTCGGAAGAAATATTATTCATTTGGTACGGTATTGATATTTCGAGTTCCGGCCAGGTTTTCGAGGCAAATAACCCAGTGCGCGCCGGCTGCGATTGATGTAGAAACAGCTGATCGCAATTTGGCAGAGACTCCGGGCGGCTCGCGCGAGCATGAGCCCCGTTCACCGAGAAATTTCTCCGCGGATTAGCCACGGAACGGAAAATATCGCTCGATCCGACTAAATTCATCCGGAAATTGATACTCCCTGGCATCCAGAGGAGCAACGGGCTCTCCTTTCCCCATTAACGTCGGTGCTTGGGGTGGTTTCAACCCCCTGGATCAAATCTGATCCAATTAGTCGAAAGCTTCGATTGATTTCTTTATTTTTCATCCTCGGTTTCAACTTACGATTGTTCACAGCAGAAAAGTAACCATTCCTGGACGAATACTCGCGTAATTAATTCCTGAAGTTGCAGACAGATATTCGATGCATCACTTTTTATTCTGTCGGTACTTTACACTTTCGGAGGATTTTATGCATTCGCGGCAAAAATGAGTAGACGCAATTTGAAAGAATAGATAGATTAACCCTTTGCACTCGGAGCTATTTTAACTCGAAAATTAAACATTTCTTCGGACCTAGAATAATTCCATTCTATATGATTTTTTTTTTCATTTTATGGATATGAAATTGATATAATACCTCGTAGAATACTTAAATATTTAGTAATTGATTAGAGAGCACCATATTTAATAAACTAAACAATATTGTGGATAATGGTAGAGCAAGTTTTAGTGGCGACTCTGAGTCGCCACTCGAGTGCTAGGGGTTAAAAGAATTTAGAAATATTTTTCAATTGACAATTTTTTCTCCGAGGAATATATTTTGAAATATTCCTGTCTATGGTTCAGAAAACTGCATATAGTGCATCGGTACTGTCTCGCTAAGCTGGACAGAAACGTTCTATAGAACGTCCCAACAAAATCCGCCACGCTTAATTATTCCACAAGGCATTAAGATAATTCGTTTGCGCGTCAGCCGCGATTCGCGCGGCGCGGTTCAGCGTCGGTATCACGACTTTCTTTGCCCATCGATCGGCTGTAAAATTAACCTCGTGCGTCACTCGTAATCGTCGCTTTCGAAATTCATCGCCGTTAGGACTGTTGCCGGCGGGCTCAGGTGTTCACGGTCTTACCTGTCCGTGCCTCGACACTGAATTTACAATTTTTCCTTGGCGTTCCCTCCCGGCCGTGTCACCTTTAAAAGGCAGAAAATTACACTAATTTCACCGGGGAGTTTAACCGGGACCGAAGAGGGCGACCATCTGTCGGCGGGTGTCCCGTCGGACCACTTCGATTTTAAAACTGTTTCTATACTGGCGTGTACGGGTGTGTACACCCCAATAAAACACATCGTTACATCTAATAGACATACGATTAAACGTTCGAGAGCTCCTGTAACCTTATTGCCACTTTATTTTATTCTTGTTGTCGCAATAAGATTACAAAAAGAGCACTTGATTTTGACAAATAATTTGTTGAAATATTTTATATTGGAAATAGTATGAAGCGAGAAGACGTGAATTTTACTGTTCGATATGACACCCCCTTTGCAATTTACTATTGGTTAAATATGGGCAAATATCAGCCATACAAGATCGACACGCCAACACGTGTTAAAATCAATAGATAGGATTTCTGATTGATAATGGGACCACAGTTAGCATCTCTATTGTCAATCGTCAGTATCACCTAACAGCATCTGCAGTTCAATTTCCCATCGTCACGATCACTTTTCCCCATGATCGTGCAAAAGCTCCCTTCCCTCATAAAGTGCACCTGAACGGTGCGTTTCACCTGAGCGGTGCCGACGTAGAGAAAACGATGAGGTACTGAGTTGTTTCGAAGGACAATCGAACGGGGTCAAAAGTCCTCCTGTTGCTACGTGAAACGAACGAAGCCATGGAAACGAGCTCGTCGCGCAAGCGCCTCGCCCTTCCGTTGCTTTCCCCACTTTTTTCCTCGATTTCCGGCTTCCCCGTCGTCTACCATTTCTCTCTCTCTCTCTCTTTCTCTACCGTCGCGGCAGATGTACCCAGGGGTTTTTTCACTTTTTCGCCGGGGCCGACACCGGTGATCCTGTCGAAAATCCTCGACCGGAGGAGGGCGAATGCTCGTTTCCGGGCGCTCTGTCGTTTCCGGAAAGCCTCGATCGCGCGGATTTACCACTCAACGTTTTATGGCTCGTTATCCCCGAAGGTGCTTCGACCTTCCCTCCTTCACGACTCTGATTTGTATTCGATTCGTCTCCGGAGGAGACGGCCTGCACATTCTTATCAACCGGGGAGCGTTAACTTCCGTAATCCTCGCGAGGCGCAATCTCGCGAGGGTCATCGTGCCGGGCGCTTGCTTGCGATTCCGTCGATCCTAGATCCCTCGGATCGACGAGATCGGGACAAAGAATCTTGTGTCGCGTGATTCTCGTTTCGCTGAATTTTTCGGTATTTATGAAACGTCTAAAAGTCATTGACCCCTGGAAATATCGAGTCCGACTGGCGACGAAGATTTCGAACGGAATCTATTAAATAATAATAATTACTCTTTATTTATTCGCGGCTAACCATTCTATGCAATTCAATCTTTCCTTCTCGACATTTTTTCTATTCCTAATTACCTTATCTACTCTATCTATTGCAGAGTCTATTTAATTTTTTGTATTATTTCCATGCAGGAATAAAATTCTATTTTGTGAAAATACTATCGAACAGAAAAATTAATTTTTATTGTGGTGTATTCGAATGAACCGAATTTTATTAGATAAGATATATGCATTAATGGACTCTGCGGTACGTGAACTTGCAATGGATGAATTTTGTTAGGGAAGAGAGTTTCGCTGGTTCGGAGAAATAATTACAGTTTATTTATTCACGGCTAAGCATTCTATACAATTCAATCTTTCCTTCTCGACTCTATCTACTATTACCTTATCTGCTCTATCTATTGCAGAGTAAATTTAATTTGTATATTATTTCCACGCAGGAATAAAATTCTATTTTGTGAAAATGCTATCGAGCAGAGAAATTAATTTTTATTGTGGTGTATTCGAATGAACCGAATTTTATTAGATGAGATATATGCATTAATGGACGCTGTGGTACGTGAACTGCAATCGATGAATTTTGTTAGGGAAGAGAGTTTCGCTGGTTCGGAGAACGTTTTTCTTGGAGTGCGAGGCAAGTCGCCGGGTCCGACGGTGTTGATCCGCTTCCTCTGACCTTAATTGAATGATTTCGATCCGAACGACCTCGACACCCCTCTCGCCCGTCCCAATTTACGCGGCCCATCCGTATGCACTTTGACCATCAAACGGAAGCCTCTCGCAGCCGCTGAAGTCACGATAGGACGCGTCGTCGAGCTCACCCTCGTGCAGTCAACATTTAACAATCTTTTAATCGATAATCCTGTTTACTCGAAATTTATCGACTTTTACTTAGCGCTGCGAGAACGCGTTCCTTCTCCAGAGCGTTGCTTTGTCTCTGTTACATCGGTACTCCGTTACTCCGGTGACTGAGAATAATTTACAGAATATTGTTTTTCACTTTATTTCGATTTCTAGTACGGTCGACGTATAGTCAACGAAGGATGAAAATAATAAAACATATTATATATATAAAACATATATACCCTAGAAATCTGGCCGAAACATGGGTTTCCGCGGTACCACTTTTCGCCCTTATACGAGCATATTTTTTGCTGGACAAGGACTCATTCGATAGAGGAAGGTTAAATGAACGTCCAGAAAATTCATCCAATGGCATAAAAATGGCATTAAATTTCTGATAGCATCCAGAAAATTCATCCAATGGCATAAAAATGGCTAGGATCACATGGCTGAACATCATCAATTTTGGCTCGCTTCTAACACGTATATTACAAAATATATACATAATTTCATATAACAAAGGCGCTAGTGGTACCGCGGAACCCATGTTTCGGCCAGATTTCTAGGGTATCCTAGGGGAATTCTAGTGCGGGATCTAGCCCCTTAAGTATCCGGCGCTAGGGGAACTTTCTCTATACATAAAACAAGTCCACCGCCGTATACTATATACAGAATAATCTAATTAACTCAAACAATACCAGTAGAAAAAGAGTCGAACGCGAACGGAGACGCAAACACGACACTTTGCCCGAAGAAATCGTCTAAAGTCGAAACATTTGCTCCTCGTCGTGCACACATCCTGTCCATCCTAGAAGTTTACCTTCTCCCAAAACCCGTCCGTCCTTTCATCTCACCGAAGTGTACACGGTCGTCACCGTATCTCGATCTTCTTTTCGGCACATTCTTTTCGCGGAAGTGTCCAGCGAAACACCAACACTAGGACGGTTCTTAGCTATAGAGGGGTTGGAATTTTATTTTGAGATTTTCTTGAAGGGGTGAAAACAGCCCTTAAGTAAGAAAATCGTCTCGTCATAGGTATAGAGAGTTACCTATTTAAAAAATTTTGCGAATATATATACGCGAATACGAAAATTACATGAAATCGTTAAAAATTTTTAACTGGAATGCAGCACGGATTCCCGTTGTCCGATTTCTTTCGAATTCCGCACGCATCATTTTCTCACCGAGTCTCACAATTACGGGGGAGTAAGAGCAGAAAAAATCAGAAGTCGAAAAACCCTACCCCAAACCAATACACAGTTACAATCGCGTATGCATGACGGCGAGCGTCCTTTATTCCGGGTGCACAGTATGCTGAGACCGTTGCCAGTGGTTGTCCGAGGGTCGTGAAACTCGGAACTGAATATTCCTGGGCGGGGGTGAAAGGCAAGCAAAGGCGGTCGGTTGGAGTATAAACGCATAACAAGTCCTTCCGTGTGTATAGTGGCGTGCTTCGACTCGTTTTTCTCGAGAGAGCGTGCGCGCGCGCGCGCGCGCTCGTCTACGTATGCCTACTTTTGTATGCGAGCTCTTCATATCAGGTCGGTCGATTAAACTAAAATTAACCCGTCCACCTCGAGCAGCCGAGCAAGCGAGCAAGCGAGCAAGCGAGCAAGCGAGCAACTATGTAACCGAGTATGCGAGCGAGAACGCGTTCCCTCTTTCGGATCGGCAACACGCTTCACTCGCGTCAACGTTTCAGTTGTCCCGTCGCGTCGCGTCGCGTCGCGGGGACACATTTTCTCTCTGGTCCCTCCCGCGGACACCTTGAATCCGAGACTCGCATTTTCTTAATGCACTACTCATCTTCCACCCCTGCTCGAGCATCCCTTTTGTCTCCACAGACAACGATTCCTCTCGGAAGGGCGCCTGAATCATTCTTCGCGCGCACCTTCTGAACCAACGCATTAATCCTCGTGTCAATTTCTCGAATTACCTGCGACGTTTGGTGATACCGTACGAGGTTAATATAAATAATTTAATATAATTAACCCCTTTTACTCGTACTTACAATACTTAAATTTTTATGAATTTCTTGGATACAAACATATAGCAATGAAAAAATTTATAGTGACACTTTTCAGTGGCACTTCGGAGTCGCCATTTTTTGTCGTACTTGACAGTCCATGTTTAAAAAAAAAAAACAAACCGTAGAGGATACTTTGAAAGCTCTGGCCACTTCGCGTTTTTCATTCACCCCGTGGTCTTTGGACGATCATATATACGCGTCGCCGTCGCATCGGCGCGTTTAGGTATTCGCGTTATGCTCGTCGTGTGAGAAAGTCCGACGATCGTGCGTGAATTCAAATCGATGGCAGAGAAACACGTCGCCTCGTTGCTTTTAATAAACCAGACTCCCGGCCAGCGCATAAGTTTCGATTATGTCGCTCGAATACGCACGCGTACTTCCACCAGAGTTTCTTCTTCTTGCACATCTTCCTTCCATTTGTTCTCCTTTTTCTTCGATTCCCTCCAACCCTTTCGCTCGCTCTTTTCTCGTTTATCATCCTTTTGTTCTTATTTCTGATACATTGCCAACGATCCTGGCGTATAACCGATTTATAATGCATACATATTTATGAAGAGAATATTTGTGTAGTCGGGAACCGGCGAGAGTTATTCAGGCAGTGTTCCAGTGACTCGCGGAAGTCTGCTGGATAAAACTAGAACCCCTATCTCGCGTTCCGCATCTTTTTTGCGAGGCCGGTGAATTTCTGCGCCCGGGGAAATCCGCGCGTTATTTCCCTACACCGAACAACCAGCTCGCGATATTAATATATTTAAATTGACCGCGATAAAAAAAGAAAATCATCGAGCGACCGGGGTTGGTCGAGAAAAATCGGCCGATCATTTCACGACGAAATCAGCCCAGGTTTAAGTCATCGTCTCGCTGATTTCGAATTTGTTGAGAAATTATATGGGCATTTGCATTTTCCACAGCTTAGGAATTTTTTATCTCGAGAACCGTATCTGAGATCGGGTTGAACTCTCTTGGATCTTAATCTAAAAGACTTGGTCTATCACTGTGATTTTTCTTCGCCCATAATAACAATTTTTTAATACCCGAGGTTCTAAACTGATTTTTATCAGGACATCTTGATATGTAAGCTCGGAGAGCTAAACACGTTTCGCCTAAGAATTTTTCTCTCTGCAACCATTCCTGATATCGAGTTGATCTTTTTTTTTATTTTGATCTTGAAGATTTGGTCTATCACCACGATGTTTTGCAATCCCCGAAATTAATTCTTGTAATTTTAGAAATTTTTACGAATTTTTATTCTGCAATTTCATATTTTGGAGCTCGAGGAAGTATTATAAGAATTTTTCTCTCGGCGACCATTCCTGATATTGAGTTGAACTTTTTTTTATTTTGATCTTGAAGATTTGGTCTATCACCACGATTTTTTGCAACCCCCAAAAATAATTGTAATTTTAGAAATTTTTACGAATTTTTATTCTGCAATTTCATATTTTGGAGCTCGAGGAAGTATTATAAGAATTTTTCTCTCGGCGACCATTCCTGATATCGAGTTGAACTTTTTTTATTTTGATCTTGAAGATTTGGTCTATCACCACGATGTTTTGCAACCCCAAAATTAATTCTTGTAATTTTAGAAATTTTTACGAATTTTTATTCTGCAATTTCATATTTTGGTGCTCGAGGAAGTATTATAAGAATTTTTCTCTCGGCCACCATTCCTGATATCGAGTTGAACTTTTTTTATTTTGATCTTGAAGATTTGGTCTATCACCACGATTTTTTGCAACCCCCAAAAATAATTGTAATTTTAGAAATTTTTACGAATTTTTATTCTGCAATTTCATATTTTGGAGTTCGAGGAAGTATTATAAGAATTTTTCTCTCGGCGACCATTCCTGATATCGAGTTGATCTTTTCTTTATTTTAAGCTAGATGGTTCCCCCTATCACGACAATTTTTTCCAATCGCAAAATAAATTTTTTACTATTAGAAACTGTTAACGAATCGCTCGGATCTGTAGCTCGAATGTCGAGGTGTTCATAATTTCGGGAAAACGGTGTTCCTTGAACCCTGCTTGCAAAATTGTCTCAAAGCCAGAATGGAGTCTGCTCAATTAACCGCACAATTAATTAATTCTGTGCGACTGGAGTCGCCTAAGATCTTCGCTCGCAATAGGCTCGTCTCCGCTCGAACGGATCGGCGCATTATCCTGCTGAGATAATGGCCGCTTTCAGTTCCACAAGTTTCAGAATTGCTCTATCTCAATATACGGAACATCACAAATTATTCCATTTAAAAAATCAGAGTTGACTTCTATTCACTCGTTCCAACCTTTCGCGTTAACTCCTTCACTTGACGACTTCTTTCTTTTGAGTCAACACAAA
This sequence comes from Lasioglossum lativentre, assembly GCA_916610255.1. NCBI lineage: Eukaryota > Metazoa > Arthropoda > Insecta > Hymenoptera > Halictidae > Lasioglossum > Lasioglossum lativentre. The sequence goes on along the minus strand of OU744356.1, from coordinate 9,280,223 downwards.
ATTCTGTTGCTCTCTAAGCAATGTTAAAGTATTAAATTGAATGTAGACAAACGTTCTGATGGTCCTTTTCTAAAAAGCTTGTTAGAATGTTTATGATTTAATGTTGTACCAAATTTATTAAATTTATTCCCGTGAACAGATAACGCTCTCTAATTGGTAGAACAAGGTCATGGACCCAGCAGGGTGCAGAATCGCGAGCTGCGCTCGACGCACCTCGTCGCGGTCGAAAAAGGCGAAATCGACCGGCGAGTCGGTGGTTTTCTCGGTAGGAATCGCGTGTTCCGATTAGGCTAGGCGGCTGCATTTCGGGGAATGTTACACACAGCCGGGATGCACGCAATGGAGCTGCATTGATTCGCAGATATAGAGGCCCGCCAGGCTCAGGGCGGAGGTCATGGGTAATGGAGTGCACCGTCACGTTGCTATGGGAAATTCGGGATTCCCGGGGTAAAGGATGGAGCCAACGCGAGGAGAATAGGACGGGCACCGATGTAGTCGATCGAGGGTTGCGATGATGTCAGTCCTCGATTTCATTCAATTAAAACGCGTGCGCAGGAAAAAAGAACAAAGCGAATGGTGTACGCCTGGCCGAGAACCGCCTCGAGGATCCAGCTGGGTTTCGATGGAGAACGAGATACCGGTATTCTCTATAGTACTGCATAATTAACCCGTAATCGCTTCTTTTTCTCGATCGAGTGACGCACGGTCCTATCAGCCATTATGCATAAAACCCGCAGATATTATCGAACTATATATAATTCAATTAAACGCTACATCGCGTGGACTTCGATTGCGAATAATTAACGTTAACCCTTTGGCACCTTTACTCGTTCCGATTAACCCCTCGCACTGCAGTTTATTTTACCTCTCCAGTGATCGGATCATGTTTGAATGAAGTTTATCGCGCGGCTGTGTAGTCTCCGATCGTTGTACATCGACAACAACAAAATTTTTCTTATCGTACATCTAGTTATTATTGTAGTGTGTTCAAACATTATCACGATGTCTGAGGAAAACCCCCACCTTGCAAGTTCAGGATTTATGGTTGTGTGCCTTTGTCTTTCTATCTTTGGTTTTCGAAAATAGCCGATATTAATGGCTGCAGACTCGATAAGAACGCTGATTTCGGCATTTTCGGGGCAATCGTCGTTACAGCCCGGTGCATAACGATCGTCTATCAAATATCTGCTCGCTTATCTTATCAAGCGACGTTCCAAAAGGACGTTGTCTCGCGTGCATCGTGTAAATCGTAGCACACTCGGAGCGTTCGTGGCAGATTCTCGGTTTGGAGATATCAGGCCATTCCACGAGTATTGTCATTTTCTTCCTTTGTTCTCGATGGAGGGATATACTTACGTTCGTTCTGAATCATCGATGTTTGACCACCGTTTTCTATAATCTTTCTCCACATTACACACTGTCGAAGAAGATAGACGTACCTACGTACTACATACCTACATACATTTATGACAAAAATCATCATTCAAATTATTGAACTACACTTTCATTTAATTTCTGTTTCTGATAGTTGACTAGTCCATTTATAAGAGTAACAAGATTGGATTCAGTCAGACTTCGTACAATTTGCATTATACAGTATTATAGAAGTAAAAAATTGTTGATAAAAACATGCTAATAACTTTAGTCGTCGTACGTCAAGGAAGTTGGACCAAGTAATTTCGATCCATTCGGAAGTTCTAATATTACGAAGCAAATTGAGAGCGGTTCCCATAAACACGTGATCCAAATACGACGCCTGAGTTTACTTAAAATAAGACTGTAGACGACATTAATTACGAGACAGCCTACCAGATAGAATCGAAATCCTCGGTTGCGAATGCACGCATCGCAACGACCGCAGAAGTGCATCGAGCGAAGGACGCTCGCGTATCTTACCTCGGTCTCCCGGTTCGCCAATTACGCTGCCTCGCTAATTATTATCGGCGAGACACCCGCAATTTCGTCGATTACGTAACTCGTCTCATTACCGTTTATCTGCGCCCACGTTTCCTATGTTCCTGTGCGGCATTGTTCCGCGCGGCTCGAGCCTCGCGTTCCCTCGCGTTACCTCGCGTCGTTCCCTCGCGTCGCGAAAGCAATTTCGATTTCCCCGAATCGAATCGTAGAAAGCGACGCCTCCTCGCGAAGCACGATTCGCGATTCGATTCGAGGAATAAAACAGAAAAAAAAAACACCACACACCTGACCGCGGCACGAATCTTTCGCGAATCCATTTGCATCGTTACGTAAGCGGCCTGCGCGCATCGATGGAGTCGACGTCGATCGGCTCCGCGAGCCGTGCAGAAACGGGCAACGCCGACTACCAGCTCCAGCTCTCGAATGAGTTCGCGCGTCAGTACTTTTGATACGCGATTATGGTCGCGCGAGAGACGCGCGAAACCGTCGGCCGAGGTAAAAACGAGTCGGTTCGGATTATGCGGGCGCGGCCGACCTTTCCGTTGTCGTTTAAACGTTGACGGATGATGCGGATTGTGATGCGATTACCGTTAGAAGCTTGACAATTAGAGGAGAAGCTGTACAAAAATTGTACAAGGTCGTCTTAGGATGTCTCAAACTATTCACCTTTAAAAACTGTCCTCAATATTTTGGACCAATCGAAACTGTGCCAATTATTTGCCAACTAACTGGTTAATTATCATCTCAATTACCCTCCCTTCTAGAGCAGTTGCTCAATAAGTGCGCGAATGTGGGCTCTATGCGCCCTGTGGGCGGTCCTTCTCAGGTAGTATCTTGTTATCGAGCGACCACTCGCGCGCCCGCTTCCCCCACCTCTCCTTGTATTTCCCCACTGTGATGGCTCCTTAGGAAATGGGTTGCACTAAGCGACAGAGTGCGGTACAGTGATTGTTCCGTGTAACCGGAGGGCGTGGTTATTGCATACTTCATCTTAAAGAACCACGGGGTGGAACTCCCCTAGTCCATCATTGGGGAAACGCGAAGAAGTCATTTTCCTCGTTCGAAACAATTACTTATTGTTATTTTGAACATTTCATTGTTGGTATGGAAATATGTACAATTGTATATATCTCTTCTTGGTCACCATTAGTGATTTAGTTAGAACTGAACCACAGTATGGTAATGTACGAAAAATTAGAGGGAGTTTATGTCATCGTTCCATTGTCCCATGGACCGGCAATTTCTGTCCGGTTTACCGGAAATGAAAAATCGTTTAGACATTTTATCATTGAACCCATTTGTCACGATCGATTCGCACAATTTTTTAGCATCGTTATCGCGATCGCCCATTTAAATGCCGCGGCAGCTAATCGTAGCCCGTCGTCAACGTGCAAAAATACACGTCACCGTGTGATCGCTGTTCCCCAAGATAAGATTTGTATGCGAAAAATGAAAGACGACGATAAGTTTCTCTTTTGCAGTCGCGTCTCGATCGAGGGCGTGCACGCGCTAACGCGTGACCCAGCACGCGCGTGACCGCCACGATCCATCGATCGAATCCGAGATCTGTTTGGACGCGTGCAGCGTTCACATCGAAAAATATCGACGTTATCGCTTTGGTTGTTGATCTTTCGAGTCACGATCTGATTGGGCGCGGGCGGGTCGTTTGGACAGATTTTAGGCCACGAGGAAAACTTTTCTGCCTGCTGTTCCTGGCGTAGTCGATACTGAAATTATGTCAGAAACTGAGACGTCAAATTTTTCTCTGGGTGGGGCGTGTTTGTTGGGCGTGGCTTCACTGCTCTCGACCTCGGCGAAATTTATATTCTGGATTTCTCTCGGAGAGCAATCAGAGAGAAACAGATAAAAGTCGAAATATTTTTGGTACAGGATCCTAAGTGGGCGTGGTTTTGTTGCTCTCGATTTTTATGGAGCTGAAGGCTCCATTAAAGGCAAGTGACATTGAAAGAACAAATAGAAATATCTTGCAGTTTCTTTATGCCGATTATTCCAAGTAGGCGTGGCTTCGCTCCTCCCACTTTTCCACACAGACAGATCCGTCTCCCACAGAGCAATTGACATGCTTATTTATTCTCGGAGGCAACATTTAACATTCAAAGAACAAATAGAAGTCGATACATCCTGCTGTTTCTTCGTGTCGATCGTCCCAAGTAGGCGTGGCTTCGTCGCCCTCAATTTATCTAGAGACAAATCAACGCCTCGGTTTATACCCATTTCTGTTCTCATGTAACCCAAGCGTCGTCGGGAAAATACACAGAGCTAGCGCGCAGTTGAAAGTTATCGAGCAAGGTTCAGCTCGGCTCGGAGATATTTAATAACGCGCGTGAAAAGCGCGCCGCGCCTCCTTCGACCTGATTCGCAACATACCGCGATCCTTGCTACGAAAGAAACGCGTTTCTCGCCGCGTGATCGTACACCGTCGAATAATCTGGGAATGCGGCGATTACCTCGATCGCCCTTATGATGTATAAGTTTGAGCGCCAGGAATCAGGAATGCTCGTAAAACCCGTCGGTTTTTTCCTGTTTCGATCGTTTCGAACGTGCCAAGGAAATCCAGTACACAGAAGAGAGGCTGGCACGAGCGAGACGACCGTCTGGTTTCGCTGTGCGTCCGGCACCGCGGACTTCCCGTTTCGGCTATCTACTGCCGTTTTGTTCTACTTACAAGGGAAAAAGGACATAGTTCGTCGGACTTCCTCCAACCCCTTCGCGCTACAGCCCGAGCCACATTCACGGGCACCCTGCTTCAGCGAACGATGGGTTGTAAATTCACCACAATTTTTAAGGATGTTCTGGAGGTATATAAAAACGCAACGAAATCTTAAAAATTTGACAAGATATAATTCTTACGAAATTAATGCAATTACCAAAGTTTGGGGTCGATTCACTGCACCGTTTAAGAATTATAGCAACTTCAAGTTTGCACATTTTAACACGTCTTCTTATGGAGAATTCATTAAATTCCACTTCAAACCCTATTTAAACCTTGGAAAAACGCAACTAGAAACTCCAGTTTTTTATATATATAGTAAAAGTATGTAATTAATTATGTTCAAAATTTATTAGGATTCACTAAACAGTGACAGCAAAAAATTATAAACTGTTACAAAACGTCAAAGTTTTATCGTGTTGTTATCTCAATAATAACCATGAATATTGCTTTCTGAAGTATTTTTAATTTATTTAAATATTTATTTTTAACTTTTTATCGCGTAATTATGTATATTGTATATCACAAATTTTATTATCTTGAAGTTCAAATCAGAGGGTACAATTATTCGCAAAAGTCACTTACAATTTTGTATAATATGAAGACAATTTGATTAAAAAATAAATATAACATGAAATTCACTGATTAAACGAAAGCTTTTTAAATTAATCTATTTTTTAAATGCAAAATATACTCATGAATGGCTTTCATTGCCAATATATTGATGGATTTCGAATTTCTTGTACTTTTGTCTCCCATTGTACCTCCAGAACATCCTTAAATCCAATCGCAAATTAACCTGCTGGAAGCATATTGATAAAATTGTAAAGTGGTAAATCTTCTAATAATCGACTGGGAGCAAGTGTACCGAGATCCTCAATATGTCTAATAGGAACTTTAATTGTTGTAGTTTTCAACTCTTATCCGTTCTGTATTTCTCCGACTTTGCTTGTCTTTCCATGTCTAATTGACAGAATGACAAAAAAATGAATACGTAGGATAGAGATGGCAAGATTAAAACGAGATCATTCTTCAAGATTTTCGTTCGAAAAAAGAACATGTTAAATTCTCACGGGGTATAGAATGAGGATTAAAGCTACCATATATCTACAAACCATATTTGACTTCAACTCGTCGGACTCTATAGGAATCGTCCACTGGCTATAAGGTAGAAAATTGCTGTTGTCCAGCGTTCCTGGTTCGTCATTTCCCATTGAAACACCATGTTATTCGAACAATGTCCCAACACAGCGGCACCGTACCAAAAAAAAAAAAAAAAAATCGACGTGCCGGTAGCTCGATAGACCTCGCCTGTGGTGTTCGTCACGGGATAGCAGAAGAACAGCTCGTGCCGGGGATACCGACAAAATAACCATCGGCTACAATTTAATCCGAGCCCCGTCGAAACCTTGAAAGGGTCTATCAATTGGCTTTTCGACGGGAAATCGATCGGTCCTGGCTCTGCTTATGCAGGGCGAAGGGTTGGCACGGTGGTCGCCGGTGACCTTGAACAGGACACTGGAGGGCGGTGTGCGTCTGCGCGGCCGGATTCGATCATCCTACGTCCGGGGATCCTTGTATCGCGTCCCTTCACCCTGCGCCACCCTCGTTCGACCCCCGGCTCGTCAACCCCCTTTCGGTGCTCTCCTCCCTCCCTCCCACCCGCCTCTTTTACCTTGGAAAGTCGCCTTTCACTTTCACGTCCCTTTCTTCCCTTTCGAGTATACCACGCGCGGCCCTTTCATGTGACTCTCGAGTGGCCGGAGGCTCTTGGTGCGCGCGAGAGCACGTGCGTACGCACTTGAACGTATCGCACGCAGCGATAAGAACGAAAAGGGGTGGAAAAGAAAGAGAGAGAAACAGAGACATAGAGCGAGGATCGTAAAGAATGAAATCTGATTCCAGCCTCGTCGGCATTGACATTTACGACACGCGAGAAGGGAACACACAGGGACTTTGATTTCTTTTTTTCTCTCCGGGGTCGGGGGCAGGGGGTGGGTGTTTCTTCCAATTTCTCCCATTGAAATCGTCGAGGGTTTCCGAGAGACGGTTCTCGCGCGGCGCCGTACGCCGCAATCCGCTTTATCGCCGCAGGTTTATTTTTACGCCTCCGTGCCCGCTGGAATTTCTATCTGTTTCGGATCTCTGAATCACCGACGCACAAGGATCTACGCTTGACACGAACGATCATCGTTTCGAAAAAGAGTGGGGGGTGGGGGAAGGGAAGAGAGTAGTCTTTTGTTCATCGATGGACGAGCGCGTATCACCCACGCACACGGGTGTCGGGGGTCGGGTCCGGCTTTCGATTTAGTCACGAACCGCGTCGTGCTTATCGGGGGCCGGTGTGTATGTGTTTTCTCGTTTAGCGCTACTCTTTTGTTGTTTTTCCCGGTGTCTATCGGTTCGAACCGATCTTTTTCGGCAGATGCGTCCGTCCGCCGTTCGGCGACTTTATCATCGCCGAGCCGTAAGATAAGACTGTTGTAAAGCCCGAGCCCGAGTGACACGGAGTGTCCGATCTCCACCGCGAATCGACGCGACCACGGTGTACGTAATTCGTAATTAATGGCCCCCGGGGGAGGAGTATAGGAGCGACGGGCATCGTCGTACTACAGCTGCCAGCAGCAGCGTTCCCAACGGCGAACGTGTACGTGGTCGATAGCTCCGTTGAATTTCGAAGTGGTCAGCCTCTCGAAACGATCACGATAGTCTCGTGTACGTACGTAGCGCCGTACGAGTTTCACCACTCTCGATCGGTAAATCGCCGGTTGTTTTCGGGGCGCCGGGTCTTGGGTGGGAAGGAGAGTTGCACACGGGGATTCGAACCGTGAAAGAGCACGGGCGGACGCGGGCAGCGAAGAAGTTTGTCCGCGTCCGCGACTTCGATCGGGCTGGCGCGGGAGCCCGGGGCCCCGGGTCGACTCGGCACGCCGGTGGCGCCGCGTAAAGGGCACGGAAACGGCCGAAAGACGGCGGAACCGGCCGAGTCGGAACGCCGACGGTCGAGCACGAGCTACCCTCGATAGGCAGCCGCGACTGCTATGGCTATTGACCGAACTTGGCGGACCGGCCGGTCAGCTGTGCGCCGAGCCGCCGGAGAAGAGGATATTCTCTCTGGCAGGGGATCGTGGTGAATCGTGCGGCGGATGGCAACCGGTCACGGTTGCGGGGAATCGACGCGTGCGGTGTTGTTCTACGTGCAAAAGAAAACCCAGTGAAGAAGAACACGAGAAACGGCGCGCGCGGATATCTCTCTCTCACTCTGGCGAATCTATACGCACGAAACACGGAACGAATCGGCGCGACGGCCGGGACACAGAGAGGACTCGGAGAGAGAAAAATTGGGAAAATATATTGGTGCGTCGGAATAAAAGGGTTTCGCGGCGTCGAGTAAGTAGAGTAACCCCCGTCGATCTTATGGACAGCAGGCCTGCCAGTTCCTGCGGGAGGATATATTCGAAGACGTCGCGTCTCCCTCGTAAGAGTGAAAGCCGAAAACTTGGGACCGTTCTCCGGTGCACGCTCAGCGAGAGATAAACCTCCAGATAGGAGAACGGTGCGAGCGAGACGGAGGTGGCAACCGAGGGAAAAGGGAAGAAACGGGGGGGAGGGCGGTGGGGGCAGAGGAGACGGTGCTATGTATGTGTGTGTATGCGTGCGTGTGCATGAGAGAGCGAGAGACAGATAGAGCGAGAAAAGGGGAAAGAAGTTCGAAGACTTGGCCCACGGTTTCACCAGTCGGCGTGTGGACCGGCTGTGTGCTCGCCAGCGAAAGAGAGGAAAGAATATAGAGGACAGAGCGGATTCGTGTGTGGGACCAGGAAGAGGGGACACTGGAGGGGGGAAAGAAAGAGGGAGAGTGCCGGGTAGAGGTGGCGCAAGGATACAGGAGATAGGGAACGAGAGAGAGAGAGAGAAAAAGAGAGAGCGAGAGTGAGAGAGAGAGAGAGACGGTGAGGCGGCTAGGTGTCGTGCACATATGTGCGCGGAGTGACGTGTGTGCAGGTGTGCGCGTGGTGCAGGCCGCCGGTGCAAAAAGTGCAGTGCCCAGTGGACTTTTCCATCCCGTGGTGCGTGCGCTGCCTCGGCGAGGTGGCACGTATACCGTCGTCGGTGTTCCGGTCCGCGATATCGGCGAGCGAGAAAGAAGAAAGAAGCAACGAGCACACACGGGCCACGGATTTTTATTCGTCGTCTTTCTGTCTACAGCAAGCGGGTAGGAAAGGTCGAACGTTTCGTCGCTAAGTTGGTCGGGTGTCAAACCAGCGAATTTTTATCGACGGAGCACACCGGTGAACGGATAAACGGTTACGCGAGAGTAGATTCGTTCGCAAGAGAAAGAGAGAGAGGGTACACCAAGAGAGCAGAAAGAAGCGAGGAGTGTACACGTGTTGGGAGACGCGGAACGATACGGCGAGAAACCGTCCCGGCGCAACGCTCTGCATTACCGACCGAGCGAGCGGAGAAGCGAACCAGAGGTGACTCGCTGCCGGTAAAGCGAGCACCCACCGTACGATCCGACGAGGAGGATCGCTCGCGGACAGAGGAGACGCGCCAGTCGCGAACCTGCCGTGCTCGAGATAAGGGCGAGGAGCGCTGATCTGTGCGCGTTCCGTGATCGACGTGTTCGCCCGTGAACACCCGACGAAAACACACCGTGGCACTGCTACATTGCAACAAAGGATATATATATATATATATATTTCTACGAAGTGTGTCCGACCGTATATTCTCGCGAACGGTCTTCACGGATCAGAGAAAGAAAAATCTACCGACCGGAGGAGATATACATATATATCGGTCACGTTTTCCAACCGGAGGATTCCGCTGCGTCGTGCGCCGACCGCACGGTAACACGAGACCGTCGTCGCGCGATTATATACCTAAACTCGTTTCGAATTAACGAGAGGCCGCAGAGCAGCGGGGAACTGCGACCGACCGGTCGCGATTAAACGAAGGCTAACGAAGAGCCGAGGTCCTACGCGGGCTGCACGCGCGGTGTCTGTCGGCCGACAGGAAGGTTGGGTTCGCGGCCGGAACGGAACACGCGGAAGTCGACGACGACGACGACGGCGGCGGCGACGACGGGGACGAAGAGAGGACCGATCTGAGACTGATGTCGGGTCGAGTCGGCCGGAATCGAATCGAATCGAAGTGGCCGCGCTAGCGCGCATGTACCGCGATCCGGGAGCCGATCGCACGATCGCTGGCCCTTGCTCCGACCGGAGGCGTTTCGGTAAAATCATTGGATCGAATCGATATCTGAGGGAACCGCTTCGGGACGAGGTCTGCCGCGAGAGCCACGAGGGTCACTCGAGGGTGTACACGCTCGCGCGCGCGGGAGTACGTTGAAAATCGTTCGGTGTCGTTGCCTAACGAAACCGGTTTCGTTCGGCTCGGCGAATCTCGGCGTTTATACAAAGGTCGTGTGTGCGCGCTCTGAACGGAGAACGCGAGAGGCACACACGAGCAAAGAGAGGGTCACGGTGGGAGGGAAGGAGAGAAGAAGCGTGTGGTAGGAGCGAGATTTATGGAAAACGAATTTACACGAGGTCACACCCACGGGAGCGACTCTTTCTCCTCCGTTCGTCTCTCTCCTCTCTGCCTCGCCATTTTATTTCTCCTCTGCTTCATCTGTTCCGCGGAGCACAGCGCATTTATCCGTCGTCTATTTCCACTTCGACCGAGTTAGCGGCGCTGGATCGCCCCGTCGTATCTCTGTTACTCGTATCAGCGACGGCTCTCGGTTTCTCGTTTCCCCCGGCGGTTAGGTTAGCCTCGAATGGAATCTTTTCATCGGAGAGATACGAACGGCCGAGCTGCCCGTTAAGTTAATCGCGTCGGACGAAGCGTTTCCCTTCGGCTTCGATGATCGGCGATCGACGATGCCCCGATTAATGGAGCCGATCTCTAGAGATTAGATCCCCACGGCGTTACACGTCCGTGCCGCTCGCGCTCGCGCAAGGGACACGTTGGGTGCGTCAGCCTTAGGACCAAAGAGGACACCCGAAATCGGGTCAAACGGGCACGAGTCTTCGGCGGAGGAGGAAGAAGAAGAAGAAGAAGAAGAGGAGGAAGAAGAGGACAGCCTATCGGGAACGAGGAGCGCGTGTGGGTATCTCGATGTCGGCGAGATGCGAGTGACCTTGGACTGCTCGAGAACCAGCGGCTTCGGGATCTGGTCGCGCGAGGACGGTCGTCCGGTCGTTGGAACCGTGACGGTGTGATCGACCGAGATCCGGTAGTTCCGTGGTCGATCCGGGACGATGACGGGTGACTCGCGCGGTACCACCGAGGCTCAGGACTCGCCGGAAATTAGGATCCTTCGGAGCTCGAACGGCGGGAGCGCGTACGTGGAAGCTGGCCACAACAAAACCTAGTCGTAGCTGGGAAAGAAAAAGATAGCGAGCGGAAGAAAGAAAGATAGAGAGAGATAAAGAAAGATAGAAAGAGAGAGAGAGAGAGAAAGAGTGTGTGCGCGTGTATGAGCGAGAGAAAGGATTTGATGATCGCGAGCATCGGGCCGAGCGATGAAGCGGGCGACGAACGCATCCGCCGCAGCTGCGACCGCCGGTTCGCAGGTGCAGCAGCCTGCGGTCAGCTTACAAGGCAGGATACACGATCTGTTTAATCCGATAACGGCGGCGGGTGGCAGCGCGGACAGGGACGAACACGAGAAGATCGCCGAGACGAAATCCAGGACGGACGGGAGCAAGAGTCTATCGTCGCCGAAGGGGAGCCAAACGAACGATGACACAAAGGACAAGTCGACGGCCATGTCGAGGCTGTTAGCCGTCGACGCGGACAACTATATGCTCCGGAAAGGCGCCGGGGCGACGACCACCAACTCCTCCTCCACGACCGTGGCATCCGCGATACCCACCGTTGTCGCGTCCTCGATGACGACGACGTGCCAGACCGCCGGCGGCGCGGCCATCACCTCGGCCTCGTTGCCTCTAAGACCGGGCCGTGAACCCAGGCCACCGTCGTTGCAGCCGTTGCAACCTCAGACACGGGCGTACCTGGCGAACGTCGTCGCCAGCAACGTGGCGTACAATGATTTCCAGATGACCCTGGCGACGAATCTCGCGAACGCCGCGACGCCCATCGTCTACTCGAACGAGTCGACACAGGACTCGGCCAGGTCCAGGGGCAATCTATCCTTGCCCACGATCAGACGTTACACCCCGGCCAACCAGCAGACCCACCCTCTAGGGAACACCTCCGCCGTCGCCGCGTACTCCTCCTCGTTCCCCTCCACCTTGGGCGCGAACGCCTTCATGAACGGCAACGCGAAACATCGATTGAACAACAGGCAACTGTTCGTGCCGCCTCAGAGCCTCGCCTGCAGGGAGGGCCTTCTCTCGCCGGATAAAGCTCGATTAGGCGACGAGCCGACGGAGAAGCTCGACGAGCTTCTCGTCGACAGGAACATCGACGAGTTGATCAGGGATCACGAAGGTCTATGGAGGGGCCTGTTCCCCTGCGCAAGGCCCGTGTCCTTCCACCGATACATGTGCTTCTGCAAGGACGCCGCACAACTGCAGCTGCAGCGCCGTACGCAGAACCTATATCCGACGAACAACGGCACCGTGTCGTCGTCGTCGTCCTCCTCCTCCTCTTTGTACGGGTGTAGTCGCGACAGAGTGCCGGAGGCCACCGTCGATTCGTTCTCTATCGGTCACGAGGGCTCGGGCTGCGGACATCGCGCCCTTCTCAAGGGCGTCGAGCCGCCCCCGCGTGATAGGATCTACGCGGAATTCGCGCGTGTCAATTCAGGATGTTGCTGCATGTGCGGTTCTCTATGTCCCACAGAGTGCCATGCGTGCTTCCACGTGGTTTGCTCGGAGTACAACGGGCAGCACCTCTGCCAATGGACTAGCAAGGGTCACGCGCTACCGGGCCAGGTTCTCGACAAGGACAAGGTCAGTATACACTTTAATAGCACCGGCGCATTTGCTGTAATCCCATCGGGTCGGACTCGCGACGAAGAATTCTGTTATTCGTTTCCTTTAAACGAAAATCTCTTTATTTCGAAAATTATCGATCCCGGTGCACTTCCTTCTTTCGGAACGGACATTAGGACACATATTTCGTTTTCGATAGACAGAATGTTAATGATCGTATGTACAGGGTGTTCGACTACGAGTGGGAGAAAATTTAACGGGTGGTTCTTCATGACAATATAAGTCGAAAATGAAGAATAAGAAAATTGCGATTTCGGCTTGGTTATTTAGTTATTAACCCTTGGGCATTATTCGAAATATTGTTTATATTATTAAATATGTTGGCGAAAAATCAAACAGCTATTAGAATTATTCTGGATAGACTGTGGAAAGTGCAAGTTTCAATTTTCATGGTGCATAGTTTTTCAAGCGTTATTTTGTAAAATAATTGCATTTTGTAATAGGAACATTTAAGTAACAATATGTTCCAAAAATTATATCAATTTTCACTACCCGAAAAATAAATTCAGTCAAACCTAATACAAGCCTAATAACTAGACTCTGGATTTTATGCATTTATGGCAAAGATGAGTACGTGCAATTTACAACAGTGAAAACAATTAGAAGACTTTAAGAGTATCAATACATTATTTTCACTATATTAAAATTATTAGTGAAAAATCTAAATTTATATTTAGCGCCTGTGTCTTGCAATCGATGCACAAACTTTTTATTTTCCATAATGATCCGGAGTCTACTAATCAATTGCTAAACATGTAAGTACTCTATGAAGTATCATATCAATTTTATATCCACCAAATTTAAAAAATCAGCGAAAATGGAAATACTCTAGGTCGGAAAAAATGTTTAACTTTCGCGTTAAAAGAGTGCAAAGGGTTAACAATTAAAAATCGAAGTAAATAACGTTAAATAACGAAGCCGAAATCATAATGTTTTTATTCTTCATTTTCGACTTATATTGTCATGGAGAACCACCCCTTAAATTTTCTCCCACCTGTAGTCGAACACCCTGTATCTACGATCTCTGTAACAGGATAAAAAAGATTTCAATTTGTGTCATACAAATTTTCATTGAAACCGACACGTTTTCGTCCATTCTCTTGTTTCACAAAGTATACACATTCAAGCGGAAGCACACAAATTCGAACTTTCGAAAAGCACGCAAGAAACTGTTTTCGTCCGCGAATAAAACGCGCCAGTATCCGGCGTTGATCGAGTGGATCACTCCACCAAAGTACATAATCAGCACATTTACGGAATTACTTCTGCTCGAAAACTGTACGAAAAACCATGTTCAAATATCGTCGCGCGCTTTCTGCCGCACTGATTAAAACCGCGGCTCGCGTTCCCGTTGAACAATGATTATTGGTCGGATATTCTGGTCTGTAAGTTTCGCGAGCGTCCCGGAACGGTCCGCGTAAAAATAGTCTCGCGAGCTGAGGTCGCTACAGATCCGCGCGGCAATTAATCATTCGTTATCGAGCGATCCGCGGGTCGAGCGCGCGGCACTACGGATGCGTGAAGATAAAACTTCGTTGAAATTTCTGGTCGAAACTGTGATCGAAGACTGCGGTCGATCGCGGCAACCGTGCGCCACGACGGTTCGCGACACACGCACGGGCAAGGTCGCAGCCGGATGACTTAATCGTTTTAGATTCCTCTCGAGCCCGGGATCGAAACATCGTAAATCAATTACGACCAAGGCGAAATTCATTCCTGCTGAAACTGCGCCGCCGCGCTCACCTTCCGCGCGGCGCCTCTCGCTCTCGGGATTGATAAAAAAGAAAGAAGAAGAAGAAAAAAAAAATCAGAAACAAAAGTCAAAGTTCGCCGACAATGGGGGACACGAAGAAGAAACACGCGGCGCGGCTAACTGTTTACATGGAAAATCGTTCGCCTTGTCCCTGTTACTCGACAGAGCCGAAGAGCTGAACCGACGACTGGTTCGACGACAGAACTTATCACCGTCAAGGGTCATTTGCATAAATCGCGGACACCGCGCTCCCTTATAATCCTGCTCGGTGGAAGTACCACACGAGCGTTCGTCGACGTCCCTTTACCAGACCGTGTCTATCCGGTGCACTTTACAATAAAACACCGGTTATCGGACAAACCTGAATACCGATCCAGTGGCGTAGCGATCGGGATCGGTTGCGATTCTGCGAAAATGTAGCTCTTTGCAATCTCTCTGATCGCCTATCAGTGGCTCGAACGAATTTATTTAATTGTAACTTACGGAATTGCTTTACTCAAAATTCGATGTACCGGGCACAAAGTAATCGATGGCAGTCGTGGTCCCAGAAAAGTAAAAATCGAAGTAAATCCTCCAACAACAATATAGCAACGCGCGGATTCCGTCACTGTTATCTTTGTATGGCAAATTCGACGTTAGGAAACTTATTTAGAACTCCTCGGCAGCTTGGATTACAGGCGATCCGATCTCCTGTTAATTGTGCAGTAACAAATGCTTTCCGGTCGTTTCTATTAGCGATTCTTATGATCGCGAATCACTCTTCTTGCTGCGCCTTCTTCTGTCGTGTCCAGTGATTTATGATATGGTCGATCGTCTCGTAAACCGTTTAACGAACAGTGCTGGTTTTTTTTTTTTAAAGAAGAGACCCCCGAGATACACACGGTCGTAATAGCAATTCGTCTCGTTACAGTCGATTCAAACCCGTTTTCTCGCTCGGGAGACACACGCGTGGGAGGAGAACAGCGGTTTTCGGGGAATTCGGCGGTGCTTGGTCAGACGTTGTTCTACTTCCTAGTCCTAGCTTTTGTAATTTATGGGCAAATCTTTGCCGGCAATTTGCACTCGGAAATATCTCGGGTCTTAGGCTCCTTCAGGCACTGAAATGATGTTGAGTCGCCAACAGTACATCGACAGCTAATTTTCTAGGCCTGAACAGCTGCGAAACGGTGAGTCTTCCGATCCCTGTGTATTTCAATCTGTTTGGCGTTTCTCGAACCACATGCGAACAGTCGCGGGAGATCTCGCCTCGAGTTTCTTGCGACGATAGCCACCAGGCCAGGCCAAGCCAGCACGGCCTTATCTCGGCTCTTGTGTCGTCACGTTCGTAGACTTAAGGTTACGAGAGAAGGTTACGTTTTCTTTATCCCCCGGTTGGTTTTTACCCTTTCGCTTTATCGTCGCGATATACTCGCTCGCTCTTGAAGTCGCTCGTTTTCTTTCCACGGTGCCACTGCTATCTAATCGGAGTCTCTGGTCGCGTGGTGGACGACGTTTGGCCCGCGTTTCCACCGACGCTTGCCAACCTTTGTCCTCCGATTTTCGGAACAGGTTCGATTTAATGGCGGTGACTGCTCTTAAGGTACGCCTTTCGTTAGCATGTCCTCCAACGATCGATTCACAATGGGATGGAAACCTGTTTTTTAGCCAAAATTGAATTTTTGAAGTCCGATCGTTTGAACAAATTTTTGTACACTTCGAAGCTACAAAATCCATAATATTTTGGAGAATCATTCTGACGATAAAATTCAGAAATTCAAAGTGTAATCTCGATCAGGAACTCGATTTTTATAGTATTCTTCTTTCTAGATATGATATCCGACTATCTCAGAATCTCAAAACTGTTCGAATTCGGGGAAACACCGACCTATAAATTTAAAAAACATCCCTGGGTTGGGAATCTTCGACGTCTGAGCAACAATGTCCGAATCTACTTACCCGAACGTCCTCGAGCATGCTAGGGAACTATAAACATTAGTAACATAATATCTCGTATATTTGAGATTAATAATACCGAGGACACTTTTTAATAGACAACGTGTGACGTAAAGCTGCAACCGAACACGAGCTGTTTTTGTTTAAAAAAAAAAACAAATGAAATTATGAAATTTTGTTTACGGTATGGTTGGATGGATTGACGTCTGTGCATAACTTACCGGTTCCCCTTGAACTACCACGCGTGTCCGACGAATTTTCAAGCTCGACTCGTGCGCTAAATGTATGTTTGAAAATGGTTTCCGTGAATTTCACAAATAACTAATGAGAATTCATAGTAATTAGACTTCCTTTCAAGGAGACACGCTTAGTCAACTGTCCGGAGGTACATGGTTTTTAAGAATTTTCCTGAAGAAATTAGTGAACTTTGAGTTTGAACGAACACGCTTTATTTAGAAGTATATATATAGTACATGTTGTAATTTTTTCATTGCAAAGTTTTAACAAGTGTCCGAGTAACAGCCAGAAGTTATTTTCCTGAACACGTCGAATGAAAAAGTTTACGATTATTCATGAAGAATTTAATAAACGCACAGACAAACGTTCGTTTTATAGAATCTCGTTCCTTTTTTAATTCACGAACATTCTAAATCTTTGAGAAAAATCAAATTCTTCAAAAATCCTTTGTTCTTGTACTAGATGAAATCATAAATTCAGAGAGCTTCCACGATATTTTCCGAAATTCACAAAACCGATATGTAGCTTTAGATAAATCGTTAAAAGAAGACTGCAAAAATGTTTCTAAAAGTCACGTCTTTCCAGCTAATAGCAAGACCGGTCGAAAAATGCTTGCTTCGCTATCAATTCGTGCATATACATGCAAGCGATTTTTGTAATCCGATCGTGTGTATGCAACTTTCCGTCAACTTCACGTTACTCACCACATTAAAAGCCGAAGAGTATTGCAACTAGCTCAGCAGTAAATCGCACCGATCTCTAATTGCAACATTGTGAGCCGCTACACGTGCGAGATCGAGAGCTCGTTAGATATACAGCGCGTTCCAAGGAGTCCGCATATCAGCCGAGGGAAGTGCACCAAATTATTCGCGCATGTGCGAGCGTTTTAAACGGCAAGCGCGTCATCGCGATTTATCGGCGAGGAATTCGCGGCGTCCGATTGCCGGATCATTACGTAATTTCGTTCGGAGCGTGAGGAAAAAAAAAAGGAGCCGATTAATCATATCCGTGAGCACTCTCGCGGTGGATCTCGCTTCTGCAACGGAGTGCAGCTGAGAAGTGCAGTTTGGTCGGACGGCCGCCCGTCCGTCCGCCCGTCCGTCCGCCTGCCTGCCTGCTCGCGCGCGCGCGCGCACATGTTTTCGTTTCGCCTCGCACCTGAACTTGACCGGAAAACGCGCAGCTTCCGACTGTGCTTCATCTCGGTCTGTTTTCTCTGTCGACAGCCCGTGAGCGAGTGGACGTCGCAGAACGTCGTCGAATGGATGGCTGCCCTGAATCTGTACCGCTATGCGGACGTTTTCAAGTCGAAGGACATCAAGGGCAGCGATCTGCCGCACCTCGACCGGGAGAAGCTCTTGGTAAGTCCACTAAGATCCATAGATCTCACACACCCATGGTTTCTTCAATTTTTCACAAATTTTTCAAGCTCCGATCAAGTAGACATACGAAAGAAGACATTAAACGAGTTTAATCGTACTACTACTAGTCTGGGGATTTTTATGCAAATTAATTTCATACATTATTCTTTGAACTCTCGACCTCTTAAAATTATCAGAAGTGGATATGCACTTGTATTTCACTTCTGTTTGACTTTGGATAATTTTTATTTCGCATAAAGAACCGCAGTCTAATTATAATTGCGAAGACTATTGCTGAAGTGCTGGTTATCGTTACTACTTGAAGAACTCGGTGCAGAAACCGCATTGTATCTGGATCGTGAAAATTGTTCAACTCTTGCGCCATATAATCAGTGCAACCAGGTAAAATCATGTAAGACTTCGGGCAAGTAGAATTTCACTGTGACTCGGCAGGTTTCTGCGCCAAGGTCGTGTACCCTATTTCGGCTAAAGGAGACGAATAAAAATCATTTCTGCCGGGGCGTAATGCTTACCAGGCCCCGGTGCAGACCCTCTTAAAAAATTCCGGTTCTCATCATTCGCATCGTTCTAAACATTAGGGGCTATTAAACGTAGATAAAGTTGGGCGGGACGAACGCGAAAGCGAAAGGACTAGTCGGGCAGCGAATTTTTGTCTCGTTTTTCTCGTCTCATCCTGCAGAAAGCCTGTTGGTAGTCGTGGATCGCGAATGCCGCGGGGGCGGGAGGGATCGAAAATTCTTTGGCTAGTACTCAAAGGCGATGACCTCGACTCAAGAGTATCTGGACGACGTTTTCCTTGGCCCGTTGACCCTGTAATTGCCCCGTACCGCTTGTACGTCTGCCTTGTACGCCACAGTCGGCCTCTTTATCGAGCCCACCTCCTCCTCTCTGCCTCGATCACCACTCTTTTTCTCTCTCTCCCCCCCCCCCTCCCTCTCTCTCTCCGTAATGAAATTTTTCATCGCTTATCGCGAATACTCGTACTTTCGACCGCATCTCCGCGAAAGGATTTTCTTCTCTATACGGCGTTTCCACTTCGGAATCTACGAAGAGGTAGGACCACGGTCCGGGCTAGGTTCTGGTCCGTGGATCCCGTCTTTGACTGGTAATCCACGGCACCCGCAGGCTTCTTCTGTAAATGCATCAAAGGAGCCGTTTTGTTCGGGCCTGAAAGCGATCGATCGCTACCGGATGGAATTTAATAAGAAAGGATATTTTTCCGGTTCGGTACGCTGCTGTTGTCCACGACGCACGGTGGACCAATTTCTCGAAAAGCTGGCGAAAATTGAATTTTTCACTTGCACACCGTAAATGCTCCGTTACTCCGTGATAATACGAAAAAATTATATTTTTTAAACATCCAGCTGAAATAACAATTGCACCTTAAAAATTTATTCAGACGTTTCCAAAGCCCAAAACAATAAGAGATCAGCCGACGAAATGAACGACCCTAGAACGAAAGAATACGCAGACTCGGTTCGTGAGAAACTATTATTGCCAGCGAAAGTTTAAAAATAGGAGAACTAGTTGTATAACTACAACTAAATGCAACACTCGGCCGGCAAATTTCATCTGTCTTCAAGTTCTACGTGTCTATATTCTTTGGTCTTATATCTTCTTTCACAATGAACCACGACAGTGAAGCATTATTAACACGAGAGCCCATCAAAATGACGAATTTCAGATTTTTTCTATTACAATTCGTGAAGTTCTAGAAATATTTTCTCGAGTAATTTCTTTAGTAATTACTGTATTCGAGTGTCATAAAAATCCTGTGAGATCTGAATAAATTCAATTTCACCGTTCGAGGGTTAACAAGCAGTTGACGACACTGCTTTTAAACGTTGGAAAAAGTTATTCGTATCAACTTGGAGCGCCAAATACCGAGACCATTGTGCGTTATCTTCACGACAGGATCAGGATCCTGACCAGAGGACTGTCGGAAGATGCGAGGATCCTTGCAGGACCGATCCTTGGTAAATTCAGCGGACTCGCTAGGCCGAGAAGAATAAAAATACCCGGCCCAGCCCGGCCCGGCCCGGCCAAGGGTCGTCCGAGTGTAAATCGCGTATTACCATGCTAATAGACTCGTAAATCGCGAGGAAGCGTCCTTTCGGCGCGAGAAATCGTCCGATTCCCGTTCGCCTCGTCCTTCGCGCGGATTCCCGAGCCGAACAACGAATGGGACCCTCCGACAGCCGATCCTTGGCCCGTCTTAGGGCAATTTAAAATCGATTCGCGCTCGCTATCGAGCCTGCTCGTCCCGTCGATCCTCTTCTCTTTTCTCCTTTTCACTAAAGGGGACCGTGAATGATGCGAGTGAATTTTTAGAACGACGTAGGTTGTGGAACCACGGCGTAGTTTCTTTCGATGAAAAAGCGAGGATCGAGAATCGAGGATTGGGTCGATCGGTGAATTCGGTGATGCTTGGTTGGGACACTTTGGATACTATGGAACCACGGGAAATTTAGTGCTGCTGTTAACCGCCTGTGGCCAGAATATTTTATTTGCCATATTCAAAAATGCACGGTGACTCCTATTAATATTCCGACAGTCTTGAAAAGACTTTTCTAATATTGGTCCATGCATTTTTTTTTTGAGAACAATTAGTTTACTACACGATGTGGGAAAGATTTTTTTTTAAATACTGAAAGTTGTATTTCACAACTTTTTTTTATGTGGACCTATATTGAAAATATGAAAAATACATGTTGCAGATCTGTGGCAATGGTATACATTCTCAAAGTTTCATAAGAATCGGTGAACGTTGCAACGAGCTACAAACGAAAAGCTTAATTTCCGGGAAAATCGTGTTTGAAAATTTATTAGACACGTGTAGCATCAAGTAGGTGTCGTCTGATTGTCTGTGCATGACTCACCTTTTCCCCTTCTCTTAGACCTACTGCGCGCCGATGTTTAAAACTCGATTTTCTCGAATCGTGAACCTCGGATAGAAAACTCGCATTTTATGCTTATCGTTCATTCGATTATAGAGGATTGCCTCATTTCCTTTTATGCCACACTTCCTGTCTCAATTTATGGTGGGGTAGAATGCGCGCGAAAGTATCGTTTATCATAGTTGTAGTTTATACAAAATAAAAGAATGTGTCCCTAGATTGTTAGCTTTTTTTTTTTGCTGGTAGACACTGTTATGTTTGGTTGAGTAATGTCACATTAAATTTATCAATTCAAAATGGACTTTTTGCGCCGTTGCTTGCGGTAGAAGGTCTTTGATATCCCATAACCGGTTTTTCGTGTAATGTAAAACTAAAGAAGCGAAGAACTACTTTCAAATTACCAAATATTTACTATACCAATTCTTTTTTGGTGCACAATGTTCTAAGAAAATACTATACAGAGATTCGAATTAAATGAACACATTGCACAATAATCTTGGCTCTAAAACTGAAGATACAAGCCCGAGAGTTTATTATTGATAAATAACACTTATCATCGATAGATGTCCGCTGTAAGTAGGAACAACATTCTTTTTTATTCGAGAACCCGTTTCTAGATAATCGAGTTCGAGAATACATCGAACTCGCATACTATTGAATAGAAATCAGTTGATTGGTCTGATCATGACTCGCCGCTTCTACTTCTCGTCATTACTAATGCATGGATATTTGACGAATGTTCGCACTCCACTTCCTCGAGAACCTACATCCAGATTGTTTGAAAAATTCGTTCAACGTTCTTGTTTACAAACAACAATATTCCAATAGATTGCCACATTCGTGGATATTTATGAGCCGGCAAATCTAAATATTCTGGAGACGTTCTGTCATCCGTGTGTTTGCGTCAACCGATTTCAATGAAATTTTCTTTTCTTCGCGATTCTCGCCAAATGAAATTTTTTTTTTTTTTAAATTATCCATACACCAACTGGAAAATTATTCAACAGTTCGGAAAAGACGAAACACGAATATTACAAAATAGAAATAGTTAAACCGACAATAAAAAAATCCATCAGGTCCCAATCGAGCCAGTAGCACAAGGCTTTAAAAAAAATTCCACACCTAATAGATTCCAGCACAGCTAATTAAAAAGTCCCGGAGCTCTCTTCGGACCCGTGGTTGGAGCTACGAAATACATGATCGAGCGTCGTAGAAACGTTTGGATATTGACACGAAGGTTAAGGCGAATCGAGCGGTGAGAGAGGGGGAGGGGAGGGGTGGGGAGGGGAGGGGAGAGTAGGGGAAGGACCTCCTTAATTTTACGATGTCGCTCGATAACTCCTAATTACCGAGATCGTTGTCGGCCGATAATTTCCTCGGCGGCCGTCGCGCGAGACACGCCTCCGGTTATTGAAAATAAATTAAGGGCGTGTACTATCTTTATCGCCGTGGCACGGACACGAAGACGAGAGCACGACAACGGCGACGTGTTCCTTTCCAGACGACGGAGCGTAACAATTTAACGATCGGCGGCCGCGCATCTTTCACCCTGAGGGGCTCCCGAAAAAACTTGCGAGTGGCCGCGTGTAATTAACACTTGATACGAGGTGGCCAAGAGAGAGAGAGAGAGAGAGAGAGAGAGAGAGAGGGAGGGGGGAGCACACCGGAGGGGGTGTCAGCTTGATAAATCGTGCGCATCGCTCGTTATCTCGGTCGCTGATTCCGGCAAAAATTCCGAGACGATCGTCTTCTTCTTTCGACGGAGAGGGGGGGACGGTTGCCGAAAATTTATTTCTCGTCCCGCTTCCAAACGACGCGGAACCGAGCACGCTTCTTTGGCACCGGTCGCAACGAGCGACGAAACAATGATGCAAGTCCGCCTTTATCGTCGCGCAGATTCGCATTCCCGCGATATCGCTAACGAGAACCACCCCGACCGTCCCAGTTATTTTCTGTCGTTGGAATCTGACGAAATTTCGCGTCCGGGCGTGGGTCCTTAATTCTTAAGACTTTCTCTAATAGTGTTGACAACAGGCTAGACTATTATTATGTTTTAGTGCCACGTGCCACTAAAACGTTTTAGTGCTCACGCTTCTCTCCTGTTCAGTGCTTAACACGTTGATTGTCAAATATGAATTCTGAAGGATTTTAGTTGTTGATTAGCAACATCCCCTTGAAAATCCCACAACTCGAAGCAGTTTGGTTTAACCCCCTGTACTTTCCATCGCTGATTTGATATTGCCAAGGGGTTAAGGGAGTATTCCGATTAAGACCAATTCTCTATTCTTAATTTCAGTCAAGATAAAAAATAATCTGATTATTATAAGTCGGGTGTTCGAAAATTTTGTGTATATCGGTATCCATTTTTTAAACGAATCTCGCCGCTTAGGATACAACTGCTTTGTTTCTCATTACGAAATTACCATGACTATTGCCATTAGCATTGCTATTAACATTAAATTACCATAATATTATTACGTATTACGTTTTAGTGCCACGTGGTGCGATCGCGATTTTCCTGTTCACTGCTCGATACGATGATTGTCACATATGTTTAATATAATTTTTTTCCCGTAAATTTTAGACAATTTGTGAGATAAAAAGTGGTGAGATTATTATAGGTGATGTATTTTAAAATTTTCTGTACATCCATTTTCGACACGAATCCTCCCCTTCGCACAGTGCGGCATGTAAATGGACATTCGGGACAAACATTATAACTTCTAAACTAATCAATTTTTGACCTAAGTACCTTAATAATTTTTTAAAGGGAATACAAAGATACATCGATTAATACACCAAAAGTATAAGGTTCCATTAGTAAAACAGTTTATCCTAATTTTTTTTTTTTAATGAAAAGTTTTTTGTGATTAGTTGTTATTGCAATTTGTTGTCAACTGTATACTGTACAACTTTTCTTCGAAATATGTTTTAATTATATGGTTAATTATATTTACTATAATGCTTAAATAGGTGACGTCGATTTCGGTAACTGTCTCTCCACTTTCTTGCAAGTGCCACACAAAAAGCTTTTATTCTCTTTTCCACTTCATCTGATATAACGTTCACGTTTAATAGAGAACAAAGTTTTTATCTAACTTTTGATAGTTTCTTGGAATAAGTGTGTTCGGACATCCAAGCTTCAAGCAAATCGCGATTACGAATGCATTTCTCTAACAAACATTAAATAACATTGAGTGTTGCAATTTATAGCAGAAAAATATTATACAGCAATATACTACAACATCCTGTTCATACAGAACAGCGAAAATAACAGGATGTTTTGAACCGTTTTTTTTGTAAATCGTATTTTAAGGAAAAATAGCTATTTCGAAATTGCCAGTTAAAATTATGAATACCTCTGGTCAAATTCTCCAAAAACTTAAGTTGCAACGAACAGTTTAAAACAAAAATCAGTCTGAAAGAGCAATAAGGGCACGAGTAGTCTAACTTTTTTAGCATTTAAACTACAATAAACTCTTGGCTGTTATTGATGCCGTATTGATTTTCTTGGATAATAGTTTTTACATATACATTCCTTAGGTACCGACTGATGATTTTATTGGATAATTAGATTAGAATCGAAACCATGATTATTTTGATTTTTGTCCATTGCATGCCGCACTGTGCGTCTGGGATAAAACAGCTCTGTTTCTCATTACGAAATGTATATCGGTGGTTTAATATGCATGGAGTCGCGGCAAGTCTCGAGTTTCCTGGAGATTTAAGTTGGTCGGATTCCGCAGCTTCGTTTCTCCGAACGTTCTTCAGAACTTCGTTACGCCGAATTAATCCTGGGCGTCTCGTCACCTACGAGCGACCGGGATCTAATTAGGGAATCTGTTTTATGGCGACGTTTCGCGGTGCCATGTGCGCCGCGACGCTTTCTTTCGTTTCCTTTCCGACGATGCAGCTTTTGCACACATGCACGCGAACGCACACGAACGTCGTCGACACGTGTACCAAGGCGATTCTTCGCGCTTTCGCCGCGCGTAATTCTAATAATAGTGATTGGCCCAGTGGCGCGACGTGGCGCCGGAACACGGTGGTCGGCGCATTTTAAAATAGTCTTCGCGACCGTCAACCCGATTACCATAATTCGGGAAATGTGGGTGTCAGCGAAGCGTTCTGCCGGAAGCGCCAAATGCCCCGAAGAAGCCTCGTTTGTCTCCGCAAAAAGGCCAGACATATAATTCAATAATATTAAAGAACATAATTCATGTCTCGCTGCACAGTCAGGTTTCTTGGCTCTTCAAAGGAGAATAACTTGAAAAGTGGATCAAACGACAACAATTTTTTCTTCTTCAGAAGTTAGAACCTTGCCAGATAACGTCAAAAAGTAAAATTGAAAATGCTTTAGAAACCGAAATCAATGTCCACGCGGCTCCCGTATCCTGGAATGAATTCGGACAATTTTTATTTTGCATAAAAATTATGCTTATAGGAGGGTCGCCGATGGCGCGAGTTGACGAATGAGGGCGCAAAGTTCTCGCAACCAAAGTCTCGAAGGATGAGCGGAATGGCGAAAGTTGGTTAGAAAATAGTCTGTGGGAAGTTGGCTCGATGTCGTTGGCTCGCTAAAAGGCGATCCATATAGAGGCGAGCACCTTATAATTCACCTTGCAAGCTCGACCGCATAAACGAGGCGATCCAAGGTGGTGTTTCCAGAGAAAACCGTCCGGGGGGGTGTTCCATCGATCTTCCACCCTCTTTAGATCGGCTGGCGCGTCTTCAGCCACCGGTCGTCGATTAATCAATCGGCCCTTTTACCCTCGATTAGTTCGCGTATTTTCCATGAAAATGTGCCCTGGATCGGACGTGGATTAAAAACGTCGAGACTCTGTCTACAGATACAGATGCGTCCGCCACCCTCGCGGGGCTCTCATTGTCTGCGGGCTTGTGCGCACAGGTGTTTAGCCGGCGCGAGCCACATGTACCTGACACCTGTTGACTCCGGAACGGAACGCGCCGGAAAAACAAGATGTCAGTCACGGATATAACGGCACGTACGAATTACGATCGTCTCGTCGCTCGCTCTTTTACGATCCCCTCGGGCCGCCTCGCACCTTTCATACACGCCTCGACGACATAATTCCGGCTCTGTTTCAACCCTGTATTTCAATTTTTCAGCCCCGCGATGCGTCAATCTCAGGTCCTGAACTTTTTTCGTTCTAACACTTTATCTACCGGAAAACCCATTAACACTTCGACTGCCACGTCAGTCACATATGACTCTGATGCAATTAAAAAATATAAAGCTTATCGGCTTAGATCGTGACCGGGCTTGTTAATCAGAGACGTTTTCTTTTT
Organism: Lasioglossum lativentre; assembly: GCA_916610255.1. Taxonomy (NCBI): domain Eukaryota; kingdom Metazoa; phylum Arthropoda; class Insecta; order Hymenoptera; family Halictidae; genus Lasioglossum; species Lasioglossum lativentre. Next base: position 9,254,097 of record OU744356.1, on the reverse strand, counting down.
GTCCGATTTGCAGAATATGGGGATCAAGGATGAGTTTCATCAGAGGAACATTTTGGCCTGCATCGAGGAACTTCTTCAGCCAGTGCCGTCTTTACCGGAGGGAGCGAGTACGACAGTTATGCCAACCACGACCATCGTGTCCACGACCAGCGATTCCATGGGTGGCGAGGCCGTGACCACCGGCAACCCGCACCCGCACACCCTCATGCCACAAAGCTTCAGCGTGCTGGAGAAGTGCGATAAGTGCCATAAATATCTCAGAGGCCTGCTGCATCAAGGTTTCCTCTGTCTGGGTACGTACCGGCCTGATTATCCCTTGATCACCAGACTGCGGATCTTTATCCGAAATAAACGTTCTCTGCGGTGAAAAACGTGACCGATGCAAGCACGAAACTGGAGTCGAGCAAACGTGCATTTATTTTTCTAATTGTTCTAAAGGTGCTGCAATGTTCGTTATTCGATGTTCACAAGGCAATCATTGTGACTAGCTAGTTGAGCTGTATATTTCTTATGTATTGGTAACTTTATGGGTCGGTAATGTAAAAGTATTTCACTGACCCATTCCTATCTCAATTGTATAAAATCCGCAGTCTATTCATCATATATTTTGTCATCAGCATGTTCCGTTAGTTTTAATCGATAGACGTTCAGTTTCACAAGAGGATCGTCAGAATATTGCACCTGCAATCCGACTCGAATCTAACAATTCTCTAGACAATGTACAAAAATACAGTCTTGTTAATTTAAGGCAGCGAATGTTTTGCATCAATAAAATTTTTCTGGACCCGGTACAAGTAAATCAATTTCTTGTACTCGGTTCTGTACAAAGGTTTAAAGCAATGCACCGCGGCGAGGCTGAATATATACGCGCGTAGCAACCGGAAGACGAAGTCTCTACAACAAGCGCACGAGACGAACTTCTCGGGAGAAGAAACGGTCCTGAGGAGTTACTTCTTCTCCAAGATTAATTCCAAGTACTCCACCAGAGACATTTTTTCAGTCCGACTATAGTACCTACGTGTCTACCGCGCGATGTTAGGGTGGCTTAAGCCGTCGTATCGCTTCGTCTGCGATGGATTACCGCGAAAATCCCTCGTGACTCCGAAGCGACGATAAAGTTCCGAGTTTCGGCGATTAAGGTTTCCAGAGTGTGCTCTCGTGGAGCTCTCGCGAAGCCTACCGATTTGGCTGGCACTATACCGATCGTTATTTTCTTCGAGTTCGCTTCTCGTATCGCGTCCACAACCAGAACAGTCTGGATTATCTTATCTGAATCGAGGAAGAATGGAAAATAGTTCAACTTCGGATATTCTTCGAGAGTTCGACTGGAACGTGACAATTCTGATTTTTTCCCGAGGAAACCAGGCAACGAATATTTTCGAAATTTTTAGGGTACATCACCGCACTATCATTGCATCTACACGAATTTTTCTGTACTGAAAATAAGCTTCGTTGTCGACATAAAAATCATAAATGTTCGGGGCGTGGCGTAAAGTATTCGGTTATTCTGATCCAGAAGTTATTCGGATCCAGTAAAACCAATAACTAGTTTGTCCAAATATTAATTCTGGCTATAAGAATAATTATGCGTTGAGAACGAGTTGCTGGAATTCCAAGCGTTTGCCACATTGTTGATATTTAGACTTCGAGGATAAAATTCACGACACAGATTTCACAAATCCTGTTCTTTGAGAAGGTGCGAACAGGAAAAAAGTTGTTCGTTTAATAGGTCTGACCCGACACTCGCAGACAGCGTCGGCGGTGTGATAGGCCGAGGCCTGGATTTATTGGATCGATAAATAATGTTGTGTCACGTGTGCACCAACCTGACAGGCTTGTTCTGGATTCATACTAATCGTTACTAATTTTTTTTCTATCAGATTGCGGCCTGGTGGCGCACAGGACGTGTTCAGCGACGGGCTTGCCGGCGAACTGCGTGCCAGTCGACGCGGAAAATCCAATCAGTAGATTTACTCCAGGTAAGTCTCGTTACGCTGTTTATGGTACCCATGGAACCTCTCGCGCGCCGCTACGCGGGGCACGCATGTGCTCGCACGCGCGTGTACAGTTTCATAATGATGACATTGATACGTGGCCGCAAACACATCCATCTACTTCCTCGGGGCGCGTTAATGGACGGAACACGGAAACAGTTTAAAAATTCAGTCGTCTTTTAACCGCGGCCGTCCCCGGATTGCATCAGAAACGTGTTCGCTGACGCCGGATAACCGTTTTGCAATCGTAGACACGCTTATGAAGTCTCCGGCAAGGACACATAAGCGCTCGACGTGTCGCGTTCGCGTTGCTGCTGCTCGCTCCGATATCTGAATAATTAAATATTCATGCGCGAATTTCCATTATCGCGTTCAATCGCTGCAGAGAGATGATCGAACCCCTCGACAAAGAAAACAGCACGAAAAAGACCGGGAGTGCAGCTTTTTAAGCTTCCCTCCTTAACGTCTTCTTGGTCGCTCCGCCTTTACCCCCACCATTCCCGCTGCGTCCCGTGGCGCTGCCCCTTGGCTCCTCCCACTAGACGTCAGGTAGTGCACATCCACCGTAGGAAATAGGCTACTCCGTAACGTCGCGTTTTGGTATCGTTTTCGATGCTGTATCTGTGAACCTGAAAATAGCAGGGCATTGTATTGTGGTGTACATTGTGCACAAACTTTCGTCTGTCTGTATTAGCGTCTCTGTTAAAAATATTTTCACTTGTTTAAGCGACTTCTTATTTCTACTTTTTCCTTCATTCACCATAATTGTCCGCATATACGTTAATCGACAAAACTGAATATTAAACACGCATCAAAAATATTCCTACAGTTTTTTTGAATTTATATTACATTTATATGTAAATGGAGTTAAACCGTAACAAGAGCTTCAGACTTAATATACTGATCTCTTATATTCTGCACACGAGATATCACATGTATCAGACTGAGAATCAAATGAAGCTTGTTTTTCTTCGTCGTTAGGCAACGGTTTGGGGATCGCGCGCACGTGCGGCGAGCGGTATACTTAGACGCGAATAAGAAAAATGAAGAACTGAAGACGTGTCATTTTGTGATAATAATACTAACCATCGTTGCCCGCTGACCGGGATTACCCTATTCTCCCCTGATACTGTGGTTTCTCATATCGGATCGGTTTTCGGGCGCTCGCTATCCGCCCACGCGGCTGCTGCTCGATTAGGCAGAGCGGCGCTCGGTGCGGCGTGCTCGGTTGTCCGTGAAGGTAGACAGTTTTCCGAGAAATTACGCGGCTAGTCTCGGAACAGTGGTTCGTCGGGACAGACGACTATAATCGATAAAGCCAACTCAGCTCTCGCCTCTCCGCTCCTATCCGCTCCTATCCGCTGGTTCGCTCGGGGATCTATTCCACGCTCGCTCTCGCTTCGATGAGCTTCATTAGCTCGGTGGCCACCGCGTCAATGACGGAGCGGGATGCGCAGCGGAATGCTCGATATTTTCGAAAAAGTGGGACGAAAATCGTTATCACTTGAAAACTTCATTTATTCGCGAATAACAGAATCGAATAGAACCCTTTGCGCTTGAAGCTAGTTTAACTCCGGAATTCGAAAATAATTGTTAAGATACTATCCTATGTGTCATTGAAATAATCGTGTTAGTTTATTCGAATAGGTAAATAAGTTTTCGAAAATTATTTCATTGTACGAATATCAAATAATTTCTCATTTCATCGAATAACTGGTATTTTCGAAAATTCGATTTATGTCGTGCAGCTAGAGAACAATTTTAAAAAGCAACTCTAATTAAATTAAATTAGAAAAATGAGCATATCGAAATTTAATAATTGTATTAGTTACTTCAGAGATACAATAGTTCTTTTATTTTTGTCGCATTTCACATTTTTAACGATAACAGTGCGCCACGTGCGCGGAGTTCGCTGTAACTCGCAGCGTCAATGGTCAGGGCCGATTCGCCTGCACGCAAGCAAGCGCTTCATTTGCAAAATTCGCCGACAGACAGCCGGTGACTATAACACCACGTTTCGCCGACGTCTCAGACGTCTCTTGTTGTTCATGGAAGTAGAGTCGTGACTTCGAACTTCATTGGTAGACAGCGGATGTGCGAAAATAACGTTTTATGCATTAATTGTGGGAAACTCGGTCTGACCAGAGACATTTCTTTTACTTTCCATTCTTGTCTGCAGTTAGCTGCAAGTATTGTGTTGATATCGTTCGAGGGTTTTTCGTCTCGCTGCTCTTGCGACGCTTGAACAGGTACGATTTTCCGAAATAATTGATTTGCTTGGTGTTGGCATCAGGCTCGAAGATCGCATCCATTCATTTTTGTCGTAAATGCATACGATTTGCAGTTCATTTGTTGAGGATATCGAACTTCATTGACAGATAGAGGATCTTTATGTAAAATATACATTGTCAGTCTCAATTTCGAATTTGAATTCGCTATTTAATCGCTCGTTAAAAAATTCTCTCAATTTTCTTGCTCTTTCAAGCTGAACACCCGAATCCAGATTTCGAAGATTTTACTGAAAACTAAACTTGCTCGATTTCTGCACAAAGGGACTTGAATTCGAACCACTCGTTTTAGTCATAAATGCATGAAATCCCCAGTCTATTCGTTAGGGACACTCGATCTTCACAGTAGACCGCCTACGTCAGCCCTTTCACTTCATCAAGAAATTTGACCGTCCCTGTCAGCCCTTTCACTTCATCGAGGTTTCGAACCTTGTCAAATCTTCTGGCAGAGAATATCAAAATTTCTAAATGTAGCTGCACCCAGAAACATTGGTTCGAACTCTACAGGCATCTATATAAATTCCACAAAGCACACTTAATTACTAGACAGTGAGTCTTTGTTAAAAAAATCTCTACTTGAATTACAACTAGAGTGAAATAGAAATTTATTCTCTTACGTAGCGCATTTAACAGCTTGAAAAATAATATAAAAGTTTTTTTAAATTCCTCTCACTTTACTGTTTGAAATTTCATCTACTAATTTTTGTCATAAATGCATATCAATTAAATAAAAACGATCTCATAGCAAAATTTAATATTATTGGGGAATCGTCTTTTATTCGGTAAAAAAAAAAAAAGAAGAACAAGGGGCGACAAAAGTTTGGTCTATGTACGTTCAGTGTGGACTCAGCTTAATGCATACTCCACTGTAAATGTTCGGTGGGTTTAGCATTTAAAAAGAATGAGGCTCTGGTGGTCCATACGGGATATGGGACAGCGTCCAGACATCGGATCGTCCTTTTCCACGTTATTTCGTTTGGTGGTCAGCAGGACGACTGTGACAAATATCGAGTTTCCGTAGTGTGACCTCCATCGAGGCACCGTCGCCATTAAATTCATATGTGTACGGGATCGCTTTTGATTCGGGCCTTTTTGTCCCGTGGCTCCGGCGCGGCGTCGCCTCGAGCTAGCCGAAGAGACACGGTCACGAAGAAACAAGACGTTGCTGTCACGGCCGTAAAAATAAATTTCTCTCTCCTTTCCCCGTCGTGTGTCTCCCCCCCACACACACGATTCTACGCCTTCTTCTCTCCTTCTCTTCCGTTCCGTCGCGCCGCGTTTCTCTCTGGCCGGTCTCCTTTTTATGATGCATGCGTGCACGCCTTTGATTGTACAAGTGGCGTGTACGCGGCACACTCGCGACGAGAGTCGATACAAGTCGCGAAATTATCTTCGCGATGTTCGGACTGTTTCGCGACGGGACGAAGCCTCCCGCTGGACCAACGCTAATTTTCACCGGGTGTCTGCGGCACGAGTGATATGTTCGTTCGCGACGTTGTGGTCAATTTCCGACGAGGAGAATTGTTCTGTGCGAAGTGGATTTTAATTGTTGCGAAAGAAACACGTGGAAAATCTTCGAAAAGGTTTGCAACAATTTCTTCTTTAACACTTGAACCCAGTCGAGCGACCGGTCTTGGATTTTTATTTGAAAATTGTTCGACTAGTAGGAAATTATTGAATTTCACATAAATCAACCGAAGATGTCTGATCATGACCCGCTGTTTCCACTTGATGCAATCGCGAATATACATTTTTAATATCGTTTTGTCCGGATGTGAAGGTTCGTGTAGAAAAATGACAGGCTGCATTTATCGTTATCTTTTCGTGTAGATTTACCCCTTTTCAGGGTGCACCATCAGATCGAGGACACAGTGAAAATAAATGCTTGCGACACGATATCTTGTGTAGTCATTTAAAATTTTTATGTTGTGGCACGTTAGGATTATTTTATGTTTGATACAGAAGGGGATCGTTTGTTACTTTGAAAAATCATGCATTTTCCTATTTTAAGGTTTTTTATCACTTTATTTTACTGGTACAGAGAATTTATTATTTACTGTTAGGGTCGAACTGTGTCTCGCGCGCGGAGACAGAAGGGCCGCGAAGGGCCAAATTAAAGTTTCGAGAGAAACCGTGACGGGAGAGAAATCTCGCCGAAAGTATATAGTAACAGTCGTCTTGGAGGAGCATATTGACCCGGTTCGCCCTTTCCCGTTCTCGAAGGGGTCATCGATTCACCCTCGAGAACTTCCCGGATTGTCCTGTCGCGTTGCGTAATTGCAGAAAATGTAACGCTCTCCACCCCAAACGCGCCTCTCCTTATTTCCATCCTGGTTGAGAGGAAAAGAGGAATCGTTTCTCTGTCACGGTAGAGCATGCTTATTCTCCCAGCGAGAAAGAAAGGAAAATAAAGACGGTCGGTCACGATTTTACGTCTCCGAGCAGCCGTGTAACGTCTGGAATGTGTCTGCGAGATGTCAGACATTTTTTCTCGTCGGCCTGTCCATAAAAACCGACGAATCTCTTGCAGATGCCCTCTCTCGTTCTCTCTCTCTCGTCTTCGGTTTTCCATCGCTCGAGGTTCAGAGAGATTCTTTGTCGAGAGCGTGTTCCGTTTACACGTTCGATTAATTTCGTCGCGCTATTATTTCCCTCGGCGGGGTCAATGCACTCCCACGCGCACCTGTTCGCACACATGATTTTTCTCTATCTTCGATGTCTTCTTCACAGTATCATCGTCGGTATCATCCGCGATTGTTCCCGTTCGATTTCGTATTTTAAGTATTTTTTCTTGCAAGAGCTTTTTCGTATTAATCTAATTAATGCTATTGGCGCACTGGTACGATCATTTGTTACTGTTAAGCACTTTTGCAAATTGTTACATCAACTAATTTTCGACGTTTCGATCTAAATTTTGGATCATTTTCAAGAAATAATTTTGTTGTTATTGCGTCTGTGAAAATTTTATTTTTTATGTTACCCATTGATTAATATATGGTTGACTAAAACAGTCAATCCAAATTGTAGGAACAGAAAAGCTTTTTCGTATTGCCTGACTTTTGTGGGAAGTTGACTTCGTTGGCACCATCGAGTGCTTAAAAAATCGTCGGAGATCAAAGTTTCAACAACCCTGTATGCAGGAAGATTTCTATTAATTTTTAATAATGATTTTTATAAAATCAATATAAATGATTTTTAAATTTTGACGAAAAGAATTGTAGTACCACCTACACGCGAATGACGCGGCAGGCAAAGGGTTAAGGGTGTTTATCCTCGCATTAAAATATAAGCTTGTCCCATGAAAGTGGACATCACGGAAAATGTTATAACACGCTCGTCGTATGTAGACCGATCGAGGATCGCGCATAGTCATCGGCGGAACAAATGAAAGTTTTCATCGGTCGTCGGAAAATTCTCACGCGACGTCTGCGCAAAAGACGCGTCGGCGTATTCCTCGGCCTCAGAGGTCGCGGCGATAAATAAAACAGTGAAAGGTAGAGCTGAACGCGGCTCTTCTTTTTTTTTTCTTTCCTTTCGCCACCTTGTTTCGCGAATCCGTCGGGTCGGGTCGGGACCCGTCTCTCCTGGCGATTTAACACGATTTTTCAACTGAGTGAACTTCTGTGCGCAACATCGTCTCATTGCAATAGTTCAGAACGACGTGAGTAATTCCATTTTTACCCCCTGCCTTACGGTGACGAGACTTGACACCGAATATTCATCGAGTATTTATGGTATTCATTTCTTTCAAATCGTAATACAATCACATTTTTTTTTAATTATATTAACGTGAAGTAAGTCGTGTCTTCTTAATTCGAGATATTTAGACTTGTTCGTCTGATTTGGTAAACATCTATTTTATCATGATAACATATCGTAATATATAATCTATTCGCTTCGTTATATAATTATTAGTAAAATCAATCGACGTAATTTTGACTTACACCACTTTTAGTTTTCGTATAAAACATTCTTGATAACGGAACAGTCCTCGTTATCGTAGTTGCGAAAGAAATTATAAATCTTGGGGTGGAACCGATCTCATCCTTACAATATTAATTATTCCCGTTAACATTAGATCGATTTCTCTGGCATTGTGTGTCGATCTGACGTCGAAGGGACAGAGATTAACTTCTTCACGGACGAATTTTTGTTCAACTGAAAAATAATGGTTTAACCGATTGTTTGCTCTGTAGTTGGTTTTAAAAGAAGCAAAAGTACACAGTCGTCCAGTGCTTGACTTTAATTGCTTCATCAACCGCAAGTCCTCGACGATAAAGAATGTCTCGAAGCGCGTAAGTCATTTCCAGAGAAAAATGGACATACACTGATTGGCCACTGAGCCATTCGTACTACATGTGTCAGCGTCCCTGAAGAGGTTAAGCTATAAAATAAGGAACGGCTGGGGGTTAAATGCCCGACATACACCGACGTTCCTGACGAACAACTTCGAACGCATAAAAGTAAACCGCCTTCTTCCCCCTTCTTCCATCGATCTCCCTCTCTCTTTCTCTTTCTCGTTCTTTCTTGTAACTCTCTATTCCGTTCGGTTTTATTCCCTCGTTACCACGGATCCTCTCGCGTTCACGCTCCAGGCAGTGACGATCATTTGATTGCCGTTTGCAGTATTCGGGCTCGGGCTGTGCGCGCAATTCGACATCGCTGCACGTGCTGCACCGGTCCTGGTCGAACGATGCACCCGCGCCATCGAGGAGAAAGCGTTCGCTGACAGCACCCTGGATCTGTACAAAGTCTACCACAGCAGTCCTCCTAACGAACAAACGCTGGAGCTGCGACAGAAATTGAACGAAGGTAAGACCAAATCCCTCGCTGGGTGGCCCCTAACAGCGGCCAGGGACAAATTTGAGAATTTCGACTGTCTGGGATCTTTAAATGTGGGATTTCGTTTGGGGACTCCGGGAATGCCCTGAATCTTTAGTAGCCGAGACTCTTCGGAAAGATCAGCGATTTATTCATTTTTGGGGATTACATTTTCTACGAGCACGGAGTTGGTCTAAGTAATCTGAAATCTTTAAACAATTCCCATTATGTTTCAGATGTGTGCAACGCCGATTTGAATTCCTACACTCCCCAGTGCATCGCGAGCGTCCTAAAGAAGTTTTTGCGTGAGCTGCCGGATCCTGTGATTCCTGTACTCTTTTACGATAGGTTTATAGAAGCATCGAGTAAGTATCAGTGAAATTGTAAAAATTCATATAGAAATGTACAACCAAATCTGCTGAAGCAAATTTTAACATTCAAATTGTATACCATCTGTGAAGGATTAGATATATTAATATTTGTAGGTGTGGGATAGGTTTGGATTGAGAATGAAATTAAATGACTATAGTAAAATGTAAAAATTCATTTGCTCAGGAAACAAATTTTAACATTCGGTAATATACTCGGTTCAAATTGTATACACCATCTGTGAATGATTAAATGTATTAAATTATAAAAGCTACTAAATTGTACCAAAATTAGGAACCCGTTATTTGGAAGCTTCCTGCAGTTCTAATATTAATATCCGCCTGTGGAATTCTTTAGCATACAAATGCAAAAGAACTACGGTCGAGCGCAGGGGTCGCAAGTGACCCGGAACCGTCGGCACGAGGGTCGGTAGCCTAAATTGGCTCTGTATGTTTCAGATATAAGGAACGACGAGCAGTGTGCGTCGCGTTTGACGCAGCTGGTCGACGAGCTTCCACACCAACATCGCAGCACCCTGTTCCACTTGATGGCTCACTTCTGTCGGATTTGCCAGTTGCAGCACGGAAGAGGATACACGGAACCGCCCACGATCCTGACTCAGGTCCTATGCCATATTTTCCTCAGGCCGCCTTGGGAACGGATCGTGTAAGTCTCGGTGTTAAAACTTACCTAAGAACAAAAACTAGACTCCAAATCATTTTTACCATTGTCATTTATTTATTTATTTTTTTTTTGCAGTCAAATAGTACATAATATCGAAGCTCACATACGGATAATGGAGATACTGTTGCTGCACGGCGACTGGAACGAGAAATTGCCACAATTTGCCAGCCCACCGCAGTTGCCTCCTCGGAAAGTCTCCAGGCCGCAGTTTGCGGTTCTGGATGCGTTCTCCATGCTCGAAGACGACAACTCTATGGATCGATCCGTGTCGGGTTTGGAGAACAAGGAACAACAACAACAACAACAGCAGCAGCACAGGTGGATTACCTATTTTTATACTGATTTGCGCTATTGGGCGCTGAGAAGACGGCAGGCTGCTATGACCGGATTTCCTTCGTTAGAACCTATTGTGTAGAATTTACACTGTAGATCACTCGTAAAGACATAGGGCTTAATTCTTTACACTCTGCGGCTTCGAATCAACTGTGTCAGCAACTCGAAGATATTTATTTATTTATTACTAGACTGCAGAAACAAATCTGTTGAACCCTGTAAGTCCATATCTGCCAGTATCCTAGTTGACGATTATATTTACAATGTCCCCTTAGAGAGGGCAATTTAATTTTAGTATAGAGTCTTCTTTTCTCAGCCATATTTACGGGCTCGTAACAGTATTTGACGTTTGTCTCGACAGGCCACGCACGCTCCAGGAGGCAGAATGGTACTGGGGAGATATCACGAGGGACGAGGTGAACGAGAAGATGATCGACTCCCCGGATGGCACCTTCCTGGTTCGTGAGGCCTCTTCAAAAGGCGGAGAGTACACCTTGACATTGCGTAAAGGCGGGACCAACAAGCTCATCAAGATCTGTCAACGCAACGGCAAGTTCGGCTTCTCGGAACCGTACAATTTCCATTCCGTGATCGAGCTGGTGGATCATTATAGGAATGTCTCCCTGTCGCAGTACAATTCCACACTGGACATTAAACTGCTTTACCCTATCTCCCGGTTTCAACAGGTAATTCTTTCTTTCCATCCGATTATCATTACCAGGATGGATAGTTCGATTATTTTCTGATTTGAATTGAGTTTGTTCCTTCAATGCTGAATCGACTGTTTTTGTGCATGACGATCAGGATGACGAGATCGCGAGCACCACCGACATGACGAACGTCATCCAGAAGTTCGTCGAGCTGGACAAGGACACGTCGCACGCGTTAACGGAGTACAAAGAGTATTCGGAACAGTACAACAGGACTTCGTTCGAGGTGCAGCTGAAGCGGCAGGCACTGGAAGCTTTTACGGAGGCCATCAAGATGTTCGAGGATCAGATGAAGCTGCAGGAGAAGTTCCAGAAGGAAGCTCAACCCCACGAAATATCAACGTGAGTGGATACTTCGAATAATTAACCTCTTGCAATTAACACATTCACTGCCACGTTGGTCATAACTAGACTGCGGATTTTTATGAAAAATAAAATTTGCTTACATCGATTATAATGAACAGGAACCAAACAAGAATTTCTCTCTCCCTCTAATAATTTTTATAAGCTGGGACTTAACACATTGAAACTCTTGTAATCTATCTCCTGCTTCAAATTGCATCTACTCATTTTTACCATAAATGCATGAAGATCCGCATTCTTGTGATAAACGTACTTCGTAACTTCGGCCACACTATCTTAATTACTCAGATATTGTGGGACTCTTCCTGTTCGTTCAGCAGTGAACGTGTAAACTTCAGGTGATGAGGGAAAATACCCAAACCTGTTATCACGATTTGTCAATTTGATTGCAGCTTAACCGATAACGCAGAATTGTTGAAACAAAGACTGAAATGCTTAGATGATAGCAAGGAACAGTTGGATCGTAGTTTAAAGGAGCAAATCGCTTACAATAGAACCTTGGAGAGGGAGATGCAGAAGTTGAAACCGGAAATTCTCCAGCTCGTGCGGCAAAGGGAGAAGCATCATGTGTATGTATATCTCCTATACTAGCGTTTCTCCGTCAACCGAAAAACGGAGAGAAAGAGAAAGAAAAAAAAAGAAACGATTCTTTACCGAGGCTACGGTGTTTTACGAGCGTTCTATTTTCGTCTTACAGATGGCTGAAGAAGAACGGCATGAAGCAAAACAAAATAAACCAGCTCGTGTCGAACCATTCGGTCTCGGATTCGGTGTTAGGCGACGCGGGTTACGGGGATCTTCAAGAGGTTGACCTTGACGTTCATTCCGATGAGAAAACGTGGCTTTCTCTCGAGTGTTCCCGTACAGACGCAGATCGTACACTCGCTGACCGGCCGGATGGCACCTTCCTCGTTCGGACATCAAGGACTGGACAGTATGCGTTATCAATCATGTACGTACTTACACGTTTCTTATCTATCTAGCTATCCTGAGTAATTGAACTCGTTCATATTTTTAAAAATTATTATTTAACTCTTGTCTATGCTAGGTTCAAGCATAATTCATGTATAAATTAGAACCTATACTAGTATATTCTACCTTCGAGGACTCATCTGACGATTTTTCTTAAATCAATCTTCAAACAATCGGAACGCCCCCTTGTCTCCCCATGTACAGCAATATGTTTTTCCGCTTTAGGTGCAATGGCACCGTGAATCATTGCATAATCTACGGCACGGAGCGTGGTTTCGGGTTCGCGGAGCCATACAATATCCACAAGAGTTTGAAACACTTGGTGCTACATTACGCTCAGAACTCGCTGGAGGAACACAACGAGAGTCTGAACACGACGCTCGCGTACCCAGCGTTCGCCACGCCGGCGGCGCTGGCGCAGCTGCAGATGCAGCTTCAGATGCAGATCCGCCCGCAGAACCAGCTGCAGTTCTCACACTCCCTCGAGAACCAACATTACAACATGCCGCACACGTAAGGCCGCCGCCCGTTTCTCGGCCACGCCGTGATCATTCTCCGAGGGCGTTGCCAGGCGCGTACGCGCGAGCGGGTCTTCGCGGGTACACCGAAATCCGCGCGCACCACCTTCGAAAAACGATGTTCCCGAACCACTTTTGTCACGGATTCCCTACGACACGTAATCGCATAATATTCGCGGGAGGTCGACGATTGATCGTTCCGTTTTTGTAATTGTGAAGAGACGCTTCTCTTCTGGGAACTCCGTCGTATTGAGAGAGAGAGAGAGAGAGAGAGAGAGAGAGAGAGAGAGAGAGAGAGAGAAAAAGCAGAAATGTTAATGTTTAAGTCCTCGGAAACTGTGCATAGTGATAAATTGCGTGCGTATGTGATGAGATGCGGATTCCGGTCGACAGGACCCACGGTACGTCGCGATTAGGTTTTACAATTAGTCTCTCAGGGTCTGCAGGCCTTCTAGGTGGGTCCCGTCGATTCGGAACTCGACTCCTTAACGTGCACGTACGCGACGATACGGAAGAATGAGTGAGAGAAATCACGAGGAAACGCGGTTTTTATTCAGTTTGGAGAACCGTCAATCTCCGGGCGCGGTTCGCAACGTTCAGAATAGCAGAGGCATGTATCTAGTCCTACAGACAGAGTTTAACGAAGGGAGACGTTTACGGGGGGGGGGGGGGACGAATCAGAAGTCTGACTCCGCTCAAAAGCTACCTCGAGACTGGCGATCAGGGTGTATTCAACGTCGATGGACGAAGAATCTTCGAGGAACTGGACAGAAAAGGACAAGCCGGCGTACGAATGAGGGGTACTCTTCGCGATTTTCTACATTCATGGGCGCATTTTGTACGCGCGCGCGCGGGCACGCCGTTCGCGTTGCGATGGCGGTCGGCGAGACAAGATCTTCAAACAGTGATATTAGAGTATAATTAGCAACGTCGCGAGGCGCGCTAGCCGCACGGATGCGCGCGAAACGTTTTTTCTAGCGATTTACAATGATTCTCGTAGCGTAAAGCCGTCGATCCGCCGGTTGCGACGAGACGGGGAGGGGGCCGGTTGTCCTTTTCTCTTCCGTTTCTCGGACCTCGCCGGTCTCGAGGGTCCTCTTTCCTCTCGATGGGAACCTCTATTATAGCGAACGCCGCAATGGGTGCGCGCGGTGGGCGATTTTTTATACGTTAGATTTCAAAGTGCTGTGCCAGAGGGCTGTACGCGTGTCGCAAGTGGAGTTCGGCACGCGGAGAGATTAATTCTCGAGAAGCAAATGTATTTGTCTGTGATTTCGGATTGCCTACGAGGAGGATGATATCGTGTCTATTGTTTTCCAATCGCTTTTTTAAATGATATTCGCGCTTTTGTAGGGAGAAGTTGAGAAGAGAAAGATAGAATGAGAGAGAGAGAGAGAGAGAGAGACAGGTAGAAAGAGATGAGAGTTGCAGTTTCGTTGGCGTTCACGGCGCGAGCGCGCCATAAGTCGTTCGTAATTTTATTCGTGTATTTCGTACGTTCGAATCGATCGGTAGTTCTCTTTTATATATCGGGATCTTGGTTGCGCGTTGCGGCCCCGCCTCCGTAAGGGTGCATTTGTGTTATAGCTGTTGTTGTAAACAATCGGAGCAACGATAAGCGCGGGAGCACCTCCTGTTGTTTTATAATGGACGTGTCGACATTGAAGCAATAAGCACAGCAACGCTTGACGACCAACCGATGACTTTTACCGTTGCTCACCTGCAACATAAACGCACTCTTTGATAGATTCTTATTGATTTTGGCTACCGGATGCGCCAAAGTGTCTCGCTGGCGAGATTCCGAGTCCTGAACGCGTTAACCGAAGCCTGGTTAGGTCAGCGAGTTGCTTGAACCTGCTTCACGATGTTCGCGAGGTATGTCAGCCTTTGAATCGTACATGCGAGTCGACATACCGCGAATTCTGACGACGTGCGCAATTCAGAGTGGACGTCAAATGATCGTCCTGTATTTATTATTCTTCGCCGCCTCTGCGAGACAGTTTGGCCCGTCCTGTTGTACATCCTCGGACGTCGAGTATCGGTCGGAGATCGGATCTTCGTCGCATGCAATATCGGAACCCCACGCCGCCTTCGAATGATCTCAAAGGCGGCGGCGATCGCTGGTCACGATCACGATCGAGACAACTTCTTCACGGGATTTTGAGTGTTTTAAACGTTAAAGCAATGGCGATCGTGGGCAATAGACTGCTCGGGAAATTTTGCGTATTACATAGCGGTCGTAATCGCAAAAGTGTACCGAGCACGAGTCGCTCGCGATCGAGAGCGTCGATGGATTCGTAGATGGAACAGGAAGTTGTTTCGACGGTGGTCGTGACTCGCGATTTCCGCTGCCGTAGTCAGGAAAAGAAACGGATGCAAGTCGATTGGACGAGCGTGGGGAAAAGTAGGTCTCGAAGTCTCGGAGGAGTCGGGCGCCGCGACGTCGCGCATTCTCTTGATTACGATTAATTATTCTCTACGATTAAAATTTATGTACTAGAGTTTGTTCGCGCGGATGCATAGGGTGACAGAGAAACGACGAGAATTGACGCGCGCGTTACGGGGGCGGAGAGGAAGGAGATTCGGTATCGGAAAGGAAAGGCTCGTTGCTCATCCTAAAGGCTTCGAATTACCGTAGGTTTAGGTAGCTTAGGTTTTTTTTATACGAAAGAGATATTAAGTGCCCTGGCGCCGATAGGCTTTCTAGATTCCGTGTTAGTCCGATCGCGTGCCGGTGCAGTATTCGATCGTTCTTTTTTTCAGAATGCCGTCGGATCCGTACGTTTCCGCGACATCTGCGCGATATTTTATCCGAATAGTGGATTCCAACGTCGCTTCCGGTTACGAACGCGGCTCCGCTTAGCCACGCGGGGCCCGCATGCGCTCGCGGAACGAAAAAGAGGCGGAGCCACGTTGGAATGGACGTCAGAATTATTTAAATTGTACGGCGAGCGTGGCGCAGAGCGCTCTTTGCCGTGGGAGTGGTCTTTCTTTGGAGACGAACGTCGTCGAAGAAGGAGTAGACTCTCGATTTTGGAAAAGAAAACTGTCTATCGCGCCTATGCTATGGGCGTGGCTTCGTTGCTCTATACTCCAACGGAGCCCCACGGGACAATCTTAATAAATGCTTGGTCTAGATTTTACATCCAAAATCTAGCTGTGAAACAATTTTTTACTCTTAATTTTCCTCTCACATAAGAATCTGCTGGACAGCTGCTGATCGAATCTAGGCCAGGCATGTGTAAACGTGTGTTCTTTACCCTGGGAACGCACTGGATTGCCCCATGGGACACCGTTTAATATCATATTATACAGAATACACTTCAAAATTGAGAGTCTCCTACTTCTTTTATCATCGAGTGACCGGAAGGGGCGTGGCTTGATGGCCCCCGATTTCTGTAAAGCTCTAACAATGCCCCACGGGGCAATGCATGCTCCACTACTATAAACCACCTGCTTCATTTCCAAATTAGGCACAGCCGATGTAATTTAATTCGAAATTCTGCAAAATGTATAGTAATATCGAGAGTTTCCTGCTTCTTTTGTTGCGAAATGGTCAGAAAGGACGTGGCTTGATGGCCCCCGATTTCCGCAAAGCCTCAGCAGTTCCCCATGGGGCAGTGCGTCTACCGACTGCCGTGAGGTCGCTGTTCTTTTTCAGAAGAATCCGCAGACGAAGCGGGAAACTGGTGATCCGACGCCGAAAGCGCGATTTACGCGCGTTACCAAGCTCCAGCGATTAGGGGTTTGCGCGGAAACCCCGTGTCGCGATTTCCGCGCGCAACACGCAAGAGACGAGTCGAGTGTCCGACCCTCGATGAGCCGGACGACATTTTTTCTGATCGAAATAAAGACACTGTACACACACAAGCACACTTTGTGGAGCCTGGCGTGTTTCTTCGGGCGATCTTCGCGCGCGTCTTGACATTTTCCATTCTTCCACGGGCGGCCATCTTTCTTTCGTCGTCGTTGCCATCGAGCCTCGACGCTCGACCTTGTCGTCAGAACGTCGCGCGACGTGACGTGTCGAAAACACATCTACACACACATACACACACACACACGCAGAGGGAGAAGACAAATATCACACGCAGGTGTACGACGCGCAATATACAAATCGAAGATACAAGACGCAGAATATATAAATATATATATAGTCGTTGCAATCGGAATGTGCGAAGTGAAGAGAACGAAATAGAGAGGAAATGAAAGAGTACCAGCGAGAAAAACAAAGAAAAGGAAGGAAGGGGAAAAAATATATATATATCTATATATTTTTACTTACTTTGAAAGCAAACCTTTAATCGATTATTTATAATATTGTAACGGTGGGTGGGAGGAAGGTGCCGACTCATTGACAGTTGGCTGTCCGGGTCCTCGAATGAGATGACAAGCCCAGTGAGTGACAAAGACGACGTATTTACTTTATTTCCGATTTAACTATATTGTTACACTAAGACTGCCGTCGGTGTCGGCGGGCAAAACGCTATATGCAAAGAGATACGACTATGGAAAGCCGACGGCAGCAGCAGCGGACGCAGACGTTTTGGGCTGACTAGGACGGCACAGTTTATAAAAATACGTATCGCTAGGTTGCAATAGAGGAGGCGGGTTGGCTGTGCTCGAACACTCGGTTTCGTAGACGGCGCACAGTGGGCCATTTCTGTAAAATCGGTGGAATGAATTGAAAAATTTTCATGTCATGAAATAAATTAAAACTACATCTTATTGTAAGCCAATACCTGATTGAGACAGACTGAAAAGGACATAGACTTATATCTGATCTCATTTGTTAAATAAATAATAGTCGAGTGTCTTGAAGCAATGATGTGTATCAGTCGGTTTTCGTCGCGTCTCGAGTGTTAATGCCGCGTTCTGTTTCTAAACGAATATTTTCTTGGCAATTAAAAGAATAGATATTTATAGTACAGGCATTTATCACTTTCTACTCAAAAACTTATGTACTTTTAATATTCTGTATTGTTTACATTCACTAGTCCACTAACTTTTGTTCAAATTACCGTTTTTTTTTGTAATTTTAAGTTTTTAAAAACCGTAACTTTCGCTAACATTAACTCTTTAACTAATTTACTTCCAAGGATATGTCCATAAGACAACTAGCAAAGTTTCAATTTCTTAGATTGAAACATCACCCCCTATAAGGGTAATTTTATAAAGACAATTTCTCATTCCAGCAAACAATACCAGAATTATATTATATCCACGATCCCAAAAAGTCCTGGAACCGGTCTGTTTGTTATTAATAATGTATAACTAACAGAGACATGAATTTTGTCCAGCCATTTGCAATTCTGGACCACTGTGCGGCGGTTCCTTTGAAGGTGGTGGCTATTTCTTCTCTTGTCAACCTCGGCTATGCGCATAGGTATGGACTCCTGTTTCTCATTCGAAATCCTTCCGGTTACCTGGGTCCCGTTTACCTTATAGGGCACAGAAAGAATTTTCAACGCATCGGCCTGATAATCCTCGACCCCGAACAGGATGACCCGTACTGACGGATCGCTCACAAGGAACATCAACTATCAAACAACGATTTCGATGAAACTATGCGCATTGATAGTTCAACCAAAAATATTTGACACGTATTTTTTCTATCGGCAAAAAAACAGGTTCAGGGGATGAAATTACCACTCGAAATAAGGGTTCGAAAATATTTCAAGCTCGCCAACTCGAAAACTAGCGGACACAGAAAAATGATACAAATGACGATTATTTGGATTTTTATAAGGAATAATATGGTGAAGGCGAAATTTGAGTAAAATCATAGATGGCGCCACATGTGCATAAATTGGTCCTTCCGATTTATTTAATTGATTTTCTGTTTTCCTGTGATTTCCTGTTTGGATCGAATCTACCGATAAAGACGACTTTCTTGTGCCTAATCGTTTCGCTGGTCTGCCGCACGCGGTGTCTTGGCATGAAGTTGTGGTAAAAAAAATAAATGAAAAATATTTCGGAACCAGCCCCCATCGGTTCCTGCTGTAAATTTGTAAATTACGCGGCCTAAGTCGCTGTAGGAACGGCTCGGCACGTTCCTCCGTCGCTGTTGCCGTCTACAACAGTCCCACTTGTCGAATTGTATAATAATCCATTCCTGTATAGTACATATTATACATTGTTACTGTAGACATAACGATGAAATCGCACGGAAGTCTCTCTTGACGCCTGTACGCGACACAAACGGCCAGAACGGGAACGAATAGTGTTTCTTTCAACGGAACACAATTTTGCAAAATAGTAATGCGTGATACCGATTTACCTGCGAAAGAGAACGAATCAGGCTTCTCTTCCTGGCACCGGCGGATCACAGAGTTGGGCATTGTTCCGATCGCTAAAAAGCCATAATCTTTCCAATCTAATCTGGCGAGTCGTTCGTTAGTATACTTGAACGCATAATCTTTCAGTGCCGGTATCACAAGAATTACTCGGACCGATCGATCATTGTACGATAGGAAGCATAATCTTGCAGTGCCGCTACCATAATAATTAATCGGATCGATCGTTCGCTTGTACAATAGAAGGGATAATCTTTCAGTGCTGTTATCGCGAGAACAAATATAACTGATCGTTCGTTTGTGTAATCTTTCAGCTACCATATAATATCAAGTATGAAGAAGTCATTAGAAAATTTTAGAAACGAACCGAACCAGTCGTTCGTAGCCTCGGTCTGTTTAGCTGACTTTTAGAGCCTGACTAAAGGCTGACTATTTCAACGAACGTCTGTAACATAAGATAACATGTTGATCGACAGAAATATTGTCCAGCTCCGAGTCCGAGCCGTCCAAGCAGAAACAGGTTGCAAGAGACGCGTCCGTGCAACCGGGTGATCTATTCGACCGTCTATCTTCGAACCCGCGTACGCGAGAACACGGTCTAGAGACGATCTACGAACCCACCGATATCTTAATCGCAACCGCAGCCTTTCCTCTGTAGCGTCTTTGTCCCACCACCCCCTTAACGTCGCGTCCCTAACCCCTTCTAACTCCGATGGATGAAGTTGGAAAAAATTCATGATTTTATGTTGTGAACAGTCCCAAGGCGTATCGCTGCGTCGCGCGACGTTACGGGGGAAAAGCTGATTTAGGCAACGACCCCTGTAAGCGCTCCGTTAGGTAAAATTCATGTCAGTTTAAGCACCCGGATCACAAACAGCAACCGCTGCTTATTAATATATAAAGAAGAGAAGGTAAAGAAAATGGTGCTCGAAGCTGAGACCCAAAAGAGGGAAGAAGGAAAGATCGTCTCGAGCTCGTGTTCGACGGCCGACAGATTCGTGTGTACGTCCATTTGGATTCTTGCCAGTCTCGTTAATCGCTTTTCCATCGAGAGTCCTTTCCTCGATCGTGCGAGATCGCGAAAACGTATATCGGTGGACGTCGGCGGGTGCACCTGTGTGTGTGTGTGAGAGAGTGACAAGCTTAAGCGGTGTACGCTTTGTGCTGCAAGGCGATGATAATCACGGATCATCAATTAACGTTCAACCGAACGTGTTTACATGGGGAATGGGGTGGGGGGCATTGGGCGGGGGGAGGGGCGGGGACGGGGGTTGGGTGGGGCGGAAAACGTTGCGAGAGGTGGAACAACCGGAAGGATATCGATAACACAATATTTACGTTATTAAACGAATGTATGCTGTCCCACTGTGATAAAAACTTTTGTTTTTGCATGTAAAATATACTATTATTGTCATAAGTACGAGATAAAGAGACGAGAAAAAGAAAAAAGGAAATCATATATTAACGGTGCATACACGTGTAGATATGTGTGCGCCGAGGCATGCTCGATCTTAGAACGATCTATGGTATGTACCTATATATCTATATATGTGCAGGCACAGAGACACGTATATATCTAAACACAACACATTCGACACGGAAAGAAAAACATGTACACGAGCTTACACGTGACACGGGACGAGATACGGTAACCTGAACATACAGGTAGTGTTGGGTCACCGAGTCGCCAAGCAAGTTCAAGCCCACGGATTGGCTTGAATTGCTTGAAACAGGCAGTTTCGTCCAATCCAAGCAATTCAAACGAACCTGTAAGCTTGATTGCGCTTAGCGGCTTGATGACCCAACACGACATACAGAATTCGCGGTAGACGTTGAGATTGTGGCCCTCGGGGCCACTCCGTAGCACTGGTGGCCCCGATTTTGGAGCAGAGAAAGAGCCAGTTACAGTTGTGTTCTTATTGGGGGCGTGGCTGCTGGGCGGGCAGTGGGCGGAGCGTCGCAGCCCCGGGGCCACAATTCAACGTGCTAGCCAAACACAGAACACTACACACACGAGAAACGTACACACGCGAGCATACATACATATGTGGGATTTTAGGAAAAAGAGGGAACCGGGCAAGCGGGACTCGAACCCGCGTTCTCGAGATTTGGACTGGCCGGTCACGTGCCTTAACTAGTCGTCCTGCGCTTCTTAAAGGTCTGAGGTTCGCGTCGAACCTCCAGGTTTTGACGAAAAACGACGATTATGGTAAACATGCGTGGTTAGAGAATGCGATACCAAAAATAATTCACGGTAAAAAGTTACAACTTGGAATTATCAACTGAAATCAATTTCTATTCAGCTACTATTCGTCCCAACTGATGCAGAATATTTCCATCTTGCATAAAAAGATTCGCAAAAATTTTGGACAATTTGATTGTATAAAGGTCAACGCATACTGGAGTATCCGGCAACAGGGAGATACCTAATACCGAGCCTGACTGTACCAAAACGAAGTATCGCAAAGGAAACTTGCCGGAAAGCTGTGTATACGCGTAAGATACAACAGCGCATTAGTATATTTGAAGCCTGACAGGCAGAAACTCAGTATGCGTTGTCCGTAAATCTGTGCGCATAATCGCCTGCGAGCGTGCCAAGATCTGGAGCGTTCGACGCGTGTACGAGACAGATTGTGTTTGATCGCGAAAAGTAAAAAAGCGAACGACAGTTTTGCGAATGTTGATAATAAATCCTACAATTTTGGGGAAGCCTGAGCATATTTCAAATCACAATTGTAACAATGTAATTTACATGCAGTACACAGCAAAATTGAGTCTCCTATTTCGTTGATTGTCTGGAGTGCTCCGAGTGGGCGTGGCGTAGTCGCTCTCAACACTCAGAGCCGAAACGGTGCCCCATGGAGCAATGCGAAAACAATAATATGTGTATTTGTTAAAATAATTTAATATAGTCGGGAAAATTAACAATGAAGATTCCTAATTCGACTTTGCCAAACCATTGGATAAAACTGAGAAAGAATATTTGCAAGTTCTCCAGCAAGAAAGAAATAACGAATTCTCCATGCGTTCAGGGCAAGAGATCAGTTGCATTTTCAAGAAGCACATGCAACGAGCTTCTCCGCGTAGAGTGCAGGATTTTCGCCGAAATTGTAGGATTCAGGGAAGAAGAGACACTCGAGATCGGACTGGCCGAGTCGTCCTACGCTTCTCAAGGGTCTGGGGGGTCCTGATCCCACGCATTATGTGATCGAGCGTGCACGCAGGTGAAAGTGCACGCTGTTACAAAGAATAGAAGAAGAAGAAAAATAACATTTAACATTCGAACGGGCCCTGATCTATCTTGATGCGCTTGCAACGAGCGCATACAAGCGGTCAATTTAGTGCAATCGTACAAACGGAACAGAAATGCTAACAGCTCCTCTTCGTTTCCTTTTTCCATATTGTGTTTCTCTCGATCACAAAATCATCGAAATTTACGAATCTAGCGTTTAAGAGAGTATCCGTTCGAGAAAGGATACTTTTAACTCTCTTAGCATAGTCGTTGCGATTGATCATCGGTTTCTTTTTTAACGAACGCGCGAGATTAATCCGAGATTCGAGACCAACCGAGGGAGCAAGCGTTTGATATACTTCGTGGAGAAAATTTTTACCGAGTGACTTTTTTATTATCGGTTCATCTAACAAAAGAAAACCGTTCGTGCAAAATCATTTCCCCTGGGATCGGGACACGCGTAATTTCACTGGACGAGTCTTGGACACGATCTTCTTTCCGTTTTTGAATTCGGCGTCTCTCAAGTGCATGGGCACACCGGCGGTTGACATATGTGAATGTTTACTCGCTTTTTCGCGCAACGGTCATCCTCATATTGTACCGTTAATTTGGTAGTTCGACCATGTAAAACCATTTATATTTGCATATGATTAATATGTTTTACTTATAACACTCTGCCGTCTCTGATTTCTATTTCAGCCTGTCCAAACGTGTCCCCTCCTTGAAACGATCCAGACGATCCATCCAACTGGAAACGGGTTCCTTTAATTGTCACAATTTACTCCGTTGCAGCCAAGAATCATGCTCGTTTCAGATTTTTCGCAGAACGTGGATCGCAAATTCAAGGTAAGAACGCGTGAAAAAGATTCTTTATGTGTACATTCCGATATGATTATTTAACCAGTTACTTCCACAGAAGTCGACCAAAATAGTAATATTGAAAATCATATGTGACCGAACCGTAATTTTCATGCGAGGGATCCATGAGAATTTTCCATTTCTTATTGATTTCCAAGAAACACGTTCGAGAAGGAAAGCATTGTGTTTTACGTTTCCTTTAGTATTCGATTAGAACAGTAATTTCCGGGGATGATATCAGCGTTAGAATTCGGTGCATCCAGACTTAATGATTCCATGAATCAGTGTAGCCGGGCTGACACTTGGGGGTGCATTAGAAATCAAGTTTAAACGAGATGTAATATATTCAGCGGTCTACCGCCGGGTATCGGGCGACGAAACCGTCGAGAGCCGGATGCATAGGGAACTCGACGATAGTCAACGTCGGTCTGCGGTTACGGTGAGTAGAAGTGACAGGCAGTACCTGCATAATGACTCGACTGCAGCCGTGCAATGCGGCGCGCAAGCTCGCTACGCGATGCACACTGCCAATCGGGACGTTGTTTCCACACGTAGGCACACACGATACGCTCGGACCGATTTCCAACCCCCTCTCGTTGCAACATTGCTGCCTCGAGGAACGGTAGAGGTGTACACTGCTGCTCAAAAGTATCTCGATACTCTCTCAATTGAAACGAACGTTCACAAAATCACCAATCAATTTTCTTCAATTCAATGGATATTAAATACATTTTGTCAATTATTGTGTGTACAAGTTATTTCATAGCACTCAGAATTAATGAATTGTATTGTTGATTAAAATTCGAATTTATTATCAGGCACATTGAGCTGTGAAAATGACCATCATCTAATTAGGCTGACAATATAAAAGTGTAGAACGCTGTCGAGTGTGGTCAATTATTTAATCGCTTGTTTAAATAAATGGAACGAATTCTGAGGTTGCGTTAGAGCCACGAATTTATTTGTACTAATATAAGCATTTGTTCAGTATCTCGGCAATGATAATATATAATTATTGCGCATTTTATGCATTTACGACGAGAATAAGAAAATTAACTGAATTTTAAAATGTATTTCTAGGTTATCGAAGTCATTAGAGAAGGAAGAAAATTTCTTAAATTGATTCAATTTTTATTTTCCAGAAAAATTTTCAGGCCATAATTACATTTTATTATTGATACACAGGGATTGTTCAAAGAGTATTGCGACTGTAAGATACAGTATTGATCAAGCACCCTTTGAAACGGAATAACTTTTTCCAGATGGACTAAAATGTACTCTAGATTGATTAGTTTAGTAGGAGACAAGTCAACAATTTTTAGAGAAAATTGCAATTGGTCAGGATTACAAAAAAAGATAATAAAAGTCGCACTTCGTATGTTTTCTGAACGAATCTGCGATGTTTCATGATATCGCTCAATAACGCCAATTTATGGAATTAATTCGGAAGTTAAAACTGTCCACATACTTTTGAGCGTCAGTGTAGAATGCAACGCGATGGCAGCACGCGATTCTCACGGTTTTCTTTTCCCGATTCGCAATTCCGAGACCGATAACTCACGGACGATTCGGACCCCACAATTTCGACCGCCTTTGCAACCCTGTCCGAGCTGCTCCGTGCTGCTCGCGTGCGTTCGATCCACCTCGTTGCAATTCCGTGTCTGGAACAGTCGATTTACCTGCGGGACTCTGCATTAATTACGCTACCCCTCCGTATATGCATTCGGACCCTTATGATTTCACGAAAAAATACGGAACTGACAATCGTTGGAACGTTTCCGGACGAAATTATGGCTGGGAATGCAGCAATTTCACTACTGTGCTCCTCGCGATGAAGCAGTTCCGCAGAATTCATTGTTGTCTTCATACAAGCCGTTCCGTTTATTTCGTCTGCCTTGCTGCTATCGTTCGTTTTGCTGATACAAAAGTAATTTTACTTCGTTTTGTTCGACGTCATTTTATTGCGTTTTCTTCGACGTCATTTTGTTTCGTTTTATTCCATTAAAAAATTGGAACTAGGAATTCAACGATGTTTTAATTTTCATTGATATTGTTCGCTGTACACAAGTTTTTTTGATTGTCAATTTTTGCAGAAAAATTTTAGACCGTTTATTGCCGAATGAACATGTTGATCAGAAGTAAGAAATGTCTTTAAAATCACTAATATGGTCAAAATGTGGTAGTAAATAAGAAAGTAGGAAAATTTTAAAAATAGACATGACAATCCTGTAAATAATGTCCAGAAAATTTAATCGAAAAACTTGCAAGTCGTTGACAAAGTCTGTTCATTTTGCTATTGTACAATGATGCTAATTTTGATCAATAATCTTTCTTCGAAAACTGCAACAAGCTAACATTTTGAAAGAACGTCGTCGGACAGAATAGTCTGTGGAAACGAGAAAGGATGGATCTCGCGCTAGAGACCGATTGTTTGTACAAACTCGATCCGTTCTCGCTGGATCCTAATTAACGCCGGTAGTTTAAGGATCCCGCTTATATATCCTCGAGAATGGGGCGTGCAGAAACTTCCTCGGTTGATTATTCGCGTAAGTGCTGACTGGTGCTCCTCGACAGCCGACGCAGCCCGTTTGACCGTCGTACAACTTCCACCAGCGGCGCGAATGTACACCTGGTCTGTCTGACCAGCGCGGGGTTTGTTCTACTGACTCCCGGCGCGCCGGTTCTGTCCGACCAGCAATTTTGCTTTACTACTCGAACCGACCGACTCGTTAGCATTCCCGTAATTCTCTGCCGAAGCATGCAGCCTCCTTTCATCGTCTTGCCTCTTTCTATCGTCCTTTTATATCGCACGTTACGTACGCCGAAAGGAACGAGTTCGTTTACAGCTTCCGCTTCTTGGATCCGAACGATTATGTTTGCTGTTTGCGTCCGCGTATGCGATGCGGTTGTTTGTTTTCGGCGTTTCCTCGAAATATTCGAACTTCGAAATGAAAGATATCGTACGTAGAATAATTTGATGCATTTATGACAAAAATTATTAAGTTTCAAAAACAGAGTTTAAAAGATTTCGAGAGTATCGATGCACCAGTTCGCGACATATTCGAATTGTTGAACGAAGAAAAACGCTTTTGTTTCTTGCAACGATGACGCGAGAAATTTCAGCATCGAGATGTGTCTGAAAACGCCGAGCACGTAACAAAAATTACTTTCACCACGTTCCGTAACGCCGTTTTACCAGCAAAATTGTAATTGTTAGGTGGTATGCAGTTAACGCTTTCAGCCCCGCGAGAATTATGCATCGGGTAGCGCGTTTTTCACCCCCGTCGGCTCGGAATATTGAATTTTCGGTAATGCTCGGGCGGAAATTAATAACTGTGTTTGCCGTGGCGTTACACGCGGCGCATCTCGATCGTTCGTCGCCCGTGAATTCTGGCAATCACTCTTCCTAATTGATAATGTTTGATTCACGGTCGATAACGGGACCGGCAACGCCATCGTCCGGAGCGCTCTTGCGACGCGATGCACCGGTGCATCGTAAGTTGTATCGTTCTGCTCGCGGTCCGCAACTTCGTCCCCTAATTATTTATTCAGGCTAGTCTATGGGGGTCCTTAAAGGACCCTAAGTCCGAGCCCCTAATCGCGCTCGCGTTTGTTAAAATTGCAGCCGGCCGGAGTGACGATGATGGATTAATGAAATATTGATGCACGGTCTCTCAGAGCAGCGAAACGGCGAACCATGCACACGGGCTTTCATTGATTTTTAGTCAAGATTGCTCGCCGAGGAAAAACCGGAGCCCAACCAACCGTTTCGTTTTATTCTGCTAACTGGTTCGCCGCTGGTTTCTCTATTTTTAGCTGCGGGAATATGTATTTCGAGAACGGGTCAACGTTATTCGTCGGATCAGGCGTCGTTTTAATTAGAATCTCAGACTGTGTATTTTAACGTACGCGATACTCGGCCGCTCGATGATTTATCTGTAACGAAAGAATCTGTCACTCTGCTCGCCTTTATTGTTCCATGCGGACGAGAAGCGGTGGCAATTCGCGAGAGAGAAACACGATACCGACGATTACGTTTGACAGCAGACGCTTCTCGTATCAGAAGGGCCAAAAAGGTCGGCCCAAGGAAATTACATTGTTTGTAACAGCGAGCAGCCGATCTAGATTCGGAAAATAAATTTTCGGTCCCGGGTAATCACTGTTTCGGGACAAAATGTTTCGTTGAAAATTGACTTTCATTTCTACTTATCAGATTATTTGTTACATCTCACAAACACGCTAACGTTTGACATTATATGATCATTGGATCTTTGTTGCGTGTCTAGAACATTATCGTAAAAATTCTTTTCGAAAGCGAGACTACTTTGTTTTTCCAACCCACGAGTGTTCGATTTAAAAAATTTATTAAACTCTATAGAGACCTTTGAACAGATAGAATTTTCAAGAAAGAAAATTATCTTCGCTTTCCCGCTACGCTCCTTAGCGCAGAAACATCCTGAAAGAAAAGCAAGTTAGTGTAGATGAAAGCAGAAGATTCGCCCTTCAATATGAGCCCTGATAGATTGTTGTAAGATTCGTTTCCACAAAGTTGGAATAGATTGAATTTCCAGAAACACACGATCGAAACTTCCGGGGCACCATGCCACACACAGTATTCTGTTGAAATTTCAAATCGATATAACTTCGTCGATTTTCAAAACTTGAGAACATCAAATAAGGGATGTGTTCTTGAAACCCTATTCTTTAAGAAGAATTGCTTTTTGCAAACTTCGGGGCTAGAGTATGGTTTTGGAAGCTCGGTGGTTCGTTCGTCGCAGCATTTATCGATCGGCCCGATTAACAATATTTAATCGGATGTAGTCGTAAGTTTTTGGAATTTGGTGGCACAGTTTCGGGGATGATCTGCAAGAAATTGTAAAGAATTCGATTTACTCAAGTCACAGAACACTCGAGTATATGCATAAAAACTGTATTAGACGAATTCCTAAATTTTCGTAGGCTGCCATTTCAGAAAAAAAAACTGGATCCGCAAGAAATCTGGAATATTTAATCGGATGGAGTCGTAAGTTTTTGGAATTCGATTTTCTCGAGTCACAGAACACTCGAGTAAATGCATAAAAACTCTATTAGACGAATTCCTAAATTTTCGTATGGTGCCATTTCAGAAAAAAAAACTGGATCCGCAAGAAATCTGGAAGGGCAAAATTTTTCCCAAGTTCGAGCCCCGGAACGCTTCGAGAACCAGCCCACGATCGCTCGGGCAATCCCGATAATCGATCGCGTCCCATCGCCGGTCATTCGAGTTCAATTATTTCAACATAGTTCCGTCGACCCGAATTTCCGCGCCGCGCCGGCATCACGGAATCCGTCGTAACAGGGGTCTCGGGGTTCACGCGCGCGCCGCGAATCCCATCGCGGTGAAATCTCCGGAGCGGTTGGCGAAGCTTCGCCACTCAAGATCGAAACTGAGACAGAAACGAGAGAAACGGAAACGGGGAGGAGAACCTGAACGTCTCGCTCTCTCCGTCTCCGTCTCCGGTTGCTGAAACGGTTCGACTGTCTGGCCGCGTTCCTCCGGAGAGTGTTCGAGGGATCAAGGGGATCGCTCGCGAGCCGTAACGCGACAAAACGGTTAAGGGTTAAGACAGTTGCGCCCGGGTTGTGTCGTGTCGGCCGGTGTACCCGTCGGACGGGGCCCGGCGGGTATTTCCGCGTAACCGACCTCGACAAACCGACCGAAACGAGGTCAGGAACGGCGCGCGTACGAGAAACAAGGGTCGTTGGTGGGCTGCCCGCTCGGTCAACCCCCTTTTGCTCACGGGGGCCGAGAGGGGGTGGTGGTTGTTGGGTTGATAGGGTGGCTGCTCGGAATCCGTCGGATACGATCGTGCCTATTCGGTTCCACGAACCCGTGCGCCGCGACGCCGAGCGTCGTGTTACACCGACCTGTAATACACACTCACACACACAGATACACGGAGAACGTGGTCACGCGCGCACGCACGGCCAAATACGTGCCCGACCGGAAGACACGTACACAGCCAGCCCGCAATAACTACGGACACCAATATTGGCCCGAGCCGAACTTACGGATAAGATGCACGCAATGCATACGAGCGCAATTGCACCGCGCGAGGCTACACGGACCAACACGTGCGAACACGTACGACCGAGTCCGTGAGAGTATTGGACGCGGGTTAATGCGGATTCAACTATCGCAAAAATGGATTATTGGGCCTGGGGACGACGGGCTTCATGGGAAATTTCAGGTGGACGCTCGGTTTTCGAATTTCAGGGACATTTCGGGAAAGATGAGATGCGTGGCCAGTTAGTGGATGCATGCTTCGTGCGAATACGTCATTGATGAGGAGATAGTTGAGGGTGGGTGAGAGTTGAAGGTTCACCCTTCGAAATAAACTCAGATAGATTATTGTGAAACATTTTTTTAAAAAGTTGTAGTAGATTGAATATTGAACAGTTAGAGTGGGTGGTATACCCTTTGACACGAGCCCAGGTAAATTATTGTAAATCATTTTTTCACAAAGTTGTAGTGGATTGAATATTGAAAAGTTAGGGTGGATGGAAGTAGAAGGTTCATCCCCTGACACTAGCGCAGCTAGATTATTGTAAAATATTTCACAATTCAACAATTTAAATACATTTTTCTATATTACTTTTGCTTGCATATCTTCAATATCACGAAGTAAGAAGAAAATGGAACTCCAGTCATTGTTGCTAACAGTAGATTAAATTGACTATACTAAAAATTGACAACTGGTAGAAAATTTGATAATGCACATTGAAATTCACAGAACTGTCAAGTCTCAATATCAGCCTATCAGTTTCAGAAATAGGGTTAATTTCTACCCCTAATATGAATATCTATTCAAAAAGTTTTTGCAAAAACGTATGGAAAAGCACGTGGAACTTGTTGAAACACAGAGTATCGGTGTCCGAAAGTTACCTAACCCATTCCGATGTATTTCTAAAAACCGCGCGCCCCGACTAATGCGGAAAATTCGCGGAAAATCGAGGGGTGGTGGTTTGCCGGGTGTAAAACTGGTGGCTGGCGGTATCCGACAAGCTCGTCGGTGTTCGCGTGTACGCCGATCGGTGTCATGAATATGAATATTCTTTCGCGGAAGGGGCCAATAAAATCGAACCTCGTCGCCCGCGGGACACGCGTCCGGCCTGTCGTTCCCAGGTCGTAAAACGCGATCGCGGATCGTCGAAACGATCACTTTCCCAGAAAGCTTATCTCCTAATGAGCCGTCTTAGCTTGGATGCTTGGTCGCAGCCTGGCACGGGGACCCGTGTAACATCCTGCGTTACGTTGCATTAGGCAAATCAGGGACACCGGAACACCGTGAACGAGCGAAGACACGAACGCCAGCTGGTCGACCAGTGTAACACGAGGAAACCGCCAGTTAGACGCGATCCTGGACTACCTTCTCCGTTCCCATCGCCTGATACCGACGTTTTTCTTGATTGCGATCCTGTCGCGTGCCGTGGGAATTAATATTTAAGGTTGGCACTGTTTGCGAATTCTTGCGATAAACTCAATCTCAACAACTTCATTGAACGCTAAACAATTGCATCGGTTCTTACATTCGGCTTCAAACAGACCCCAGCTTCGACATTTACCAGGGAAGCACGAACAATTTTTAACAAATTGGCGAAATCGTAAAACTTTCATTTCTAATAGAAAAATTCTTCATAAAAATGTTCGTAGCAAAAAGTGATTTAAATATTTCGCAAAAATCGCACGCACTTCCTCAGATTATGCAAGAAAGAAAATTGCATCAAAATTGGAAGCGAATAAAAGTTACTTACGGCCACCAGGTTTGAAAATCAGATTCAGTGAAAACATGCTTTAAAGTTTTAGTTTGAAAACGAGGAAATTTGAATTTCTCTTTATTCGGGGTGTCCTGATCCCCTTAACCCTTTTGCTGCCAGCGATCTATCGGACCCCGGAATGTTATCCGAAAACTGGCAATTGGCAATTTTTGTCCCAGCTATTTCGGGCTGGTAGCAAAAGGGGGTTAAACCGAAGGTACGCTCACAGCATCTAGCCCCACAAACGATCCCACCGAACGAATCCCACTTTATCCATAGGATCGAATAAACCAAACAAACAAACCTGGTACATAAAAAGAAGCACGTGTACACAGGATAGACGGTGTAGATCGACTCGAAGATCTAGCGACGGTGGTATACGTCGAAGCACGGAGAGACAGACCGTGAGGTTCGGCCCGATGCCGACCCTCCACGAGGAGAATGGTTGTTGCAGGTGTACGTTTCCCTGCGAGCAGTTGCACCTGAACTCGGAGTTAGTCTACGAGGCCAGCAGGCGAGAGCTGTGGTAGTGGAGGTGGGGGAGGGGGTGGTTGCGCACACGGTTGAAGCGTCGCGTGCAAGGACACGAGCAGGTACAGTTCCGCGGGCGCACAGGTACAAACGTACAGGTACACAGAGCCGTACAGGTACAGGCGCAGGTACGTGCAACACACAAACCTATATGTGCTTCGTCCCCTCCACCCTTCCACCCTCTTTCCACCCCAACTCTCTCTCTCTCTCGCTCGTTCCAGGCTTCGGAACGCGGGGAACGCGCACACTTTCGCGCAGAAACTATCGTGTGTAAGTTGATGGGGGTAGGGGGTCGCTCGCAGGTAGAAAACGGGGGTTGTTCGAGGAGGTGAGGTGGGGCGGGGTGTGGGGGGTGTTGGAGCGCGCGGCCGTCGTTCTAACGCGGTGCGGCGTAGTCGTCATTGGGCGTCGGGACACCGTGGGCGACGCGGTCTCGGCCCGACAGTACGCTCCCAAGGTGAGCACGCGCGCGTCCAGTGTGTTTCGGGCCGCGTTTCGCAACGTCGCGTCGCGACGCCGCACCACGCGAGGATCCGCGACTCGCTCTTTCGCCGCATCGTTTCACCAAACAAACAAACAAACAAACAAACACACACGCACACGCACGTACCGATTACACACGACCACTAAATTCACTACCCTGTTATCACTCTGTTACACGCTGTTACACCGACGCAAACGATGACGGTTCTCGGACCGCGAGAATTGTAAAAGTGCCGTATACCCCGTCAACCCTTCGAATCTGTGCGCGCCGCGAGTGTTCCAATCCGAGGTATAAAAAAAATAGGAAGTTGCTTCGAATAAGTTTTGTTAGAGGTTCGTCTGGTTCGAGCCGGAGCTTTTATTAAGAGGCTCGTCTTGCTCCCGACCGAGTTCTTCCGTCAGAGGTTCGCTTCGACCGAATCGGTCCTAATAAGTTCGGTTTCTTCGTACTGGGAAGAGCAGCTGTGCGACCCGATCGGGTTCGGACCCGAAGTGTGCGTCTGGTCTGGTAGATTCTCGATCAGTGGTGATCCGCCACGAGTGTGCATATCGGGTTCGTCGGTTCGGAGCGAAGGTGGAGGAGGCAGCTTACGATGAGACGGACGACGAGAGGATGCCGCGCGGGTTCGTCCTGCGAATTCGTCGTCGTCGTCGCCGTCGTCCGGCACCACCGGAGTCCTGGATCGACGGGGCCCGCGGTCTGAACAACAACGGGCCGCCTTCTTCGGTGTGTCATGATCTGATGGGACGAGTCATGTCACGTGTCGTCGGGACGCTGATAGCGCGGTCCGCGCTGCTAACCAGCGTCGCCGCGGCGATCGTTGTGCTATCCTGCTGCTGCAGGTACACCAGAGCCAGCGAGTTCCCCGAGAGAGAGTGCTGCGACCTGGTTTTCCCCATACAGGAGCCTGCGGGAAGGTCCACGTCCGCACCGACACCCACCGGCAGAAGCGGTGAGTGGTTCTTACCGTGTTTTCTTGCGAAGGTTTTCGTGCGATCTTTGGGTTTGGGCTGGTTTATAATAACCCTTTCCGGTCCTGTGTCGCGCTAATCGATGGTAACTTCTGCGCTAATTCAATTTACTGGCTTGCAGAATGTTTCACAATCTCATGGCAACTCGCAACAATTGTTGTATTTCTCAGCTGTACCGCATATTGGAAGCTACCGAAAGCTAACGAAGATACATATGAATTGTACGATGTTGAAGCAAGTTTTGGAATATCAGAGAGAAAATAGGACCGCAAAGGGTTAGGAGTTGAGGATGATGATTTTTGGGGTGGATTGGGTTTGAAATTCTGATGAATTATCGTTGATTACGTTGCGGTCTTTTTAAGATGAAGATTAGTTAAGGTGGAACGGTTTGAGATGATGAGGTTTCTTGTGGGCAAGGGGTTGGGGATTTTTGGGGTGGGTTGGTTGTGGGATGGAGTTTGTGAAGAGCTGTAATATAGCTTGACTTCTGTGGGAGCGTTGAAATTGTGATAAATTATCACTGATAATGTTGCGGTGTTTCGAGGATGAAGATTATTAGGGTTGATTTTCTTAGTACTTTAGTAGGGAATTTGTTGGTGAAGAGGTATTCGAGAAATGTTGTAATTGAAACGAACGAATTGGACCAGCTTTTGCAACCGTTTTTATGATACGTCGTATATTATTCGTTAGAATTTTTATATTCTTGGTGAGGGTATGTTATTTTAATCTCGATGAAGAGAAGGGAGCATACGTTATTTATTCATACCTCCCTCAACCTCGTTTTACAGGTTTGTATACGGGGTATCCTGTATTCTGAATACATTTTTG
This sequence comes from Lasioglossum lativentre, assembly GCA_916610255.1. NCBI lineage: Eukaryota > Metazoa > Arthropoda > Insecta > Hymenoptera > Halictidae > Lasioglossum > Lasioglossum lativentre. The sequence goes on along the minus strand of OU744356.1, from coordinate 9,220,048 downwards.
GTATCGCTTAACTTCCTATTTAAGTATTGAAGTCGTGCCAGTGCAATGGCGTTTCTCGATGATAAATATTCAGTAGCTAATGTAATAGCGTTTCTCTATAAATATTCAGTGGATGAAGATTATTCGATTTGATTTTATTGGTATTTTAGTATACGATTGAATATCTCGATCATCGAAATTTATTGATAAAGAACATTCATTAAACGGTATTAATATAATAATATTAAATGAGTCAAATTGAACTGATTAAATTCGATGAATTTGTGCGAACACTTTTACCGGGACATTGTGCATTATCATTTTCAATTTGTATATTCTTGTGAATATTATTTCACTCTCGATAGCGAGACGAGAACGTACGTTATTTATTTATGCCTTCTATAACCCCGTTCTAAAGTTAGTATATGTGGATAAAGAAGGTATGAAAAGACAGTAAATTCTTCCGTACATAGAATCTGAAATAAGATACTGTTTAGTAGAATGTAAAAATTTTGCATGTCTATGCATTCGTGAAACACCACCTAAAGCCACTTTCCAACTCTCGGTGTTTGTGGTATCGTTGAATAAATAGCCCAGAAATTAGTGTTACACCCAGTTATATTTCTTGGCGATGTTAATCTTAAGCTGTCAAGGTTGACTTTATCGTCCGACAATCTTCTCTTTTACAGTGTAAAGCTTGCACTACGTCAAACTGCCGGATGTTCTTCGCATTTAAGCCTCGAAATTTGTTTTCCAATAAATCTAGTCAAATTATCATCGGTTTAAAACTTTCCCCAAAGGGGTTGAAATAAATTTTGTATGCACCGAAATTTCATTACCGTTACTAACAAAGTACACTCGTGACTGTACAATGATACGTAGCATTTGTTAAAATTCTTCAGCGATCACGTCAACAATTTAAAACAAACACCGTGTAATAATCTTCAGGGTAACAATTAACCCTTTGCACTCGGAGCTATTTTAACTGAAAAACGAAAGATTTTTCCATTCCAGAATATTTTTATTCTATACAATTTCTTTTCATTTTTTTGCATATGAAACCGATATAATATCTCCTGTAATATGTAAATATCTAGTAATTTATTAAATACGAACAAAAATAATAATCTGAACAATATGTTTAAAAATGGCATAGCAATTTTCAATGGCGCCTCAGAGTCGTTATTCGAGTGCTAAGGGTTAAAGTATCTCTCATAAACAAAAATCAGAAATCTATATTTCCAAACAAATTTGTTCTACCGAAAAATGACGTTGCAATGCTGTGATTCTGTTCTTCCGTTTCGCGAGTTCGCGAACGGCCGCTACAAACGAATATAATAAAACGCACAGGCCGAAGAAAGAGAGTTCAACTGTAGAGTATAGACGAAGCGGTATCGCAGCCGAACTGTTCGTCGCAGAATATTCGCACGGTGCGTGGGATCCTTAAAAAGCTCTTTGAAAAGCGTTTCTTCTTCGAGAAGCACATTCACTGTTTCTCTTTCACCGGCCACCCTGGCCAGGCAAAGAGGTCAGCTCTATAGAACGACATTTTTGTTGACGTTCCCTCGGAAGGCTGAGCCGATTCGTAAACATGGCTGTCGCGTGCATCGACGAGGGTGAAAGTTTTATTGAGCTTTCAGTAAAAAGCTCACTGCCGTACGGACTTCACCTGAGAATTTATTACTGATTTTAATTCCAATACATGCGCAACTACACAAAAATTTCTACCGTAGATTCGAAGATTGAACTTTCCTTGCATTACTGTAAAGCTGCAAGCACACATCTAATTCAGAGTTCGATAAAAACAGCTGAAATTTTTTTTTGACATTTTTAGTTGCTTGTGGCACACTTTCTATATATTTTTTACTGTTTCCTTTCATTTTTGGATCGTGATACCGATACAATTTTGAATCAAGTTTATTCGTGGTTCTCCAAACAGATCCCCGACAATAAATAAATAGAAACAACTGTGATGGAATACATAAAATAATAAAAATCTTAAAAACCACGAGTCAAGTACTTTTTGGAGTCAGTATACAAAGTTAATACCTAAAGAATTGAACGGGTTTCGCCACGGGATCGCGGAAAGCGTCGGCATTGAAATCCCATGATCTCCAGCGGACCGCGTTTATGTGGCCGGTGGTAATTGATTGAATCGGTTTAAAAACCGGGAACGAGGGTTGTTTTCGCGGTTCGGCCGGAAGCGGACGGTCTCGAGCTTTTCGCATAGTCTGCGGGGCGAGAGCCGTGTCTTTGATCGAAAAAAAAGAGGCCGGTTTCGTCGGGGACGGGTATTTGTGATCGAACGGTTCCGAAGAGGAAGCCAATAATTGAACAGGAACCAATAACTGTACGTATATATATATTTGTATATATATATATATATAGAGAGAGAAAGACCGAAAGAGAGGGACTGCGCGCTTGGCGAGCGTATTTTGCTAGCCGCGAGCCAGCGAGCAACTATTACTAATTTCCGTGGAGGGACGGGCCGGATTATTAATTCAATTAGGATCAGTTATTAATTCAACAACGACGGTTTATCGACGTGGGGCTTATCGACGCGACGCGCCCCGCTAATTCGACCGGCGAAACGACGACGTTCGTAATCGAGTTCGGAAAACCGGATTTCTTTCGTGTAACAAGTTTAAAACATCCTTTTGCACGCACAGGAAGCAAGAGATTTTGGAAATCTCGAAAACAACTCTTTGCGTGACGGATAATTGGAATACTAATTCAGTGATAAATTTTTGACAAAAACTGTGTTCCTCCCAATCAGCGTAGACAATTTTTATTATTTAGATTTTATCTAAGCAGACTGCGGGTTTTGAAAATTGTCTACATCGATTGCAAGGAACTTTTCCTTCAATAATTCTATTACTCTCAGCAGAATCGGCGTCTCTAAATTCTTTTCCCTTTTTCTGTTTTAACCCCTTCCACTACAATACCGAGTCGGACTCGTGACGAAGATTTCGAAGATAGTCTACTAAATATTCATGCTACTAATTTCCTTTAAACTTTAAATTGAAACGAAATTATATTTTCTTGTTGAAACCATTGGAGAGTGCATAGGTATAAATTACGTACAAACTTCTTTTTTCCTAAGAAATTAGAAACGACAAATAAGTTCTAATCACTGCAACCGTAAAATGAATCGTAGGGGTTAAACTCCACTTACCCCTTTTTTGTTATAAATTCATCTAGTCGCGGGACAATCTCGTCGGGCTGTACCGCAGCTCCAACGATATTAACGGTTAACAATTTCGTGTCGGTGTACCCCGGAACTGGTCAACTTTTCCCAGAGTCCTTTGTGAGAATCGAGTTCTCGTTTCCGTCGTCGGACCGGTTGGAGGAACACGTAGCAACACTCCAAGATAAATTGTGATTGAAACTTGTAGAAGATAAGGGATCGAGTGGCGGAGTAGCGAGTGCGCGCTATGCTATGCTACGCTGTGCTATAGTGGCAGCAGCACGTTTAGGTTACACCCTCGTGGATCGGGTAAACGATCAGCTTTTGGAAACCGTAGGGACGTAACATCGATTCGGGTCCCGGCCCGCGAACGAAAACCCGACGTTCGACTGTGTTTTACGGATTCATGGACCACCATCCTCGGAATTGAACGCGTCTGCAGAATTTACAACCGGACCTTGCTTGAACCTTCGCGATCTACGAATACGCGCGCGCGCGCGAGCGCACGAGCAGATGGAACCCGGAAACCCGGTGTTATAAACAGCAGAGCCGCCGCGCCGCCGGCTCAACAGATCGCAAGCGCCCACGTAAATAGTATCCTCCGATGTATTCAATCTTCCAGCCGCGATTAATTAATCAACCCGGCCCATAAATATTCATCGAGGTCAGTGGCTGACGGCTCGCTGGGGGGAGCTCGCGCGATTTTCAACCGTGGAACTCGCCTCGGAACCGGAAACTCGTCCGGGAGGCCGGTTAGAAACTGCACGGGGAATTCATTTGTTCATGGTGGTTTGCGATCTTTAGTTTATTTTACACGTGACAGATTATCGAACGCGTAATCTAATGCTCTGCAGCAAACGAAAGAGTTGGGTGTTCTTCGTCTTGATGCATTAAACACGGAAATTTTGATCTGCAAATTTTCGCTTTAAATGAATAATATTGATGTATTATGTACATAATCTGATGAATATCTGAATTTTCTTGTTGAATTTTAATTTAAAAACGCTACGAACTTTCGTTCGAATATATTGAGTCACCCATTAGATGGTAATAAAACCTAAAACTACAATAGAACAAACGGAAAAACGTAACTTTGGATGCACATTCCACAAGGATCGTACTAACAGAGCAATTTTCGAAATGCTGATTTTTGAAATTTTACCGCATAAAGAATTAAAAAATTGCTATATCAGCTTCGTTTTTTACTTATTAACAATTAAAAAGCCGCCTAAAATACGGCAGCCCGACCAACAGAGGTGTACAGTTGTAGCGCGTCTATGACGTACCCAACGTACACCTCTGTTGTTCTGGTTGTAGTGCTTTAGGCGAATTTTTCATTGTTACCACTAAACCTACCGAGCACTAAAAGCAATTAAAATGGTTTCGCTTATAAAAATTACAAGGCGCTATTTATTTAGATTTTGGGTATAAAAAAAATTTATCGAATTAAGTTCCATGTAACTTTATAACTTCAAAAATTTAAAAATGAAAAATATTTGCAGTGCAGTAAGTTCAGCGTTAATAACTAAAAAAACGAAGCCGAAATCGCAATTTTCTTATTCTTTATTTTCGTCTTATATTGTTATGGAGAACCACCCCTTATATTTTTTCCCACCCGTATAACCCTGTATAACCCTTTAAAGACGGAGCGGAACGTTGACGCGCGAAAGCTTGCAGAACTCGAAGGCGTCAGCGCGTCTGAAAATCGCGGGACCCTCTTCCTTCGAGACGAAAAAATAAACGGGGCGAAGATTTGAGAGTGGTCGACGGTTCTGGCTTGAAATGTCGCGGGTCGGCTCTCGTTGAAAAAAAAAAAAAGAAACGGGTGAAGACACGCGCGGGGTCGGAGGAGAAGATCTCGCGGGCACCGTCGAGAAAAAGGAGGCGAAACCCCAGATGGAAAGGGGCCACGGGGAACGAGAAGTGGCCCATTGACGTTAAATCGCACGGTGAGACGCTTCTAAACGTCCTCGCTGTTTTCATGCGACCTACTTCGCGATGCGCGCCCGTAACGAGGTTGCTTTCGAATAAATTCGAAGTGCCTTCGAGCAGCCGTTCCCGCTCGTTGCGCCCGCGGATCCTCGATTTTTTGGCAGCGAACGACGACGACGCTTTCGCTTTGCCGCGACGACGCTATGCACGACGCCCCGCGTCGTCGTCGTAATGTTACGTACACTTGTCGACGGTGTCCTCTTTCGATGGAGAACAATCGATCCCTCGGAATCCGAACGGTTTGCCGAGTGGACGAGGACACGCGTTTATCCGTTCTCCGTTACAACGGATTCTAGCCACTTTCTTCCCTTATCCCTCCGACAGTATTTACTCGAACGAAGTATCGTATCCTTCGAAAATTCTGTGAAAGCTTTACCGAGATTTTCAACCGGTTAAGAAGTTTTAATTCCCACAGTCACTCACAGTAATATTCAGCCACTTTTAAAGGGACGATAACATTTTTAATATTAATATAAACACAAACTTTTAGGCTTTTCTCTGCAATTCCAAGTGCAATTTTTTTTCAAAATTTTTATCATGTAATCTAATTGTACCAACTTCTCAAAGAAAATTAAAAGTGGCCGAATATTACAATGAGTCACTGTATATGTTTCTAAGAGAAAACGCTAAACACTTTTTGAACATTGTACATACAGGGTGTACCAGCTAAAGTGTTGCAAGCTGTTTTCTCATAATCTAATGAAGACTAATTTTATTTTAATTAAATGGTATCATCCAACATTTTCTAAAATGGTAAATTGAATTTTTGTTATTGCGATACATTAAACTGAATAGCATTTACACGAACAATTTTTTTTATTGCGCACAGTTACAGAGTCGTAGGGAACAATTGAAATGGACAGCAACGAAGGCATTAATACAGAGTGGAAAAAGGGCCGAGGTCAGGTGATCGGTCGGCCTCGACCTTCGGCGAACGTGTGTCGACATATGGACGACTTCGAGACTATACATCTAGCTGCTGAAGTTGCAGACAATTAATTCTATATTATAACGAATGTTTACTGTAGTCAAATATAGTTAGGCGGAATGAGGGTGGTGGAAAAGGTGTGTGGAGCGTGTTTGGCATGGAATTATAACCCTGAGGGGAATAATTAGCAAAAACACATACTGTAGTCAAATAAGTAAAGAAATCGTCAAAAGTATTTACCTTGCTACGGTTAAATAAAATATCGTAATGTTGTCCAAGAAAATATTCGTTTCGTTCCCATCTCGCGTATTTCCGCTAAGAGATTCGACGAGGACGTGCGAGGCTGTTCCGGCGTCTAAGTATAGCAAACTGGACGATGTTGGACCTCGATCGAAGTTCATCCTGAAGGTGGAAACGTAGTTTCCGGGAGGGGGGGGATGTGGAGCGCGAGCCCTTTGCGCGCACCTAACCGACCGCTGTTGCCTCTATTAAGCGCCGGAACAATGGTGATCTCGTATGGCCGCGACATTTAAAAGAACGGGGGACCGCGTTGGATACCGGGGCGGAAGGAATTCATTCGACTCGGACAATTAACCCCCAAAGAACGAGCAATTAGTGTGTCGCTCTTCGTTCCTGGCTCTTTTTAGCCTCGGCCGCGAGAGGACCGTGCTCCTCTTTCTTTCCTGCTCTCGCGAGTTAATGGGAAAATAAGGCTCTTTGACAGAGAAGGAGAGGGGGGATTACGGAGAGAGAATATAGATCGAAACGATCCACGGGCGATCGCGAACAAAAGCCCCAACAACGAGATTGATGGCCTTTGAACTTCTAAATCGCCTCTAGCATACAATCTTTGGTCTCTCTCCCGAGCAAATGCCCGCCGCCGCTATTCTTGCGTCTCCTATCTACCGAGTCGAATCGATCCCGAGGAATCTGATGTCGGTCGCCTGGTAAACGAGAGGATCCGTGGAACTGATAGATCCGTTACATACACCCGTTTTTCTGCTCGTTGTTCTCGGAGATTAGTGGACGCGCGACTTGGCACAGTCCGAGTCCACCGGATTAGGGGAATTTACTCGAATCGAGGGGAAACGGTTACCCTCTCTTCGCCAGCATCCGATTAGTCGGTAGGCAGAGTGGGGACACGAGAACACTCTACCTTACTTAGACCATATATACTAATAGACCCGGCATAGGTATAGTATGTGTATAGGAAAACCGAGAATTCAGTGTCCGAAAGATGATGGGACACTGTGACGTCACAAGATAAGTCTTAAGATAATTTCTTTCCATGTACTGTGTACATGGCGCACCCGCTGACGATGAGCATAGCTTGTACATCTTTTGAAAATGTGACGTCACAGTGTCTTTCAGCTGATTTCATCTTTCTGACACGGAAAGTTATCTACGCCGTGTCTATAGGTATATATGGCCTAAGCTACCTTATACGACGCTAACCCCCCACGCTTCCCCCGCGGCACGGTCACGTGACGCGATCTCTGTCGCGCATGTGCCACAATGTCACGTGACTAATCCGCTACTGGCAGAGCGAGGGTCACATTTCCCCCTCCATTCGAGTAAATTCCTCCGATCGGCCGTGGAATAGACTGTTTTCTGGATAAAATTCCACAACTCGAGAATCATAGGTGATACGAAAAAATGGTTCGGACGAAAGTTGTAGGATATTTAAGAGAGCACACGATGAGCGTATCCGTTTGACATTGCCTGCGCATTATTTGAGACTTTTTACCGTTAAATAACGATCGGTTTTCAGTTTGCTCGTAGCTATCCGGTCGCGTAAATTTCGGGGAATCGTCGTTAATTCGTGGTCATAATTTCGCGATAACGCGACGCGTCGAACCGACGACAGTCCCTCTCGTTAACGATAATCTCGTTCCCCGGTTTGGTTATGCGCATACGCAACCGGTCGCAGCATTTTACACGCGATCCGAATAATCCTGCGTTCCTTTTTCTCTCGGCGAACGGCGACCGCAAGCGCGCGACGCGACGGACGTAACTCGGAAACGTATGCGCATATTTTCGCGCGGCAATGCCATTAGTCAAACGATACGCCGTTTTAAAAGAACACACCGAGCGACGCCGAATACTACCCCGTTATACCGAGAGAGGCCCGACACAGAGGATCGGGCCCGTTCAATTATATTACGGGAACAGTTTAATTTACCGAGCTAGTCGGCTCCATTGATTATTCGCCGAGATTTCATTATCGAAAATAAATTCCGATATCGTGTTTGCTTTTGATTGCTCGTTTCGTACTAAACACCCGGTGGCTGATCGCTGCCGTCCCCGATTTGCCGAACGACCGTTGAACGCGAGCGATCAGCATGCTATTTTCGTTAACAATGGAGCTGTCGAACCGATGCGAGCAATGTCGCTTCTGTAGTTTTAATCCGCGATACGAAGTCACGACTAACTGCTGAGAAAAACAGGACCGAATCTGAACACCGTGTTCCTGTTTCCAGAGTAATCGAAGTAATCATTGCACTGCTGTTCTCTTGTGTCGTCAGATGGATAATCCACGTTAGACTTTTTCAAGTGATCTATCGTGTTATTTTTTGAACGTGTTAATTCTTTCAAGTTTATTTTATGGACCGTAGAAATTTTCTGACGAAGAAAGAAAATAATAAATAAAATCGATAGAAAATAAAAATGTTCTATCGAAATGTAAATATTGCATAAATATCCGTTTACCGGTTGTCCCGGCAGACATTTCAACAGTGCCGGCATTTGTAAATCGAATATTAAAAAGCGCATACGTCGACAGACATTAATGACAAATCAACTGAAGGACTCTCCGAATATTGTGCATCGATCATTGTAAAACGGTTTTGCGATTTTGTTTATTCCGGAATATTCGCGATAATTCGCGGCGCATGTGGACTCGCGTGCAAAACTGTGCTAACACTGTTAACAGGAAATTCGCCCAGCGAAACGAGATCGCGGAAAGTAGCCAGGGGGGAATGGCTCGAGGGGGTGTAGTAATATCTACATGCCACCCCCGCATCGGGGGGTGGCTCCGATTTTAACCGCTCTCTCCGTCGATGGTTTCCAATTTCGCGAGAGCGGAAGGTCAAACCGGGCGTCCTTCACCTTTTATTTCATTTGTCGGCGACCTCGTTTTTACGTTTCTGCCCGGAGTCGCGGTGGGGTCCCCGCGATTCCTCGGGAAACCGTTATTACTACTTGTATCGCGGCAAAGGGAACACCTCGAATTACGCCCCGTGGATCCTCGTCAAAGAAATGACTAATTAATTGGCCGGCGAACCTCGGCCTTCTTGACCCGATACGTGACTCCCTTTGAACTCGACCTACCGCCGCGACCCGAATCCGAGGAACGCTTCGTCCACGTTTTCGAATTACTCGATCGTCGAATCGTCCTCTTTGATGTCGCAGATCTTCCGCCCGGGAACATTTCTTAGATCCTATTTATTTATTATAAAGGGGATCATCCTCGCAAATCAGTCGAAAATCCGAATTGCGATCTCTTTCTTGACGGCGGGCGGCGCGGCGCTTCGTCTTCAATTATTTGCTGAAGAAACTTGGATTCTGGGTTCTCTTTGCGTTCTCAATTTCATCTTGCTTATTTTTGATTAATTTTTTTTCTAGTAAACCAATATCTTAAATTCCAACTTCCAATATCTCAAAAAATGTAAAGTTTGGTTCAATTTTTACAATATGTTTAAAAGGTGTTTACTTAATTATGAAAAGCTCATTTTGTTCGATCAAAAACGCCAGATGGATGGTTCGTTAATTTTTATGCAAGTATGAATTTTTATAAAGCCACTCGACAACATTCGAATCGAGTAAAATTCTTTTTAACTCATTTTTGAACATTGAGATGAGATAGAAGTTCATTTGGATCGTTTTAGATCAATTAATACTGCCAGGTGGTTCGTCAATTTTTATGCGAGTATGAATTTTTATAAAGCGACTCGACAACATTCGAATCGAGTAAAATTCTTTTTAACTCATTTGTGAACATTGAGATGAGATAGAAGTTCATTTGGATCGTTTTAGACCAATTAATACTGCCAGGTGGGTAGTTCGTCAATTTTTATGCGAGTATGAATTTTTACAAAACGTTTCAACAACATTCGAATCGAGCAGGAGTTCATTTGAATCGTTTGCGATCGATTAAAAATGCCCGCTGAATGGTTCACTCAATCTTTATGCAAATACAAATTGTTATGAACCGGTTAATGAATATGGAAATCCAATCAAAATTCATTTGGAGGGTTTTGAAGTTCATTGTCACTGTGGTGTACCGAAAGCAATTTTTGAGCTACTATTAATCTCTTGATGCTGTTAATATGGAAAAGAGAATTTTATTTAATCTCTGATTTTATAAATTCATCTCCGAATTTATATTATACTGTGACGGTCTCCGAAATCATTGCACGAGCCAGCAGATGGCAGTTCCACCATTGTATAATAAAAATCGAGGAAGGGAAATTACATTTTTTTGTTTGACGTCTCGTTTTCCCGAAAATCGAGTTTGGAAATTCGGATTGGTAGGCGCGCCTGGCCATGGCCAACTGATTCTACTTGTTGTAAATACTGGGGTACGCGAACCTGATGGATTTTCAAAATCATTGTTCTCGAACAATTAATCCCGAAACTAAATGGTGTTTTTCTATTTATTTTTGCATTTTTCAATAATAATAAATTGACTACCACTCTGTTTAGGTGTCGTTTATTTTCATTATTCGAGGCCTCGTTTTCGAAAAAATCCAATTTGGAAATTCTTATCGGCTGGTACGTCTGGTCATGACCAACTGATTCTACTTCTTGCAAATACAGTAAACGCTCGTTCGTTGTCCAAAGGCCGGGGGTTTGAGCGGACAACGAGCGTGCCCCGACATGCTTTTTCATTTATGACTGCGTATAGATATCGCGCCGAACGCGCCGAGCGAGACTTCAATAGAAAGCCGAACACAGAAAAGGAAAGAATGAAATACGGATCGCGTGACCGCAGCGTGCCGCCGTCGCCGGCACAGTTTAAAGGTCCGCGTGTTCTCACTGTACATAATGCCAATTAAAAATGCTTTATTTTTCATTATTTTTTAATGGGACTTTCACTGGCATGTTTCTGTCATTTTTCTGATTAGAACAAGACCAAACACGATATAATTTGTCCCATTTTTACTCGACATGTGAAGCATAATTTATAATTTATGAAACCACTAAATAAAGTTGAAATTATATCGTGTTTAGTATCATTTTAATCAGAAAAATGCCGGAAATAAGTTAGTGAAAGTCCCATAAAAAAATAATGAAAAATGAACAATTCTATCATTGCCACAGCATTGTGAGAACACGCGGGCCTTTGAACTGTGCCGGCGACGTCGGCTGTTCGCGCCCTTTTCTTTCGAATACGGTGTTCTTCGTTGCCTTCGAAACTTTAATGGTCGATAAAACCACTTAATACAAATAATAAAAAACCACGTAATAAAAGAAAAAATTTTTTACAGACGCAACTACAACAAAATTATTTCTTGAAAATGATCTAAATTTAGATCGAAACGTCGAAAATTGGTTGATGTAACAATTTGCAAAAGTGCTTAATAGTAACAAATGATCGTACCAGTGCGCCAATAGCATTAATTAGATTTATTCAACATTGTCGATCGAAATAAGGAAAACCGTTGTAATACATTGTTTGCTTGAAAATCATATTCAAGAAAAATCGCAGATTTCTCACAGCAAGTAACAATGAAAAGCTTGTCAGAGTATTTATTGATCTGCTCGAAGAAAGAGCTGATTCAAAACCGAAATGTTCGCTGAATACGTTAAATGCCGGCCACGCGCGGACGCACACAGAACAATACTTTGAAAAGCGGTGCGTTACAGAACCAAAGGACGGACACGCGCAACAGCCCTATAGAAGGAAACAAAATTATGTAGGACAGAAGCGTTGGTTTTCTCGGACGTTGTAGAGTCTCGAGTGGCTGGCCATAGCCGTGCTATTCCACTGGCCGTGGAACACATCCGACAAGGCTCGGACGCAATCCGACTAATTTCCATCTCTGTTAATCACGCACGGCCGTAACGCGAATTTCGTTAAAAAATTACCTTTAGCCGGGCCCGGTGGAAAACTAAAAATCTGTCTAATTAAACGAGAGTGGGTTTCGCTGGTTGATTCAATACGCGAGACGCGTCTGGAGTGCCGTGTATCCCGGCATTCCGTTGGTGAACCGAGACTTCTGATGAAGGTAACCAAACAAAAATACCTCGCTAGATATTCCGCGATTTCTACACGGGGAAAGCCGATCTCGACGATTATCTGTCGTATTAAATTACGAAGCCACTCGAAGCCAGAATTTCTCGTGTCAGCTTTACGACCTACTAAAATTCTTTACGAAGGAAATTATTGCATTACTGGCAATTTCGGGGAGCAATTGAGAAAACAGAAATGTTTCCTGTTCCTCTGCAAACATTTTTTTTTTTAGTCATTCTACAAGAATTCATTCTACATTCTAAGAGCATCATTAAAACATATTCACCTACTTGTGACACAAGTTTTGAAAATCGTGTTCAATGAGGATCGATAAGGATCGACGAGGATTTACGAGAATCTGCGAGACCGGTGGTAATTGGAGTTTCATTGGCTCTCGTTATCCATCTCTCGGAAGGTTGAAACGCAGGAATCCGAGGGACGCGTCGAGGCAACAGGATACGTGTCTTCTATCGAACGCTTCCAAAGGGCTGCTAAAAACAGGGGGTAGGGCGTGAATTCTCGCGGAAAAGGGTTTCCTCGAGGAACGAAGGAGAGCCCGGAGAGTATCAGCCAAGAAACTCCCGAAAGGAATTCCTGGCATCGTAAGGTCGCCGGAAGTCAATTCCCAGGTGGCACGGGAGACGTCATCCCGCGTGATTAACGATCGCGGAATTAATTTTCGAGCCGCGACAGCAAATACTTCGGGGATTAAGCGGGCTGCTACTCCTCTTAATAGGAACCGCGCCTTTGTTTTTCCGTTCTGGACCGTATGAAATATGTATAAAGCTCGCCCGGGCTGCCGGGTCGAGACTTTCAGCGACGCTCGAAATTAATCAAATTGTCGTCGTTTAATCAAATCGAGTCGTCCCGATTCCTCTTGTCAACGAGCGAGCCTCGAGGCAGCTCCTACTCATCGATCCTCTGTGCAACCTGCGAAAAAAAAAAATAGTTTGTTCAGAAACTTGCGAGTCACGATAATCGCAGGCTTCGCGAATCGACGAGAGTCATTGGCCGTGATTGGGTAGAAAAATTTGAAAAAAGAAGAATTTTTTTAAGCGAGCCTGATGAGCACAATGGAGGAATGAATTCTAAAGCAAACGATCAGGCTTGGAACTGACACGAAGATGAAACCATAAATGTTTGCAAATCATCACGATTCTGAGCATTTGCAATTTTTTTCCGGATAAATATTTTTCACGTCAGCTAGGAAACTTCTGAAAAAAATCACTTGTGTGTACGAATGTTACAGATGTGACAGACTGTACATAAACATTCACAGAAAACGTCCCGAAAATTCGTGTTTGCATAAGAAGCGAGGGAGAGCACGTTCCAGGTATTTCCAATCGACAGTGCAAACGTTTAGGAGTGTACTGTGGCGTAGAACGAGTGTTTCACGGAACAAGTTTTCCGTGTTATTGGTGTGAACGGTGCTTCTTTCGTCGGTGAACAGAGGCACTCGACAAATCCTCGGTCTCCCCTGGTCCCCGGAAGTCCATTTGCCGCCGAGGCATCGAGTTCTCGTAATAAAGCAACCGAGTAGGGAGAGAGAGAGAGAGAGAGAGAGAGGGGTTGCAGGGGTGTGCAACGGGGTTGCAGGAGGGCGCGAGGGCGCTAAGGAAAGGGTAAATAACGTTCCAAGGAAACCAATATCGGGGTGAGCGCCGTAGAGACAAAAGTTTTCTGCTCGAGCCGGTCCGCAAGCCAGCCATTCCCGGCTCTCTCTCTCCCTGTGTACTACAAGGAGAAAAAGAGGGTAGGGAAGAAAACGGCGGCCGAATGAGCTGCAGTTCCCATAACTGCCATCGATCATCCGGGAAATATTATGTTCATAAAATTTCACCCTCCGGGCTCTAAGAACGGTATTTATCTCTCGAAATCTGACGACATAACGCGGCCCGTAACCGGAAACGGATGTTTACCTCGGGATATCAATTGTTAATCATCTCTCCGCGGAACGGTACTCTTCGAAGATTAAATCTGGGGACCAGGGCTAAAAAAAACAGTACTCTAAGTTTTTCTTTTATGTTCGGAGCCGGAATTTCGCTCCTCGATCACCTTTCTTTCCAATATTGATTTTTTCCCATCGATTCTGTAAAAATTCAGAATTTTTTTTCATTTTTTTAGGACCTAGAAGGGCTGTGACGGAGGGTTAAATGTGTTCAGGCGAAATTGCATTTTTGGTCCCTTGCTGTCGACGATTTCCTTCACAGTTCTTGTAATTTATAATTTTCTAAAGGACAAGGCACAAGGTTTCTTTACGAAATCTGTACCGATCGCTTGTGCTTCTGTCTAAGAAGCGAACTTTTCCAAAGTTTCCACGTTAATAAATGACCGTGTAACTTGTTATAGTAACGTTGGAAACATGTCACCAGAATACTTACAGACACCAGGTGTGTCTATGCGCAGTGTTGCTCGCACAAAGGCCAGCAAAAAGTAGCGACAGGTATTTGGGAGTGGACGAAAGGGCTGAAGGGCGGCCCTTTGCGTCGTGTCGGGGACGGGTAATCTAGTGTCGCGGACGATAATCCTTTGATCGGCGAGGAGGCACGGGCTATCGGGTTTCTGGGTTAGCAGAGATTGATGGGAGCGAAATAATGAAACCGTGACATTGGAAGGGCCAGGGCCGGGGATCGTATCCGCGGATCAAACTCCGGGGATGCGCGGGGAGATTATATCGTTCGTGTCTCTCTTTTCGTTCGATCTTGAGCGTTGTCTGTGTTGCTCGCGCGGCTACGGGGGCGATTTTTAAATAAATCCGTGGCAAATAGGGCATGAACATCGGCGGCGGCCTTTGACGCGATTTATCGAGCACGCACGCTCCGCTCGAGGCTCGTTGGCCTCGGCTCTGCTTCGCTCCGCTCTGCTCCGCTCTGCTCCGCTCTGCTCCGCTCTGCTAGGCTAGGCTCCTCTCGGCTCGACTCTGCTCTACCTGTACGTGTGCCTTCTGTGAAATGCAATTATCGTCGCAATTATCGAGACGAGTAACGCCCAAGTCAACACACGCACGGGAATATTTAATTAGCCGTTTGTTGGTCTCCGGGTATCGCTGAAATACTGCCAACTGTCGCGTGCTGTGTGCGGAAACGGTGTTACCAAATGGAGCATGGCCGCGGCTCGGCGCGGCAAGCGCCTCGTATAATGATCGTCTTGTTTACCGTTCCCGGCCTAGTTCGCTCTGTTTCTTTTCCTACGATTTCGGAACGGCGCGGAACGAAACACTCTCGCAATTACCCGCCCGTCGACCGTACGTACGTTCGTTCGTTTTTCGCCAGGTGTACACGCGGCGATAATTAACGGCGGGACCGAGCATTGAACGCGGCTGATATGCACATGTTCTTTCATAATGATAACAAAATTCGGTTCGTTTGGATTTCGTGCCGTTTTGGTGGCAGTGCTTGAAGTTGCTACCTCGGCCAACGAGTTCCATCGAAATTATAGTAGCGGATTTCAGGCGAGGTACAATTTGAATGAATTCATTGCAAGGCACTGGAGCTGTATAGATGTTAATCTCATTTCTTAATGATTTTAACGGGATGGAAATAATAATACATTTTTACTATTTTGTATTGTATTTACTCGATCGAAGTGATTGTAAAAATTGAAAGTAAAAATTGCCCGAATTCGTTGCAAGGTGTACAGGATCTGTATAAATGGTAATTTATTTACTTAATGATTTTAACGGGATGGAAATAATACATTTTTAAATTGGATCCAATATTTTTACTATTTTGTATTTCATTTACTCAATCGAAATGATTTAAACCTGTGGATTTTTATGGAAAGTAAAAATTGCCCGAATTCGTTGCAAGGTACAGGAGCTGTATAAATGTTAATTTACTTATATAATAATTTTAACGGGATGGAA
Organism: Lasioglossum lativentre; assembly: GCA_916610255.1. Taxonomy (NCBI): domain Eukaryota; kingdom Metazoa; phylum Arthropoda; class Insecta; order Hymenoptera; family Halictidae; genus Lasioglossum; species Lasioglossum lativentre. The sequence continues at coordinate 9,203,862 of OU744356.1, read as the reverse complement.
ATAATACATTTTTAAATGGTTCCAATATTTTTACTATTTTCTATTTCATTTACTGAATCAAAATGATTGTGACCTGTGGATTTTTATGGAAAGTAAAAATTGCCCGAATTCGTTGCAAGGTACAGGAGCTGTATAAATGTTAATTTACTTATATAGTAATTTTAACGCGATGGAAATAATACAACAGTATTTTTCGACTAAAATATTTTCACTATTCGACTGAATTTTTTGAGATTACGGTCAGTGAGAGTGCGTCAAAAGGACAACGCATGTCGCGTAATTCTCGAGGATCGAGGATTGACGCGTGATGAAGAAATGGAACGAGAACTCGAAGTGCAGTCCGGAATCGACGCACTTCGTATCCCCGGTTAGATCGCGGGAAAAGTGGCGACGGAATCTCCTCGCGATCACGAATCTCGCGCTCGAGTTGCGAAGCGAGGGGCCCTCACTCGAGATTCAATGATTCCTCGTTCGGTGTTTCGCTGCTCGTAAACCAACCGGAAATAAGGGAAAGAATACGGGGTGGGGGGGGGGTGGCGATGGTCGTCTATGGGATAAGAAGCGCGCGAGGGATGTACAAGCACAGCGTGTTCGCTGTCGGCAAGTCGACTTCGCGCGACAAACATAAACGCCAGAGACCCCGGACGGAGGTTTTACGGGCGCGTTGCTCGTCAAACTCGCGCGAGAAACGATCTTTATACGGCCCAGCGATTCTCGCCGCGACAAACGATCCTGCAAATCACCCGGCAAACCTCTGGATCGTTCGACAACCAGCCATAATTAGACTGCAACGGACGGTGAACGCGCGCTTCGAATTACGCTCCACAAAATCATAGTAATCGGAGAAACCAGGCCGGAACTGCGACACGGTAAAATTGTTCAGACCGCGAATTTTTATGCACAGCGAGAGGAACAGGAACGACATAAAAATTGCTTTTCTTTTGATCGTTCCAGTACGTTGGAAATAATAATACATTAAACCTACACTATTATTTAAAACAATTTTTACATTATTATGTTTGTATCCAAAGAAGTGACAATATGTATCTTCGAATTTACTACATTTTTTAATACATTTTAAAATTCCATAAATATTTCAGTCTGGAAATGAAAACCTCAAGAAAAATTGGGCCAGTGTGGAATATTCTATTTGTTCAGAGTCAGTAGGAAATTTATTCAAAATAAATGTTGACTGTATCAATTGCAAGAAACAGGAGCCGATAAAAATTGTTTTACCTTTTATAATTGCAATTGTTCGTACTAATGTAACGGTGTCTTTAAATTCTTCTAGGAATTCTGTTTTGCAAATATATCAAATCTGCAGACAATACAGAATGCTTATTTTACGAGAATGATAATCGAAAAATTATTAATATGGCGCTCTAGAAATTTTTTACAAAAATCGTGCGGGCTATTATTAAAATTGTACTTGGTACACGTTTATTAAGGCTTCGATGGAGTTGCGCTCGCAGTCGGACCCGAACGAAGCCTCTAATGAGTTAAACAAAATTTTGTTTGACTTCCGTTTCCGTTAATTGGTCAATGGGAACTCTATATTCGTTCGGATATCCATGGTTATAGCTGTTATAATATGATTTTCCCGTTTAAAAACGAATACCGAATGAGGATGATTAAAAAGTCTCGTTTAACTTTTAATTAATTATGTGAATTATGCAGGGGGCGGTAATCCTTTCGTGGAACGGGGTTAGCGATTCTGGTGGACGGGGTACATTGGAGAGCGGAATTTATTTCTGCAGAGATGTAATAGAACTTGCGAATTATGCGTTATTGCGAACTTTTGTTGAATTATACGCTGCACTTTCTTTCATCTCGTTAAGCTTATAATTAAGTAAAATTAATGGCATTAATGGAGATTAAAAACAAGTCGAGTGGTTTTCTCTTGCGATTGCAAATTGTATGGTTGTAGATGCTCCGAGAGTAACGTTAATGCTGTTTTTACAGAAAACAATTTTTTATTAAACAAACAACTCGTTGTTAATTCAAAAAAACTTCGAACTAAAGATTTGGAAAATCTGATCAGATATTTTTCCAAAAATGATAGGTATACTTCTCAAGACAATTTTAATCAGTCGAAAATTATATGTAATAATATTATTCGAAGAATTTAAGTTAATTAATCACTCTATTCATCGCAACATAATAAACGTTCAATGCAATAAAAATATGACCATCGGAAGCTTCGTTCTGAATTTCGACGTTATACCAATGCAATAAAAATATGACCACTGGAAGCTCTGTTCTCAATTTTAACGTTATATACCAATGCAATAAAAATATGACCACTGGAAGCTCCATTTCAAATTTTAACGTTATACCAATGCAATAAAAATATGACCACACTGGAAGCTCCGTTCCAAATTTTCAACGTTACACCAATGAAATAATCTGACGGTAATTTCGGTGTCCCGAAATTGTCGCAAGTCGAAACACCATCGGTCAGCTAATGGTTTCATTGATAACCGATCCCAAGGTGTTTCTCCATTCAGCGACCGATCGGTTCGCACCGGTTCAGTATTGTTCACGTCGTCGCGGGATAAAGACTATTCTCCAGGGGTCGTGGACAAGACGCAGGCACTGAAACCCGGTGACCGCGTTGAACAACGTGGAAGCAATCAATGGGGATCAGAAACTATCCAGCTAGCGAGCAAAGCGAGCAAATGGAGTAAAGCGAGTAAAGCGAGTCGGAGTTGTCAGGGCGGGGGCCACTTTGCCCGTTACTAGCCGGCGAGTTTGCTATTAAAACCGCTCTCTCCGCGGGATATTATGAAAGCGGGAGACCGAATAGTGTTAGGCGAACTTCGAAAACATGCGAGATCGAACAAAACACCGAGGCAACGACGGTGATCCGGGCGCTAAAGACGAAATTTCCAAAACGCGTTCGTACTTGTAAAATTACCCACAATTTCCATGCTTTTGCGCCATTTCGAGATTTTCTAATTTCGTATTCCCATCGATGACGATTGTATATATAATTGTTTTTTCAATTCTGATAATTAGACACCCGGATCTTTATGCAAAATAAAAATTTTCTACCTAAATTGCACCACACTCGAGTGAAATAGAAATTCATTTTCTATGTTTAATAGGTTCACAGTATTTTTAAATCCGCTGTCTACCGATAATGTTTATGAATATCAAAATGTTTGATCAAACGAAAACAATTTGGCAAAGGTAACTCATGGATTCCATGAATATTGTTCCATGACTTTAAATAACAGTAAGAATTGACTAATTTTATTTAAACTATGAGATTGTTCACACGTGGACAAGGACTGCATCAGTTTCTCCGTTGCGAGTCAGTCTCACGTATGATTTAACACCTTCGTGGGTCACTTCTCTGCAAACTTCTGCATCGCTCTGCAAATTTCATTGAACTGTGATTACACTAACATGAGCTACGATCCATTAACCCTTCAGGGACGGCGTCTGTGCGCTGTTACCGGCCCTAGAAAGCGTTTCAAAATTGACCTCACGTGGTCAGATTATCACGTACACTTCTATCCTTCGTTACCAGACTGCGGGTTTTACGAATTTGTGAATAAAATGGTCAGAATAAAAAATTGTAGACATTAAAAGAATTCCATTATTCTCGATTTGTTAAAATTATTGAAAGAGGAAATGCATTTTCATTCAACTCCAGTTTGGTACAGTCGACAACAATTTTTATTTTGTATAAAGACCCGCAGTTTATTTATTATACATACGTTTTAGAATTTGATTATAGCTATGGGGAAATATTAAAGAGTCTAAATGACCTACAGATTATGATAGCATCTGAAACATCACACAGTGGTGTATATGATGATTTTTCTAAATAAATCCTTATGTTAATTTCACTTTATGCATTAATTACCACATACATTTATTTGTATACAATGTGGTCAAACTAAGTTGAATGTCAATTTTTTTTAAAAAATACCACATTAGTTGTCGGTATATTGGCAGATGTAGTAAGGTTACATTCTTGTAGTAGGATATATGTTTGAATTTACCGCCAAATTTCGATTTGGCCAATAGATCGATTGACGATCGGTTACTTATATTTCCAAATGTCTCCACGTTTCCTCACTTCCATGTATACTGTCCGAGCAGCAACATGTTAGTCTTCAAAATGTTTCTGAAATTTAATTAGTCTTCAAAATGTTTCTGAAATTTAAGTAGAAATTACCCTGCGACACTAAGCAAGTGAGTAAGGTTTTCATTAATTTTATTTTTTGTTATTTTTCTGACGGTGTTTTCACAGTTTATATATTGCTTTATTCATTGTTATTTTACAGACGCAATGATTATATTATTTTCTTAATAATGATGTAAATGAAGATCGAAACGTTGACGAATTATGTTGTGTTAATTTGCAAATAGTGTTTTAGCATTAATTGATCGAACCAATGCGCCGAAAACATTCAAATTTTGCGTTAGCAACTTACGATCGACATTGATTTAACATTTATCATACAGTGGTGTGTCTTTGAGAATAAATTGCAAGTATGGTTGTTCGAGGGAGGAATTGGAGAATCGCTCATTCCACTCGAATTTGCCGCGGCGCGTTCGTCGTCGCAGCGTTAAGTGGCGAGAACGTCTGCGACCCAGGTTGACCCTTCAGCGGGTTGAAAGCCCGCGACATAACCCAACCGCGTCCCGGTTTGTATTTAAAGACCGCGGAGGTGGAGTTTGGGGTGGGTCGGGTATAAAGCCGCGGTGGGAAAAGTCGATTTCCACGGTGAACAGCGAATCGCGAGAGCTGTACTCGAGGGTTTCCCGGCAATCCGGCAAATAAGCTGCAAATATTTCGCGGCTTGCCGCTCAATTTATCGAACGAAGTCGCCGGGCTTCGAGGGTACGGACCAATATGTCCAAACTGCTTGCTTCAATCCTTAAATGTTAATAACAGGCTAGCTAAAAAAACGAGTTCCATTCATATTTAGAACCGACTAGCGGTTCAAACGTGTTCGTCGGTTCAGTTTTGCTTAAGATTATTATATAAAATATTTTCAATCAAAATCGCACGCGTCCGACTACGCGCGATAAATTGAACAAAGAGCTGCTCTAGCGGAAGCCGTTCGATATAAACGGGTCCCCGATCGATCGCGCGGCGCGCATCGCGGCCGGATTTTAATATTCGATGATCGACGCGCGCGCGCGGGGCGTGACCGCGGGTCGACTGAATATTTTAACGCACGATCCGGTCGCTTTTCGAAAATCCTCGTGAGAGCAAGTTACACCGTTTGTTTACAAGCGTGTCAGTCGGAAGGATTTCTGGAAATTGGATCGCCGCGGTCCATGCGAGCGCTCGACCGAATCGGGTCCGTTATCGAAATTCCGTTGTTTATATTGCTCGGTTTTCGATGGACGGCACTCCCCCGAAAACTGGATCCCACCGCGGATGAGTGATTGAATTCGCAGTTGCGCCGGTATTTCCGAGCTGGGACACTCGATTTTCGTTGTTGCGGACCTTGTGAAAGCGCCGCGACTAGTTCTAGGACTTGAGAGAACCTTTCACGTGGTCAAAGAGTTGAAAAAGTGGTGGCGGAAAGGGTCCATTTTGTCCTGGTTCTGGTGGAAGACTCTGGTCCGCTTGGACGCTCGGAGACTCTGATATATGGCTTTTTCTATTTAGAGATTGTATGTTTTGATGGTTGTAGTAGATGGAGAAGCAAGCGAGAAATAGACAAAGGGATGTAAAATGCAATGGGGAAGGGTGCATACTGTTCTGAGCCTGTTTCACTATGTTAAAGCTAGCTAGTTATAGCTTGTGTTAGCTACCCTGATGTATGATTTTTTAATTTTTGTGTGAGCAGGTATTGACTGTCGAGAGTGACTGTAGTAGATGGAGGAGCAAGGGAGAAGTAGATAAACGCATTTAAAATGCAATGGGGAAGGGTGCATACTGTTCTGAGTCTGTTAGGAGACACAATGCTAAAGCTAGCTAGTTATAGATTGTCTTAGCTACCTTGATGTATGATTTTTTAATTGTAGTGTGAGCAGACATTGACTGTCGAGAGTGACTGTAGTAGATGTACGAGTAAAGGAAAAATAGACAAAGGGATGTAAAGTACAATGGAGATGGGCCCAGTTTATTCTAGGTCTGATAGGAGACTCAGTATTAATTCGATCTAGCTAGAGTTTGTCGTAGTTACCTTGATGTATGATTTTTTAATTGTTGTGTGAGTATATATTGACTGTCGAGAGTGACTGTAGTAGATGGACGAGTAAAGGAAAAATAGACAAACGGATGTAAAAGTATAATAATGGGAAAGGGCCCATTTTGTTCTAGGTCTGATAAGAGACTCAGTATTAATACGATCTATCTAGAGTTCATCTTAGCTACTTTGATATATGATCTTTTCATTTCTGCGTGACTATAGACTGTAACACTGTCGTGGATGAAGGTTTAAAGGAAAAATGAATAAACGGATGTAGAATGCAATGGGAAAGGGTGCATACAGTTCCGAGTCTGTTAGGAGACATTAGGTAGAGCTTATCCTAGACACTTATTGCTAAGAATAATTATAGAATTGCTCATCGACGCAGCGACAGGCACAGAGGAGTCCGCAGCTCTATTAGAGTCGTTGGCAAGTTATCGGTGAGGCAGCTAACCGTGTTAGGCCCCGAGACAAAGGCCCCTCTCGTCGAACAGCCGGGTAGGAAATGAGCACTTAAAAAAAGCAACTCGAGAATATTCCCGGTCGACACGTCAGCCAGGAAGCCGTCGGTCGGGGGTGGCCACGTTCCTGCGCCGATGTTCGACACGAAAGGTTCGCGAACGAGCGCGTTCGCAGGCCTTATCGCGGCGAAGGGCTGCCCTAACTCCGAGCCCTTCGGCCCGAAGAGATCTAATCGCGGGCTGGTTTCCTTCGCTCGGCAGCCGGCTGCTCGTTCTCGTGCCGCTCGCTCTTATATTCTTGGAACTCGAGACTGCACACCGTAGCAGACCCTGCACACCCCACTAGTCTCTCTCTCTCTCTCTCTCTCTCTCTCTTTCTCTCTCTTTCCTCTTTCACGTCGAAGCTCCGTCAACGACGGAGACCGACGACGACGGTGAATTCGCAGACGTCGATCCGCGACTCCCACTCGATCCGCTTTCTTGATCGTTCTAGCTCGAAAGTCAATTGCACCTGCAATTACGGTAACGATACGTACAACTTCTATTTCGAGAATTTGTTGAACACGTATCACAGCTATAGGCTGTCACTGATCTCGTTGCCGTTTCCGGTAACGTGGCAGTGTTCACAGGCTGGGAACCGATAGTGACAATAAGCGATCTTGGGAAAATGTGATGGGACGTTTCTGTGATTGCGATTGTTGTTTTACATCCTCGGTGCTTTTAATGCTCCTCGGTACTGATTTTGTTGGCTCAGTCGGCGCCAAGTTACGTCGAATTTTCAGAAACAACGATCAAAAGGAACTGCTGTGTTTCGCATCAACAGATCCCGCGTCCGGACTCGCGTGTTTCCTTTGAGCAGACATATGCTCCTGTAGAATTTCCGCTGAAGGAAACGTTACTTTTAGGTTCTCCTTTAAACCGTGTTTCCCTGGAACATATATTTCCAGAACCCGTAAAGTTCCAAGTTGTAGAACTGAAGTTGAAGATGTTGCATACGAAAGAACGTTCCATAAGAAGAACAATAGCAAACAAGCTTTGAACAATGGTACAATTTTATAAAACACAGTTGGATATCAAACAATAATGTTACATCTCGCCAATTTACAGTTACACCGTAAGACAGTGCTGCCTTTTTACGGAACGAAACTTGTGATATTAAATTAAATAGGAAACAAATTTACTTACGCATAAAATTGTAATTGAAATTATAGAACAATGTGCATGCATCAGGATCAGGAAAAATTCGTCGGCAAGTTCCGGAAAGGCGTGTCTGAATCGAAAACTCGCTCGGAGCGGTTCCTCCGGTTCGTCGTCGAGTATTTAGGGGATGTTTTCGGCGCTGGCGGTTTCCAGGGGGTGGTTTTACAGCCGGCGAGTTTTTTTCGTCGAGTCCTGGCAACCACGAGGGAGTCATGGTTGACCGTTTACAGTCGACAGGGGAGCGGGTCTCCTCGGTCACGACGAATTCGCACGCCAGGAGCTCTCCTTGCACGCGATTCGCTTGAAATCGACTTCTCCGCGGAAGATCCGAGCAATCCTCGAATCCAGAACCATCCTCGTCGATTTTTAACCTGTATCGCGTAAACGTGAAGAATCGTTCTTTCGAGCAGGTCCGCATTAAATGTCCGCAAATTACCGAAAAGCAAAGCTTCAGCGCGTTTGACGTCATCTGTTGGCTTAAGATCTTCCCCGTGGAAGATCCCAGTGATCCCAGGATCATCTAAGACGATTTTTCCAGCTGTAGCGGCCATCGGCACACGTACAATTAGCAACATTTGGCGTGCAAATGGTCAAGAGAGTTTATGGAACGCGTTGTCCAACAGCTGTTTTTGAGAAAACCGTTACTAGTTCTAGCAATCGTTTTAGAGCTTTTGTAATTGGCACGTTTTGGCCATTATAGACCTTTTTGCCTTCGGTCTCAACAGCTAGTGCGGGTACCATAAACCTTGAGTTCCCGCTACATCCTAAATTACCGGGATTCGCCCCCCACGTTCTAGAAGTGGCGCTAAAGAGTACCCGAGGAATGTCCTGATTGGCGGAAAAAGCTAATTCAGTCTTAACCAATCAGGACATTTAGGTATATAGAAGCTCCGTAGGTTTAGGACGAGCGGAGGACTTGAGTTTAATCCGAGTCAGGCTACAAGAAAGTTCTCGAGCGACTTGACCATCGTGTACGAACAGAATTAAACACCATCACCTTGCCTACGGATAGAACGCGTGGCAGTATTATTTATAATAACCTATCCACTTATTCCTTCGCACCGATACCGCAAATTGCAAACGCAGTCGGAAAATGTTCTTTCATTGCGAGTTGGCATATTACCTGCCAGCGCAAATCGTAGAAAAGCGTAACTTCGACGCGTGCGAACTCGCCTATCGATTCGCCGGCGGTTTCTGCGACGTCGTGACCAGCCGATCGCGGACACCCGCCGATTATCCATCCCTCCGCGAGCCATTTACATTTTTAACGGGCCTGCGGCCGACTACTGCACGCGATATTCCTCAAACCCGCCACCGCGCAGCCTCACGCGAGCCCGGCGAACGCTGCCGGCCGAAACGAAAGTGAAAACTTGTCTCTCGTTTGATCCACCGTGTACGAACTTCCACCGGTACGCACGCCTTTCAACCGGCCGAGCTCTGCCCGAGCTTGTCGCTCGCGAATTAAACCCGAATGCTGGCCGGATTTAGCCGCCCCCGCTTGTTTTCCCGTCTGAGTTTCCGCCCGAGTATAGTTACGCCCGTTCGCGCCAGATCTGCTGGGCGATTGTTCGCATCAGCGAAAAGAAGTTTTGGGAAAATGATGTTGTATACACCGTAATGCACGGGACACTCGGAGGAGGAAAGGTCTTCTTGATCTGCCATTTATTGCTTGTCCAGCGTCGCCATTTTTCCAGGTTAAAGGGCCCAAGATGGTAGGCTAGTTCGTCAGTCCGTCTAAGCTAGTCCTGCAAGTCGCAGCTCACATTTCATCTTTCCTTTTTAATTGTTTCGAATAAAGTAACATATTGTGTTATGTGCTATTCATTTTAATACACAATCTGACTACAGTTTTTCCCTGTGCGGTGGAGTTTCAATAAATTGTTTAAATATCAGTTTAATCTCCCAACCTCGTCATCCCAACAGATCTTGTTGTTAGCGGTTGATTATTTCACTGAGAATTTTTATGCTTCTTTCGACAAACCTGTAGATGACCTGATGTTGAAAAGTGTTTCGATAGTTTGAGATATATGGATTGTGCAAGGGATTCTATCGATTTCAGAAATGCGATAGCTTGTTGGAAAATTTTTGAAACCAGATAGTTAGCTGGGACAACAATCGATAGATACACGAAGAATATCGCGGCGAGGATTTTATCTCGACTTGAACCACGAAATGCAACAAAAATAAAATCACAATAAACTGTCAGCAGCGAAACCATTCACTGCCACGTATAGCGGTAGAAACGGCCAGTGGAAAGCAGAAAAGAGGGAACGTCGTGACATTCTGAAGCAGAAAGTGTTTTCGGTAGATTGGGCAAGATAAGTTGAAGTTACACACGCGGGTCGTTCTACTTCGGTGTCTGACCTGCACGTGGCTAAATCTACCGTGACCTAAACCATAGTACGAGCAGTGTACACGTCTCTCTGTACACAGACTAGCCCGTAAAGACTCCTTTGTCTGTTTAACAGCAAATTTTCAGTTACTACCGTCTCGGGAACGTTGCCGCGGCTTTCGGAATCTCGGAAGACACTTTCTATTCATACAGCTGCACGCGAAAGTATTCCGACGCCCTTTAAAATATAACTTTTTTCAAAATTGAATCGAACTACCCGACCTTTTTTTACCAATTAGAAGTATCGGGTTTTAAAAAGATTTTTAAAATATTGCAGTTGGTAGGAATTACATGAAAACATGAAAAAGGTACTTCGTAAAACTTTTTTATGTTAGCTCGTAAAGAAAATTTAAAATGTTTTATCAAAATCGATTAACGCACAAGCCAGCTACTGTTTCTATAGATTTACAAAACGTATATTTGAAATTTTCGAAGTGTCTACCAATTGCAATTTTTAAAAATCTTTTAACTTTTAAATCTGAGCTTTTTTTTTCTAATGGCTCAAAAAGGTGAGGTCGATTGGTGCAATTATAAGATTATGCTACTTTAAAGGGTGTTCGAATATTTTCGGCAGCAACTGTACATATCTTGAAAGCTCTCGCGGAGCTTTTCATATTTTGGCGACACCCTGGATACGTCAGTCGTCCCGCGTGCTTTAAGAGTTTAGATCCGGGGTCGTCATTCTTTGTGTCACGAGGCGAAATGTATCGCGGTGCAACAACCGTGGTGTTAAACGCCCCGAAAAGAGTCTATTTTCACCGCGTTTTCGTTATCCCATTAAAAAAATGGCTTTCTCATGCAAATCCGCCGGAATGTCGCAGGTTACCCGGCTATTACAAAAGTGGGTCGTGGGACACCGACGCGGATATTTTTGGAGGATACTGCGGAGATTCTAAGGTCTGCGAGTGACGATGAAAAGGGGGGGGGGGGGGTGGGTGGGTCGAGTTTTCGCGAGTCCGTATCGAGCGAGCATCGTCGGTCGACAGAGCTTTCGGGAAATCCGGAAATCGCGATTCGGCGCGGCTCTCTCGTATCCTCCGTTATTAGCGGGGCATTTTTTCGGCATTCGCCGGGAAATTTACAGCGGGGCCGTTATTAATATTCCCGCGCGCGCGCGCGCGCGCCCACACGCGAAGCCTGCGATTTTCCGAGCGTCGGGGAAAAACAATTCCACGCAAATTTACGCATTTATTTTATATTTCTTTTTCGGTATTTTTTTCCGGCCGGCCGAACCGGTCGGGAATTTCGCGTTAACTATAGAACGGACGATCCGCGGCGCGCCGCTAAAAAAAAAAGGAAAAAAAAACCGCAGACAAAAAACAAACCGCCAGGGGAACGGGTCACAATTATTCGCCGGTTTCTGGCTTTTAGTTATTCCGGTTTCATTAATTCCTGTTAGCGTGCCCGGAAACATCGGCGCCTGGTTCCCGATACTAACTATCGTTCTATGTATAGAGAGAGATAGAGAGAGAGAAAAAAAAAACGCTCACGGAATGACCAATAATTATTTTATACCGGCCGTTTGACGCCGCTCATCAACTTCCCGCTTCCCTCGTCGAGCAATCGCGAGCAAATACGTCGGTTATGCGACGATTAAATATTTTCTTTCGATTAATACCGCTCCGTCGTTGGAATATTAAATGAACCCGGATGGTGAGATCGATTCGTATTCCGCCACCGACGGAAAGAATCTACCCCGCTCCGGTTTGTTTATCATGCAGCGTAACGACGAACGTTAACGGATTACTATGTCATAATTCGGCGGACCGTTCCTCGCGGAACGCTCTAAACGCTTTACGGGCTCGCCTTCCCACCGTAATGGCGCGATAAATCCGCGAGTTCGAACGGGAAGTCTCAGGTGCGCCGTGGAATTGTAAATAATCGCCGATCGGATTAACGTATTCCCAAAATACTTTGCGGCGCGGTGGTCGCGGCTCGCCTCCTCGAATGATGCTCCTCCTCCCCCCCCCCCCCCCACACCACATTTTATGCCGTTCGTTGCGGAAAACTCGAATTAACCATCCGACGAAATCGTTATTCCGCTTGTCGCGTCGAAAAAGTAGTATAAAACCATATTAGTCAGACGCGAGTTTCTTCATTCTGAAACTTTAATGTCTCGACGATTACGCTGGACCCGCTTTACCAATTTCACTGACAATCGACCGCGACGTAGCTTGTGCCAAATTAGGGCTGGTTTAAGTCATTGTTTACCCGATTTCGCAGTTGTTCATAAAATATCAACAATTTTATAATTTATCAGAAATTTTATTCTTGTCGATCGTACAGTGTTTAAATGAATTTGGAATAATAATATCGGCACTACGGTTCGATCAAATTCTACCCTATACATATAGCTAATTTGTAGTAAACTCAAACGGGTCCAGGACGAAACACCACCTTTCTTTTCCTCTAATAAAAAACAATTCTATAGCAAACGTGGTCTTATGACGCACAGATTCGAATCCGAATCGAAAACGTTTGAGTTTACTACTTAGCTATATGTATAGGGTAGAATTTGATCGAACCGTAGCGCCGATATTATTATTCCAAGTTAATTTTATAATTTGTGTCCAGCATGTAGAGGTTGCACATTTTTATCTCAGGAACTATTCATCCGATCGACTTGATTCTTTTTTCATCCCAATCCGTAAAGCTTCCGTTCGTCGCAAGAATTATTTTCAGCCTCGCGGTTAAATCGAAAATTATTTTAAACGTCGACGACTGCGTTCAAAGTCCCCATCGCAAACACCGTCCGGCGCCGTTCCGAGACTTTCCGGGGCCGCAAACCGCCGGAGAAGTTAGAAAATCGAGGAAACACGTTGCAGCCGGATAAAACTCGGCGGTTTGCTAGAAAATACGAGGGTTCGTCGGCGGATTTAGGTGTTACACGCGTCGGAGTAGCGCCCGGAGTAGCGGTCGCAGTGGAGCTCGAGCGTTCTTCTTCGGTTAATTCGACGCCGCCGCGGCGTTGCGGCCGAGCTCTTTAACGGCGGCTTGTCGACGGATTACCAGGGACGAGGGAATAGAATGCGAATAAAATTAAGCTCTCGTGTCCCCGTTTTCCAGCTGCGGAATCACCGTGGCACCGGTTTCCCCGGGACGAATCGACTCTTCGCGTTTCGTTTCGAATCTGTGTCATGGGCATGGCGCGGCGCCAGGCGTTTCTCAGACCGTTGCAATTAGCCGTAGCTTCGTTTTGACGAGATTAGGGGGTTTCCCTAGCTAGCTGGCGGAGGATAATTTCGTGCTTAACGGCGACACTTTTGGCGTGCGCCACTTTCTCGCTGTTCCGTTGCGGATCGCGTATCGTCGGGTCATCGGGACACCGAAAAACGGAATTCGAACTTTTCCGTGCCCGCCGTCCAAGGATGTTTACGCGAAACAATGGGAGTAATTGGGTCGCGGGTGGACCGACACAATGGAACTCTATTTATCCGACTCGCTGCCCGAGATGCTTCGGATAACTGGGACGTTCTGATAAGCGGAGCACACACGGCTTCTTTGATGTCCGCGAATCCGGGACCCGATGTTTCGTTTAATTGCTCGTTCGCTGATTTTTCTGGAAACTGGAACAGAGCCGCAATCGTTGATCCCGTTATCAGAATCTCTTTCGTAGTTGGACATTTTTAATAATTGAATGGATCTATATAGATCCGCGGGGTACGTCTGGACAATGGTTTAGACTATCGTCTGCCTAGGTATTCTTTCTGTATATTAACAACGACGAAGTAGAATTTTATTTCGGTTTAATTAATTACATACGTGTTTAGAAGATTCCCAAGTCTATAAACAAGGGGTTAAAAATAAATTGTTTCTTCGCATGGAAACATGAACGCACATAAACACCCGCTTTCTAATAATTAGACATCCTCCAGTGTCTTCCAGCAAGTCAGACCAATAATTCACAGCGTGTAAACGTTTTCCCGCCCTCGCGTCCAATTAGCATAATTATTAACAAGCTTGTCAAGCTCACATTCATCAAATTTCCCTTGTGTTCTCGGCACACAAACCTGGTGAACTCCGAGCGGAAAGCACGTCGAGTCTCCGAAGAAGCAGGACAGGCCGAAAAATCTCGTGCACCGGTAAAGGAGGAAAAATCGAGGATGTTCGTTCCGCGGAAACATCGCCGGAAGCGATCAGGCTCGGATCAAGGCACTGTACGGTTGCGACGGGATAATACGTCAGCCATCGACGGGCCCGCGGAAAATTCGCAAACGTCGTTAGAAACGCGATCGTCGGCCGGAGATCAAAGAACGTGTCGGTTCACGGAAGACGCTCATCTGTCAACGGTCGACCGCGAATCGAAACCATCCCCGGGTGCCACCCGCAACCCTCGTGCACCCTCGTGCACCCTCTGTTTCGACGGTTTATCGATTTCCATCGGCAGTTTTTCTTTCTGCGCGGCCGGCGTTCCGCGCGATTTGTTTCCCCGGCCGCGGGAGGGCGGCGCGCGGCGAAATTATAAACGAAACGACGGAATCTCGTGACCTCAGTTTCGTGCAGCGCATCGATCGAGTACTGCCGACCCCTTCGACGGCGTGCCATTGCCTCTCCTACAGAGTCTCCCGTCGCCGCCACCGCCGCCGCCGCCGCTTTCCGTGAATTTCTATTTACCCTGGTATTCCGTGAGCGTCCCTCCCCCGCCCCGGAAAGTCGACCCCGCTTCCCTCGGACAGGATGTCCGGATATTATCGGCGTTCTTCGTAATTCCACGATCGAACGGACATCGACTGACCGCTACTCCTGCGCAAAACCGCCCGCTAAATGCGAGCATCGAGCTCTCGGAACGGTCCGACGACCATAACTTATCCGGCGGAGAAGTCTCTTTCAGAGAAAACTCTCCTACCCTTGGCCCTAACGGAGTTGATTCTGGAGGAGATTCCAGATGAAAATGATTATATTTTTTTAGTCTGATGGAACAAGATTCTCCACGTGGAATTGAGGGGAATTAATTTATCGTTGGGAAGTTGGCTCGATTAACGGGGTTGTTCTTAGTTCGCTTGAGAGGCACCGTAATTGGATATTTTTAATAATTTTGCTATGCCATTTTGGGTATGCGTAAACGATGGTTTCGAGAATGTGTGAAAAAATATTCAGCGCGAACCGTTCGCCTTTTCATTCATGATTTTTGTCTGTTTGAATTGAGACTTCTTTCATAGACACGACGCTTATCTAGTGTTTGTAATAAATGAACCCGGAAAATAGAAGCTGGCGGGACTTGTGGTATATTTAGATCATTGTTCGAGGAATCTCTGACAAAAATTTCACCTCGAAATATTGACTTTTTCATTCATGATTTTTGTCTGTTTGAATTGAGACTTCTTTCACAGACACGACACTTATCTAGTGTTTGTAATAAATGAACCCGGAAAATAGAAGCTGGCGGGACTTGTGGTATATTTAGATCATTGTCTGAGGTATCTCTGATAAAAATTTCACCTCGAAATATTGACTTTTTCATTCATGATTTTTGTGTCAAATCATCTAAGAGCGACACTTATCTTATGTTACGAAAACTTCGACTAGCTTGTTGAAATCTAATGATTGGAAGTTTCTCCAAGTCGCGAGATCCTTTCCACGGCATCCCTTACAGCGCATATGTTTCCCGGTGTGCAGAGAAACTGGGAAAACTTTCCGATCATTTATTGTGTCTCGTAAAAGCGGCGATACGCTCGAGGATCCCTTTAGAGCCTGGATTTTGGTTAGCTCCGCGAGCTAGAAATTGGAAAAGTCTCGCGAATCCGTGGGAAGCACCCGATCCTCCGAATTTCCGGTATCTGTGTGGAATTTGATTCTCTTACCGTAACGCGTATTATACTGGGTGCTCCTAGAGCGTCGCTGCACCCTTAATTTTTTTGAATTCAAGTGTAGTAACCATTTTTACAAACTTTACACTCTGACATTTTTCAGACCAATTCTTCCTGGAAAGCTCTGTTACGTGCTCTTAATTATTTTAAGGACCTCCAACGATCGTTAATTTCAATCTATAAATATTCAAGTTTGAAAACTTCGTTCCCGAAGTTGCGGAACTATGGAGTAATAGAAATTTTTGAGAGGGAAACTCAACTGATTGGATTCAAACTTCCCATACATATTTTATGGCTAGTACCATAGTTCAGCCGAAACAAAAAAAAATTACAGCCCGCAAACGTTTAAATCGAGAGTGGAAAAGCAGAAAGCTACTACTTTTTCGCTGGTACAATAATCGAGCGTAACAAGTTCAATTTTGATTTTTCCTCGAGCAAAAAATTTCACGATCTCGTTCGAACCTCGAGAAAAGTGTACACGAAAGTACAATACCGAAAAGTATTACAATTTACCATTAAAAAAATCCCCAGACTTACTCTACAATGCTCCCTGTTTCAAAGTTCTTCAGTCTAGTTGCTCTTTATCCGAATCGTATTATTCACGCACACCGTGTAGATATGCTCGAGCAGCTTCTCCGGAAGCGATTTCCTTCGATTCGACTATCGGTAAAAATCTTCTGCCGATCGAGGAGCCGGGGGAGCCCGAAAGACGCAGACACGTCGGAGCGAGCAGGGGAAAAATCGTTCCATCGAATTTCCAGCGGTTCCGGAAGTTCCCCGGAAGTGTTCGGCCCCGAAGGAAACGCCGGTCTGAATCTCGCGTCGCGCGTTCCAAGGACGCGTTAAATAAGCGCGCGCGGCGGCCGCGTTACGGGTTTCCCGAGCGCATTTGCCGGGAACACGCGAAATGGAGCTTAACCGTGGAAATCCTGTTTTCTCAGCTCTAACCTCGCGTCAAGGCTGTCCCTAGGAACCGGACTTAAGTCGAAATTTTCGCGGGACCGTGTTTTCCTTGCGGCGGGAGCTACGCTCGCATTAGGAACACGCCGACTCGAGCGCGACGATTCGCTTCGCAGCCGGTGGTTCTCTACTGTGTTTGCTGCTCCGGAGCCATCCTTGCCGCCTTATCATCGATTTCCCTGTGAAATCATGCTCTTTCGACCTCGCATAGACTCGCTGGGACTTGTTCAAACAGTCATTCGTTTGCCGAGGTACGGTGTCAAAGAGCGTGCTTGCCTTGGGAATCATTGAAAAGCGGAGATACAAGGTAGAGATATATTGCAGTGTAATGGTTTCGTTTCGAATTGTGTTGAAATTATTCTCTGAACCAGTCTCTCGAATGAACGAAGAAGAATGTCTATTGTACAAGATTTGAAGTCGCGAAAGAATTTATTTTTAAAAATTATTGGCATCAATTAACAGTAACCATATGGATCCATCTTTATCGATTTTAAAAATGCAAGCTTTATGCAGAAAAGTAGAATGTAGAAAATGTTTATTTTCCATACAGATTCGCAGTCTAATCACGATCGATGCATCATTGTCGTGTACAACTTTTCAAACAGCATCTTGAATCGCTAAATCCACAAAACATAATTATGCAGCATCGCATAAGTGCATTCGCAGACATTACGTTCTCCAAAGAACCGAGCCACTCGGCTCTCACCGCGGTTAAATTAACGGGGTAATTTACAGTGGTTGATTTCCATCGACTTCCAATCCAACTTCGACCGTTCCGTGTTTTTAACCATTTCCCCGAGCGGTCGACGGAAAGTTCGCCGGCGAGTCGACGCGCAAGGCAGGGCGCGGCTAAATAAATAAATAAATAACGTCGGGGGCACGTTTGCGATTTCGACGGAGCAGCGAACTCGACTGAAGGGAGAAGATGTGCGTCCGAGGAGGCTGTTTTCCTTGGCAGTAAATGCATCAGAATCGCGCGGTGGCATAATGGCGTTGTGCAACGGCTCGCATTAAGGTTGCATCCTTGCGCGCTAATCCGACTGTTATTCCCGGGACTTTAGACAAGGGACAGGCCTCGAACCGACCTAACCTAACCTAACCCCCAAGCAAACCCGACTTGCCCCTTTTCAAGAGTGACGGAGAGAGAGAGAGAGAGCGAGACAGAGAGAGAGGGAGGGAGGATGAGGGAGAGCCTCTCTCTTCGAGGCTCGATTGAACAAGTCGCCGCGTCGGTGTGGTCCGATGAAATATGCATCGCGGTTCCGAAGCGCTCGCCCTCCCAGCTGCTAATTAGCGGGAAAAACACTCGACAGGAAAGTCTGTTTGTCCGGCGTGCTTGCTTCCCCTTTCTCCACCCTTCGTTCTCCTCTCGCGCGCCCTTTTCGAAGCCCTTCGAGCATGGCCGGAAGCGAAGGGCTGCTTTAATTCGGTTACCTTTGCTCCCTGTCCTCCGCGATCAGCGTTTAAAAGTTGTCCACTGCTCGAGACGCTTCGAATTGCTTCGGGCCCCTCCTCTGCTTATCACTTAGGCATTGCCAATTTTCTGGGCGTGCAGATAGTTTTTTCGGGTCCACAGTTTTTTGGATTGAGAATCCTTTTGCAATGTTTAGAGGAGTAAGAAGCCATTTGAACTAGTACAATAAACGAGCTCGGAGTGCCCAAGTAAATCGTCCCTTTAACCATAATTATTCTTGAACTGGGTTGTTGAACGCAACAAGTGGAGTGATCATTATGAAAATTTTATACAGATCAAGCTTCGTTTTAGTAGGGAAGAATAATTTTTTAATTTTGATCGTGTTATTCGAAAATATCAATCGATCATGTAACAATGCTTTGCAGGTGTAACAAGTGCAAGGATCATTCTAAAAAATATGTAGGAATGTTGTTCAAACTTCGTTTTAACAGGGAAATATAATTTTTTAATTTTGATCGTGTTATTCGAAAATATCAATCGATCATGTAACAATGCTTTGCAGGTGTAACAAGTGCAAGGATCATTCTAAAAAAAACAATGTAGGAATGTTGTTCAAGCTTCGTTTTAATAGGGAAATATAATTTTTTAATTTTGATCGTGTTATTCGAAAATATCAATCGATCATGTAACAATGCTTTGCAGGTGTAACAAGTGCAAGGATCATTCTAAAAAAAACAATGTAGGAATGTTGTTCAAGCTTCGTTTTAATAGGGAAAAATAATTTCTTGTGAAAGATTACATAATGTAAATAATTTTTCCGATCATATAACAATTCTTTTTCCCGTTTGAATGCTGATATCTTGATCATAGGCGAAGTATAATACGAATTACGGAAGAATTTGTGCTCCAGAAAAATTACGAGCATGCGATCCAACAATTTCCCGAATAAATATTGCAAAATCCCACGTACAACGTTCGGAGCTGCAAGAAAACCTTTGATTCGACCTGGTAGAATGAACGAACTCGAACGTACCGAACGTTTCCAAGTACCCACGATCGCCAGAACCCTTTACTCCCTATATCAGGCTGCAACATACTCGAGAGCCCTTTCGGCCAGGCCGCAGCCCAGTAAATCGTCCCTTTAACCATAATAATTCTTGAAACCGGATGGTTCGAAGCACCTCGTCGATCTGTTTGCGGGTTCTTCGTGCTCCCACCGTGGCGCAGGGATTGAACCTCGGTTGAAAGGGACACTCGAGCGAGTTCATTTATGTGGTGACTAAGCGGATCGGAGGCCGGGCAGATGCGTGCACGCGAATTATATATCGGCGGTGCCGCGACGACAACTTCCGGCTGCTAATTAGCTACCGAAGACAATGCCGGAAGGAACGGCCACGGCGAACCCTCTTTGTTTCCATTGTCCCTTCCACGTGTATTATTCGGCCGTCATAATTGTAAGCGTGATTGTAATCGAAGGGCGTGACGCGCCGACCCCTCAGGAAAACTTCTTCGGGGCTTGTAATTTGCGTCGTGGTCCGAAGACAACACGTCGCGACGACGACGACGACGACGACGACGACGACGACGACGACGACGACGACGAAGACAGCGTCGACGACGACGCTGACGACGAGGACGGCTCCGTTTTCCCGACGAATTTCGACTCGAGGAACGCCGAGCTAATTAAACCCGACCGTAGCAGAACTTTTACGTTGCTCGCTCCCCGCGTGTAAGTTTTGCAAGTTGCTTAATATAATCCCGGGCACAAATCGTTCTGACGCGACAGAGAATTCAAAGGCGACAGCCGACGGCGAAAGAAATCGCGAAGTTCCAGTCAAAGTGAAATTAACAGAATAATCAGGTGACAGCGTACCTCCCTCCGTTCTCCGGTTCTCGCTGAGATGCTACCTCTGAGTTGCCCTTCAAAATTGTACATGTGACTGCAAAACCAAAAATCGAATGGCACATTTTTCAATTTTTTGGTATATTCTCTTTTATACGAAATTCGATGGGACGCATTTTTCGCAAATTTTTACCAAGTATGGGGACCGGTGGAATTGCGGGATTTCCTTTGGGGATTATGGCGGAAAGTTGCTCCCCGAAGACCGTAAAGAAACTGGAGCCGCGAAAACGAGAGCAAGACGGCCGGATTTAATGGAACCCGGTGTAAAAATAACAAACGGCGCGCATCCCTTCGCGCGAATCGCCGTGCCGCGCCGGTCTGCATGCAGTCTGGATCCCGGAGAGAGAAAGCTACTCGAGCTCGCGGCGACTTCTAACAAACTTCCACCGGAATAAATTAAAAAGTCGTGGACCCCTTCTCGCGAGAGCCACGGTCCCGGCTTTTCTTCGCGTATACTAATTTCTGACCGACCCGGCTGCCTTTGAAATACGTGCGCGGCCTTCCGATCGCGAAATTTCTCCGAGCTGACATGCTCGAGGAATCTCCTCCGGGCCTCAGGAAACGTTTTCTGTGATCTTCATTCTGTTTAGCAGGCGTTGTTTAATTGTTCGAGAGTACTGTCACGTCTCCCAGGTACAGATACACGGTGAAACTGCTTCGAGGATTCTTGATTAATTGCTGTTCGAGCTGAAAACATTGATGGCGATTCGGGGTAGTTGATCTTTGCAGCACTGTGACGAGTATATACGTCCTGGGTTCGTTCTTATTGTCGGTTGAATTCTTTTTATTTTCATGGTGTTTCTGAATAGACAAATGATGACGAATATATACGTCCTAGCAAAATTTTGTTGTACCACTGTGACGAATATATACGTCCTGGGATCGTTCTTATTGTTGGTTGAATTTAAGAGTAGTTTATTACGAAACAAATCTCTTTTTATTTTTATAATGTATCTGGATAGACAAATGATGTCGAATATATACGTCCTAGCAAAATTTTGTTGGAGCATTGTGACGAATATATACGTCCTAAGATCGTTCTTATTGTTGGTTGAATTCTAAGAGTAATTTATTAAGAAACAAATTTCTTTTTATTTTCATGGTGTTTCTGAATAGACAAATGATGACGAATATATACGTCCTAACAAAATTTTGTTGTAGCATTGTGACGAATATATACGTCTTGGGGTCGTTTTATTTGTTGGATGAATTTAAGAGTAACTTATATTAAGAAAAAAATTTATTTTGATGGTGTTTCTGGATAGACAATTGATGACGAATATATAGGTCCTACCAAATTTTGTTTCACTAAAAATGTGTTGGCGCAATTTAAAATGGTAGACAAATTAAAAGTTTCGGTTTCAATTTTTCAGGCTCGTTAAAGAAAAAATATTGACGTGTCTTCTGTTTGTTATAATTTTTATTTTCCATAAAGACCCGCAGTCTATTAATCGGACAAGTCGAGTGGAAACAGTTTGTGGGCAGACAAGTATATAGAATAGAAATGATTTTATAGCGAGAGACAGTCGACATAGTAATGGATTGTGATCAGACACGTACCACAGGGACAACCTACGATTAAGCGAGTAGAAAAGGAGTAGTACTTTATGATCAGACTAGTAGAATACAGATGACTTATGATTATACAAGCAGATTGGGGACTTCGTTTAGTCAGCCGAATGGAATAATGATGGTCTTATTGTGACTGAAATGGAATAGAGATGATTTATGAATAGACAAAGAGGATAATGGTAGAAGTTTACGACTAGAGGAAGTAGAATAGGGACGAGCTTTGTTCGGGCAAGTAAAATGAGGGTAGTTTAAAGTCAGACAAGTGAGGTAGGGACGATCTATAGCCAGACAAAGGAGCTAGTAATAGATTATGATCAGACAAGTACAATAGGGACAGCCTATGATTATCTAAGTAGAGAAGGAGTAGTGGTACATGATCAGACAAGTACAATTTAAACAACCTACGATTACGCAAGTAGTTTAGGGATAATGTTTTACGATCAGGCAAGTATAGTGTGCAGGATTCATGGTCAGACCCTTAACCCTTTGCACTCGGAGCTACTTCAATTCCAAAAACAATAATTTTTTTCAGAACATTTCTACTGTATATGATGTTTTATGAATCTGAAACTGATATAGCACTACACATAATATTTAAATGTTTGAAAAATATTTCTAATAATAGGTGTATAGAAATTTTTCGTGGCTCCTCGGGAGTCGCGATTCGAGTCCTAAGGGTTATAATTCACAGCCAGACAAAGGACAACCGACACACCTGCATTTTATTGTAAAAGAACTTACGAGTTTCCATTGTCAAGATAAAATATCATTCACCGCGCTATTCCCATTGACATCCATTCAGTTTCCCAGCGCGATGTGACCATCTGTTTCCAGCGACGAAATAATTCCGCGCGAACTGAGAGCAACTCGAACGATCATATTCATTTACCACGAGAATGGTGGTGGTTTTTACTTGGCGCGACTGCCGTTTGCCCCGGTGAAAAAGTTCCGAGCGCGACTCGAAGGACCATATTCATTTACCGTGAGAATGGAGATTACATCGATGCGAAAAGCGCAACGGACAGTGGAATAATGGCGGAATGAAGTCTCGCGCAAAGGACTCCTACCCACCTGGTATGGAGCGAGGAAAGAACGCGGGAAATTTAGAGCAAGGACGAGTCGCGGCATAACGTTCTCGCAATAAAGGTCGGACAACGGGGCAAAGAAAGGAAGAAAGAAAGAAAGAAAAAAAAAGAGGAGGAAAAACGTAGGAATTTCATTGTTATCAAAGGCGGGTTTCGTGAATCAAGTGGAGGAGAACAAGGTCCCAAAGCAGCTGGTTGTCGCAGTGCCGTGGCGCAAGTCGAGCCGCGCTATGCGGCATAATAATTATCGTCCTTCGTTCGTGGCTAACTTTACGAAGTGGAAGTTCGCGCGGGTAACCCAATTGCGAGAGAACGACGAAACTGGCAGAGAGGGAGAGAAAGAAGGAGAGTGGGGGGCAGAGAAAGAAAAAATGAAACTTAATGGCTCGCCCCAAGAGGCCAGCGCAGCCCTCGTAACAATTTCCTGATTTCCTGCCGCGGTGCCACGCCGCTGCGCCGGTGCAGAAAATTTCGTCGCGTTTCCCCCCAAATCGGATTCGCTGGAGCGCGGAATGATCAAGCGGTGACACTCGTTTCTTCTTCTTCTTCTTCGTCTTCTTCGTCGTCGTCGTATTCTTGTTTCAGCAAGGATCGAATGTCCCCCTACAGGAAATCCATTTCGTGGTCGCCAATCCTCCCACAAAAATCGAATCGGAACGCTTTCTCGCCCCCGGAACTTTTACAGGCGCTCGATCAATTGTGGCTGACCTGTTACGGATGAAACTACTGCACAGAAACCACCGGACAAATTTATTTTCGCCTCGGAAGTGCAGTTGTCGAGGTCTCCGTTGCTGAAGCGATTTAATAGCCTCGCGGGTAGGTACTTTGCAATAAATTCGCTGTTGCGCGATCAGCGGTCGAAACCGCTATAATAGGACGATTGCGTTTGCGCTTAGGGACGTTCGTTCGTATAGAAGGCATTCGGTTAAGGAGCGGTTGCTCTAAGAATTTTTTTAAACGCAACAAGTGGAAGGATCATTGTAAACATTTATAGAGATGTTGTTCAGGCTTTGTTTTTTTGCAGCGAAAAATATATTCTTATAAAAAATTTAAGGATCACGTGAGTTAAATAATTTTTTAATTTTGAGAGTCGTGTTATCCAAAAATGTCAATCGATCGTACAACAATTTTTTTATGTGTTACTAGTGGAGGGAACATTATAACTACAGGAATGTTGTTGGATCATCGTTGTATAGTAGGGACAAAAATTTTCTTGCTAGAATTGCAGTATAAAATTCTTTTTAGACATTATAAATGAAGTGGCCGTTATAAAAAAAATATGAGAACGTTCTTTAACCTTTACTTCACCGGAACAAAATATTTCTTTATTAAAACTGTAAGATTAAGATGGCACAATAAAATCTTGAATTTATAAGTACGAGCTGCAACCGCGACGTAAGTAGAATAGTAGAATAGGGACACCATGTGGTCAGACACGGAGAACAGGGTAGACCTGTGGTTAAACAATTAAACCGGGAGTGAATTGCACTGCAACAGATAAATTTTCACTCGCTTATAGCTGACGAAAGTGTAAGAAAATTATTAAACTAGTACACGTATCCAATAAAGTATCTCGTAAAAGAAAAATAATTTCACATCTGAAGGGGGATGAAAGATGAATAGACGATTTCGAATGGCTTTGTCGAACAGAAAGAGGATGCACGCAGAATTTCACGGCGATGATATCGATCGTCGAAGGAATTCCGCGTGCAGGCCGACGGGGAAGCGTTCTAATGAAAAAGGGTTGAAACTTTTCCCGTTCCGGGTCGGAGGTTCGTCTCGCTCCGAAATATCCTTTATCGCGGGCCGGATCTCGTTCCGGGGGAAATCCATTTCAGCATTTCGGTGCACAGATATATTTAATTATCTCTGGTGGACGGAAGGTGGCGGAGATAATTCCGGAAACGGCGAGCAGGGGTGGGGGACGAAACTTTTTCACTCGAACTGCGTCGCGACTCCCGGCAGAAAGTATAACTCTCCTGTCTTATTAAATATAGATCTAGCTGGCAATTGGAACTTCCGCCCGAGCAGTTACTTCCGCTGCCTCTTAGCCGGCCTTCCCCTTTCTCATAGTCCTGTTTCACCCTCTATTTCTTTGGAGGAGGGGGTGCGCTTTTCATCCCCTCACCAGCGGCCGCGCTTAGACGAGTCGATATTACACGCTTCCTGTCGCGAGCGTTATCCTTCCGTCACCGGAAACGACGCCGAGCTCAGCTTTCTTCGCACGGAAACTGACCGTGTCCTGTCGCCGAATCGTGTTCTACGGACTCTTGTCGCATTGCTGGAGAAAGATGTTTGTCCAACTTGCCCAATGCAGCCAGTTTTTCATAGAGAGAAATCTGGTGGAAAGCTTCGTTTTAATGGGGAAGAAAATATTGTCAAAAATTAAAGGATTACATAGTGTTAATAATTTCTTAATTTTTCCAACGTGTCATGATATCCTATTATATCAATCAATCGTACAACAATCGTCAAGCAAATAAGTAGAGTACACAGATCCTATGGTCAGACAATAAAATAGTTTGTGGTCAAATAAGTTATGTACAATATTTAATATAGATAAATTAATTAAACAAATAAACAAATTAATATAAATGAATTTCTTAATTTTTCCAACGTGTCATGATATCGTACTATATCAATCAATCGTACAACAATCGTCAAGCAAATAAGTAGAGTACACAGATCCTATGGTCAGACAATAAAATAGTTTGTGGTCAAATAAGTCATATATAATAATTACTAAATAAAATAAGTCATAATCCATAAATCCTACAACAGCTTATGAAAATGTTCAGAAATTGTTATTTTTAACAAAATTTTGTGAAATGAAATATCGTGTTGTTTTTAATTTAAAAAGATTAATATCGGGAGCTGGAACGACGTTGAGCATCGGGTTTTCTGAATACATCTTGAAAACCATAAATCTGCATGAAGACTCGGCCGACTAACGAGCACGAGGAAGGAAGAGAAGAATCGCGTCGTTATTGATTTTTCTATCCGGTCGATTTAATTAAATTAAAACGGCGTGTCGAGCGGGGAATTTTCTCGCGTTTCCCTCACCTTTAATCACATTTTTTCCCCTCGATCGATCGATAAATAACGATAGCACGAAATTTCCTTTCCCGCGCGCGGCCGGGCACAATGAAACAATTATTACTCGATTGAGAACTGACCGGGTTAAATTATGCATGAACGCATTGTAAAAGCGCGGAGAAGAACCGGGACGGTGTAACAACGGAGCGTGCAACTCGATAAGGGAGCACAATGCATCCTGGAACGAGGCAAACCGTTTCGCAAACAGCGAGAACACTGATTTCGTCTGCCTACGATAAAATCAGCGATGCGAAGATTCTCGAGAACAATCTAAAACGAAATTTACTAAAAAAAAAAAGTACTAAATATGCATATTGTTCCTCTGAAATTGATAGAACATTCTCTTGTCACGAGAATATAGGGATACAAGCAATATAAATTCTTCTGTTCCCTCTGGGAAATTGAAAATGATAAAGACCTTCCAGGAAAATCGTAATGCAATCATAATGTTAAGCTAAAACTTTTCACTTTGAATTGGAAATAACCGCGAATGATGCATCGAGAAAACATTGCCTTCTGTGAATGGATTGTGCCAGCATTGAACATTCAAAGGAGAAGAGGACTTTAACCGATTGCGAATGGGAATTTTTGCAATACTAACAATCTTTATCGAAATGTTTACTCCAAGCAGGGGTCGAAGGTCCGTCATTGAAATGACGTTGAAACAAGGACAGGAGACGGGAATTTTCGAAGATGCTGCGGCCTGGTCCCGAGGGCGGCGCGGTCTATTTATAAACGAGCAGCGACGCAACAAAATAATAGACGTCATTTAATAAACCGTGGCCCCGTTGATAATTTACGATCCACAAATTACAAATTATTATTCGACCGCGTGTCCGCGGGGCGTGCAACAATGCCAGGCACACCGCGGGCTCATTAGCCCAGAGCGAGAATTTCGCGGTCCCGGCGAAAAACGGAATTTTATATTAATCGGCCGGGGTGGCCGCGGCCATATTCAATATGTATCGGCGTGTGGCCCGCTCGAATAAATATCTGAAATACCGTCGGTAATTAAAACCGTATTCGAACGGGGCCGCGGGGCCGCAAACCAGCTCACAGTTCGATTAATTCCCTGGGAATCGAATTACAGGGTCAATTTGCGCCACGGGACCGATCCGCTCGACGCCTGCTTCTTTTCCTGGCGCCGTTTTTTTCCCTCCGCCCAAAATAATCGATAAATATTCGCGTTCACAAAGATCGATTGCTACTGTCCACGTTACCGTAAACTGTAAAGTCCTTTTTAGGATGCTGGAGGAACTTCCGGTTGTACTTCGATATGTTAGAATAATTAGGATTGGGTATAAGATTGTTTTGTAACAAACAATATATTGGTTCGTTTTGCTTTTAGTTTTTAATTCAGTTGCGAAAAGTTCATGTTTTAGACTGGAATATTTAGACAGGTGTATGACTTTTGGTTAGAATGAGGAATTAAGGTCGAGCTATGGTCAGCCAAGTAGAATACATGAGATCTACGGTCAGATAAGTGATATAGAGATGGTCTGTGGTCAGACCAGAATGGACAAAGACCTACAATTAGAAATGTAGTAATGAGGTTAATAACCTGTGATTTCGCAAGTAGAAGAGAGGCAATGTATAATCAGACGAGTCCGGTGGAACCAGTTTGTGGGCAGATAAGTAGAAATGATTTATAGCCAGAGGAAAGAGATTGTACTGAATTATGATCAGCAAAGTACAACGGGGACGATCTATGATTAGACAAATCGAAAAATTGTAGTAATTTGTAGTTAGACAAGTAGAAAACACGTGATGTATGGTTGTGCGAGTAGATTAGGGACGGCCTGTGATCAGCCAAGTAGAATAATGACGGTCTGTTATTAATCAAAGGGAGTAGAGCCAATTTACGAATACACAAACAGGCTAATAGTTGAAGTTTATAACAGAGTAAGTAGAATAGGGACGACCTTTACTTAGACAAAGTGAATAAGGATTGTAGAAATCAGACTAGTGGAATAGAAACGATATATAGCCAGGCGAAAGAGATAGTACCGAATTAGGATCAATCAAGTACAATAGGGACACTGTATGATAAGATAAATAGAAAAGGGAATGATCAAATTAGACTGCGGGTTTTTATGCAAAATAAAAATTGTCTGCAATAATCGCAAGAGCCAATTAAAAATACCTCGTTTTCTTAAAGAAATTTTCTAGAGTTGAAACTTCATCGACATCCTAAAATTTTTATGATATCTTCACTGTTTTAAATTTCTATTCAGTTTTTCCGTAAATGCACAAAATCCGCAGAGTATAGATGACTTATGGTTGTACATACAAGTAGACTGGGGAGTTCGTATAGTCAGCCCAATGGAATAATGACGGGCTTATTGTCATACAAATGGAACGGAGACGATTTATGAATGAACCGGCAGGATAATGGTAGAACTGTACGATAGAGGAAGTAGTATAGGATGACCTTTGCTCAGACCAGCGGAATAGACACTATATAGCCAGACAAATGAAGTAATCACTTAATTAATCGATGAATATTCCCGACTACCACGATCAATTGTTATTGTTGACGTTACCGTTAACCACGGAGCCTCAGCAGAGTTCCAGGATGCTCGGGGAAACTCTCGTTTGTAATCCGATTTGAAAAGTTCCCACCGCCTACGCAAACATCGCGGGAGACGCAGGGAACCATGTTTGAACTGTACGCGATATCAATTGTTTCCGGATAGCTTCACCGAGATCAATGTTGTCTCCGATCTTCGTGAGTTCCCTGTTTTTCGTTGTTTATTCTTCCTGTTTCTGGTTTTCCCGGAATAAAGCGGCGAGGATGCGGTGGTAAACTATGCTCAGCTGAATTATGCTGTGCTGTGTTTACATATATATCTGCTGTAGAATTTGAACCGTTTTCGCCAAAAGATAAATATTTGTGTAAATTTAGCATAGCGCGGCGTAATGCAACTTTGCTTGTGCATCCGGCTCTTAATTCTCAGCATACCGGCTGCGTTATTAGCTCTAGTATTTTTACTGTGGTTTTAGTGTCCAATGGTCTTCCGACTCGGGTGATCAGCCTCGAAACCTTCAATATTGAAAATTCATTCTTAAATTTTGGGCAACACAAGACCGAAAATTCAAAATCGACGAAATTCGGTCCATTCTCTCTTGTCCCATAGATTTCATTTGCACTAGGTTTATGGGACGCGTCGAAGCGACGTGCTCTAATATTTTAAATTTAAATTTATGGAGACTGCGCACGTGCATCCGTATCAACAAATTTATTTCTTCGAGTATAAAGCTGAAAATCTGGATACACGCGTTCCTGTTATTTTTATAAAGTGATGTGAAATAATCTAGTGTTCCGTACACTTGAACTTAATAAAATTTCGTTAGAATTGAAATAGTTGACATTAATTCTTCAATCTCAGCAGACAGCGAATAAACAATTCAGTGAAGCTGAACTTTTCTGGCTCGTCAAAATCCGATTAAAATTGATCGATATCGAATACGTCACCTTAAAAATGGATTGTTCAATTGGCTCGAGAAAATTGTGTGTTCAGCACACTTCAGGAGGACTCGTTCTCCAGAAAGCGAGTGTCCCGCAGACGGGGGAATAAAGCGTCGAGCCAAGAATTCATTGGCCGGCTCTAAAGACAATCGTCAGTTCCTTTTCCCGCGCTGTCCTCGCGAACTCAAATCGGTTTTGCATCCGGGATTCTAAGCCGGGAAACTCGACGCGACTAATACGATCCGATTTACTTCAAACCAGCCGGAAGTATCGAATTAACGCGGGGGTGGGCAAAGCTGCTGGAAAAAAGGCTCCGTGACTGATCTATTTTTCGCTGGAGCTGCTTCCCCGGAGCGACTGTGTCTTCCAAACGAACAGAATATCCTTTTCGACACTTTGGTTCCCTTCGTTTGATATTCTTCGATCGGTTCGACACCATAAATATTTTAACCCTTCTCTCGATACTCGGGTAATTCGTTTCAGAAGTTTGTCGAACGTTCCTGTCGACAAATAGCAAACATTACTATAGCCTTCTTGGGTAATTGTAAATTGTATCTTCGGGGCACGAAAATGTGTGTTGAATAATGATTTTTAAGTTCAATTTTATTATACAGGGTGTCCCAAAATGTCTTCAACTCCCGGAAATGGGAGGTTCCTGAGGTCATTTCAAGCGCCATTTTCCTTTTGCAAAATGTTGTCCGAGGCTTCGTTTGGGAGTTATTAACGAAAAATACTGACCAATCAGAGCGCGAGCTAGACGGTCGCTGGCACGTTCAGCGCGGCGAGCCGGCAGGCGGTTGGCTGAACATGCCAACGAGCGTCTAGCTCGCGCTCTGATTGGTCAGTGTTTTTCGTTAATAACTCCCAAACGAAGCCTCGGACAACATTTTGCAAAAGGAAAATGGCGCTTGAAATGACCTCAGGAACCTCCCATTTCCGGGAGTTGAAGACATTTTGGGACACCCTATAGAACATCGTGGAAAATTTTCGGAAAATCCTCGAGGATATTCTATTTTTCTGCTTTTTTAATTTGAAGTGAAAACAGTGATAGATGTGTGGGTATAATACTGCTAAAATTTCAAAAAGATCGGAACACTGGGTTTTTGTATACTGTCCGATGTTTCTAGTAAATGTTGAACGTTGAAAAAATGAGTGAATTGTTGTGAAACAAAAGGTTCTACACGCGTTGCGTCAATTGTGTGGGGTTATGGTCGTAGACCACCGGTCCGCATAGGCTGGTTACGACCTAATAAAACCGTCCGCTGTCGTTCGCATGAAAACGTTCCGCTATTAACGCACCGCGGATGGTTTCTACTCTTTTTTTCGAGGCACCGTCGGATCGAGCATCGAGAGTTGATCGAAATTTTCCCGATGAAACTTGGAATTTCGATGGTTCGAGGTCTCCGCGAACACCGGGGAAATATTGGAGCACGTCGGTGACCGCCGCGCGGGCTGTATAAAAATTTATTTCTCACAGGAAGCGCGAGTGCGTCCCACTTCCTTCCTACAGTTTCCGAGGCCCTTTCCCCAACTGCGAAATGAAACACAAAACGAAAAAAGAACGGCGAAGAGGTAGAAACAACCGGCCGAAGTGTTTCTCTCTCTCTCTCTCTCTCTCTCTCTCTCACTCTTTTTCGTTTTTCCTCTCGCCGCGTTCATAAACGTCCGATTAATCAGAAAGAAATATGGTGCGGAGCTGCTCGAACAAACGAAGAAAATCGACGGTAATTTAAAGGGGGAAGGGGGACGTTCTGTACACTTGGAATTCATAATTCACGCTTTTTGTTGCGCGGGAAACCGCGCGATTTTTTATTAAATGTTTCTCTTCCTTCGGTTCGCGGCTCGAGGATTTCGAGATTTTATCCTTTGAACTTGAATTGTATTCGCCGAAAAAAGCGGAATTTATGTAACATCAGTTTTATTTTCTTTTTTTGCTGGAATCTTCATTTTTAGTGACAGCGCAGTTTCGTTTGTGGATCGAATTAAAAATATGTAATTACGAGTAAAAACGGTTTGTACTGTTTCTATATAACTTTTTGTTTTTTTTTTTAATTGTTTGTTGTTAATGAAAGGATGCTTCTTTTTACAATGAATGTGCACATGTTGCATTCAGTATGGATATAATGTGGTACGTTGGTTACATTGCAGAAAGGTTTTGCATCCGCGGAACGATAATATTGATTCAAGCCGATATTAAAACAAATGTCAATGCAAATCCGCGTCTGTGTTAACAGCAAACATATTGTTGTTATTATAACGTGATATTTACACGAGAAGCATTGCGATCTTGTATAAATATTGAGCACTAGACTCACTGACTTGTACAAGATCAGAAATTGTTATAAAGACATAAAAGCAGACCCCCGATTTCGTTTATAATTTTTTCTAATATATACATTTAATTGAAAATCAAGCATTCGTACACATCGTACACGAAATAAGAATTCGATTTTATCCAGAATTGAATGTAAATATAGTGATCTAATTTAATTCTGCAAATATAAACGTTCCAATTTCATAAACAATGCGCCGGGATGAATGAATTGGAAACACCGAATACTCGTATAGTAGAATAGATTATTCACAGTAGTGTGAAAGTAGGTCAAATATTCTGTTTGGTTTTAATTGTTATTATCTTCACAGTAAATACATGTTGCATTCGGCATGGACATAATAATAGATTTACAGGACTATAATAATTGGTTTCGACAAAATTATAATACTGTTACAACTAGATATTAACATATGTAAATTCGTGTTACCGGCGAACATCCCTGTAATTTGTTAATAAATGAAAAAGGACGTTGGCTGCTTCAAAAACTAGATCATTCGTCGAGCTTTCAATTCTTGGAGAAAGAAGGAAGAATGCAATGTTTTTATTATTTGAACAGTGAAATGTGTACCTGTAGGATCGATATAACTAATGTTTTTAAAAATGGCGACATTTATCCTCAAAAGCTTGATGAAACTTTCAAGATAGTTCCATGGAATAAAGTCCAAAATTTGTAACTCAAAAATTTTTCTACAATGTGGTTATTTGTTTTCACAGCAAGTATGTGTTATATTTTATTTTCTTTTTTCCGGTTTGGATTTACACGGCTGTGTCGCAAATGTTTCAGACGCAAAATATGTCTCTTAGAAAATGATCAACATTATGATCGAAACGTCGAGAAATTTGATGTATTAATTGCACATTTGCTGTTGGTTCTAAAATGATCGAACCTTGCGCCGAAATCATAATTATCATTATATATTATAATTTCGATCGCGGAAAATGACGATTTCTCGAAACTGGACCGAACTTCCAGCTTGTTTTTCATTTTTCCAAGATTCTCAGAGATTGTTTCGTATATGAATCGATAGGAAAAGTATCGCGATCCTTCCCAGGATAAATCCTGGCTCGCGCCGCTTTCTGACGAGAGCCGCGCCCCAGCACGCGCCGAAAACGATAACATCTCATGATCTGCTGGTCAGCTACGGATGAACAGCATCGGCGCACGAATTTCCTGCCGAGCCGATAATTGAAAATCACTGTCCCATATATCGATTCGCTGGATTGTCCATTGTACAACCGGTTCCTTCCCCTACGCCCCCGCACGCCCCCGTTCCTCCTCCGCTTTGACGAGTGACCTGCACAATATATAGTACACAGCGTGCACAAAACGGAACGGTCACGAATTTTCCGTCGAATTTTTCGTTTCTACTCGTTTCTGTCTGTTTGGTCCGTTTTTCCCGCGCGCGATGATTTTTCTTCTTTTCCAATGACCTCGGACTCCAGAGGCTACTATTCCTTCGTTGATGATTTACTGGACTTGTTGTATCGAACTCCGTGATTCGCAATAATCGAAATTGTCGGAAAGACGTTTCTAATTGCATCGATGCACACGAGTAGTTTTATTCTAGCAGTATATTTTTAAATAATTTATTTTCTCAATGTGAAGTTGACTTTTCCAAAATTTCAAACAGAGACAAAATAAGCTAGTAACATCCGCAGTATTTCGCATTAGTTTAAAAGTGATCTCGAATGACTAGGTGAACATTAAAGAAAATTAAATATTGTGAGACATTCTCTGTAAAAAATTCCTGCTTGCAGGACATGGGTCCTTCCTGATCATTTATGACAGTGATTTCAGTGAATAAAAAATTTACTTACAATTGGTAGTATCTCTGGAGGGTCCCTCGTGAGTCCTGAAAATTTCTAACAGTAATTGCAAACGAATAGAAATTGCAATATTACATGTATGATATCAGGGCTGATTTAGAAAATTGCTTCCAAAGAAAATCAAAATATTGATTTACGTGGATAAAAATTATTGTCTCCAGTACCTCCCTCCTGCCGATGATTTCAGACGATTTCCCTCACCTGAAAAAATATCATTTACATTTTCGCTACCCAAAAGAGAATCGCAGGACACCGGTCCCTTTATTTTATCAGCGATCTACGCGAATAAAAATCGCAATACCGTCTCTAGCACCTTCCTCGCGATTCTGTCGTCGATTTCACACCGGTTTCCCTCGCGTGGAAAAAATAATCGAATAAAACAGCGTGAGAGTTTTCCTATCAAAGAAAATCCCTGGTCCTCTGGACACGGACCCGGACAAGGAGCAGCTGGATCAGCTTGGAAAAAATTGTTTTTCCTAGGTGAGACTCGCGGCTCGGGATGGGATTTCCGTCGGTATTCGTCGATCCGCGATTAAAATGTTGCCGGGATCGCAGGATAGACAGAAACGTTGCGCGTCCCGTCGCGTCGTGTTGGGTCGCGACACGCACCCGCCGCTAGTACCCTCTGCCGTACCCGCACCTACCGGACGAACACGGCCGGAAAGAGGGTCAACGGGTACGCGAAATCCTCGTTTAATTTCGATAGAAGGTCGTGTAAGCCCCGCTGTCTCGCCGGTATAAATCCAGATCCCAGTTGCGAAGTATGATCGGCCGGCGCGTTGATGATGTTATCGTGCTCTCGGCTAATCATCCGGCATAATCGCATTTCGCGGAACAACCCGGGCTCTCCGGCGCGGAAAAACAAAATTGAAAAATCACTGCCCACACCCTATCCATCCACCATCACGGGGAACAGAGCTAGAAACAAACAGGTACCTCCAGAAAATCCTTTGAAAGAACCTTCACATAGAACTAGTAGAATTGGTTGATCGTGATCAGACCGGTCTCGTAATTTTGGAAACAGCCTGTATGTAAGAGCAATTAGCTAACTATAGCAAATAACTATTTTAGATAGATTTTGAAGCGATAGAAAATGAGATACAAGG
Source organism: Lasioglossum lativentre (assembly GCA_916610255.1). NCBI lineage: Eukaryota > Metazoa > Arthropoda > Insecta > Hymenoptera > Halictidae > Lasioglossum > Lasioglossum lativentre. The sequence goes on along the minus strand of OU744356.1, from coordinate 9,169,071 downwards.
CGATGTTTTGATATAAGGCGAAGGCTCGGGACCGATTTTCGCCTTATATCGGATCAGGTATCCTTGACTTTGTTTAATTTCGATAGAAGGTCGTGTAAGCCCCGCTGTCTCGCCGGTATAAATCCAGATCCCAGTTGCGAAGTATGATCGGCCGGCGCGTTGATGATGTTATCGTGCTCTCGGCTAATCATCCGGCATAATCGCATTTCGCGGAACAACCCGGGCTCTCCGGCGCGGAAAAACAATATTGAAAAATCACTGCCCACACCCTATCCATCCACCATCACGGGGAACAGAGCTAGAAACAAACAGGTACCTCCAGAGAATCCTTTGAAAGAACCTCCACACTGTTTGAACATTGTCAATATACACAAGAAAAAACCTTCACAGTGTTTGAACATTGTCGATGTGCACGAGAAAAAATTATAATCATTTCTCATCATTAGACTACGAATTTTATGCATTTATCGTGGAAATTAATGCAATTTAAACCAGAAGACAGATTAAGAGATTATTTCAATTAGGTAGTTGAAACCTAGCATAATTAATGTAAAGTAATTGTAAGTTAAGATATTAAGGCACATTGTAACGTAGGGTAACTGCACCAGTGAATGAACAATTAAGAAATTGTTCAGGAAGATATTTTATTTAAAAAAAAAATATGTGAATTAAAGGAATCTCATATATGCCAAATGGCTCCCTATACTTCATTTGTCAAAAATAAATGAACACAAATAAAATGAAATTATTATTATTTGTCTTTATTAAACGTTAAATAAGAAATATAAAAAATACCAGTCAATGAACACTACATTCTAGTGTTCATTTTGTATATTTGTTGAAATATACAAAAGCGTTCATTTACTGGTGCCCGTTTATTCACTGGTGCAGTTACCCTAATCATAAATTGTATAATTTGCAATGTATATGCTATATAAACCTTATATGGTTTAAAGCAATAATAAATAATAATAATAAATTCTTCTGGAGGTGTTGCTCCGTGCTTATTGAAATGATCAAAGCAGTAATGAAATCTGCCTCCTCTAATTGTAATCGATGCAAGTAATTTTTACGTAAAATAAAAGGTGTCTGCATCAGTTGCAAGAAACGGTAGCTGTATACAGGGTGTCCCAAAAATTTTACAATTTTTTCCTCTACGAAAATGTTCCAAGATATTTCCTGTTTCTTGCAATCGACAATGAAGATCTTGATTTCGCATGAAGATTCGCGGTCCAGTCATTGCGAAACGTTTGTGCGACACTTAAAGCTTGCATCCCGTTCAAGAGGCACGCGAACCGAACGCTTTCACAGAATGATTTGCCCGAGATCGATGCGCTCATTCACAAGCGCAGAAAGACTCGAATCCCTGGAATCGACTTAACGCGATTCACAGATATCCGATTGGAACGCGTTCCATGCGATTTTTCCCGGTTGTTGTTCCCCGAACAGTAGAACGCGTTGAATGAGCCGAAGAATGGCACTCTGTCGCGAATGAAGCGTCGTTAATGCGCGCGGAGCGTCGAGCCAACGACTCGATACAATGGCCTTGTTTCCCATTGACTGTGCATACACACAGGCTGCGCAGGCTAACGGACACAGATAGCGCGGCGAAGATTCACTTTGCCGTGCGGCAAACGTGCTGTCTGTTTGCCGGAGTCGAATGGGAATTGCTCCGATCGCGATCGTCGATATACAATAAATAAAGTGTGTCGGAAATCACGTCGTCGGAAGCTTCCGCGAGCCATAGTTCAATGGAGACGCGCGGAATAATTCCAAGATTCCACGGAACAATTTTTATGGATCGCGCGAACGTAAAGGCAAGCTTTCAACCGAGAACAAGCTATTCCCATGGTTTACAGTTAACCTATTCGTATCGAGGATACGAATGAGAATCCGCCTTTGATTCCTGCGCGCCGAAAATGAAAAATTAGCATGATGCAACATTTTTTAAAATTAAATATTCTTTCGCTTCGGTAAACAATTCAATTATTTAACTAATCGGAGCGTCCCCATAGATTGTCGCGCGGTTTCTCTCATGCGACCAGGAATAATTGCATGAATTTCTATAAGCCACAGAAATCGAGCTCCGGCTAAATATAGTAAGAATCCGTCGCATGATAATTTTACCGAGGATCGATATGCCGGGCGTCGTAGATCATCGGGTTCAAAACCAGTGATTGCTGGTTTCCTAGCGATCGAAGCGAAAACGCGCGTAAATTCGAACACGGTTACCGATTTCTCAAAATCCGCTTCGCATGAAGCCCGGATTAATGGATGAAAGGACGCAGACACGCGATCACGACGATCTATCGGCGCGATTCAATCGAGATCGCACGGTGATCCTGTAACGCTTAACGCGTCCTCCAACACCGTCGCATACGTGCGACAACTGTAATTCGATGTTTCGTACAGGGAAAATGAAATCACGTGTTTATAGTTCGATTCTTCTGATGTTTCTACTGTTTCTACGGAAATCCCAAACCGAGGGTAACAAGTTTCTGCTTTGTGTTATCGTCTAGTTGCACGCTTCAGAAAATGCTAAAACGAATTGTGATTCTGTGAAAATTCGTTATAACTGCGATCAAATATGCTGCACATATCGCTCTAAATATTTAAACAATCAATTAGCTACATCCGGGGAATCAATATGTAAAAGTAACTCATTTGGATCGGCGAACGATCTCATTCCCGAAAAAGGAGATCAATTAAATAGTAACATACGCAGATAAATTGCTCGATCTTTCCAGAATGAAATCGGATGAATGCTTCATAAGGTTAATTAGAGCAACGAGGCCAGTACTATACTAATAATTAATTACCGCAGTTGCGCACTATTTAAATTTTCATACACGGTTTCAAAGACACTGAGAATAGATAGACACTTGTTCGTTTTTTTTTTTTTTATATTTGACAGTTCAGAAGTAGAATCTTGAAGATTTCAACAAACTAAAAATACTGAGCACCTTCAGCACCAGAAAGATTTTAAACGAAATTATTCGCAAGTATTCGATCAAATTCGCAAGCCGAGCTATAATTTCGGTACAGCCGAATCGGGATCCAATAATTACACGCGAAGCTTGCAGAAAATGGGACAGAAACGTTTAATAAATTTATACTGACCTCCGCGAGCCAAGTTTAATTCCATAACACACCTATGTGTGTCATTAAATTATTTTCGGCAAGAAACGAAATTCTCTGTTTCTATTATCGATATTTAGGTGATTAAATATTAAAAAGAAAAATGTCGATTTTCCTCATGTACACGAGAATCCCGTCTTGAACGGGTCGCATCAAAAAGCGGCGTCCCGTTTTTCGATCGGGCGTGGAAAAAATTGTTCGATTATTTTGGAGAATCGACGCGCGTCGCGTCGACTCGGTGCTCGTCGACGACAGCGAGGTGAAAGACCTAGGCTCTCTCCCGGCTAACGAAGGCACGTGCAAGTCTCCGCTTGAAAGGCAGCGAGCCGTTCAACCGAGCGGGTAGTAGAGCGGGTACCGTAGCTCGCGGGATCGGGTCGGCTCGGGTTATTATTCCGACGATATAATCGACCAGAACTCGGCAGCTATTTGTCGATAACGAGAGAAAGAGAGAGAGAGAGAGAAAGACACGATGAACCCAGGGCAAGGTTCGCGCTATATCCGGCGTGTCGCGACCCCTCGATCCCGTTAATTGGGCTTGATAATCCGGCCCGGGTGCTTTTTTTTCGACCGCCGAAAGAAACATCCCGACCGGCGCGGCGGCTAGAACCCCGGTCCTCGTTAATTGGATTCGAGAAAATTTTCGGTGCACGGTTCGGTTCGGTGCCCTCTGCGCTACGCCCCTGGACTACCAACTCGCCTTTCAACCCGAATCGTTGACTTACTTTTACACCTCCACTGGTTCGCGAACCGTCCAGCCGTCTGTTCTAATTACTATTTATAAAACGTACGACCGTCAAGCTGGAAGGGCACGTAATTAATTCGCCATTGTATTATCGAACACACCGGCGGCTACATCGGCGACGCATCAGCGCTCTGGACCGATAATGGCTAACCTTTCTTTGCGGCGTCGAGTTCGGAGAGCCGATAATCCGCGATGATGGTAATTCTGCTGTTAATAACTGGGAATTTGTTCGGTTGAAAATCGCCCGGCGAACCTCGTTCTTCTGATTTTTTTCGGCACCAATTTGCGTTGGTGTACGCGTACGAGAGTTGGGATTCAATGGAGTTTCGAGTACACGAATCGATAGCGGATTTTATCGAATATAGTATTATTGCGATCTAATTGGAATTATTAAGGAAACCATGACAATATTATTTGGCTCCTCATAATTTTTGTGCTGCACGAAGTCTACTATAGTAAATGCAATTTGTTGGGCTGAAATTCGCCGAGCTCGTTGCTGTGTCCTAAGCTCTCCCGATTTTTGATTTTCTCAATCTATGTCAGTATTTGCATACCCAGTTGAGATTAAAAGGATCGAGGAGATGAGTCATAAAATGTTCGAAATGCTATCACCGGTTCGCCTAGAATATTCCCGAAAGAATTGCGTATTAGAATAGACTGAAGCTTTTTGAGTTTACTGGTCATAAAATATTGGAAATGCGCTGTTCGCCTAAAATGTATTTAGAAGGTTGTAGACCGTAATTTCCATTAAGCCATCACGTTCTTTAATAAAATATCGTTGAGTGGTAAAAGAAAATACGGTAGTTCTTGCGCATAATCTTCGACTAATGCTAGGTAGTAGAATTCAGTAAACACTGTTACTAATAAATACTTCATCCTTTATGCATACGCGACCGAGTATATTTATTTCAGAAACCAACTGGTAAAAGCTTTTACTTGTCTTATGTATACGGGCCATTATCGTACCGGTAATAATTAGCGGTGTGCTGCAGATTTACATGCTAACGTAACTTTCCACGCAACAATTGAGACGCGCCAAAGAAACTTGCTTCAAGCAAAATATAAAATTCTTTTGCATTAATCGCAAGAGGGTAGATGCTAAAAAGGGAGACAAATAGAAAATTCATTGCTCCTTTACCAATTGAAAACGAAAGTAATGCATCAATATTCTGCTACATGTCTTTAGTCTTTTCATTGCGTGCACTTTCACCTAGTAATTTCGATCTCAAGTTTGATCAGCAATTTATCATCAATTCTCTACAAAAACTGCCCACTCCGCAAATACCTAAACTCGGCAGTGTAATTACAAGGGTATTGGATCGCAGAAATCTCTTTTCGCATAAGCACGTATCTCATAATAATGGTAGCGGAGGTCAACACGATTCCGCCGGGAAAAGCAAATGAAAAATGCAGAGTACAATCTTCTCGCGTGCTTCCTGCCATATTGTCGAACGCTATCGTTTCGAATCGCCGTCGAACGGTGACTGAAAAAATTGAAAAAACAAAGGAACTAGAGAGAGGGAGGGAGAGAGAGAGAGAGAGAGAGAAAGAGAGAGAGAGAGAGAGAGAGAGAGAGAGAGAGAGAGAGAATGAATGGTAAAAAAAACTGTAATTTCAGTTCTCGGCGGGAAGATCGCGGACGTTGAAGAGCGACAACGAATAGCCGCGTTCCCGTGGCCCGAAAAACCGACGGGCAGAAAAGGCAGAGAGGGTAAAAATAGGGTGGAAAAGTTGTTCGTGCACACGATAGGCTCTCCCCTGTGGCACGGCGGCGGCGACAAATCGATTCGTGCCTGGCAATTAAAGTCTTCCACGTTGGCGTGTGCCTCGATGCGATCATTATCTGCGTCGTGATTGGCCTCGCTGCCGGCAAAGAACCCGGGGCGCACTGTGACTTTCGTTCGAAACTGTTCCGTGGACGTCTGTGCTGATTCAATAATGGCAGTAATGGCCTATTTTTCGTTCCGCAAGACTTTTGCTTTATACCAGTTGGGGATTCTGCATGCTGTAAGCAAGTCGAGAAGAAGGAATAACGTGTCGTTGTTCGACGCCACGTTTTTGAGAAAACCGAGTTTCGAGATAAAGCTAGTAGAATTGGTTGGTCGTGGTCAGACCGGTCTCGTAATTTTGGAAACAGCCTGTATGTAAGAGCAATTAGCTAACTATAGCAAATAACTATTTTAGATAGATTTTAAAGCGATAGAAAATGAGATACAAGGCGATGTTTTGATATAAGGCGAAGGCTCGGGACCGATTTTCGCCTTATATCGGATCAGGTATGACTTTGTTCGCGAGCGGGCCGAGAGAGAAAACGGCAAACAGCAAGATGGCGGCTCGGCTAGCGAAATCAGGTTCGCCAAGGTGGACGTGCATCAGTAGTCTGACGGAATCGTCGGGACGCCGGATAAACATTGCTTCATACCGGCTGGGGATTCTGCATGATGAAGCAAGTCAAAAAGAAGGAATAACATGTTGTTCTTCAACGTCAAGTTTTTGAGAAAATCAAGTTTCAAGATAAAGCTAGTAGAATTGGTTGATCGTGATCAGACCGGTCGCGTAATTTTGGAAACAGCCTGTATGTAAGAGCAATTAGCTAACTATAGCAAATAACTATTTTAGATAGATTTTAAAGCGATAGAAAATGAGATACAAGGCGATGTTTTGATATAAGGCGAAGGCGCGGGACCGATTTTCGCCTTATATCGGAACAAGACTGCATCTCATTTTCTATCGCTTCTAGATCTATCTAAAATAGTTATTTGCTATAATTAGGCTCGGGACCGATTTTCGCCTTATATCGGATCAGGTATGACTTTGTTCGCGAGCGGGCCGAGAGAGAAAACGGCAAACAGCAAGATGGCGGCTCGGCTAGCTAAATCAGGTTCGCCAAGGTGGACGTGCATCGGTAGTCGGACGGAATCGTCGGGACGCCGGATAAACAAGAAATGGGGCATAAAGGAACGAAATCTTCGGCTGGTACGTGGCCGAACGATGGAATCGGGCTGAAGGGGTTGGGGCCATTGGCTGGCGTGGAGGCGCGGTGCATTCGAGTGACATCGTATTACGCTAAATCCATCGTAAGTAGCTGGCTCCGAGATGAAACCAGAGAGTCCCGGCGAGCGGGCACGCCGAGACGAAACGCCTGGCTTTAGGATTTTCTCGTTTAATTTAACTGGATCTTAACTGGCAGACGATCTCCCGCTGCGCAACCAACGCGCGTACGCTACCAGCACGAAATCGCGATCGTTTCGCCCTTCGCGAGAAACTTTTCAATTAGTGTCGTTCGCGTGATCAGAAGCGCCGTGGATATCCATCCGCATTTGTGGCTTATATGAATTCTTGAACGGTATTAAAGATTCTAAGAGCTTCTCGATTCTCTAAGATTCTCGAGCTTCCTAATTTATTACTTCGTGATTGGTAATATTGCGGAGAACGTTTTCAAATATACCAAATGGGCATTGAAGCACATATTATATCAGGTCGCAACATAAATACGCTCGGTTGTAATCGGTATATATTTATTAATTAAATACAGAATTAAATTTAATCAGTTGTACCAGTCCTCAGAGCGTGTGGCTCCTTTTCAATAACTGTTATGTAAATTTATAATGTGTACACTAAATAATTGAAATTGGGACATATTTGGATTCGCAACCGAACGAATTTATTATACGATTTTCATGTTTGTTCCTTTTTCAAAGATTGTAATCTGTGCATTCCGTTGCTCCATTCGCGTTCGTTCCTTCTGCAAAGATTGTAATCTGAGTATACTTGAAGTTATACTTGTAAAGCTAAGTAAACCCAGGAGGGTTTTCAAGAGCTTAAATAATAAAAACTAAATTGATTTTCAACAACTGTATCATATGAATAGGAAGTCCCAAAATAATAATCTTAAAAGAAAAGATCAGAGAGACAATACAGAGAGTGCTTTCTCGATTGAGCTTGTTTAGAGTTATACGTGTGAAATAATTTACCTAAATAGAAAGTCTACACAGCGGGTGCGATAAAAATTGAAAGAGCCGTTCTTCTCGCATGGGGAAAAAAAGGAAATACACATTCTGCAGGAAGATCGAGGGGATGCACCGAGCACGGGCCATTGGCTAATGCATTCGACGTGCAAATGGCGGCCGATCGAGGGAGAAAAGGGAAAGCGGATGGCGAGCGTGTCGGCATCGAGAAGCCGGGGAAAGAAAGAAAGAAAGAAAGAAAGAAAGAAAAAGGAAAGGCGCGGCCCTCCCTCCGATTCGACAAGTTAGTTTCGGTCTGCGGAGACGTTGCTAAAAGTTCGGCAGGTTTCCCGGGGAACTGTTCGGGTTCCCCGGGCCGAGCATTTTTCTCCGCGCACTTTGTCTCCTTAACAGCTTTTATCTCGCGACGATTTCGCGCGCACGACCGTGTCTCCCCCATTATCGATTTCATTTCATTTCACGGCCGGCGTGTAGTAACTGCCGCGGGGGAAACACGAGAGAGGCACATTCCGCCTGGAAAGAATCGGCCGACGTTGCCGGACGATGGATGGTTATTCGAGTCTCCTCGGCGAGAGCCAATCTCCGAGGGCAATGACGAGAACCGATCGCGATTGCAAATTGCAAACAACCTGCCGCTGTATTGCTCCGTTTCTGCTTGCTTGCTTGTAACCCGTTGCACCCGGGACTTAATTTACGGTTACAGTGATTAGAATCTCTTCGTCGTTCGTAATTTCCTGGGAAAAGAAAAACTGAAAATTTATATCTGTGCGGTCTCGACAGAGACTGGTATTTCCACAACAAAAAATCTTATTTCGGTTTAAAGGAAATTACTCGCTCACGCATATTTAACAGAATTTATTAACACAAATTATGCAGTGGGGTTAAAATCGAACCGAGTTCATCTTTATTTCCCACCTGGACACGTGTTCGCTATGTTCTCGTCGCAAGCTAATTGACAAACAGCTTTTCGGGGAGAAAAGCGTGTACACGCGCGAATTTTTTCGAGAGCGAATCGGAGCGTGACCGGATTAGGAAAAACCTGGAAAATTTACCGGACCGGCGAAACGGACGCATCTGCCAGCAGGTACATCTTCCCGATAGATACGCCGGACGTCATGTATTATGGAGTCGCATAACGTAGGCCGGCGCGCACCGCCACCGTCGAAATTCCAATTATTCATGCCGATAAATTATTATAACGATGTGCCGCGCGCGCACAAGCGCATTCTGCCCTTTTCCATATTCCCCGGACCCGACGTGCCCGGTATCGCGCGTGGATTATTTCCAAATCTGGGTGAGCCCTGCATTATTCAGCGCGTCGATCCTCCAACTGACGCAAACTCGTTTAAAAAAGTACCGGTCCCCCCACCCCACCCCATCCCCCTACCCTGCCCTTTCCCACAGGTCGATCTTTGCCACGACGATGCGCGACGACGCTCGTCGAAGACGTTTCCTTCGTTCGACAGGTGTCGTGAAAATTTAGATCGTATCCGCCGATCGGATCCGGTCGTCCGATTCGCGGCGAAGATCACCGATCCTTTATGAAGTCGAAGACCAGACTTCGATATCCCGCGGAACCAACCGTCTGCATATCTTGGACTCTGGCAATTAACTATTTCGACTCGGACGTATGATATTTCTTCGGAAACAGGATATTTCCATTTTATGGACATAATCTTGTAATACTTGAACGTGCAATGAGTTATTAACGCTAAACCTACCGAGCACTAAAAGTATTTAAAATGTTTTAACTTATGAAAATAACATGGCTCTATTTATTTAGATTTTGTGCAATTTTTATTCCAATATATGTGCTTGGATAAAAAAATGTATCGAATCAATTTCCTTGTATGCAACTTTAGTATTGCAATAATTGTAAAATGAAAAATATAAGTCATTTGACCTGCAGTCGTAGGTTTAGTATTAACCCTTAGCACTCGAGTGGTTACTCTACCATTATTCACAATATTGTTCACATTATTAAATATGGTGCTATCTAATCAATTACTAAACATTAGAACTAATTCCGATCTAAACTAAGAAGTATTTTAGTTCGGAAGAAATGTTTAATTTTCGAGTTAAAATAGCTCCGTGTGAAAAGGGTTAAATACAAAGACATTTAATATTAAATATGGTGCTATCTAATCAATTACTAAACATTAGAATCAATTCCGACCTAAACTAAGAATTACTTTAGGTCGGAAGAAATGTTTAATTTTCGAGTTAAAATGGCCCCGAGTGCAAAAGGTTGAATACAAAGACATTTACTAAGATATACATCCTACGATCCTTGGAAGGATAAAGACACCCGATTCGAACGGTAGAACAATGGTACCCGTACGTCATGCGATAATCTTTCTCACGGATCCTGTATCGCGGAGTTTCGAAAACCTATTTACCGCAGGGGCCAACTCTATTTAGCGTAGCGTCCAGCCCTCCATTAATTCTCGGTACAAAGCGGTTGAATAATTCAATAATTGGTTTCGATTTCGCGCAGATCTCGTGATCACGATTGGCGACTCACGGGGGAGGGGACCAGAAAGCTGATCAATGAGGGGTGCTTGATAATTCATGGATCGATTGCCGAGTAATTACCGTCGGCGATCTATTCGGCCACGCGATACTCTCGGTGCTCTCCGCCCACGCACCTCTCCCGAAAATCCGAACACCCTCCCCTCTCCCCTCCCCTCCTCTCCTCCTTCTCCTCGCCCCTTTCTACATCCCGGCGAGTTTCGACGATCACCGTCGGATACGTGAAATTTTGAAACGTCCTTCGAAATTCGAGCGGCGCGCACACACGGCCCCCGGACGGCGCGCCGCCGCCGCCGCCGCCGCCGGTTGATCGCGATGGCGGCCACTTACCCGATCGGAATACAGACAAGCCGTGTAATATAAAATTAATATGTACGAGGCCGTTGCGCAATGCATTCGCCGCTCGCTCGCGCGCGCGCGCGCGCGAAATCATTAATTACAATCATTAATCTGCGCCCATATGGAGATCCGCGGAGCCCGCCGCTGATTTATGAGCCCAATTATGTGGATTTCGAAAATCGAGCGACGCCGGGAAGAATCACTGATTATGCCGCGCCCGATTGTCCTAGGCGAAATTTTAATGACGGCTATGCGCAGTTATTAATAATAAGCGGCGTTACAACGCCTCGCGCGGGAAATCCTGCTGTCATTTATGCTTTGAACAATCGGTGAAAAATCGACGATGACAGTTTTTAGTCGGAGCCGTGCGAAGAATGTTTAATCGAAATACAAAGGCTGTACAGATATTTTTTGGTTGCTATTTTATTAGTAGTTTGCTAAGAGTTTTCTAAAATATGCTAAAATATCGAAAAATTACAAATGTGTTTCGATGTTCACAGCAATTTTTACATAGAATGCATAGCAATTAATTTTATTCCATGACGAGTATACTCGTCAGATAGCTAATAGATCGAAGTAATTCGTCAGTGACAGTCAGATGCATCTATGACAAAAATGAACGAAATATTAAAATGCAAAGGCATTACACGATCCGGATAATTAAACAGAGAACCGAGTACATTTGCTAAAAGCAACCTCCGACGACTTCAAGCAAACCACCACTAATTCGGTAGCCAAAGTGCTGAATTTATTTGCTGAATAAACAATTCCAATTTTAGTAATTCCGGTCTGCTACGCTGCTGGAGCATAATGCAGTGTTAATATGCGGGACAAGCGATAAAAGTTGGACATTTCGGGGTCGGGCTCGTGATTCCTGGGAGACGCTAAATCACCGTATCCGATGTGGAGCGGTCGGTCCTCGAAAACCCGTGTGTTTCCTCTGGCAGCGAAAGTTCCATTGGCTCCAGGGGCGAGAGATAAAAACGAATCGTCACGGAAGAGGGTCATGGAGATAGTTGGGGGCGGGGGAAGGGGAGAGCAGGAAAGGGTGGGATCGGCGAGGGAGAAATGAAGAGGAACGCAAAAGGAGGAGAGAGCAATTTAATTATAGGACGACAAAGGGTGGAAGCGTGCTCCAGTTTCGATACGTGTTTGCGGGGGTTCGCGAGATTTAATATCGCGCGATGTATCGCGGCCTCCGTGTGTTTGCTTTGATCGGGCAGAATACACCGGAAATGTACCGTCGATCTCGCAGCTTCCGGGATTTGTCGGCGGGCTACGTTCCTTCGCTTTTTTCCCCGCGGCTCTTTTCGTCGAACGATCTGTGTTTAGGCGAGGAACTCGGGAGCGAGCATCTGCGAGTGGAATTTCTTTGGATCGCCAGTTTCTTTGTAGCGTCGAGCAATTGTCGTCCTCTTTAGTAGACAGACCTGCTTTCTTCGCGGAATTGTTACTCGATTCTGTTATTATTGTTCGCGAACCGGGAGCCTTCGATCGTTTTGTCGTGCTTAAATGCGTTATACAGTTTCTAAACGGCGATTATAAACGGTATGATAATAGTAACTTAAAAAAAAAATTTGATGTGGAGTTTCTCCGTGAAAAAGTGCATCGAAAATGTATAATAACAATTTTTTGTTTGAGACTTCGTTTATGAGAAAATTCAGGTTGAAAGATCAGTAAGTGGAGTGTCTGACCATGGCCGACAGTTTCTACTGATTTCTTCAACTTTAATTTTCTGAAAAATGACGCGTCGGATAAACAATTGTTATTGTATGTTTTCGATGCAGTTTTTGATAAGAAATTCACCTATATTCCTACAAATATTATATCACATAATAAACGTTGGTTCTGATCGAGTGGCAGCAATCTGTGCTCGAGTAGAGCCGCAAGAAGGGACGTTGAATTCATATCGGTGTCCGTGGTCGAAAACCGGCGGTGTAATACGTAGAACGCCGAGTAGAACGAACAATTTGCGCTTCTTGCCCGTTTAAACGGCTCTCTTAACCCTTCGAAAGCACTCGTCGCCGAGCGTGGAACAGGGATCGATCTATCTCTCAGTGAGATTCAGCCTCTGGGAAGATAAGGCCTCGGGGCGGAGAGCTTTCGAGGATCCCCGGGACTTTCGAGCGAGCCCGCGAGGGAGCTTAAACGAATTTGAATGACGACCGAGACAATTCGATCCTCCAGGATAATGCGTCCTTCGCTTCTTGCTCTTTGACGAGCCCGAGCCATCTCTCGACTCCGGCTTCGAACTCGAGTCCTCGACTACGATCCAGTTTAACACAAATCTGTTGTCGTGTTTATTCTTTACCGGAGGATTTCTCGGAATTGATATTGTTTCTTAGTTGGGGGGACTGTTTCGTGGGGTATTGGGAGTGTTTCTTGGGAGAAAATTGTTCTAGGTATACTGAAAGTTAGCTTAGGAGGGCCGTAAGCAGTCTGGGGAGTTTGGAGTGTGGTTGACCATTCGGTATTCCTGGTTAAGCGAGCGTGGTCGCGGTACCGACTGGGATGGGTTACCGCCCATGAAGTGGGTTTTTGTCGTTCATTAAGTCTCCATGGATTGTTGGGTATCGGAGTAAGGGCTTCTCTAAGGGTCAGTTCACTTGTCGAGGTTATTTGAGGGCAGTTATTCCCAAGGGCATTGCTATACAAAGGTTTACTAATCGAAGGTCTTTCGAGGAAATATATTAGTGTTGTCATTGCCCAAGGATTATTAGGAATACAAAGGGTCAGTATTCCCAAGGTCGTTGCTATACACAAGGGTTACCAAGGATTATTAGGAATACAAAGGGCCAGTATTCCCAAGGTCTTTATATTAAGACTCTCCTAGGATTTCAAAGGAAGGACCATTGCCTACAATCCATTAACACAAAACCAGTATCAATATCCCATGCCAAAACATTTTCCCCAATTTCCCAGAGCATCAACCGCGCCATTAAACCGATTCACTGGCCAGAAAATAGCCTTTACCCGAAAAAGCGTCGGCCGTCAAAAGTGACACGATCTCCCAACGAATTTTTCCTGGGTAGAAGACACCCCCTTTGGCCCGCAGATAACAATCCCAATCGTGTTCCCGATACAGTGTCCCGAGAACGGTTCAGGGTTTTTGCTCGACTGGCTCTCTCACGGTCGGACCTTTCGGGATAACTGTTCCCGGGGACGTGTCGCTCTTTTTGTCAAGGGAGGATTTCGCGGTGACTGAAGAGGGCCTGAGGAAAACCACGCGAGAGGAGGGAGGAAGAGAGGAAGGGATGAAAGATGCCCGACGCGGGGGAAACGGATGAACGGACGTCAGGAAACTCGGTTGTTCCCGTGCCCGACCGGCCTGCTGGGAGCTTGATATGCCGCAAGATTGATTGGACGGGGGTTACTTTCGCACTTGTCTTACTCGCGTCGATCGACGTTTCGCTTAGGCGTCTATCCAGGAGCGAAACGACGTGACCGGCCGCGGGAACGCCGGGAAATTTTGCGAGAAATTACGCGCGTCGATCTCTGCTGCCCTTTGCTCCCGTGAACCGAGGCATGCTCGGAAAATTTCACCATTTTCTAAATATACACGTTGTTCGCCAGCGAGCGGGCATCCGAGGCTCTCGGAAACGGAGCTCTCAACGGACAATATCGAACACAGGAATTAATTAGGTGAACCGATTTTCACAGATCATAAATGCGATCCAGTATTTTGGATCAGAAGTATGTCTCCGCCAATTCTGTTGAAAGTACCTTCGAGCAATATCGATTTAATGTAATTTTGCCGGATATATTCTCTTATAATGTGTATATACATAATTTATTCCTGTCGATATAGCCTGTCCCATATGCTATTTTGTAGACACGGGGAGCTCTCCAGCCTCGATGACATTTTCAATATTTGTTTAAAATATGAAACGTGTTATGAATGTTTTAACAATAGGACAACCGGATATGTTAAATTGACTGGTTTCAGATATTTTCTTTTATAATTGTTGAAACTGTAAAAAATTTTTCCCGAGAAATTGTTTAATATACTAATTTATTCAACAGCATATTATCATTAGTTGTGTTTTTACCAAGTCATTAATAATGAAGGTACACATGTATACGTAGCTCCTACTTCTTGCAATTAATGCAGGAAATTTTAACTTTGCATAAAATACTTTGCATAAATTCAATCTTGTCATTATTCTAAAGGAATATGCATAAGTTGCGTTCTCCGGGCACGGTAGTTCCTGTGTTAAGAACGTTTGAAAAAATCGCCGTTGCGTTCCGGAGCGAGGCTACTTTAGCCAGGCGTTGGCGAGCACGTCTCACAGACGTTTTTCTCTTCGATAAATAATCTCCCGTCGCCGGAAACGCAGCTGCCTGCGAAATCATCTCTCTCGGATCGATTTCCGTCCGGGTGTTGCGATTTCGCGTGCTCGCCGTAGTCACATCGGTTTTTTCCCTGGCGAGGCGGGAGGGAGCTGAATTAATCTGGGGGCCAGGTGAACACGCTCGGCGAAAATCAACGGATTCCGATAAGACGTGGCGTTGATGGCAGCGCGAATCGGGTCGCAAGATCGTTGCAAAGTGTTCACGCGAAGGGAAGAACGGGGAGGGGAGAACGATGTCGATCATTTTCTTACGAGCTTAGCAACAGCCTCGGCAATATTCTCGTCAGGAGTTTACGTCGGGACGTAATCGACGCTCGTCTAAAAAATTTACGAGCCACCGTTCCGACGAAACAACGTCTCGTCGACGCGGCCAACCTGCAGAACGCTGTTTGTGCGATTTCGATCGCACCTGATCTGCGGAGGGACGCAGAAATCGATTCAATTCCCGCCGTTGATAAAGCTCTCGGTTTCATTATTCAATCTTATACGTCAGATTCTTTGTTCTCCGGTTAGCATTTACGTCCACGTGTTGTTATACGTGCATAAAATCCGCAGTCTACGTATTACATTAATTTAGGAACAACGGAGAGGGAACGTCTCTGAAAATCCATGCTGAAACAATGTTTATCGTGTCATATATTGTTTCTGGGAAAAGTTAATTGGATAAATTGTAATGTGCCGGACTCCTCGTGAGAAACTGCATCGAAAATGTACAACAACAATTTTTCATGCGACGTGTCGTTTGCGAGAAAATTAAGGTCGAAGGAATCAGTGGAAACGGTCAGCCATGGTCAGACACGCTAACCCATTAAACAGACCGCGCGCTAAACTTTCAACCTCAATTTTCTCTGAAACGAAGCTTTAAACAAAACATCATTATTTCACATTTTCGATGCAGTTTTTCACGGAGAGTCCACTCGCAGCACTCGTTTTTAATTAACATAATCGAATCGCTTGTAATCGCCGTTTAAAAACTCTCTGCTGCGATAAAGCGATTATATTAAAATAGCGATAAAATCCAGTCAATCGAGTAACAATTCCGCGAAGAGAGGTACAGAGTTGTCGTCAGTGGCTCTCAGAGCTGAAGAGGAATTTTTCCTACTGTCACTGTTCGGCGCGAAAGCTGGCAGATCTCCACAGAAAACGTTTCATCTCGCGAGAGGCAATCGGACGTCCAAGTTTTCCCCTCTGCTGGGGAGGATATAGTCATCGTCTTCGTTTTTGCCCCGTCGTCGCGTCGCGTCGTTGGCCTAACTTTCACGGCTTAACGACACGCGCCGGTTAATCTGAGACTTTTCCCGCGGGGACATGCCTCCACGGACGTTAGGGCGGGTTAATTCTATGTATCCAAGCGACGCGAACCACACTTATTCGAACGAATACCAGCCCGCATACTAACGAGACGAGGACGCGTCCAGCCGTCCCCGGGAACCTGGTTACACTGTGTACTCTTTGAGCTCGTGCATTCACTCCACTAATTTTCAAGACCCGGTTCGACGCAGCAGCCGCCGCCGCTCGCCCTCGCTTTGACGCGCTTTCGCCTAATTTCTTCGTTTCGACGAAAACATTCCGAATCGCTGCACCCTGATGCCTCGCGAAACTCCTAAGTAGTCCCCGATGATAAGACGTTGCATCGATTACAGCGAGTGTGTAAACAATTTTCTTCAAATTTTTCTGTCTTTCTTCGACACCTTTGTTTCTTAACACTTTTAACCCCTTGCACTATAATACCGAGTCGGACTCGCGACGAAGATTTCGAAGATAGTCTACTAAATGTTCATGCTGCTAATTTCCTTTAAACTTTAAATTGAAACAAAATTATATTTTCTTGTTGTTGAAACCATTGGAGACTGCATACGTATAAATTACATACAAACTTCTTTTTTTCTAAGAAATTAGAAACGACAAATAAGTTCTAATCACTGCAACAGTAAAATGAATCGTAGTGCAAGGGGTCAACTAGGTGTATTTATATTTTTAAAAAGTTATGAAAAATACGTGTCCTTCATAAGAAGATAACAAATATTAGCTAGTAAAGTGATCGAAGTTGATCAGCTCGTTGCGAAAATTTCGACTATTCGTTCACAGTCTGCTAAACGATTATCGCGTTTGTTGAATTGCACGTTAAAAGTATTAACTTCCAGAGGAAGCGAATAAACGGAAGATAAAATGTAATAACGTCCGGAGGTAATGAGTAATTTAATTGGTTCCGGAGCGTTAAGAGTGCTTTACAGGGGCGTTATCGTTCCGATCGGTGCATCTTCTTAATTACGGCTGCCGCAGATCTAGCGGCGAGTTACGCGCGACACAAACGGGGGTTGCACCGGGTTCTCGTTGCATTTCCAGATCTCCTGCATCCGGCAAAAAACCGACCCACCTACTATCCTCTAAAACCTGACCTGCGAATCCGTACGGTCGTTCTGTGCAGTACTGTTTGCATAACATTTCGTTTGACGAAGAACCACCAACGATATAATTTCATCTTTATTCAGGTTATTTATTGTTCGAATTTCGTTTCTAATTCCGGTAATTCTTCGCTTAAAAATATAATGTGCCAGCGAATTAAATCTGAAACGTCGTGGAAAATCATACTCCCGTTTAAAAATGTTAAACATATGGAATAATTTCAATTTGCTACGTCACGTGAAATCGTACTTTGACTCGAGAAATTTAAACATGGGATAATTTCGATATAAATCGTCATATGAAATCATACTTTCAATTTAAAATATTCTACATCGAATAATTTCGATTCGATACGTTATGCGAAATCATACTTTCGTTTGAAAGTATTAAACATCGAATAATTTCCAGTCGATACGTCGTATAATATCGTACTTTCGTTAATAAAATTTCAATTGAACATCGAATATGATGTTCGGGGATGATAAATATACGAATTGGTGTTGCTCACGATTTATAACTGAATCGAGTTTGTTGGCTGCTTTTGTGTCCCCCATTTCGAATGACTATTGGCCAGCAGAGGGTCCGTGGCATATTGCCATAAATGCCGGAAGGTGCTCGACCCCGGCGAGACTCTGGCCGGCGAGATTCGAACGGGTGGAGGAGGCGCATCCTCCCATGCATCCTCCGGTGCATCCTCCCGTGCGCTTTGAATCGCGCCGGGGCCAAAGAAAAAGGAAAGGAGGGACCCGGAGAAAATATTGCCGCTTCGGTGTGTCCGTGCTGGTACTGGCTGGACCGGAAAACCTACGATCCTGGAACATCCTTTATGTCGATCCTCGCGCGTATATCTCGGGAAATTCGAAGCCTCGCTGCGAGCAAGTTGAGGAACCTTTTTCCTCTGGAAAAGTCACGACATTATCCTCGCTGTCTATTGGATTAACAGACAAATTTTTATGCAGATTAAAAATATTCTAAAACGATCGTGAAAATATCTCGAAAATAATGTAGGAATACTCTTAGACCCTTCGAATGTTTTTCGAGAAAAACACAATTTTTTTTACGTACAATTAAACGATGGTGCCTGTATCGCATCCACAATCATGAAAACTGTGCAAGAGAAAATATTGAAATATGTCTTCGTTACTACCCTTGTCCTGCAGACTGCAGGTGTTTAAAACTTTCTTGCTGTAATTTACAAAGATTGCAGTTAAACAAGAGTTTATGACCTCCGACAATGATTGTAAAATATTAACACTGCAGTAGAAACATCGCGAGATTTCATTGCACTTTAAAGTTGACCGTGCTCCTTGCATCGTGCTCCATTCCTCGTTTCGAATCGGTAAAAATACAAATACTTATTAGCATGGTAAGGATGGACATAAATGTTAACGAACATTGAAAGGGGAAATAGGAGGCGTACTCGTAAAGTCTTAAAGAAGATCGCAAGAATGACAATAGCTCGCGAACTTTGATCTTCTCTCCACGTTTTCGATGCGTTCGTGTGAAAAATGAATACGTGAAATGGAAAACCGTGAAACATAACAATACCGAATTTATCGAAAATATTTTACTCGTTCAAAGTTAGAAAATTTTAAAATAAATATTAAATTTCAAAATACGCCTGCAGCGGTTCCAACAATTCTTTAACAATTTCTCCGCGACCTAAATGACCTGATGTAAAAACCAAAAGATAGGGATCACGTCTAAATCAACTCATTGCGAGTCGAAATTTCAGCTAAACTGTTTCCTGAGTGTATCTCGCGAATGCATGCAGAAAGGGTTCAAAGGTCCGGGGCGAATCGAAGTGGAACGGGTGGTCCCTGGGTTTCAGGATGAACCCAAATCTAGGGGAAAATTTTATCGTATATTCAAGACGTGTTTCGACTTACAAATGCGCGGCGGACCGGCCCCCGACTAGCATAAGGACGAAACGGTTGAATGTAAGGACGTGGAACGAACCCAACAAGGGACCGGCGGTGGGTGCGGGGGTGGAGGGGGACGAGGGGGGTCTGGAAAAGCAGCCAGGAAAAAGGATGCCGCCGCGACGGATGCACACGACGAAAATCGTTGGATTTTATTGTCGGCTTAAAGGGTTTGCAGTCGAACGCACAACGTGACTAGATATTACGCAGCTCACGTGGCCCCCAGGTCGAGGTCGTGCCATTCGGCATTTTCTGCTCCCTGCTTCTGTTCCACCTTGATTTCCATATTTCAGGCTCCAGACGCCCGTGAAAACCCCGTGAAATGGTCACCCGTGACCCGGGGATCCCTTTCAGCGACCTTCTCTTGTCCCTTGCTATCCCTAATTGATCGATTTACGATATATTCGAACATTTTTCTTCTGACTCGTAGCTCCTGGACCTGGAATTCGTTCAGAAAATTTTTAATTTGCATAAAAATCCGCAGTCATTACGATGAAAACGAATAAACAAGAACAGTTCATTCCAAGAAACAATTTACCCACAATCTCGCGACTGTTCTCCTGTTAAAATGAAACGAGCATAACTGCCAGAAGATACCAAGTGTCTCCTTTTCATCCTGCCAGCACACGAAAGAGCATACTCTCGGCTAAACATCGCCGTCAGCGTGAAACATCCAAGAATCCCTCGGTTCGCCCTCGAAATAAATCATGATCACGATCGTGTCGGTGGATAAGAGAGGCGGGAGAGACGAGAAAGAGAGAGATAGGGGGGAAAGAGAAGTCCCGGAAATATGTCGAGAAGTTTAAGGAGACTGATCCCGGCTGGAAAGGGCGGAAGAGTTGACGTGAGAAGGAACGATGATATCGCGCGGTAAGGGACGGAGGTTGTGGGTGGGGTGGACGAGCCACGATCGAACAACGACGCTCTGAGAAATTTCAGTTTTATGGCCGGCTGAAAAATCGACGCTCGCGTTCCGCTGGCGTGAAAAATTACCGAGGAGTCCGCGGGATTCGGCACTGATCGTCCTTTCCAGACCTTCGATCACGATCCCCCATCGTTCGCCTCTGAGCCCCATAGAATATTCGTGGGACCGTGGAAAGTGGGGCGTCGATCGCTCGTGATCGACCGGAACAATGCAATATTTATCTTTACGAGAGAAAATTCTAGGGAAAGCAGCCGAATATTCGTTGTAATTGCGAAAACTCGAAAAACATTTTAGATCCTGCGGGATACTGTCTATTCCAAATGTGGTTTCTTCTCGAAGCTTTTTTTTCATCATCTATTATAACAAAACTGCTGATTTTATGCATGTATCACAATAATGAGTAGATCAAATTTAAAGCAGTGAAAATATTTAATGTATTAAAAAATACTATTGTATTATTTTCGACTTATTAATATGATTGAGAACAGAAATGAATACATACGTAGTCCCTGTATCAAGTAATGAGCGGAGAAAATTTTTATTTTTCAAAAAATCCGCAGTCTGATTATGCCAAACGAACAGTCCTCAACGATAGGATAGAAAACTGCATTGAAAATGTAGAATAACAATTTTTCATCCGACGCGTCTTTCTCGAGAAAATTCCGGTTGAAGGATTCAGTAGAAACGGTCAGCCATGGTCAGACACGCTAGCCCACTGAGCAGCGGGCATACTGATATGATAGAATAGCAAGTGCCTTTATATTTCCAACAGTTTTTTTATCGAATCGCGTAGACCATGAAAGAATATGTTCATGCACTGTGATATCACCTTTAAATGGTCTATAACCATGAAGATGAAGATGAAACTTAAAATTGTGGCGTTTTAAAAGGAATGCAGAAAAACGGGTCTGTGAGAGATGTGAGCACTTGAAAATTTATAAAATATATTTCTTATAGGACGAAGAACATCCAGACGAAATAATAACGAAATCTGTGAGTAATTTGTAAAGCTAAAATTAATAAATATTGCTTATCTTTCAATAAATAATTACTAGGAACCAACTCTGAAACGTATTCGATATTATTCGAATTTCGACTAAAATTTTGAATAAAGATCTAGATTAATAATTTGTGGCGAAGTTGGAAGTTCAATTGGAGGTATGAGAGCCGGTTTTTGGGGTGTTCGGGTGCGATGCACGGGAACCAAAGTGTAAGAAAGTTTAGAAGGGGAACCGGGGACACTAACAGGCTTCGCCTAACTCGGTTCCGGGGGCGATCGCGCCAGTTTTCTCGGTTATTATCGGTGTGCTCCGTGATCAGCGATAAATAGACTTATCGGGGAATCGCTTACGGGAGCAGCGTCGGCGGTTCTCTGCAAAAGTGTAGTAACACGTAAAACTAGCTCGCGGAGCGCCGCGAGCTCGTGCTTACAGAGTAGTCGGCGGGATCAAACACTGTTTGTAAACAGTTAAGTGGAACTAGAGGAGCGCTACCCGACGCATCAGATTGCTGCAACGCAATTGGCTGCAACTTCGGAACAACGGATAACTCCCTAGCATCCACGCGCACACACGCGGCACCGCGATCAAGCTTTCCGCGAAAAAATCGAATTTTGATGTCCTCGGAACTCGAAATAATTCAATTAGTTACGGCCAGCGTTCGTTACAGCACGGTATTTAAATGTTGCTCTTTTACATCCTGATAATTGGTCCATTATTTCTTTTTGATGCTCAGAGCTTCATCAATTGCATTTTTCGTCGTCGAAGTTTTTTAAGTGCAGGCCCTCGAAATAATTTGACATTCTTGTAATTTTTCGTAAAAATTGAATAATCTTAATGAGATGAAAATAATTTGTCGGCATTATTAAATACCGTGAATTTATATAAATAAATGCATAAATCCGCAGTCTATTAACGAGGACCAACAGGAAAATTATTTTTTCGAATTTCTGTCACAGCAGCGTACAGCATGATCGCGTGCGGCCGATCGTCTTACAATATGGCAGCGTGGTGAACCGGAAGTGGGGCCCCATCGTCGCCGTCGCGCGATGGATAAACTTTTGAATAATTATCGGCGGCGAACGATGATATATCGGGGACAAGCAGATTATATATAGGTTTGGCCAGGCAGCCAGAAAATTGGAATCGGTTCGATCGGCGACCATCGGTGCCAATAATTCGCTTCGTTACCCAGCCGAGGGCCCTCGAGGACGTTCCCCGATACGTGTTCCAAGAGGAAGGTGACGACGGCTCTCGAGCATCGCCCGGAAAACGAGCCCGGCGCGGCGAAATCACACGCCGGGCTGGACGCGGACGTTTTGGAAATTAGGAAAGTTAGATGGCCCTGCCCACGCCGCCAACAAAAATTCGACCGTCCGCCGACGAATCGGAAAAAGTTACGCGTCGTTTGCATTCCTCTTTCACCCGAAACTGCTCCCCGCCCCCCGGAAGTTTGATCACTCGCTAATTTTCTTAGCAATCCCTACATTACGTCTTATTCGATGCTGGAAGTGTCGCGTTTATTGCTGGACTCCAGATTTCTGGTTTTCGAATCGCTGAAGATGTAGGATGGCTTCTCTGGTAATTTATTCTGAGTAGATCGAGTCGTTCGTACGCAGACCACAATGGAAATTAATTGCAGTCTGATTGAACTATTACTTCACTCGATAATAGTCGGTAGTAATTGTTTATATAATTATCAACCCATCAGTTTCTTCGCTTTTATCCGTTAATTCTCTCATTAATGTTCTGGCTGTTTGATCGGTATTGGTGGTTAGTAATTATTTGTAAAGCAATGTTACCTTTAAAGCGTACAGTATCTGCATTTTTTTGTACGACGAGATATCAAAAGGGTTCGTTAGACTCTTTTCAGGTTTTTATTTTATAATTATTGGGAATACGCTTCTGTGGGCAATTATTGGGTGAATTTATTTTCAAAGTTTCATACTCGGTGGAAAAGTAAAATGTTTGCTTATTCAGCTCTTTATAGCGCGATGTAACTTTGAAATCTGCATTTTTGAATTGTATCAAAAGACTCCATTCGCGACCCGTTACAAATTTTGATTTTATAATTCTTCAGAGTATAAAGACGCTTTCACGAGAAATTATTGAAAATATTCAAATTCAGTTCTCAATTGAGATATCAATCGAATTGATTTGTTTTGATAAAAATTTACTGTTGTGCAGATATGGTTCTCTAAATTTCAGTAAGGCACCAGAAGAATTTAAAAAGATTGTTACATTATGTCCGAATAAGTTTGTTAACACAAGAAATTCATTTTTCGTTAATTTCTGTTTGTCGGAATGGACCTGGACAATTTTCATTTCATTTATATTATATAGTATTTCATCGTTCCACCCTAATCCTGTAATCCAAGGAATTTTTTAATTTTTCGAGGCTTGGTATTTCGAGGGATATTTTAAAGCTGAGCAACTTTCGGAAATGTGCGGTAATTATAAACTTTTATATATTAATTACGTACGTAACGCGAGATATCTCTTAATCCCTTCTGGCCCGTGAATCCGGGAAACCACCCTTAACCCTTAAAGTACGGAACGGGACGCAGCTGAGTACTCCGCGTGGTCGATGCTTATTTAAAAGTAACAAGCTTCGGCTGTCGATACTTTCCGTGCGGTCTCAAATTATTCAGTGGTTGCCATCAACTTTAGTACAGTCTTGCAGCACCCATAATTAAAACACACGGAACAGTTCCGCAAGATTAAGCATCATTTTTCCAACTTTCGTGGGCTGAAACAAATAGTTAAAGATATTCAGTGAGGATGTGGTCCGTACCAGATCTTAACCCTCACACGATCCTCAGAAATCCTAGTGTAATAATTCTATGATTTTTCTACTACAGCTTATATCAACAAATAATTTCTAGTTGAAAGAAATAGGTGAATCTTCACCCTGAGAAACTTATGGGGATGAAACTCATTTTTAATGCAAAAATTCATTGAAATCGATCGGAGTCGTTTTAGTGTCGGCATTCGAAATCTTCTGTGGGTTCAAGGGTCAACGTTTGAAGATAACAATGATCCAAAAATTGATTTCGGGCAGCCGGCAATTAAGGGTCTTTATCGCCGACAGTCGATACGCAAAATCCCGGTTTCGTTCGATTCTCGTTTTGCGAGCGGTCGTGCCCCTTCATCGATCGTCTCTCGCCGGTAATTAGCGGTGCTGTGCGGTTTTAATTGCATAACGCGATACACATTCGCGAAACGTCGCGGAACGTCGCGCGATCCGCGGGACGTCTTCTTGCTCGGTCATTGGGATCATGCACGGTGACGGCTGCGACCGTCCGCGCAATTAGAATATCATGCACGCCCGCCGCGCGACACTAATTATGTTTAATTAATCTAATTGCCCACCCCCGAGCGAGCATTTGCATACGCGCGACGCTCGTGCCGCGCGTTCTGCATGCGATATCGGCCAAGGAGCGATCGAACTTCGATACCGAGGCTTTCCATGTTGCATGGCCACCATGGACGTTGGCCCATGGTACGCACCATGGTCACGAGAAACCTTAGGCCGCACTATCGTCTCGCGTTCGGCCGCTATTAATTCACGAAGTGGCACAGGTCGCGTGATTTTCACCGAAGTTAATAAACCTCGAGCAATTTTTTTCCTTTGAGCGAACGAGATTACGGTGGTTTCGAATCAATTTGGTGCTCAATCGATCCAGGCGGAATTTTATTATATAAAATAATAGTCTCCTCTGTTTTACGAGCGAAATATTTCATCCGAGAACATGAAAGTTTAATTTTTCCACAGATTTTGTTCGATCGCGATCGAGATTATGGTCGTTTCGAATCAATTTGGTGGCAATCGATGTGATTGTTTGAACATTGTACAGAGCAATATAGCCTGTTTCTATTTTTAACCGTGTCAGCAACTTCGGAAATGTATTTTTTACGTTGGATTACAAGAGGAAATGTTATCAGAACGAATGTTGTATTTCTTGTATTTTGCTTCGTTTGCTTGTTTTCTGTTGGATGATTTCACGATTCCCATTGTCCGGATAATAAGAGTATCACTGATTTTTCGGAAAATATAGGTGCACCGTGCTGATTCAATTCGTTTTTACGGTCGTGTTCGACGAACGCCATTGTTTATCGAAGCAACAGAGAGTAGTATGGGTTTCGTTTTAATAATAAAAATAACATTAATCGTGGATAATGAAACAAAGAAAGTGAACAACCTTAAAAATTAAACGCGTTCGCTAGTTTTCGAAAACGTCGATAATTGACGGATGTTATTGAGAATTTGTTGTTGCTGGTAACTCGATATTAGAGCTCTGATGCAAAAAAAAGCTATCGACCAAAATAAACGAATATATGGGGGCGCGGAGATGTATCAAAACTCTGTTCCCATTTCGTTTAGAGTGTTATTTAGTTGCGGTAAAAGCTCGGAGTATTACAATTTATAGAAACTGCAGCTGCATAGAAGCGAAAGGTTTAAGGATTTTAATGGTTCGAATCGATGACAGAAGGTTATGATTAGAGATCACGGTTTTGGACGTGTATTGAGGATACACGTATTCACGTGTTCACGTGTACTAATATATATTCGTATTTTAATCCGTGTACATCTTTGTACACGGATACACGGGTACTGAAGTAAACGTGTACACGCATATCGAAACACACAGATAATACACGGGTACACGTGTATCAAGTTACACGGATAATACACGGGTAACAATATTAATTTGATTAATAATAATAATACATTCGGTTGCGTAATATGTAAATTTGTTTACCTTTAATAATAAAAACTTTAATTCACTGTAACTTTGTTAAAAAAATATACATTTTCTTTCACACATGTATCAAAATACACAGATAATACACGTGTACCCGTATATTCCAGTTCACGGTTATAAATGTATTATCCATATATTTTGATTCACGTGAACACGTGTATTTCAGTACACGGGTATCCGTGTATTAAATAGGATCCGGACTTCTACACGGATATATTAATTACACGTGTACACGTATATTTTCAATACACGTGAAATGGGTATCTCCAGTTATGATGATACGGTAGGATTTCGGCTGCCTAGAGACTTCGATGAACGAAATACGTGTCGAATAAACAGAAAATAAACGGCGATACTTTATGGGGCGAATAGCGAAGCAGAAACTGGAACAAATACTCAAGCGTTCCTGCAGTTCCAAGATATTCGAGGCATTCGGGTGCTAGACTCCCAAGGGTCCTGGGAATGCGCAGAATTTTCGAGACAAAAGATTTTCGAGTGATCGCGAAATGCTTTCGTGCCTGCGGCTCGGAGATTAGACGTATCATAATGAATAACTGGTTGTCCCAAAAATGTACGCTGCTCCTCTAGCTACCAACTGAACATTAACTCTGGCCTCGCTAATTTAGGGTCGCTTTTAATACATTTCTACCACTCACATACATAATCCTTCTTAAATTTTTCTACATTGTATAATTTTTCTCTATCTTTACTTCGAAAGTGTTTTTGCCAATTTTTCTTCAAAGTACTCTTCATTAATATCACCCAAAACGATTCAAAGCGAATTAATGCGCCGTTAATGCAATTATAATTTAATTATTACGACTAGAAATCAAACCGAACGTAAAGGCAGTCTCTGCATCGGTAATTATTACACCGACGACAAAGGCGATTTATTGGACGATAAATGCAATTATAATTTCTCTATTACATTTACAAATCATGTTACAGACATCTAGCTCCAATTTATGTATATTCAATGGTTTCAGAAAATATTGGAACACTATATTTCTGATTTCTAAAAGATTGTTCAACACTTAAAGAGCAATAAAACGCCTATAAAAAATCGTACATCAATTTTCAATGTATCGATTGTTGCAATTGATGCAATTTTCTATTTCGCTCAAATGTCCGCAATTACACCGATGTTCACAGTGTAGAAATAATATTCGAAGCCGTACCACCGTGCCCAAAAATTGTTCTCCACCTACAAATACCCCGCAACTTTCCCCAAGCAAGCTTGCATATTTCATGCGAATCGATCACGAAAACTGTACCAGACCGTCCAACACACCAGGAACAATAGCCCAGAGCAATCATTCAAGACGTTAGCACGAAGATCCAATCAGTCGCATAACGACGGCGTTCGAGCATCGATTAAACGAGGCGTCTCGTCTCGTCTCGTCGGCGTCGGCTGGTTCGCAATAATTGCAGCAGTCTCTTTGAAAAAAAAAAACGAAGGCCGATAGAAAATGATTCAATCAATTTTTGCCGGGGGGTGTCCGTAGAACCTGTCCAGGTTGTGTCTGGTTTCTCCTTTTTGGTCGAGCGACTGCCGATTAACTGGCAGGTAGAGCCATCAGCCGGAGCAAGTCTTCCGCTGGTAGGAAACAGAAACGCTCGGGGAATTCTACGTGGCATGGCGGAGAGTCTTTGATACCGGGTATTTCGAACCCATCTCGCCCGTTAATATTTCGATTCTCCTCGGAGACGCGTGTTCCGGTTTCCCAAGCGGGGAGAGAGAGAGTAAGAGAGAGAGAGAGCCCGGTTCGACGAAACAAAGAAGGAGGAAAAACGAGTGTAACAAGGAAAGGAGGAACAAGGAAAGTTCTCCGGGCAAGAGAGCGAGCAAAGAGGGGCCGGTCTGGTTTTCCGGCCTCTTGCCGAGATCTCTTGTTCTCGAACGTTGTTTTCCTCGAATGGCACACGTCGTGCAGGAAATTGCTACCCCGCCGACCCGACCCCTGTTTTCCAGTGACGTAATCCTCTGTATCCTTCGTGAGCAGATTTCGCGATGCCGAGGATATTAAACGCTCCGGATACGCAATAAAGTATCGAAACTCGCGTGAATGCTTCCGGAAGCGTCCAGAGCAAAGAGGAGGAGCTTTACCCACGTAATTGCTTGTACAGACATTTTATCAGGCCTCCTCCCCGTCTTTTCCGCTTCTCGATGATCCTGATGGACGTACTGACGCGACAATCTCCGGGATCTCGTGGTTCGATGCTGCGGCGAATCTATTTTGACGAGTATTGCCCGCGTTCGATCTCTCGCGGATTTTCGAGATGACGGAGCCGACGATTTTTGGGGGAGTGCGATGAACATCTTATTTACTACACTTTTCTATCTTTCACCCTTAGCACTCCCGGTGACTCCGAGGCACCAATAGAAATTGCTGTACCATTATTCGAAATATTGTTTGTATTATAATAAATGTTGATATCTAATCAATTATTAAACATTCATGTATGGGGTATTATATCAATTTCATATTAATAAAATTAAAAAAATCATATATGTTGGAATGACGAGGTTGGGAGCCGACGATTTTTGGGGGAGTGCGATGAACATCTTATTTACTACACTTTTCTATCTTTCACCCTTAGCACTCCAGGTGACTCCGAGGCACCAACAGAAATTGCTGTGCCATTCTTCGAAATATTTGTAAATTATAATATATGTTGATATCTAATCAATTATTAAACATTCATGTATGGGGTATTATATCAATTTCATGTTAATAAAATGAAAAAAATCATATATGTTGGTATGACGAGATTGGGAGCCGACGATTTTTGGGGGAGTGCGATGAACATCTTATTTACTATACTTTTCTATCTTTCACCCTTAGCACTCCGGTGACTCCGAGGCACCAATAGAAATTGCTGTACCATTATTCGAAATATTTGTAAATTATAATATATGTTGATATCTAATCAATTATTAAACATTCATGTATGGGGTATTATATCAATTTCATATTAATAAAATGAAAAAAATCATATATGTTGGGATGACGAGGTTGGGAGATTAAACAGAACTTGTTATTTAAGTAATTTATTTAAACTCCACCGCACATGGAAAAACTGTAGTCAGATTGTGAATAGCACATAACACAATATTTTACTTTATTCCCAAAAACAATTAAAAAGAAGTTGAGTTGTTTGTGAGCTGTGACTTGCTCGCAGGGCTACCTTAGATGTACTGAAGAACTTGCCTTCCTTCTTGGGCCCTTTAGCCCGGAAAAAATGGCGACGCTGGAAAAGCCATAAATTGCAGGTCAAAAAGACCTTTCCTCCTCCGAGTGTCCCGTGCATTACGGTGTATACCTTAACAATATAGAATGCGATTATTCTAGATCAGAAGAATTGTTTAATTTTCGAGTTAAAATAGCTCCGAGTGCAAACGGTTGAACCTACCATCTGTCAAAATGTGTTTAATTTTACAATTATTGCACGTATTATAAAAATTGTGAAAGATGAACCTGTTATTTTTATAAAAAAACACTCGTCATATTTAGATGAATCGTAAAACATCAGGATTAGAAGAATCGACAAATGTCGCTACACTATTTCCAAGGAAAAGTGTCTTAAAATTACAAAAAAATTTTCACATTGCATAACCGACACTCCTGATTAGCGGAACTGAAAATAGGAAAAGTTACTTTGGGTTCACACAAATTTCTAGGATATTTCGAGCACTCCCAATGAACAAGATGAGTCGGTAAGTGGCCAGTAAACGTTTTAGGGTAAAAAAGGCAGCGATTTTCCGTCGAAGCCGCGTTTTCCGGAGCGATTTCCCCGCGGGCCTCGGTCGACGACAGGCAAAAACAGTGTCGCTTCTTGCTCGCCGGTGCCAGAGTACTTGTCAGCTTGTATACGGTTATGCGCGGTACCGTTTCCGGCAAATTGTCGACGCGAGAGAAATTCCACGGAAAAATTCTCGCGGCTGCAGTGAACCTCCTCTCTCTCTCTCTCTCTCTCTCTCTCTCTTTGCCACCCTGTTTCCAGGCTTAGCAGCCGAGCCAGCCTCGAACGCCGCCGGATAAAAGATTTTTCCACGGGACAAAAGGAAGCCAAGTTCCCCCGACGCTTTCGCTCCTTTTTCCTCGAGATTAACGCTTTAATGACCGAGACCGCGAGTCGCCGGAACTTTCACTGGGACAGAAGTAACCGGTTTGCAAAAGTTGCGACACCGAGACCGCCGCCATATCCGCCCGCAAATAGAAGACCTCCGACGAACCGTTTACCGA
The DNA here is from genome assembly GCA_916610255.1 of Lasioglossum lativentre. Lineage (NCBI taxonomy): Eukaryota > Metazoa > Arthropoda > Insecta > Hymenoptera > Halictidae > Lasioglossum > Lasioglossum lativentre. The sequence goes on along the minus strand of OU744356.1, from coordinate 9,138,733 downwards.
AGCCCTCCTTTCGACATTGAAGCCAGACCCTTGCGTCGTGTGACCCACTGTGTGTTGCTCACTATATTTACTATTTTGTCATTAACCCGGTAAAATTTTTACAAAATTGTTGTTTTACAAGATTGACAAAATGTTGGGATGACGGTGCTTGGACTGTATTTAGATCATTTTATGCCAGTCCTTACGGCAACGCATGATCCTAAATAGGGATAATACTATTATTATATAATAATAACTTTAAATTAAAATTAAAGTTTTGTATTAGGACAATGTCATAGTAAAGGAGGTGTCAGAAAAATTTTGTGCCACCTCTTTCCCTATCATATGCTCCTAGTAGAGAGCCGAAAATTTTCACAAATCTCGAAAATTGAATTTTGTATTCGGAGAATATGATATCGAAGGGCGTGGCACGAAAATTCAGTAGTACAACTCAACGTCAAGCTAGATGGCCGCGATTTTCGAAAATTCAGTAGTATAACTCTACGATAAGTCAGACAGATATGTTATAAATGCATAAAATCCGCAGTACACCGATAATATTTAATGAATCGATGCCTTTTCTTTGGCAGATTGTTAGAATATTTGACAGAGCTGCATCATGCACCGTGCAATGTATTTAATAAATGAACAACGAGGAGCGAGACAAACAAAATCGACCGCAATCGGCCGCGTTAAGAGTCGCCGTTTGTTTTCGCGGGTTCATTTGTCTTCGGCGATTCGGAGTATCACAATGGAGGGTAGGGGAGATCGATCGGGTACATATACGTATATAATCGAATAGGCAACGCGTCTGCAGCGTTTGCGGATTATTTAAGCCGCGAGCGAGCATAAAGTCAGCAGTTGCGAGCCGCGCGCCGTGCCGAGCCCCCCATATGCATAATGCCCTCTATTAGAGCCGGCTCCTCGTGTTTGCCTTGGCACAAAGTACCGGCGGATTCACCGGTGCGGTCCGCCAACGTAATCGAGCATGCGAAAGTACCCGGTTCGGTTCGTAAACAGCGGCCCGCGATCGGCAAAAGCCGGAATCGCTAACGAACGGATGCGTCTCTCTCTCTCTCTCTCTCTCTCTCTCTCTCTCTCTCTCTCTCTCTCTGGAACGAGTGTGTCTGCCAGAAACTCGTAGTTTTGCGGAAACGGCGAGAGATCCCCGTCGCGTGCGAAAGTTAATTGAAAATATACCCGGAGAAATTTCATCCCCGACGGGATGAATCTAGTTTGGAAACTTTGTCCGCTTGTGCTCGCGAACGCTTAAATCCGGGAGAAACGGCTGCCACTGCACGGACGCGAATCAAATCTTTTGCAATGCCATTTCGTGCGAACGCAAGATTTTAGCATCCGACCATTCAGCCCGAGGATCTACGATAACGGAATATGTGTGTATATCTCCGTTTTGGGTTGAAATGAATAATTTTTAGCAAGGCTAAAATGATTTGTCGGGTTTGAGGAACGCTCGAAGAGCCACTTACTATATTCGGTATTCATGTGATGCAAGCGAATTCATTCGGATTATAGAAAACTGAGTTTATCCGTAGTTTAGATCAGATTAGCTGGGTATAGGAAGCGTGTGGAACGTTTCGGATTAATTTAATTCATAGTTTCCTGTGTGCTTTTTGTCCAAAGCTGCTCCGTTTCGGGTTTCAATGTCGGTTCCAGGATTTATGTGTGCTGGATATTTGTCGATCTCTTCGGTCGATTCACAAAATTCAACTAAAAATTGCACAAATTTCGAATCTCCTTTTTTGAGCTCTTCATTTGTAAAAAGCACTGTTTCGCGATTTCTTAACAAATTCTCATAATCTCCTTTTCATGCTGCTCGTTCCAGTCGACAGTGTCGGTCCAGTTCCCTGTAGGAGTCGCGATTTAAAAGTAGCGCGGCCGATCGAATGGAGCGAAAAAATAACTGCGGCCACGTGCGAATGTACGTCGCGCGATTGTCTGTGCAAGCTCGTAAAAATCTACCGGAATGGCCTCGTAAAGGGAAGCTCTGCAAACGTTCCCGCTGCACGGTGGTCTCGATCGAAGAATTTAGCGACGTTTTGTCAGAAGGTAACTGTCTCGAATCGATACCTATTTAACTCTTACCGCTTTCTAAGTGCGCCAAAAATTATAAAATTAACGAAATCGAATGCATATTTCGGTGACTACGAAAACATTAAAAAGTGGAACCACAGATCAACAGTCAAGAATTTCTCAATAAATTGTTCGAAAGCGATTGGAAAACTTTATCTGTAATTATTATTTGAAAGAAAATTATTGAGCTTTTTTTTACATACAACATAAAATATATTGCATTGCATCCAGTCTAATATTTTTCAGTGAAACTTTCATTTCGACATTCCTGAATTCCCATCGCTCAACTTTTCGATCGAAACCTGATCAAGCGGGATCAAGTCCTCGCTACGTTTGTTCCGGTTTCTTGGACCTTCGATCCGTGACTTGGTTCGCAAAGGATCAAGCTTTCGGCGAGATTAAAGACGACCGCGTAATCGATATCGTCCTCTATCTTCCTGGACCAAAGAAACACACGAAGCAAGGATCAACCGGTTGCGGAATCAATATCGACGACCCTAAATACTTTAGTAATTATGAAATCCATTAAGCAAAATGCTTGATTCGGAACCCAGCCAGTGAATCGTCTCGAAGGAGATCCGTTTTGAAAATTTCTTGATGCACCTTTCACTCCGAGACCCTGCGTCGGATCATTGCTCGACTCTTCTACTTGGAAATAATCTACTTGAATCTACTTTCAATTTATACTGGAAGACGATGTTTTTAGGATAGTAAATATTATTGTGTTGATCGATGGAAAAATCAATGCTGTTTTATTGTCAATAAAATTGCAAAAAGTGTCGGCATTATTGTTGGAGTTTCCTCTTGTGTGAAGTAATTTCTAGAAATTGGCAACCGTGTTCTAAGAAAGATAGAAATTTTATTGGTAGAGTGAATGTTTGTGCACTTACAGTAGCTGCAAATGTGTAAAATGTGCACTCAACAAATTATTTACTCTTAATTAACATAATAATATTCACTACCCTAAACATCGTCTTCCAGTATAAATTGAAAGTAGATTCAAGTAGATTATTTCCAAGTAGAAGAGTCGAGCAATGATCAGACGCAGGCTCTCAGAGTGAAAGGTGTATCAAGAATAATAATTTGTACTCTTGGGAATCTTATTAATTTTAATAAAAGAGTGAAGCAGTTAAAATACAAAATGTTGAAAACACAAATTGATTTTCAAAAAGATGCAATTCCCCTCTTAAAGGCAACTGCAACTGACCGAAGAAATAAATTAAGGACGAAGCAGCTTTCGAATTCTTTTCTTGGTAGATCCTGTTAAAAAAATCTTCAGAAAATCGACAATTGAAAGATTGCACAATTTTATTCATCCCGATGCAAGAAAATTATCCGCAAAAATGTCAGAACCACCAAATTTTGAGAAATCAGTCCGGTTGTATGCGATTTATCAGCGGCCCATCGTACTAGCGGCGACGATGCTTTAATAATAAAAAGCTATCGAGCATTCAACGATCTTCCGAACAGTTCGCTTTGAAATTTTCACGCGTACGCCCGACTCCGCGACGATTTATACCGACCGCGAAACTTTTCGCATAAATTCATCGGTGATTCCGGTGTCGCCGACTGCGACGTCGCCCCGATAGAGAGTATGCTCGCCTTTTCAAACGAAATCCCGACAAAAAGCTTCTCGTCCTAACAGCCGGAGATTAAATTTCCCCTTTCCGATCTCGGGTCGATTGGAAAATCGCTCGTTTTTCGCATTATCTGTCACGGTGTTGAACAGCCATTCATGAGCCCTTAACATTGACCGCGTTCCAACGAGGAACAAACGGTTCGAAACATTGTTGCGGATAACTAGCTACAATAACGGGCTCGTTAATCAAGCCGCAGTTTACAGGAAACAGTTGGTTCCAGAGCGAATGCTTTTTAGAATTCTTTCTTGTTTTAGCAGTCTTTTACTGTTCAGTCCGGTGTCCGTCGAAAAAGTGTGAATATCGTACGGTCATGAATTTGTTGGCGTTACAATACATTGAAGATTGTGAAGCTGTGTATACAATTTTTCCGTCTGGCCTTATTATACATTTTAGATTGTGAAGCTGTGTATACAATTTTTCTGTCTAGCCTTATTATACATTTTAGATTGTGAAGCTGTGTATACAATTTTTCTGTCTAGCCTTATTATACATAGTAGATTGTGAAGCTGTGTATACAATTTTTCTGTCCGGCCTTATTAAGCATGTTAGATGGCGAATTTTATGCATTTATGAAAAAAATGGTGAAATAGAAAATGAAGTAATTTTTCAATGAACTCCCGATTCTTACAATTGACATAAATAATAATTATTTTGCACAAAGGTATACTTATAGTATATTTTTAGAGCTTTGTAAAAAATTGTTCCCTCTAACCTTATAATACATTTTCTATTTATTATAAAGGTGTTCCAATGGGAAATAAAAGACGAACTTCATTATTCTGTGATAAAAACCGTGAAAAATCTAAATAAATACAATCTTTTTCGCATCTAAAAGGCAGCACACGGTCCAGTGTTTGAAAGAGTTTGAATATTAATGCTGGTCGCTGTATTTATTCCATACGGCAATTCTATTAGAAATATCCTGCCCGTCCATGCAAACTCCCCATAATCCAAAGAACCGATTGCACCCGATTTTTCAGTTTCGCTTGGGGCTCTGTAAGTTTCGCGAGCGTTTTCGGGGGCTTTTTCGGTGCGCGAGGCGACGCGTGAATTTTACTCGCCCGCAGCCCACATGCGTCGCCCACCCCTCGGCACGCTATTTCCCAGCTTTTCGCAGAAGATCCGATAACGCGATACAATTCTCTTGTGACGAGAAATTGTATCGACAATATTGCCGGTTGGCGGGAGGGGGGAGCTTTCGTTTCAGCCTCCGCCCCTGCCGTCGGGAAAATACTCGAAAACGCGTTTCTTTCGATAACGCTTCGGAAAATCCGACGATCCATGACGTTCGACCGGACCCGTTCACAGGTACACGGAATTCTCTCGCGAAATCGCCGGCACAGTTGGCAAATCTTTTTTCAAAAACTGCCGGATGGTTCGCGAATGGTTTTACGATTCTACCGGGCGCTCGATCCGGCACGGAACACGCGTAACAGGACGCATAAAACTGATAACGATCGCGCCTTTCTCCCGAAAATCGATTTTTTCCGTGTCCGTAATGCACGGGGGTTCAAAAATCATAATGAATCGTGTTGAAGCTTTCACTGAATTATTCAACGTTCAGTATCATTGGAAATTTATGCCAGTTCGTTGAAGTTTTAATTTAATGGATCTTGAGTTTCATGGACGTCTCGATGGAGTGGATACATTTTTGTTTAATTTCGGTTGTTGGTGTTTATACTGCAACAATTCATATTTGTATACAGATTCAGCAGGTTTGTCATTGTTTTGTAGTACTTGTTTAACTAAATCAGTTACCTTGTGCTTTTTTAATACAAAGGTAGATGTAAAGGAAATAACAACAAGGGAAACGTGAAAATTAATAGAAACAATATGGATAATATCAGAATATTACTTTAGAAAACAAAGCCCTTATTTTGCAATCTGATACAAACTGCAAAAAAAAATTGTATATACTTTAATATAAAATTGTAATTCAAGGGGTTGAAGGATTGTTCGACTATTGCCAAAACATTATCAATCTTTGGGCACCTGTAACGTCGTGTAAAAAGATCGCACATTATTCTACCTGTGATCATTTGAAACAGTGAAGTTTCTGCTTCGACACCCTCGAACTCGCTTTTCCCGAGAACATTTTTTCATAAAATAGAAGAAAAAAAAATCATTTCCCAGCCTGTGCTGTCGTGAGAGTTCAATAAAACGTGTGAAAAGAGGAAAAGCAACAAACGTTCGAAATAAATGATCCGCGGGTAAGAAATGTCCAATAATTTTTTACGGCGACACCGGTAAATTGCTAGGTACGTTTAGGAGAAACCAATAATCCGCTCGATCCGGACAAGAATAGTTGTAAGCGAGATCGGCAAGTGCCGACGGAGATAAATCCGGAAACTCCTTCGTTCCGTTAAAGGCAGAGAGAGAAAGAGTGAGAGAGAGAGAGAGAGAGAGAGAGGGAGAGGATCCGAGTAAAAAAAAACGTGAAAAGCATCGCGATAAAGGATTGTTTATGGGTCACGTTGCGCAGCATCGACGGACCGAAGATTACGATTGGGAAAAAGATTACAATCAACGTCGTAAGAAGCGCCGAGAGATCGTTATTTATCGACTCGGCCGGTATATAATCGATCCCTCTCTTCTCCCCGCGGACTCTCGCGTTTCCGCCAGCTTCTGGCCTCTTCATCATACTTTTACGAGAGAGGCAAGGCATCTTCCTCTATTTTCCGGGTACGGGAGGTTCGTTTCCAGTTACCCGGCCGAGACAAACGATCGAAGGAATTCCGTTTAATTGCTGGGCTCGCAGCTCCCGGAGACTGGCTGAAACCCTTCCGATCCTTTTCATTCAGCCCCCTCGACGGCGAAGTAACTGCCAAACAACCTCTTATTTGTTCCCGTCGTTTCGAAGACAAAGAGACGGAGAGAAAGCGAGAGTGGACTCTCTTTCCCCCCGTTGCGTCGCGTTTAGGCTACGTCCGGGGGCGGAGCTTAATCAACAGGCCATCGACGTTTCCTTATTAACCCGTCAAACGAGCGCGACTCATCCGTTCTTGTCCATTTACAGGATTCATGTTGAAGTAATTCAATTTTCGCGAACCTTGCAGAAAAGTATACACGCTTGTCAGAAGATGAAACGAAAATGTAAATATTTCTTGAGATTCGAGCGCAATACTTTGGACGAGACGTCGTCCAGAACATTCTTCCGAGCGAGAGCAGGTCCGTTCTTCAGCCGGATTGTCTTGCCTCTTTCGGTCGAGAGCCGTCCTGCTCGGCTTTCACATAAATTTCGAGGGTGTACAAGTGACGTCGGGCTATTGTCCCGAGGAATTAACCGCGGGTTCGATCTCATCGAACAGCGAACCGCCGTTGTTATCAAATTACTCTGGCGCTCCAGAACGATTTTCTGTTAATTAAGGCACACGGGTCAACAAACAGAAATTCCGGCATTGAAACAATCGGGTGGAACCAGCCTGCATCCCGAAAATTTCGCGCCGCTATTCGTTTGCACACCATTGTTAGCCTGGCTGCCGAATATAAACTGCGTTCCATCTCGATAAATAAATTCTTTGTCGTTTTTATAAGAAGGCTCTACTGAACTCTGCAAGGGGCTTGCATTGTTTTATGAAAATACCAATTTTATTAAAATATTTATTGAAAACACACCGCTTCTATGGAATAGCTGAATTATAGAACGAAATTATCAACGAGAACGTACAATCAAATAAACACAAATCAAAAATATTGTACTTTTCCAAAAGTCTGAAAAGTTTTATTATTTTCCCTGCTTCCAATTAATCTTTTTCTCACTTGCTTTAAAGACTATTTCGTATGAGCTCATTAGTCTACAACAAGGGTTGACCGATCGATATTCTATGGTATTAGCGATAGGTTCGAGAACGCGAGTCGACGTTCCGGAAGACGACGAGCCGATCGACTCTCGACGAATAGCGCCCGGCTAATTTTCTAATTTCCACCTCTTGCGTTCCAATTCGTTGGCTAATATCCCATTAAGCCCTGCCGCAGCCCCTCTCCCTCCCCCTCTCCCTCCCCCCCTCTCTCTCTAATTAATGTCTAATCAGCCATCGGGCTTAGACGATCCACCGCCTACAGTCTCGTGACAATCTCCACATATCCGACTGCTCTCCGATCTCATTAATCCGTAACTTTTGCGAGGCTTCCAATCCGAGCATGATTCCGCCGCCGATAATTGTTTCCATCCAGTCCTTTTCATCTCCAATACACTATGGAACCACGTTAGATCACTGCGGGCCGCTGGTCTCACAATTTTTTTTAAACATGATCAATAACCCTTACCTTTAATTATAATTATACAAAATTATAATTTCTTGAAGCTAAATGAAGTACGTTTTATTTTAAACAATTTTAATGTTCTTGTCGGTGAACAGGAAAATTGTATACATTTTTACGTTCTTGAGTAATTCTGCAATTATTTACATTTGAGGTATGAGAATATACATTGAAAATATGAAATGGAATGTTGTAGAACGTTGAAGAAAATATTAAAAAATCTAAGGAACAGGATTTACATGTTAGTTTATTTCATTGTTTAAAAGAATACAAGCAGCACATTTAAGAAAATATTGAGGAGCCTATTTTCCTAACAGTTGGACGAGAGCAAACAAATTCATCTCATACTAAAAGATTAGTTGTATTTCAATACTATACCTTCCGAGTCTTAAAAGTAACACGTTCCCATATAAAAATCACAAGATTGATTTTATTTAAACTTTGCGCGGCTCCCATTGTAATACGTGCTCTACAAAAGATATCTATGCAATAATCTCTTGCGAAGTCATTTTTATTATTTCAATAATTGTAAAATAAAAAATCTAAAACCGGTGGTATTAAGTCTAGTGTTAATACAGGGTGTTTCGTTCAAAACAGGACACCTCAATATCTCCTCTATATCTGAAAATATAAAAAATGTTTCTGACGTAATCTAAATGGTTTCAAAAGAGGAATCAGATGGCAGAATCGTTTTTAATAAATTGTAATTTTTTCACTCGTGTTTTTACGTATACACACACATTTTTTGTTGTTGTATGTTGTAGCAAACATTATTGCGCATTCAACCATGTTTAATAGCACGACCTTGAAATGACCGTGAACTCTAAAATTTGCTAATCAATGCAGAATTTTCAGAATATATACTTTCAGCGACATATCAGATTTCAACGGTAACAGAAATTCGACCATGAACTTGAACTTGTAAATAATCACATTTATTACTGCAATAAATGTTCGAAATACAGAAGGATGATACAATGTGTTTATTTACAAGTTCAAGTTCCGTTACCGTTGAAATCTGATATGTTGCTGAAAGTAAATTCTGCATTAATTGGCAAATTGTAAAGTTCAAGGTCATTTCAAGGTCGTGCTATTAAATATGGATGAATGCACAATAATGTTTACTATATCATACAACAACAACAAAATGTGTGTATATACGTAAAAAAAAGTGACCTTGAAAAAACGATTAAAAAATTACAATGCATAAAAAACGATTCTTCCATCTTTTGAAACCATTCAGATTACGTTAGAAACATGCTTCGTATTTTCAGAGATAGATGAGATATTTAGGTGTCCTGTTTTAAACGAAACACCCTCTATAAAAGACGAAGCGAATATCTCAATCAGATTCTGAACCAACATTTCATTCCGCACACCCTGTCGATCTCACCGTGCTTCATCTCCACAGGAACCCCTCCACCCCCCACCCCCCAAAAACGTAACCACTAGCTCCGGCAGGACTGCCTAGCCCGTTCCAATGATTCGAGGGTTGCGGCCGGATCATTAGGGTCGCCTAAATTCGCCGGGGTAGTTTCCGTCGCGTGAACTGCAGGTTGTATAAGTCGGCGCGAACCTAATCGAAGGATTACAGATCCTTATCGTCGGGATTAAAGCCGCGGTAACCGGGCCGGGCTGGGCAGGTTCGACGAACACAGCACAGACGGCAATCGATCCTGCGGCCGAGCGAAAAACTGCACGCAAAAAGCTAGAAAGGTGTCGCGTGGAGTGAGAAAGAGAGAGAGAGAGAGAGAGAGAGAGAGAGAGAGAGAGAGAGAGAGAGAGAGAGAGAGGGAGGGAGGGAGAGAGAAAGCTTGGCCTTTTCTGATTACACGGTGCAAATCGCTTTGCTGGCTCGCAAAAGGTGAAAGAGCGGTCGGGGGTGGGTCGGGGGTTGCAGCAACGTCGGGGTACCGTACGAGCAAGTTTGATTACTTTTCTGCCGAAGGAAATGCGACCGTTGCCGGGACTAATTACGAAAATTGCCGGATTGTTTCGCACCGTCTCGAGAGCCGTGTGATTTATTCGGCCGGCCTAACAGGGCCGTTGAAGGGCTGCCACGTGGAATTATCCGGGGCCTTGAAAAACCGCGAGCGAAGGTGAGGATCGATCGCGTTTAATATTTCACCAGCGCCATGCCACCGCGCCGTACAAACATATGTGCAAGCGATTTCGTTTGATTTTCTCTGGAGCGCGAGGCGACATGCGGCACCGGCGGCTCACGATATAATTATCGTGAAATACGATTGCTGCTTGCTGCTACACGTCCATTAAAGCGTCTAGCAACCGGCTCGACCCGAAAACACTGTTCCCAAAGAACCTGTCGTGCTAGTAATGCCCGGGGAACCTAACCCAGGGCACCACACCGGTTCGACCAGTTTCTTCGGCCCGGAGTAAATGTATTCATATTCGTCGAAACCGCGATTATCGCGCAGCAGCCACCTTTGATTGATATTTCGTTCGCGTGATCAACGGTGGAAGGGTGCACCGAACGGGAACGACGACGACAAGCTAGTACGTCGACGACGACGACGACGCTGAACCAGAGGAAAAACGTCGTTTCGACGGCTAGTGTTCTTGGTCGATGCCAAAGTTCCTGAAATTCTCGGCTGAATGTTTTCGAAATGATCCGCTATATGTGGCCTGGATAGATTAAAGTCCGTAACCCTTGAGCTTCGATTTCAGCCCTAGAACATTAAAAAATCGTTAGAGAAACGCATTAAGACGTTAGTCTTTAGGAAACGTTAGGCGAAACCGGCTCTTCGGATGATCGATTGCGATTTTCAGTACGCGAACGCGTAATTCTTTTTAATCTGCGGCGCACTTATCTCGAAGAACATTCTTTAAGCTTTAATTCGAGCCTAGGAAGATTAAATAATCTGTTCAGCGAGGCATCTAAAAAAATAATAATTCTTGCGTAGACCGTTCGACGCAAGCAACCCTCCCGCTCTCCAGATGATCGATCGCGATTTTGAGGGTGCGAACGTAATTCTTTTTAATCTGCAGTGCCCTTATCTCGAAGGGCATTCTTTAAGCTTTAATTCGAGCACCGGAAGATTAAATAATCTCTGTAGCAAGGCAGTAAAATATTATTCGTTCAGGGACCGTTCGATACGAGCAGTCCTCCGGTTATCGAGATGATCGATCGCGATTTTAAGTATGTGAACGTAATTCTTTTTAGATTGCAGTGCAGTTGTCGTGAAGTATATTCTTTGAGCTTTCACCCTTTGCACTCGGAGCTATTTTAACTAAAATATTAAACATTTCTACCGACTTAAAATAATTGTAATCTATATTATTTTTTTCATTTTATAGATACGAAATTGATATAATATCTCATACAGTACTCAAATGTTCAGTAACTGTAAGAAACAATATTTTGAAAAATTGTACAGTAATTTTTAGTGATGACTCCGAGTCGCTAATCGAGTGCTAAGGGTTAATTTAAACCCTGGGATATTAAAAAATTTGCACTGGTAGCCATTAAAAAATTATTCTTTTGGAGACCGTTCGATACAAGCAGTCCTCTGGTTATCGACATGATCGATCGCGATTTTAAGTATGTGAACGTAATTCGTTTTAGATTGCAGTGCAGTTGTCGTGAAGTATATTCTTTGAGCTTTCACCCTTTGCACTCGGAGCTATTTTAACTAAAAAATTAAATATCTCATCAGACTTAAAATAAATGCAATCTATATTATTTTGTTCATCTTATGAATATGAAATTGATATAATATCTCATACAGTACTCAAATATTTAGTAACTGTAAGAAACAATATTTTGAAAAATTGTACGGTAATTTTTAGTGATGACTCCGAGTCGCTAATCGAGTGCTAAGGGTTAATTTAAACCCTGGGATATTAAAAAATTTGCACTGGTAGCCATTAAAAAATTATTCTTTTGGAGACCGTTCGATACGAGCAGTCCTCTGGTTCTCTATAATCATCCCTTCAATGTGGGCTCTCGGACGTTAAGACATTTCCATCGGAATGTGTAAAAAAGCTTAGCGTCGTTACCTTATCGAGCAATTTTCATCGGAACGTCGGAGATTAGAATAGATATAACGTGTACCATAAGCGGCGGGCCCGTCGACGAACGATTATGAATCGCCAAGATGCTGAAGCAGACAACCGGTCCTGTTAATTAGAAAGCGTACGGTGTTTATCGTCGGCATAGCAGTCCATCTTGCCAGGTTGATACGCGGGAATTAATGCTCCACGAAAACATTTGCCAGCGAGCACGCCTTAAATTCTTATCTGCGATCGACTGTCCATAATGGTGATATTATCCACGGGAAGGGGACACGCCACGGGGTCGTGAGTCAAGTGTATAACGTGGGTAGCGTTGATAAACGACTGGCCCGTAATGGTCTCTCTCCTCCGCAAGCCCCTCCTACTCTTGCCGTCCGCTTGCGGCCTCGTTAAGATTCGAAATTTGTATAATCGAACAACGTGTTTGCCCAAGCGAGGAGGGGCAAAAAAAAAAAAGAAAAAAAAATAGAAAAAAAATGTCCGCACCCTCGGCGACGACCGTCATTTCCTCGTCAGCCGTGCGAGTGTGTGCGAGCAGAGAGATTCCGGTCGCGCGTCGTGTTGTTATTCCGACGGCGTGCGGCGGCGTGTGACTTCGCGGAGATCTCTTGTGAATGCGCAAAAACGACTCGAGAGACTGCGGACTTTCCCTTCCCCCCTCCCCTATCCACCCCTTTCCCACCCACCTCGTCCCTAGTTGAAATACAATTCGCGGATCTAAATATTTCATTCTACGACGACACGCTTCCGGCGATTTTTATTTCACGACATCAGAGTTTTCTGCCGGGATGACCTCGCCGCGTAGAAATTGGGTCGGAACGGAAGATTGCAAGATGGCTCGTCGATTCAATTTCTTCTTTACTTCCTCTCCTGGTTCATTTCCTAGTTACTTTTCGAACTCGTGAGATACATCTAGATGATGAACTAGGAACTGGGGGGCAGACTGAGAAATAGGAAAAAGATTTACAACTGGTGGAAGCACTGGGATCTTGAAAACAGACTAGGGAAGGGCCTCGAAAGGGACTAGAAAGTAGGCTGGGGACTAGAAACTAGGTATGAAGCTAGAAATTAGGGGAGGGTCTAGGGGAAACACTGGAGGAATTAGAAACTATAGAATGTACTAGCAATTAGGGGACAGTTTAGGGAAGAGACTAAGAATTAAAGTCCCTAGGACCTAGGGTGGGAACTAGAAAAGTGTCTAGGGGAAGTGTGGGACTAGAAACTAGGTAAAAAGCTAGAAATTAGGGGAGGGTCTAGGGGAAACACTAGGGGAATTAGAAACTATAGAAAGTATTAGGGCAAAATAGGGAAGAAACTAAGTATTAATGCCACTAGGACCTTGGGTGGGAACTAGAAAAGGGTCTAGGGAAAGTGTGGGACTAGAAACTAAGTATGAAGCTAGAAATTAGGGGAGGGTCTAGGGGAAACACTGGAGGAATTAGAAACTATAGAAAGTACTATCAATTAAGGGACAGTTTAGGGAAGAGACTAAGAATTAAAGCCCCTAGGACCTAGGCTGGGAACTAGAAAAGGGTCTAGGGAAAGTATGGGATTAGAAACTAGGTATGAAGCTAGAAATTAGGGGAGGGTCTTGCGGAAACACTAGGGAAATTAGAAACTATAGAAAGTACTATCAATTAGGGGACAGTCTAGGGAAGAGACTAAGACTTAAAGGTACTAGGACCTAGGGTGGGAACTAGAAAAGGGTCTAGGGACAGTGTGCGACTAGAAAAGAGTCCAATGTAGACACCAGTAATTAGGAAACCGTGAAGTAACTAGGAAATAACCAAATAAAGGAAAGGTCTTGCGACAATCCTAGAAAAAGTAAGATCACGAGGAAAGATCTAGGAAGATCCTAGAGAATTACGGAAAGGGAGGTCCCCGGAAAAGTACTAGGAAAATGTTTCTACATTCGAGAGCAAGTATCGCACAGTCTGACAACAAGCGATTCCAAACAGGACTATCAATTCCACCGTGGACAGAGCAACGTTTGAGGATAGAACTTCATAGGTCCGGTGTCCACTGGTCCAAGGATTGTTCAAGGGCCGTGGCAGTTCGAATTTCAGCCGGAAACGGATCGCTTGGAAGGGTGCATCGAACCGACGAGTGTATCAGCCAAACGCGGCTGGGACTCGACTTTCGGCCGAGTAAATAGCGCTTACGCGTCTAATAGGAGGTCACGCCTCGGCTTAGGGTAACGAGCTACGGGTAGGGGGATGCAACGTTCGTGTACCGCGTGCAACCCTCTCTTCGTCTGCGACACAGAGTGTACACAGAGGCATTCCTGGGGGCGGGGGCCGCTGCTCTCGGAATTTCCAGCAAGGCAACGCGAGGCAACGCGAGGCGACGCGAGGCACAACGCTCCATCGTCCCCAATATCCTCCTGCGGGATTTGCCGAGGCGAGGAGAACACACCGTGGCCCCCGAACTCGACGACGACTCCAGTACGAAACGAGTTTCACTGAATTCGAAGCGAAATAATACCGCCAAGGTCTCGTCGTTTCGACGAGCAATTCCGTCTAAGACCGAAGCTCCGTCTTTCGACTTCCTCCCCCCCGCCCGAAGAAACTTTAAGGTCGTTCCGATTCGATTCCCGTATACCGTGTCTTAGGGCGGCTGATCCACGCAATTCCACGAGCCGCCTCTGCCGCCTCATGCCCGATGGTAATTAATATAACGAGCCTGTTTTGACAGACTCAAGGTTCAAGACTTGCCTTCTGATTCGATTAAGTTGTTGCATACGAAATGTCCGATTTATTTAACAATTATACGATGCTTAAGAGCATTCACTGCTTTGTCTCTGAATTTTTTAAAATGTATTTTTGATGGTACTTATATTTTAATGTTTCTATTGTTTCCAAGGCAGCTGTGGGTCAAAATAAACCCGGCTCCGATGTTGAAGGGTTAATAGTAGCGTGCAAGAAGTAGTACTTCTTTCTAAGTAGAACTTATTGATCTATGTACTCGACATATTCTGTGAACGAATTACAAGTTTATTTGTTGTATGAAGGAATTGAATTTTTTGGACGATCACGTTTATCGTTTATAAGACCGTCGTCTCCATTATTGAGTTTGTTCCAACATCGACGAATTCTGATATTTAGGATAGTTGCAGTTTAATGCTCTGTCTTCATGCTATTAACAGTCGTGAGTAATTTATAGTACTTGCCTGTGTTTACGAGGCAGTTCGAGTGTGCCATCTAGGATGATAAATGCATTGCTTCGATTTGTTCTCGGAACCAGAACTTATTTATAACTCGACCTGGCAGAGTTAGACGTACAATCTAGTGTAGGTATCGCGGTAACTTACGTAACTCCAGTAAGATTCAATTTTAATTTCTTTACAGAAACTTTCTGAAAACTGCTACACGCTATCTCGGGATAAAAATATTTTTGGAATAATTTCTTTAGATGAAATTCTACAAGATTTTCTATCACATAAATACTAGCTCGGGATAAAAATATTTTTGGAATAATTTCTTCAGAAGAAATTCTACAAGATTTTTTATTACATAAATATTAGCATAGCGTACTAGAATATCTTTCTGTGAAAGCAAATATCGATTTCTTAAATTTAGAGAAATTCGAGTACGAGAAGCAATGTAGCAAGCAACATCGGAATGACCCACTTTCAACTTCTTCAAAAGAAGTTTCTAAAAAATGCAATCCGCCGCGTCAGAGTAAAAATTTTATTTTTTATTTGAACTATCATTGCTAGCACTGTGAGAATGACCCAATTTTCTTCGACATTTGGATGGCGGGGGCCGTGGTCCATTTTGACGCAGCATTAATTGCCGATTAATTTCTTTAATTATATATATTTTAAAAATTGTTGAACACCAATTTAAATACAGCTAAAAAATGACTGCCTGTAGGCAACGAAATCGCCCGTCTTCTGAGCTTTAAAAACAAATCAGTAATCCTGTATTACATGATAAAAAATGATGTTTTCAAAACAATTAGAATTCGTACTACGTGCTGTGAGAATGCTGTGTGCCGAAGACTATTCCGCACAGGACGATGCTGTTTCGCGTCTTGCGGAGATCTTGGGACCGGTTTCTCCGAGCCGCAGTTCCGGATAAACAATTAACGTCGAGTAAGTTCCCCGGTTCGTGATTTCGCTATAGTTTCGCAGGTAGTTAGCAGGCCCTGGTACATGGCACGGGAACCACCCCCGCGGGGGCCGTAGATGACCAACAGTTTAACCAGAAATCCGATCAGTTTGTCGACGTAGTTTAAGCACTCGCGGCCCGTGTCCTTGGCAAATATTAGATTGCAGTTCCGGGTGCGGGCTTAAGTAGCCGCAGTGTTTATGTCCGTCCTCGCAGCTGACAGCTTCCGGTTCATCTCAACAACACTCGATTCTCGTCGTTTCATTTTTTTTTACCCTCCATGGGCACACTTATCTTTTGCACCTGCTGTAGACACTCTGGGTCGTTTTTCTCCTATTATTTTTACTATTTTTCAAAAAGTCTGAAATATTTCTCTCGGATACTTATTCGAGTCTAATTTAAGGGGTTACACCACCCTGGCGCTCGGAAAAATAGGTATAAAAATAAACTTTTTTTTTGACGCTGTCATTAAGTATATAAAATGATCTTTATTTTACACATATATATAGTAGTTTTGCAATATTAACGATTAAAAAAAAATAAAAAATGGCGGAGATATGAGTGGGACCCTCTTTTGAAAATCCTTGCTGATGGTGTACATGACTTCTCTGTTAGGCATCGTCTAAAAAATAATAAATGAATTTTTTCTTATTTATTAGGGTAATAGCTACAATGTGACGTAGGATTTTTGTGATTGGGTGCCATGTTCGAAAGTTATAAATTTTTTAAACGCAATATTTCGATGAAAATTCGAGTTTTTTATTTCAAACAGCTGTCATTTCTACAAAAAAATTTTTTAACATTTTTCCCTACGTCACATTGTAGCTATTACCCTTATAAATAAGAAAAAATTTATTCATTATTTTTTAGACGATGCCTAACAGAGAAATCATATACACCATCAGCAAGGATTTTCAAAAGAGGGTCCTACTTATCGACTTATATCTCCGGCATTTTTTATTTTTTTTTAATCGTTAATATTGCAAATTGTTCATAAAACTACTATATATATGTGTGTAAAATAAAGATCATTTTATATACTTAATGGCAGCGTAAAAAAAAAAGTTTATTTTTATACCTATTTTTCCGAGCGCCAGGGTGGTGTAACCCCTTAATACGATAAAATATTTTACGGATTAAATTCGGAAAAATGAGGGACCCCCACTTTCCCTTTGGAAAACGAAATCTGAATGTTATTGATAGACTGATATTTACACAGAATATAAAATTGCTGAACTGCTTAACCTGTTCTATTGTTTTGCAGTTGGTCTGTGTATTGATATTGTTCCAAATTATAGACATCGATGCAAACTTCAAACGATGAAGTCGTTCGATTAATTACCTGCGAATATTCCAGCGTTCGCGGGGCACAAAATTCTCCCCGGACACCTGCAAAACGCAGAGCTAATTGAAATTTAATAAACATTCCGTCCCACGTTTCGAGTCCATCAACGAGGAAAATGAAATTCTACCGCAATTTTCTAGAATTTGCATAAAGTTCCGCAGTCTATTAATTACTACTCCCATTTCCCATCTGAAATATAAAGTGGAGGATCTACGTGAGAATTTTTCGAGTGTCTCCGAATTGAAGACAATTACTTTTTCATTGTCCTACGGAGCAGAACTTTCGAGCGTTTTGTCCACTTCATAACGTGTTTTAGCGTCTCTCGAGCTCGCTGATTGCTTCTCGGTGAAATGAATTATGTATGGAAAAAGCAATCCATGGAGAACAGCAAAGCCAGGTTAAAGTGCGACAATTGTATATAGAAGTTATCCAACTTACAAATCTGTTGTTTTATCGATATTAACCCTTCGTGGGGGCAACCTGGGTCGTTTATGTCAGGAGCGAAATATCTCCATAAATACAGGGTGTCCCACGTAACAGTTTTCAACAAAAGTTGATCAGTTTTCGATTGGCTATATATATTGCAATTGAAAAAAAAGTTCAAAAAACATTTTTTTTATAGTATTGTCAAGGTCACCTTCATTTCTTTAAATGGCACTTTGTATTTTTGACTCAACAATATTACAGCCCGTGTCAAGACGAATTCAACGATCTAGTATACCATGACCTTCGGACGACCTTGAGAAAGAAATTTTCGAACATTTTTTTTATTGGAATGTATAGCCAATCGAAAACCGATCAGCTTTTGTTTAAAATATTTTTGTCAGATTATCGCAAGTGCATACCTTAAAAAATCATGAAAATTGTTACATGGGACACCCTGTGTATAAATGAAAATAAGGACTTCGACGCGTGCCCCAGAATATTTTTAAATATTTTTAAAAACTAGGACGGTAAAAAAATTAATTGTCAACATAAACGAGTATGCAAACGGGGGTGTTTTGAAGATAATTATTGACTTTTCGCGGAGGAAAAATGCGAAAGACAAACAATGGTGTCTGATTTTGGCGGTAAATCAGTTTGGAGCTGCGTCGAACGGGCAGCGTCGGGGTTGTTAAGGGTTAAGGAGGGCACAGGCCGCCGGTGCAGGCTTCGAGTAAGTAAATAAGTGGGTAACCAACGTGCCTGTCGCGGGAGGTCGCACTCTGACTGGAGGTTAACGAGGTTCGGTCTGCTTCTGGTCGGGCCGCTAATGCGCCGGTCTAGCCCTGAGAGTTGGTAATTGCGTTTATCGACGCGTTGACGGCTCGATCGTGTCCCTTGGACCCTGCCGGACACCGTCGGTGAAACCGCGAGAAAAACCTAATTTCGCACGTGTCACCCTTTGAGGCGGAATTTCGTAGAGCGCCTTGACTTGTCGGAGGTCGACAACCGCTTCATGGTCTCGATCCTCAAAGAACAGATCGATATTCCGTCGGAACGAGAGCTTGCTTCTCTCTAGCCCGGAGAACACCACCACCACCCCCCCCCCCCCTCCACCCCTATCCTCCCCCTGTTCGATCGCTTTCCGTGGAACTCACGGAAACGTTTGCGACCTCGTAGCACCGCGATTTAAAGCGTCGAAAGTTCCTTCCCCCGGAACACAAGAACCCTGCCTGGAGAGAGGAGCAGGAAGGTCCTCCGGTTTAAATCAGATCGAAATACCTCGAGTCTCGAGAGTTAACGAGATTTCGGTCTGGTCTCGGTTACAGTTAGGGTGTCGCGGTTTCCCGGCTACGAAGACTCTCGCCGGCTTTAACTGAGCGTGCCACCCTCGGCGACGACGTTTTAACTAGAAAGACCATTTGAACATTCATGAACCGGTCCCATTGAGCTGCGAGGTCGGCCAGTCTCGCGCCCCGGAGTTTCGCCTAAACTTCTGTCTTATCACGCCCCGAGACAATTATACTGTTACCTAGCGCGGGGCCGCGCGAGAGTCGATCACTTTTCCCGATCGATCGCAGAGATTTTCAGCGAAATTAAGACGCTAATTATGTAAAGCAGGTCGAATTAGAGGGAGTTTATGTCATCGTTTCGATAGATTCGAATTTGTTTAGAAAATATAGACTGATCAAGTTTATCGTTCCTGCGAACCCTTGTTGAGATATGCTCGGGAATTTTTATTTTCGGAACCACTTGTTCGATCGAGTTATTTCTTTCTTTTTTTTTTTATCAGTATCGGGAATCTACTGTGAAAAATTTTTCTGTGAAAGAATTTCGGCGAAATTATGACGCTAATGATGTAAAGCAGGTCGAATTAGGGTGAGTTTATGTCATCGTTTCGATAGGTTCGAATTTCTTTAGAAAATATAGACTGATCAAGTTTGTCATTCCTGCGAAACCTCGTTGAGATATGCTCGGGAATTTTTATTTTCGGAACCACTTGTTCGATCGAGTATTTCTTTTATTTTGTCAGTATCGGGAATCTACTGTGAAAAATTTTTTGGTATTTTCCAATACCAGTTCATCTATAAATATCGCCGAGCCCTAGCTTTAGAGAAACGCGAAACACGTGCCCCGCAACAAGCTTCAGTTTAGAACGGTGTTTTCAGAAAATGTATCGCACATAATATTCCAGATTCTTTCAATATCCTCCGGCCCCTTCCGTCGCACAAAGACGCCATAATTATTACTGCCGGGAAATTCGGAAAGTTTTCAATATATACAACGCGGGCCGGAGAGTTCGCTCGTTATTCTTGAGCGAGGCAAGATTATGGGACGCGATGTAAAATCTGGCCGCGGAGGGCTTGCGGAAAACTAACGAGGCCACGGTGCTAATCTCCCCCTTTATTAATCCCCGGATAGATCAAAGGGGGTTTGGACGGTGCGCGCCGGAGCCGGCGAAAAGTCGGGATTTTTCAACGTCGTCGTCGTCGGCCGAGGAATATCGAGTCAAGCCTCTATCCGACCCCCCGTATCCGCCCCCGCTTTCTCTACCACCCACCAGAGCAGAGCCTTCCTTTTGAATAGCCGATTAGCTTGGCTCAATTAAATCACCGTAAACGGATTCAATGTCTCGAACAAAAGAGCCGAGAGATGCTTCGTCCGATCAAGCGTGCACCCCTGACGGAGTCTTTGTAGATAGACCACCCCTCCCCCTTTGCACCGGCCACCCCTTTCGCCTGCCACCCCCGCAGCCCCGTCGGAAATACTTCTTGTACTCCTTTATACTCTTTATCCCCTTTTCCGGAAAAGTTTTCCACGAGAACCCTCCACTGCTACACGGAGTCGAATCTCCCGGACAGGAGAACGTTTAATCCCTGTCTCTGAACCGGACGGAACGGGGCCACTGATAGTGCATTGTCGTTTCTGGCAGAATGCGCCCAGGACTCGTTGAATGTATTTTTAATCGACGGTAATCGGACCCGCTCCTGATAAGGCGCAATTAAACCCCCGTGACCAGCGTCGCAAACGATCTTGTTGATCACTCGTTTGCATCCTCGGGAAGAATGATGGGTATAGAGGATGCTCGAATTATTGGGGCGCACTGAAATTAATGATTTCACGCTGAATCAGTTCTTAATTCGAAACCTAGTTACTTTAAATTATTATTATTACTATTTTGTGAAGATACTTTGACTTATAGAGAATTCTTCTGATGCTGAAAAATTTTGTTGACCACTGACATTCTGATTTCTGGAATTAAAAAATTTTTATCCGAATCTGATTCTTGTCTAAAGATAGTGATTGGAAAAATATTTATATTTGTGAATGTTGCATACGGAATCGCGCGAGACTCGAAATATTTCTCGAATTATTACATTGGATGATCACCTGACTATGAATATTGTCAATCCAAGCAGATTGTAGATTGAAACGTCCCAATTTAGACAGAATGATTTGCCAGTGTAAAGAAGCTACAGCGTAGAGAACGAAACAATACCCCGCGGCGGAAGATTGAAATAGTAAAGAACCGTGTACGGAGAATGAAAGCGCGGCGTTTAAAGGAGTGAAAAATAGAAACGGCTGGAATAAATTCAGCTCGCGTGTCATATTGGCGTGAAATTTCAAATTGAAGTGCTGTGTATCCCGTAGAACGCTGCACCGTATCCGGAGGATTTTCGCTAAACATAAAATGCCAGATCAAAATTGGAGTTCTGGCAGATGGTCTGAATCCATAACGTGGAGAGTTTAATAATTCCTTCGGGGAACAAGAATTGTACCGTAGGTGGAACAGATTTATTCGTTAATAAAATAATTCACAATTTGCGAGACGAGTCCGAAATTACGATGGCTGGTATTTCGAGAAACAAGATAATAAATATTGCACCGAATGCATCATGTTAAGTTACTTATAGCTGACCGAGAGTTTTTTATTGGAAATGTTTCGTTTAATATTTATCCGACGAATTTGTCAATTGTGAAGACATTAAAAGAATTCTTTGAGGATATGTTACATTAAAAATCGCTAACATTCTAAATAAATACATTCTTGTTATTTTTATATATTAGGGCTGCATAAACCTAGTGTTAACTACTGTTTCTCACAGTCGATTTTATATAAATTTTTGTATAAAAGTTTTGATCTTTCTTTCCCCGAAATTAATTACTTACAAGGGAACATATTCAGATTAGAATGGCCGATTTTTATGAAACTAATGTGAGCTATAGTTCGTCGAAAAATATTTGACACGTATTTTTTTTTATTGGCAACCATCCACTTTGAAGGGGTGAAAACAGCCCTCAAAGTTGGGAGTCAAAACCATATTTTTTGAGATATCTCGGAAACCAGAGGTCGAAAAAATTTGAATTTTTTTTTAATTGTGTGTTTTTCAATGGGAAATGTAGTTGCTCAAGAATTTTTTAACAAACTTTTTTTTCCCCAAAAATCGTGGTTTTGATCCCTGACTTCGAGAGCTGTTTACACCCCCTCAAAGTGGATGGTTGCCGATAGAAAAAAATACGTGTCAAATATTTTTCGAAGAACTATATCTCACATAACTTTCATCAAAATCGGCGTGTATCAACTGAATATGTTCCCTTGTTAGACACATCCATCGCAAAGGGTTACAGGCATTATAATTGCAAGTGATAAAGGATTGGAAGAAATTGTGCACACAGCTGATAATTCATAGGTAATTCGGCCATCGCTGTCCAACAGCAACTGAAACGTGAACAGAGACGTGCTCGACGGAAGTGAAATACGAGCAGCTACGAAAGGCTTTATCGACAGAACATCTAGTCCGGCGTGTAGCGATCATTTTCTAGTCTGAGCAGTAAATCATCGAGATTGTCGCGGCGACGGATGACCTTAATTAGCCTCGCGGCGAAGAACCGAGTACGAACTATGCCGCCGCGCTGCACAGTGGAAACGGAAGCAGAAGGTGGTCACGGGTAATGTCGGGCCATTATTACCGGCCGGCCGCGCGATTATTAAACACGTAAACGAGAAGTAATTCGGGGTCACCGTGCATCGTGGACCTTGGGAAAAAAACGAGTGACCTTCGCGTGCAATTACGAATCGCCGAAGATCTACGGTATCGTACGATCTCGGCCAACTTCGAGGTCCCCTAATCTCTCCGTGCTAGTTAAAAATATTAATAACTGCTTTTCTGCGGCATGAAATGTGCATACACTGCTTCGGATTGCCCTTCTTTACACAAAAATAATAATAGTGAACAAATCCTTGTTTTTTCTTATTACTGAGAAATATTATTGTTGAAATAGACTTAATTGTTATATAGAGAATCTTTGACGATGCGTATGAACCACAATTTATTTATAGAGCCTTCATCTGCGGCTTCGTTAAGTAGTATAGGCACGCATTGGTCAGACAGTAGACATCGTATATGAATTTTTACTTCAAAATTCAGCGTTGTCCGCAATCGCTATAAAAATTGTTAACCTCTGAGTTAAGAATGGTCCGTCACGACTCCCAAAGTGTTAGATTGTTGAATACAATGTTTTCTGCGGCATGAAATGTGCATACACTGCTTCGGATTGCCCTTCTTTACACAAAAATAATAATAGTGAACAAATCCTTGTTTTTTTTTATTAATGAGAAATATTATTGTTGAAATAGACTTAATTGTTATATAGAGAATCTTTGACGATGCGTATGAACCACAATTTATTTATAGAGCCTTCATCTGCGGCTTCGTTAAGTAGTATAGACACGCATTGGTCAGACAGTAGACATCGTATATGAATTTTCACTTCAAAATTCAGCGTTGTCCACGATCGCTATAAAAATTGTTAACCTCTGAGTTAAGAATGGTCCGTCACGACTCCCAAAGTGTTAGATTGTTGAATACAATGTTTTCTGCGGCATGAAATGTGCATACACTGCTTTGGATTGCCCTTCTTTACACGAAAATAATAATAGTGAATAAATTCTTGTTTTTTTTACTACTGAGAAATATTATTGTTGAAATATACTTAATTGTTATATAGAGAATCTTTCACGGTGCGTATGAACCACAATTTATTTATAGAGCCTGCATCTGCGGCTTCGTTAAGTAGTATAGGCAAGTATTGGCCAGACAGTAGATATCGTATGTGAATTTTTACTTCAAAATTCAGCGTTGTCCACGATCGCTATAAAAATTGTTAACCTCTGAGTTAAGAATGGTCCGTCACGACTCCCAAAGTGTTAGATTGTTGAATACAATGTTTTCTGCGGCATGAAATGTGCATACACTGCTTTGGATTGCCCTTCTTTACACGAAAATAATAATAGTGAATAAATTCTTGTTTTTTTTACTACTGAGAAATATTATTGTTGAAATATACTTAATTGTTATATAGAGAATCTTTCACGGTGCGTATGAACCACAATTTATTTATAGAGCCTGCATCTGCGGCTTCGTTAAGTAGTATAGGCAAGTATTGGCCAGACAGTAGATATCGTATATGAATTTTTACTTCAAAATTCAGCGTTGTCCACGATCGCTATAAAAATTGTTAACCTCTGAGTTAAGAATGGTCCGTCACGACTCCCAGAGTGTTAGATTGTTGAATACAATGTTCATTCACTGTTCATCCGAGTTTACAACACCTCGTTATATCAAGTTGGTACGTTAGTGAGATGTTTCTAGTTCAAACACATTTTCCGGAAGATTCATTACCAATTCATTACCATCGTTAGCGTATATTTGGGGGTACAAGGAGCTAGATAGCTTCGTAGATCGATGGAAGGGAACGTCGAGTTGTTGAGAAGAGTAGAACTTCCGGAAGTGTTCAGATTACGGACGTTCCCTGGGAAACGTAGAAGCCTATCCGACTTTCGAAACTTTCGACTTCGGTAAAGGCTTGGCCGATCAACCCGCGAACGTTTTATTCGAGGTATTAACGCCAGTGGATTAACCGAGAGTGTGGAATTCGCACTGACACATCGCTCACACTGCCTAGAGTCCAAAGAAAAAATGATCGATCCCAAGAAAAATTTCTATTACATTCGTGATACGTAATATAAATGAAATAACGATTTCAACAAAGTTCAATGCTTTTTCATGCTTGCGCGAACATAATAGAACCCTTAGTATAAAAGATTAAATTATGTCCACTTTCTCGTAAATTATCCTTTCAAATCGTAAATTAGCATAAAATTTGCCGCAGTGTATTCAGTGTATTCAGAGCCAAAGAAACATTAGCTGAACATTGTTCCTACTACAAAAATTAATTTTTCAATTGGAAAAAAACATTTGTTACAATTGCCTGATCTTTCTAGTTCAATATGAAAAAAAAAGTACATGACAATCGGATGAATGGTACTCGAGAAATAAATCCGTAAGTTCAGTGTTCTTGCGAACGTATTTACAATAAAAATTGTAAAATTTCAAATGCTCGGGCGTTTTAATGAAGTCGCTGGCTTAAATCGCCTATAATTTTTCATGATCCATACGTATCTCAGTTTGTTCAAAATTCACGCGATCGGCCACAGGATATATAATATTATTTTATTATCGCGCTACTAAATCCTTAACCAAGCGAACTTAATACCATTTTGTTTTCACTCTGGAATCGTTAACCAAGCTTATGAAACTGCATTTCGTTTAATTTTCTTAAAATGCCACCATAAAATAGCCAATTTTCATAAACCTCCGCCGTTCGGTAGCAGTATGAAGGATATAAACAATAAGTAGCTAATTGAAACTATATATATATATGTATATATCTTACACAATTATATATCATTCTATTTTTCGTTTATTATTCTCGTGATATGCAATCCGGCTTACAAATAAACTGCAATACCGTTTTCAACAGCGGATTCTCTACCGATGAGTATAATATTATTGCACCTACATTCACATATTCGTTTTCTACTAACTAGATTACTACATACAGAAATTAATAACATTAAAAGTACATAAAATTTCTTAATAATATTTTTTTCATAAAATTGCATGCATCTTGTGGAAAAACTTAATTAATAAATTGCAAAAGTGAATTATGGGTACACTATTTTCGACTCAGAAATTTTTAAAAGATACAATTCATTTCTATGCATTTCCGTCGCTAACAATTGATTTAGAACTTTTTTATTTTCGAGAACGCGACAGTTCATCTACGTAAAACATTCGCGAAATTAGAAATCAAATGTCCAGCGGAATAAAATAATTAAAATCGACGAAATTCAACTGGGCTATTTTTATTTTCGTGACTAACTGGAAGGATCCCGAGTACAATGAGATTGGAATCGGTTGGTTGCCGATTGAAAATCGCGAAAATTTCGTGGCGAAGACGGAAACATCCGCGGACAGGTCCGGCGCGTCGTCCACGAATTCCTCGCGGCCGGGATTTCGCGTATTCGCGCGCGAATCGCCATTAACAAGCGTCGGCCCGCATAATAAGGCACGCGAGCTATGCGAGAATTGCGGGTCCCACGTTCCGGGTACGTACGCACGACGATTAGGCGCGGCGGCTTCCTCTAATTAAAATCGCATCAGGGGAGTACTGTTGCGCGAAACCGAGTCGTTCCCTTTTCTTTTCATTTTTTTAATACTTCTCTCTCCCTGTCTCTCTTCGTTTCTTTTTTTTTTTTTTTATTTACGCGTGCACCCCAACACTCGAGCTCGGTTGAACGATTGCTTAATGAGACATTAATACCGGCAGCGGGTTGCGATTAGCTATGGTAAACCGTGCTCTCGCCTCGTATGGAATAATATATAAATAATGAGAAGAGTTTAACACGTGATTGATCGTCATCGGCGCCGTTTCCACGCTGCGAAATGCGTTTGTGGTCGCGAATACGAGCGAAAGAGAATTTCGAAACCCGAGCATTTTCGATGTTTCGAGTGCCGATCGTCGATTGTTGACTGCGACTTCGATGTAATAATATGTTTCAATTTTGTTTGGAAAAAAATCCTTTGATGTGGAAAAATACGGGAGTGTCCCCCGAGAGCGACGCAGATCGTATAAAATTGTGATTGATCGAAATGATGGGAATAATTTGACGTTGGGTCGAGAGGCATGAAAAGCGAGGTTGAGTAAGAATTATCTTGTAAAATATTTGCAGTATTGTAAAGTTAGTGTCGAGAGTATTGTCGGATTGTACTCTGTTGTACAATTTGTCGGGTATTTTTTTGGGGAACTGACAGTGCACGTGAAATTTCGCGGGCAATAAAAAGAGCGAAAAGCTCACGAGCTTCAATGAGCATTCTATTGTGAAGCATGCCTCGAAAAAATTAACAGATTCTATTGTAATAGCAATAAAGGGCTAATGAATCGTCCTGCAAAATGTTTGCGTTTATTGTTGCCTCGGTGTGCCTTGGGAATATTAATGAATTGCACTGCTTTACAATTTGATGAATATTTTTGTTAAATGTGCAGTTAAACTGCAGAGCGCGAAAAGCTCACGAGTTTCAATGACAATTGTCGTGTAACATGTTTAGCCCTCTTGTGAAATTAATGTATCAGGAGAAAATTATGATATTGCCGCTTTGCAGTTTGTTGAATCTGTTTCGTGAAGTTGTGCTCGATCGACACCGATTCGGGATGAAGCTCGGGAATTAAATTTTCTAGCAAAATATTTTGCACTATTTGAAATCTAGCAGCATTCTAGAAAAAGCTGATTTTGCAATCTGCTAAAAATTATTTTGTGAAATTGCAATCTAGCGAATTCGAGTATAAAGAATCAAGTTTACTAATTCGAATGGAAAGTATCTCTCGTAGACTATTTTATGAATTCTAGCGTAACTGGGTTTTTTCTAGTTAATCAGTTCTGATGCATTCATGTTGTGGTTTCTAGCTTGCCGAATCTATACCGTGAAATTGCAATGCAGTAGAGTCCCAGTCGATAAAAACAGTAAAAATTTCACAAGTTCGGATTACCTCGCAAAATATTTTGCACTATTGTGAATTGTAGCATAACTAGGTTTCTTAATTAATCAATTTTTATTCATTTATACTGTGATTTGTAGCTTGTTGAATCTGTCCCTTGAAATTGCTATGCAGTAGAGTCCCAGCTAATAAAAACAGTAAAAATTTCACAAGTTCGGATTACCTCGCAAAATATTTTGCACTATTATGAATTGTAGCGTAACTAGGTTTCTTAATTAATCAGTTTTTATTAATTTATACTGTGATTTTTAGCTTGCCGAATCTGTCCCTTGAAATTGCAATGCAGTAGAGTCCCAGCCAATGAAAACAGTAAAAATTTCACGAGTTCGAATGGGAATTATCTTGATAGATTAAAAAATCGAATTTCTGCGGATCGAGGGTCTGTTGCGAAATTAATAACGGTGGGAATAATTTGGCGAACGTGAAAGGAATTTTATGTTGGAACTGTTCGAGCCCGCGGAAAGTATTATTACATAGACGGATACTTTCCGAGATGAATCACTCCCCGATTCGATAATAATGACCATTCGCGGAGGCAGTCGATTAATACCGAAAAACGATCGCCTCAGAAGCGGGGCTGTAGTCATTGAGCAAAGAACGCGCGGAGTATATTGACTGTGGAGAGAGAAGAGAGAGAGAACCGTTTCTTCCCGTGCTTCTTCGGCCGTCCGGTTCGGTGATTACGCGCTTAATGGAAAATTAATACGGAGCCGCGATTCTCCGGAAACTCGGCCGAGCACTTTTGCAAAACGGTGCTTGGAAATAACGATTACCGGATTTCCCACTTTTTCACCATCGGCGGAACGCCGATCTCCCTTAATTGCATATCGACGTTTCCTCGTCGCATTCTGCCGCGGCATTAATTAAACATCTATCGATTCTATTTATTCCAAGATCCCGAAATTGACACAAAAATTAAGAAAACTCGACGAGAGCATTTCGTTCGCTCAAAGACGCCCGACTTTCCATAATTGCATCTCGTTTCCATGATCGATTAACAGATCTGTGCTGAAGTGGCGACGGGATGAAATCAAAAGGAATTTCTATAAATGTGGATTTTATGCATTTAAGATAACAATGACCAGCCAAAATATTAAACTGCAAAGACAGGTGGAATGAATAATGTTGTTGCATTCTTTACAATTTATTAAAGTTACTGAAAGAAGAAATACATTTTAAGAGAACATTCTATTTATCTAGAAAAATAGCAAAATTTTTGTGATTGCTTCTTAAAAATGATTTTTTGCGCTGGTAGATCGAGTGCATAAAATTCTCGTGCGACCATCAAAGTGCGAGAGAATAGTAAAACTAATTAATATCAGAAATACCACCGCGTGAATTCTCATTTTATCGAGCCAATTGCTCTGATTTCACCTAATTGTTGTGACTGCTAAATCAGCGGACTATTTTAACAGTGTGCGTTTCTGAACGTTCACGTAGTAGAAGGGTGAAACTGTGATCAAGAGAAAAAAATCATCGGCGCAACCGGTGTAACCACGGCGGCCGTCTGAATCCGCTAATCGACGAGAGCAATTAACGCGTCTCGTTTATCCTGGCTCGCGACGAAATCACCGTGGAGAATAATTAAAATTTCGGGTCGCCGGCGTGAAAATGGGCCGAGTCGAAAATTATGTGTTCGCTCGGCGCGGCCGCACGGCGAGGATAAATCGTCGGGACGCGTTACAACTTTTCCATGGACGAGGAATTCCCGGAAAAATATTTGTCGATATACACCTGTCTGTTGCGCCTGCGATCGTGTTCCCCATTTTGCGAGGTCGTTCCGGAAAATGACAAGCTTAAAAGACATTCCGAAACTCGCGCTGTGTGCGCGCATGCGCCCGCGCCCCTCGTGCGATCGCAACATTCGCGCGGTGGAAACAATTCTTCATAAAAAAAATTAGTCGACAGTGTTCGCTCGCGTATGATTGTGTTTTCGCGATTGCGTGTTTTATTTATATTTATTTTTCTCTTTTTTTTCGGGGGGAAAATACATAAAAATTCGATCATGGACAGCTGTCGCTTTTATTTGCCCGCAGTGTGTACCGAATGTTGGATTTTATATTTAGATTAAGACATATGTACGTGTCGGAGGCAAATGGTGAATTGTTAACAGGTAATAGTGATGAACAAATTGGTTTTTCATTTGTTGATGACTGTATATCTGCAAGGCTTCGTCATCGCTAAATTGCAAACGTTTATAGTCGTACTTTTATAGACAAAGAAACATTTGGTAACAAATTTTAGAAAATTTTAGTTTGCACAATAATATGCGATGATAATGACAAATTAAGCTGTCATTGTACCATACATACAATTGTATTATATTTTATTGCTTTTTCAACTCTTTTGAAAGCCATTGATACCTCTGGAGTTTCCCGAAGGAGAATGAGCGAGCACTAGTCAGACAACGTGTAGGGATCGTACATAAATTCGTAGAATTAATTTTTACCTCTAAAATATGCACGAATAGACATAGCGCGCTCACAGCGATTCAGCTATAAGTGCGTTTAATAGGTGCCTCGGCTATAAATATCTGAATGAAATGATTCGAATGGTCATTTATCCCGGATATTACAGCAGTCAATAATTTTCACCCTTCATTTAGCGATCTATCGGGGATCGCGTCGCGTTGCCAGACGGCCGCGGCGAGGTTTCAAAGGCGTCGATCGAGCGTGATCGAAAGACAATGGGTTCCGTAGCCGGCCGCGGTTTCAATGAAGCGATTTCACAGTGGAAATATTACCATTCTCGGTTCATTGGTTCTCTCTGCCGGCAGTCGGTCGGAATCGCGGTTTAACGCGGTCAGCCCGTATAAAAACCGCGAACGGTGGTCGCCGGCATGGAAAAAAGGCTGTGTGTACGTGCACGCGTGTATGTAGTTCGCGCGAGCAACGTGACAGCTTGTTTCCGCTTGTGTATAGTACACACACACACACAGATAGGGCCGCCTTGACTCCATTGTACGGTGTTTTACAGCGGGTCAGTCGGTTCTGTAACGACTTCCGTGAACTTCCTCCGAACTGCGCCGACATAAAGCTCGCGCGACGCCGCCCACCGGGACCCTCGAACGAGATATTATCCTCCCTGGTGGAACGTTACTCGATAGAACTGTATCGGCTTAACACCGCTGGCATAAACTGCGCCGCGTTCCGTGAGCATCTCGACACGTATACCTCGACTACGTAAAATATCGCAAGCGAATACCTCTCAATCGAACCGCTCCAATAAGACAATAACCATACGCAAGCGCGCTTTACGTCTGCTCTGTTCCTCCATCAAAGTTGTAATCGCTCGGCGCCGCCGCGCCATGAGAGCTGCATAATTACAGTTAGAGGTGAATAAACGTTTTAGGTATTCGCCAGGATCATTCCCATTTGCAGTTTCATTGAACCTACAAAACAAAGACAATTCAGACCCGGGGAGGCTTTATGCATTTACAGAGAACCGAAATATTCAAGAATTTTCAAACAATGCATCTCTCCAACCACTTGCACTTGGAGTTACTTCAATTCCGAAAACCAAACAAAGCGTGAAAATTTACCGAGTAAAGTGGAAATACACCAACAAAAAGTAGTATGCAGAAAATTGTTCTGGGGTCAGGGGAGACCCGTTGTAATGAAATTAGTGGGATTAGATATCAATTTATGAATTTATCACATTATCGACTAATAATAATTATGAGCAACTAGTGTGACACACTACTGTATATCATTTAGAGAAAAGTGAATTGAAAAATAGCAATTATTCTCTAATGTGCTTGAACAGAAATATTCGGTGCCTTTATAATTGTTCTGGGGTCAGGCGAGACCTGGTGAATGTATCTTTCAAGAATGACAGTATATTAACACGTCACCGATGACCGTACTATTGATTTTCTTGAACATGATTGTAATGAAATTAGTAGGATTAGATATCAATTTATGAATTTATCACATTATCAACTAATAATAATTATGAGCAACTAGTGTGACACACTACTGTACATCATTCGGAGAAAACTGAAGTGAAAAATAGCAATTATTCTTTAACGTGCTCGAACAGAAACATTCGGTGCCTTTATAATTGTTCTGGGGTCAGGCGAGACCCGGTGAATGTATCTTTCAAGAATGACAGTATATTAACACGTCACCGATGACCGCACTATTGATTTGCTTGAACATGATTGTAATAATAATTACGAGCAACTAGTGTGTTACACTACTGTATATCATTCGGAGAAAAGTGAAGTGAAAAATATCAATTATTCTCTAACGTGCTCGAACAGAAACATTCAGTGCCTCTTTATAATTTCAGTGACAGTAGAATAAGGAGCCTGTAGCCCGGCAATTTTTGCGAGCTCGACAGCAGCGGAAGTTAATAACGCCGCGTTTCGCCCGAACAACGGCCATTACACAGCGGAATCGCATTCTTCGCGGGGCAAAGTGGTGATTTACCTTATAATTAGTCGAGCGAGCCTCGCGAAAGCCATTCGAGGTGGCGGCGACAAGCTCTCGCGGAGTTTGTTTCCGGCCGTGGAGTTGTTCGACGAGTCGTCGTCGTTCCGGGAGCCGTGCCCGTAGCAGTTGTCGCTTTGTTTAAACAGCGGCAGGCACGAATTAATCGAAACGGGTTGATTAATTGGAAAAGTTGCATAGCGACCGGGAATATTTTCCAATCGAATGCGCGACAATAAAAACGATTCCGCGGGCGATATTTCATTGGCAATTTAGACGTCGCGCTCTCGATTCTCCTCGCTCTCCTCTTTCTCTCCTCTTTTCACTCCGTCTATCCTCTCTGCCATAGCGAGCAGACTCTCGTCTATCGTGTTCGACGACGTTTATTCGATTCGACCCCTTATCTCGCCGGGGGTCGATTCGACGCGGGCCCGCGACAAATTGCGTCCCGGTTTCGATTAAACTTCCAACTTCGGCAATCGGTTAATTCGCGGCACGCGTAAAAACCCGGTTTACCCGACCGGCGGCCGTAACGAACCGTAACTTCCCGTCTCGTGGATTCCGTCGGATTTCCCTCCCCTTTCCCCCCCCCCCACCCTTCCACCCCCCGCCCCTACGGACTTCCGTTCAATTATGCGAATCGGGAATCCGTTCTACCCTCGGCGCGCGCCCGCGCGTGCACGGTGTCACTCATTCCTGACTCCCGCGCAACTTTGTCCATCAACGGAATTGAATTCGACGCGGATTCTTCCTCGACCGTTCCGCGTCGAACCACAGCGCCGCGCGGCGGCCCGAACCGATCCGACCCTACCCGACCCGCTGCACGCAGCTTCCGAGAGGGGCTCGATTAACGAAATTAAAATCAGCCCCCCTTTTCCACCCCACCGGGATTATTCCTTCGGCTCGATTCCGCGACAAACGACACAGAAGGAATTGCCGGTCCCCGGGACGACGACGTTTAGACCAGGGAAACCGACCGAAAACTTGCCGAAGTATTCGAACGAAATTTCGGATGGCTTGCGGAAGACGGGGTTATGTGGTTCGTTGACTGGATGATTGCGGCGCTTTTCTTCGGAGGTGGGCGCTTGGAAAGTTTAGTGAACTTTGCTGTGGGCTTTGTCTTTTATATTGCTGCATTAGGTCTTTATTGTTAGAGAGGTTTCATTTAGTATTTGATTTCTATTGAGCCGATTTTGAGGTGGGTGAATGAAATAATATACTGAGAACTCTATGATCCATGGCTAAGGAATTTTTACTATTATTGTAAACCAACAAATCATGCTCTTTGAGGATCCTCTAGAGGCTCTTGTGAAAGTCCTCAACAGCCTTGTCTTTAAGAACATGTGACAGATTTGGAAGATCCTCTGAGGATCTTGTAAATTCCTCGAGAGTCCTCATGAACATATGGCATATCTTCAGCATCTCCTACAAGATCTTACGGACTTTTAGGAAATCTAAGAACCTACTAAGGGTCCTTAGGAACATGTGACAAATTTTGAAGATCCCTGGAGGATCCTGTAAACTGCCAAACGTCCTCAAGGGTCCTCCAAGAGTCCTTGCATACATGTAGAAAATCTTAAGGATCCTTGAGGTCTTCCGAATCTTGAGAATACCTGCTTGAAAGACTACAACTGGCTCTAGGAATCTTTCAAATTATCTAACAAACTTTAGGGATCCCCTGCACGATGCCCTGGACTCCACAAAGACCTCAAGTACCTCCAGGAGTCCTTACAACCGTGTAGTAAACCTTAAGGATCCTCTGAGAATTCCTGCAGGACACGACTCTAGGAATCCTTAAAATCATTTAACAAACTTCGTGGATCCTCTGAAGGTTCTCGTGGACTCCGAAGATCTCAAGCTTCCCCCAAGATTCCTTAGGAACACGCGACAGACCTTAAGTTCCATATAGAAACTTTCAAGGAAACCTTCGAAGGACCCTGTATCCCCTTGAAGAACATTGAATGACCTCCGGAGGGGTCGAAGGGCGCCCCGGAGACGCGTAGAAATAAATTCCGGGTTATTTTAAAATTTGTCCGCGTGCGGGGGCGGAATATAATTTATCGTCCGATAAATTCAGCGCTGGGCCGTAACATGTTGTGCACACCGCCGGTTTTCGCAGAGGTATTATTTTTACGCCGTCGCTGCTTATCATCTCGCATGCGTACTCGCCGGCTGAATAATAAAAACTGACACCGTTGCGGTTCGATCGACGCGTCGATGGTTGATGGTCTCGCGAGCTCGGGAACTGCACACCCGCGCGCACACGTCCGCTACCCGTGTTGCGCCTCTGTCCGAAATAAAAAATCATTCGTTGACACTTGGAATTCACGGCCGACACAAAATTCCCCGTCGCTGCGTTACCAACTTTCGCCGATCCCGCTGTTTTTCCCCGTGTTCGCTCTCTGACGGCTCCGTTGCGATCCACTTATCAACCATCGGCGCAGCATTAAACTGACACGTGAACTCGATACTATAAATCTGTTTCTGCGACCAGTCGTTTATCGACGAAAGTGTAACTGTATAATTTAGAACATTGACCGCCCGATGCTGAATTTAGATTCACTGGGATTTTCCACAGTATTTAAAATGCTGTGGCTCGTTTCGCCACTTGAAATACGACGACTAATTCGAGAATGTTAAGTAAATGGGTCTCGTGATCGACGTTGGACACTCGGTTCTATTGATCCATACGAGATCTACCCAAATCGAATTTATTGTCAGTGTCGTTGAAATTTTACATTATTAAACATTGTCCATTTTTCTACCAAACATGAGATCCAGCAATAAATTTGATATAAACTGAATATTAAACCAATGGGCCTCCTAATCGGTGTGGAAGATTAATTTCTATAGATTTATACGAGATCTACCGAAATCTAATTCATTGTTAGTCCCGTTGAAATTTTACATTAATAACCATTGTTCATTTTTCTAACAAACTTGAAATCCAGCAATAAATTTGATACAAACTCAATAGTAAATCAATGGGCCTCCAAATCGGCGAGGACGATTAATTTCTATAGATCCCTGCGAGATCTACCCAAATCGAATTCATTGTTAGCCTAGTTGAAATTTTACATTATTAAACATTGTCCATTTTTCTACTAAACTTGAAATCCAGCAATACATTTGATGCAAACTCAATATTAAACCAATGGGCCTCCTAATCAGCGTGGATGATTAATTTCTATAGATCCCTGCGAGATCTACCCAAATCGAATTCGTTGTTAGTCCCGTTGAAATTTTACATTAATAACCATTGTCCATTTCTCTACCAAACTTGAGATCCATCAATGATACAATCTCAATATTAAACCAATGGGCCTCCTAATTCGTGTGGAAGATCTACCAAAATCTAATTCATTGTTAGTCCCGTTGAAATTTTACATTAATAACCATTGTCCATTTTTCTACTAAACTCGAGATCCATCAATGATACAATCTCAATATTAAACCAATGAGCTTCCTAATCGGCGTGGAACATTAATTTCTATGGATATTGCAATGTTTATGGCGTGTATGAAGGTATATGAGATCTACTCAAATCCAACTGGAGCTGCATCTTCATAAACACTGTATGGTGTTGAACCCATTCGAAGAATCAGTGCAATCTAGTTTTACTGATTGATTGAATCATTAAAGAGAATGTTGCTTGATAATTGCTTCTAAAACGTTATTTACGTTCACCGAGAAATGACGTACATCCTCATACAAATTCTATAGGGTTGATTAACCGGGTTCAAAGAGTCGGTACAGTCACCCCTAATCATCCACGAAAATGTTTTAAACTGAATGTTACCCGGAGATCCTTGCCGAACATAAATCTGCCTAAAGTTCCCGGACGCCGATCGACAGTCTGTAGATCTGCGGAGCAGTAAAGTTGGACGTTTTCATGGGAAATCGATTTTACGGAGGACGGTTCTGGGTTCCGGGGGTGAAAGAGGGTGCTGGAAGGGTGGAGGAAGGTGTTACGAGGGTGCGTGGACAGTTCTAATTTTTCTGGAGCCCATTCGCTGCGAAGTTCGGTCGTTAAGTCACCCATAAAGCTTCGGACGGAGTTTTTTCCGGCCTCGCGGATAGAAGACGGTTCTGCTCCAGCGGGAAGATGTTAGATAGAAAGAGTGAGAAAGGGAGAGGGAGAGAGTGGGAGAGAGAGAGAGATGAGGACTCACCGGTAGGGAAGGAGATAAAGGGTGCAGGGGTCTCGACCGGCCGGAGTTTTCTTCAGACTTAAGCACTAAGCTGACTTTAAAGTTTCTGTTGTGTCAAGAAGTTCCAGGCGAGCACTCTCCCGGCCGAAAGCTCGCGGGTGAATTCGGGCCGTAACAACACTCCTGAATTCGCGAGCAACCTTAATTGCACCAGGCATTATGAATTAATTCGTGCTTGCCTGGCTGCAGAATGTTGCGTCACTCTGATCCGGGGACGTCTTAACGATTTCCATCGGGCCGCGCACTTCGGACACCCGTCTGCGCGACAACTCGCTCTCGAGAACCGTGGAAACTCGCGATTCGTCGCTCCGAACGTTTCTGCACTGGTTCATTTACGGGCGCGGTACAGTTCGTGGACTCCTGTCTGCGCTGTCTAAAAATTAGAGGAGCCGTGAAAGTTGATAGGAATATCTAAATAGAGAATGGTATCGGTAGACTGTGGATCTTTATGCATTTATGGCTTCTGAAAATTTTCAAAAAGTCCTCGAATATTACATTCGACAGATTTTAAGTACGATTTTGATTTATTTCAGATCTACGAAGGCTAATACCACTAGAAATAATATTTTATTTGGTGAACCCTCCTTAAAATTTCTCTAGAAAAATTGCATACGCGCCCGCAGTCTAGTTATCAGCTACTGATTTTTTCTGACTAGGGTAACTGCACCAGTGAATAAACGGGCACCAGTAAATGAACGCTTTTGTATTTTTTGCTTTTCCATCATTGTTCAATTACTAGAATGTAGTGTTCATTGACTGGTATTTTTTATATTTTTTATTTAACGTTTAATAAAGACAAATAATAATAATTTCATTTTATTTGCGTTCATTTATTTTTGACAAATGAAGTATAGGGAGCTATTTGGCATATATGAGATTCCTTTAATTCACATTTTTTTTTTTTTAATAAAATATCTTCCTGCTTTGCCACAGGCTAGGATTCGAACAATTATTCAGTAATGTACTAATGAGACTGAATTTTAGGCTGGTTTATTTCCCAGATAGATAGCCATGGGAATTGTAGAACCTGTCCAGAATTAATTTTTAATCGTTCCAACGGCAGGTAAATTGCTACTTTGTTGAATTTCGTTGTGTGCTAAATTTTTGCCAAATCGTGATGGTTTATAGATGACTGAGAATAATGAATCTTTAGAAGTACATGGCACCAAAAGATTTCAATAGTGCAAAATTCTAACGAGACTGAATTTGGATGGTTTATAAACACTATTGATTTTCTGTTTAATTTTTCTGAAATGGCAAGGGATTAAAAGATGTATGGACTATGCATCTGAAAAGCATCGGTTAATTATTTAGCACAAGAAAGCTTCTAGATGAATTCATTTGAACATCGACGTAAAGCGAACGGTTATGGCTGGGGAAAGAGACAGCTAGGTCGGAATTCGACGGTAACTCGAAAATAGGATAGCAGCAGGCTTGTACACCTCGGTGAGAGGAAGCCGAAGGAAATCGCGAGATTCCAGGGACGATTCGTAACCGGAGCGTTTCCGGCAAGTGGTCCCATTAATCATCATTTGTCGAAGCGAGCACGCTGCGCCCCGGAGATCGAATCGTACTCTCGATTAATCACGATATCACCGAGCCGGGGAAAGATAAAGGCAGCAGTTTACGGGACTCCGGAGCGAAGAAAAGACCTTTCTCGTCGCCATTTGTCCGCCGATAGCGGCGCGAAATTTATTCGCAGACTCCCGTTCCTCTCTGCTTCCGATCAACTTTCATGGGATCCTTCGATCTTTCGTCGTGGATCCGTAGTTAATCTGCAAAAAATAATTTCGATATTCCCGGAGAGGCCGATACAATTCAATTAATTTTACCTTGAAATCTTGAGAAGAAAATTATTTTATTCTAACAGAGTGGGACACCCTGTATATGAATCAAGTTATAACATAAATAAGTTCAAATCAGAAATTTTATTTTTGTCGATCGTAGAGTGTTTAAATAAACTTGAAATAATAATATCGGCGCTACGGTTCGATCAAATTCTACCCTATACATATAGCTAATTTGTAGTAAACTCAAACGTTTTCGATTCGGATTCGAATCTGTGCGTCATAAGACCACGTTTGCTATAGAATTGTTTCCTATTAGAGGAAAAGAAAGGTGGTGTTTCGTCCTGGACCCGCTAGAGGACTCATCAGTAAGGCTATCTAGCGGGCCCTGCCTTAGACACTAGTGTCGGCAGGAACGTTATTAATATACTAATTGGTGACAGTTTAGTAACTAGCGAGAAAGTTATTTATTCGACGATTTGTCCATCTTGTGGACGGGGTCGAAACTAAGCCTTCTCGAACTCTGTAAATTTTTTCGCCATTAATGATAAATCAGAAATTTTTTATTTTTGTCGATCGTACAGTGTTTAAAGGACGAAACACCACCTTTATTTTCCTCTAATAGAAAACAATTCTATAGCAAACGTGGTCTTATGACGCACAGATTCGAATCCGAATCGAAAACGTTTGAGTTTAATACAAATTAGCTATATATGTATAGGGTAGAATTTGATCGAACCGTAGCGCCGATATTATTATTCCAAGTTTATTTAAACGCTGTACGATCGACAAAAATAAAAAATTTCTGATTAATTAATTTTACCTTGAAATCTTGAGAAGAAAATTATTTTATTCTCACAGAGTGGGACACCCTGTATATGAATCAAGTTGTAACATAAATAAGTTCAGTGGAAAGCATGAAAACTGTTCCGATTTGAACGATTTCGACCAGAAACCCTTTAAAGCGATCTCCGCCGCGGAGAGGGCCTCTCCGATAGGCAATGTCGCAGTCGCGAGCATCCATTTTGAATTCCTCGAATTCCCCAGCTGTATTTCACGGCACTTCGGAGCTCCGTCGGCAAGAGTCGCCGACGTTTATAAAAACCCAGCAGACTCCGGCGCAATCATCTCATCCAAAAGTAAAAGTAAAATGAAGGCCAGGACCGCGATTCTGCACGGTTCCGTCAATGAGGAGTAAAAAAGGACGTAGAAGGAGGAAGACACATTCGTGAACCGGCGGCGTCTGAAAGGTTTCCATAGTGCCGGTCGGTAATGCTTTAGCGGATAGCAGAAGGAGGAAGAAGGAGCTCCGGTTGCTGGTCCCTGATCTAATGGGATGAACTTTTCACCAGCGAGATAAATTGTACCATCGAAGCAACGGCGGCGGCGTCGGGGCCCTTGAACGGCGAATTCGTTTGAAAAGAGTAAACCCCGGCGACCGCGAGAACTCAGATTTTCGTTGATTTTTCGTTTAAGGTCGGGTCCGCTTTCCAGCGTTTCCCCTAGGCTAGGTCGTCGCTCTTCGGTGCCAGAGAATTTCATCCGGCCCTCCTCTTTGATTCCTCGCGCAGTTAGGGCAACCGAGCCCATCGAGCTCCGTTCCTTAGCGTTACGCTGAAAAACTACAATCAAATGGGTATCCAGTAGAAGAGCATTGCATTTCCAGAAAATTCGCAGGAAGACGTAAATACCATTCGTTGCAAAATAAAAATTCTCTGTAATTCGGTAATTATGCAGATGATTGACGACTTCGCCGATTTTGATGACGATGACCTTGAAATATGTTGTCAAGGTCACTATTCTGAACAAATTTTCCGTATACATGTTACCGCCGCTCGGCCTTAGTTTTCGAGATATACGTAAAACACTTTGGTTATTCTTATGTTACCAGTACAGTGTATTCTCGGAAAAATGGTCACTAAATGGTAATTGGAAGAGTAATTGGAGTTGAGGTTATATTTTCTGGCGGGGAGAGGGTTTGGGTTAGGTCTGGGTTAGGTCTGGTTTCACATCACCATCTTACATCATCTCAAGTAGAATCTCGTCTATTATATTGGGGGAATTCAGGGAACCCAGACCTAATCCAGACCTACCCCAAACCAGAATAACTGCATTTTTCTATATTATGGCAGATGTATTTCCAATTACATAATTATTCATAAACCAGTGTATTACTAAATACATGGTGTAATTTATTTTTACGTATATCTCGGAAACTAAGGCCGAGCGGAAGTAACATGTACATGGAAAAGTTGTTCAGAATAGTGACCTTGACAACATATTTCGAGGTCATCGAAATCGGTGAGGTTGTCAATCATCTACATAATTACCTAGAATTCTTTTAATCTTTTTACTGACTTAAAATCTAGTTATTCGCTTTTAATAACTTATATAGGGTGACCCGGTATTGATGGAACACCCGAGGAGGGGATGGTTTTACATGAGAAACTAAGTCGAAAGTAAACAATAAAATTTGTTCATCCGAAGCTTCGTTTTCGAGAAAATCGAGTTTGAAAATGCAGCGAGTACGCATATTATTCGATAAGAATCGTTTGACGCGTCTGACCATGGCCAACCAATTCTACTTCCTGCGTATACTATAGCACGCGAACCCGACAGATGTTTAAACTCGATTTTCTCGAAAACAAAGCGTCAAACGAAAAAAATTTAGACTCATGTAGACTATTAAGAGATTGTCGGTAAATAATATGTTAATTATCCACACACTCGTTGCAATGAAAAATCGACGTATCTAGGAGCGTGCAATGACAAAATATTTTTCCAAGACAGCCAGGCTAGTTTAGAGCTACGCGTTTTTCTCGAAGATGTCGGCTCGATTCCAGGTTTTTTGGGGCTGCCTACCACCGGGACCTGGATGTCCGGTGTACAAACAGGTCGATACGGGTTCCGGGAGGATAACCACAGAAATAATTATCTCTAATGGAACGTCACTTCCGAGCAGTAATCAACATTAGTCGGCCGGTCAAACGATCGCGGACGGTATCTTCGAATTGGAGCACTCCGGTAAATACCAGGGGGATCGATGAAACGTTCCCCGGGTCTGTCTTGTAACCACACATTTCGACTGTCAGGTTATGGACCATTCAGTCCCGGTGCCATTCAATCGCGACCGCTATTTTGCTCCGGCGGAATCGTGGGGCCGCGTATTCACCGATCGCAGGAGGCTCGTGCGAAAGAGACAAAAGAGAAAGAAAGAGAAAGAGCTCGTGACGCGATAAAAAGATAGAAAAAGACTCGGAGAAAGCAACGGAGAAATGGTCTCTAACGGAGAAGCCGAGAACACTAACGAGAGACACCGCCGCATTGTTCGATTTTGATTAATCTCTCAACCGGTAATTAATTTGTGGGCATTCAGTACTTTTTGTTGGCTATTCCTTCAAAATTCGATAAAACAAAAAATTATTATACGAAATATTCATGTAACCCCTTGCCCTACAATAACGTGTCAGACTCGTGATGAAGATTCTGAACATAGTCTAATTTATATGTATGTTATTAATTTTCTTTAAGTCGAGATGAAATTCTATTTTGGTTTTGTTAATGTACAGTTATTGGAGAGCACGTGTAGGCATACAATAGATATAAATTTTC
Organism: Lasioglossum lativentre; assembly: GCA_916610255.1. Lineage (NCBI taxonomy): Eukaryota > Metazoa > Arthropoda > Insecta > Hymenoptera > Halictidae > Lasioglossum > Lasioglossum lativentre. The sequence continues at coordinate 9,096,908 of OU744356.1, read as the reverse complement.
TCTTTTTTTAGGAAATTGCAAACTACAAAAAAGTTCTAATCACTGAAACCGTAAAATAAATCGTAGGGGTTAAATGAATATTTCGTATAATAATTTTTTGTTTTATCGAATTTTGAAGAAATAGCCAACAAAAAGTACTGAAAATGCCCACAAATTAATTACCGCTTGAGAGATAAATCAAAATCGAACAAACAATTATTATACGAAATATTCATTTAACAGACAATTATGTAGACGTATCGAGGTTGTGTAGAGGTCGCGCGAACAACAACGAGGCGAGTATCCCAGCACCGATCCATTCACGAATTTTCATCAAACTTTGTGCTTCATTACTCCGTGTAGTCGGGCGTTTAGGAGTATCGAACAGCGAAGCGGCGCGGCGCGGCGCGGCGTCTGAAAAGACGCGCGCGCGATTCATCTCGGCGTGCTGCTCGCAGCCATCGCATCGCATCAGCTCCCACGAGATCATGGTTTCGAGGAAGAGGAGAAAAGCGCGCTAACCTCGCGAGCAATTTTTCTCTTGGGCCCATTTCCCGTTCAGCGAACAACAAAGCCGCGGCGATATTCTCACCAACGACGAAGACGACGACGGCAACGATCCGAACGCTAACGGAACACTTCTAGCACACGTAATTTCGCGGTTGTGCTCGATCTCGACGAGAAACTTAATTTGTGTTCCTCTCGCTCGTCGGTATACACAGTGATGCACCTACAGTGGGAGTCAAAAGTATTCGTGCGCCTTTTAAAAACGAATACCTTTTTCAAAATTCTACCCAACAGCTTGAGTTTTTTTGTGACGTTTGAAGGATTAGTTTACTCGCTCATGTGTAAATAATTTTTTTTTTTAATCGTTATTGGTCGCAATTGCGAAGGGAAAAGTGAAGGTCACGATTTTTAAATCTTTTATCTGTTCCTGTAGTAAAAATTTCAAACGTGTATTTTGTAAATCTATGTAAGTTATATACATGTACAAAGTTTCATGGACAAAGGCTATGGGCATTGTAACATGTAAAAATCTTTGAATTTAGGGTTTGCGAATCATTTAAATCGCGGATTCTTATAATTTCTGCTATTTTCAATCATTTATATTTCATAACAACCTTGATCGATTTCGATGACACTTTGTACATGTTTATAACTTACTTATACCTACGCACCTTATAAATGTTCACTACAGGTACAGATAAAAAATTTAAAAATCGTGACATTTACTTTTTCCTTCGCAACTGCGACCAATAACGATTAAAAAGAAAAATTATTTACACATTATCTAGTAAACTAATCCTTCTAACGTCACAAAAAAACTCAAGCTGTTGGGTCGAAATTTGAAAAAGTTATTCGTTTTTAAAAGGTGTACGAATACTTTTGACTCACACTTATCTTGATCGCTTCGAATAACTTCTAAATTATGCATTGTGCAAAGAAGTCATGTACACCACACGTTGTACCCGTTGATACCCTGTAACATATGTAGAAATAATTTTCTTATAGAACGGATAATTTAGAATTAATTCGAGGTGATCGAGTTAGGGCCGTCGTTCTCTATAGGAACATATGTTTTGCATTGAGCACTGAAAAAATTACGATACACCGCGGTCGAACGGCAGTTTTCACATATTTGCCGACGGTAACCGACCCGCTATCTATGAATTTTGGATGCTGGCGAGAAACGGTGGATTGCGTCGTGCGAGTCAGTTCGCGCGGCTGAATTATGAATTTCGAAGAAAGTAAGACGAACGAATACCGGGCCCCGCGTTCCAGGAGAGTTCGACAGACTCCTGGACTATGGCTGGAGGGTTTCCGGAGGGATGGTGGGACAAAGGGGGAAAATGGTGGAAGTGGATGCGGTGCCGGTAAGCCGGTCGATCGGGTTCATAAATATCGATGGAAGTCCTGGGGATATTCCTCGAGGATTTGCAATCTCTCGTCTAGCGAATGCCCGGTCACCTTTTGCAATATAAACGGTCCGCGGGAGCCAGCTAGGCCGACTGACAATGAGAAACGCGAGGCAACGGCCCAACGATCGATTCTCGAACCGCGAGACCTCGGGGGAGCTGAGGATCCTTCGAGAAATCTGCGAACACCTGGTGCGGGTCCTATGATACCTGTCCAGATGATGTTCTTGAGAATTTTAGATACGTTTGTAGAGTATAGTGGTCATTAACTATCATCTTGATAGTTGATTTTGTTGTAGGTATAATTGGTGGTATAGTCAAACCTCGATAACTCGAACCTCTGTAACTCGAATACCTCTATAAGACGAAAATTTTGTTCATTACTTTCTTCTGCGCTTTAGAAACCTCTATACATCGAAATGAAACTTCCTTTAACTCGAATTATTCTCCGCAAGTTCATAGGCATTCTTTTACCTCTGTAACTCGAATTTAGAACAGCTAGACCCTCTACAAGTCGATAAGTCGAAACCTCTATAACTCGAAGATTTTAATTCTCCCGTTGAGATTCGAGGTTCAACTGTATATAGTTTTATTAATCTTCGAGGATTGCAAAAATGTGAAAACATTTATAGAATGTAAAAATCTCTCTGTACTACTTCCAGCTAATTAAAATTATTGAAAAAAGAACTAAATGTCTGCGTAGCTCCAGTATTCTACCATTAATACGCGTTTTAATCTACATTTTGAAGCACCGCTTTTGTATACTACCTTTCCCCCGCCACGCGTTGCTGTGGCTCAGTATTTTTGAAAAGCATGTTTTTACCTGTCACAGATTTCCCCACTACCTCTCTCTCTCTCTCTCTCTCTCTCTCTCTCTCTCTCTCTCTCTCTCTCTCTCTCTCTCTCTCTTTCCCTCTCCCTCCCTCGCTCTCTCAAATTGAATATAGGTGCTACCAGTAAAAAGTTATAAGCAGAAACGTGCCCAAAAGAGGGCGAAAAAGTCATCTTTGATCACTAATGACGTCACAACTTTTGAACGAATCGACTTTTTCGAATGCGGTTTGCTCTAAAACCTTCCCGAAGAAACGCCGCGTCTAATGGTTCAAACCCCAGCTTTTTACGTTCAGCCGTTCTCATTTGAGCCCCTTACTTGACAAGTGGCATAAGTCCAAAATTACGAAAAAATGGGGGTTTTTACAGAAATAGTAATTATTAAGAATACTTGTTTTATTTAACACATTAACTTGTGTATACTTCGTTTTATGCCAATAAATAATAAGATTCAATTTTACATCCTAAATAAATTGACTGTAACAATATCTTGAATAATGGCATAAGTCCAATCTCTTGGACTTACTCCGTTATTCCACATACTACCAGTAAAAGAGCACATGAATCGACATATAATTAAAGCAGACAATTTTTATTCTGCATAAAAATCAACAGTCTACTGATTTATCGACGATAGTAGACGTTATTCTAGAATATTCTATAGAATCATTTTAATTAGCGACATTTTCGTAGACGTTACCCTAAAACCTTCTACACAATCGTTTCCGTGGGACACACGATAGTTAACATTGCCTTCGCAATGTCTGTTTCGACATTGCACGAAAGTTCTTCATTAACTTCGTCCGAATGATAAGCTAAAACCTAACTACCGTCTCTCCGTTGGCATCGAGTTTCATTCGATCCGGTACTTCAATGGTTAAGTTCCCCTAAACGAGGACAAGAGTGCAACCTAGTTGCCTAAAAAGAGGCTCTAGTGTCTAGGGGGTACGCAGCGACTTCAAGAAAGTCAATTTAAGTTGCTCGTATCATTTATCTGTAGAAGTACAACCGAGTGGAGTCTCTCTCGTCAGACAGAGAGAGAGAGAGAGAGAGAGAGAGAGAGAGAGAGAGAGAGAGAAAGAGAGAGAGAGAGAGAGAGAGAGAGAGAGAGAGAGAGAGAGAGAGAGAGTCAGCTTAAGACTTGGAAAAGCTTTCAAACGTGTAACCCGGTTAGGTCTCTCGCCCTTATCAACGATGCTGATCCTTGGGGAGCTAATTTTACGAGACAGATCCCCTCCGTTCCTCGTGTGTCTTGTCCGTTAGGGCGGGCTGCAGGTCTTATGAATAGAAGCATGGCCTTTGACGACCTGCTGCGCCGTTTTTGCCGGGTTCCTAAGCTCCTGATCTTTCTTGCACGGTGAACGGGACATCGACGATGCTTAGAGTACCGGCTAAGCCGATGCTTGGAGATTATCTCGGGGACAAAAACTGCTAGTCCATGTTACTGGAGAGCGAGGCAAAGTCCATTGGGAAAATATCAAAGTACAGGGCTAGGCAGAATTTTCTTCTCCTCTACCCACGGATATCAATTGCAGTATTCGCACACGGGTACACCTACGAGTTCGAAACAATGGGGGAATCGAATGAAAATCAATGACGACATTATCGCAGAGAATTACTCGATTTCAATGAAATCACACGTTTCGATGGTACACCGTGTCGATCATAGAATTTTTCCAATGGGGTATCGCGACGCGGACATCAAGACGAGGATCCTCGCTTCCAGAGGACCTGGGGTTGGCTGTAGGGTGTCAGAGATTGGTTCGCGTCGGTTCGTGGCTCAGCGACGAGACACCGGTCGCATCTGTCTTCTCTCATCCCTATCATGGGGCGCGCGACGTCCGGGGACGTCCGGGGACGTTCGGGGCGGCGTTCGAAGCGGCGTGATGGATACGCGGGCTCCGGGTGCAGGCACCCTTTCGCATATCAACTACACCGAGGCAGTCCTTCTCCCAGCCATCCTTCCACACGTTCCTCTACTTGCGGTTCGCCCGTCTCGAGACACCTAGAGGAAGAGGATCTCCTCCTCTTCTCTCTTTTTCCTCTCCCCCAACCGAGCATCCCCAAGAGACCCGGATCCCCCCTCCCTCCTCCGCCCCTCCATCCCTCCTTATTTCATCTTCATTTCGTAGCTTTTTTATTCGCCTACGTTCCGCCATTATTCTTCCTTCGGTTTGCATCCCCTCGGCTTCCTTATTCTTTCCTCGCTCGCCTCCAGTTCTTATCAACCAGTTCTCCACCCCAGCGTCTTGCTACTCTACCCCTGGATTCCGACGCTCCCAGCATGCCTTTCTTCGCTCTCCTCCTAGACACGCTACCTTCTGCCAGCGAGTTTTTGTTCGCCCCGGTTTCTTGCCGGACCCGCGAGTTCTGCTCTTTGTGCCGGTGCTCTTTGCGAAGCTTGTTGACTCGGGCTACGGGAAATTACTTTGAGGTATTAACACTTTCGCTGGCTGCCTGACGCCCGTGGATGCAGATCTTATGTTTCCGAGGCTGTGACGATGGGAGGTGGGAGGAAGTATAGTAGGACGTTTCGTCTTTCGGAGACGTTGGAGGATTCGTTTGTGACGTACCTCGTGGGAAGGTGTCGACGGTGTTTGATGTCAAAGCGTGCTGAGTCTGAAGAATGTTAAATTCATTTAGGCCACGTTAACCCCCCTCGCCTTACGAGATCTGCCTGCCATTTCGCAACTGCAGTGATTAAAACTTCCTCGACGGTCGTAACTACTTAGCGAAAGATAGGAAATGAAATTAGATACTGACTGCAAAAATAGTTTGAATTCTACCTTAAATTGATTTCCACTTTAATCCTTTTTGTTCCACTGAAATCCTCTAATGCATTTTTCCTAGTCGACATTCGGAAATACTAAAAACGCTGTAAAAGCGTAAAGTTTGCGATGCAAGAGACGGTATTTCCCTGACGTTCTTCGGGGGAAGCAGTGGGTTTTAATAAATCCGACGGAGTAGAACCGGTAATCGAACGGAATCCAAATGTTTCTTCGCTCGGGATGAATTTGTTGGCGGCCGATAAACCTTTAAATCGGATCGTGGAACGAGCCGACGCCGGATGGGAATCCAATGGCCCGAACAAACAAATCCCCGTTCAACCTGGAATCGCTCGAATCCTTGTTTCACCGGGCATAGTGTCTCTCACTCTCTCTCGAGAGAGGAGAGGATCGCCCGGCAGACATTAAACAGATTCTCGAAGGTCAATATAAGTAAGGTAACTGGAAGAGGAGCTCCACCCCTTCTCCCACGGAAGCTCTTTTATCATCGATTTATCCCAAAATTCGAAGGAAAGAATCTTGCTCACTTGCATTAAGATACTCAACGTACAATTATTTCGTTTACAAAGCCGAAATAATGTAGTGGGACATAATCGACTAAATTTCTTAAATCGAACACATATACTGTAATAAATGAATCTTCTTGAATTTTTTATTTCACTGACACTGAAATTGAGGATAATTTCCTTGGAAAATCAATATACAATTATTTCGTTTACAAAGTCAAAATAATGTAGCGGGACATGATCGACTAAATTTCTTAAATCGAATACATATACTAAACAAATCTTCTTGAAATTTTTATTTCACTGACACTGAAATTGTGAGGATAATTTCCTCGGAAAATCAACATACAATCATTTCGTTTACAAAGTAAAAATAATGTAGTGGGACGTGATCGACTAAATTTCTTAAATCGAACACATATACTGAATGAATCTTCTTGAATTTTTTATTTCCCTGACACTGAAATTGTGAGGATAATTTCCTCGGAAAATCAACATACAATTATTTCGTTTACAAAGTCGAAATAATGTAGCGGGACATGATCGACTAAATTTCTTAAATCGAATACATATACTAAACGAATCTTCTTGAATTTTTTATTTCACTGACACTTATTCAATAAATTCATTCTGTTATGCTTACATTGCGATACTAGTCGCATCGACTACCATCTAATGTGCTCTTGTAATTTTTAGTAAGGGTTGAAAATGAGTCAGTTTAATTGTCGGACCTTGTAGCGTGAACGTCAAGCCGGACGGATGTAGTGGATATAAATGGTTCAAGACCTGGCTAGTGCATCATTCCAGAAGCTGAAGCTCCCACGTGAGCATGAGAGCGCAATCGCCGCGACACGCGACAGGCTGTAAAAAGGGCAGTGTCGAGCTGTCTGCTCGTTTTCAGCGGAGTCCTGTCGTCGGCGCGAGAGGGGGGTTTTTCAAAGTCGACGCATCGTCCCTCGGCCGGTGGGTGGTGTCTGGATTGTATAGGGGAAGGAGACAAGAGTATAGGGAAGGCTGAGAGAACTGGAAAGGGTCGTGCGACGGGGTTGAAAATCACTTGGCGGACGGTCGAGAGCGGCGCGGAACAGCCCTCTCGATGACGATGAATCAAAGCAGCGCTCGCGGACAATAGGCTAGGCGGAGGAAGAGGAAGACACGGAAGAGACGAAAAGAGGAAGAAGGTGGAAAAGAAGAGAGTTTGAGCTAGGGGCCAGACGTCGACGCCGGCCAAGGATGTCGAAAGGGGAAAGGGTAAAGGGCGAAGGGTAAGGTGTGTTGGGTGTCGAGGGCTCGCGCGGAATGTCGAGACACGGGGTCGAAGGCACGGAGGACCGAGAGAGGAGATCTTCCTCCTGGAAGAATCGAGGCTCGAGTGTCATACATCGCGCACGCATTGTTCGACGCAGCGTCGAACGGTTTTCTATGGGCAGAGGTCTCACCCCGGACTCTCTCGGAGCACCCTCGAAACCCGGACACAGACGCGGACAGACAATAGGGATTATGACTAGTCGTGCCAGCGATTTCCAGCTTTTCCAGTTCGTTCCACGACCTCTACCGCCTATACCCGATGGCTCTGGCTGGCGCTACCATTTGCACCTGGCCTCTCACCGTTGCGCTGCGCTACTCGTCCGCGTATCCGCGATTAGGCCACACTCGAAAAATGCTCGATGACACTACGGGAAAAATTCTTGGCCAGTCGAGTGCCTAGCCGGGCATCGAATAAACAGCCAGCTTGCCTCTCTAAAACGATTTTGTTCTGTTAGCCTCTTGGGAGCCGGAATTTTTGCACTAAACTTTCTTTAGCTGTCTGCACGAAATAATTACATATATTGCATACAAATATATATACAGGGTGATCTACCTAAATGTGGCCACCTGAACATCTCCTTTATTAGTGCTGACTATACTGCGGATCTTTATGCAAAATGAAAATTCTCCGTCTAACTTGCAACAAATTGGAGTGAACTATTTATTTTCTTTCTTAACATGTTTAATAGGGTGAATATAATATAATAGCATTTATAAATTATTCTAATGTTTTCACTGTTTTAAATTACAGCTACTCGCTTCTGCCATAAATGCACAAAATCCGCAATCTAGTGATGACGTAACACATGTTTTTAATGCAGTATAAATGGTATCGCAAGGTGAATTCTTTGCAAATATTATTTTTTTCTCAAGGGTCTTTTTTTCCGGAAGATCAAGGTCGTTTGAAGGTAAATTATTCTACATATCCGAATGTATTTTTCGCTCAGATACACGATGTAGTAAAAAAAAAATGCATTTATATATCAAAAAACAGCGATGACCTTGATAACTTCAAAAAAACAATTACCTAGGGGGAAAAAATGTTCGTGCCGGATATTGGTCATTGACACCATGCACATTACGTAAGAAATAGTTTTTGCATCACAATAACCTCAAGAGATATTTAGGTGGCCTTACTTAAATGGACCACATGGTATACAAAAATCGATTGTGGAAAGTATTTGCAAAAATCGAGAATAAAAAGAATTTCGTGATGAAATTGCTCAAAGACATAGTGCACATATTAAAAAAATCCACTAATTCCACCTAAAAAAACCTTCTAACACTGTTAGACGATATCCATCGTTATGTGAATTTTTCCTAAATCACAGAATAAAAAGGGATCTTCGCAAGAACGAAGGATCGAGAGACTTCGCATTTGATATTGTGTCAGAGGGTTAGACGGGTGTCGGCGATTCCTTTGCGCGGCCGGTTCATTGGTATTAATTAATTTTCTATAAGCAGCGGTAGGCGGGCGAGAAGTGGGCCGCTTTAATTACACCGGGTCCGCGTCGCGGTAACTAATTAAACGGGCGTTCTTGTTTACAGCCGGGGCGCTTGGCTCACGGCACGGACTTGCGGAATCGATCCATCGCATCGGATCGCATCGCGGCGATACATCGCCAGAACAGCATCCGCGGGCCTTCCGTTTCGCACTCGGAACCATAACGAGAACGTGACCGGATAATAAGGGCGAAGTAGCTGGCGCGTTTAATCCTGTCGGCCCTGTCAGGGAAATCGATCGAATCGTGTCGAGCATGAAATGACACTGCGCGCCTCTCCCCCCCCCCCCCCCCCCTCTCTGCGTCCGATCTCTCTGTGCCCTGGAACGGATTAAACGATCGCAATATGCAAAGTGGACTATCTAAACGCGGCCGAATGCAACCGGCCCGAAATCTATTCATCGATTGAAAACACTCTTTTCATATCGATTACAACAATCGTGCTACAAACACTCGGGAACGTCCAGAGCAAAATAGCGAGGTAGAAGACAGTATAGAAAATAGTGTCCTCCCAATCGTTTAACCACCTTCTAAATGTCTTTATAAAAGTTGTGTCCTTTCCAATTGTTTAACCCTTGTGTACCTTAAATGTGAATAAAGCTATTGATCGTACAATTGTTGACAACCAAAGATGCGTTAATGTTTTCGGCGCAAAGGTTCGATCTAGTAGAAAAAATAAAGCTATTTTGCTAGATTGTTTAAACTTTCGACGTTTCAATCCAGATGTGGATTTTTTTTCAAGAAAGAGGAAAACTGCGTCTGAAAAATTTTTATAATTTTAATTATAGTATTGTAACAACCAACGGATTTAAATACACTACGAAAATACTCTATTAAATTACTCACTTGCTTTATGACAATTTTAAAAACAAAATTGATATATATATATAAACACATGTTGTTTCAATGCCGGTACACAAGTTACTGTGGCACAGACGCGTGTACCTTAATTAAAAAAAAATAGAAGACATTAGGCGACTAGTTTAGAGCCTCCCCGTTTAGAGAATTTAACAATGTATAAGAACAGAAATATTTTAGTGAACGAAAGATACTTGTTTACTTCTAATGCTTCGGGAGCAACCAAGTCGATGTTTTAAAGCATCCGTCGAGTTTTTACGGCGGGGAGTAGTGGCGGTAATAAGAGGACACAATTCTCCGGAGTTTTTCCGAAATTTGTCTAACGAGCGCCGGGTAAAATGGCGTACCGAATGGCGCGTGAACGTGAAATCGGCAGGTTCGGCTGGCAGAGAGAGAGAGAGAGAGAGAGACAGAGAGAGAGAGAGAGAGAGAGAGAGAGAGAGAGAGAGAGAGAGAGAGAGAGAGCGTCTCGGAGGCGTGAGCTTTCAGCCCTGTCGGCTAATTTTCCAGTCAGTGCCCCGATTACGTTAACCCGCAGCGACGTAACACGCGAACCCGGATTTACGTAGCGCCCGGGCCCAGGAAGCTGGAATCGAATTCGAATCACTGTTCCATCCAGAAAGGAAGATTGTAACGGGCCGGCTCCGCGCTGCTCTTGCCGCACCGTGTCGAGTTAAATCATCCTGGAACAGCCCCGTTTCCCGGCATTAATTCCGCGGCGGGCTGAAAACGCCGTTCCGCGTCTCGCATGGGGACGGAAACATACCGCTAAAGGGCCCAACAACGTCTACACGGCCAGAGTGATCCGTTTAACGAGGACCTCCGCTACGGGAAATTAATTTTGTTGGAATACCGGCTCCGCAACGATCTTTGTCCTTTTACCAGAACTACCACCCTCCCACCCACGCGAATTTGTTTAACAGAAAACGCTCGCTTTAAGAAATGTTAATGACGTTACGCATCATTTCCGCCGCTGGGACCGTCTATTTTTAACCCCTCACTGTTTCGTTGTTGAAACATTTTAGTAAAATTTGACGTAGGGAGACTTTCAGCCAGTGACAATAATTTTTTTTCGCTCATGTAGATATACATGTAGATATATTCTGCTTTCATATTATAAATTTTATAAGTTTTCTCTGTCTGTGACCTTGAATGACCTTGGAATAATTATAGTCACCGAATTCCTAATGAAAGGGACTATCATTGTAGGTGTTTAAAAAAGGGTGGTTCCATTTAAAAAAGTCAAGGTGACCTTGATATCTCTAAAAAATGACATAAAAACAAAATTTTTTTTGGCATCGTGTCAGCCCCATTGTACCATTCAACTTTGTCCTTACCATATTTTACGTATCTTTAGAAACAACAAAGATATTTGAGGTGCAAACTTTGGGTTACTCACCCGGTATATTCAATTTTTTCTAATTTGGGTTAGTTGTAGAATCATTTTACAGAGAACCTGACGTAGGGAGACTTTTAGCCAATGAAATTAATTTTTTCCGTTTCACTGACTCGCAAGCATGTAAATATAAAATCCATCATGAAAAATCCTTCGGACAACGAAATCAATTTTTCAGGCGAAGAGCGTTTAAAACACTGAATCAGATCATCTTCAAAAATTCTAAATTAAATCCGACACGATCGAACCAGTGGTTCTACTATCCAAGTGTTTCAATCGTTATAAAAGTGCTGCTAATAGTTTAGAATCCCGATAAAACAGTGTGCAAGAGTAAAAGTTTTCCCGGAATCCGGTCCGTCAAACGTGTATCGAAGAATCGAAAAGAGCAGGGCAGCAAAGCCGGGCGAGTTGCGAGCCCGCAAAATTAATTACAGGTACTAATTAACGTGCTCCGCCGTTACAAAGTGTAGCCCGGTCGCTCCCCGGCCTTTGTTGTTCGCCGATGGTTTCGCGATTTTTCGCGTTTTCGTAAGACGCTTTTGGCGGAACGCGGCTGTAATCGCTGGCTTGTCAAACGTGTCGCCCGGTGGAACATCGACAGAGTAAACGTTCGCGCTTCCGTTCACCGGGAATCGCGAAACTGTAGTTCGCTTAGCGTAAATTCGTGAGTTGCGAGCGGAGGAGGCTGGTCTCGCCGGTCTCTTAATCGGTTTTCCATGATTTTTTAATCGACCACGCGTGGATCGACGAGAGGAAACAATGGATTCCGGTACAGAAAGCGGCGGACGATCCTTTCCGTCGTTTTGTCGTCACCGCAAGGAGCTTAACCGGCCGGATTAAAGGATGAACGACCGGCCGTTGCGCGAGGATCAAACGTTTTCGTGGATAAGCCGGCCTCAACCTCGCAGTTGAAACTTTGCGTTGAGAAATTTCAGATCTTACCACCGGATAACGGCCCCCTGCCCTTCTGTCGTGTCTTCGACGGAAAGCCAACTGCTCAACCAACGCGAATTATAATGGTAATAATAGCAATTAGACTTATTTCGGGAACAGGCAGTTGGTGGAACCTCCGGTAGATAAGATTGGGGGAGCTTTTGAGCTTTGAAGACCGGTCACGATGAAATCGGGAACTAGGATACATCGTGATGACACTATTCCTACTATACGTCTTTTGACACATTTAAAAATTTCGAGTAAACATTTATTGTGACTACATGCAAAAAATATGTTGGAATAGGTATAAATAGGTAGACTGGTGATTTTATGCATTCATAACTAGACTGCGGATCTTTATGCAAAATAAAAATTGTCTGCGTCGATTGCAAGGAATAGAAACTAAATGAAATGTTATTTCTTCCATAAATCATTTTAATAGATGAGAAATCATGTATTGACATCTTCGATTTTCAAAATTTTCCTACAATTTTGAATTTCATTTACTCGATTTTGCTGCAAATGCATAAAGATCCGCAGTCTATTCATAACATAAATGAGTAGGTGCCATTTAAAATAGAAAGACAGCTAAAATAAATAAAGAGTTTCATTACCAACGTATTACATTCAATTTGCTACAATTATGTTAATATGTTATATTAATGTCTCGTGTCTCTCGCAATTAAGACAGACTATTTTTATTCGGCATAATGATCCACAGTTCAGTGATATTTATAAATAAGTATACTGGGGATATTTTGCATTCATGACATAAACGAGTAGGTGCCATTTAAAATAGGACAGCTAAAATGATTAAAGAGTTTAATTATCAACGTATTATATTCAATTTGCTACAATTATATTAATATGTTATATTAATGTCTCGTGTCTCTCGCAATTAAAACAGACTATTTTTATTCGGCATAAAGATCCACAGTTCAGTGATATTTATAAATAGGTATACTGGGGATATTTTGCATTCATGACATTAACGAGTAGGTGCCATTTAAAATGGAAGGACAAGCTAAAATGATTAAAGAGTTTCATTACCAACGTATTATATTCAATTTGCTACAATTATATTAATGTAATTGGCTCGTGTCTCTCGCAATTAAGACAGACTATTTTTATTCGACATAAAGATCCACAGTTCAGTGATATTTTAACATCGCGGTTCCTCGGGCATGGTGTTCAATTTCCTGCGGGATCTCCGTGGGAAAAAACAGGACCGTGGTCCGATAACTTCTAATCGCGGCATAATTCTTCGAGAGAAATCATATCGGAGGGCGGTCCGAGCGGATTCGATTCCCAGAATCCGGAAGAACGATCGCAGGGTGCCGCCCATCCGTTTCGTGTTCGAATTACTTCCCCGTGTACCGTACAATGGCGAGGAATTCGTTTTCCGTCGGTTCCCTTCCCTGCGTGCCGTATACTTGCCACAATAGGGAACAATGGCAAAGGGTTGCGCTCCGGCCCCAGACGAGATAGATACGCCCGTATAGAAGGAAAAAGGGAGCGGAAGAATTGCGGGAAGACGCAATAACTGGCAAATCTCGGTTTGAGAGAGCAACGGCAAATCGAATAGAACCCGACGGCTGCGAAACGCGAGGGCGAATTAGAGTCTATCGCGTTAAGGGCTGCTCGGGGTTGCTAGTACTAACGATGGTTTCGGATAGTCTCACGATTTTTTATTTTTTTTTTGCGGCGAACCCAGAAAACCTTTTGTTGCTGCGTGGGTTGTGTTGTATACAATTCACCTATGTTCAGAAATTTCTACGGTACTGGTAAACCAAAATTGAATTCGATACATGTTAAGCTTCTACCTCTTTTTAAACTAAAAAAAAAATTTTCTGACCATTATAAAACAATCGTTATATCGATGTAACAATCCAGTCGCGACTGTAAACAAGAAAATATTTATTATAATTATCGAGGTACACCAGCAAACCCAGTGAACCAAATTGCATCGGTGCAACTGGTTTGCGCCTATTTCCGCGCGCGTCGGTCGCGCGTGCATCGGAATTGCATACGTTCGGGGGCCTGTCCGGGACGCGTCGAACTTCCTGCGAGCGGATCCGGACACCGTGAGGATCTGGGAAGTTCCCGGCTATCATGAATTCCAATCCCGAAGTTTTCCGGGAGCGGAACTTGTTCCCCTGCAGACGACGACGACGACCTTCTCGGACGATCCACGGGTAGAGAAGCTCGTCGTCGTCGCTGTTCGAAGCAATTTCGCTCGGGTTGACTCGTGTCTCTTATCGGCGGCGCGGATCCCTTCCTAGGGACAGGAAAAACTTCTCGCGATAAACAATTTCGTCCAGCGTCGTCGACGTGTCTAACCTACTACCCGAGCCATCGTCTAACGTAATTTCTACCCACGGAGAAATGTTTCCCTGGGCCGCTTAATTACTTTATCGCGCCGCTTCGCCGCCCGGCGAACGCTAATCTCTGATAAACTGCGCGGCGAGACATAGTGCGGGGGCCCCGGGAAAAAGTTCCGACGCGGAACTGCTGTTCCTTAATTACGCGACTTAAACGAGTTTCGCGACAGCTCTTGGCTCCACCTTCTTCTCTCTCTTTCTCTCTCTCTCTCTTTTCCATTCTTTGTCTCTCGCTCTGTTCTGCTTTCTTCCTCTCGACCTGGTACCGGGAATTATTTTTATAGTATGGAAATTGATAATAAGACGCTTCCTTCTTCAACGCCGACTGCTCGAGAGTCCCGCGCTCATCGATCTACTCGAGAACACTCCGATAACTGCGATAACGAGATGGAAATACCGAACTTTCCGTCGGGAAGATGGATACCGGAAGTGGAACACTGGACTCGGCCCTTGCACGATCGTTCGCGATTGTTTCGCTGTCGAGATCTGGATATCGGCTCCTCCGTACCATCGTAGACGAAAAATTCTGATGTGTGGTGTTCATGGAAAAATTGTAGTATAGCTGAAGTTACTGAAGATGATTTGTTAACACTAAACCTACCCTGTCGATCAAATGACCGGTTTTATATTTTTAATTTTTGCGATTATTGAAATGATGAAGATGCTTACATGGAAATTGATTGGATGAATTTCTTTATCCAAGCACATATTGTGATAAAAATTGCACAATATACAGGGTGTTTGCGAAATCGTGGTGCAACCGGCAAGGGGACCTCATGTACAATCTATTCGAAAATAAGGAATATAGTTTTTTCATACGAGGCTTCATTTTCGAGAAAATCGAGTTTGAAGATCCGTCAAGGTCGCGTGCTATAGTATATGCAGGAAGTAGAATTGGTTGGTCATAGTCAGACGCGAACAGACGATTCCTATCACATACCATTTTCTAGAAAACGAAGCTTCGGATACAAAAATGTTATACCAAATTATGTTCTTACTTTTCTATGTAGACTGCCCGGCTCTACTACGATTTCTGGTCCACCCTGTATAAATAAATAGAGCCTTGTCAGTTTTATAAGCTGAAACATTTTAATCGCTTTTACTACTCGGTAGGTTTAGTGCTAATCATACGTAACAATACAAACAGCAGTGAATCGAAACAAATTCGATCATTTTATTAAAAAGCACACCGATCACATTTGGTATTCTCTGTGAAATCAGTGTTGTTGATGCAAGTGTCGATGCAGGTAGAGGTAAGCTGTGGACCGAAGGAGGAGGAGCACTTAGGGCAACGAAGGGTTAAAGAAGGTGTCGCAGCGCGGACGTGACGATTCGGAAACGAGCCGAGAAAATTCGCATGGTTCGGCTCTGCCATGCCGACGGCGATGACCTTTCGACGATACCGCAACGGCGGAAAGCGGAAAGCGGAAAACGGAAACGCGGACACGAGCAATAACGCGGGTCGGGGGTGGTTGTTGGTACGGCGTTTGGCAGATCGCCTGCCGTTGATAAAATAATCGCTTAGCGAGCGGTGCACGACGGGACCAAGTCTGCGGATCCTGCCGAGGATGCTGCGGGCAGATCGTCGCGGATACACCGGCTCCTCCTCGAGATTAGACCGCGGTCCTCGTTTTTCAAGCGATCCCCTTCCTTCGGCCCTACTGTGGGGTCAGCTCGATCCACTCTCGAGCATCCCTAACCCCCTTAGAACCTCCGCATGAAGGATTGATAAAGTCCTCTGGAAGAGCGACAAGCCTCGGGCTCTGCGTCGAAACCCCTCGATCGTTCCAAAAAAAATAAAGGTTGTAGCAGCCAGCTGCAAACAGTAAAATTAACATCTGCTGTGCAAATGCTGGAGAGATTTTAGGACTCACGCGACAATAGAAGCTATTTTTTAGGAAACTGTCAGGTAGTTTCATCAAGGCATCTGCTAGGGTTGCCATTAGGTTTATTAGCGTCAGTCTCAATAGTTCTCGCGAAGAGTCATAAAAACCGAATTTCTAAAGGCCCAAGTTTATGGTACGGGACTCCGCTAAAATAGAAAGGACCCGTTACCTGAAGACGCGCAAAGCACGCTTGGGGTGTTGGGCCCGTGGAAATTCCGCTACAGGGTCGAACTCGCGACACGTCACTCTCGTGAATTTCCCACTCCTTAGAGAAGTATTCATAAGAGTGGGGGTGCAAATTAACCCCACCTATCGGCAACAGAATTGTATTTGGCGCCTTGCGTTTTTGGGAGTGTTAGGAGACTTCAGTCTTGTCCTAACTATCTAAGCGATCAGATCATTTTAATAAACAGATAGTTCGTCCTAAGAGGCTTTCCTTTATTGAACAATAACACTTCCTACAAGGTGAAAAATAGCAACAATCGATCGTTGCAAAATGGTACAGGCTATTAATAGGATCCTTGTAGAGATATTCTCTGAAAAATTTGGAAATTCGTTAAATTGTTGGAGCTCGGTGCTATATTATCGACGGATAAATGATCCAACGTTTTATTTCGAGAGGACACTCGTTCGAACACAGTCGCGTGACGATACACGCCGGAGATAACTGGGAATCGCGACGGACGATTAGTTTCCCTCCCGTCGTGTGCTTCGCGATTCCTATCGGCCACTTTTTGCTGATAATCTCGCTAACGGTGACCGCCTATTCAGAGCTTTCTGACACGTGCTCGACGGGTTCGGATTGATTCCAATCATGACGCGATTGTGACATTACGGCGGGGCATGGTTGCGTGATCGCCGTAAGGATGGAGGGGGAATTACTATGGAGAGGGAACTGCGTCCTTGAACGGACAGGATTCCTTGACTTCAACGGATCCCCCTCGAGTTGTTTATTTTTGTTTGACGAGGACTTTGTTGTTGGCAACTGATACAAGATGTTGTTGTATTAAAATCTTGTATTAATTGAAACGGGTTGGTACTGCTGTAATAATATCCTTAAAGTCTTCTAATGTCTCCACGATTTTCAGTTATCTCTAATGTCCATTATATACATGATTCGGCTATTTATTGTCGTTACAAAAGCACGAAATCCGCTATCTAGTAATACCCGAATCCATTAAGACGTTATTGAATTCTGTTGTTAAGGACTGTTCGGTCCGTTCGTCCCGAAAGCAGAGCATTGCTTTCAGTCGTCATAGCTGAGATACTCTGATTAAGTAAACGTAAACGGTTTACATGCATTCTCTACGAATGGAGAATTATATTTATCCAGAAGTGAATACCAACAGTGCTACAATCTAATTCTCCAAATAGAAAAACGTTTCAGTTAAATATAGGAACGATTAAAAATAATTATTA
Source organism: Lasioglossum lativentre (assembly GCA_916610255.1). Classification (NCBI taxonomy): domain Eukaryota; kingdom Metazoa; phylum Arthropoda; class Insecta; order Hymenoptera; family Halictidae; genus Lasioglossum; species Lasioglossum lativentre. The sequence goes on along the minus strand of OU744356.1, from coordinate 9,079,207 downwards.
AGACGAATTACTACCGATTAAGGTGGTCGTTGTTTCGCGACTTGTCTGGTTTTCACCACCTAAAATGTGGAACTTGACGAGGAAATAATGTGTAGGGGTGGAATCAAAATAATGTTTGACCTAGTAGTCGAGGACCACCCTACTACAGATCCACCGTAGCCTCAATTTCGACGTTCACATTCGCGACGGCGAATCCTGGAAAAATTAGCCGGGGCGATTCTCGCTCGAACGAAAAAGAGAAGAATAATCGCGGCCGGTTAGAGGGTTGATATTTCTTTCTGGTAGGACAGGGGGAATAAATGAAATCCGTGGAAGGTAACCGTTCGAACCAGGACAGCGGAAGAAGTAGCCTCCGACCGGCTCGATTCCTCTGTCTTCGTTCCCGCAAGGGCTCTAAATCCCAAGGAGAGAGATCCGAGGGTGGAGGAGCAAAGGGCAAGGGAAAGAGGAGGGAAGAGAAGGGGACAAGTGCCCTTTATCAAGCAAGTCTCCGCGGAGATCTCCTAGGCGATCCCCGCTGCAAATGAGTGGAAGCGAAAAACGAGGCGACCTTTTGATCAACTTCGTGATCCAATCTCTCGGCAAAGAGCCGTTCGATGTAAGCCGATGGAAGCGGGTCGCCTGGCGGGTCGCGAGACCGTACACCACCGGGGCCCGTGTCTCTCTCACCTTTGGCGGCGTGTAACTATAAAACAGTCCTCCGAGTATCAACCGAGTACGCCCCTCCGATAATAATTCCCTTTGATACCTCGACCTCGTGGGTTCGCAGCAAAGGGGAACGTGGATCATTATTCCCGAAGGCGAGACAGATCGAGTACACAGAGTTCCGGGTTTCGGGAAAGAGTGTCTGTTGGATCGAGTGGTTCCGGACGCATTCGGTCCCTTCTTCGCATTTATACCGTTTCCGTTTCTGAACATGTGGGTGTGCAGGGTCGCGTGGAATTCTACTATTGCAACTAAAGATAATTACTGAAACTTTCGTTCATTCTCGAACGCTTATTGAACATAATATATATATTTATTAACATATAAGAAATAAAACACAAATTGCTTCACTGACTACCTTGGCTCCCCTATTCTCAAGCGCCGCGAAGCCACGCCTCCTCGCATCGCCCCACCCATACTGCCCACTCTGGTGTCCACCTGCAATATTTCTAGTAAATATAGAGTCCAAACTGCTCCACGGAGCATTGTCCCAGCTTCCTCATTCTCAAGAGCCACGAAGCCACGCCTCCTCGCATCGCCCCACCCATATTGCCCACTCTAGTGTCCACCTGCAATATTTCTAGTAACTATAGAGTCCAAACTGCTCCACGGAGCATTGTCCCAGCTCCTTCATTCTCAAGAGCCACGAAGCCACGCCCACTCGCATCGCTCCATCCACATTACTCGCTCCACCGGCCACCTATACCACTCATAAACAATCACTATACCAGCACTCTATTGAATTCCCGACGCAAGAAATACCATAGAGCATTATACCATAGCATTATCCCATAGTCCGCTCGACTGCGTCCAATCCATCGAATCCATCGAAATCCGTGCGCCCCGGACGCAACATGAAACAAGACGTTTCAAGAGCACTCGAGCGCGTGTCCCCGCTCTCCGCGTCTCAAGGCTGTATACCCTATCGATTTTCTTGTCCTCTTGGCTTTCCCCGTTCTTTATTTCGGCTGCTGTACCTAGCCCCCGTTCCTCTCTTCAACCGTCTTTTTCTCCCTTTTCCATCCCCTGACCGGGCCCCTTTTATTCAATTTTCCTCGCGTCCCTACTCGCCTACTCGCTCCTTTCCGCTTCGTTCTGCTTCGCTCTGCTTCGCTCTGCTCCAGTCTGCTCAGCTTCGGCACAATTTCACTCGCCACCATCGACTCGGCGTTCATTTCCCCGCAATCTCACCCCTGCCCTCGTCCCCGCCACCGCCTATCGGGGGTAATCAGTGCCAATAAAGCAAGAGGGAGACGGAAACGAAAAAAAAAAAAAATGAAACACGACCGCGTGCCGCTTCACTTTCGGTTTCCCCTTCAATTATATCAGCCGCAAAAACGGCGAGCGACGCCCGGCGCGACGCGACGCGGCGCGGCGTCGGAATTTATGGACGCTCTCTGGGTGCTGGAATGGGAATCGACGGATTAATGGGGCCACGCTCGACGGATAAACACGTGCGAATTTTCGCGAGACACGCTCCCGTGGAAGTGCAGTTGCCTCTGGGAGTCGGAGGAACGTTGTCAAACATTTCAGTAAGAAAATAAAAATAAATTGAATTCATGAAATTCATTAAGCTGCATCGATTGAAAGCGGCTTCGTTGCGACTCGCAACTGAATTAGAGCTTCTTACAGGAATTATTTTTATACAACAGTCTTCCGGATACTGAAAAGATGGACGAACGACACATTGATGGAAACACATAATCGGACACGTTAAGCCGCGTCGATTGAAAGCGGTTTTGTTGCGACCGGCTCGAGTCCCGATCGATCCGAGGGAGCCGATTCAATTGGAAACCGCTCGATTAGAAAGGTTTATCGGAGCTTCCTGGAGGACGCGTTGATCCCTCGATCGTTCCCGCGATTACACAACCGCGTCGTTACCTTTCTTACAGGCGCCCTCCCGCGAGGATCCACCCGCTTTTATCGTTAACGAGATCCAATTAAGAGGAACGAGCAGAGAACACGCCGCTGAAGCGGCGACGAAGCCTGTTTACGAGCCTGGCGATCTCGAAATCGGGAATACACCTCCTTGAACCCTTCGAGGAGCCCGTATACTACCTGTCGCACTGCGATTATGGCATACAGAGTACTATTTCCGTCGGCGGCGCTGCGTTTGTCTCTTCCCGATACCTCTCGTCCGTCCAAATTTCTTTTTACTATTTTTTTTTGCTCCCTTCTTTGCTTTCTCAGGTTTGCTGGGAATTTTATTTCGACATCGTCAGCGATCGAGCTGAAAAATGTTCATCTTCGTGGAAAATCAAATTTTTTGTGTATCAGGTACCAGATACCCAGTGAACATTTATTTTTCCTTCACCAATCATTTTAACCCTGGAGCTATTTTAACTCAAAAACGAAAGATTTTTCCATTCTAGAATATTTCCAGTCTATACAATTTTTTCTTTCATTTTTTTGCATACGAAACTGATATAATATCTCATGTAATATGTAAATGTCTAGTAGTTTATTAAATACGAACAAAAATGATAATGTTAACAATATATTTAAGAATGGCATAGCAACTTTCAGCGGTGCCTCAGAGTCGCCATCCGAGTGCTAAGGGTTAATATGTTGACATTTTTTAATTCTTTCAATCTGGTCAATGTTAGAAATTGCACCTACCCAGTCTTGTCATAAATAAACTAAAATCCGCAGTCTAGTAATAGTGCTTTTTAGATGCTTCTCGTAACATACGTGCCTTAGTACTAATCTGTCAAACATTATTCCTCCATTACCGCTTAAACTATTGTTTATTTTGCGGTCACAGTGACTAGTAAAAAATAATTAATTCTGTCGCAGGAAGCTTCTTCAATTTTTCGCACGTTTCCGGGTAAATTGTCCAGCGTGTCGGGCCAGACCAGGTCATGGAGATTCAAACAAGAGAGACAGGGGAAGAGCGACGATCATATTAATCGCAGTAACAGTTGCGTAGCGAGGGCCCCGGCCAGAAATACGCCCCAATAATTTCGCGCTTTAATCACGGCCGTGTTTGTAACGCGTCGAACGCGGCCGCTTCCTCCCGCGTAATTACACGTGCGCCGTTTAATTAAATCAACGGCGCCGGGAGTCACCGATTGTCGGCCGCGTCGCGTCGGCCTCGATCTAATGCCTCGGATCAATTAGGTATAATATGCACCGGCCGAAGTCATACCCGGCCGCAGCGTCGCGTCGCGTCGTTCAGAAATTACCGGGACAGTACAATTGCCGGTCTTGCTTGTTCACGTAATTTCCACAGGCCGGAATATTTCATGTTTGTGCCGCGCGGTATTACACGTGTAATAACGCGCAAACTGCCCGCCATCGTTCGATGCGTTATTTGTAGCACGCGTGGTCTTCTTCGAGCGTGACACCTGCAAATAGTTTTGAACGAGATGAGTTGGATGGGCTCCTTCCGTCTCTTCAATTCGATTTCCAGCTTCGATTTCTTCTTGATAGCCATTTGCACGCCGAATGCACTTTCCGATGAATTGTGCAATCTTCTTTTTCACTCTCCCAAAGGATTCGAAGGTTTTTGTCTTACGAAGAAAGAGAACGCTGTTTTATGTCGTTCCTTGATTAATACCCGGAATTGCCTGATTGCAACTTTATGCGTGTACAAAAATATTATCAATATTTTTTCCTATTACCAATGAAAATTTTGATATTTTAGCAATACTGGTTTCTACAGGAAAGTTGAAGATGGAGATATACAGGGTGTTCGACTACTGGTGGGAGAAAATTTAAGGGGTGGTTCTCCATGATAATATAAGTCGATAATGAAGAATAAAAAAATTGCGATTCCGTTTTCGTTATTTAGTTATTAACCCATAGCACTCGAGTGGCGCCACTAAAAATTGCTGTACCATTATTCAAAATATTGTTTACATTATTAAGTATGTTGGTATCTAGTCAATTACTAAACATCTAAGTATTCTATGAGGTATTATATCAATTTCATATCCATCAAATTTGAAAAATCAGATGGAATATCTACGTCGGAAGAAATGTTTAACTTTCAAATTAAAATGGCTCCGAGTGCAAAGGGTTAACAATTAAAAATCCACCTAAAATGCGGCAACCCATAACTAAATAACGAAGTTGAAATCGCAATTTTTTTATTCTTCATTTTCGACTTATTGACCACCCCTTAAATTTTCTCCCACCTGTAGTCGAACACTCTGTATTACTATTTAACCCCTTTGTTTCTGCAGTGTAATGGTAATATAATTAAAGGAGCCGTTGTTTGTGTGCCTAAGTTCGAACATGCAGAATGTTCTGTACTTACCACGATTTCACCGGTCTGAGCTTTCAAAGATATCACCGGTTCTAAAATAGCGCCTCGGTTAAATATACTTGCGTTGTTCAGTCCCACCGACTGTGAGCAACTCTTGAACTTTATATGTATATATAAAGTCATCGTGACCTATATAGGGTTCTTTGCTCTGTCGCGTACTAATTGAATATTATATCATGCTCCGGAGATTTTTAAACCAAGTCAATCCGATAAATAGAACAGAACATTCTCAGCACCGAGGCAACTAACTCCCAACACCGCAGAAAGTCTAATACTAATTCAGAATTGACGCTTGAACAGATTAAGAATAGATCATTAGCTTAAGTATATCATGACAAATTCATACAAATTGGTTTCCATCTACCAATTTGTTAAAAGTGAATATACAATTTATGAACGCTTACGATACAAAAATATTTTATAAAATGAAAACTGCTCCATGGTTTTCAACGAGAAGAACACAGGAACTAGAAAAATTGTTCAGAATCTGCTAAAATAAAATGCAGCGATCAATCAGGCTCGAATCACGTTCCGTCTGACCCGTGCTGGTTCGTTCTACTTATTGAAATGATCGCGTCCCAATTGAACGGGTAACATCGATTGTCTTCTTAAAACGTGTTCTGAACAGAATTGAAATGAAAAAGAGAATATCCAGTAATAAAATCCAGTAGATGAACAAATGTTTCGGAAATCTTGAATCTAATCCACAGTGGTACAGTGTGCCATAAGGCAGCCAGAATGAAGATACGAAACGGGGATCGTCGGATCAGCGTGGTCCCGTTCTACTTATAGAAATAATCGCGTCCCAATTGAGAGGGAATATCGATTGTCTTTCGATTTAATTCGATGGGAATATGGGTCAGGGCGTTTTTCTCCGTAACCCAGACTCTCCATCTCTTTGATCCTACGACCGACCAATTATCGATTTCTACAACTCGCGAGACGAGATATTCGAGAGAGTGGGGGGGGGGGGGGGGTATACAGGGGAAGGGGAGGACATACTGACTGAACGACAGCCAGAAACGAGGAAACATTCGGAAAGATGTTTCGGTGGGGCATAGCGGGCGCACGCATCCCATCGCAAGATTGAATTCGACGAGCTTAACGAGAACCATGCCAGCGAGTGGCTGGCCCTACGTGGCCCGAATACCGAGGCTGCTCGTGATTTCCCGTGCCAGTCTACCGGAATAACTTCATTGCGACTCTCCGACGGATTTCTTCTCTGTCGAAAGGAACACGAGTACTCACGTGAATCCGTATCTGACCTGGTCGTCCTGTCCGTCATCCATTGTCGGACATTATTACGCTGGGACCTCGACGATGGCCGAAAATGTCCGAAAGAATATCAACGAGATCGTGTACTAGTATTCATTTTCTACGATGAATATTAGTCTGCGGATCTTTATATGCAAAATAAAAATCTTCAGCAGCGATTGTGGGAACAACAAATTCATTTCATAATAGTTTTTCTTACATTGAAAACAGCGTAACACTATTCTTAGATTTTTCTAATTCTTCACTGTTTTATATTTCACCTAGCCAATTTTTTTATGAATGCATAAAAATCCGCAGTCTAATGATTATCCTCTACGACATAAATATTTATTTACTGAAACGATTACAATGAGAATCTGTCCTGGATGAATTGTTTATGGCACTCTGCTTCCAACCATGCTGCATATTCAACTCTTTTTTAATACATCGATTCTTTAATTCAGACATTATTTTTTCCTGAAACGATTACAACGAGAATCTGTCCTGGAAGAATTATTTATTGGCACTCTGTTTTCAACTCTTTTTTTAATACATCAATTCTTTAATTCACATACATTTATGCAATGATTAAAATTAGGAACAATCACTGCGACGTCAGCTGCCTTCTTCTCTTTTAATACGTTCACATGTCATTCTTTTATCGTCCCGATACAAAGGTATTTACACGTTCGGTAAAGGGTGTAAGATTGATCTAAGGTGGCGAGAAGGGGTTAACACTACGGGACGCGTGCATTGCGTATTCCGCATTCCGTCTGGCAGCTAATTAACGCCGGTTGCAGGCATCCGCGTGGACAGTCGCCACTGCCGAGATATCGGAATGCAATATTCATAGCTCATGCGGGCCAACACATTGACGGGATACGCGAGACAGATAACTTGGCCCCGGTGTCGAAGCTGCCAAGCTGCGCGAGAATCGATCTCTCGACCCATCGACAATTTCGAGCCAGGAGCGTCGACGTCTCTGCTCGCGCCGAGATCTCCTACTCGTTCCTACTCTCTGGTCTGTTTCCTCGATTTGCATACACCGCCTTCTCTCTTCGACCCGTTCCCTCCACCCCCGAAAATTCCGACCAGCAGTGTTGTTTACGCGAAAATCCGATCGTTATCTCGGAATTTCGCCGGTCCAATTTGTCGTGTTGGATTGTTTCTCCTAAAAGCTTGCCCCCTGTTGATCATCCGCGTGCTTCGCATACCGATGCGAATGTCCCGCGACAGTATAATTCATCGCCTTTAAAGAAAACATTAATTAAACACATCGCCGCACTCGGACGCGAACGTTCGTTTTTTGTGATGTGCCGAGAGAGGAAATTTGAAACTGACTTGCGAAAGGATTATTATTGCGCATCGTTACGGTAATGTAAACTCGAACCGAAGACGGGTACCTTTATTGATAAAGGGGATGATTCTATCGAATAATATCGGAGATGGGCCATTCGATAGGGCATCAAAAAAAAACATACTGTGTAAAATTTTAACCCTCTATCTCGATCGGGAGGGTAGTTATGGGGTCAAATCGAAAAATCAGTTTTTGGCCTATTTTCCCTAGTTAACGATGCTTAGAAATTCTGAAAAAAATCTGAAACATGTCAAGTACCCGAATACATACTCTGCAATTCGTTTCAGATTTTTAAATTGAAAATCCTGCTTGTAAAAAATCAAACACCTCAAAAAAATCGAAAAAATGCATATTTCACATGGAAGTTATGTATAAATTGACAATCACCATTTTTTTACAGTACCGATATAAGTATCGTTCATGAATTTTTTCAGATTTTTAAGAGAGATGCGCCGTTGTTAAAAAGAAATAAAAACCGATTTTTTCGACGTTTTTTCCGTGAAAAGCTAAGCTAACCTTCAAATTGATACATGCTATTTATTCCGTAAGCCTATTAGATACCGATAAACCTTGAACATTTCACAGAAATAATTATAAAATGCAATTAATTTGATTAGTATTCTACTGCGTCGGCGCATAACATCTGAAAATATTAATCTTGTTTCCAACAAGCCGATATTATTCGGCTCAAGGGCAATATTTTTGACCATCTTATCCGGCTTATACCCTTTACGAGAGATTAATGAATCCAACACAGTAGAAATCTGTAAGAATTTTTCCAAAAATTCCGAATCGAAAGCATCTGGTCAGTAAAATTTATCGAAACAACAGCTAGCTTACCCGAAGACGTTGACAAACCACATTTACGGTTGACGAGCACCGCCGCGGTAACATTTCCAGCCGTGAGTTCCCACGTCGTTCGGTTTCATCTTTAATTGAGCCAGCAATCGACCCTTGCAACGATCCATTTATCCAGCAAATGGAGTTTTCCCAGCCGTGGAACGAGTCTCACCCTCGTTTATGTTTCCGTCTCGGTTAAGCAGGCCTGTCCGCTTGCCAAGTCGATCTTTTTCGCAGTTTGTCGGTCGCGTTTCGAGGGCGTGAGACTGCGTTAAACAGCGCCTTTATCGTTAGGCGAATGGTCGTTTGCCCCTGCGGGAGGTTAACACGAGGGAACGTCGCTAAAGAAGTCCGTCGGAAAGCCGTAAACTGCAGCGGTTACGCTCTCTTTCTCTCTCTCTCTCGCTCTCTATGTACTGTACAATAATATATATATGCACACACACACACACACACACAGCACCTATACCTCGCAACAACCATTTGCATTTCCGTGTCGCGCGATTATAGATGCATAGAACCCGTCTATAATTTCACGACAACGGACCCAAGCAATTTCGCGCCGCGATTTTTCATCGAGGCGGACGTGTTTTTCTTCCCCCAACGGTGTTTTACACCCCCGACTGAGACACGTCCTTGCAGATGCAGCCGTAACGAGCGAACCTCGATTCGGAACCGACTCTACGAGAGCACACCGCCCGCTGAGAAATTGCTCTAGACATTACGATCTAATCGGGCGACGAGTTGTGCACGACACGGCACTTCCACGGCCATTTTTCCCTGTACAAACAACCGGGACAATCTGCCGTTTCGAATTAATACTGGCCGAACGACCGATTTCAGGTTTTGCAGTTTCATGTCGGCGGAATTGTAGAGGCGTACTCCTGCGAGATGATTTAACATTCAGCCTTATTCCAGAGTTTACCGTTTGCTAATTGTAGTACGACCGATTTCAAATTTCGTAGCCTTGTGTCGGTGGAATTGTAGAGCAGCTTTCGTGCGAGGAATTATTTAATGAAGATATTTGTAATGTTGGCAATAATCGTATACATATACACTGGAAGTCCAGATATTGTTAATATTTGATCTATGATTAGTTTGCTAATAAAAATACTTTCATTGAAAACTCGATAAACTGACTAGAAAAAATCGTGAAGTTTTGATCATCTGTTGCAAAGGGGAAGCCTCGATCTTAAAATCCACGGTGCTTTCCAGTCACGGGAAAAATATTTCAATGCTTTCGCAGACGTTTCGTAGCATTTTGGACCAAAAAAGTGTCTTCAGTTTTCCAGTCGCTGCAAAAATATCTCGGACAAAAATGCACGATGCGCGGGAAAAGTAGAGGTCTCAAGCTTTCATATAAGCCAAGGAATATAGTTGCACTATTTTTTTTAACGAAATTTCGAGGATGGGAAATTTAATTAAAAATCACAAAGAACAAGCGACATCGAAAAACCCTATTGAAAACACTATTCCGAACATATCGGACAACCACTGGAACAGAAATGCATCATAACCAACACTCGATCACGTGCTATTATTCTTTCCGTCTTCGAAAGGACTCGTCTAGGGAATTAATAAGGGTCTCAAGCTTTCAAATAAGCCATGGAATATAGTTGCACTATTTTTTTTTAACGAAATTTCGAGGATGGGAAATTTAATTAAAAATCACAAAGAACAAGCGACATCAAAAAACCCTATTGAAAACACTATTCCGAACATATCGGACAACCACTGGAACAGAAATACATCATAACAAACACTCGATCACGTGCTATTATTCTTTCCGTCCTCGGAAGGACTCATCTAGGGAATTAATAAGGGTCTCAAGCTTTCAAATAAGCCATGGAATATAGTTGCACTATTTTTTTTAACGAAATTTCAAGGATGGGAAATTTAATTGAAAATCACAAAGAACAAGCGACATCAAAAAACACTATTGATACCCTATTCCGAACATATCGGACAACCACCGAAATAGAAATACATCATAACAAACACTCGATCACGTGCTATTATTCTTTCCGTCCTCGGAAGGACTCATCTAGGGAATTAATAAGGGTCTCAAGCTTTCAAATAAGCCATGGAATATAGTTGCACTATTTATTTTTTAACGAAATTTCAAGGATGGGAAATTTAATTGAAAATCACAAAGAACAAGCGACATCAAAAAAACACTATTGATACACTATTCCGAACATATCGGACAACCACTGGAACAGAAATACATCATAACAAACACTCGATCACGTGCTATTATTCTTTCCGTCCTCGGAAGGACGCGTCTAGGGAATTAATAAGGGTGGGAAATCTCGGAGCACGAGTAGGGTGGGAGACAACGGTCTATCCGAAAGGGGGAGGGGTTGGAATGTGGTAGGGTCGTGGGGTCGTAGCGCGAATTCGCCATAATAATTATCGTGGGGCTTTCTTCGTGGCGCAGAGAGATAGAGGGAGAGGGGGGTGAGCGTTGAGCGCAACAGGTGTCCGTGAGCGGAACAAATCGTTCAGGATAACGACGAATCCGAATCGAAGTCCGGTGATTACCGTCCTCCCGATGGAAATTCGATTTTCGGGTGACCGTCGAACGGCCAAAAGGCAGGTTCCCAATGTGTGTCCGTCTGATCGACCCGCATGTCGGGCTCCCGGAGAGCCGATGAAAAAGGAGGAAAACTCGGTTGTTGTCGAATGGTAGTGGTGGTAGTGGTGTGCACCACCCCTCCCCTCCCCAACCCCTACCTCCGAGGAAACTGGGTCATGGATATGCCCGATGCTTCCCTTGTCCGGGGCCACATATTTTCCTTTCTGCGGGACCGGCGGAGTGATGCTAACGGCGTCCGGTCCGCATATAAAGTAAATACGGATCGATCGAACCAGACCGGATAGAAAGTCCCGCTGAATGGAAATTGAACACCGCGGAAACCGATGCGACCGGAGGGAATCTTGCGCCCGGAATAATGCCGATGAAGATACTTCTCGACGTTTCCCGATAACCCGCCGATATACCTGCAGGATTAACCCTCTCGCGGGTCGCTGCGAGTTTCGAACCATGGAACGGACGTCCGACTCGCTGCGTTTCGAAAAAGAACGATTCAAATTATAAATTATTTTCAACAAATTTTTACAAATCCCTAATATCAACACATTTTGTCCTTTATGTTAGTCACCAGGATTTTTAATGAGAATTTAAAAGAAAATTATTGGGTTTCACAGCTCGGTCATTAACACTGAACCTACCAAGCACGAAACATATAAAAGTGAAACACCTTATGGCAGTGAGAAGATTGAATTTACTTGAACTTTGTACGGTTTTCATCATAATAATGTGCTCAAATGAAGGAGTCTATTCAAAGCGTTTTTTTAATTTCATTAACTGTGAAATAGAAAACCGGTCGTTTGACTAGGTTTAATGTTAATAGACTGCGGATTTCAAATAAAGAGTGTCTGTATCGATAATGACAACGAGCAAGAGCCAATCAGAAATAATTTTAATAAGCTGGGACTAATACATTGAAGCTCTTAGATTCTTTTAATCGATCTGCTTCAAATTGCACCTGCTCGGTTTCGCTGTGTGAATGCATGAAATCCGCAGTCTAGTAATTGAAAAGCCTATTTAATAGACTCGAGTAAAAAGAAAGGAAATGAAGAAGAGAAATAGTCGCGAAGGACACGGTGTGGTAAATGATCGGCCACGAAAGAACGCTGTCCCATTTAGCCGACAATGGGTCTAGGAATCGATATATAATTATATAGTTGAGAAAAGAGAGGATAGGGTATTGGCGGGTGATAGAAGAGACCAAAGGTGGCTGGGCGGCTGCGAGTGACGTCTATCATCGATTTTCGTCGAGCCCATTCAGAGTACCCTAATCGATCCGCACGCGGTCTGTCCCCTCCGGCTGATCGACGCGCGGCCGTCTTCCCAGATTACGATGCTCGCTGCTGCGAGATTATCGGCCGGGGACAATGTAAATTGGTCCTCGCCCTTGGATACGCATCCCAATTAATGGCCGACTGTTACGCGCCGCGCGCAACCTGCTCCTTATCGACCATCCACGCGATTATTCAATTCGACAATTCGAATTCGCGGGCATTTTTTATTTCGCATAAAAATCATGATTTCCATTCCGCACACTTAGATTGCTTTATATTAGCCTTGTCCGTCCCCTGTTAGAATATGCTTCAATTATATGGTCTCCGCGAAGCTTCAAGTACGAAATCATGCTCGAGAGAGTGCAACATAAATTTCTCAGATTCTGTTCATATAGGACAAATAACCCAATGTCATTATTTTTCATCATGATTACTCTACAATATTAAGCACAGTCCACTTAGAAACATTGAAAGCTCGAAGAACAGTATCCGACCAGAGCTTTATCTTTAATTTGATTAATAACATTATTGATTGTTCCTCTCACCTGAGGCAAATCAATTTCTATGTACCCCCGAACGCGTATTCAGAACTAGGACAGGATTTCAAACATTTAAATCCAAATCCACATATGGATTAATAAATCATTTAAATCGCATCACAGATAAATCTAACATTTTATATCGTAATATTGACTTTTTTAATGGTTCGTTAGTGTCATTTAAGAAAAAGTTGCGTGCGATTATATGATTATATGTGATATAATGAATTCCTGTAACTTTCAGCATGTCCATTCCTATGTAACTTTATGCTAAGACTTTCTTTTTCTGTGTTTTTCTTTTTTTTTATGATTATTTTCTATTGTAAACATTTGTATAAAAGGACTTCGATCCGTAAATAATAATAAATAATAATAAATGATATGATGCAAATATCGTAGAACAAAAACCGAAGGAGGGATTCAGAAAGCAAAAGCTTCGAAAGGAGCCCGGGCTGATTATATCGTGCGACTTATTTTCGTCGATTGAATATTGCCGACGGATCCGTTCAACGAGAAACTGTCATCCGCAATTAAGCCGGCTCGATGAAGTCCCGAGCGGCAGCATCAGAGGCTCGAGAGTTTTAACCGAATCTCGCTGCCGAGAGATGGGTGGAAATCAGCCCCTCGTTTCGTTTGTTCTGCGGCGAGCGTTTACTTTCTATTTGCTCGGATCGTTCTATCAAAGCGGTGCCGCCGTGTCTCGGTTGTTTTCAGAGCCCTCGAACTGGAGTTCGCATGGACGCGATAATGCTAACTTGTCGCTGATAAGCGGCTGCCTTGCTGGTTACCAACCGTTTACCGGATTGCAAGGAACGCCAGTTAAATAGCAACATTTTAACGAGTCCAAAATAATATTAGAGTATTTATTGGTATAAGCACAAAAATGAATGCTGCGTCACATCGGTTATGTTAAAGTAGATACCGAGGGTCAAATGTTTATTTCCTAACCCAGGCCTCTTAGACCCGAAGGACATCGGTAATAAAACACTCAAAAGCCATGTGTTGTTGAAACGCAGATAAAGCTAAGGGCCTTCAGCCCAACTGACCTGGGTTTCCCTTTTCCGTTGAAGTCGTTTTAGTCAGTCGATATCTAGAAGGCTAAGAGAACGGTTGCAAGAGTAAATTTCACAAACGTGTTTTTCTTTTAACACCCTAGATCCTGCTTCCCAGTAATCAATAGTATTTTTTAATTTTTATCGTATACCTTCATAATTTGGTATTGCGTGCATTAATTTTTATCAGGAACACATAAAATCCACAAACTATAGCAATTACTCGTCCCGGAAGCTTGCGTTGCAAGCGAGAAGAATTTCTACGGTCTTCTAGCGAAATAAAGGGAAAGGGAGGGAGAGAGGGGTCCAAAATAATATTAGAGTATTTTTTAATTTTTATCGTATGCCTTCATAGTTTGGTATTGCGTGCATTAATTTTTATAAAAAGCACATAAAATCCACAAACTAGCAATTACTCGTTCAGGAAGCTTGCGTTGCAAGCGAGAAGAATTTCTACGGTCTTCTAGCGGAATAAAGGGAAAGGGAGGGAGAGAGGGGTCCAAAATAATATTAGAGTATTTTTTAATTTTTATCGTATGCCTTCATAATTTGGTATTGCGTGCATTAATTTTTATCAGAAGCACATCAAATCCACAAACTATAGCAATTACTCGTTCCGGAAGCTTGCGTTGCAAGCGAGAAGAATTTCTACGGCTTTCTAGCGGAATAAAGTGAAAGGGAGGGAGAGAGGGGTGAAAATCAGTCGCAGAAATCCGCCGGAAGAAGCGTGGCCGAGTAATCCTCGGATAAACCGGTAGTGCGGCGCGGTTCCTGTGCGAAAATTCGCGCGGATGTCGAACAGATGCCTCTTTTCTCGGGAGCGGTGGTTCTTACCGTTTTGTGTAGATTTGGAGAAGAAGGGTAGAGAGACACGGTCGCCGGCCGAGCGGAAACGCTTCTTCCTTTCGGCTGACACGACGGGAAACTTACTCGCCTGCTCGCCGGATGTTTACTCGCCGCGAGGGTAAACTGGACGTAAAAGCGACAACGGGCCGGCCGCACGTCCAGACGAAATCGGATACGTTTTTCGGGTTTCCGTCTAAAAGCTCGATGGTTTCCCTCCATTTGCCGCGTTTCCCCCGCCGCCGCCCTCTCCTCGACTTTCCTCGGTTTATTCCACCGGCCGAGGAAAGGATAGAGTGGCTGGACGACGGATTCCCCTATTCTTTTACCCTAACGCTGCTGCACGAAATCCTAGACAACTCTTTCCGCCGCGAGAAAAATTCGAAATTGATCCTCGATTACTGATATTGTACGAGAAAAAAATGTTCGCAGTGCTGATTGATTATAATCGACAATTTATTGGACGATCGTTCGAGCCCGATTTTCAAAGATTTTGTAGATCTTCCTCTTTTGAAGAACAATGTCGAAGGGTTTTGCATCCGATTCCTCGATTTTCAGTTGAAAGTTTTGTTCTCCAGTGTTGTTAATAAAGAGACCATAATCGATACAAATGCCAGACACAGTGCACACACCGGTGACACAACAGCCAGCTCAATTCCGCGTCCAATAACATAAACATTTTCGCCGACGCAGAGCTAGTAGCAAGGAAATCTTATGAATTCAAGGTTATGGATACTAAAGGGGGAACGTGGGTATTGGATGCACCCGCTTCTCGATACCGGAAACATAATGGAGAAATCAGAACTTTTCAATCCTGCCTTGCATTATTAAACTCGTAAAATATACGAATTATTCGCTCGAGATCGACGACGTCCGCTTCCAATCTTGAACGTAATCGAGCAAATATCGTAAATGTCTGCGTTTAAACAAGTCAAGAGCCAGGAAAATGATGACTTAAACATCTCCCAATATCCTATTGGCAACATCACGTTCAATTTTTAATATAATCCGTAAAGTATTGATCCCAGAACATGATCAATTTTGTCAAAGAAATACCCACTCGTCATGGGACAAACTTTATAAAATTCAAAGGTCTGTATTTTATAAAAAAATTCGAAACTGAGAAAATGGTGACATAAACTTCCCCTAATATTCTGTGGACTATATCGTGATCAATTTTTAACAAAATCCATCCAGTATCGTTCCAGGAAAATGATCGATTTACCATAAAACGACTCTTTATGTAAAACATCATGATTCACAGGTCTGTATTTCATAAACAATCTCGAAACTGAGAAAATTATGACATAAACCTCCCCTAATATCCTGTGGACTACATCATGTTAAATTTTTAACAAAATCCATCAAGTATCGATCTCGGAAAATGATCGATTTTCCAAAAAAGGACCCTTTACGTAATACATTATATGATTCACAGGTCTGTATTTCATAAACAATTTCGAAACTGAGAAAACGATGACATAAACTCCACCTAACATCCTATGGACTGCATCATGCTCAATTTTGACTAGGATCCATGAAGTATCTACACCAGAATGTGATCGATTTGGCAAAGGTCTGAAAGGGTTTGTGCCCCCCAGTCGAAGCACGTGGGTTTCCAGGAGATGAATCCTGGCAAATTCGATTCCCCTGTATGGGCCTCTTTTTCTCGGACCCTATATTGTTCGGAGACGTCGAACCCTTCGAACGGGAAGGCTCGCAAGTCCTAATAGGAGCCGGAAGTGGCTGGAGGAGGAACGAGGGACAGCGTATCTTAAATTTCCTTTTAAAAGTTCGGAACTCGGTTAGCGCGGCTGCTCCGTGTTCCCCGAAAACGGGCGCGGGGGGCGCGGTCCAAGGGGGGTGTATAACGTGGTATCGATCCGCATCGAAAGCCCCCGTAAAAATCGTTACGGGCGCTGGTCCCTTCGCCGCAAATGAGAAAATAATCTCGTTCCGAGGTTCGACAGAGTTATCCCGGGCCCGCGGTTCAACTTCGTCGATCTTTTAGTGATATCGATTCGCCCGCAAAACACACGCCCGCTCTAGTATCCTTTCACCCCTTCCTTCCTCTCTCTCTCTCTCTCTCCCTCTCTCGCTTGATTCTGTCCTTATCCGATCGTTGACCACACGCCCGAGCTCCGTCTTTCGCTCGAATTTCTTGAAACATAACGCCGATTCGAGTGGATCGCACCGCAGCCCGCATTTTTATGAGCCGATTCGCCGGGAGCGCATACCGATTCGCATTTTACTTCGCGAACGACTCGCGGACTCCGCTGAGCAATTGGTCGGCGGGACGAGTCCTAGTTCCCCTGATCCTCCTGGGGCTGTGAACAGCCTCTGGAACGACGTGAATCAAGAGCACAAACCGTTATAAAGCTTTCTGTACACGTACGGAGGAATATGTATCACTTTAATGACCTCGAATAAATTTCTACGGTAGACCGTTCCTCGGTACGCGTGCTGATTGGGCTTCCGTTTGAACGGTGCTGGGTATCACGTGGTTAGTTTCCAAGTCGTTCCGGAAACGGAGGTTACGGCGTCGGTGAGAAAAATTGTTGCGGTAGAACAGGATTCTTTCCGATTCAAACAAAAAAAAAAACATACAATTAACTCGAATGGAGAGTTCTCGAGATAAAAATTCGTGCGGAGTGTTGTTGAAACCGCGTTCTCGCGATCGCCGTTACGTTCCATTCTCGCAATTTCTTAATCTTGAATTCAATACCACTCTGGTGGTCCGTGTATTTCCCATAAGAACAGCGATTACGTTGCGCAAGGAGCATCCCGCAGAGATCGGAAACGAAGGCAGCATCTGCCGGTTACCGTTCCTCCGCGATTATGCTATTGTCGCTGATCACGGGACGTGTGTATTGCAAGCTCGCTTGCGCGCGGCTCCGTTTACTTAACCTGGAGTGGGTCTGCGCGCAGCGGCGTGTAAACGATTATGGTGGCGTGACGGTATCGTAAACGGCGTCGCCGCTAATAGCCGCAATGGGTTTCAGCAATAGCCCCGGGTACGATAACGGCTCTACGATGTTCCTTCGCGAGGCGATCGTGAAAAACTAGGTCCTTTAACGAGATAAGTCACCTTATTGGCACTCTCCGATATAACCGGTTACAGCTGCACTCTTAGACACTGATTTTTTAATTGCAACCGCCATGAAAGAGAAAGACCAGAGACAGAGAATATAATGGATAGAGAGAAGAAGAAGGGAGGAGGGGAACAGGAGGAAAAGAAAATTGCGTTTCCCGAGTATCGGATTATCAGAAAACGCTTTCAGTTGGAAGACGAGAAAAGTTTCGCCGGGAGCAACAAATGCGCGCCCCTCGGAAAGGAATCCCGACCGCAAACGACACTCACCGGCTGAACCATAAAAGGATGGAGAGAGCTGATGCCGGCAGCGACGACACCGAACGTGACCTAGCCGCTGATGTCGGAGCCTTTCTTTGTTAGGCGAATCCGCGATTCGAGTTACATATGCGGAACATTCGATCGGATACCCTCGCCACTGTTCAAAGCTGGAATCTCCTCGGTGGTGGAGAGGACTTGGAACTCAGTACCCAGATCACCGGTTTCGGCGGTCTTCGATATTGTTTGCTTGCACCACTGAAACGCTCGGACGACGACCCCGGGGCAAGGAGAATACCCTCGGAATGTGCTGCGTTGTTTGTAATTGTTCGGTGAACTCCGAACGTTTGAACAGCTAGGTGTTTGGGATTTGAAAAATGATGTTTGTTGGACTGAGGTATTGTTTGCTTGTACCACTGTGGGAACGTCTGCTGGCTATCAGGGTGGGAAATTGTCTTAAAGTGTGGCTTCGTTTGTAATTGTTCGAAGGGTTCTGTAAATACAAACACCGGGAATGTTGTACTTGAAATGTATAGATTATTGGTCGGGTTGTCTTCGATATTACTTGGTTGTACTACTGGAGAAATATTTGATACGTAACTGGAGGACGGTGAAATATTAATCTTGAAGAATACAGTTTCTTGGACCAGAGGTCTTAGATATTATTTGCTTGCTCTACTGTGGGAATATTTGACGGCATCCGGGACGGAGAATTGTCTTAAAGTTTAGCTTCGCTAGTAATAATTCAGAGGGCATTATAAATACAGACACCAGGATGTTATGTTAAAAGTATACAAATTATATTGGTACGGTCGTCTCGGATATTACTTGGCTCTACTACTGTGAGTTGAAAAATGAGTTATATACCAGTTGAAATTTAATAAATAAATCTAGAAAATAGTTGTCAAATAGAAAATAAATTACACCGCGTACAGTGGTGCAGCGGCAGCTATTTTTCAAATATTTTCGCTTCTTCCTTGTACATGAAAAGTCACGAAATTCTTCGATGCGGACAACCGTGTGCGCCGTCTGGCGCCGCGTTGAAAATTCTGTGCAACGCTACGGGTAAACGGACCAGCAAAACGAAGCACCCGACGATCGGATAAAAGTTTCAGCGGTACTCGCCACGGCGCGGCGGGTCGCGGCGGGTCGCCTGGCCAGGATCATAATTTTTTACGACGACGGATGGTATCGCGAAACTCGGACGCCGGTGGCCACCCTTTCGGAACGAGATTACGCGCGGAAATAATTCGGGGCAAATGAAGCGATCCGTAGTCGGCGCGGCGCCTCGGTTCGACCGGGAATGAAAAGCGCGTCATTTAGCCTATTGTAAAACACTCGAGTTTGTTAGCGGCCGCCGCGGACGATGACGAATAACGCACGTAAATCAATGTAATTCACGGGGAATAACAATCCCGTGCACGCCGCGTGCGATCCTTGCGTGCTGATTTCGACGTTGCCGCGCCGGCTGCCTTAATCCTTCTCTGCTTCCGGTCGCGATACATATGCATTTTCTGGAGATCGGGGCGTTGTTTGCGTTGCTTCTCAACCCCTTGTTAAGAATTGATGCTAAACGAATAAATTGTTTTCAGTTGGACAACTTTCTTCGGGAATATTATGAAGAAATTTTTTGGTGGAATTTCGGGGGACGGGGGAATTGACGGGGGAACGGTTCGCGTGTTTCGGCCGTTCTTATTAATCGATATGACGTTTTCAGTGGGCGAATAATCGGGCTTAAACGCGGACAACCGATCCGCCCGGCGTTCGAATTAATTCCTACCGGGGGCGGCTGAGAGGGTGGAATACAGAGCCCGCCCCTGCAGCGATACGCTTTTATTTCCCGGCGGCGAATAAAATAATATTTTGACGGGCGGCCGCCGCCTGTACGCCGGAATAATTAAATCTACCGGCCCGGCCAGAAATCGCGTCTGCGACTGAAATTAATTTCAACGGCGAGCCCTCACCCCCTCCCCTATTTACAGCCATGACGGACGAACAACCCCCTCGCGTTCGTGTACGAATAATGCCGTATTAATTTCGGGCTGTAGTCGTAACGAATTTGTCGACTATGCTGACCTGCTAGCCCGATCTTGGGAACGTATAACAATGACCCTTTTCGTTTTTGAGTATAGTGCGAATTGTAGTGTTTCTTAGAATCATTAATTTTAATTTTTCTGGACCAGTTTTATCAGACTAAGAAAATTTATTTTGTAAATTGAACGGCTCATCGCGTTAAAATACCGTCCATTAGTGTATGTGTTTTCTGAAATTGTTTTTATGAACTCAGATTCGTGAAAGATTTTTAATTGAATGGCAAGTTCATCTATCTTCGAGGTCCAACGTGTCTGAAATCGTCCCTTTCGAGAACTAGATGCCCGACTCTAAAGATAAGCGTGATATTCATTGTTAGGTTGAGCATTACAAGTTTCACAATCAGTAGTCGAGTGAGTTGCGAGTTGAAATTTCTACGAATACATGAGGGAATTTCGGTGAGTGACGGTACATGCGGTGATTATGTAACGCTCGTGTGTGTGTGTGTTCAGCTAACTCCCAGACTACCAAACGCGCACACTTGTTTCATTAAATTACAACAAATTACAAGTGAAAATACCTCGCCGGTATTAAGATCATTTTGGCTAGCTGTAAATTCACGTTTAATTCTATAGAGATTTTTCACTTTGCACCTTCTCTGAAGGGTGAATACTGTTCTGTATCTGTTAAAGCGTAGAAAATTTATATAAATTATAATTGTTATTTTTATAAAATAACTAAGTCACTCTGAATTGTAGCAAGAACATATTTAAACATCATTTAAAGGCAATTTCTATGAAAAAGCAACTTTGATCGCAAAGACCTGCATCCACGATGACCTTAATCGCCTGAGCAACTAAAGATCGAAGCGGTAGAGAAAAAGGTGATACTAAGCAAGATGAGAGGCTACGAGGCCGAACCTGCGAGGCTAAAATCCTCGACGGAAAGGGTATCGAAATCCTTGATTCTCGTTGATTTTCTATTCAAGAAGTCAGAGAGAAAGAGAGGGGGAGGGGGGAAACCGGTTCTTATCCGATCCACTTCGGGAGTGCCATTAAGGAAGTGCTCACGGTTCATTAATCACCGTTCGTCGGACACTCGCAGCGTCTCCATAATGCACGGAATATCCATTCCACGGTCTGTCTCCTCTCGCACTTTTGTCCGAGACCTGGCTCGGGAAACACTTTCAGAAAACCGGCTAGAAAGGAGAATTCTCTACCCTCTTGCGTTTCGATTGAAAGGAGCCGACACGCTTTCCTTCTGAATGCGAGCCATGCAAAACACGTCGACGGGGATTCCTGTTGATGACTGGCAACCTCTTTCCACCTTCTGCTTTTCCTTTACAACCGTCCCCAGCTGCTATCTTTCTTTCGCCGTCGCTGTCCTCGTCGACCTTTTTCGCTCCATCGCGCGCAGTATACGACGACGCCCCGGGGAATAAAATGACTCCGACCTGATGGGGCGGGGGGAGGTACGGCGGGATCGAGGGGGGGAGTTTGAATTTTGAAACTGCATTGCCAGTCGACTCGAATTTGTACCTGTTCGCTTCGAGGATGGCTTGCTATTCCCGGAATAGACGTCTTGTAACGCTGTCGCGGGTCGAGGATCCAGACGGGTCCAGACACGCTGAATATTTACCGGATTTCTGGTTGAGGAGAAGCGCGGATAAGTGTCTAGGTTCTTTGGATGCTGGAAATAGATCCCTCGCGTGAAGGATGTGGAGATGTATTTTTGTTATTTTACCTCGATGTTTACGTAATGACGTTTTAAGTGTACTTGGGATGGTGAGCTGGCGTCGTCTTTAATTTTGATGGGTGACGAAACGTGGGTAAGCTAAGAACCGGACCTTGGGAAGGGCGGGGGAAGAAATTAGAGAATGACCTGAGAAGGTCATAGGGAAGGAACTAAGAGTGGGAGGGATCCATGGGAAGGGCTAGGAAAAGATCTTGGGATTGGATCGAGGGAGGGGTCTAGGGAAAAGGGACTAGGGAAGGGTATGGGTGGGGAATTATTAGGGAAGGTGGAGTCTAGTGACCCTGTTTCCAACTCAACAGGTCGAGAACTAAAGAAAAAAGCATCACGACGCTGTGGCCTAACAGCGAAACACGTTGCACGGCTTCACCGGCTTAAGTATACCTCGCGAGCGTCCGGCCTTCAACGATTGGATAATCCCCGGCGAAGACGCGCTTAAAGGGGTTTCCACAATTTATGCTGCGCGCGGCGAGACGGAACTCGGAACGGCTGCAGCCGTGTTCTCTCGTCCAATTGCGCCTTAAATTATTGAAATAGAAATGACCGTGGCATCAAGGATAACGCGAGAACATCTGCCCGTCGCGTCGAAGCGAGCTGCGCAATAAAAAGTCGCGCTCGGTTCACACTTCTCCGGCCCGGTGGGAGAAAACGTTACACGGACCAGGCAATAACCGGCAAAACACCTTCTGTCTGCATTATGCACTCGAGCCGTGACATATATGTATGTATACGCCGAAACGTAAACCGTCGCGTCGGAAGTGGAGGGGCCCATTGCCAGGGAGCGCGATAAAAGTCTCGCGGTCCGCGAAATATCCGCCTAATTGTGCTCGCGCGGCGAATAGAATTTTCGAAATCTCTTTCGAAGTTTATCTTCGGCCCTGAACAAGCTTCGCGTGCAACGCCGCCGCCGCCGCACGGACGCATAAAAAGCATTATTCTTAACTGCTCGGTTAAAAAGGAGGATGTTTGCCAGCCTCTCCGTAAAATTTCACGATCCCCGGAATTTCCTCGTTTCGCCGGCGGAGAAATGTCTCGCGAGGGTTGTCGTTTTTCGAGCGTTGTTTCCCGACGGTGCAGGGGCTTCATCGAGGTTTATTTCAATTCGGAAAAAGAGTCGGTTTTGTGGGCGGTTCTTAGATAGTGTGTACAGCGAGAATTCATGTGTTCCTCGGGGGAAGTTGATTAACGAAACATACAATTTTTTGTGAACTTTCGTCGGTGCTCTTTCGAGGAACAACGGGGGACAAAGACTGGTCATCATTGTTTGCAATCGAACAATCTGTTTAAGAATAATTGTTTTCTAAAAATGCCACTTACAGCTGAATGTACGAAACTGAAAAATATGAATCATAGAGCCAACACTTCGCTCCGCGTTTTGCTAACATTGGTCAGCATATAAACAACCTGTTCAAGAGAAACAAAAGCGTTCTTGTTGCCTCCGGTGAAGGGTCTGTCTCCCCTTTGCGAATTCTTGCTCGCGATCGTGGCGTCCCACCCCCGCAACCAGCTCGGTGCAGCGCTCTGCGACAAAGGGGCTGGGAAATTCGATTTGATCCACAAAGTTCCCGGACGTCGTAGTTTAAAATTTCATCCCGGGACCAGGGGGGCGGGGCTTCTCGGAGCCCCGGGGCCGTTCCACGGTTGCCGCGGCGCGGCGCGGCGCGACGTTCTCCTCCTTGCGGGACGACTGCGAGCCGCGGATCGAGACAGAGATCGAGACAGCCGGGAGAATCGTAATAAATTTTCGACCGACTTTTATTGCCCCGGTTCCACGGCTCGCCTCTGCGTGCCTTTGCGTCCCGGATTCAGAGAGACGCTTTATCGGCAGTCGGTGAAGTTTCACGGACACCAGCCATTACATCGACGCGCAATAAAAGATTCGCCTGCACAGATAACGAGGAACGGCGCAAACCGACCGCTAAATTAGCGTGTCAGGCTGGCAGACCTTTTCCTGGGCGATGGCTGGGTCCGTTCGGACCCATTGCTTTAAGTTTCTTTTCAGAGCTTGTTGTGAGACGTTCAATGTCTCGGACATGAATTTTGAGAAATACAGTCAGCCCCATTACAATAGCACACACTTTAATTCAGAATAACCTTTTTTTTGTAACTGAACCAAACGACTTCAGTTTTTATGGCAAGCTAGAAGGATTAGTAGTGCTGAAGGAATAGCATCTAGTCTACTATACGCGTTTCGATGGTTTTTCGTGTTTCCAACGATTCGTACTTTCACTGCAGCATTAATATAATTGTTAATTACTTTACGCAGCCACGATGATTATCAAACGAATATCGCGTAGCAAAACGCTCTCGGCTTCGTGGCAGAGAGCGCCCTCATTCAGAATGTTAATTATGAACGCCTCCGAGACGATTATGCAATGGTAATTGGCTAACAACTAAATAAATGAAAATGGAATTGAAGGAGGCAGCGTCGGATGAGATTGAAAGTCGAGAGCCTGCGCAGCGCATGAATATGTGTCTTATGCAAAACCGGACTATCTCGCGCGTCTTTGATCTAAAATTCGTAGCCTGGTACCATCTGCAAGTAGCTGACACGGCTAGAAACGAATGAACCTAGGAAATTGTATGGTTTATTAACCCTAGATAACCACTTCAAAAGAAAGGGGTGGTTACGACCAGTTTTATATTTATTACTAAAATCTGATTCGTAACTTCAATTCGTTAAAATTTTTAGTTAAAATGTAGATAAACTAATAGGGTTACATGTTACTTCACTTCTTATTGGCAGAAATATTGGAATGACCCCCAGCCCTAAACCCCCACTGGGCCGGCCAGCGCGAGTCTTGTCTGGACCGGCGACCAGTGCGCGGTAGTGGGGGTATCCGATCTACGTCATCGACTCTCAACCGGCCAACGCGAGTCCTGTCCGGACAGGCGACAAGTGCGCGGTAGTGGGGGTACCCGATTACGTCATCGACTCTCGGCTGGCCAGCGCGAGACCTGTCCGGACAGGCGACCAGTGCGCGGTAGTGGGGGTACCCGATTCCTACGTCATCGACTCGGACGGTCCGTGTTTACAAGCGCTGTCCTTTTCTACGTTCGAAGCGGTCGGCGAGGTCCCAAAGAAAGGTCCTCTCTTACACTTTTTAGCGTCACACTTTTGGTGTCGTTGCGCGGATTTTGGAGTGACCCCCAGACCTAAAACATATCCATGTTAAAATAACAGAGGGCCACACGACCACCCCTTCTCTCGATAGAAACCGCTTAAAACTCGAATGAACGGACTCTCGATGCCGCTATAAAATAATGCGAAACAGTTGGCGTTAGTGCCCGGTAGATCCGTCGTTAATCCCGAGGGAATTGAAAGCGTAGGAAGGGTAGTTTCCCTCGTCAGGATTACAAGCGTCGCCGTGAAACGAAGGATCGTGGATATCGAGCGTCCAAGAGTAATCGGCGTGGTCCTATCGAGGGATGCTCGTTTCCAGGCACGTTTTGGCAATAGCCGGGAACAGGGAGGTCGAAACAGAGAAAGGAGGTGGGTCTTGGCGGAGGCGAGGGACGAGGAATCGGAGGGACATATCTTTTATCTGGCCGCGAGTTACGACCGGTTGTTTGGCTGAGGCCATTGTACCAACTTCTATGGTCAAGACACGTAAAGGTTTCCGCGGCGAAACCAGACTTCCTCTATCCAACCTCTGCCTTCCTGCCTTCTCTGCCTAACCGTGATCTCTTCCGGGTAGACGAACGAGCCCGTCGTCCAAGTAAATAAGATTTCGTGTCGTTCGCCTCTACTTTCGTCCCGCCCTTCCCGATCGGCAACGAACAACTTTCCGAGACCGTAACTTTCCTGTTTCCCCGCTCGGAGAATACGATCGGTCAACACTATCCGTACGAACGGATTATGTCCCGGATTCTGTCAACCTATCCTCTTCCCTTCAATGTCTGCCGCGCACGTTCTTCCTGGCAACTGTTTAACACCTTGCCCGTTTAATATTCCAGTCGGATTCGCGACCAGTAATAAAAATTGTTCGCACCGATTGCAAGAATCGTGTAGACCTTTATTTCCTTCTTTAACACTAAACCTACCATTAACGGTCAAATGACCGTTTCCAGATTTTCTATTTCACAATTATTGAATTTCTAAATGGTTGTACACATGATTCCATGTTTAAGCACACGTTATAATAAAAATCCGAATAAATTAGACTGTGTCATTTTTATGTGTCATATAGTGTTAACAATCTTAATAAGTTGCATTCTCATATACTTTTAATGTTACCACTGTTTCAAATCGCAGTGACTCGTTTCTGTCATAAATAAAATTCTCAGTGATGAGTAGACTGTCCAAAAAATTGTCTCGGTCAATTGCGAGAAACCGTATTTAATGGAAAACGTGTTTTCTCATTAAGTCGTCTCGAATAGTCCAAATTCGAGATGGTACTTATTAATTTTACAATCAGCTCTATCTTTGATGGAAACACCGATAGCGGAATGGCCATTTTGCCATGTCGCTGAAAAATAGAACAACGTCCGGAGCAGTTGAATTGCCTGCGACATTTCACGCAGCGAGAGAGTAAATCTGCACGAGAAGTATAATGCACAGTTTCCGGGGCACGCGCGACCAAAATGAATTGGACTCGCGAAAGTATTGCAGCGAATCGTTATCGTAACGAGCATATTCGTATCGGAAACGGAATTTCTTATTCCCTGGAGTGTATCGTTGGTTTATAGTCCCGCGATAAAGCATCGGAGAGAGACAAAGAGAGAGAGAGAGAGAGAGAGAGAGAGCGAGAGAGAAAGAGAGAGAGAGAGTGGTCACAGCATATGACCGCGTTCCATATTGAACCAGTCCGACAACGGTAACAGGCGCAGATACGCGGCACGTTACACGTAATCGCGAGTTACGCCGTTACATTAATTTCGCGACTTACGCGGCCGTCCATGAAATTCCAATTAATTATGATTTACCCGCGTCGATGCCGCTCGGTAATGCAAGACTGACCCCGCCGGGTCCATTGCGACAAAAAGACAATCTACGAATAGACAATGCTACGCGTTGTTACGAATTTTTCCGCAACGATTAGCAACACTTTCATTAGAAGATGCTGTTGCGACTTGGAATCTAAAATTTTAAAAAATGCAACAGTTAAGATGTATGTTAGTTAGACAGTGGATGTTTATGGAAAATAAAAATGATCTATTTGAATTGCAACTAACTGGAGTGAAATAGAAAATTATTTTCTGTCTTAATATCTTCAATAGATTTATAATTATATAACAGTCCCTTGGAATTCTTCTAATGTTCGTCTATTGATACCATATTCTTTCCATGCATTTTTCAGACGTCGACCATGTTTGGTGCCACCGAATCTACCAGCGCAAAATATTAATTTTTAAATCTGTATGAATAATCTGTTTGACACAAGTAATGGATTATTAATACATATCATCGTTGGTGGATGTGATGCTTAAACATGATAAATGTAAAAAAACTCCATATTTAACAAAATTAGAGTTTTTATCGTTTATTTTGTACGGAATGCTGAGGGATAATTGTAATCGAAGTTCTGTCACATTACGCATTTCACCATGCTTACAAGCATTCCATACAAAATAAACAATAAATACTTTAATTGTGTGAAATGCTCCATATTTTATACTTATCGTCTTTAAGCACTTTCCACCAACAATTACATGTCTTAAGAGTCGATTATTTGTGTCAAATTTACAAAGAAAACAGTTCATATCAATAATAAAGATATACACGACATGTCTCGTCCATAGGATTGTACGACGAAATCATGATGACGAGATATCTCGTCCATAGCATCGTACGTACGACAGCTTGGTGACGAGATATCTCGTCCATATCATTGTACGACGTAATCATGGTGACGAGATATCTCGTCCATAGCATTGTAAGACGAAATCATGGCGACGAGATATCTCGACCATAGCATTGTACGAGGTAATCATGGCGACGAGATATCTCGTTCATAGCATTGTACGACGCAATCATGGTGACGAGATATCTCGTCCATAGCATCGTACGTACGACAGCATGTTGACGAGATATCTCGTCCATAGCATCGTTTCTTCGACATCATGAAAGCGAGATATCTCGTCCGCGGTAGTGAAAGGGTTAAGCAAAAATGTTCCGAGGCGATGGTTAATTCGAATGACAGTTTTATACGATAATGGAGAACGTCGTGAGCGCACAAAGCTGCGAATGTGGCAATCGTGCCTATTGGCCGAGGGTTTAAAGAAGCCCCGGATCGTTCGGAATCAAGGAAAGCGAGTGTAACGAGGCAGCGATCACGGGGATCTGCTGTGGAACGAGCCGAGTACGGGAAACAAAGGGACGTGGAATAACTCGGTGCCCGTGCAAACACCCTCGGAGTCGATATTATTTCCACGAGCGGCGTCGAGTGCTTGAAACACACAACGAGAAAGACAGAGGGGTGAAAAAAGTGGAGAGAGCGAGCGATAGAGGGAATCAGGGGACGCACGCGATAAAGCGCCGCGCCGCGCCGCGCCGCCACGGATACAGGCATAATCCAGTTCGCCGGCATATTGACGAACCCACTCGGACAGTAATGCGTTACGAGTGTGGTAATGCCAGATAGGCCGGCGCGTAATGTGTAATCGCGGGACGCATTATGATTCACGATCGCACGCGACCACGATAAAGTCCAGGTGCGCTGTATACATGGTTGTTCGTGTACACGCCGGCCGCGTACCAAGCGCGGAAACACGCTGGAAAATCACCGCGAGCCGTCCGACTCTAATCGTGACCGATTGCGAGAAGATTCGCAATAGTGAACGACACATTAACGAGCCTATCGAGCTCTGTTGCGGTCGCCGATACTTCGCGCTGGGGGCTGGATCGTTTCAATCACGAGAGAGACTACTTCGAGAGCTGTTCGATAGCAATTGCCACGTTTCGACAGCTGAAGAAAAATTTTAGGAAAATTGTATTGTGACTTTTTTTTAACATCGATATGTTTTAGGGCTGGGGGTCGTTTCAAAATTTGCGCGACGACTCCACCAAAAAGTGTGACGCTTAAATATCCTCAACCCCCCCCCCCCCCAAACATATCCATGGTCTAGGTGAGAGCTAAGGCAGGTAACCAAGTATGTTCGTATATGGAGGCTTTGTAATCTTCTATGGTTCGTAGAAGTGTCTATCTTGCAAGCTGATACTTGATTTCTGTCTTTGTCGAGCATTGTTAACACGTATAATCGTGATACAGATTTCGAACAGAATCTACTAAATATGAAGCTTCCTGTTCTATTATTATTATTTATTTATTGCTTTAAACCACATAAGATTTATATAGCATATACATTACAAATTCTGCAATATATGATAATGTTACAATATGACTTAGCATCCAACTTACAATTAGTTTACATTGTTAGGTTACAACTACCTCATTGAAATTAAATTTTAATTAAACTTCCTGTTACGTCTGAGCTGTGTCTGCGTTAGGAAAGTGAGTAAATGTACATACAGAACGAATAAAATGTTTCCTATTGGAAAATGACTACTTTTAGCCACAAAGGATTTCACGGCAAGGGGTTAATATTGACGACGGAATCATTTCTCAAACAAATCGAGGGATCGTCTCACGAGCAAATCGAAACGTCGAATTTCGGAGAAGCTTCTCAATTCGGCGAGGTTTTCGCGTAGGAGCGGACAGGTATATCCACTGAAATTGCAGAGATCTATTTCGGGGGATGTGGGTCACGAGGGAACGTAACTACATCGAGTTACAAGGGTGTTGTAACAGCTAGTCAAGCGGCCGGTTGCGTTTCAGTCACGCTGCTGCTTCAACCGGGAGTGTTCGTCGCGCCGCGTTTATTTTCCTTGCGTTTTCGTCAGGCGTGAACCGGTCCCGTTGAAACTGGTCCTGGTCGGTCCACTTAAAATAACGTCCGATTATAAACCAACGCGGGGTAAAACGCGCGGGGAACGTCCCGCGCACAAAAGGGCGGCGAAGAATAATTATCTCGGCGAAGGGAACGAGACGGGGAGGCGGGGGCGGGGGCGGGTCTCGCACCGGGGTTCAGGAGTAATAAAGCGAAATGGAAATATTATTCCGCGCTCACAACATGCCCCTTTTCCATGTTCCTCTTGCCCCTTCTCCCCTTTTTAAAAACGATGTTTTTTCTTCGTATTCCGGCCCGGAGTCTTTGATCCGCGGAATTTCTAATTTTTCGTCGGGTTCCGTAATTCCGCTTCGGTGCGAGACGACTCCTTCTGACGAGAAAGGGATTTCAGGTTCTATGGGAATAATGGAGGGAACGCCGAGACTCGAGATAAGGTCTTTACGTACCGCGCGTAGAAAACACAATGCCAACGAGGCGCACGATTCTGTAAAATTTCAGATCTATGGAGGACGCGATAGAAATTAGCCGATTATTGTTTCGGATGCTGAAACGTTCGAATGAGCTTACTTGATGAGGTGAATTATGGAATACAGTAAGTTGAAAGCTTTTGCATTTTATTGCTGTGTTATTGCTGCTAATAATATTAACCCCGCTGCACTGTAATACCGAGTCGGACTCGTGACGAAGATTTCTGAAGAGAGTCTACTAAATATTCATGCTATTAATTTCCTTCAAACTTTAAATTGAAACAAAATTATATTTTGCATAGGTATAAATTGCATACAAACTTCCTTTTTTCGAAGAAATTAGAAACGACAAATAAGTTCTAATCGCTGCAACCGTAAAATAAATCGTAGTGCAAGGGGTTGATAGAGTTTCGATTACAGTAGAATAAAAGCATACGAAAGAAAGAAATTTTATTTAAACCTGAAATTGTGAAAGTACGCGTCCGAGTAATGAGATTTCCCTGTGTTACTCTCCAGATTGTTTGAATGAGAAGGAACAGCGGACAGTTCGCAAGACGGACTTTCTCACGAGAAGAGACAGCGACTTTTCGCTTCGGAAAACAATCGCGAAGTAATTGCTTGGCCACAATTCGACAGAATAGTCTCATTAAGAAGGGGGACGGGTTGAAACGCAAATTGAATCTGCGAAAAAAAGAAAAAGCCGTGCTGCTCGCGGTCGGTGTAATATAATGGTGAGAAAGTACTTCGGCACTCGAAACCCTACGGAACAGAACTGTTGTACGATGAACTACTGCTCCCCGGGGAATGTTCTCCCCGAACGGAATTAACACCTGGTTCTTTTAATTTTCCCTTTTAATTCACTGGCTTGTCGGGACGCCGCGAGGAGAAAACAAGATATATAATGCTTTCGCTAGACAATACCTGTCCGCTTTCTGCGGGCGCCTTAACGAACTTCTCAAGAATCGTATTTCTTGCGCAGAACAGGTCAATCTACTTTACAATGTTCAAACATTGCCTCGAAGATTAAGCAATTTTTCGTTTGCCGGAGTTCTTGGAAGAAGCGCTCGGTTGCGAAATTATTGCGACGAAGGTGGTGTGAGAAATGAGCGGTGGTTACATCCGAGACAATTTTTAAACCCTTATCTAACGTAACAAATGTGGACAAAACGATGCATCATGGTTTATCTATTTTTATGTACTTACACTGAAATGCTTGATTCGAAATTGATTCGTTTAGCAAATTAATTGATCGTAAATACGTTATACGATGCGATTAGCACATCCATGCTAATTTTGAGACTGTCATCTAATTTAAGAATGTTGTTGTCTATCTTTCATCACTAGAATTTCAAATTGATTTAGCTCTGACAGCTAGACCGCAAATATCCGTACAAAGATAGATCATTAAGGACTCGATACAAATTCGAATTAGGTTATCGTCGACTATATTTAAGATTAGAGCGAACGAAAATCTGAACTATTATTAAAACACGTTTCTCTACTAGTTCAATTATGTTCGTTTAGATTCTAACAGACTCTATACAATATATAGTATGATGGAATTCTGTGATTCTGCGAGCCCGTTTCTGACGTCCGGCAATTTATCGATAGTGTAATGCATGCAAATCGAGCAGAGAAAATTTAAATACTGCAGCTTGAATTATACTAAGGACGACATTTTTTCCCGAGAGAAGTGCAGTCGCAGTCGGGCTCACGTAAGCAACGGGGGAAACAAGTTCGTGTTCCGTGGGCAGATCGTTGCAAAGTTTCCAGCTGGCACGCGCTGTTAAACATTTATGTTTTCCCGCACGCATGAAAAATATTTCTCGACACGGAGAAGTTTCCTTCGGTGTCCCGTGGTCGGCCCGTTACTCTTCGTTCCGCGACCCTGAACAATAGAAAGAACGGAATCGTCGTGTTCAGAGCTTGTCCTCGTTCTACACGCCGGGTACACACTCCTCGTTCACTTGGAAACGGAATAAGAAACGGCTGACAAACAGCCCTGCCTTCGCCGGCCATTTTGCGTCTTGGGCAACGCGATGCGACGCCATGACGGATCGTTTGAGACATAGAGACCAAACACATTCATTCTAATAGAAGATGATTCACAGACTGAGTCAATGGTGAGAGTACTCTGTTAATTAATTCCGATGATGGGAATTTGTTTTTTGAAAGTGAGATTTGAAACGATAGTGTTAGTTGACTGCGAGGGTAATAGTTTATGGGGTTCGGAGCTCTAAAAATAACTGTTTTCGTAAAGACGAAAATTGTTAAAAGATTTTTATAAAATGTTTGATAAATCAGGAAAATATTTCGAATTTTCGATTAAAAATAATAAAGAATTTTTCCGCGGGTTTAAATGAATCCGTCGTAAAGTGTGATTCGCTAGCTTTAATTTAAGCCCGTGAAAGCTTGCAAATCTCTACGGGAACATATTTGTAAATCTATGGGAAAAGACCTCCCGAAATCGAGTCAATTTTATTCGAGTTGATGCAGGCTGCGCGACGGCTGGGTCTTATCGATTTTTCGTCATGATTTCGTGTTGCTTCTTTTAACTTAACCGATCTTATCACAAAGTATAATCTTCCGGCTTTAATTTAAGCCCTCAAAAGTTGGAAAATTCTCAGGTGGATGCATTTCAAAATCGAGTTCAAGCGACCCCTCAAAAGTGAATCGGGATTCATTGATTTTGCGATGTAAATAGTGCATCGAGCTGACACGTTTTGCATTGCATAAAGCCACTGAAATAAATTTCTTTTTTGCCTTGTCCGAAATACCTTTATACCGAAAATATACATTTAACCGACAAACATATTGAAAAATCAACAACCGACTCTATATGAAAGATAGAAATTTTATAAAAATAGAGAGAGATTAATTCAAGTTATCCCGCCATACGTTCGCTCGAGAATAATTAACTGGCCGACCTCCCGGTGCCACTTAGGTTCAATTTAATAAATGGCCGCCCTCGACACGACCCGGGGCGCTTAATCGCGGACAGTTCGAAGCAAGCCAGCTATCTTCCAATGAAAAATGTGATCCCGGAGTCGTAGAAGCGATCGGAAGTGGCGAGGCTCCTCGAAAGAGCGGCGACCGGGGGTTAAAAGGCTCGAATTCGATTTACGAGTCGAAAAATCCGTCCATCTTTCGGGGATGGCAGGGTAGAGTGCAACTGGAGAACTGTCACGAGCCCGATTCCGCCCGAAAACGCGATTGGCCGGTGCCGGTTTTTCTCTTTATTTTTTACGGGCGTGTGTTTCCAGCGGCACCCGAACGCCCCGTAATTAATTACAGGCGTAGGTGCTGTTCTTTTATCGACTTCCGTTTCGCGAGTGGCTCGTAAAAATCCATGAGGGTCCGTGTGCGGTCTTCCCCGGGTTCTCCCCGTTCGCCATCTTCTCTTTTTTCTCTCACTCTCTCTTTTTCTCTACCCCCCTCTCCCCTCCAGCTCTTTTGTCCCGGGCACTGCGTCATCCGCGGTCGCCGCTTTCAAATTCCGCCGCGAACTTTTTACCAACTCGCCATGCACGTAAGAGGCGAATGAATAATTTCGAACGGCGACCGTGTGGTGGTAGTAAAGAAAAAATTCGCGGGGGTGAATTACGACCGTCTCTGCCCGACAGTTTCGGAGGAACTCTCGCGCGCGCACAACTGTGCAAAAACGCGGGGAAAATCGACGACGATGGTTAATTCAAATAAATATTATATCGATCGTAATGATGTTAAATGAATACATACTTCGTGTTGTCGGCGGTACAGGTTCGATCTTCTACTAAAGCAATTTTGCAATTAATTACTTCTCAACGTTTCGATCCCAATGTGGATTATTATCAAGAGAATTTTGCGTCTGTAAAGTGTTGTATAATTTAATGTATGTTTGATAATCTGAATGGTACTAATTTTAATTTAACTTACTTGCTTTGTTTAAACGATTCTATATATTTATTGTTGGTGAGTTTCAAAGAGTACATGTATTCATCATGCTGATAGGCGGTGCACTGAAGGTATGCGAACGTTAGGGAAGAACTAGAGCATACGAAGAAACAAAGGAACGACGTAGAATGTCGTTAATTCAAATATATCGAATCCGGTTGGCTGCGCTTACAGGGTGTTTCAAATGAACACGATCTAGCACGGTGGAGCTATAGCTATCGTCGAAACGATGATATTTCTATCAATAATACAAATTGCTGAATTGCTTGTTATTTCGATAGACACCCTGTGTATTAGCTTTAACCTTATTAGTGTCCGTTTTAACAACTGCAGAGGTGCATTAAGGGAGTTAATGCAGTTTCCCTGTACTTTATGCATTCCGTTGGTTTATGTGCACCTTTTAAGCCGCGATTAATGTATCTACCATTTTGGTTTCCCTTCGTTCCAACACTTTTTCTATGTTCTTTTTACTTCCATTTCCATTGCGCTACATTTACCAAATAGATTTTAGAGAAGATGTTTGTACTGACATAATTTCGTAAAAGAGGGCTGTGTAATTGTAATCATCAACTGCATGTGCATTCTCTTATAAGATGTTTTCGCATCATAGAATCGTCTTTGAAAAC
Source organism: Lasioglossum lativentre (assembly GCA_916610255.1). NCBI lineage: Eukaryota > Metazoa > Arthropoda > Insecta > Hymenoptera > Halictidae > Lasioglossum > Lasioglossum lativentre. Next base: position 9,044,471 of record OU744356.1, on the reverse strand, counting down.
GTTAAGACGATTGCTACTAGTGACAGAGCATACCCAGGTTTATGGAACAGAACCTAAACCCACTTTTAACCCCTTGCACTCGGGGCTATTTTAATTGAAAAACGAAAGATTTTTCCATTCTAGAATATTTCCATTCTATAGAATTTTTTTTCAATTTTTGCATATGAAACTGATATAATATCTCATGTAATATGTAAATGTCTAGCAGTTTATTGAATACGAACAAAAATAATAATGTGAACACTATTTTTAACAATGGCATAGCAATTTTCAGTGGTGCCTCAGAGTCGCCATCCGAGTGCTGAGGGTTAACTCGAAAATTAAACATTACTACCGTAGTAGAATAATTCCATTCTACATGATTTGTTTTTATTTTATGGATATGAACACCTCATGAAATGTTTAGTAATTGATTGGACACCACCGTATTTAATAATGTAAACAATATTTTGAACAATGGTACAGAAATTTTCAGTGGTGACTCTGAGTGACCACTCGAGTGCTAAGGGTTAACATGCTAAATACTTAAGTCGCGTCTTTCATGAAACCCAAGAAAAAATTCGCAGAGCAACCCAATATTCCTCGATCAACGCGCGAACGCTTGACGGAACCGGAAGCGTACGTTTCGAACGTTTATAGCGTCGTTGTTTTTGCGACGCGTCTGCTTGCATCGTTTTATTAACCGGGCGATAATGGAAATGTGCCGGCCGTGTCGCGTGTCGTTGCCTCGAACGAGACTCGATTGCCGCAGCAATCTTCGATTAATTTCGACCGAGCCAATTAGATAGCGTCGGGGGCCCGTGTAATTTCGGGTGATTCGTCTCTCTATCTTCCTCCGAGCTTTCTGCTTTCCGCGATGCGAACAATGGGAAATCGAGGGGTAAAAGGGATCGGGGAGGAGGGGGGCAGAGAAAAAAGAGGATCCATGGTATACCTGGGTTTTCGCGATCCATGCCGTGCTCGCATCAATTGCTCGTTCTTGCCCCTGGAGTCGAATGGAACGCGAGTTCTCGTGACTGGAGTTACCTCGCCGGCGTTATTGCCGTTTATAAATAATAGAAAACGCTTTGTCGAGGGGATGCTAAATTGCGAAACGCTTGTGTCTTCCCTCTCTGTCCCTTTCCCGGTTTGCTTTTCATTTCATCCCGCTCTTTTTCCGGCGACCGTTCTTCCCCGTGATACACCTTCTCCTCTCTTTCTCTCTCTCTCTCTCTCGTTCGAGCAACTTTCGTGCAGTGAAATTATCGTTGCTACGCGATCCAGAACTATTAATGACTTTTACCCCCACTCCTCCACACCTTTCTCTTTATTGCTACTCGGTGGACGTTCGCGAGAGTTTTGCACTTTTACGGGGAAATTGAAAAAGAGAGCGGAACTAAAATGTTACCGTCGCTGACGAGTTCACTTCTGAAAAGAATCCGCATAAGCAGTGTATTCTATGGGAAAAATTCAGAGGTCGAGATTTATCATATAACGATGCTCTCGAAACTAATTTAAGCTAGTAAAATTATGCTAGTACATCGGTAATCAAAAATGAAACGAATGAGTGGTGACTCATAACTGTACGATATAAATAAATGATTATCATTTGTCTCTGAAATTGTTTTAAATAAAATCGCCGTGCACATGATTCATACGAAACAAAGACTCGCAAGTTAACATTTATCATAGCAATCGCTCTCTCTCTCTCTCTCTCTCTCTCTCTCTCTCTCTCTCTCTCTCTCCCCCTTTCCTTCTCCCTCTCCCTCTCTCTCTCTCTCTCTCTCTCTCTCCCCACGTAAGCAAATTTGCTGCTATTGCAAAGTTAAAAATGGAACGAGAAAGTATTAAAATTGATTTAAATGCATCGCAAGTGCAAGCATAAAGCTCTGCGAGCTACTTGTTGCACTTGGTTTGCATTTTCAGTGATTGTACATACTATATATAAATGAATTATTGTTATTCGTGTCTCGAATTGTCTTGCGTAAAATTGCTGCGCACGTGTTTCACGCAAATATCTGTGAAATAAAGACCAACAAGCTAAGATTTATCATAGCGATTTCTCTTTTGCAATCGCCTTGAATGCTAAGCGAATTTGCTGCTGGTTAATCTGTACACGGAGATAAATATTGGCATGAAATCAATAAATTAATGGTGAAAGAAAAATCTATTAACACTGGAACAACAGATAAAAATTATTTATTTTACAATTATTCGGACGCATTCTGTACAAACAAACTGGTGCAATGTCTCCATAAATCCTGTCTTGTTCTACTTAAAAGGGAATAGTAACTATAATTACTTCTGGTCCCAGATTATTCTAGAGTGAAAATGAATTGAAATGCGAAAACGAGTGCATAAACGTCTACATGCACATACTGAAATTCACAATCTCAGCGTTCCCGCGTGCAATATAGATGCACTATTGTTATTCGTCTCTGTTTCCCAGTAACACTGTTGCGCTCTTGTTTTACGCCTAACGTTCGATGTGTCTGGTTTCAGGATCCGACATCAAAGAGCCGGCCTCCATACTGAACTGCCTTTATGCTCGCCAATTGTGCTTCGAGGATCCATCCTGCAGCGCCATTCTAGAAATTATACCGAGGGTCTGCGGTCCGGAAATAGGTGAGCAATGAAATTCATCGATATTCAATCCTTTTTTTATCGGAAGCAAACCAATTCGGGAACCGAGAAAACCCGATCGCTTCAAAGTCTCTCCGACGTCGTTCGAAAACACCGGATAAAAAAATCGTAGAAAAACACGAATAGTGGTAATTGTGTTGCTTTATAAGAATAATCCATCGATTTTTATCCAGGACCGGATTAAGCCCTGTAGCAGAAGTAGCAAATGCTACGGGCCCCGCGCTGCTGGGGGCCCCGCCCTTTGTGCAAAAAATGTTTAGCTTGTAAAATTTTGTAACATTTGGTCAAAAATCAACTTTTAGATAGCGACTTCTACTGAACGGATTCTTGTTTGTAAATGTCCATATATCGCAAAAATAAAGTATTAATGAAATTGAATAAAAAGTTTCAGAGAAAACGAATCTCAAAGTCAAGCATTTTAGAAATTATGTTTTTTCCCCAATAAATTGCCTTTTTTCTTCTAAGAACCTTGACGACTCTATTTCATATTTTGTTTCGATATTTATTTCTCGATAAAAAGCATTCTTCCGCAGTAAGAAATCATACCTTGAATTAATAATTACTGTATAGAATAGATTAATAAAGTAGATCTGGAAAAATGATGCCACAGATATTTTTTGCTATAACAAAAAAAAACAAAAGGTCATTCATTGTGTCTGTGTAAGAGTGGGGCCCCTTTCATAACATTTGCTACGGGCCCCGCGCTGGCTTAATCCGGCACTGTTTTTATCGCAGGACCAGCTCGAGTAACGATCAAAATCGCGCAGGTATGTCAAAATAGAGCCGACGAGCATGCTAACGATAAAATCGTCGATTTGCATCGCGAAACCGATCCACTACTCTAAAATCGCGCTCGATTCTAGCGCAGCCATGGAGTTTCAGCCGGGGCTCAGTTTCAGCGAAAAAATTCACCGGACGCGACGCGACGCGACGGTCCACTCTTGTTCTTGTTTTAAATAATTGCTCTCGAGGGCGCGATTGGTTCGGGGCAATGGCTCCTGGAGCCGAAGAGCGTCCGCGTTTTCCTTACCCCTAGACGTAACTAGAAGCGGAGAAACGGGGCCGACCAGAGACACGGTCGACGACCTCGTTCTTTTCGCACTTCTTCCTCGCCTTCTTCTCGGCCAGACACGTTTCTCGCCCCCTCTTTTTTCCCACTTTTTACACTCTTTTTCACTCTTTCTCTCTCTCTCTCTCTCCTCTCGGCTTTTTTTTCAACTACATCTCCGGCAACCGCGTGCCGATGGAAATCGCGTTATACACCGTCACCGACGGCCGTGCCGCAGATTGTGAATAATTCGGTGTCTCGTCGACGATAAACCTGTCACTCTGTCCGACTTTACTCTCCACTTTCTCTATTTCTCTCTCTTTCGCTGCTCCTTGTCACCTCACTGTCCGCTGTTGGCCGTAGAAACAAGTTGTTTGACATTATCTTCTGGAGTTCTATTCTCAGAATGATCGACTGCAATCTGTTAAGTAAATCAAATTTTATTAGGATCTACGTGGTGTGAGAATGATATAAAAAATCTTCAAGACATAGGAACCATATAAGAATTTATTTCTCTCTTCGAAGTAAAAATTGTTTGCATTAACTTGCCAAACATGGGAACCATATAGAAATTTATTTCTCATTAAAATAAAAATCGTTTGCATTAATTGCAAAACATACAGGAACCATATTTTATTTCTCTTCAAAGTAAAAATTGTTTGCATTAACTGCAAAACATGGGAACCATATAGAAATTTATTTCTCTTCAAAATAAAAATCGTTTGCATTAACTGCAAAACATGGAAACCATATAGAAATTTATTTCTCATTAAAATAAAAATCGTTTGAATTAATTGCAAAGCATATGGTATTTATTTCTCTCTTCAATGGTTTTATTTAATTCTAAAAAATGTACGGATCGTCTCAAATTCTTGTAATCTATTTATCATTCTGAAATTACACTAATATTCGCTATAAATTCATAAAATCCTCAGTTATTAATAGACTGCGGATCTTTATGCAAAATAAAAATTGTTTGCATCGATAGCAAGAAATAGAAACCAACTTGAATGTCATAATAGAGAAGAAATCACACAACGTCAATTTTTAAAATTTCTCACAATTTTTAATTTCTTCTACTTAATTTTGCTATAAATGCATAAAGATCCGCAGTCTAGTTACTAATGTAGCAGCCACGTGAACATAGCTAGAAAAGTAAAATTTCCAAGATGCACGAATTGAGTACAGTAAAGTGTTATAAGGCTCGAGCAAACAGTCAACGAATCAGGATAAAATAGACCTGCAAACAACTGATTAGTCGTCTCTTCGCAGTCTAATCTTATTTCGCAGAAAAACTAGACCCACCTGACCCACGGGGGGGAAAAAAAACGAAATGCACAGAAAATTCTCGTCCACGGTGCGTCGCGATTCACGGCGCGCGTCGTTTCTTTTCTGCGCGCGGGATTCCGGTTTCCTCGGGGCCGTGACCACCGAAATTCGCGGTCTCCGGTTCCCCGGTTCTTTTGTTTAGTTTAATTGGTTGGGTCTCCGTTTACGGGCCGGGGACTTTCATTCGATCTAATTGAAGCTTAATTTCTCTGGTGCACGCCGGGAGCCCGCGAACACCGTCCAAACACGATTATTCAAGTTATAACGCGACCGGTCCGCGGGAGCCACGAGAAAAAAAAACCCGCGGCGGATAAAGCAGCACTTGATTGGAGGGCGGATATAAAATTCAGAAAGTTTCAAATTCAATCCTGTCGCGAGACCCCGATCTAATTACATCTCGACGACGATACTCGCTCCTCGAGAGAGAGAGAGAGGACCCGTGCCATTTTGCCCGGCGGTTGCGAATCCGGGATACTCGTTGAATATTAGTATCGGATTACTTAAAACTCGCCGGGAGATCTCCCGTGGATCACATCGATCCTCGATACCGTATCGGGAACCGATGCGCAAGAAACATCGTTGCAGCCGATAACAATAACCTGCGGTCCGAAGGAATTATCCTGGCGAATTACTTGAAGTCCGCGGACTGATTAGGTTATCTGGTCGTGGTGAAAAAATTCTCGATGATTGAAAAATTGAGACTCGCCGATAAAAAAAGTTACTTCGTTTGTTAATTTCAAATCATTTAAAATTTTCATCGTCGCATCATTTTCGGAACAATTTAAAGACGCTTTTCATCAAGAACAGCCCCCTGTTTAGAAAATTACAGCACGTACAATTTCAATTATTTTGGATCGGAAAAAATACATTATATAGCTCAGATAATATTAAAATATGTCCCCGAAAAATCAGCACAAGACCATCTTTCGATTTCTGTCAAAAAAATTCCAAAGCAGGCCTAAAGAGAACAACTATATTTCTGGATCAGAATATCGCTTTAAGTTCGGTTGTTCCGTGGAATCGTCGGGTCGCACGGTTCACTGGTATTTCCATGGAGGTTTCCGAGGCGTTTAGCTAATTTTTCCGCGCCCCGAAATCCCTGGTAATTATTGTAAATTGCGCCGAAATTACAACCGGCCGGTCAGAATATTGCAGCGTTTACATTAGCCGGGCGCGTTGGCCGTTCACTCGTTCGCCAGCAGTTGGCCCGTTCGTTCGTTCGTTCGTTCGTTGGTTCGTTCATTCGTTCGACGGATTCGCCGATGGACATTCAACGAGCTCATAATCATCCGTCCATAAACAGTCCGCCTGCCGGAACACGAATCGAGATATCGATCCGAGCGAGAGGCATCCGGCTCACGGGAGAAATTTCGGCTGTTTCGAGAGCAGCGGGCACAGCTCGGCCGGAAGTTGCCGATACACTCTACGGACTTCCGTGCCTCTAGAAACTTTGCCCCCCCCCCGCCCCCCTAAAACTGAACCTCTAAAAACTGGAATTTGTTCAGCCTTTAATCCAGCCCATTCATTGCATCGTTTGCAAATTTTTATTCTCAATAAAACACCAGAGCAGTCTTCTTCAAATTGTAAGAAATAAGCCGTATTTATTTGTAAAATCGTTAGACGCACGGATAATCAATCGTTGACAGACGTGTTTGTCGCGGGCGCTCGTTTCGATCTGCCTTCTTTTTACAATTCGTTGGCAATTGTAATTTTACAATTCTTCTGTTCTTTGCGATTCTCTATTTTATAAATTTACCTATAGGGTAACTGCACCAGTGAATAAACGGGCACCAGTAAATGAACGCTTTTGTATTTTTGTATTTTTTGCTTTTCCATCATTGTTCAATTACTAGAATGTAGTGTTCATTGACTGGTATTTTTTATATTTTTTATTTAACGTTTAATAAAGACAAATAATAATAATTTCATTTTATTTGTGTTCATTTATTTTTGACAACTGAAGTATAGGGAGCCATTTGGCATATATAAAAAAAAATAAAATATCTTCCTGAACAATTTCTTAAATGTTCATTCACTGGTGCAGTTACCCTACATAGGGTTGGCTGTTAATACACACACGTGCATACATACAATATACACACATACATCGCATTCGTACTTTAACCCTATAAAATTCAGAAAAATCGTGTGACATCTGAAACATTGAGATTTGGCAAAATTACAGAAAAGCTACTTCTTTCTATATTAGTAGAAGACGTAACGAAGAGCGTTCTGAAAATTTCCAGTTTCTCGTGCGGCGGCGGCGGTAGTTTCGAAACGGCGAGGCGCGCGACGCGTCTCAGGTAAATGGGATTAATTCGTATTTAATTTACCGAGCAAACGAAGCCGGGCGCAGGTTTGATACTGGGAAGCGTGCGCTAGGGAACACGTCGACGCAACGACTGAATTATCGCGGGCAACCTCGTTCCGTTGATAACGCTGCTAATAAAAAAATAGTGTGCTCTTCCCACGCGGTGTCGCGGCCCGTCGCGCAATCTGCTCTCGCGCGATTCCCATAACGAAACGCAATCGTGCCCGTACATGCGCTCATGTATATATATATATATACACGTGTTTGTACGAATTTATGCGTGTGTGCGTGGGTGTGTTTTTTTTTGCACAAAAATTGATATACAGCCTCGAGGAAAAAATTGAACGATTCCCGGTGACCGAAATGCTGCCGGTTTTCCCATCCGGATTTATTACTCGCCGATGACTCGGTGCTGCGAGCGAGAGTAATAGAGAGAAAAAGGGAGAGAGAATGAGAGAGAGGATGGTTCTCTGTCTGGCATTTTTCGGTAATCCGTGCCTGTTAGAGAAGCGGTTGATATTGTAAATAAAACATCAGGAGAACGGCATACATAATATACCGGGAAAAATGGCGCGCCAGCCGAACCGAGCCCAGGCAAACGGTTTATTTTTCGGACCGCTGCGCGCTGCTTCGCTGCGTATTAATTACCGCGTTTTCTCGCCGTTCGCTCACGCTCCAAGCAAATGGAAGGGACCAGTTGCCCGGAAACGCTTCGCCGACGAATTAACAATTCGCCGTTCAGCTGACGCACACGGAAAAGTGTCGAAAACCCAGCAGAGCCACTCTGCCGGATCCTTCTTCCCCGTTCGTTTCCCGCGATGATATTTTCCATTCAAATCAGCCGAGACTACCCCTTTTTCTCTTTCGCGCGCTGCCATTCGGCTCGGGTTTTTACCGTTTTCGAACCTTTCGACGAACCGTCTATTCCAGCGAGTGTCTCGTAGCTCGGAGAAGATAAACATAGAACAAAGAAAAATTGTTTGCTCCATTATTACAATGAACGAGGGGGCGAATAGAAATTTCATTGTTTCTTTAATCATTTTAATGAGCTGGCACTTATACAGTGGAGCTGCTAAATTCTTTTCACCTGTCTCCTGCTTTAAACTGCGCCTACTCATTTTTACCATAAATTCATAAAATTCAGTAAAGCCAATAAACAAGTATTATACCTACGGGTCATTCCATGCCGAATCGATCACTTTTTACGGTCACCATCTTCGATTTTTTGTTCTAATTGAAATATGTTGTAGTCCATGCGGTGTGCTCGACTTGCCTCTACCTGAAACGAAGGTACACGGCGTACTTTACCAGCTCATTGTGACGCCAATTATTATGGCTCCATCTTTTCCAAGGTCTCATTTTAAAGGGGAAACTTCAGGGAATATAACCATATTTTTTTCAAAATTTAAATCACTCTGGCTCCTCATCGAAAAAAACGTAAAAAAAGAATTTGTTCAAATTTTTCGACAATATAAAGTTGATTTCCGAGGTTGAAAAAATTATTTCGTAATAGCCCAATCCTTTCCGAATAAAACAAAAAAAAATGTAGCTCAATCGGACAAACAGTTCCTGAGATAAAAATTCGTAAGCGAGGCCTATTTTCGCCAAAATGGGCAAAAATCGCAAACTTTGAAGGTCTGCCAGTTCTAAAAAAATTCGAAATCGGCAAAATGATGACTTAAACCCCCTCCCCCCGTAATTTCACATGGACTACAACATATTTCAATTAAAACAAAATCGAAGATGGTGACCGCAAAAAGTGATGGATTGAGCATGGAATGAGCCCTACTGCACCTGAAAAGTTTCTATTAAGATTACAACTTTCGGCAGAAACAATTTTTCGTATCTGTAATTTTCGAATAACGTAATGTTGGCCAGGACCCGTGCTTTTCAACGCACAGTACTGCAGCGGTTTTCAATTTTAATTCCCGGCGAACACGGTCGCGATAATTTCCCAGCCGGTAATTACCGGACCCGCCGTGTAATAAAGCGCGAATTAAGTGTTGAACATCGCGAACGGTCCGGTCGTGCCCGGAGGATCGTTGGCCGATTATAAATTTAGTACTTTACCGGCGCCAGTGTGATAGGTCACCCTCTCGCTATCAGATTATCGCGTTACAATTCGCGCGATTGCAACTGCGTTCACGGGGAGAGAAAGAGAGCTGTTAATAACAGAGTTACCAGAGTGATATCTCGGTCTGGTTTTGGGATCGTAGATCGGGCGAATCGGGCCGCGCGATTGCGGCGATTTAAAACCGGCAAGATATAGGGGAGTATAGGAGAAAGCGGTATCGAAGTACCCGGGACCGTATCGACATGGTTCCCGTAAATTCTTCAACCAGGTGGATTCTGGGGGTCCGATAATTTTCTGAATACTCGTGGGAAATTCCTCTGAAAGGAATCTTGCGCTGACTTCCTGTTTTATGCAACCTTCGCCGCTGCACGCGTGACCGTTCCCGGCGGTTTCGGTACTTTGACCCTTGTCGCACGGCCTCGGGTCTGTTCTGATCCATGCACAGTGCTTCGGTGTATGTAGAATAGACTGGAAGAATTTTTAGAGGATCTTCCATATTGCACTCCTTAATGCATTTGTTTCAGCAATAGGCTTCGCAAATATTCTATCAAATGCAATGTCCTGTAAAACATAAAAGAAGATATAGTCACAAAAATGATAAGAAATACTACTCAATCCGTGATAAGAAGATCGCAGCATTGCATTGATACCAATGCCAATCACTTTCAACACCTTCTGTAAATGCAAGTTTATTCGCCTTTCTTGTCATAAATGACCTTTGCTGACCTTCAAAGACCTTAATGATGCACCTCGTTGGATTCGTCTCAATAGCCGCTATCAAAAAACAGGTACCAAAACATAAAATTCTATTTAAAAAAAATAAATGTGACCTTGATATCTCTGTAGCGACTCCACCTCGGAAAAAAAGATACTATCGTACTTTCGGAGTTATTGTAGGTGGCAATAGTTACTGCCTCACCCTGGCATTATTGTTCTCGAAGTTCACGCATTTTCATCGAACCATGACGGTCAACCTGTTAAAACAATTGCTCCTGGTCGAAGTTGTTCGAATCAAAAGCACACTTCCAGACAAGTTCAATGACCTATAACATCATGACCTTTGAATGACCTTGTACGAGAAAAATCGTTCAATGATGGTCGCAGAATTATTATTCCGTGTACGAAATTGTACTGTTCCAAGAAGTTTCAGCTAATTAACTCCAAAATAAAGATTATGCTGCTAGATCATGCGAGAAAAATTCTCTTTGAGGCCGTTGCAAGGGCTGCATCGACTGCGACATGGACAAAATTGAATCGACAAGACTGGTTCTCGTATCGGAACAACGGATAAAGCAGACGACACCGGAAGCGACCGATACGACCGGTTTTGCAGATCGTTAGCGTCCCGCACCACCCCCGCCACTGTCTTCGTAATCTTATCCGCGATCCTTATTTTGCGCTCTAGTACCCCATACGATGAATATTGTCGGCCATAGCGGACCTCCATTTCGTCTGAGCGTCTTATCGATGGGAACGATCCACGGCGGAAAATCTCGCGAGATACCGCGTTGTTATTCCGTAAACTGCTCTCCGGTGTTTATCTTACACTTAACGCTAATCCGAGGACGATAATCTCCGCCCGTCGATCGGCCGTTCGCACGCTATCGCTCCTCGCATAATTGTCACGTAACGATCGCTAACCGCCTGGCGTTCCTTCGTTGTTTCGACGGATTATTCGACGCTTTTGGAAACCATTTTTTTACTCCTCGTTCAAACTTGTCCAATCGATGTATCGAACTTCATCATTATTTAGAACAGATGAAAAAATCATGAATCGTCTCCAAACATTTTATTATGCTGTATTTTAGGTACAAGGTTTAAATAAATATTTCTGAACAGAAGATTTCAGTGAGAATTAATTTTTAATGAAGTTTTTATTGAATGTCTTTTGGAAATTTATGTTTAGCAGAAATATCAAGAATTGTAGATTACCACTGTCTCTAAATAAATAATTTAGAAAGTCAAAATTCGGTCAGAATTTTTGCACTCGCTCGACGATAACGACTCGACGCCGATCAATGTCACGCGATAATTCCGCGCGCAACGAAACGGTCAAACTCGATATTTCTGTTTACGCGACAATTTAGACGGAATTGTCTTGTCAATATTGTGACGCTCCATTTCGGTCTCGCTAATACGCTTGACACGGGACAGTCTTGTCCCCCCGGTTGGCTCTTTCTCTTTTCGACAACGAAACAGTGTGACCCAATTGTTTCGTCGCAGGAAACCGACGAAACCGATACCGCGTTTCTCGAGATAATTACGAACGAGTCCGTTTCCGCGTCAATATTCGGCAAAAGTTTGCTCGGGAAAAAATTTGTCTTGTTACCGAGGTACCGATCGATTTTGCAGACGATCAAATATTAGCTGCATGAATTATTATTTAGTCGTATCGAATTCTTTGCAATCCTAAATTGAAATATTCTTGTATTCCGAGGGCTTGAAAGTCTCATTCTTCATTTTTAAGAAGATCCTCAGTTCCAGGTTAGGAACCTCATTTCTTCTTACAATTAGAGAAATATTCTTCTTTTTACTTTAATGTTTGTTCTTGGATTTAAATGACAAGAGAAACGACAAGAGAAACAACCCTTACCCAAAGAGCATACTGATGGGGTTTTTCCACCGAAAGAAACAATAAAAAAAATGAATAAAAATTATTTCGTGTACATTGAAAGTACTCTCCTGCCGTATACAAAATTTCAAATTATTATGTTTTATATTCGTTCAGCAATAGCATTTCAAACAACGCTGGATTTTCAGACATGATCATAGAAACAACCCTTAATCATACAACATTCGGATGTGTTTGCCCGTAAGAAAAACCGTTACAAAAATTAATAAAAAATTCGATGCGGTAGATTGGAAGATCCTTCACCTCATCTACAAAATGTCGAGTCGCCGCTGCTTCTGCGTTCATTTTGCAATCCCACTGTAAGTTTAGTGTCCCACTAAGCTCCGCTGGATTTCGAAGCACGATCAGAGCAACGACCGTTTAAATTTGTTTCGAGCCTGCGTCCCTCGTAAAAATAAGAAGTTGGAAGAGTGTCTGGGAGGTCCCGGGAGTCCCGGGTGTCCCGGCGAGGTATTCAGGCGGGGTCGACGCCATCCATGGTCGGGGATGGTCGTTATTTATGGGCATAAGTAGTGCCCCGACCCCAAAGTGCCACCGAAGCCTTTTAATAAGGGAGTCTTCCCGTAGCATATCCTCCGGCCGACACGTTATTACTTCGGATACCTGCATACTTGGAGCGCCGCGCCGTGGCCCTCCCACGCCCTTTTCCACCCCCTTCGCTGAGCGCAACCCTCTGGCCGCGACGATCGCGTCGGTGGCACAGGAAACAGCGCGGTTCCAGACTCGCGGACCAGTTCGGAAAGAGTACGAAAGTGTACGAGAGTGTACGAAAGTGTACGAAAGTGTCCGTGCACACGGGCCAAAGCGGCGACCCGTCCGAAGGCACGAAATTCCGAAACCCACTTGCAACTGCATCCTCTTTCCGCAAGCCGACCCGCTGTGTCGAGCCCGCGGGCTGTCAAGCGCACAGCCAACGCGAAACTTCGAAGGCACGCTCGCGAAATTTCACTTCACAAAGTCGAACAGAACACCCTCGTACACGTTCACGCACCTGGCCACCGATTTGTCGCGTGAAATTTTTGGGATAACGCGATAACGATCGAAGCACACTTTCGTTGCAACCCTACACGCAAAATTTCCACCGCGGTGCGTTAATCCCGCTCCTTGGGATTTCATTAGGTGTTCTAATTAATTTGCTGTGTCCTTTGAGGAAGTTTACTGCTTTGTCTGCAGCGGTTGCTTAATATTTAGGCTATTTTACACTGAACCCGGTAAGCGCTTTATGCGCGTGACTGGGATATATATGTTGTCTTGTAAAGCTAATTAAAAAAATATGTTAATAATTTTAATAGATAAAATTGAATTCTGGTAAAATTTTTATTACAACGCACGATCGACGGGAAAATGTATTTCAAATTATTTCTCGAAATCGTCGACACATTTTTCACGAATAATAATTCTATTGTAATTTCATTTGAAAATAATGTAAAATATGTTTAGCAACGATCCCGGATGCCTGTGTAGGTAAATTAATTTTGTTGCGTTGGTGGGGCCAGCAGCTGGACCAGGGGGTCGAATCGGGAACGAGTCGGCCACGTCAAACGTTTCCATTTTCGGGTATGGCGCGAGCGTTTTTGGACGAAGTTAACCAGAAATTACCTGTCGGCCGCGCGATAATGGAAGGGAAGACTCGATTTACTTTAAAATTCAAATGTCAAGTCGACCTTAAAGGACCCTTGTCCCGCGCAGCCGCTGAATCATACGTCGGAACAATGAATAACGCGAAAGGGAATATTAACCGGAGAAGGGTGGCGCGCCGGGGCGGCGACGGCGGTGGGAATATTCGAATTCGCTTTGGAAGCCCGCGATCGTTTGAAATCTGCAAGGCAGAAGAGGCTCCAAACGTTTATTTGGATTTATGAATCTCCCTCGACTTCTCCCTCTTTTCTCTCTCTCTCTCTTCTCTATCCCCTTTCTTTCCTCCGTGAACCCCCCCCCCCCCCCCCTCTTCCCTCATCATCATCCCCCGTAACACCCTAACCGTTCTCCTATCGTCGGGCGTTCTCTTTTTCGATTCTACGGTTCGGCGAGCAAGTAAAACTCACCCGTTAAAAGGGATAGCGCGGCGACGTTCAAATTAATTCTGATTTATCGCTGTATACTAATCCCGATGCTTCCCGGGCTTATCTGTAGCGGCGCGAAAGGTACACACACCGGCCATTACGATCGATTCTAGGGAATTTAGTGGCCGCGACTTACCTAGATTCCGAGCCACTGGTTCCTTTATTTCTTGAGCACCGAGAGCCCGAGCGATTTGTCTCTTGCCGTTGCGCTTTCTGGCTCGCTTTTTCTTCCGGTCGAGCTACTTTTGTTTCTGCTACTACCATTGAGACAGTTTAAACAGTTTCAGGCATTTACGAATTATAGCTTCTTTCTAACAATAACGTTTCATTACAATTACAATTTGAACTGTTGTCACGTCCCTTTTTGACAATTTATGGAAAGTAAATATTTTTCTAGGGTGCCTGTTTTATCTCGATACAATGAAATATTTTTGAAAAAAAATGTTCGCACAAAAGTTGCTTCGTATGGAGGGCGATATTATATGTGGTATAAATATTTTTTTGATACATCCAATGACGAGGGAGGTTTAATTTTTTGAATTAGAATGTTATAGTTTTGACTACACAATATGATAGTGCGTTTTTAGACCAGTTCTGTGATTATTTATTAACGAAGCTGTATGTTAAGTTCACACCAAGCGGCAGATTAAGCTGTAAAAATAAGAGAGACGGAGAAAAATTCGAATTCTTCGGCTGCAGAGCGTCAATATTATTGCACCTCGATTATTTTCGTCACAATATTATGGCTTGGCACTGCGATGGAGAGAAAAACATTGGTGTTTGTTCATGTACGTTTTAAATATTTGCCTAGATCGGTATCAGTCGGCAAAACAATTCTGATGAACACGTTTGCTACAGATGTATCGGATTTTGGAAACTGGGTTTAGAAGCTAGTATACATATCGCTATATTGTATCGAAGAGCAATTTTATCGGATAAAATCCTTATATTTCACGAACAGATTGCGAATCGTTACCAGAGAATTTTCTATAGCGATTACGAGCAACAGAAATTAAGCGAACCATATCCCTTCTTGTAATACCTTCAACAAATTCTAAATAATGTAACAATATTTTCAAATTCCCCCGACGTCTTCGCTACATGAATGTACAAAATCCGCAGATTAACAAAACTCTTTCATAACGTATTTCTTTGGAAATATATTTCACATAAAATTCTAAAATCTATTACGAGTTTCAACGTTTGTTAAGCTCGTTGCAAGTCAACAGACCGCCGGCGAATAATATCCGCTACTCTCGGTTCCGAATAAAAAGAAAGCGGCGCAGTTTCAATTTTCGCGATCCACATGCAACGCCATGTTTTCCGTGTGCGACAGTCGTCACGGAGCCAGCAGTGATTTCTGCGTTGCTGTGTTTAAATTTCGCAAGCCGTCGCGATTCTTATCGACCGGGCTCGGATCCGATTCCGTGACACGGAATATTCGGTTCGCAACAATTTTATATACTGTGTCGGGGGTCTACGCGGCGAGAGCCTCGCGGAATGGTGTTTTCGATGGAGAAATTGAAAATAAAGAGAGCCCGTGTCGGGTCGGGCCGGACCGGACCGGGCCGAAAACCGTGGGTGCGAGCTTTCAAAGGATCACCAGGATTATTTTGTTCCTGATGGATGAATTTCGCTTGCAGTCGCCGGCCAAGTAAATTCGTTTATACCCTCGGCCGGGGGTGTAATCGATGATTCCGGCCGAAGCTCAAACGATCAATCATCCGCTCGGCCAACTGTTGACCAAATGAAAGCGTTATTTCGAATGACATGGGGGAGAGTTCCGTGGTACGGGCTTCCACTCTCTCTCTCTCTCTCTCCCTCTCTCTCTTTCGGTTTAACCTTTAAACTGTCGACTGTCGAATATGGGACAGGAAACATAAACCTCGGCCCGCGCGGCGCTCGGCGCGTGTCTCCGATTTGCGCCGCGGTATTTACTCAAAACATAAATAACCCCGCCGATTCGGCGTCCCGTTAATTATGACAATCATTTGGACCCGGTGATTTGCACGGGGCAATCGGCACATACCGAGCCCGAACCCGACCCGCTCCCATCCCGGCAAATTGGTCAAGCAGGATACAACGTTGATATTCGCCGACGGCACGTCAAAGACACTCTTTTCGAATGACAGGGTCTGGTTGCCGAGGCAAACGTGGTACCACTGCTTTCGGCCACGGGAAATGCGTAACCGATTTATGAACCAGGGAATGGTACATTGAATTACATTTACATTACATGTAAAGTTCGTAAAGGATTGCGGAGGGACAAGTCTTTCGGTAGGTTAACGGTTTCTGTTAACTGAATTGCAGGATCCCTAGATTTTTAAACCTTATTCTCCAAAGGATTGAAGGAGGAAACAAATTTTCATTTGCTTCCAGTACCATTTAATTGATAAAGAAAATATTTATTTTGCATAAAGATTCACAATCTCGCTATTTCTGTAAACTGTAGCAGTCAAGGTACACGGACTGTTCCAGAAATGTACTTCTTTGAAGGAGGTGACTCCTGAGGTCAATGGAAGCAAACTTCTTCCTTTGCGAAAATGTTCTCAGAGGCTTCGTTGAAGAGTTATTAACGAAAAACGCGGACCAATAAGAGCGCTGTCGCAGCGGACGGATTCCAGCTCGGCCAATGGCAACACAGAGTACCCAGACACTTGTCTTCTTCCACTCTACCCGTCCCCTTCTACGACGCTGTTCCCCCACACTTCCGCCGCGGCCCGGTCACGTGCGCGTTCCGTCTCTGCGTAACGCGTCAGCGTGTGACGTCAGCGTAACATTGAGACGAGAGCGTCAGAGGTGGGGATAGGGGGACCTATCACCGAGCCGCAATCCGTCGACTGTAGCCTCGCTCTGATTGGTCCGTGTTTTTCTTTAATAACTCTTCCAAGAAGCCACGGCGAACATTTCCGCAAAGGAAAAAGTTACTTGAAATGACCTCAAGAGTCACCTCCTTCAAGGAAGTACATTTTCGGAATCTTTGCTACTCCTTTCGAAAAACTCTATGCACAAACAATTTAGTAGTTACTGGGAACTGAAACTGTCGAGATTACTCGATCTGTTCAGCGAGTCCTCCAGGCAATTATAAGTTACTGTAAGTATGTACTACATCCTCAAGGTACGAACGATTTGGAATTTGAACAAGAATGTCAGCTTCTGAACTCGAACGAAAACGCAAAGTTCGAAGAAAATTCATTTGTCGACAGACAACGCCGTTGGTCGGACAAGCGAAATGCGAACAGAGAAGAAAGTAACATAAAAGTATGTTCGAGGCCTCGACTCTGAAATTTAATTAAATCTACATTACTCGAAAAGGGAGATCTCAATTTCAAGTTCGAACAACTCGAAGATCGGACGGTCTCCTGGAACGGATTATGTTCAAACTTCACGGGTCTACTGTACCTTAAAATTACCATTGGACAGCTGGTTTATGAACCAGGTATAGTGCACGGTTTTACGACGACACCTCGTCGTGATCAAAATTTGGCATTGCAGAGGACAAGTACTAGTTTATTTTTTTTTCGCGATTAATAAGTACGAAGTGGAAGAATAATAAAGCATTCGATGTAGCAATGCTTAAAGTCTGCGTGCGATACATAAAATTTGAAGCTTCGTCTAACAAGAAACGATACGCCGATCTAAGAAACGCTTTCGTTTACCGTTTCCTGACCGAAGCAAAAAGGCCGTGGGGGCGGGGGTGGAAGGGGGTGGGCGACCGAGTTTCTTCTTCAAAGAATTTCTTTGATTACCAGACCGGGCCCCGTTACACACGTACCGGCGTGCCTCGTTACTTTCAGTCTCGCGTTTCGCAACCAGAGCTTACGGTGTAATTTCCTCGAGGGGCGGGGGGGAGGGGGGAACGGCAATTGATAGCGGCAGAATTCCGCGCGAATTTTCAATTTAGACAAGCCCGAGAGTTTTTTGCGCGGATTCTGTCTACTTCTCGCCGGCGGCGAGACGCGACGACAAAGCTACGAGTGTCTTCGAATAGACTACCTCGAAATGCTTGAGGAAGATCATTTTCTCACTTGCCTCCATTCTTTATTTGTCTCTTGTATTCGTGTATATACATTAGGGTGGACCTTATTTTTCGACCAAAAAATTTTGTGCACGCCCCCCCCCCCCTCAATATTGTTCTATGCCATGAAAAAATGATATATCCAAAATTTTAGATCAATCGGACGTCGGGAAGGCGTGCCTAATCGAGCGCGAATTTTTCAAATAGAAGTAACTGCGCGCTCAATGTGATGAGTATACTGAAAATTCAAGTTAAATATTTTAAACCTATAAAGATATATTAATTCCTTACATGCATTCGAGTACAAATGTACTTTGTACGGATCAAGATTATTTCACATTAATTAGCCGTTCTCGCGAAAAATATTATACTCTTATTAAATATAACATATTTATGTCGAACGTTAATTTCTCTATTTTTTAAATTAGTATAAAAATATGTACAACTAAAAGAATTGGTACTTTAAATAAAATACGTACAATTTAACATATATATTTACAAAAATAGTTACAAAAATATGATAATTAGTTGATTGTTATATTGAAAATATTACATTTTGGTACTATTATAATCAATATTTTGACACAAGAAGAACATTTAGTCATAATAAAAAGTCTTTCCTTCAAATATTCCCATTCCTACAATATTTCATGTTTTTCGCAACTTCAATGTCAATGAGGCACGTCTTCCCCTTATCCGATCAATTTCAACTTTTGCAGAAATTATTTTCTTACCCAATAGTACAATTTTGGGGGGAGATGTGAAAAAATCTCGCAAAAAAAATTTCACCAAGTATAGTTAAGGTCCACCCTAGTGGACATAGTATAATATTCGAAGAGCTTTCCTGTGACAGTATGACTGTTTTCATATTTGACGGGAGAGTACATTGAGTTTCGTAGAAAATATTGTAACCATGAAATGCCGGTCACGAACGTGTTAAATTTTGCAGAAAAATGAAACCTGTACGAGTGCGTACGTATTGTAGAATAGCATATACAACCGCGTCTAGAGCTGCCCGATGCGTTCCGAGCGCAATAAAGACGGGCCGGCAATAATAACAATAATACTAACAGTATCAGATTCGGCGAATTGAATCGCGAAACGGATGGAGATGCGGTTTCTACGTGGTCGCGTGCGCGATTGTCCACGGCCGGCAAGTTCCGTCTGGCATCGTACGCAACGATCGTCGCGACGACGACGCGACGTCGACGAAATTCGTTGGCAAAGTGATTTTCGTTCGTGCGCATAATAACCGACGTCGAGGCGGAATATCTCTGGCGGAACGAACGGGCTGCATTGAGAGAGAAAGACCGAGGGAGATAGCAGCATGATGGCGATCGGAGGGTTTAACGGAAGGGTGGTTTGTCTGCCGGTTGCCATAACAAGGGACGAAGGGCCGGTCTCTCGGTTGCTCGTATATTCCGGATCATTTTACCGTATAAACGTTTAAGCAGCAAATTGATTGCCCCTACGGCTCACGCTAAACCCAATAAATGTAATCGTGCTCACCGATTATATCGCGGCGGAATCGTGTGCGATCGCGCGCGTAATCGAACGCGTAAATTTCTACGGCGTCGCCGCGCGAATCGAACAACGACCATACCGAACCCGCTCCAATCCGCCCACGCAATCCTCTAACTGCTATCGAATACTTTTTCCAAACCCCTCTTCTCTCCATCTCTCTTTCTCTCTCTCCGTTTGCTTCTCTTTCGAGCCATCGAAGCAACAACGGCGCAAACATTTCCCCCTCTCCCTCGTCAACCTCTTTCTCGAATGAAAAGCATCGAACTCGCCTAAGTGGTGAACCCTTTCTCTGTCGCAGTTTTTCCATCTTCCGAACTCCGCGAATATCAACTCGACGAACCTAACTGTACCCGCGCTCGAAAACCGTTTTTCAGGGAACAGTCTGGTTAAGTCTGAATAAACAATTAGCGAGGAGCTAGCTAAAAGTATCCTAAGGAACATCGATATACTTTTGGAGGTTGTAATTTAAAAAATTGTTTTGAAAATCTTCGCGATTAATGAATGTATATTAGGGTGGACCTTAGCTATACTTGGTGAAATTTTTTTGCGTAATTTTTTTGACGCCCCCCCCCCCCCTCCCCCAAAAATTGTGCTATTGGGTAAGAAAATCATTTCTGCAATAGTTGAAGTTGATCGGATAAGGGGAAGGCGTGCCTCATTGACGTTGAAGTTGCGAAAAACATGAAATATTGTAGGAATGAGAATATTTGAAGGAAAGACTTTTTATTATGACTAGTAAATGTTCTTCTTGTGTCAAAAGATTGATTATATTAGTACCAAAATGTAATATTTTCAATATAACAATTAACTAATTATCATATTTTTATAAATATTTATGCTAAATTTTATGTATTTTGTATTCTTATACTAATAATTCCATAATTGTATTCTTATACTAATTTAAAAAGGAGATCAATTAACGTTTGCCATAAATATGTTATATTTAATCAGAGCATAATATTTTTAACAGGCTAATTAATGTGAAATTAGACAGGGTAATTAATGTGAAATAATCTTAATTCATACAAAGTGCACTTGTACTTGAGTGCATGTAAGGAATTATAATATTTTTGGAGGTTTAAAATATTTAACTTGAATTTTCAGTATACTCATCACTTTGATCGTGCAGTTACTTCTATTTCAAAACTTCGCGCTCGATTAGGCACGCCTTCCCGACGTCCGATTGATCTAAAATTTTGGATATATCAGTTTTTCATAACATTGAACAATATTGGGGGAGACATGCCCAAAATTTTTTGGTTGAAATATAAGGTTTACTCTTGACCTTCGCGCTCGATGATAAAACTATGGATATATGATTTTTACAGGACACAATTTTTTGGTGGAAAAATAAGGTCCACCCTAATGTCCACACTGAAGCAATATTGGGTATTTTTACAATCTATCAATTATTTTTCTGACATACCGAAGGGCACAGCCGCTAAACAAACAACTGTATCGCGAACGCAGCGGCCACATGCACCGAAGCAATTACGCTCGGAGGAAACTCGAGAAGCGTTGAAAGGCCGCGCTGGCCATTTTACCTGCCAGAATGGGTGCCCATTGATCGGCGAATTTATTATTTAACCCGATCGTAGCCAGGGGAAACGTTTATTTCGGCCCCGAGCATTATACACCGATGGAATCGTGCGGGTCCGGTTTCGAGTGGAACGATTAAAAAGTTAGCCGAGCGCGAAAATATAAAAGCGACCTCGACCAAACCGGTAGGAGTACATAGGGCCGAGAAGCAGAACGAGAGAAATGTTCGTAATGTTTCACGGCGATGAAACTTCGGAAGTTCGTTCTTTCTTCGGATTTCATCTGGATCGGGTATCGCGAATCCCCCCGCTTAAAAGTAATGCCTCCCGCTCCGGCGGCCCCGGGAAATAATTAACCGTTTCATTTCGCCGAAGCTCCGGAGGGATAGGCAGCATATTCTCGGCCCTTTCAATAAGCCGATCCCGAAAAGTTTCCCTTTAAAACGCGTTTCTTAATTACACCGCTCCCGATCGCTCCCGGTCCCGAAGTTTTTCTTCCGATCCGTATTACGGTATTGTCTTACGTAACCCTTAACTTACCGGAGTCTCCCATGATCCCGACAACATTTCTGTAAACTAATTACCGTAGGATAATTGCGAATATCAAGTTTACTCGTAATCTGAGTAAACACTGGACCAATAAGTGGTTAAGTGTCGCAGGTTCGGGTCCGCGTCGTGACACTTATCCGGGTGGGTGTGTTCTAGGAATCGCTCGCGTCTGGTCACTAAAACAGCGGTTTCCAACCGGGGAGGCGCCACAATTTTTAATAAAAAATTTGTCTATATTATTATATCTATTAAAAGATAGGGAGGCGCGAAAAAAAAATTTTTTTTAGGGAGGCATAGTAACATAAAGGTTGGAAACCGCTGCACTAAAATTAAGTTACAAAATTTTTACTTCGCATAAAGATCAGCTGTCTAATATTAAGGAACAACAATGTCTCACCGATATACCTAACCCTTATTACACTTGTTACACTAGGATAAGTGGCATTGAACCGGGGAAAAAATGCGACACTTAAACCGGACAATACTGTCCCTCGCATTCGAACTGCTTCGAAGGCAATCTCGAGAGCCGAGACACTGTATCTTCTGTACACGCTCAGAAATCCCCGGAATTCGAAAGAACGTGTCGCATTATCGAAACGGCACCCCCAAAAGATGAATGTATTGCTCTTAGAACGGCCGCCGGATGACAAATGAGCTGCACGGCAGCCGGTTTTTGTGAAATATAGTTTCTTTATAGATTGCAGTAGCTTTTCAGATTTATGGCCGCGCCGTTTTTACGGAAATCGTGGGTTGGGTACGACAGGTGAGCTTTGGAGTTGATGATTGCGCGATGATTGGGGGTTGTGTTGTTCTTGAGTCTGCGTTCCGATCTTGATTTTTGTCGTTAGACTGCGGATTTTATACGTTTCTGACAAAAATGAATAAAATACAGAATACTGTGAATACATTAGAAGAATTTCGGAATGTTGTTACCGATTTGTTTTCAATGGTGTTCCTGGCGAATTTTTATTTTCCATAAAAATCCCGCAGTCCGCTTATAAATAATTAATAAATTCCCGGAGAAATTGTACGAATTAATTTCCACCTGGTAGACACATTCGACCCATCAAGAAGCGTAATAAGAAGCTGAGAATAATTCCCGTCCGCGAGGGGTTAATTAGAGCCAACGCGACATCGCGTGGGAGGGACCGGAGTTTATAAACGATCCGGGGAAACAAACGGCGTGGCGGAAAAAAGGACAGCAGGGTGGTAATAATTCGCGGGGGTGGAAATTGCGTGGAGTAACGCGATCGCGAATCGAATCGAATCCGTTCGCCGCCATTAATAAGCGCGGAAAGTGCGGTCTCGCCGTTGGGAAAAAAGGACCGATAAGGTGGCGAAGAGGGCGCTGCCGAGAGTGGTGGGAGGGGGGTGGATAGTGCGGGGGTGAACAGGGGGTGGCAGAAGGATCCTATTGTTCGGAAATACAATGTACGTTGTTACGGCAAAGCGCCGCGTACAGTTCTCGAGCACAATGGCCCGGGAGGGAGGCAGATAGCCGTCGCGGAAGGGTGGTATCGCGAGAGAACGGGGTGAACGTGTGTCGGGGGTGAAACGGATAGGGAAAAAAGACAGCCCCCCAAGGGAAGGAAAGAAAGGGTGAGGAAATATGCACGGCGTCCCTCGGATTCGCCTAGGCCCCTCCGGTCTCTACACATTTTTCCGCTTTCCTTTCGTTTTTCGGCCTGCTCCTTTTTCTGCGACGATGAATTATAACTGGCGAGTGACGCTGGATCCTATCGGTCCTTTCAGGAACAACATTCTCTTGATCCTGGATCGTTGACCCGGAAAAATCAAACCGGTCAATGAAAACTTTGTCGTGTACGTCGAAGCTGGTTCTCATGCGTTTTTTGGCACTGGACTTCAATTGACAAGTCGTTCTTCTTTTTATAGTTAATTATATACTTAATTTTTCAGATTAAATTTTAATTAAAAAAAAAAATAAATTTACTTAATTTTAGAAAAAGGATTTTGAAAAGACGTCGAATTCTTAATTTTAGACATTCCCATCGCATTCTTAATTTTCGAAACAGGATTTTGAAAAGAAGTGGAATTTTCAATTTTATACCTTGGCTTTTATAGTTCAAGCTGAAATAATTCTTAAATTTGACAGTTCTTGGAAATTACATAAACCGTGGGTAGCAGAGATAATTAAACAAAATTTTCGATGTAAAATTAAAAGAAAACTTTTACTAACTAATATTTCAAGATCCGTCGGTATGTAAATATTAATTGTGGAAATGAATTCTTTACGATTTTTTCTTTCTGTTGGAGCTGTAGTACAACTATTTTTTCAATTACTGTCGATGCGAACGTTTTCTTCTTTGCAAACAGGCAGTTGTAAAATCCAATTAATATTCCGGCATGCAATCAGTAAATTGTGGAACGTTCGCGTAAATGTACATTTATCTAGACAAATTCGGTATTGGAATAAAATTTCATTTACCCTGCTAAGGAATTTCACGAAAGAACAACAAAATGGAATGCTGGCGAAATTTTTAACTAATTCTCTGTATTTTATACAGAGTTCTATCGTGCGGTGTTCATTTCGTGAACATCCGATGGTTTTACACGTTATAAATCCGTAAAAATCTACAGTCCAGCGAGTCCGTGTTTTTGTAGAAATTTGAGGTACCGAAGATTGAAGTGAAATTGTATTTCCTCCTCTAATGGATTCCGCGAATGGAAAATAAAATTAATTGGCTTGTTCGATTAACTATGTGTTCAGCGGATCTATATTTTTACAGAAATTTGAGGAGTCAAGGATTGGAGAGCAAAATTGTATATTTTATTTAGTGATGAATTTCGCGAATGAAAAAAAGTGAAATCGCATTAAATTTTGACGTCGATTATTACCAGCAATCTAATAGTAAGTTCGCTTTAGTATATGAATGGTACCGAAAACGTTGTTCACAGATGCATATGTATGACATCGAAAAACCATAATTCCAACTAGCACATACGCGCAACAGTAATCTCATTTTCTTTATGCGAAACGCCGAGCTGTGGTCGTATTGCCAACTTTCAAGAGTCGTTCCTGTTTCGCAGACAACGTCCCGATTGTAATTTACATCTTCTTTAGAGAAACACAACGGGAGCATTGTTCGTTCCCTCAATTTAATTCGTCGACATTATCGATCGTACCGGGAACGCATTTGTCAACCGGAGAATAAATACATGAAATGAAACATCTTTTTAGTGATTTGAACTGTACTTTCTTTTTCCCTATTTTGTTTCACCAACTTTTTCGGCAAAACGGGGTAATCGAAAAACCGGTTTTTGCACGAACCCCCGATACACAATTGGATCGTTATCCCAGACAAAAACCGAGTCGTTTCCGGGCGAATCGAGGTTGTTAGTTGCGAAATAATGCGGCTGTCTTAATGAAACCTCCGCGGTGGATTCCTTGGTACCAGGATTCGCCGGGGCGCTTATAAAAATTGTACAAAACGGAGCCCCGGGCTCTTGCAACAGCATCGTTCTTCACCCGACGAAAGAACATTCATTTAGCGAGACTAATGACGCACCGGTGGCCTGGAAGAAAACGTTTGATTGAATGATGAGACCGGGGAACCGAGACAGAGGGCAATTCGCTACGGGAGAAATCTACCAATCGCTGGATACCACTGTCCCGGGGCTTTTCTTGGAACCTGGAGATTGATAAATCGAGAAATTTTAAGACCACGATTACGCGATCTTTGCTTTCGAGGGATTTTGCTGAGAGGGATCTGTTCAAATTGATACGATGATTGTTGGTGGCACTATGTACATGGGGTTATAATCATTGCTATAACTTTGACAAAAATTATTACTATTGAATAAAAATATTTGAGCAGATCCTTCAAATGTTAATTAATAAGTGCACCAAGTTTGGAATTTTAGTACCCGGTACGTTTCTTTTAAAAAATTCCCGAAAAGCTTCAAAATAGCATAGCTTCCTAAACAAGGGGTGTATAATAGTATTCCAACTATATCTGTTATAACTTCGACAAAAATGATCATTATTGCCTAAAAAAAATTGAGTACATTCTTCGAATATCAATAAATAACGGTGCCAAGTTTGAAATTATAATACCCAACAAGTGTCTCTTAAACAATTCCGCAGAATATCCTAGGGTTAGAGAATTTTTGGTATTCGACATTTTACCTTGTTACGGGCTGGTTGATCGTATCAGATAACATTTTTGAAACCGTTTTACCTGGAACACCGATCAACCCGTTTCGCAAGTGGCGCGTACGACGACTAGTTCCGCGCTAGACCGCAATAGAAATTTGCCGGTGGGTGGTCGGGCGCCGCCGGTGGTCGGAAACTTTTATTCATCGGATCGGTGAAAGGGGTGAAATGGGTGCAGAGGGGAGGGTGAGATACAGGGTTGCATGGTGAGCTGTGAATACGGACCGAGGCATCACCTGTGCGCTCCATGGAAACACGGCTGTGTGTTTCGGACAGTGGTCGACGCGGCGGCCGGCGGTCCGGCTCGCAGAATGCAGATGGCCACCGCACGATTGTACGGAACGTGTGTAGCACGTATCATCCCTCTCATCCCCTTGGCCAGGAGGTTTCTCTAGGGGTGGCGGTCTCGCAGTCGTTCTCCAAGTCGCTATCTACAGTTGGCCATGCGCACCCCATAGGCGCGGGCCAGCAAACCGTTAAAAGCTGTGTGTGCAGGGTGCAACGGAGACGGACGGATATCGCACGGTATCAGCAGAGCTCCAGCTGCAACTGCAGCCTGCAGATCCTCGGTCTCGCGCAACACTGTGCATTGTGACGGAACGCCGAGTAAAGGACACCGTGTGCCCCCCTCCCTGCCCCCTCCACCCCCCGATCGATTTAATCCAGCGAAATAACACGTCGCGTGTTTTACATCGCTCTTTCCCGATGTTTTTACTGACCCATTTACGCGGACCGGATCGCCGGTTAATCCGTTAATTACGTTGCTTTTATAATTATTATATTACTCGACAAAAAAAGCGAAACAATCAATGACGCGGCGAGTATGCGAAGACAGAACCTGTTAAATGGATAACCCGTCTTTGCGCATTACAATTACGACGCAGATCTCGATCCCGGAAGGATCAAGAGGGGCGTCGATGCGCAGGCGAAACTTGGCTCGTCATTTTTCGATCCGACATTCGACGGGGACGACGACATCTGGATTCATTACTTATACGCCACCGCAGCGGCTCCCGGTTATTACGAAACTTACGGTGTCTTGGAATAGTAATTAAGCCGGCCTCTCCGTCCCATTCTTTCGCCGAACGACGTTGTACTAATTAATCTGCGTACGAGAGGTACGAGAGAGGCGAGGCTAGGCTAGCGAAAGGAAAGCGAAAAAGAGGAAAGTTGAAACCGTTTTAACGAGGAAATATTTTAACCCGCGAGGGGGTGAGGGTGGGGGATGGTCGCGCACCAGCAATATCCGGGGTACCGGGTCGATTCTCGGCTCCGGGGCTCGCGAGATCTTCTCATGCAAAAATCACAACTCCGGTCTTAATTGAAATGAATAAATTTCGTAACGCAAGATTATTACGGAGCAGCCAGCTTGCTTGCTTGCGCGCCCGTGCGCGCGCGCGCGCGAACACGCCGAGGAGCGATGGTGAACGTCTTGTTGATCTTCGCGGAGAGAGAAATCCGTTCGGGGAAATTAGCGGAATTAAGAGCGAGCGCCGCGCTTAAAGGATTTCCCAGGCTAACTCGATATTTTTGCCGAGCTTTGATATTCAAGTCCGACAATTTAGCGCCGCTTTCGGAGGAATTGTGTCGGCCGTCTCTCCGACCTGCAATCAACGGAGACACGAACGTCGATAACGAGAATCAAGAATAGCTCGGAGACTCGCCCGGAGGATGCAGCCCCGTCGTCGTCGTCGTCGCCGCGATGAAAAGGAAACCGAACCGTTTACGCTCTTCATGGATGAAACGATGCGATTCCGTGAAGAGACTTTCGCGAGAACGTAGCCGACCCTGACAAAGGGAATCGTGTTAAGTGAAGAACCTACGCGAGTTTGATGGTGGAGGTTAATTGCAAGGAAAACGAGTGTAAGCGGGTCAAAAATGCTCTTGAACTGATTTTAACTGAGGCCGATCTGTCTGATTGCTTAACGCGTTCAAATCCAATCTCATTTGCTCGACTATATTGTGACAATAAAATTTAATTTATCAGACTCAGTCACTGATATATTACAGCTAGTGTCATTACTTTGTCAAAAATTAAGATTATGTCTTAAAAATGTTCGAATACAATCTTCGAATTTTTGAAAATTTCCAAAAAATCGTGTTCGGTAGTGCCCTTATTACCGACGCAACTTCGTGAAAAGTTATGATTATTGCTGAAAAATATTTGGGTATATTCTTCGAATCTTGGTTACTAAATCTACCAAGTTTGGAATTTTAGTATCCAGTAAGTTTCTTTTAAAAAATTCCCGAAAATTGCCTTCGAATCGGAGTGGCGAAACGGGGAGGCTTCATACGTGAGAATAATTGAGACAAAATTGGAGTACATTTTCCGAGCATCCTTTTAACAAACGCGTCAACTTTGGAATTGAAACACTCGACCCCTTTGCTTAAAAAAATTTCCGGAAGATCGTCTCGGAATCAGAGCGCCAAACCGGACGGGACTCCTTAAAATATATCGGTCTGTTTCGGTTTCCGGTGGATTTTTCGAAAAAACCACTCGCGAGCCAATGGGAACCGTGTTAAGCGTCGCGGGTCTCGACGCGACCTAATTTCCAACGAGGCTCCCTCGACGAGGAAATAAGAGCGCCGGCCCGAGAGAGGAACGAGCGAAAAAAGAAAACGATCGTACGAACGAGTTCGGGCTACAAAGCGAAAAGTAAAACACTCTCTGGCAGGCAGAAGTTAATGTTTAATTTAAGATAGAGCACTGACTCTTCGTTTGCCGTCCCTCCGGCCGCCTCCCGGGCAAGTTATACCCGCGGCTCTGCCTTTCTCGGATCGATTGGATTCTCGACCGGCTAACGTCGAACGAGTTTCGGGACCCGTTCGGGCGAAATTAATTTTTTCTGCTCGAGGAGATTCTCCGAATCGACTCAGCCAAGAATCCACGGCTCTGCCATTCTCTATTTGCTTTGTTATCGTTGTTATTGGATGCCGGAAATCGATTCTGGAACTGCTTATCGAATCTATCGCCAAATCGGTTCGAATTTACCCCCGTTTTCAGATCTCGATGGACCAACTTGATAAATTTCCACGGATTCTTAGCAAGTAGTACGACTCGCAGATAAATTTGGAGCAAGATCCTGCTTTGATTTCGCAAACGGGACTAGTTATAGGCTTTGCACTTCAATTTCACCATTTTGCAAATCAATTTCACCCTTTTCTAAATCTATTTGTATAAGGGCAAAAATGAATGCTGCGTCACATCGGTTCAGTTATGTTAACCCTTTGCACTCGGAGCTATTTTAACTAAAAAACGAAAGATTTTTCCATTTGAGAATATTTTCATTCTATACAATTTCTTTTAATTTTTTGCATATTAAACTGATATAATATCTCATGTAATATGTAAATGTTTAGTAATTTATTAAATACCAACAAAAATAATAATCTGAACAATATGTTTAAAAATGGCATAGCAATTATCAATGGCGCCTTAGAGTCGCCATTCGAGTGCTAAGGGTTAAAGTAGATACCGAGGGTGAAATGTTTATTTCCTAACCCACGCCTCTTAGACACGAAGGACATCGGTAATAAAACACCCAAAAGCCATGTGTTGTTGAAACGCAGATAAAGCTAAGGGCCTTCAGCCCAACTGACCTGGGTTTCCTTCTTTTCCGTTGCAGTCGTTTAGTTAATCGATTTCAAGAAGGCAGAGAGAACACTTGCAAGTGCGACTTACCAAAACGCGTTTTTCATTTAAGATCCTAGATCCTGCTTCCCAGGAAATCAATAAAATCAAATTCAACCTTTTGTAAATCAATTTCATACATTAAGAATATTTAAAATTAATCATACCTGAAAGCATCTTCCTTGAGTTCAGAAGAAATCACCATGGACAGAGGAGGGTACAGCGTAGTGCTGAGTGACGTTAGTCACTGGTTGGCTGTGTGACGTTAGGCACTGGTTGGCTGTGTGACGTTAGACACGCGTGAACGGAGTCATTACTGCAAGGGAAATTATAAGACTCAATACTCAATACGCTCTACTTTTACTTTTAATATTTATTAATCGAAAATAGCAATATGTATCTACACACGGTTTTCATACATTACATATTTAATAAATTGGTAATTACTTTTAAACGAGTATTTAATGTATATCTTCGCAATAAATAAAATTTTCAATTTCTTAACAATTAATTTACATTTGATTTGTTTTACAAAAGCTTACATAAAAATACTTTATTTGCAAAAGATTGTATTTTTATTTCCAAAAAGGTGTATTTGACTTGCAAAAGGGTGAAATTGATTTGCAAAAGGTTCAAAATTTGATTTGCAAAACGGTGAATTTGGAGTGCAAAACAAAGACTCCGATACAACGCATTAGGAACGTATCAATCATCCACAGTCAGCCAGTAACAGAATCGGACGCACTGTAATCTGATTACACGGCAAGAGCGACGATTAAAGAGTAACTGATCATTCAATTACAATTCGATTACAATAGTGGGTCACCGACAGTGTCGGTCTACAATTACAGAAAGTCGTTCCGAATGGCAAAAACAAACAATTATCGTGTATGTACATAGCCCGTTCAAATGTGGCGGGCGCCGCGAGCGCAGCGCCATCTCGCGGACAACCGAAGAGTAAGAGCAGCAGGCTGTAGGTTACGTTCTCAGTGTAAATAAAGTATGCGACAAGGTATCAATGCGGTCCGTTTATTGCGTCTCCCGTAAGGATAAAAACAAATATTTCCTTGAATAATTACTTGAATTTCGTTAGAAAAATATTGTAAACATTTTTTAAGGATTTCGAGAACTATGAGACTGCACCAATTCCCGGTGCAGCAGTCAGATAACAATTGACTGCGCTGCGGGCCGTGATTAGCACGCATTCTGCGTTTTCCGTGGAAAGAGCATGCTCGCGGTTCAGGTGGAACAGGGTCGTTGTCGCAGCAACAATTCCAGTTGGTCGAAGCGTTATCGTCGGTTTGCCAACCATAGGACTCGCCATTGCTCCCTGCGGTGTAAGGCGAGAGCTTTCCATTCTTGCGCGATAATCTCGTTGTCAGGCCTTCCGGCTCCCGTTGCGCCGAATTTCGCGATGGGATTTTGCGGTCTTCACAGGTAGGCATTACCCGAGACCGCCCACTCGCCCCTCCCGGCAATTATTACGCGTGGAATATAATCCTTTCGGGAGCCTGCCACGAGAAACAACTTGCCGAAGTTATGTACGCGAGCTCGCGCGTCTCTTTCGCCTCGTTCCACCACCGGCCGGATTAATTTCTCGATGAAATTGGACCGCGGGCAAATCAACTTTTACTTCCGCGGTTTAATCGTCTCGTCGGAATCTGCTTAATCATCCTCGAAGTATCAAAGCCGAAGTATACAGTCAGGTACCAATATGAATAGGAAGTGTAGATTTCTTTGCACATTTTCAGACCTATCAATTTTTTATTACTAGGATCTGCAACCTAAAAATCTGAAAAAATTACCCGATGTCTACCTATATATTAGGAATGTGTCATACTTTTTTCAGAAGTTTTGCTCATGACTATATAGAAAAGGTAGGCGATATTATACATTTTTTTTTGTCAATTTCAGCGTTTTTAATGCTTTACAACCAGGATTTGCAATTTAAAAATCAGGAAAAATTACGCAATGTGTATTTTCAGGTCGTATACGTGGTGGAATTTTTCCAGATTTTTCGCCTGCGACCAAACGGAAAAAATAGGCCAAGAAGTTTCGCTTTTTCCATGCAACTGCTTTCACGATTTAATTGTCTCGCTCTCGATTTTAATGATCTACAAGCAGCGTTTCCAACGCGAAAATCCGAAAAAATTATCCGATATCTATCTTGGTATCGGCAACGTGCCAACATATTTTCAGAATTCTCGCGTGCAAGAATAAGCGAAGAATATTCGCGGTTTAATTGTCCCGCGGCGAGGCGACGTCGGAGAGCGTGTTAGGCGCGTTTAACTCGCAAAATTCGTAGCCCCGGAGTCCCGACAAGAAAGCCTATTTGTCATCGGCAACGGCCGACCCCGGTTAATAATAATTATTTCGCTGTTCCAGTGGCTTGTTCAACGGTGACAGTGACAAAGTGTCAGGCGGCCGTGCACAGTCTGCAGGCTTTCCCTTACTTCCGACCCACGTGCCTCTGCAAGGAGCCCCACGTAGATCCAGATTGCAACAGCTTCCGGGAATTCCTCTTCGACCATCCCTGCATCTACGTCTTGAAGAAGGGTAAGTTTTCCCGAACGAAGGAAATTCTTTTTATCCGTTCCCGAGCAGTTTTCCCAAGCGGTTGCAAACTTTCCATCGACTTTACGACGGGCCCCTTAAACTTGTCCGTCCTGCCCCTCTCGGTACATCAAATTAGGATTTGCGTTCACTTCTGTAAACAATATTCTACTCACGAAACCATCCCGGAAACGTTTACAAGTAATGTTCAAAGAATTATGCTGCTGACTTTAATTTTTCTTATGTCACCCAGGGGGTAGCTTCCGACAGATAATGCCTCGCTTAATGAATTTTTTCTATGCGTAATGAGTAACCTAAAATTTTGAAAAAACCTCGTACACGAGGTAAGGATAGAGCGTATTTATCAGATGCTTTTTAATTTGTTCTAGTATCTTGTGCGGTTCTCGAGAAACAGGTTAATGAAGTTAGGGGTGTCCACCCCGATATTCAACTCTGGTTGAAAATCAAGATCTTCTGATTAGCTGTAAGAAGCATTCGATCAGCTTGAAATCGGAGTAGGTTGTTTCTGTCGTGAATTCACTGTGGATCGTTTTACCTTTCATCTTCCGCAATTAGTAATGTTAGACGATCGGTCGTCGGAAATTAGAGATTACAAATACCGTGGAGACTTGGATCCGTGAAAAAAGCTGCGCCGCCGGCCTGAATCTGGACGACAAGGGAAATCAATTAAGATCAATCCCGGAGCTGGGGAAAAAAAGGGTGGCGGGGGATGGAGGGAGATCGATCAGAACCACGCGTTAATCCTCTAACAGGCGTTTAATCGTCACGAGGGATTCCGTTCGAAACTTCTCTCGACCCTCTCTCGATCCGGGCCAGAAACGATCCTCGGGAACTTTTAACGAGTCGCGAACACGCGTTTCGCTCGCGACGTTTCCAATAATCCCGGCGCGGCGCGGTGCGGCGCTTCGTCCCGACGCTCGCCTCGTCTCGCCTCGTCTGGCCGCGTCGCGACGCTCGTTTCTTGTTTAACCTGAAGTTCCACGCCGCGCCGGCATTACACGAGAACCAGAAAAGCAGGCCGGGGGAGAGAACCTTTCGCATCCGAAAGAGAACGACGAGCTTGCACGCTTCTCGAGCATCCTCGAGCACAGCCCGATCCGGCTCGAGCTTTCACCGCGAAAATCGCGGAAATCGCTCGCGAGATTTGCTCCCGGCATTCTTCGCGACTTCCACTCACTCTAGACGAGAAGATTATCGTAATGCCTCTCGACCGCCATCGAACCACCGCACAGCGATAGTCTTTGTTACGCTCGAAATCGCGTTTCTCGTTCCTGATCCCGCGCGATCCTCGTCCCATATTCGCCAGAATTTTCACCATCGATTTTCGCGATTTTTATTCCCCATTTTATGCTCGAGAGGGCTGTCCCGTGTAAACGCTGAAAAATTTGATGATTTCATGATTTTTTACAAACTGATCCTACCTCTTACGCTATAATTTTTTCGCGATCGATTTAGCCACTCTTTCGTCATGCAAAAACATTTTTGATCATGATAAATAAAAGATGATTGTTAATCAGTATGGTTGTCGTCATCGCCCGTGTGCATATTTCGAAATCTCGTAGTTTTTCGCAATTTTTCTGATAAAATGTAATTTTGGTACCGGGGATAGCAAGCTCGTTGAAATTCCAGTGCAATCGACCATGTAGTTTTGGAGATTTTATCTACGCGGGATAGAAAATTTTTATTCCGCTCACTACGAGATCGGTTTCATATTCCAATCGGAAAAATAGCCATAGCGTTATCTACACCGCAAGAGAGAAAAATCATTTCGCGAACATTTCGAACAGCCCCCCGCATAAACGCGTCAAAGATGCCAGAAACCGAACGAAAACCGCGCGGAAAATTATCGATCAGCCCCAGAAAAACCACGCAGCAGTTTTCCCCTATTTCCCGTAGGCTTCCGATGAAAGGGGTTGCTTTTTCATCAGATTTACCGCGCGCGTTCTCCAGAATAAGGCAGCGTTTAAATGATCGCGCAACAAATCGCACTCGCGAGCAGCGTGCGAAATACCGATTTGCCCCTCCTCGCGATCTTTTTCTGTCTGGTGCATCGCGTCGGGGCGCATCAAAGCGGGTTCGCATGAGCCTCGGAGAGGTTGCTTTCATCGGACCCTGGCCCTGACTGCGGGGGTGGCTATCTTTGCGCCCCGTTTTCACCGGGGGCGAGGGTGGCGCGTGCCTTTGCCAGGTCTCCTTTCTTCCTTTTCCTCCCCTCTCCCAGCATCCCCTTGGTTTTCCCCTTCCTTCGTTTCTTTCGACCACGTTTTTTTCACTCTCTCTCTCTCTCTCTCTCTCTCTCTCCAATTCTCTCTATCATCGTCTCTGTTCCTCCACAAGCCTCCTCCCCTCTCCCAGGCGCACAAGAGCGAATTTAATCTCATTAAGTGCCGAAGCTTCCCGGTTTTCGAAACGGGCGTGGCGGTGAGCTTTCATTATCCGCCGGTTTCCCCACCGTATGACCGGCTTTCAGCTTATACAGCCGGGATAAATGTAATTAAGCTTCTGGCCAAACTCTTCTAATTGCTCGACTCGTTACACCCGAATTATTAGACGCTGCTGCACCGCGCCGCGCCGCGCCGCGACCTCGGCCCGGGCTCTCCCGCGAGATCTCTCTCGAGAGATCTCTCGCCAATTTAGGTGAGAAATTTTTTTTATCTTCCCGCTCTACGGATGGAAAGTTCTCTTTTTGATTAATTAACCCCGCGGTCCGGAATGCCGAGTCCGGGGAAGACGAACGAGGTCTGTAATACTTAATGCGCGCCTCGTTCGTTTCTCTTAGTCGCACGTTAGTCGGTTCCCACTTGACCCTTCGCGGACGATTGTCGACGTTCCGATGGAAGAACAATTATTATTATTCTTCAATAATATTGTAGTTCATCGAAGACGTCGTTTGCAATTTAACCCCTTGCACTATAATACCGAGTCGGACTCGTGACGAAGATTTCGAAGATAGTCTACTAAATATTCATGCTACTAATTTCCTTTAAACTTTAAATTGAAACAAAATTATATTTTCTTGTTGTTGAAACCATTGGAGACTGCGTAGATATAAATTACATGCAAACTTCTTTTTTTTTCGAAGAAATTAGAAACGACAAATAAGTTCTAATCACTGCAACCGTAAAATGAATCGTAGTGCAAGGGGTTAATAAAAAAATGACGAAACAGGTCCAAGGTCTCCCCAGCTTTTTCGATGCGTGACGTATCACCCTAATCGTCTCGGGGGTAGGTTTATCGGAGGGGACAACGACCGTGGACGCAACAGAGGAAAATTTGATCGAGGTGCCACTCAGCCGGGCATTTCCTCTCGATGAAAGAAGAGGAAAAAGGAGTAGGGAGAAAAAGAATGAGAGAGAGAGAGAGAGAGAAAGAGAGAGAGAGGAGAGGAGGCTGGAGTCGCGGCCCTCGTCGAAGAAACAAAGGGATCGCGATATCTTTGACTGCGGCCCCTTATATAACCTCCGCGCCATTGCGGCTTCGCCTGCGATCTCCATTGTTCATTTTCCCGAGGGCTCGCTCGTCCGGGCCGTCGGGTCTTTTGAGCATTTCCGAACGATTCACGGATAATTCCCAATGCGCTTCTTTTCACCCACGTCCGCTGTTCCAGCCGTGATCCTTTTTTCCGGCTGCTCTCCCATCCCCCATCCTCTCCCACTCTCTCTCTCTCTCTTCCCGTTTCTTCGTCTCCGATGCTAAAAGAATGGCTTTCCTCTTGCCTGTCGATTCCGCGAGAGAAACTTCTTTTTTCCCCTTTATGCCGGGCCGCCCTCCTTTCCACCCCATTATCCTTACTTCATCGACGCTTTTGTTTATACATTTCCCGCGAACGATCCGCCCGATATTCCCTCCGCGGCTTTATTTACCAAAATAAACGGTCGACCGTTAATATTGTATATATATATATATATCACTTGATTACCACCCTCTCGATTAACCGACGAATTAGCCCGCCCCTTTTAATTGTCCGATAGCTTTTTATCATCGGAGACCTCGAGAGATCCCTTTCAAATTATTCATATAATTCCACCTCCCTTAAAATAAAATTCTGTCCCCCGCACAGGACCAACCCCGCACTTAACGCACCACGCCTCTCTTACGATCTCATTGTCTCTTTGATAAGAGAATGCCTTTATTATTTTCGCGGGCTTCCTTTTGCGACGCCGGTGTCCGCTTATTGTTTTATCTCATTGGCTCCTCTCGCGAAGGACTCCTCAGGTGTGCTCCTTTTTACCGTTATTCGCCTTAATGGCCCAACGGACCAACAATTATTTCCGCGAGACCAACCTCTCGCGCGTTAACAATCAACGAATTTCTTTCTCGAGACGGTCTATTGTCTCATCGCGCGCAGAAAACCACCGACGGATCGGAACGCTTATTGTCTACGGAGATCCTATCCCGACCGCGAAAATTCTGCCGGATTTGAATGATAAGAGTCCCGAGCCCTTGCCAAGAGATCCTGGCTCGCGATCCTCGAGAACCGTAGCATCCGAATGCGAAAACCCTGGCGCGCTATCGTTTCCAATTTGAATATTGCTTGGTGGGCGAGCTTTTTTTCCGGGAGGGTGCACCGATGCACTTATTGCAATTCTTGAACTTAGAGTATGATTCCGGTACCTGTCGTTTGGCGTAGCTACTTCGTCAAACCATACCAGATTGGAGAGTACGTTTGCATAAAAATTGAATTGTTGTGCTACGTTCGATTCTCACAGACAGGAATCACGTGAGTGGAAAAAAGATCACAACGAAAAATCACAAAAAACAAATGGAGTATAGTGATCACTGG
Source organism: Lasioglossum lativentre (assembly GCA_916610255.1). Lineage (NCBI taxonomy): Eukaryota > Metazoa > Arthropoda > Insecta > Hymenoptera > Halictidae > Lasioglossum > Lasioglossum lativentre. The sequence goes on along the minus strand of OU744356.1, from coordinate 9,007,601 downwards.
ACTCCGGATCTTTATGCAAAATAAAAAGTTTGTGCATCAATTGCAAGACACAGGAGCTAAATATTTTATGTTTTTCACTAACAATTGTAATACAGTGAAAATATATTAATACTCTTAAAAGCTTCTAATTTTTTCACTGTTCTAAATTGCACGTTCTCATTTTTGCCTCCGGAGTCTAGTCATCACAAAATAAAATTGTCACAGTGAAGAAACACGAATAAAATAAAAATCGGAAAAAGCGAAGAAAATAAAATTGTCACAGCGAAGAATCATGAAATACGAATAAAATAGAAGTAATTTACAAATCATACAAAAACCAAGAAACTCTGTTTAAGAACCTCTTTTAATCCCCATTAAAAATGCTTCGAAACAGCAAATTCGTAAAAATTACCAATCCAGTCGCAATGAAAAAATGCGTATAATATTCCATGCTGTTTATAGATCTTGTTACCGGTAATCCGCTGACAAAATCCGTTAATGTTGTTGCAGATAAGGACCCGTACCCGACCGACAAGCTGCTCAGCTGCAACCACGCGGTGACGGTGTGCCAGCACGAAAAGTCGTGCAGCCACATATACGAGGACTTCAAAAACAACTGCAAAGTGCGGGAGGGCAAGTGCCGGATGGAGAGCCAGTGAGTGAAAACGTGTTCCCTATGATTAGCATAGTTTATTCTAAGATTTTTGGCGATCGGCTGGGTGCCCGTGATTTTCTTCGCCTCAAAGAGAGATTCACGAAGACCTCGCTGTGCTCGCGAGTCAATATTTACGTCCCGCCCATTCTCGCGGAAAAATGTTTCCCCGGGGCTGCACACCCGGGAAATTCACCGCGACGAGACGCGACGAGACCAGCCTATCCTCTCCGGTATCCTTTCATAATTCAGGTTAAAGGAAGCGCGGAGTGCTCCTTTTGAATGTCAATCAAAGAAGTAAATTTCTTTGCAGCGCGTTGAATCTCGTTCTTACGCTCGTGCACGGCCCCTCCACCATTCAATGCTCCGCTTAAAAGAGCGACAGAGAGATACGACTTCTTCCTTTTTCACCCCTTCTTTTTCAATGTCACTCGGGATACGCGAGCTCTTTCGTCGAGTTAATGCTGCCGCGCTCGCGCGCTGACGTTCCCTTTCTTTGTTCGGGAATCCGAATCGAAACGACACTCTGCCCCTACCATCGCGCTAATCGGATACCTGTGCGAGCCTGCGTTAGTGATTTATGCTCCTTCTGGTGTGCTAATTATGCTGCAAAAGTTCCCGTTTGCACAAGAAACTCGTAAAAGTTCCTTAAAAATTCAATCGTTTCGATCCACAAAATTCATGAACATACTTCAAACATACAGGATGATCAACAACAAATGGGTGGAAAATTTAAGGGATGGTTCTGTATGAGAATATAAGACGAAAATGAAGCATAAAAAAATTTCGGCATTGTTTCTTAGTTATTAGCAATGAAAAATCCGCCTAAAAGACGAAGTCGAAATCGCAATTTTTTTATTCTCATATTGTGACAGAGAATCATCCCTTAATTTTCCCCCAGTTCATTCGGAAAAAATTCTCAAAGTGAACCCCCTAGGCCAAACCCAAAAGTGGTAACATTTAGATTAAGGATCCTTACTAATCATACAGCTGATAAATGTTTCTTACAGAATGTGCGATAAAATTCAGCTTCTAAATAATTTTTTACGGCCTCTGTTTTATCAATCATGCATGTATAAACCAGACGACGTTGAAGTTGCCTAAGCGTAGACCGGCGAAAAGCGCGACGAAATTGAACACTGCGTTCGACACGCTTACTGCTATAGACAGTTGGATGGTAAAGGAAGTTCCAGGATCGGCTGTCGGACCGTCTGACGTAATTATAAAGTTGCCGGGTCCGACAGCGGTCGCGGCCTCGCGTTATCCTGATCGCGCAGGAATCTATCCTATCCACCGTTTTGCTCGGGATCCCATTAAACCGAGATACAGGACTGATATCGTAGCTCCTCCGTGAGTTCACGCTGAGGCGAGAGAAAAGTTTTTAAGGCCTGACGGAAGCACGTCACGTAATTTCAGAATCAATTTCGAAACTGTCCGTTCAGACCCGATAAATAACGCCGAGGGAAAAATGGGATCATTCGGGCCATCCCGCTCTGGCTGCTTAAACAAATTTATAAAATCATTTTTCTAGTTGCATATCAATATTTTATTTGGAGGAAATTAGGGACAGATTGTATATGGTTTTTGGGATTTTTCATTCTGGGATAAATAATGATCTACGAAAGATCTACGAATGAAACTTATTGCATCTTTTGTTGTCAATTTTTGTTTACCGAGTGTACTCAATTTGTTTAGAATGTGTGAAATTGACGAGGGTTGAAAGACCAACCCCTTCTGATTTTCATTTTAGAAGAATATTTGCGTCGATTTTGTGACATTAGTACGTTTCAATTTTCTCAAACCCTTTTTAATTTTCTCAACCCCTGTACCGAATCTACCCCTCATAATTTCCATTCTGATTTTCATTTTAGAAGAATATTTGCGTCGATTTTGTGACATTAGTACGTTTCAATTTCCTCAAACCCATTTTAATTTTTTCAACCCCTGTACCGAATCTACCCCTCATAATTTCCATTCTGATTTTCATTTTAGAAGAATATTTGCGTCGATTTTGTGACATTAGTACGTTTCAATTTTCTCAAACCCTTTTTAATTTTCTCAACCCCTGTACCGAATCTGCCCCTCATAATTTCCATTCCACGAAGAACCGGCTTCGATTCGACAAAAATTGTGCATTCGTTGCCAGCCGCGATTGAACCAATGTTTTAATATTCCTCCAGTAAAAAGAATCACAATAAACGAAGCGGCGGCGGCGGCGGCGGCGCCGGCGGTAAGCCTGAAAAGGCGCGGGAGAGTCACGTCCGGATCATAAAGCCAGCCCTTAACGCCGTTTTTCAAAGTGAACGTTATCCGTTTTAAGTTCGTCGAGATAAAAGGAAATCTTTGCGTTAACAAAGCTTCCGAAGCTTTACGCTCCCCCGGGAATACTTTTATCTTTTCGCGCGCGTTTCCTCAAGATTTAGCACGCGCGCGGTTAAAGGTATTTCCGGTTGCTGCGTTTTTTTTTTTTATCAAGCTGCTCTCTCTCTCTCTCTCACTCTCTCTAACCCGGTCATAACGAAACCATTAACCGTGGAGCACGCGTCCCACGCACTTTTAATTACCGAAGGTTTCCTCGCGTGTCAAAAGTTTACGAGCCCGGGTCGCCGCCATCTTTGCACTTCGTAAGAGTAATTGCCTCGTATTTTTCTCGTCATTTTTTCGTCCCTTAACATACAACCCGGGACGGCAACGCGCGATTATTGTCGTTCCGCGCGACCGCTGAGAGTGGCCAAACCACCTCGTTGGACGGCCGAGATCCTAACCAACACCCAAACCGAACCCTAAACCGGGTTCACGGGGAGAAAGTAACACGGTGGGGAACTCGTGGGAACCCGGAGCCAACGCTCCCCGAGTCGACCTAATCCAGTTAACAGCGGTACACTACGTAACAATATTACGTAGAACGCCGTGTATTTCATAAATACCGCTCGTAATGCGGGCATTAAGGGATCCCGCGTTAATTAAAATCGTTTCTTGATTGCACGAACTTACGGCAGCCCGTCTTTTCTCGCAATTATCTGCGGATATCGACACGGGCTCGTTGACTTTCAATATTTGTAGAGTTTAATGAATATGCGGCACGCAATAAACGTATTGAATCGATTCTACATTGTTTGTTGTTGTTTCTTTGTTAAACACGCCCCGGGGAATGTTATTCTTCTGTTGATAATTAATGAAATGCGATTCGATCCTATTGACTGACGATATTTTCCAATAATACTGGAGAAGGTCTGGAAGCGACTTCTTTAATAAGGTATAGAATATGTAGAATGATTCCTTTGTGATAGGATCAAAGGATGCGAGACTTCCAGCAGGAAAATTAAGCCGTATTTTTCTCTAATTTTTATATTATATATAGACATCGGATTTTACGCATTTATGACAAAAATGAGTAGGTGTAATTCAAAGCAGTAAAAACATTAAAAGAATTAAAAAATACTGTTCACTCCAGTTGCTTGTAATTCAAGTAGAAAATGTTTAATTTGCATAAAGATCCGCAGTCTAGATATACATATGTATATTTATCTGGAGAAGGCTGTCTTTTTCATAATGAATCGGTGAAAGACAAACCTTATTGATTTTCAATATGTGTGACTAATAATAATAATACCGATTGAATGCTTCGCGTCGTGGGTTTCACGGTGTTTGCAATTGTTTCTCTGTTAAGTAAGCTTTGGGGAGCGTGTTTTCTCTCTTTGTAATTAATGGAAAGCAATTCGAGCTTGTCGATGCCCATAATTTGCAAATAATACTGAACGCGATTGTTTCAATAAGCTATCAAATATGCAAGATCATTCTAATATTGACGGGCTTCCAAAATTTCGGTGTATTACCAAAAAAATTATACTCTATTTCCCAGTAATTACACTAATTTCTATATTAAATCAACGCCGTATAATTATTTGTCAATATTGACAGTCCCTATCACATAATTTATTTACCGTAAATAGATCAAATTTTATGGATGATACCACCCCTCGAAAAGTCCACGCTGAATACACAGTCGATTCTAGCTTCGAGTCAGTTAAGAAAAAAATATTTTAACAAGCGATTCGTGTTTATTAACTGACCAAAGTTCTTTATGCGTGTATGCGTACAATTCAGTCGACAGTGAACACAAAAAGTTTATTGTGTACGTCGGCTGCTTACGATTAATTCCGTTGCAGCCTGTTTACGGATTTTATACGACGTTTTGAGCTGTTTTCACCTCTTCAGCATGAATGATAGCTTGTAAAAAAAGATACATACGGTCTCGTAAGGTGGTTTTACATTTTCAAATTGAATGGTGACCACCCAGAGAGCTACAACATTTTTTAATGAAAATTAAACAAATTCACAGTTCATTCTTATCATTAGACTGTTGATGTTCGCGCAAAATAAAATATTTAGACATCGTTTCCAGAAGGATAACATAAAATAGAAATGTATCCTGCTAAAAATTCTTTTAATACTTTTCACCGATCGGTTAAACAACAATTCCGCCGTTCTCCACGAAACAGACCTAATCGCCGTGATCCAAAGACGACCATTTCTCAAGCGAATGAAGCTATCAAGCCGAAACGAGGCGCAAAAAGGAAAACGCAGCCGTGAATCAGCTAAAGAGCGCACGCACAACAAATTCACAGTTCATTCTTATCATTAGACTGTTGATGTTCGTGCAAAATATTTAGACATCGTTTCCAGAAGGATAAAATAAAATAGAAATGTATCCTGCTAAAAATTCTTTTAATACTTTTCACCGATCGGTTAAACAACAATTCCGCCGTTCTCCACGAAACAGACCTAATCGCCGTGATCCAAAGACGACCATTTCTCAAGCGAATGAAGCTATGAAGCCGAAACGAGGCGCAAAGAGGCAAACGCAGCCGTGAATCAGCTAACGAGCGCACGCACAGAGTCGAACGGCGCGGCGCGGCGCGGCGCAGCCTCGGTAAAAAGTAACAGCCTCGTGTCCCGGGTAATTATCGACTCGGCCCCGTATTTCTGAAACGGTCACGGCGTAAATCATGATCGGCAATTAGCGTCCCGTTTCATTTATCGTGCCGGGGCGCGACGTTAATGTAATATTTAGCCGGGTTAACGCGGCGGTACCGCGGCCATAATAGGACGGTAGAACACGCGTGGGATCGGGAACAACGACAGGAAATATAATACGTATGTATATATATATATATATATGTATATGCATGTACGTAGATTCCAGGAACCCGTCTGATCCGCGACTACGATGATTGCCGCATGCGACGGCTAAGTAATTTCTTCGTAGAAACGCGTTGCGCCAGCTACGAGCCCTCGTAGTCCTCGTAACCCTCGCAGTTTTCTCGCAAAAGAGTACGCGTGAACTCGTTCCGCCTGCTCCAACGATTTCCGGCAAAGAAACGGTAACCAGCCATAGTAAAAATGCTTAACGACGAGGCTCACGGAACATCCACGGTGGCCTGGATCCAACAAGCACTTCTGTCAAAAAGTTGCCTCTTTGTTACTCGTTCGTAAAAGAAAAATAAAAGCATTATCTTTCGCGTTGAAAATCGTAGAATGCAGCAAACGTGGATGCTCGTTCAGGAAGAAATTAACACTGCAATCTGTGTCGTTTATATCCGAAAATTTCCAATATTTACTCTTTCCATTATACAGGGTATTTCGCCTAACTTGACCACCTTAAATATATCGCTTATTTTGTATGATAGACAAAATGTCAGAGGGAGAAAATATTCTGTTCGAAGGCGCCAATATGGAGATAGACCGAATTTTTTTCTCAAGGTCATTTTTTCGAGATTTCAAGGTCATCGTATTTTTTTTAATGGAACTGCATATTTTCACTACAACGGTCGTGTAGCTTATAAAAAAACGAATCCAACGAGGTGCAATATGTTGACCTTCGCGTAACCTTTAGCGAGGAAATTATGGAATGTTTGTTAGTAACTTTAGTATGCGTTCGGAGAAATGAAGGAATTTCAATTTCATTGAAACAGTGTACCATGTAATTGTCCCTGGTGCTTGTAAACAGACATGCGTATTCTCCTTTCATCGGTTGAAGTATGTTTACAAGCATTATTATCAATCTTTTGCTAAGATTATCGCTTTACAATCAGTATCAGCACAACAAGCTACGGTATCGGTATCAGTATACGGTATAAGCAATAAGCTTATCCATCATGTACACATACACTACAAAAAATCACCTTGAGAAAAAAATTCGGTCTATCACCGTATTGGCGCCTTCGAACAGAATATTTTCTTCCTCTGACATTTTTTCTATCATACAAAATAAGCGATATATTTAAGGTGGCCAAGTTAGGTGAAATACCCTGTATATTCCTTAATTCCATTATTATACAGGATGCCATAAAATGTTGTACTTCCTTGAAGAGATTCCTGACATCATGTGAAATAACTTTTTCCTTTTCAGAAATCTTCTGCGAGACTTTGTTTTCAAGTTATTAACGAAAAACACGGACCAATCAACGCTCCGCTATAGCTGAGCGTAGCGTTGGCATTGGTCGAGCCGGAATCCGTCCACAGTAGCCGCGTTCTGATTGGTCCGTGTTTTTCGTTAATAACTCGAAAACAAAACCGTGCAGAAGATTTTCGCGAAGGAAAAAGTTACTTGAAATGACCGCAGGAATCACCCTTTTGAAGGAAGTAGAACATTTCTGGGACACCTTGTATATTAAAATAGGGACTTCGATATACGTATTCCAGAATTGTTAACATTTTTTTGAAAGCTAGAACAATTTTATTTTACTCTGGCTCGATCCAATTAAAACATTTTTTTATTTTGCTATTAATTTACAAATGAAAAATAGATGCATTTTATTTCTCGTTGAAAATTTGTTTTCATGCGAATTTTACAATTGGGACATTCGAAAACCTTTCGCAAAAAAAGGCTGCTACCCTGCCTCGTGATTTCAATGAGTACAGTGACAAGCAATCGCCAGGTTAATTAGTTGAATTATTCTGCAATAAGCGATCCTCGGTTAATAAATCCGACTGGGGTCGGATATATTACAAGATCGATGAAGTATTACAATCGCAGGAGAGCGTACAGCTTCCGATTGAATTTCATCTGAATTGAACTTGGTAGCCGGGGTTATTTTTAATTACCCGCGGCGCAGTAATCTGCAGGAATGATCGAGAAAGCGAAAGAGAGAATAAGGGGGAAAGAGGTAGTTTGTCTGTTTTCTCCCGTTTGTTCCGACCAAGTCGAGCTTCGGGAATGGTATCAAGCTTTTTCTCGGAGTTGCTCGCAGAATGTGCAACGGGAAACATGTTTGCTTCGTGCTCGAGCTGTCGCGGATTCCTTTCGTTGCTGGTTGTATCAAAGGAACTGGCTGTTCTTGCGCGAGAACGAGCAAGCTTCCTTTTCTGGAATTTTTCTGAAAATGGACTGAGTGCGGTAATGCGATAGCCGAGTGTGTCGGGAGCCTAAGGTGTCGGCGACAGAGATTTCCGAAAATTCTCGGCAAAAATATTTGACGAGAGACGGATCGATTTCGTGGAAGTAAAATGAGAGAAAAACAGGAGAGGCGAGACAGAATTTTCAATTATCGGTAAATTGTTTTGTTGTGCAATGAAATGTTTCCGACAATAATTGCGCGGTATCAAACGGTGTTTATTTACCAGTAATTAAGTTTTTGCTAGACTTCTATAGTAAGCAATCTGAAAGAGTAATAATATAACTCTTCCACCTTGAACGTGAATTGGTTATTATATGGCAAAATGTTTTCAGCAAAATTGGTACGGCTGTTTATATTGCGGTAATTAATTATTTGCTACTTTGTTTTCTTGTCGAGTTACAACAATGGCAGTTCGTTTAAAACTCTGCAATCAAAAGACAAAAACATTTTTTGTGTTCATCTCTGGCAAATTGTTTGTTACAGGAATGTGTTGATCAAAATTTATGTGCGAACAGTACGTGTATATTCCAGTAATTAATTTCTTTATCGAAATATAATAATAAATAGGTGCTTTAACATATCCGACAGTCTATTAACAATTCTATAATAACTGCGATACGCCATAAACTCGTTGTCAAGCGCAGCTCAACAATAATTGATCTGTTCGGTACGGTGTAGGACTCATCCGAATGCTTCAGCTGCACTCGATCCGTTTAAACGGAGACTTACGAGAGCGAGAGAGGGAGAGAGAGAGAGCGAGAGAGAGCGAGAGCGAGAGAGAGAGAGTGCAGGGTTTCGGTATCGCGGGGATCGAGCACGGGCCGGATCATTGCAAAAGATTCGGGACAGGATCCAGCCGGCGTTATCTGGTCCGCGGCGGCAGTTTCTCGCTCGGATCTAGGATCGCAGATTAAGAGAAAATTGGAACAAGACTGAAGTACGATGATCGAGCCACCGGCAGAGCCCCGGTAGGTTTACTTTTATCGAGCGGAACGTCGGATTGAATTTCAATGTTATTACGAATCGGAAAGCAGCCGATGTCGATACGGTCTCTCTCTCTCTCCAGAGAGAGGGAGGAGTGGGAGAGAGAGAGAGAGAGAGAACGCTCGGTAAACTTCACGGATTTCTTCTGAATTTAAAAACACGCGCGTGACGGGACTCTGAGAAATCCTGTTATTGTTTCATGGTGTCGCCGGACAGCCAAGCTACCCAGGAATAATATACGACGACGGACCATTTGACTGTGAAATGGATGGAATTCCATCTACTTACCGAACCGAGCATCCAACGGGCGAAATAGTTTTCTCGCCGCTCGCGGCCCCCGGATGAATTTCTCTGAAATCCAACAGTATCTAACTATCTTCTGAAAAGCTCGTTTAGAAACGGGAAAAGAAAAGATAAACCCCCGTTCCCCGCACCCCCCCCGACTCTCGAGGTTTCATTACCGAGCTTATCCTTTCTTCCGAGGCAGTGTACACTGTTCCGTAGTACTCGAAAATATTTCATTACTTACTGCGATGCGATCTCGCGGCAACGAAATAAAAGACTGCGCAAGACTCTATTGTCTTACCATTTTCGCCTTGCTATTTTCAATCAGCTACGGACGATAGCGTTCCGTTGAACCCGGGACGTTGTTCGCGTTTACGCGATTTTTCATAGTAATTTACTCGAGATTCTCGGTTCTAAATGAATAGTACCGAAGGAATTAAGCTTTTGTTCCCGTTTCGATGAAAACGAGAGAAAATTAGTCAAGAAAAAAGGATCGAACTGTTTCGATTCGCAGATTAGAGGCAAAAAGTATTTCTCGTTAGATATTATAGAAAGGATTGTTCTTCATCGAACAGGAAATTTCGGAAAAGTCGTCACTAATTTATGAAAGGAAAATAGATAGTGTTGCAGGAATTCATAGAAAAGATCAAGAAAATATTCAGCATTTATTGAGGCAAAACGGGACGAACTTATTAAAAACCACGAAATAAAATAAAAAATCGATCCTCCTCGAGCAAGAAGTTAATCCTTTCCATCAATAATTTCCAAAGGAAACAAACACGTCTTATTATAAATCCTACAGGAAAGAGGAAGTAGTACAAAGGGAGCATAAAGATAAATTGTTCCTGTTGCCAGAAGCTGCAGAAGAAAGCAAAGATCGTTGGATCATACAGTGGCGTCTCAGAAATCAGCACGGTTTCGCAGAAAGCGCTTCGAGATCCGATAAGAGAAAAATTTCCCTCGTGCCCTTTTCCGTTGAAAAAAAGACGCGCGCGCGAGAGAGAGAGAGAGAGTGTGAGAGAGAGAGAGAGAGAGAGAGAGAGAGAGAGAGAGAGAGAGAGAGAGAGAAAGGGAGATACGAGGAAGGAGAGAAAAAAAGCGGCATGTTCACTTGACGTCGCGTAACGATCCCAAAGCTTTGAGCAGTGGTGTATGCGAACCCCTTTCTCCGCGAGTGCATAAATTCCAAGAGTTCACAATAGCCGTGCGCGTGTCCCTTTATTTTGCCGCGGCTTGTCTTCGCGTCGTTTCACAAATAAACCCTCGAACACGCCCGATGCGACACAATGCCCCGGCTTTTCACCGGTTCTTTCTTAGCCTGACTCGTAAAAGCGGCGAAGTCCTGTACCCCCCCTTTCAAGCTAGAGCCGCCGCCACGCCGTAGCTGCTGCCGCCACCCCCCACCCCCATCCCACTTTCGTCGTTTCAAGCTGCACCCCGATCCACCCCCCGTTTTAACCCAGGATTTGCCGGGGATACGCGAGCGAGCGCGTACGGCAGAAGAAGACCGCCAGGCCACAATTAATGATCCCGTTAATTTAATTAATGCGTGCCATAAAGGCGACCGGCTCGTTACCCCGCCGAGTGGAAAGTAGATTTTCACCGTTCGCGCGAGGAAAGCGTAGAAAAATAGTCGCAGAACGGGACGCTGGATTAAAAAGCTCGCGTCCCCAGAATTAAATCGAATCTTAGCCTGCCCGGGCTTTTGTGGGCCTCGGTATAATCGCTACGTCTTCAGCGTCTGTTCCTCGACCATGGTTGTAATTTCTTTGTCGTTCGCTCGATGTCTTCGAATTGCGGGTTTTCGTCATTTTCTTATCCATCGAGCAAGGAGACATTTTATACAAAGACACAGATGCTCGGCAGTTTTTATAAAGGGACTTTTAAGGAAGCCGTAGAGCAGAAAATGAAAAGTAAATACTAATTTTTTTTTTTATCGATGGGATATCGTGTTTAAGGGTCGAAACTACCCTCCGAATATTGACGTTCCGAGGGTCGATGCGTTGTCGAATTATTATTTGGAAACAATCGTGAAAGGAATTCTGCGGATTGTTCATCCGACGAACGTACGAGGCGAACCTCTGCGAAAGTGTAATTGCATTTTAACATCGCAGAAACAGCTACAAAGAAAGAATTTTTTTCACGGCGTTTCTGTTCTACTAATTTTGTAAAACAAAAATGAGTTGTGATACGTTTACGCCCCAAAAAGGTTGGAACCGCGGTGAAGGGAATTTTTACACAGTGTTAGTGGAAACATTAGCGAAGCGGATTCAGAAGCCGTGCGGCTGTAATTACAGAATAAACATTGAATCAGCTTTATGCTCTTTACAGACCAATAATACAATTATTGCATGTTTAATCGATACTCGCATAAAAATGAACGAAGTAAGCAACGTGAACCCTGCAGAAAGGAATCAATTGAAAATTTGTTTCTCATTCAAAGAATTTTAGAATTTAGTTTCTCATTCAAAGAATTTTAGAATTTACTTTTTCATTCAAAGAATTTTAGAATTTAGTTTCTCATTTAAAAAATTTTAGAATTTAGTTTCCCATTTAAAGAAATTTACAATTTAGTTTCTCATTTAAAAAGAATGCACACATTTTAAAGAAGGAAATGAGGAGTGTATACATATTTTTTTTTATTAGTGGAAGGTGTAGTGTAAGAGTTGAAACCACCCTTAGCATATTGACATTCTGAGTTCTTCTAAAAAATTGCATTACGTTCACGAGAGCTTGTTAGTCAATGTAAAAATTACCTTTCCTTTTAAATAATTTTTTTAAGAAGTTCTCAAACGTGAATTGTAAAGTGTGAAATCTATTAAACAGCGTGGCCCTATAAAAATGACAAAATTGAAATCACGGTTGGATATTGCACAATCGTCGTAATAACAAGTGTTTGAATAAAAAAAAATTTTAAACATTTCCCACTGGAGGAACTTCATAACTTCTTATAACGGTGGGATAAAATCTACAAAGTGGGTCGGTTTGATTTGTGCCGGTTTAGTTATGAGAATGTTAAAAAGTTGAGATTGTTAAGGAGTTGAGAACGATAAGGTCGTGAAAACCGCAGCGAACAATTCAAAGAGATTCGAAGAAGATTCTGTATATATGTGCTGGTTGCGATCGTCTATTTCCAGAGAGCGGTTTCCCGGAGCTCCGCAAGCTTATTTTTCACGAGCGAGAGCCCGGAAGAGCGCGCGGATTACCGAAATTGATATTAATTAGCGCGATGAGTTGCGTCGAGGTTTCGAGGCGGGCTGATCTGCCGGCTTAACTACCCATTTTCGTGTTACCCGAAACTTCGGAGATCCCGCGGGCGTAGACAGAGTCTGGTTTTAACCCTTCGTCCGCCATCCGCCCCCGCAACTTCCGTACAAGTATCGTTAAAGAGTACACGCGAGAGAAAAACTATCCTTAAAGGCAAGGAAGCGGCGAAACTTTCTTTTCCGGTTTGCGAACGGTCTCGTGGTTCCCACTCGAACCTACGAACACTTAACCGCTCGGAGTCCGAGCACTCACAAATTAATTAAACCCGCAACCACACCGAGGAACTCGATCGCCCAATTAGCCGCGTTACAATCGCGAGACAAAGCGACACGAACCATTTCGAACGCATTTTCTGCGGTCAACAAATTCTTTTTATTTTTCAAGTAGACAATATTCGCGGTCAGATTCTATACCCACCGCGAATCAGGTGTATAAAAGTCACGGCCTGAACCATTTGAGGTTAATTTAAATAAATCCACCATTTGAATAAAATTTAAAGTTGCGTTTCGTAGCTTTCATAATAGGATTAAACCCAAATAAAACAAATATTTTATCATTGAAAAATGAACGATTTATTTTTGAAAACGCAAGCATCTTCTTATCGGTGGACCCCGTAGAAATTTCAAAACTAGTGGGATCAATTTAATCCCACCTCACGGTGGGGGTTAAAATATTAAAATATAAATTGTACTTTTTTTTTTTTCTCCAGACCGAGAAATTCAGCGATCAAAGACTTTTTAGACGTGTTATTTGAAACTTTTTGTGAAAAAAAGTGCAGGATACACATGCAGAATGCGTTCCTGAAGGACTAGCATAATTTCCTACTGTTCCCGAAACCGGGTCACGAGAATATTGCCCGCATCCGTCAAGTAAAATGTGTTTGGGCTGAAACCGAAACGGGAGAGCGTTGACAGTGGAACGAATAAAGGCTAGACGAGTCCTGTGGACAAGGGGGGTAAATAAATTCTCGTATGACGTTTCATTAGAAGCGGTGGAAGGAAGGAAGGAAGGAAAGGCTGCGCAGAGTTCTGTATCTTTTTTCTGTTCTCCTCGGTCGGCCGAAGATATTCATTTTTCAAACGGCGCTGCACCATCTTTTCTCGCCGCGCGGAGTGGATCGTTTCCGCGCGCGAGGACGGACAGGAGAATGCGCCTTCTAAAAAGCTACCACTTTCCGCTCCTTTCGACCGGCTTGACGAAGACAAAACGGCTTCCATGTCGGCGCGATCCGGCCGCGAGACTCCGCCAGGAATACCTCGATGGCCCCGGCCAACCCGGAGAAAGAAAAGAAACGAAGAAAGAATGGAAGAACAGGAGGGGAAAGACAAACGAAAGATAACCACTTATCTTCGGCTCGCCTCGGGCGATACCGTCGGCTCGCGCTAATGAAAACGCTGCTCGGAGAGTCGCTGTTAGCGAAACCGTTTCCACGGGACGGAATTGCCGCGCGACGCTCGGCGCGGCGCTCCGCGATCTGTTTATAACGGGACACCATAACTGGACCGCGGATTTTTATGCTAAACGTCTTCTAAGTCGATTGCGCCGAACGGAAATGAAATCAGAATGGAATTTCTTGCGTTCTCATTGTTTCGTCATTGTTTCACGATGAAAACAGAAAAAGTGTAAAAAATATTGTTGCATTATTCTCGATCTATTAAAAACTTCTTAACCCTTAAGTGGGCGCGCAACAGCACTGAGTGCTCCGTTTGTAGTTGCTCCATTTATTGACATAAAATTTCATAAGAAATTGATATACGTAGTTTTAAAGGATGGTGCACAAAGTGCTCCGCGCGCCCACTTATGTAACAAAAATAGGCGCGCCCACTTAAGGGTTAAAGAAAGAAACCATTTCCAATCGGTTGGAAATGCTATGCTCTTCAATTGTTGTTGTTACGTCTTCGCCATTTTGTCATCGCAGAACAATGAAAAGTGACTGGAATATAGAAGATAGAATAAATACTTTTCAATATAGCGTACGATGTTACAATAATTTAAGAAAGCAAGAATAACGTCGCCATTTTGTAATTTTAAATAATAAAAAACTACGATAGTAAAGGTACAAATAACAATTAATGAAAAAAATGTCCATTGTACCAATAATTTTAGACTCACACAAAGAAGGTAATAAATTTCCCTTCATTCACGCTTTGAGCAGCTTTAAAAAGCAAGGTTCGGTCTCCTTGAATAAAATTGTAAATATAAACATTAGATTCAATTGGCCAACTGTTCGCAATAATGAATGACAACGCCGTTAAAAGAAAGTAATTTAGCACGTCCAGGGACGCTGCGGCGTGAGCCCGGGTCTTAATTATTCATCGCGTACACAAACTATTGAATATTGCATGACCGTCTGGCCATTGCCGGGTGTTTCTACTTGTAACCTCATTATACAATTCCTCGGTAGGATGTCGAGGCGAGGCGATACAAGAAAATTTTCTCGCGGAAGTTCGCGGAAAATTTTTTTTTTCTCGCCCCTCGAGTGGCCAGGGGCGACCCGAAGGAGTTGCGAGCCAGGTTAGACACATTTCCGTGCTCGTCGCCGGGAAAATAAATGCAGAGGAACACAGTACCGAGGCATGTTAGGAGGAGTCAGTCTCGCTGAACAGCGTGTTGACATTTAATTTGAATCATTGCGCGAGGGCAAACTTCCGTGGCATCGATCCGAGGACTGTTGCGAGCACCGGTGAGGATGCTGTTTCGTTCGCTGAGCCTCCATTTCGGTCGAGAATTATGTTTCACGATCAGTATCGTAGCCGGAAAATGGATTATTAGTACGTAGACTGCGGATCTTTATGGAGAATAAAAATTGTCGGCATCCGTTGCCAGAAAATGTAACAATCTTAATAAGTTTAAGTCAATATACAAGGTGGTCCACCGAAATATAGCCAGCTAAATATCTCCTTTATTTGTGATGACATAACAAATGAATATAATATCTAATTTCAATTTTAGAAGTCAGAGGTTATTTCAAGGTCGTGTTATTAATGTGTCTAAAATCGTTTTAATGTCATCTAGAATACGCAAGGACAAAAAATATACATTTACAAGAAAAAAAATATCGATAACCTTGGAAACTCCGGAAAAAATGAACTTGAGAAAACAATAAAATTTGCAAAGCATTCACCTTGTGATATCATTTACATTGCATTAAAAACATTTGTTATGTCATCACAAATAAAGGAGATATTTAGGTGGACCACTGGAATTTGTGCGCGATTAAAATCTCTGCTGATTAAAGACTGAATCAATGGCTGATACCGTACGAAACTTTGACACCGTAAGAAAAAAAGCGGAACGGCCTCGCTTATGAAAGTTGCCGTGTTTCCAATTAATAATTAATTAACAATCAATCATCCGCCTCAAGGAACGGATCAGAGGAAAATATCCAGAAAGAGTTCAAACGGCTCCGTTGCCTCGGACGACCAGCAAAGTACACGAAAAGTTCCGTGCAACGAGACCGAAAGCGAATTGCTCGAATCAATTTCTGTTCGGGCGTCGTTGGTAATTAAACGGCGCGGCGGCGGCGTGTATGGGTTATTTAAATGAAACTCGCATGAGAACAGGGACTGGAGAGATCGAAATAAAACAGAGGAAAAAAAAGAGCAAAATAGGAAGGAAGGAAGGGTGGGGGGTCCTCACGGAGTCGCGTTGATGGGGCGAAAAATACCATTAGCAAACAGAAACACCGTGACGTCGGGGATACGTCCCATCGAAAATATTCGCGCGGCGAAATGGCCGAGCTGTGTAGTACGTTAATTAGCACTGCCACGAACTTCCCAAGGGACAGGAAAGCGAAGATAATTACGGACGTGTCGACGATACTGTCGGTCCCTGACGAAGGAGTTGACGTTTGGAAACGAATGGATTGCATCGACCGACGACCCGACCCTCTCTCACTCTCTCTCTCTCTCACTCCCTCTCCCTCTCCCTTGCCTCGATATATATCGAGTTATCCTCGGGTACGCGGATACGATTGGCCCGTGACAAATGTCGCCCGGCAATTTCGACACTTCGCCCGGACGAGTAGAATGGAAAATAAACAGTGACCGGGTTCGGTAAACTTCGCTTAATAAACCTTCGCGTATCATACGCTTCCCGGAGTTTTGCTGCCCCGGGGACCGGACCCGACATTCACCTAAATTCCGTATTCCCCGATCCATTTCGTTGTTTGATCTATGCGATCTCTCGTTATATCTGGATATTCTTCCCCGTGGTTTCCTTCTGCGCCTGAAAATTTCCACCGGCTGACCGTTGGACGTTATTCTGCTCTCGTTAATTCAATTGAATAGCGTTAGTTTAATCACAGCCGTAAACCGAGTTGGTACTCGTTTAGTTATCCGAGAATTTTATTTCGATGATAACACATTCTACTAGTACGACCGCATGGTTTATTCTACTTATCCAACCATAAATTATTCCTACGTTACTCGTTCAGATATTGGGCACTGCACTTTGATCATAATAAATAGTCTCTATTCCACTCGTACGGCTATATACCGTCCCTATTCTGCCTGTCCGACAGCTGCATTTTCTTATTCTACCTGTCTGGCCACGCGCCAGCTCTGTTTTACACGTCAGACCACGGATAATACCACATACCTGACAATCCGTCGTCTTTATTCTACTCGTCCGACTTCAAACCGTCTCTATTCTACTTGTCTGACGGCCGTTCTTATTCTACTTGCTCGGTTGTGGCGTCTTCACAACTTTACTCGTTAGCCCATAGTTATCCCATTCAGACGACAATAGGCTGTCTCTCTTCTACTTGCCCGACCATATATCATATCTGTTTCACTGGTCCGGGCCACAGGTAGTACCGATTCTACTTGCCCAGCCACGAGCAATTCCTGTTTTACTCGCTTAATTACTGGACATTCCATTTTCCTAATAATAAATCCTCTCTATTTCATTTGTATTGCCACAAACGGTTACCATTCTACATGTCCGACCACAGGCCATCAGTATACCACTTGCCCGACCACAGACCACGTTCTACTTATTTAATCATGAGCAATTTCTATTTTGCTTGTTCATGGAGCTGTTCGTTCGTATAACTACAACTATACTGTTAATATAACTATAGATCCTCTCTGTTTCATTTGTCTGGTTGGACTACTGCATCCCCTTCCACACGTCGACAACATTTCGCTCCTGTTCCACTTGTCCGATCTTCCCGGTTTCACTTGCATACTTTACCGAGCAGTTACGCTCGAATCCAATGGAATCCATCGATAACGATAAAACATCGAAATCAAAGTTCATCCAAGAAATAAATCTCAATGGCTCGTGCAATGCGAAAGCTTCATCCCCGGTCCCGAGGAAGTTTCGAGCGAGGAGATAAATTTTCGTAACGAGACGAAGTAGGGGCGGTCCGCAGAATCCTGTATCAGTAATAGGTCGGAGGCTATACCGGCCAGGAATTATATACAAGCGTAACGAGGAACGAATTCCAACTATTTCCATATCTCCATTACCTCGTCACGCTATCGCCTGGCCGCGAATTGTTCCCGCTATTATCTGCCCACTTATCTCCTCGACATCCTTCCGGTCGCAAGGCGTAGCAAGCCAATCGTACAACGGGAACCGTGATCTCCATAAAAGTGTGCAGTTCTCGCTCTCGCCGTCGAACCTTTCGAGACAATTATTTTTCAGAGAGCCCGTTAGGCCAACGGCGTTCGCATATCCGCCGATGTTTATACCACCCTGTATCGAGATTTCGGGCTCGAGGAATTGGTCACAGTCACGGTACCTACGAGCACCGTGCCTCCACTGCTACTGCTGCTCGCCGTCTCGAGTTGGATTATTGATTCACGTCCAAACAGAATTTTATCGAGCAAATTGCAAGAGTTCGTTTCCGCGGATTCGTCTGTATTTACTCGGTCACATACCGTCGACAACGTTCTCGTTCTTCTCGCTGTTTCACGCGACTGATCGCGCTGTCATCTTTCGCGCACTATTGACGCTTTCGGGTCAGATAATAAATGGCCCTCTTTTCCAATTGTCAGTGTGAATATTTTAGTTCCTCGCTGAGCCATTTTATGACTGTTGTGACCATTTGCTGGCTGCGGATTTTCTGAATTTATGATAGAAAGGGTGGGATGAGTAAAAATATATTATTTTTTACCCGCTAGTGAGACCGGTTAATAATAATTTTGATGCATAAGAATTTCATTTTTTTTTCTCTCCTCACAATGTTACTAACGGATCGAAGACTCCGGATTTTTATGCAAAATAAAAAGTTTGTGCATCAATTGTAAGACACAGGAGCTACATATAAATTTATATTTTCCTCTAATAATTTTAATATAGTGAAAATAATATATTAATCCTCTTAAACTCTCTTAATTTTTTCACTGTTCTAAATTGCACCTACTCATTTTTGCCATAAATGCATAAAGTCCGGAGCCTAGTTATCACTATACCCTAGAATATACATGATGTTGTAAGAAATCCCACAAGAGATTTCCTAATAAAAAAAAATCATCCAAAGGGTTCACCATCCTACAAGGTTCAAACCACACCCTTCTTTCTGCCGCTGAAACCATTTACAACTGAAACGTTAAGGCCACGAAACAGCAATTGATCTAGAGCGATTTCATTTCTGCGATCACTGTGCTATTCGCAGTGATCGTGAATACCTTTCATCCTAGGCTTGTTCGAGCCCTTTGCGCGGCTCCCGCGCCTATTCCGATACACATTTGCATTCCCAGGCCGTCAAAGGTTAGACCTTGAAGAAGATCCTCGCCTAAAATGCAACCGCGTGCGGGTGTATGCGACGATGATCCCCCGTAGAAATTACTTTGATCCTGTAGGGAGAATTCTTTTGCTGGGGGGGGGGGGGGGTGGAAGAGGAGAATCCCTCGGTTATCGAGCCGAACGAGAGGAGGAATTCACCGGCAATTTCACGCCGGTTCAACTGCCGGAACGAAAGAGAGACGGTTTGATACCGAAGTCACCGGGTCCCGGGCTCGAAGCGGCCCGGTACATCGTCATTTCCGGCGAAGTTGGACCTCGTTAGCCGTTCATCGAGCACTTCGATTTCAACCCCCTTAACCTTTCTGCCCCCACCCCCGCGCGCACCCCTCTCCTCCTCGTTCTTTCCTGTTCTATTTTTTCGCGTTCCCCTCCGCCGAGAAATGAGCTTCATCCGTTTCTACTCGAGGGGAAGGTAAAAGGGCCTCGGAGAGATCGAGAAGCACCCCTCCGATCTTTATTGTTATTGGCGTCGGTAATGAGCCTCGTTGCGTACCAAATAACTAATTCCCGGGGAGAGAGAGAGAGAGCGGGAGAACTAAATGCTCAGATACCGCGCGGGGAAAAATTGTGGGCTCCGCGCGTTTGCTAATTTATGCTGATTCGGGGTGCGTTGCGTTAATTGGCCCGCTGCTGGGATGCCTGGCGAGTTTTTTTTTTTGATCGCGAAATAGGCGAAACGCTGTTTGGAAGTGAATAATTAAATGTACTATTAATACCTGTTTCCAGTGGAACGAATTGTTTAGGACTGTTGTTCAATATACAGGGTGTTCGACTACAGGTGGGAGAAAATTTAAGGGGTGGTTCTCCATGACAATATAAGTCGAAAATGAAGAACAAAAAAATTGCGATTTCGACTTCGTTATTTAGTTATAGGTTGACGCAATTTAGGTAGATTTTTAATTGTTAACCCTTTGCACTCGGAGCTATTTTAATTCGAGAGTTAAACATTTCTTCCGATCTAGATTTTCCCTCTGATTTTTTAACACCCTAATTTAAGAAATTAAAATATTTTCAACGTAGCGAAACGACTAAAATTATAAACGAATTCCAGATAAAATGTTTCTTTTGCCTAAAGATAGACAGTTCCGCGTAAGTTCCACTTCAGTTGCTAAACCATAGGCAGGTCCCAGGCGTTAGCAGAAATTCCGCAATCGATATCGGCGTGGATGTTCCCGGGGGACGAGGGGGTGGGCAGATTTCAATAAATACTCGAGACACCGGGATACTTACGGCAAGTTCCTGCTGTGTATGGAAATCTCGACCCAGGGCTTTTCTCGCGCGTTCCTCCAGGTCCATGAGAGCACAAGAGAGAGAGAGTGAGAGAGAGAGAGAGAGAGAGAGAGAGAGAGAGAGAGAGAGACAAAGAAAGGTCGGTATCTACGTCGGACAGAAGTCGAGACCGGATTGTATCGAGTTCGTAGAGGGTTGGGGCTAAGAACGGAGGAAGAGGGTAGGCAGGAAGCGCCGGTGGCTAAAGCCGATTGAAACAATCGGCGATCAGTGTTCGGTGATCCCACTCGGAAATGGCGGGGGCCCCTGGAAACGAAATCGTCTTGACATCGAACCTCACCCCAGACATTCGAACGGTCCTCCGCGAGGTACAAATTTTCTGTAGGAATTCCTGTTTTAGGGGAATTTCAATTTTATAGTCGGTTCTCTGACATTATAATACATCCAAAAAATGTTTAAACTGTTGTAACTAGAGTTCGGATTTTATGCATTTATGGCAAAAATGAGTACGTGCAATTTAGGACAGTGACAAAATTAGAAGATTTTAAGAGTATTTAACCGTTTGCACTCGGAGCTACTTTAACTAAAA
The DNA here is from genome assembly GCA_916610255.1 of Lasioglossum lativentre. Taxonomy (NCBI): domain Eukaryota; kingdom Metazoa; phylum Arthropoda; class Insecta; order Hymenoptera; family Halictidae; genus Lasioglossum; species Lasioglossum lativentre. The sequence continues at coordinate 8,986,459 of OU744356.1, read as the reverse complement.
AATGAAAGATTTTTCCATTCTAGAATATTTCGATTCTATAGAATTTTTTTTTCATTTTTTGCATATGAAACAGATATAAGATCCCATGTAATATGTAAATGTCTAGTAGTTTATTAAATACGAACAAAAATAATAATGTGAACAATATTTTTAAGAATGGCATAGCATTTTTCAGTGGTGCCTCAAGGTCGCCATCCGAGTGCTAAGGGTTAATATATTATTTTCACTATATTAAAATTATTACACAATCTTTTTATTTTGCATAAAGATCCGGAGTCTAGTTACTACTTTGCTATGAAAAATTTTGCGACGATCAGTCTGCATTTGGAAGCGTGGAGACAACAATACTATTTTCTATAGGAAATTTGTCAAACGACTTTGAAAACGTCTGGGGACGTTAACAAATTTTTCCTGCAACTAAAATTACCGAAGCTATGAAGACTGGAGTCTCCTTTTTGCGAGGATCTTTAAAAAGTTGATGTACGATTATCTATTTTCGTTTTATTGAACTTTGAATGAAAAATCTGCCGCTGTAAAAAAATTAAAAAGCTGTGAAAGTGTCGGGGGTAGTCCACTAAAATTTTCTCGCGATTGCTATTGCGGGTCACGTAGGCTCGCCGTAGCGAACGTACTACGGGGAGCGTACTATGGAGGATAGTTTTGTTGTGCTGTTGTTTGTCGACGCGTCGCGCGGCCATTTTTTATCTAGTCTCGCAACGGGACGCTCTTCACCGATTCGATGGAGTCGACAAGATCGATGGACGACATGTTTATCGTTCGAAGATCTCGCAGATAGGATTCGAGCCGGGGATGCAGCGGCAAGCGGATTATAGACGGTTATAAATATCGGAGAATGGCCTGTCGATATTTCAGCGGAACTCGGAACGCCGATTTCCGTCGCGGATGTATTAATAAGCGAAATAACGTCGAGGAAAGTAATAATTCTTGTTTGCGTCGATGGCGTTCGGGATGGGAGACGTTTGCGATTACGGGTGGAGTTGTTCGAGAAGAATTTATTCTTTGGAGACTGTTATGTAAGAAGAACGATATTGATTGAGGAAGCGGCTCTTTGTTTTGTGTTCGTTGGTACAGGAAACCGTTCGAGATTAAAGGGAGAATGTTTGAGATTTGATCGACACAGTCATTGGTAGACGATGAAACTGAAATATAAGGGTAAGATGTTTTTAATTATAAACCGATCGCAAGAAGTCGCAAGAATTAATAATTCCTCGTAAGCTGGGCAGAACGACATTAATTTAAGATAATAACAGTTCTTTATTTTACATTTGTTTGGTAAAAGAGACAATTGAACCATAAGGGGACAAGGATTATGACAGTAGGCTGATGCAGTTATCGATAGAAACATGGAACTGAAATATAATGGTAAGATGTTTTTAATTATAAACTGATCGCAAGAATTAATAATTCCTCGTAAGCTGGGAAGAACGACATTAATTTAAGAAAATAACAATTCTTCTTTTTACATTTGTTTGGTAAAAGAGACAATTGAACCATACGGGGACAAGGATCGTGACAGTGGGCTGATGCAGTTATCGATAAAAACATGAAACTGAAATATACAGGCAAGATGTTTTTAATCAGAAACTGATGAAGTCTTAGGAATTGTTTGTAGCCCGTGAAAAGAACAATATTACCAAAGAAAGTAATAATTCCTCTACATAATTCACTACGGTTGGAAAAGCAGAATATTGGAAAGAATAAGGTGTGGATATTTACGATTACGAACGGATAAAGTTCTCAGAGTTAATTCATATTTGTAGCTCACATTATAAGAGGAATAATAATACGGGAAATAATAATTTCACTTCATTTTACAGTGGGTTGGAAAATAAGAAGATTGCGGCTTATTATTACGGACTGGCAATAATTACTTCGTATGGACGATTTTCGCTGTGAAGCACAACAATTGATTTCCTAGTCCGAATAAAAATTAAATTACAAAGCGATGCGGAACAATCAAACACCGTATGCAAAAGTGAAAATTAAACGTATTAACATTTCGCATTTGGACAAAAAAATATATTTCTCATACTGACCATTTGAATAAATATAAACCTGTTCGCAGTGTTCCACAGACACCGAATATGCTGAAGCGTGCACAAAGAGGCAGTCAATTTTACAACATTTTTGCATCGGGGATCAGCCAGAAGAATCGTAACGCGTTTATCGGGATTGATAAAGCGAGTTCGGCGAACCGTCGCGCCTCGGTGAAAGGTAAAGATATTTCGAATGAAATCCGCGCGATTAGCCGCGATCTTGCTCGCGGCTGTGTTACCGGAGCATATACATTCTCAAAGAGAGAGAGATAGAGAAAGAGAGAGAGAGAGAGAGAGAGAGAGAGAGAGAGAGAGAGAGAGAGAGAGAGAGAGAGAGAGAGATATACAGAGATATAGAGAGGAGTTGGGAATATTCGCTGACCGGTGCGGCGAATCGTTTCGATCGAAGGAAGAAAGCGGATATCCCGTTGAATAATATGGAATCGGTGAAACGTTACGCCGGGATGCGCGGCGTGCACTTGAAAACTGATACGTTTGATAACCCACAGAGGGTGCATCCGAGTGTATAAATGCGTTATTGGAAACCAATCGGTAGGATAACGTAATTGCCGAAGTGTGCGCGTGATACACGGCCAGTTGTCATAACAGTCGGGACCCTTTTGTCGGCCGAGTGCTAGAAACACCGGAGAAAATTATAATGAATCCGAATGGGAGCGAGAACGCGGATGCACACGTATGTACGTATGTATTCGTATACCTACGTACAATATATATATATATATATATATATATATATATATATGTATACATATGGTAGTGTATCCACGGCGGATAATTTAAATCGTTCCTGGATGACTGGCCGGATAGGTTACAATACAGTGGAAATGGAGTTTTCGTTGCCAGCGAGCCGAAAGAAACAATCTATCGTTTGAACCGAAGGAAATCCAGAAACGGTATATCGGGGACCGACGATTAACAATTGTAAAACCGTGCATGTATCTTTTTTGCCTGCAGAGCTATCGATACCGGGGAAAGCGAATAACAACCGTGCAACGGGACGCGACATTTAATTAGCTCGAGACAAACGCGCGGAACACACTGCCGGGAAATAAAGCCAGAGTCTGACAGGCTTTCGCGATAGAGAAATGCACTCTGTCAAGAAATTATTCGCCAGCCTTCGTTGCGCTTGTTCTTTAAAATTTTTAACATCCGACGGGCTCCACTGTTTCCTAGATGTTCGATCAATTAAAACAGACGCTAGATAATTTTTTCAGAAAAGTACCATATTCTTCACTCTTCTTAACACTAGAAAGACTGACTGCTTTTGGGCAATATAGGTATAACACACATATATATATATACCGGAAATGAAGGAGGGGGGAGGTAACTACATACTATTAATAAACGCATTTATATGTTGTACAAAAAGTCACGAAATTCTAAGAAATTGTGTCATTATATACATAATTGTTTTTCTAATTGAAATTAAAAAGCAGTCAAACTGACTTCCATGGGCAATCTAGTGTTAAATGGTAAGCTCGGACCACTTACCTCCACACAGAGGATAGAAAAAAAATACAGATAGAAGCAGACGGTAAAAATTTTTGGAAAAATTTTCAGAATTCCCCAAGTGACAGCTTTCGAGAGTCGTCTCTTGTTCTTTCCAAGGTAAAATCAAGTTTCACGGGAAAAATTGTTGAAATTGGCACGAGGTCAGGATAACATAGTGCTCGGGGTAGAACAGTGGAATGGCAAGTGGCAGGGTAAAAAGCCATCCGGTCGGAGGCCGGCTAGGATAAATATTAACTCTTTTATAAATATGAAACGCTGCGGGCACTTGGCGCTGTTACGTCGAGCGTTACGTCGAATGACGGACCAGACGGCGTCGACGTCGAGGTCGGCGACGCGACGCGACGCGACGCGACGCGCGACGGTGTACGGTGGTCAGCGAATGGGAAAGAGGAACGGCACTCTGGAGATGGGCTGTGGAGATGGGCCCATGGGACCGTGGTACGAGTAACCAGAAACGGCCGGATAACTCGAGGACACAAGGCGGAAAAGGTGGGTGGACGCCACGCGAGAGAATTATGGTCGCGGCATGGACACGAACGCGAACACCGGGAAAAGGAACGAGATAAATTCCCGCGGATTGCGCGGAATCGCCCGGCCCCCGGAGTTTATTTTACGGCTCGGTAGAATATCCCTGTCCCTCTCTGTAATTGTAATGACGATTTATTTCCATCCGAGAACCCATCGTCTTTGCCGACAGCTGAAATGGAGACGCTATACTCGCGTTTAAACAGCCGAGGAAATTGTAAAATTTGATGGTTCAACTGCTAACGTAATTATCTTTGCTGTTTGCTTCTCGAACGTTACGCCTCGATCGTAACTCTGACGTCGAACTTGTAGATTCTGCGAGTGAGTAATTTAAGACTGTGGAAAGGTTAAAATTGCTGCGGAAAGAACGAAACTTTTATAATAAGATCGTGTACTAAAATTATCAACGAAAGGAAATTCTAAATGTCTCCTCGCAGCAGATGCGAGGAATTTTTATTCTGCATAAAAATCCGCGGTTTAATTAAGAGTTAATTTATGGAAAATGAAAACAGAAAGGAATTTCTTTACCCAGTCTTAGTCCGAAGAAGACCAAAATCTTAATAAAGTTTTTTTTTTTAAATAGCTTTCTGTAGCCAGTTCTACAAAGAGATTTAAAAAGATATAAATGCATAAAATTTTTAGTCTATGTATAATATATCAGGCAAGGGTATCATTTACATCTCATTTGTACGTCGTTTGAAAGCACCAGGATGTCATGCATAAATATTGTTGAATATTTTCCATCGACTCGCATATAATTTTCTTTTAACATTCTATTTCGCTGTAACAGACGGTTGTCTATCTGTAAACATTTTTCACAGTAAAACAGTAACAGAGTACCACGGCGAAACAGTGAAGGGTGGATTCACCGTTCAAACCTTTACTAACTACAATTTGAAAAATACGTATCTGATATTTTTCGCTGTTCTTCGAACCTTCGAACTGAAAAAAAATCACTGCCTGGATTGTAGCTACCAATCAATTTTTGTAGATACAGATATGCTTCCGAAAAACTGGCAAAAATTCAACACGATGAATTTATGGCAATTTTCCATATTGTCGAGCCTACTTCGTTGATATCAATACTAATCGTTCTATGAGATCCAATATAAATTTTTGTTCAAACTAGTCGATTTTAATGATACTTATACGAGGGATACTTCCCTTCGCACGAGAAGATAAAATACAATTAAAACCGTAAATGCTTATAAACTGCAAGCGACAAAAACGATGAAGAAATGGTTGAAAATTTTTTCGAAAAGACTATTTTCAAAAAATTTTTATTTTTTAAATGGTTTCTTCGAAAAAATTTTCCCACAGATTCATGTATTCAACGATATAACTTCTATCCAGAGTTGGGCAGTAATTGATTACATGAGTAATTAATTACATCTTCAATTATATGAGCAAAAGCGGACTACATTTTCAATAAGAAAACAGTAAAATGGTCCAAAACATCAAAATAGTGGTTTAAAAGAACAATTACTGCAATTGTAATTGTTAGACGCCATTACAATTACATGTTAATTGTAATTGGTAATTGCAATTACTCCTTGCAATTACTGTAATTGTAATTGTGGTCCGCAATTACAATTACTGGGTGAGCCAAAGTAATTACAATTGCAATTACAATTACATGTAATTGTACTTTTATTTCTGCAATTACAAGTAATTGTAATTGGTAGTTGCAATTACTTAACGCCAAAATGGCACTAAAAAAAAATTAGATATCTACTCAATGGAAATGTCTAAAAAGAACAAACAAAAAACATATCTTAGGAAATATTTATTATTTATTAAACTTCAACTCTTTTGGCGTTAAGTAATTGCAACTACCAATTACAATTACTTGTAATTGCATCGCAATTACTTGTAATTGCAGAAATAATAGTTTGGCTCAACCAGTAATTGTAATTGCGGACCACAATTACAATTACAGTAATTGCAAGGAGTAATTGCAATTACCAATTACAATTACATGTAATTGTAATTTTATTTCTGCAATTACAAATTACAGGAATTGGTAAGTAATTGTAATTGTAATTGAAATTACTTTTTGCTCAACTCTGCTTCTATCTCGACAACCTGTTTTATACCTCTGGTCGTTTACGATATCTAATGACTAAAGTACAAGGGACGGTTCGAATAGAAGGGTTGATTTCTCCCTTAAAGTAAAAAATACGGAAACTTGCGCGAAGTTTCATAAAAATCGGCGAAGTCCCTTCCGAGCCCTTCAATGGAGCCCACTGTTCCGAAGGCCATCGAAGCCCGCGCTCCTCGATCATCGTCAGCGATCATTGACCGACGTGGTCAACGCGGGGGCGGGTCGGCACGCTTCGAGGGTCTCGGAAGAGGGAAACCCGACAGCCGGTGGGACGGCAAGAGTACTGTGGGGTTGGACGTGGCCTCGCGGGTCATTAATGTTTAGCCGAGCTAACGAAGTTGAGTAACCCGCGAGGTCGAAGGGCTTTCGAGGGCCGCGGGACAACGGACCAGAGAACGAGGGAAAAGGGTCCACGAAGGTAGGAATTGTTCGCGAACTTCGAACCTCGCACAAAGCGAAATAAATGAGGACGATTCTGCGATCTCGTTTGATTTTGTACAGGGGCGGGGAGGGAAAAACCGCGTGCAGTTTTCCGGCATTGACTGCGACTTCTTCCGGACTGTTGAAGATCGAGCGTGGACATAAATCCGCGTCACTATGGGCTTCCTATATGAAAAGAACACCGGTTCCGAGTGCTCCGAGTGATATTTCCGCGGTGGAATCGATGGCCGGCAATTTCGCGGTATGCAAAGTTCCGTCGAGAGTTTCGTCGAGTTTCCCTCAAGTTTTGCTGACGGGTTGCACAAAAGGACTAGAGGAAGTTCACGGATTATAAAAATAGGAATGGATGGGGCGGGGGCTTGCTCCTAATGCAAGATCCGGCACGTCTTTTTCGAGCTTTTTCAAAAATCGGAAATAAATGATGTCTCCTCAGAAACTCTCGGCTCCGTATCGACGTCGGACAGCTGACAAATGAACTTCCATCGTCTCTCTTTCTCTCTCTCGCAAACGAGTTAAAAGCGATTGCGTGCATGCAGATACAGCGTCGCGACGCAGGGTGCGTTTAAATGCCCGTTTTCTGGACAAAATTCCATTGCTCGAGAATTATAGGTGATACGAAAAATGCGATTAACATATAGGATACTATAACATATAGGTAAAATTCATTTGTCAAGTTATTAAAACTAAAAGATAAGTTTATTCGTAATACGTCGTCGATGGCATAAAAAATGGTTAAAATCTTGCATAACTTTTTTATCACGAGGGAGTATCGGGGAGTATTTTCCAAAATCTTAATTAAAATTACCAGTGGCGTTTTAAGTCACATTATTAATTTGATCACAAGAAAGTGGTAAAATGCTTTTTCAATAGTTTTAATATCATTGCTTATAAATATGTACTAACACTTCGGATGAGGGTTTAAAATACCAAGATGGAAAATTCATTTTTATTTTGTTTATTGTCCATCGAACACGAATTGTTCTCTCTTTCGTCTTCATTTCTGCCGATGCCAGGAACAATCGACTGCGTTCCTCGAACGGACGCCACGGTCACTAATTTCTGCCGTGAATTCGGCTTAACTGCGAGCCCCCGGGCTACCACGGAAAATTCACCGGCGCCAAAACAATCGGGCGGACGCGTAAAACTGCGAGCGACGCGGAATTCCCCCCTAATTGTCCGCCGCCGTTCTCTTTTGCGGTGCTGTTCTCGGGAACACTAAAACTGTTCGCATCTAGTCGGACGCGAACGCCGGTCTCGCCCACAATATGTCGATGATTACCGAAACTGTTCCGAACCTCTCTGCTGCGGCCCGGTTCCGTCGTGTTTAATCGTTCGGGGATAATTGCGGCTTTTTCTTCGTCTCTTCTTCTTCTTCTGTTCTTGATCGTTTCGGTTTAAACGACGCTCCCATTCTTTGGGTGTTCGCTCTCATCCCCTTGCACCGTGACACCGAGTCACGATGATGATTCTGAACGGAGTATAATAATTACGTATCTCTAGGTTCACGGAGCACAACTATTTTACATTGTTTGGAAAAATAATTTAACCAAAATTCTCTGCCACAAATTTTTGTGCCATCGATGAAAATTAATATGATCATCGAAGAACCATAAAAATCTGCAATAATTTTGCTATTGATCAACAAAAACGTTAAAAGAAGTTTAAAAAAAAAGAATTGAAAGTGAGTACACAGGTATCCAATCACTGACACGAGAGATAACTGTGATGCAATTTTCACCGAGAAAAGTGTGAATGACACGTTAATGTTCCAAGATTGCTATAACCAACGTGCATCGGTTTTAACATAAAAATCGTTGCATTAACGACAGCTTCAATTTAGAAGAACGTCCGTCACTGCAAATCTCATCTGACATTTTTCCGCGTACAAATGTGGTATTTAATCATCCTCAACAATGAGAATAATTTCCCTCGTCGAACAGGAATATTAACCAATGAATAAATTCGCGTACGATCATTCCCGATGCACAATCGCGATACAGGATTTTTTCACGAATCAGAATATACCTTACTTACGACAACCGTTGACGGACGTGAAACATGCCTCCGACGTCGCCGAATTTCTAGAGAGACGTGTCTTCCCGTGACAGTTACGCTCTGCCAGAAATACTTGTACTCTGGATTTCACATGGTTCGCGGAGAAAGAGAGAGAGAGAGCTACCAACTGAACTGGTAATTAATTAGCTCGGTATATCGGCGAGTAATTCGTATCTGGCCAAAAGGGGCGAACAAGTACTTCTATTTTAGGCAATTAACGTCGGATTTGGAGGGGCTGGGGTTCGCGTTAGGACGTTACAGATGCCTCCGAAACGGGGTCGGTCGAGTTACTGCGACTGTATTCGTTAATTAAGATTACGATCACAACGGGGCTGAACGTCTGACCTGGTTCCTCCGGCGTTCATCAGTTTTGTACGGACCTGGCGACACGATGAGCCCGAACAGTCGCATGGTATACTGCGTCCGACATTTTTATCACCAAGATTCTTAATTTTAACTCTTTGCATCCTGGCGATCGCTGCAAACCACCTCTCAAAATCAACGAACGATTTTACACTGCGATCTTTATGCAAGATAAAAATTGTAAGAAAAAGTAGTTCAATAAAAATTTTAACAGATTGTAAATAGTGCACTATATTACGTCTCAAAACTTTTACGAAATTATTCGTCTAGATTAACCCTTTGCACTCGGAGCTATTTTAACTCGAAACCGAAAGATTTTTCCATTCTATACAATTTTTTTTTCATTTTTTGCATATGAAACTGATATAATATTTCATGTAATATGTAAAGGTCTAGTAGTTTATTAAATACGAACAAAAATAATAATGTGAACAATATGTTTAAGAATGGCATAGCAATTTTCAGTGGTGCCTCAGAGTCGCCATCCGAGTGCTAAGGGTTAACAAATGAATTTATTCGATAATGTATCGAGTGTAGCAAATTTGGTTATTATTCTCAGTATTTCAATTTTTATTCCATTCAATAGATTTCTTCGATTTTATGGAATTTTTAAGTCGGTTGGCACTCAAGCTTTACTATTACTTAATTTTTGAAATTGCTTCATTGGTAATCAAAGTATCAATGAATTACTAAAAATTCAATCCATTGATAAGTAAACTTCCTTCCCCACAGATGAAATATTTAAACATATAATTGAATAACAATAATCAATTTTAACCTGCCTCAAGGATCATTCCCAAAATCATAAAAATTGTGTTTCTAAAACCGAATTTCTTTCGTTCGAAATGAATTGGAATAGCCTGAAGATTGGGGTCTTCAATAATCTTAATTGCTCGCCTTTCCAAGCATCCCATTGTTGGTCCAGGATTTTAAATTTTCACGAGAGACCCGCGCCGAGCCGATCCGAGCCGAGCCGAGCCTCGACGTTTCCCTGTTTGTTTGAACATGAAATCGAATCAGCGAGGCACAAACTGGATACGATGAAATTGTATTACAAACTGACGGAAATGTGGGTTAGCTTCATGCTCCGACAATCACAATTCGCCGGGCCTTTGATACGAATTTTTCGACGGGTGAGCCTGCCACTGGTGTACATTAAACGTCATTTCGACGCTTCTGCGAAACGTTCTCTGGCAGTCAACGCACAGCCCGACACCCGACGAGAATGAAATTAAAACAAAAAAAAAGTCAGAGAGAGAGAGAGAGAGAGAAAGAGAAAAGAGAAAATATGACGGAGAGCGAGAGACGAGTTTTCGAAGTGGATACTGCGTTCATTTGTTCCTCGGTTCGTCGATGGACCGTGGATACCAGAGACTTTCTCCATTGCCTTTCTCTCTTTCTTCTTTCAACTGTTTTCCGCTTTTCAAATCCGTGCTGTGTAATAAATATTCCCTATCGGAAAATTGTTTTCGGCTGCTTGATGGAAGGGGCGATTATTTTTAATTGTACAGAGAGAGACAGGTGTGCGACATATTAAACAATAGGTTCGAAAACGTTGGTGAACGTTATCATTTTATTTTTCAGGTTACTGAAAATTTACTGAGATTAATGATTCGATTGCTGTATCTTGCGATCGCTTCGGGAAATATCGCGAAAAGAATCGTGATCCGTATTATATTTATTATTTAAATTACCGTTGAAGTTGAAATTGATTTCCGCGAAGTTTCTTCGTGAAAGGAAAGTTCGCATCCCTGGTAGATTAAATAGATAAATCCTTGACACCTCTTACTCGAAACAGCGACTGTATTTATCTGAAAAATTCATTTCCGCAATACTGTACCAAACTGTTCGTTATAGGCTTTTGTAAAACGAAAGGATGTACCTGTTCTTTGACAAATTTCCCTGCAATTAATGCGATTATGGAACAGTAATTTCGATATTGTGCATGCAAAATTGAGTTCGCTGTTGTCGTCAAACAATTATTCCATATTCACTGTTTCCTAACCATTGTTCAGTAATTAATTTCCATTTTATAACACTGGTCGACGGAATTAAAGTTCTTTTTATTTTTTTATCGTGTTTAAACATCCATGAATTTTCCTGGCTGAACCATAACAATTAGAACTACAAAATAAAAATGAAGACACAGGATCTGCATACACATGTATTCCTTCCGTCAATAATTTGAATAAACTGAAAATTCCACAACAGCACGTTAAAATTCTTCGGACGCGTACACTGCCTTGATCGACGAATTTTCGTCAAAAATACGTACAGTTCCAGATCCAATAAAATCTAATTGACAAGGAAAGACTCGGTGACTCGTCACCGATCCCGCTAACTTTTACAGCGTCGATCTGAGAGATACCGATGCGTCCGGTGTAACTGGGGATATCCGCGAGCTGCCGCGACTGATTCGAGCGCTGTAAAATCCTGTTATTACCGGGTATAAAGCTCGCCGTGAGCCAGCGAGCCATCCGGTCCCGGGACAGATTGCCACGGATTATAAGTTCGACGCAACGCGGGTTCGATTTGCGAGCCGCGGCTGCCTGCACACGGACAAGGAAAACGTCGATGGGTCCGTTTGATTTATCCCCGACGATTTGCCCCGCGTGCCGACGTATCGCGGAAGTTTCGCCGGGAATAGAAATATCGCCGCGGACGATTGCGGCCGTGTTTTCAATGCCGCCGAGGCGAGCATCGGTGCGGTTATCCTCGCAAACAAGATGAAAGGTCTAGGTAAACGCGCGCGTGGATACAGTCTGCGCGAACGTATCGCGTTTGGAGCACGGTTCCGCAGTCGAAGGAAATCATGTAGCAATTCCTGGGGCCATTGAAACAATTTTCGCGACCGATTTCTGGAATGACGATCTTTCGAAGTGCTTCAGCCTCGTGCACGACAGAGGTGGGTTTGCGGCAATTGATTAATATTAAAATTGATTTACCAACGGCGAAACTTCTCCGCGAAACGCAGCGGGTTGCGACAACCGCGGCCATGTCCATGTCCCGCGTCATATAAAACTCCGAGTAGTAAAAAGAATTATTATTATGGCGCAGTAAAAAAGCAGACCGGGCACAGTGAAATACTAGCAAGGACGACTATCAGTCGTCAACAAACGCGCTGTACACCAGTACCCGGTGCTCTATACCATCCCCTTACTCGTGAATAGTATCAAGTTGAACATAATCCCGCAGCGGAATGTCGGATGCATACGTTACTCGCATAAACGTTCACCGGAGCCTCTGACGAATTTTATATTTCAGACGGTCATGTCAATCTCCTCCCCCCTGGAAATCGTTGCGAGTAATTTAGTGGAGCAGCAACCGAGCAGTCAAGATTTCATTTATCCGTTCGTAATCGTTATTATTCCGTTTGTGGGATTATTCATTGTCTATTCTACTTGTTTCATGATAAACCGATTCCGTTTCGCTCGTCTGACTATAGGTAGACCCTATTTCACTCGCGGAATTATAAATCGACCCTGTTCTACTTGTTTCAACTTACAGACCACTGCACTGGTCTAACTACGGATCTTATTCTACTCGTAGATTATATGCTCTAACCACAACTTGTCTTTATTATGCTTGTGAGATAGTGAATGGCTTGTTTTACCTGCTTGGCCACAGAATTTGCTAATTCAACTGGTCTGATCACAAGGACGTTCTTATTCTACTTGTGCGGTTCGAAATTTCCTTTTGGTCTACTTGTCTGATCACGCATCGTCCTTATTCTACTTATGTGATCCTACATTCCCTTTGTTATACCGGTGTCGCCACAGTATTTATAAGTCTACTTGTCGGGCCACAGATCGTCCTATTCCACTTTTACGAATCTCTTCTTGCTCCACTTGTCTGGTCACTGGCTGTCACCATTCTACTTGTGTGATTCTAAATTCAGGACAAGCATTTCAAAAGAGTATCTTAATTAAAAAAATATGCAAATAAACACGCGATAATAATTAATGACACGATGACAAAACTTGTTGAATAAAAATCAATTTAAAAATAAACTGTGCTCCGATATCCATATTTCGAAATGCGAAACTTTCACGGTTCGGATACACCGGAAACAGATTGCCACAGTCAAGCTTACACCGGAAACAAATCGGCGAGAGATTTCCGGCAGGTATCGCCCTAATCTCTTCGAAACAATTATCAATTTAACCCCACCAGCTGTACTCGAAACCAAGTACCTCACCACGATGGATCGTAACGCAACGACAGTGATAAGACGCGCTCCACCCGCGATGTTATTCTGTTGCAAACTCATCAACATTTACGAGCCGCAACATTTAACCGGCATTCAATTTCATACAATTCGCTCGTCCCGACCGAATCGTTTGCAAACGCGAGACTTAGCCGGACACACTCCGCCACCATTTTTCCACTTTGAATCGTTAAATTCGCGCCGCGTTTCATTTCGCTCGTTTTGAAGTATTTTTTTTTTTCCGAGGCGGAACGCTGTCGTAATTATTCGACGCACTCTGCTTTGAACAGGCACGCGCAAGTGCCTCGTGTTATTGCCGGCACAAACGGCCTGTCATTAGAATAATTAACCCTGTTTTCACCCCTCTGTTGCTGCGGGCGCACGCACCCCTGTCTCGATCCTGTAGAAACTTTATATCGGAGCTCGATCTTTCACTCTGATTCGGGAAAATTTCGACAAATTCTGCCAATTATAAATTTTCGAACGTCAGCTAGTAATACGAATGAAAATTATTCGGGGGGAGGGGGGGGGGGGGGGAGATCTTTTCTTCGATTCCAATTATATTATTTGTGTCGATAATATATCCGTCAATTTTTTTACGTATACAGTAATCATCTCTTTATTTCCAATACTCTGTCAGATAGTATCACGTCATTTATAATGAGTTTATAAATAATGTGTAAATCATTGTTGTATTATACCTACTAGTTCTTATAAAAGTACCTTTAATTTTCTAACAGTATTAGAGTGGTGGCGTGAAGATTGCTAATAACTAATTGAAATATTTCGAAAACTCATTTCGTAACAGCTTTTGGTGCCTTGTCCTTAACAAACGCTCTCGTGATTCGAGAAAATGCCGACAAATTCTGCCAATTATAAATTTTCGAACGTCAGCTAGTAACACGAATGAAAATTATACGGGGGGTGGAGACCTTTTCTTCAATTCCAATTATATTATCTGTGTCGTTAATATATCTGTCAATTTTTTCACGTATACAGTAATCATCTCTTTATTTCCAATACTCTGTCAGATAGTATCACGTCATTTATAATGAGTTTATAAATAATGTGTAAATCATTGTTGTATTATACCTACTCGTTCTTATAAAAGTACCTTTAATTTTCTAACAGTATTAGAGTGGTGGCGTGAAGATTGCTAATAACTAATTGAAATATTTCAAAAGCTCATTTCGAAACAGCTTTTGGTGCCTCGTCCTTCACAAACGCTCTGCAAACAGTGTACTTTTGCGATTCAGCTGAACGAAGACGGCAGAACAATAAGAAATTGGACACCAGACCGGAGGAAAATGGCCTCGCCGGAAATGCCAGCGGAAGAACGGCTCCGAAGGCGGAAAGTTTCCACGGATTCCGCGCGAGGCGACTCGACGCGACGTTCAAACTTCCCAGCGCAGCGTGGAAATTATTGAAAAGGGGTTCGTTCGGTCATAGTTTTCGAGTGGTCGCTGGGAGGCGAAATTGCCGAGCGATCGCGGGCATTTCAAGGAAATTAAGAAAATCGTCGGACACTGATACCCACGCTCGTAATTTCCGGCGCTTTCCCGACGTCGCCCGTCGGCTTCGAACCATCTTCCCACCGACTTTTCCAATAACGAGGAATCGCCCGTTTGAGGAGACATCGAACGTTTCATCGCGAAATTATAGTAGATCACGGAACTTTCGAGGAAACTTTCAATGTTTACCGGTTTCGCCGAGCGTCGCGTCGCCGGTGTCGAAGACACGCCTCCCCGCGATTTAATCGTTTACGGGCCGCTAGGTGCCGCTTATGGTTGTCAAGGGCATTTAAGCTCGTACTGTCCCCTTTTCTAAAAATGCTTCCATCGCTTGTTTCTTAAAGGGAGAGATCCTCGTGTGCTGGAAAAGTATATTTATGAATTGTTTTTTTTTTGTTGAAAAGTATTGAAAATATGGGAATAAATCCATCGTCGATATTTTTCCTTGTCGAACGCGAGCAACTGGGTAAACAGCATCCCCGTCCTCTTAGGAAGGTTCTCGTTCCTCATTGGTCCATCAAAAACGTGACTTCCGTTCTGTGTAGAGGATCGTCGAGGACGTTTAGGGTTAAGTTGTTTAAGGTCACGTTATTTATGGAATGTCAACAGGCGAACGGTCTCCGTGCGTTCACGAGATCGATGCGATCGTCGATCGACTTAATTATTCGCGGTACCTGTCACTAGGACAGGGAACAGACTTATTTCCAACGGGAACAGAATAAGACGAGGGGAACAGGTGCGCGATGAATCAGCCCAGTGATTTGTAGGCGGACTGCGATTCTCGCTCGTTAAAATTCCGCGGACGCGGTGCAACTTCCGATGAGGATCCCGAGAGAAGTGTTCGCCACGCGTCTCTCAATTATCGTCTCTGAGTCTGCTGGACCGTTGTCCATCCTCGCAAGAAAATAATATATAATTCGATTGGCCAGTGGATCAATTACTTTCCTTTATTATAATTTTATTTTATTATAATTTCACTTACATGCAGTGGATCTGGAAAGTATTTTAACATTGAATTTTCGAGACTCGAAGAATAGATATTCATACTGCGATAATTTCGTTGCAGTCCTTATAACAAGTTTTCCATCACTGAACATTAACACTTCCTACGTCGTTTAAAAAAAATAGTGCAACTTGCACTCATGCTAACGATCGAAGATTCTACTTTTTAACGGTGGTTTCAGCCGTGTGAAATATTTTCACAAGACATTTTTCAATAAATGGTGTCGCCACAGTATTTCTAATTCTACTTGTCGGGCCACAGATCATCCTTATTCCAGTTTTACGGATCTCTTCTTGCTCCACTTGTCTGGTCACTGGCTGTCATCATTCTACTTGTGTGATTCTAAATTCAGGACAAGCATTTAAACATATGTCGTTTAAAAAAAATAGTGCAACTTGCACTCATGCTAAACCTCGAAGATTCTACTTTTACGGTGGTTTCGGCCGTGTGAAATATTTTCACAAGACATTTTTCAACAAAACACTTGTTTCACACTTGTTAATATCTGTGCAAAGCTCGAGATCACTCTCGAAAAACGAGTCGATCCCGTATTCGCGAATATGCCTACAGGAAAGGTAATCGCAAAGTGCGTAGCCGATGCGCCCTTTCCGAATTGGGTGAATCGGGTGAATATAATTGCGTCGTTTCGTGGGTACAGCGGGCACAGTGCGCCGCGCCGCGCCGCATCGCGTCGGGTCGTTCCGACTCGGGTGCAGTGAATGAAATGAAATTTACGCGCGGGCCCCGGGGCGTCCGCGTGATTTTCCCGCGGTGCGGGAGACGCGTTCGCGACGAGTTAAATCGCGATCGTGATAAACAATGTCGCGTCGCGTCGGCCGGTTTATACACATTGCCGGGGTAGGGTTTGGTCCTCATTGTGGCGGGCCGGTAATGGCTGGTAATCGAGACCGGGGCAATTATATGGGGCGTAATCAAAACGCGGCATCGAGGAGGAAGCTAATCACGCGGTAATAAGCCAAGTGTCACGGCCACGTGCCGTTAACGAGATGAAACGTGCCGGGTGCCCCGCGTGAAGTAGAACGTATTGTCTCGGACGCCATTAAATCCGAGGCCGAATATCGGTCGTTTCGCGTTCATTAATGCCTTCCAGAGCGAAGCAGAGCGAAGCAGAGCGAAGCAGAGCCGAGCCGAGGCGGAATGGGCCAGAGCAAGAGGAATGGAGCGGCGCGGCGCGGCGGCTGCATATTTCATTTAGCGGCGTCGAATGAAACATTCGACGTACTGGGTATTTAATGACTGCGTTTCGTTGGATAACAAGGGACGGATACTGTTCGATCCACGCTCCACCGTACGCCACGTTGAATTTTTCATCCCGGCCCGTGAAAAGATTGATTCGCCGCAGACCTGTCCGCTCCGAAAACGCCAACGACAACGCGCCCGGATATCGATCCTCCACCGCCAGATCGATCCTCCTCATCAACCGTTGAACCACCGGCTAATCTCCCCGGCAATTTTCACCGAATTTCTGTCCCGGATTTACCGGAACGCACGGTTTTTTCCCTCCCCCCTCGGCCACCGCGGTTTGTGTAAGTGTTTGCGTTGTGCACGTTGCCGCATCATGTTGCAAATGTGAAATCTTTTGAACGAGACGGGCTTGATGAGATCGTTGTATGTTGTTCATATTGGTTTACGGAAAAATTTGCGGAACGCACTTCTCCGTACGTTTCATATACGTTTGATTAATGCGAGTTTCTGTACGAATTTGGGCATTTTTCGAGAGAGATCGTTTCGACTGCTGGAATGTTTTTGATAAAATCGTTACATGCAAAACGTATTTATGAAAAGTGGTTTTCAAAAAATTCGTACATCATTTTCCAAGCAGACGTTGTAAAGAGTCTTCGGTCTCTAATCCAACGGTAGTTTCGTGTAGGAGAAACATTTTTTGAAGTGTTTGGAGACGTTTGAATTTGTAACATTTTTAAGAAAAATGGTTCTTCGGTTTCCCCATATGATACATCATGTGCAAACATATTGGAGGAAAATGAACACAGCTTTGCGAAAGTAGGGGTTCCCAGCTGTAAAATGAGTCCAGGCTTGTGGTTGTGCTATTTGTTTTCACTGTACTATTTGCGTTCAAATACTTTTTGGATTCGTTTAAGAAGAATGTGTATCTTCGAATCGTTGCAGAGCAAAATACGAAGACAGTCGATTAAACTTTGGAGAACTTGAAAATTATAGCAGTTAAGCTCTCTTGACGAAATCGTTTCAACAAACAATTTCTGAGAGCACATTCGGGGAAGCAAAACTGGATTCCACAGTCGGCTGGCTTCATCTAATAAAAAGCTGGCGAGGAGGTAAAATGCAGCGTTCCGAGGGAAGTTGCATCGTGGAGTTTCGTCGGTTAATGTCTTTCTAATGTGTAAAACATAACGTTTCACTCGCTCCGCGTCTATTTGCTGCCTGGATGGACGATCTACCCCCTAAACTCGGGGATCCGATGCACACGACCGATACGGTCGCCGCTCCCGTCGCCATTAAGGCGTAATTGAGAATCGATACTCGATCATCCGGCGGGCCGATATCGGCTCTCTCTTCCTCCTGATTTTAATAAGGTGACGCCATGACGGTAACCCGGCTACCCCTCTTCCTCATTTATATACGCCAGCACGCTCGCGTGCTTCTCACACGGCGTGTTATTTTAAGCGAACCTTGTTTCACTGAAATTTCCCGGCTATACGCGTCCCCCCAGATCCCAAGAACCTCGCAAATTGAAAAATCAACGATACAACGACGGTTCGACGGGTCGCGACGCTCCGCCGTGCGGAATTTCGCCTGCAAACTTCGATTTCTAATTTTTATTCCGGCCCCCCTTCGATTTTATCACTGTTTCCCGCGAACGAACGGTGCCGCTTTCGGACGAAATTACAGAACTTTCGATGGAATCGGGGGCGATGGAACTTTGCTCGAATTAAAGCTGAAACGCTGAGGTATAAGGGAAAAATAAGGGGGACGAGATACCTTGTGACCTTGGGAATATTTGTCGAAGGTGACCTTCCCGAAAATGCTTGTGGTTGAATTTTGTAAAAGATATACAGATAGAGAGAACAAAAATTTTGAAAAATAGATTTCGGAGACATGTGAATCACACTTGAAATATGTTGCATTTGCTGCAATGTTCGCCTTTTGAATCCAAGGTCTCGATCAAGAAATATTTTTATAGCCTGCAGGTGGCATTTTAAGGTACCGAGCTGTCCTTCAAGGTCGTACGTACAGCTTATATTTAGATATCTAAGTTTACTTTTAGATCAAGTTTATTTCGATGTCGATCGATATGCGACTATCGCGAAAAATAAACACATTCTCTCTCGGACAACATCGAAAGAAGATTTTCTTGTTACGAAAAAATAACATCGTCGTCTAATTTCGAAAGAAAACTATGCTTATCGATTAGAATCTGAGGAATGGGCCGTTTCGCCCATTCTCCGATGCAAATAATGGTCCGGCAGCGGAAGAAGGACGCGCGATTAAGATCGAGCGGAAAATACACAGTGAGCTTTCCAATTACCGTATTGTAATGAAACGCACCGAGTCAATGAATAAATAATCACGTAATCCTAGTTGCATAAAACGGAACGAAATGTTTTATGGATTCATTAATGCGCAATGCGAAGTAAAAAGCGAGGAAGAAGAACCGTGCGGCTGGGGTAAGAACGAAACGGCCGGACAATGTGCGCGCGATGCGATGGATATAAACAGCCGGATTAACAACGGGAATTAATTATTACGGGAACCAGGCTAATGAAAGACTCCGCGGAAATCGTGCTGCCGCGCCGCCGCCGCCGCTGGGAAACGGTGCCGGTTCAGTGAATTTTATTAACCTATTTTCTGGTCGGTTTGGCGCGAGCATTAACTGTTAACGCCGGGCAAAGTGAACAAAAGTGGCCTGTGAGGAATTTGCAAAGTGTCTGATCTGTACTGAAAAACGTTGTACAGTAAACGCTTGATTCTTGTCCAACAGCCGTGTTTTTTATGGACAAGAATCGTGCCCAGAAGTGCTTTTTGATTTATGACTGCGTGTAGATATCGCGCCGACCGCGCCGAACGAGACTTCAATAGAGAGCCGAACATAGAGAAGGACAGAATGAAATACGGTTCGCGTGACTGTCCGCGTCTCTTTCTTTCCGATGCGCTGTCCCTCCTTGCGATCGAAACTTTCACCGTCGATTAAACCACTAAATATAATTGAAACTATATCGTGTTTGGTGTCATTTTAATCAGAAAAATACGAGAAATAAGGTAGTGAAAGTTCCATAAAGAAATAATGAAAATTAAGAGATTTGTAAAATCGATTCCTCGAGTCAATGTCGTGGTGTTCACACTGATATACCCGAGCCGACATCAATCGTCGCCGCCCTGCGGAGCGACTCGGCGTTGACAGGCAGTAGGTAGGCACTGGACAGGAATCGTGCCCACGACCCCGGACAAGAATCAAGCATTTACCATGATTTCATGCATTTATTGAAGTTTCTCAGAATCGACGTCGATCATTTTTATTTTCCATACAAAATTCGGCGATCCATTGAACGTCGCCGCCAGCATGTTTCTGAACGGACGTCCGTTGCAAACTGGGCCTAAGAGAAAACCCTCCTCGCTACCAGGTGCAACAGTCTCAGAGACGTCAAGAACATTGCGGAGCGAAAGAGCCAGCCAGCAAGTGTTCGAGAAAGGAGAGGGAGAGAGAGGGAAGAGAGAAGGGCCTTTACAGACACGAAACTCGAGTAACACGAGCAAAGTTGCGAACGCGCCGGTTCTCTGTCGGGTCAGTGTATACAACATCGACGAGTTTCCCGTGTGAGGATCATGAACCAACTCCGGGCAGGTTCATTAAGCGAGATAAGACCGGCCGAGGGTGAAGCGGAACGGATCTCTTTCGCCTCTCTGCCATTCTCTCAGCCCTCGAAACTATCTTTCTTCAGCAGATAACCACGCGTTTTGACCCCGTGATTCGTCACAGGACACGTGCCACCATGTACGATAAACATTCCACCGAAATAGTCCCGTATCTTTCCCCATAAAATTAATCTTCCATACACATTTACCGTTCGGACCCTCTCGGAAAATTCGGAAACGTCTGCGAAGGGGAATGATGATGACCGGTATAAAAACTACATGTTTTTCTACATGAGTTTAGAAAATTTTAAGCGAATCGGGTCGTTACTTTTTTAAAAATATATTTTTTTACCCGCTCAGATGAAAGAGTTCTTTTGATTCCCTGTTCATTGCTGTCTGAGAGACTTGTCAATTTAATTTAACTAATGAAAGAGTAGTGATTCAGATTTTAAATTATTAATTTTTTGAAACATATTTTTAAAGTAATTTTGCACTTCCTTATTCGACGAATGACCCCCGAATAAATGCGAATAAATCGAGCAGTGCTCTCTAATAAAAGAGCAGTGATTCATATTTAAAATTATTAATATTTTAAAACATATTTTTAAAGTAATTTTGCACTTCCTTATTCGACGAATGACCCCCGAAGAAATGCGAATAAATCGAGCAGTGCTCTCAGATTCTCCGAATAAAAAATTTCTTTAAATCATATATGCCATTCCAAAAAATTATTCTCCAAACTAGGAAAAAAGTGAGGATAGTATGCTCGCAGTTTCCGAAGTAACATTCGGCGGTGTAGTTGGAGAAAATAAAAATTTCCGCGACGACGACGTTACGTGCGGAAACGTCTGCAGGGCGTAAAACCGACGGGGCTGAAATTATGACAGTCAGAAGTTCCATCGAGCAGCCATTGTGGATCGAAGTGGGCAAGGGCGGAACAGCCTCCTCGAGAACGGCTTAAGCCGTGCTTCACGACGATTCGTTGATTTTCTTCGGGAACGCAATTACGACGGATTCTGATCCCGACGAGTGTCGTCGTCGTCGTCGTCGTCGTTTCGAAAACGGAGCAATCTCCTCCGTTGCTTACAGACACGCCTTAATGGAGCACCGTGGAAACACTGATACCCGATGGCCTCGTCCTCTCGACCGTTAAAACGATATTGTTGCCCTCCGACGTTGTTCCAGGACCTTATAAGACCCATATAAACCTGCATATAATTAAAATAAACAATACATAAGCGTACGATAGCGACAGGACCTCTTGTGTGAACGTCGTGTTGGTCTTCAGTGGTATACTGATAGTAAACTATACTGATTTGGATGTGTTGTCCGAGGTGTACGAACGCTACTTGGTAAACTAAAATTACCCGGCTGTCTCGGGAACTCGGTCATTTATTATTCAAACCTATTGTCCTTCTACTATACTCTGTCAATTTTCTTCTTAATTTCAATTCTGACATTAAAAATATTACTCTTCGGATGCTACTGAAAATTCCCACAATCAGACGCGTCTTTTCTGGTCGAGATAAATATATAAATTCACCCCAAATCGGATCGGTGGTTTCGATGATATAAATTCACAAGTTCAGCTAGTTTTTCTAAAAACCGAATTCGAAATTGGCGAAGCAATTAAACCTCGTTTGAAATTAATGTACCATATCTATACAATATTTTATCAACCAGCCAACCATGAATTTTGTAAACTAGAATAAAAACCCGAAACAGCTTAAAAATGTGTCCCGACACACGACAAAGACGTTCCCAAAGCATTCAGAGAACGCTCAAGAGGAAAATTCGTCTTCGCCGGGGAAAATGCAGCATCCTGTGCCCCGGAAATGCAAGATGGCCGCGTGAAAAGGAAATCCTCGACATCCCGGGATACAGAACGTCCAACCTAGTCGATGCATCCGTCTCACCCCTAGGGTTTGCCAGAATATCCTCTGAAATCGACTCGGTTCTCCAGGTATAAACAATTCCTCTGACCGATTCTGTTCCAGTCGGTTTCTTCCTCCCGGGAGGAAAGAGGACTATAGCGATTGATATTTGTCCCGTCGGCGACATCCTCCCGAAGCATCTGCGCGGCTTAAAAAGTTCCCCGCCGTTCGGTATCATTGGTTGCAAACATTGTTACCGAAAGCGGCGGCGACGACGACGACGTCGCTGATACAAAACGCCGGATTATATCGCGCGCGCACTTAAAAAGTTCCGCAGCTTTTCCACCCCCGCGATGAATCTTTAACGCTCCGAGATACTTAACCGCGTCCAATATTTACCGTTCCATTAAGAAGCACGATCCGCCGGCCCTGGATACTTCCGAACAAATTAAATCGCTCGTCTGGATATTTTATTCGGTCACGTAAGTACACTGACCGGAAGCTTTTCAGGCTTTCGCGTCGATGACAATTTTTGATTGCGATACAATAATATTCGGACGTTCTCGGAAAGAGCTATTTATTATTGGGCCACGCGACTTGAATTTTTCTTTTTGGGAAAAATTAATTGAAATGAGTCTAGAGAGCTTTTTTCACGAAGTTGTAACAGTTTGTTCGCGTCAGTTGTAGAAGTATCTTCGTCTTGGTTTCCGAATATTTAGATTAGAAATTACTACAAAAATTGAAATACTTCAAATAGATATTAATTTTTAAAAAGGGCGGCAGTATCAGTTTTTTATTTGGGTGGCGTTTTCAAGGTCATTTGAAGATCAACTTTGTTTTTTCAAATGGAAACTTATATTTTTTATTATGGGATCTTATTGTACGTAAAAAGACCAATAATTTTCGTAGGATACTTTTTTTCCCCCTCGAAATCCTTGGACACGTGTTTTACACTTTTTTAATATCTTTCATATTTTTCGAGATATTAGGCTGGAAAGTTTTTAAGTGAACACCCTGTATATATTTTAACACTTGCACAAAAGCGGTTTTGCTTAAGAATAAGCAATTACTGAAATTCCTGTCTACAGAAGACGGTCTGGCGGGACGAATTGTTCATTTTTCCCTTTCCCGGAGGGCTGAAGTATCCAAATATTTATGGACAGTAGCGCGCCGTCCTTCAGACAAGGGAAGTTGCCCTTCTTCGCCGATGGGGCGCAGTTATCGCGATGCATCGTTCGAGTTTGTGATTTTAATAAACGTAGAACGGGCCGGGCCGGGCCGTGGGCCGTGGGACGGGGGCTCAGAATTTCTCATTAATTCTCCCTTCGTCTCCGGCAAGCGGAAAAATTCGCAGAAATATCAACGATGCGGACTTCTAAAAAAAAAAAAAGAAAAAAAAGGGAAAGAAGAATAGGAAAAATAAAAAGAGAGCAAAAGCACTCGCAGCTTTCGTAATTAATTATATTTCCGCCTTCTGTCGGAGAGGCGGAGGCTCGTCCTCCTTCCTCGATTGTACTCGCGCGCGCGCGCGCGCAAGCGGGCGCCTCGTCTTGTTGATCTTCCACGGCGACGCGTCCTCCCCCGCTTTTATAATAAATTAATAAGGCTCCGTTCGAGCGGGAGGGTGAGCAATTTCCTTCGCCGGAGAATCGAAGAACCCCCGGCGACTATTTTCGAAGGGGGAAAGAAACGGGGTGAGATAGGAGCGGGAAAGAAAGAGAGAAAAGAAAAAAAGGACAAGAGGCTTTGTGCCCTCCGCGAGGTTTTATCCCGCGTGCAAATTCGCACATTGTTGCTTCTATTCGCGAGTTCCGGCGACGAGGCGAGAACGGATTGTCACCTGCTAACGCCAGCTTCCAGCGTGGTTTCTTTTCAACCGCGATTCTTTTTATTTCCTTCCCACACCGCCGGCTTTATACAGCCGTTTGTGTGCCGGTGTACGTGTACGTATACGTGTGTATATGTGGTCTCGCATGTACGTGGAACGCGACGTTAGAGGGACGCGGAGAAAGAGTGAGAGAGCCCGCGACGTTGCGGAGGGGTGGGGTAAGAAGACGAAGAAGAAGAGAAGAAAAAAAGGGAGAAAAAATAAAGCGGGTCGGGGCCGCTTTCATTGCGGTCCCCCATTCACCGGGAAATTAGGGCAAGCGCTTTAAAGTTCATTGAAAAACTTGCGCCGCGCGGATCCGGCCTGAAAAGAAAAAGTTCTTGCGCGAGCGAATTTCGAGAGTTCCTTATTTCGTCCCTGAAAGAGCGCGAAAGTAGCTGTTTCAACGGTCGCATCCGGTATTTGTTATCGCCCCTTTATCTCAATTATTCTGCCTCGAAAATGTTTCCAACTCGCCGGATGCTGGCGACGTACCCCCGATATCCACTGAATGTTCAAACCTCCTATTACTTCTGTAACTCCGTGTCTGCCTCGCATTGTCCGACGATCCACCAACCCTCTCTTCTACTTCTTCGTTCTCTTTCTCCTCTTTCTCGTATCGACGAGGAGAAGCTCTCCCTTATTCTTAATTAATGAAGAAACCCCCACGCCACCGGTTCAAACTCGGCGGATACCTTTGTCTTCGCGACGAGTCAATTTAATTGACGTCCAATTAAAAGGACGCGCGCCTCGATGCTCGTCGACGATCCGACATTTTCTAGTACGTGAATCGACACGTGCCTCCTTCGTGCACAGAAACATTCCACTGAATCGGCGCTGTTCGCTGGATCAGATCTATAGTAACTAGCCGATTTCTTCCACTTCAGTTGCTGGACGTAGATTTTTATGCAAAATAAACATTTCATTTGTCCTCTCGGTAATTTTAGTACGTCGAAAATAATTTAACCCTTTGCACTCGGAGCTATTTTAACTCAAAAACGAAAGGTTGTTCCATTCCAGAATATTTTCATTTTATACAATTTCTTTTCATTTTTTTTGCATATGAAACTGATATAATATCTCATGTAATATGTAAATGTCTAGTAATTTATTAAATACGAACAAAAATAATATTCTGAACAATATGTTTAGAAATGGCATAGCAATTTTCAATGGCGCCTCAGAGTCGCCATCCGAGCACTGAGGGTTAAGAACGTTTTCAAATTTTTCTTTGGCACTTATCCATTTTCACGAAGATACGAACATGCATAATCGATTCTTGGTGTCACCTGTTTTGTAACATCCTCGAGAGCAAGTTGGATCGAAGAGGGGACGAAAAATCCTGATTGGTACAATTCTGAAATAGCAATCGGGGGATACAGGTCGGAGGAAACGAGCTGTTTTTCTTTGCGGCGTTCCCGTTAACCGGGCGGCGGCGCAATTCCGAGCAACTTCGACCGCCCGCGTGGAGTCCTCGTTCTCGTCGTCGCCGAGGTAATTGCGTGTTTATCTGCTCGGCTTAATTACGTGTCCGCTTGTCCAGCTGCAGGTGGTAAATTTTGTCCTCCCCCTTTACTACGCCCCGTGCCCGTGTCCGCGGTGAACGTCGGATGTCCGCCATTTTGCGCCGTTACGGACCCTCCTGGTGTGTCGGCCATACTTTTCCCGACAACGACAGCTTCCACCGTATTCTAATATCGCGTCGTTAATCCTGCCTCTCTCGGAACAGACCGCGCTATACCCCACCGAAAACCTTCATTCTTTTATCGTCCTTTCAATCTCCGATTCGAAACAAAAACCCCAGAGCTGCAAAGCCGACGAAAAAGTATCTGACAGTCGAACGAAAGCCGGCTTTGCGCGGCCGCCATTCCTCGCATTAATATTCGGACATTATACGTGCGGTAGACTTCGGCATAATTCGATCAAAAAATTGTTTAAAACGAGCGAGTGCATAGGGTGGTCCAGCTGAATCGACTCATTTTGTTTAGAACTGGTAAACAGTCATTTCGATTTCTTTTCGAAATAAATTCAATCTTTTCGGTTTTGCGAAGTATTATAACTAGACCGCGAATTTCATAGATTTAGAACGAGTAAAATTTAAGACAGTGAAAAGATTAATACAATTTAAAAATATTACCTTCAGTTACTTTTAAGATTGATACAAACAGTTTTTACTTTGCATAAAAATCTGCTAATTATAGCATACATTAATCAGTGACTGTATGCCCAAAATACATCAACCTGGAATTATTAAACAGTATACGAAGGTTCTTAATAACGAAATCAAATATTCCTGTAATCCTCCGTTATTATTGCAAACTCAAAGAAAACGAGGTCCTCAAAAAGCAGTAAAATATTTGATCACTGTGATATCTTAGAGATTTCCAGCAACCGTGCAATATCACGAGATTCCGAAGAACAGTGAACGATTCTATAAAGCTTGAAACACTAAACTTATATCGAATACATTAAAATGCATTTATTGGGGCAAATGGAAAGTTGAGTGTATAAAAATGGTACTTAAAATTGCTGTCGTCTAGGGATAATATAGAGGCGTATAATTTCGTTTTAATTTTGACGAAATTCGTCAATGGAACGATTAGATATCTCCTTATTTTCCCATTTCGGCGTCGGGGTAGTCGCAGGAGGCAGGGACCGCAGTAAAATGGCGGCGATATTCGCGATTAAACTCCATTACACGGGGCTCGGTTTCCTTACGAGGTTGTAACGCCGCGGAACAGTCGTTTTATCCGGTGCAAGCGAAGCTGTTTCGGCCGTGTTCGCCGACTTTTCGTTGAAAAAGTCTGCGGCGCGACCACCCCCGGCAGCGGTAGCCCCAACAGGGCCGGGGCCAGAGATATCGTTATTTCAGCGGGTTATCTCCGGTATAATATTGAGTGGGGAAAATAAAAATTCCCTCTAGCACGGTCCCGGAACGATCTTCACGAGCTGGCTAGGAGCTGGTCTGCTGCGAGCGCAGAAAGGGAGCCGGCACACACGGTTTCACCGGTGAGCGCGTTTTTCCTTTTTCTCTTCTTTATTTTCAGTTCTCCTTTTCCTTTCTTCTCTCCTTCTCCTACCCCCCCCCCCCCGTTCATTCACCCATACGCCACCGAAACTCCGCGAGCAGGTTCTCGTAACCTACGCGGTTTAAACAGCGATGCACCCACCGTGTTATTTCGCTAACGACCGGCCGTAATTTTTTTTACGGGGATTCGGACAACAAAGCCGCGCGGGCGTTTCTGAAGGTTTTTTTTTTTAAAATTCATAAAAAATAAAACCGCCGCGATAAGTGACGAATCGCGGTCCCAGTCGTAAAGTGACCGAGGGTTATGTTCTCGAAGATGTTACTCGGTCCACACGCAACATCGCAGGGGTAGTAAAGACAAGTTTTAAAAAACAAAAAATTTATGCATCGCGAATTGTTTAACTTCTTGACAGATGCAATTAAGGGGGAAGTATACCCATCAGAAGTAACTAGAAAGGAACTAGAATCTCACTAGATTTTGGGTCGAATCATGGGTATGCGAGAAAAGATTTTTCGTCCTTATTTGAGCAGATTTTGGACTCGGTAAGGGCTCATTCTAAAGAGGAAGGTTAAACGCGGCGTGCTCTTCTCATTATATAACGAGATTATGTTTGTATCTAATAATATGAGTGTCCAAAGTAGAGGAAAACATCGAGAAAAACAACCGCAGATTCCAATGTATTTTTCTGTCTCTAAGAGATTTTTTTGACTGATTTGATGAGAAGAGCACGCCGCGATGGACTTTCCTCTATCAAATGAACCTGTGTGCAGCTCAAAATATGCCCATATAAGGACAAAAAATCTTTAGGCGTGATTGCATTCACATTAGCATAAATTTCCCCATGATGACAGAGGTCCTCTATGATGCAGAGCCAGTCTAGAGCCAATTTTAGTTCAGCTAGAGTGTTTATCTTAGAGTTCAGCGAGATGGCGTTTATTTTCAATGATACACTGCATATTACGTTCTATTGTAAGGTATTTTCAATAATACACTACAAATTACGTTATATTACAAGAATTCAGTACCGAGCTGAATTGAATATGGAAATAGCAAGCAACTCCATCTTGCGCAACTGCCTAATGGCTAGAGATGGGATGAACTGCTCATTCCGAATCACTTGTGATTCGATCACGTTCGTTCTAAATCACGGTGTTTTTTCACAGTGATTCGTGATTTTTCGTGATCGCTTCTGATTGGTGGAGAGCATAGGAACATACCTGTTCTTGCTCACTCTATATAGAAGTCTATGTTCTCGGGACATGTTACATAACAAGAAATAAAAAACAAAAATATAAGTTATATCGCATAAAGGCAAAAAGTATATAAAACAATGAAGAATATTGAATAAATTAATAATTAGTAATAACTAATGACTATAAATTGTAAAAGAAAGTTCAGTTTAAAATTTTGAAACTTTAAACCTTGTGAAATGTTTTATATTGTGTGGTGTATATTAAGTAACGTATTCGGTATTTAAATAAGAAATTGTCTATACCTTTCTACTAATTACATAAATAATACAATATTTTAACTCAAAGATGAAGAATTACTATGACTTGAGATAAAAAAAGTTAGGATCACAGTCGTGATCGTAAAACAATCATGAGCGTGATCGTGATTCTGCGATCACTGTGCTAAATCACCGTGAGTGATTTTCAACGCCATCTCTACTAATGGCGTGTTTATCAATGTTACCAAACTTCTTTTCTGCACAGAGGTTGGTAACACTTCCTCTCTAGTTACTTCTGATGGGTGTACTTCCCCATTAATGAGGACAGTCTGAAATTCTGATGAAACCAACATGATTTTTATATACACCGGGGGGAATAAGCTGGAAATTTCTTTCGCCGCTTTATGAGTCCCGGTTGAGCCTAATTGGACAGTCTAGTCGGCTGAATCAACCGGTAATGGAAATATTGATTCACATCCGATCGTCATGATAACGAGGCCGGTTGTTAGCGAGTCGCAAACGGCTACCTAAACCGGTCGGCGAACGGTTCCTCGCTGCGAACCCTCGAGCCTCGACCGACTATTATTACGGACGAAATTATTATTCCGGGTGTCGAGCATGTGACGGGCAGGGTCCGACTTCCGTCGTTTGCGGAACGTCCGTGATGCCAGTTACTTGGGATCCTGGATGCTCGTTCGTAGATGACAGTGTCAATGGGACGGCTGACGGACTGACCTAACGCCCGAGGAATTACCGAGGATCGATGTCTTCGAGATCGGAGAATTGCTTGTCACAGGTCGCGAATCATGAGATTCGATGCTGCACCGAATGATTTGTGCGATTGCTTCGACATACATGTTATTCATAGATTTATTCAATAATATATTCTCCGTTCTGTTCTATTATTTTCTGCACACAATTTCAGGTCACTTATTATTCGAGTAAATATCTGAATTTTATCTTTAAATTTTCATTTAAAAACGCTACGAATTTTCGGTGAAAATGGTCCATTGAAAATAGAATACTTTCAGGTCGTTTGATCAAATAATACACGTCTCGCAACCGATTAAAGGAATTAACAATGTCAAATACATTAAATTCTTCCAATAACAGATGAAATTAAAAGGGTCGCGGTTGGTTCACCCCTCGTGAATGATTAAACACATGAATAAATTGAATTCACTAAAAATGGTCCACCGAAAGCAGACTATATTCAGGCGATCTTGCGAAATGCTTAAAAATTACTTAAATAAATTAGTGTACGGTTAAAATGGCCCACCAAAAGCAAAATAGTTTGAGGCCATTTTTTCCAATGACAGGTAAGAATGGTTGAATAAACTCGAATAAAGTGAAAATGGTCCAACTAAAAACAGTACGCTTCGAGATTTGTTAAATCGGTACGTCCGATACGAATTATTAAATGAATTTGTTTAAAAACACAGTGAAACAGGTCGACTAAGAACAGACTAATCGAAGAGGGCCCTCCGGGCAACTGAATCCAGGAGGGAAACGAATCAACAACCGGTGCACAAAGTACACGTCGACAAAAGAAAAATCGCTTTCTCCGCTCGGCTTGGCCAAAATCAGAAAATCCGGTGGATCGAAGCGTGTGCCAAGATAAATTTGCCAGCTCGAGGGCAATAAATACAGGGCAAAATTCATTTCGCGCCGAAGAATGGCAGCCGATGCAACCGGGCCCGAAAGTCGTCGGGCGTCTCGTGTCGTGGTTGCGTTCCGTGAACGAAATTTAACGGGGGCGACGGCCGCGATGAGACACCATAAATTTACACGTTCTATTTTTAATATCCTCCGGCCTGTTCGAGCACGGAAGGGTGGGGGTGTAGAACGGAGAGCGGATTCAGCGGGAAAGAACGCTCGCCGGAGGAATTTTCGCAGATTCCGAAAAGGCCAGACAGTTATCGGATGATAACTTTCTGCCGGCATCGCCGAGGAGAGGAGAGAGAGAGAGAGAGAGAGAGAGAAAAGAGAGAATGGAGCGCGGCAGAGAGGATACGGGGAGAGGACGATAATAACCGTAGGAAGCAAGAGACGTCGTTAAACGGTGGCACGGGCAAACATAAATCTTGGGAAAAACACGCGTGGCAAAATTGCCACGGGCCAACGTTGCTCCTGGAAAATATGTATCACCTTCCAGCGCGCCCGCCCCCGCGTTCGACCATCATCTCCAGCCTCCTCGCATACTCTTTTACTCCAACCTCACCCCCGCGTTACTACTGGGTGTTTCTTTCATCTCGGAAGATCGTATAACAATGATTCCAGTGAAACAATCTCGGGTATCCTAC
This sequence comes from Lasioglossum lativentre, assembly GCA_916610255.1. Taxonomy (NCBI): domain Eukaryota; kingdom Metazoa; phylum Arthropoda; class Insecta; order Hymenoptera; family Halictidae; genus Lasioglossum; species Lasioglossum lativentre. The sequence continues at coordinate 8,955,286 of OU744356.1, read as the reverse complement.
ATTCATGCTGTTGGATTAAATCAATATATAGTAGACATTTTAATAAAATTTCCCGGGTAATCGATTCTGTATCCTTTATTTCGGATGTTCGATTAAATCATTGTATACTAGACATTTTCATGAAATCTCCCAGAAAATCAATTCTGTATCCTTTATTTATTGAATTAAATCAATATGTAGCAAACGTTTTAATAAAATTTTCCGGGAAATCGATTCGATATCTCTCGTTTTCACCATCGAATTACATTAACAACATATTTGATAAAAGGAGGAATAATTTTCTCCAAGATTCACTTCAAACGACCTTGAATGAATGACCTTCATAATAAAGGTCATTCTATTCGTCTTGAAACATCATACTTTTGATGAAGATGTTCAAAGTGCTTCAAAAGCACCTTTAAACAATTTTCCACCACGGTTGACTTTGAACTACTTTGATTGACCTTGAATGACCTTGGCAGTTTAGCTCATTCGATTCGTCTTGCGACGTCCTATGAAAACAAAAATAAAGATTAGACACCTTTACATGCCATTTATGGCTCCGCCTATAGTAAAGATTCGGGGAATCAGGTTACGGATGATAAAACGAAGGAGGTTATGTCTGGTGCAATCTTTTCACCCCGTATATCCGCGAGTTTTCCGAAATCGTATAGAATCCCGGGACCGTTATCCCCGGGAAACCGACGAAACTCGTCCAGGCCATCGAATTTCTAAAGCGGCGCACGGAATCACGCGATTCCTTTTCAAATTGCCTACTCGAGGCAACGTTATTCCCGTTATTTGTCTGCTCTTACGATACCGAAGAGGCTCCCGTGGATTCCGATGCGGCATGCGGCCGCGGCATTGCCAACGGAGCCTGCGACAGGACTGTAGTATACCTTGGCAGCCTTAGCTATCGCCCACGAAACAGGATTCATAAGATACTTTACGGTTCTGAAGGCAAAGAAAGTTTTTAGATCTGGATATTTAGGATTTCCTTCCTTGGACATTTTATTCAATTTTTATACGGCGCCTCTCACCGGATATTACCACCATGGTTTACGTCACTATTAAGGATGTTCTGGAGGTATACAAAAACGCAACAAAATTTTTGAAAATTTGACAAGATATAATTCTTACTAAATTAATGCAATTACCAAAGTTTGGGTTCGATTCACTGCACCGTTTAAAAATTATAGCAACTTAAAGTTTGCACATTTTAACAAGTCTTCTTATGGAGAATTCATAAAATTCCACTTCAAACCCTATTTAAACCTTGAAAAAACGCAACTAGAAACTCCAGTTTTTTCTTATATATAGTAAAAATTATGTTCAAAATTTATTAGGATTCACTAAACAGTTACAGAGCAAAAAATTATAAACTGTTACAAAACGTCAAATTTATCGTGTTGTCATCTCGATAATAACCATGAATATTGCTTCCTGAAGTATTTTTAATTTATTTAAATATTTATTTTTAACTTTTTATTGCGTAATTATATATACTGAATATCACAAATTTATTATCTTGAAGTTCAAATCAGAGGGTACAATTATTCGCAAAAATCACTTACAATTTTTTGTAATATGAAGACAATTTCATTAAAAAATAAATATAACATAAAATTCACTAATTAAACGAACGCTTTTTAAATTAATCTTTTTTTTTAATGCAAAATATACTCATGAATAGCTTTCATTATCAATATATTGATGAATTTCGAATCTCTTGTACTTTTGTCTCCCATTGTACCTCCAGAACATCCTTAATATTTGGTGGTATTTTTTCTTTATGCAGGTTTTTATTCTCTATGAAAAGGTATTAATTAATAATAATTTAAATACAGCTGTATAATTGATTCTGATTCTGTCTGCGGAATTGTTAACCGAAGAGACAGCTGTTTTATTTCATATCAATTTAAATGGTTTCAATTAAAATTTCTGTCGAATAGAAGGTTTCGCGAAATCAAGTACACTTGCAGCTAATTACACAGTTGATTGAAATAACGTGATCGGTTTAATCTAAAACGTGGACAGGGATCAAAATGATCTATTAAACGTGAGTTTGAAACTTGACTCCGATTCGCAGGCACACATCGGCTTTGATCCTCATGAAAGGTGTATGTATACACACACGTATATGTATGCATACATAGAACTTATATCGTTCTCTCGCGTGTGTCCATCAGCATATGGAAACGGGTATATACGCGACTAAATTTCATCCGGAACTGGAAATTTATTGTTTCATCAAACTGATGTACACGGCCAGTTGGAAGTTTGGAACCACTCAGCGAGTTGATGTACTCGTTAAGTAAACAGAAGGTTGAGTAACTGGAAACGATTCTGTTTCATTTTAGAAAAGCTGAGAGCTTCACACTTTCCACGCTCCTTGGAAAAATACGCTCTACTTGCACATTCGTGCAATGCAAATATTTAAATTATCCATATAGAATGCACGAGTCGTTCATGGAGAGATTGCAGATTGTTAATCTTCAGAGTGCAAAGACAATCAATATCTTGCAGTTTTTTATGCACTGATTGTAACTATTCCGAAGCGAATTCAACGCAGTTCCACTTTTGCAAAAATGTACACATACATATGCAAATCGTTGATAAGAACTCATAGAGAGTAGGTATGTTTCATTCGAATTTGCAGAGCACAAACAGTCAACTATCATTTTGCAAACTTGGGTACACAAAATGCAACTCGATGAGTTGTAGTTTCTTTATGTAAATTTGCTAAGTAATTGCTGAGTTGTATGCTGTGCACCTAAATTCGCGGAGGTGTAGCTCAGCGTTCCTGCTTTGCACATTTCCAGGAAGTAGTTATTGTTAGTTATTGAATCAAGAGCATCGAACTACGTCTACGCAAAACTTCAATTTTAGGGATGCTGGTTCGAAAGCAAATTCAACGTCGGATCACTTTGCTAAAATTCTCGGATCACGCGCACTCGCGAAACAATATTTAGAGGCACTACGTAACTCCTAGATTACTGGATCAAGGCCATCTAACTACCTTCGCATAAATTGAAATTTTAGGGCTGGTAGTTCGGAGGCAAATTCAACGTGAGATACTTTTGCAAAAATTCCTGAATCACTAACACTCACCAATCACTCGGCAAACTTACCGAAAGAAGCTGCTACTCCTACGAAACTGAATTAAGAGCATGGAACTACCTATGCACGAAAGTGCAATTTTGATGTTGGTGATTTTGAAGCAACGCGAGTTACTTTTGCAAATATTCCGAAATCTCGAAAACTTAAAAATGACTTTAAGCAAATTTACTTAACGAAACTGCAGCTCATAAATTATGTAAATCTGTAGGAAGAATAAGTTTTAACCTTGAGAATATTTATTGAAGGTGACCTTCAATACGTTGACCTCAAGAAAAGCCAACTTCAATAAATATTTTCTTCTTATTTTTTGGAAAGAGTCACTTGATGCTTTACTTAATGAAACTGCAGCTCATAAATTACCGGATCAAGGCCACGGAATTACCTATGCACGAAAGTGCAATTTTGATGTTGGTGATTTTGAAGCAACGCGAGTTACTTTTGCAAATATTCCGAAATCTCAAAAACTTAAAAATGACTTTAAGCAAATTTACTTAACGAAACTGCAGCTCATAAATTATGTAAATCTGTAGGAAGAATAAGTTTTAACCTTGAGAATATTTATTGAAGGTGACCTTCAATACGTTGAACTCAAGAAAAGCCAACTTCAATAAATATTTTCTTCTTATTTTTTGGAAAGAGTCACTTGATGCTTTACTTAATGAAACTGCAGCTCATAAATTACCGGATCAAGGCCACGGAATTACCTATGCACGAAAGTGCAATTTTGATGTTGGTGATTTTGAAGCAAAACGAGTTACTTTTGCAAATATTCCGAAATCTCAAAAACTTAAAAATGACTTGAAGCAAATTTACTTAACGAAACTGCAGCTCATAAATTATGTAAATCTGTAGGAAGAATAAGTTTTAACCTTGAGAATATTTATTTACCTTCAATACGTTGACCTCAAGAAAAGTCATCTTCAATAAATATTTTCTTCTTATTTTTTGGAAAGAGTCACTTGATGCAAATTTATTTAATGAAACTGCAGCTCATAAATTACCGGATCAAGGCCACGGAATTACCTATGCAGAAAAATCCAATTGTAGGGGAAATGGTGGAGAAAACGAGGACAATAGTTGACGAGAATTTCTGTAGCGATAATTAGGAATTAGGCTATGGGTATCGAGTGGTAATAGCGGCTCGATCCTCGGCAGGAGATTGGGCTCGGCTCGATAAATCGCGGTGCGACTTGCTCCGTCTCTTTCGGCCGATGCAGGCTCCTTCTCGGAGCGCACGCTGCCTGGCATATGGAGGAGGTACTGCAATGCAGTTGCCCGCCGCCGAGCCTGCCGGGTATTCAGGCATAGCCAGGCACGAGAGTCAGCCACGAGTCGGCCGCGCAGGGAACGAGCCTCGTTCCTATACAGGGTGTTCGAATACGTGTGTCAAATATCTTAAAGAACCATTCCCGAAACCAGCCTAACATGAAAATTAACAATAACAATTTCCCCTCAATTTATTTCCAAATATTTCGGTGTGTCTACAAAAAATGATTCCAGACAGGACTGTACACACATGACAATGTAATTCGTGACAAAAATAGGAAAATCCAGTGCAGAAGAATTTATTTTCCAAAAGGTACAAATGTCTATGTAGCCCTTAGGTCATGCAACGAGTGCAGAATATTTTTATTCTGTATAAAAATCTGCAGTCTAGTAATGACATTTATAAAATGTACATTCCCCTGCAAGACGCAATGGTACAAAATTGCGTAGCTGTACGAACAGCACAGATTATTCAAATTTTTAATATGTTATTTAAACGAACGACCCTTTCTGAAGTTACCCCGTGCTACTAAATTCTCTACTCCAAAATGTAGAATTTAAAAAAAGATTTCATTGCCCTACATTCCGTAATTATCGTGATATCTCAGTAACTTTCAACCCCTAAGTTTGGGGGCTGTTTTCAATCCTTCATTGTGAACGATTGCTGATAAAGAAAGATGCGCGTTGAATATTTTTCGAAAATTTTATTGGACCGGTTTGTTGAACCATCCCTTAAAATATTTCAGGCGAACACCCTGTACATAAGGCAGCCAAGCAGAACAGGAAGTCCAGTCAATAGCGTAGACGTCCATTGAATTCCGATTCTTGTTCGCGCGACTTTTCTCGATCGTTCGACGGCAACGTGGCGCAACTCGTTACCCCCCCCCCCCATCCTCGATGAAATCGAAAGAATAAAGAAAGGGGATGCCCCTGTTTGCAGACAAATTAGTTTCCTCGGGCTACACGCTTGCGTTCGATTCGATTCTGTTTTAATTGAGAACAGGTCGTGTAATTGGAACATTCGGTCAATTTACTGTGAAAATTGCATAACTTTTGACAAAATTGAGATAGAACAATGAAACTTTCTTTCAATTACCGCTGAAACATTGCAGAATAAGAGAAAAATTTGTCGAAAGAATTGCGAATTAGTTTTAACCTTGAGAATATTTATCCAAGGTGACCTTCAATACGTTCACCTCAAGAAAGGCCAACTTCAATAAATATTTTCGAGATCAACAAAAATTCATCATCGTGTCTTCTTATTTTTTGCTTATTCTGCAACGTTTTAGCTTCGATTGAAAAAATCTTTCATTGCCCTAACTTCATTCTGTCAGAAGTTATAGAATTTTGTTTCAACTATGAGCAGGTGTTTCCACAGTTCGCCGCATTCGGAGCCCTCGAAGGCTACGCCACTGAGTTTGACCTGGCGTGTCGTAGCGTCGGTCGTTTTTAAAGTGGCCACTCCACGACATCGCGACCACTTAAGTCCTGCTAATACCCATATCGGCGACCTTTCGGCTCCTTTTAATAAAAAGACTCGAATCTGGATAGATTCCGAGATCACGGACCTTATCAATTCAGTTCAAGATAATACAATTATTTCTCTGATTAGAAATTTAATTTTCTCTCTTCAAGAATTCAGTCCATTACTTCCTGAAGTTAAGCTGCAGAGATTCTTGGATAAGTAATTGGCAGACTAATTAGCAAAAATTTCTCAAAATTACATATACTCTCGAACGAAACAAACTCTACGTTCAACTGAACATTTCATCGTACAAAATGGCTACCAGTCCCGATAAAAGAAATATCCTGACAACATATCTGCTTCTCGAGATACTATATCCTCCTTTGTACTACTCTCATTCGTTTCTTCGTATCTTCTTTCAGAGCAAATTTATCTTTCAACGAACAGAAAGTTCTAACGAGCTCTAACGAGTGCACGACGGAAAAAAAAACACAAAAGAACGAAGCAGTCGCATCTTTATCTAATTCACTGCGATTTAAACGAAGTCAATTAAACGCTACATTCTCATTAGACGACGGGACGAAGACGTTTCTATTCTGGGTGTTCGTCGATGATCGGCTATAACCTAGACTCACAGTGAAAATGTTGCTTCCACTATTTTTTCAACAATCCTTTCTTGAAAAAAAATTGTCTGCGTCAAATGCAAGATGCAGAAACCACTTAGGAATTTATTTTGTTACTCGATAATTGTAATCGAAGAAATTCTTCCAATCTGTCTATCGTTTCAAGTTGCAGTAATTCTTAAGTGCATAAAATCTGTCTATAAATACTTAAAAGTTCAAACGTGTTTTTATATAAAAATTTGTATTCTGCGCAAAGATGTCTACTTGTGACTCTTGGTCGGTATGGACCCCGTCTCCCTCCAAGAGTTAAATATGTCTGATGTCACATTGTAGGCCGATCTCGTGGCGCTCAGATTCCCGGGACAGTCTGATTTATTCTCGCAAGCTGTTCGGGGCGAAGGGTGAAAGCGTTCCGGCTCGTGTTTGTCGGAAGATTATACGGCGGAGGGGGCTCGGTGTGGGTGGGTCCGGCCGTGTGTGTGTCGCCAGGGGCTCGTAAGGAGGCCGGCTCGAAGAATTGTAGATTTAAGTCGTGTCTTATCGCGGGGGAGTCGTAGCCCGCGGCTCGCCGTTCAACCTCGTCACGACCCGTTTCGGAGTCGAGGCTTCGAGGCTCCGTTTCGAGCGTTCTGCCGCGTGTGCAATATTAAACGCCGTCTTAAAAACGGCCGACGCACCACCAGACACTGGCGTAGCCACTCTATCCGCCCCAGCCATTTCACACCTCCGGCCGCCAAAAATTCAATTATTTCACTCGAATCAAACACGAGTTTCTACGCCGATGCATTCGAAACTGGAAACTTCATTAACACCAGGTTCACGGAATGCGTTAAAATTACTGATTCTGATATTTTTAATTTACGATTATTGGAATTGTAAAGATTCATCCATGAAGCATTATCCAAAAATTCATTATAAAAAATGAATAAAGATTTGGTTAGACACATTCCTGTCATTTTTATAAAGGATTTATTAAAAAAGTACACTTTCCAAAATTATGATCGCGTTGATACGCCGTTTCCTTGCTGCTATTTTAAATCGCCTAATCTCGTCGCGAAGTACAGTACCACTTGCCAACCGAAGTCGACTTAATGATTTAATTAGTTCGAAACACGTGCTCGAGCTCCCAACCCAGGGAACAGGGGTTGGTATTAGGTTCTAAGCGTTGATTGGTGCGCATTTGGCACTGAGAAATAATATATAAGACGATCGACAAATTCCAGGCACCAGTGTTGATAGTACAATCACGAAATTGACGCTGACAGTCGAAATTAGTGTACATTGTATTTCGTTGATACACAGAAATACTATTCTCAGAGTAGAATTTTGTGAATTTATGACAGATATGGATTGGTCAAATATCATGGTGTAAAAACAGTAGAAGAATTGAATGATGTTGTCATATCGTATTTAACATACTAAAATGATTAAAAATGGAAATACACATTCGTTTATCTTTTGCTGCTTTCAGTAGACTTGGACAATTTTTATTTTGCATAAATATACTCGTGAGCAATTTTCAATTCGATGCTGTAATTTTTAATATTCTTTGTAGCATAGTGGTGGTGTGTCGAATCTGTCGAGTCGCAGAAAAGAGGGTCACTGTATTCGGTAGCTACGTTACCTGGCTCTCAGGTGTTCGTCTTTAATGTCCGGAGGACGAGGCGCATTGCATCAAACTTACATCGAGGTGACATACAGGGTGTGTCGGAAATTCTAATGCAGCTGCGGATGATCTTCCCCGTGGAAACGTGTCGAAAACTTGGTACGCGTTTCCCTAACAAGAAGGTTACATTCCTGAGTACGTCGTTTAGAACGATGTACCCTTCGTGTCTGATCATCGATCGACTTGTACTACTACTTGTGGAGATAAATTGAAAAAAATTCTGAGAAACAGGTTCAATTTCAAGTGCACAATGTCAAACTAATTACATAGAATAAAAAACGTTCTAGGTTTAATGAAACATCTTAATTTTGTAATGAAAATTGCTACGAGTGCCAAGTGGTAAATAATATTTCTCGCGGTTTCATATTCGTCGTTCCTAAAAACAGCCAGCCCCTCGCAGCAATTCTGCATAGAGTGGATAAACCGGCTCGCAGTAGAACCAGCGAGCAAAGCACAGACACATTACCGAATCCGTGGCGCGGCGAACAGCAGTTTTCCGGTGGATGTAACGTCACGCTGGGACACTTTATTCTACGTTATCCTCTTACCCGGGGAACACGTGATTCCTCAGTGTATAACAAGATAATTCTGTCGATGAGTACACGGCTCGAGCGACGTAGAATTCTGATGAACCCGAGGATCGAGAGCAGACCCTGCGAGAGCCCGAATAGATTCGCGATTCGGTCGATCGTCGAAGTATCATCGGATCCTCGGGTGTCGTTTCGGCCGGGATTTCACGGCGAGGAGGAGCCGGATTTTCCTTCGAGATCCACCAGCTGCCGTCCTGTCTCAATTCACGTCGGATTCGCGAGCGGAATCGTTCTCCGGGAAACGGCTGTGCCCTTTGCGAAACGCGACGCGCGCAATCGCGGATACTGCGACACTCAAATTCCATCGTTCGGTCCGTGCGTACCATTCGTTGACTTGTGTCACTGGAAACTTTCCTCGACCCCTTACAATACTACTTATTTTGTGGTTGCAGGGATTAAAAATTGTCGGTCGGAATTTCGTAGAAAGAAAATTTATATTCATTCTATGTTTTCTCCGAAGGTTATGTATCGACTAGAACAAAATGGGTACGGACAATAATCGATGGTCACGATTATATTGAAACGAGCAAATTGAGCAAGAATAAACGGGGGAACAATGAATAGGAGACTAAAATGCATAAAGAAATTCAGACCGAATATACAGGGTGTTCAATTTATGTTGAGATCTTAAAAAATCGCGAAGCCATATTAATTTAACAATAAAATGTTTCAAACAAAAGTTGTGCATTTTTTTACGTAGAATATGATTCCGAAATAAAAGATATGGGTTTATGAAAAAAGACAAAATGAACTCGAAATAACGTTGAAAACGCCCATGCATTAAAAAAACTAGCAGTGGCATCTAACTCCCCCCACGAAACACTAAAGGACATGTGTCAGTTTGTATTTTTAACAATCTTTGTTTACAATCTCAACTTAAACGGGACACCCTGTATACATCGATGCTACTGATGAAAATGTTTCTACCAACCGAATACTCGCAGAATCAACAAAATACGTTTAAACAAATCCCAAATACTGTGTCTAACCACAGCAGATTAAAGAACCTCTGAGCCAGTAAAATATAAGAAAAAATACAGTTCAGAGATAGATTTCCGCACGAGAGAAATCGGTTTAAACACCCGACCGTCGGAATTGAAAAATACATCTAAACTGGTTCAAACAATTTTACCAAACACGAGCGGAAAAAGTGTATAAAAACTGTGAATCACGGTCGTAGAAACGAACTATTAGGATAAAATAAACATCTAAATGACTTCAAACAATCTCGCCAAACACAGCAGGAGGAAAAATCCACGCGGAAAATAGTAGGATAGAAGATAAAATGGAACCGAAGAAATGCAAAGAAGAGGGAACGTGTTCGAGTATCGATCTCCGGATAAAATATCGCCGTATCGCTGTATCACACAGGACCGATGAAAAAGACATTTACTCGGCTCCTAATAATTTCACCGGCAGCTTCGTATAATCAGTTTCGAGTTTTCGCCCCCGTGGAAATTGTAGTCACGTCGCTTCTTGTGCCGGTACGCCTGGCGAAATGAACGTGTCGGGCGACGCGGCGCATTGAAAACGGGGCTAAAAAGAATCGCGGAGGGCGAGGGAACGAAATAACGTTGGGCAGCGCGCGCGCGCCCCGGTGGTGTCGACGGTGTCGTCGACACATCAGAGCGTTCTTTATTAAAAATATTGCTCCGGCAATCGCGTTACACTCTCCTGCCCCGGCACCGGCACCGGCCCCGGCCACGGCGCATCGTAAACATTGCGGTCGGTGCAAACAGGTGGCCCAATATCGGCCGTGTTTGCAGCCGGATTAGCGATTCTGTTGGATACTTTATTCCTCGGGACACCTCTCCGCTCGCCGTCCGTGATCCGCCCCCGGAAAATTGAGAACGGAACGGAGAACCGAGAGATTTATTTCCCCCGTAAACAGAAAACTCTCCTCGCGTCTCCTAGCGACCGGGGACCGTTCAAAAGAACCCGCTCGGTTCCGATTAGCCGGAAACATTGTCTCGTTCCTCCCATCACACTGTTCTCATCGTCTTTTCGTGTCGGGGAAATTCGACGAGCTCCCGCGAGACTGCCCGTGTCCGTTTATCCCCCTTTTACTCCTCTGTTATTCGGCGTTTTCTATTCTGGTTCATGCAACGTATAGTTTCTGACGGAAATTCGTGGATGAAATACGTAATAGCTAGAATAATTCATTGAAATTATCAGTCTTCTACTAGTCTCTTATTTGTCTCCCATTTCTGCAAATTGATTGATTCTACTCTGATCTTAGAAATTTATGTCTTAGGTGTACCCAGGAGAAAATTGAAAATTAATGATTACATGTCTTGTGATAGAGGACCCTTTTACTCCTCTGTTATTCGGCGTTTTCTATTCTGGTTCATGCAATGTAGTTTCTGACGGAAAGTCGTGGATGAGATACGTAATAGCAAGAATATAATTCATTGAAATTATCAGTCTTCTACTAGTCTCTTATTTGTCTTCCGTCTCTGCAAATTGATAGATTCTACTCTGATCTTCGAAATTTATTTGTTAGGTGTCCCCAGGAGAAAATTGAAAATTAATGATTACATGTCTTGTGATAGTGGACCCTTTTACTCCTCTGTTATTCGGCGTTTTCTATTCTGGTTCATGCAATGTAGTTTCTGACGGAAATTCGTGGATGAGATACGTAATAGCAAGAATAATTCATTGAAATTATCAGTCTTCTACTAGTCTCTTATTTGTCTCCCATCTTAGCAAATTGATAGATTCTACTGTGATCTTCGAAATTTATTTCTTAGGTGTCCCCAGGAGAAAATTGAAAATTAATGATTACATGTCTTGCGATAGTGTAGCCTTTCAACAATTACACAGTTAACGATGCTGAGGACCATTCCACAGATTTATTGATGAATTTTTATAATCGCATGTTTGATGGAACTTTTTCTAAATTGACTTGAGAACAGATATACAGCTGAACACCCACAAAAATCTTTCATTTGCTGAAACTGATTTGACAGAACGAAGTTTACTTAATAAAACTGCAATTCTTACCCAACGCAGGTTTCTTCTAAACTTTTGGGGCCTGTTCATTTCCGAGCGCTTTTGTGCATTCAATCAGGGGTGCGTTGGTTATGAAGAAACGCGGACGATCTGAAAAACAACGGGATTTCCCGTCGGCCTCCGGTGTTCCGAGCCGGCGCAATGTTTTTCAGTTCATCGAGGTCGACAATGCGACGGGATTCCCTTTGTCGGCAGCGTGAACGTCCGCAAACTAGAATGGAACGACTCGTCGGCTCGGGCTTAGCTGGGGAGCAATTCGATCACTCGTTAATATCGAAATAGTCGGTGCAGCTGCAGGTACAGGTGCAGGGAGCTCGCACAGAGAACGCCGCGTGCCAGTGACACGGAACTTCCCTCGAATAGACGCGTGCATGCACACGTGGACGCACGCACACGCGTTCGGGCCTATACACGCGTGCTTAGGTCAATCCGCGGAACACGGACGCTACGAGAGAACTCCCAGGGACCGGGTTTCGGCGACACGGGGGGTGCATTCGACAGTCGATCTTTTGATCGATCTTCCGTGGAAACGCGCCCGCTTAATCGGAGATCGTTGGGACTGGATCTAACCGCGTCGATCCGAGCCCTTCGTGCCACGGACTGCGAAGCCGAGGGCTTAATTAAAAATTGCTCGGATCCCTTCGGGACCCGCAGAAAATTTCCAGTGAAATTCTGATGGGAAACGTTTACACCGTTTCCTGTATACTTGTAGGCTGCGAATCTTCAAGCGGTTACATGCTAAATATTTTGTTCGATTCTTCGGTGTGGATTTTTCTAGATATTTTTTAATATTTTCGTATGAATGAAAAATTTTTACATCAACCCTTTGCACTTGAAGCTGCATTGACTCTAGAATTCAGACGTCTCCTGCAATCTGGAATATTTTAGTCCGCACAAAAATTGAGTACATTTATTCGACTGTGCCACGCTTGAACGTTCATCAATTTGTCGAGCACGAAGGCATTTAGCAATGCAGAAATTGTGTTCTTCGACGTCACTTCGAAAAAATAATTTTCCCGTAGCCACAGGTGCGATCGAAAAATAATTTTCGGACCGACAACTTCAAATCTGGCATTTCCACTGGAACGCCAAACGGCGGAAAAGAAATAGGTTCGCAGTAGCTTCGTTGCGAGGTGTATCGCAGCGTCGGCGATTGCATAGCTGCAGCGTTGCACCGGCTCGGCGCGGCTCGGCGCGGCCCGGCGGCTCGCGTGTACACGATGGAAATTGCATTGTGCAATATTGAGAGTAGGAGCCGCAGCTATTTCTGGCATGGAAACGGGACTCGGCCGGTTGTCCCATCCACTTTAAACAGTTATACTTTATAGAGCTATTCGGCGGGGAGCCGCAGTTTTTCATCGATAAACTCGGCTGGCCGCAACCGGCCGACAAAACCGAGCGTGGAAATTTCAGTGGCGATTCTTTATTTCGCGTAGCCCCTTTCCCCACGTACTCCCCGGTTCCCCACGCATCGCTCTGTCCCCCTGGACATCCCCTTGTTCCCCTGCACCCCGTTATTTCCGGTCAGGCTCCCTCGACGGGGCCGTTAACTTTTCACCGCGTTTCGCGCGTTCGGGTTAACCGCACTCGAGCATGTTAAATCAGCTCCGAGCCCGTTAAATCTGCGCCCCCATCGTGTCGCACCGTGCCCCCACCCCCGTTCCCCTAAATTCGCGCCGCGAGCTTGCGGTCGCTCGAAAGACCGGAAATTCGCGGGACTTTTAATTACGAGCGTCCACGCTCCCGGCGTGCGATTCGTCTCGCGAAACCGTTTCAGAAAATGCGGGGGCGGGGGCTCCTTTTCGAACCCACCTGCCCGCCGGGAAATCCACTCGGCCCCGCCAAAGGGCACCCGGTTCGTTTTCTCGCGAATTTCGCGTCGAGGTGATGCAAATTTCACCGAGCGAATTTTGTTTCGCGCTACCAGTCCGATGAATAATACACGCCGCGTCGCTGCCGTGTTGCTCGCAACAGGCAAACCTAGAGGGGCCGATTCTACGGGAAAAAATGAGCAGAATGTGCGGAGAGAAGTTTCCTCGTTCGCTGCTTCGTTTTTGAGAAAATCGAGTTTGAATTTGTACCGCTCGGCCGCGCGACGTGGGACGAGGGGATTCGGTCGGTCGTAGCCAGACAAGCTTTCCTGTAGTTTTACTCGGTTATGGTGATTGATACGGGGAGAAGTTGTTCCACGTTTTTGACATAGTTTTTCGCGTAGAATCATCCTGCACACATGATCTTTACTAGGGAGTTCTGGGATACTCTGTTTGCAACTCTTGCGAAGTTGATCTGTGCCACAATGGGGAAACTTGTTGGACACCGCTTGGGAACAATGATCGTCATATTTTTCAGAAACGAACTTCCATATTGAAAAAATGTATTACACACTTTTGGCTCACCGTTCCACACGTAGAATCACCCTGTAGCATACCTCGAACCGTGGAATACACTGTCGCTCGCCCGCAAATGATGTACCTTTCAGAAGACGAACTCTTTGCGGAAGTCGTTCCGGGGATAATGATCGTATTTTCAGCAAAGCGTTTTGCCCAGAAGGGAAAGTTTGATTCGAAAAATCCGCTCGTCTCTCAGCCGGTGTGGTAATTTATTCCGGTAACTTTTGATTCGCGGCTTCTCCCGCGCACATATTGCGTTTCCCGCATCCGCGGAACCGCTGTTCGACGAATTTAAATTCCATCCGCTTTTATGGGTTAAAACTCTATTTTGTATTCCCGCACCTCCCCTACCTACTCGACGAGTTTATCCAACGAATTTCGCTTAAGCGACGCTGAAAGCGTTTCGTCATCCCCGCGAATTAAATCCGGGACGAAAATTTCTTATTTCGGAACTGGACCGCTCGTTCTGAAACTTCCTTGACGTCATCGTGATTATAATTCTTGATTCGTCGGTTCAAATTTTCTCACCCTCTTAATATGTATGCTTCCTAAAATGAATCAGAAAATATTTGCAGACTGAACCACGTGATATCACTACCTTAAATTAATGTTGTTAATAGACAGTAATAAAATTGTTTTTAGTGTGGCACGGTGCACGGAGTTTTCGGAATATTTACACATAAAATATTTGCAGTGCAACAGTGCAATTTGTAGCAGTCTCATAAGCTTCTAATGGGCCCACTATAAATTAGCAATATTATTCAAATTAAAATTTTTTCTCAATAAAATTGTAATGTTATTCCTCCACTAATATTAAAACTTTAAAACTACCCATATAATAATTACAATAAAAATCTCTCATTAAAGTTATTTAATATAAAAACATTTTATTTATAAAATCACTTTGGAATCCCTTCTGAATAATATCCTCTTTTCAATTTATCAATGACATTGACTTCTTTCCAGTAACGATTTTGATAAATAATGTCTTGCAGATCTTTTTTTTAAAATCGTCTGCATCGATCGCAAAATCTAGGAGCCACACAAATGAATAGTTCATGTTCCCGATTGAATTGAATTTGTTGATCAGTTCGAATAGCAATTGTCCAACACTGATTCAGCACGGCACCCGTCCAAGGTCATTGTCATTTTCGCCGTCCATTCGGCCGCAAGATTCTATAGTGCACGACGCATACAGAGACACACGTGACGGTACTCGCGAGCGTAGATCGATCGGCTGCATTTACTCGCGACATCTTGTCCATTAGGATGATGTAACCGCGTCGGTATACTGTGGAGTAGGAATACGAAACGAAGATCAGTCGGTCCGCTGAAATATTTAGCAGCAGTCGGGCGACGATACATCGATCGACCGGAGGTAGGGACACCGGTTGAAAGTATTGGGAACGAGGTCGGGCGGGAAAATCGATGCTCGTTCATTGCCACGCTGATGCTTTTTCCTCCACACTCCGCTAGATAGAGATCTGCCACTTGTCGCGGATCGTGACAGTTAATGACGACACGAGCTGTCCGACGAATGACAAAATTATTTGTACGGATTTTCCACCCCACTCAACTCCCCGAAGAAAATATTTAAATCGCCGGGTCGTCCGACATTGGATCTTAAAGAGTTGACGAACGAAAATCAATTTTGTTGATCTTAATTAGGATTACATACAAAATTGATTTATTCTCTTAATCATTTTAAAAGACATAACGTAGCAGTAATATTAAATTCAGTAGACGTTTCTCTTATTTTGTGTTTCGTCTATTCATTTTTTTATATATTTGTTGTGGTTGAATGTTGGTCACTTAAGAATGAATTTTGTGATCGAGCATTTTTGAAATGTAAGATTATTTTTACGATTGTATATTTGATGGGAAATAAAAATTGTATGGATTAAATGCAAGAAACATGATCTACATTCACATTTATTTCTTCAGATAACAATTTCAACCAGTTGGAAATTATGCAACAGCATCTTCAAATTCTTAAAATGATTGTTTGGCATAATGAATAAGATGCAAGTAAATGATTTAAATTAGTGGAGGGATTAAAATAATTTGAGAAGTGTGTTACATTTCTTGAAGCCTCGAATTTCTTAATGAAACTCACAGTATCATAATTGTGACAGGACAAATGAAACGAGGCACATGTTACAAAATAATGTTAAAACAATATCGATCGTAAGTTGCTATAAACAGAATTTTAATGTTTTCGGCGCATTGGTTCGATCAAATATTACTAAACAACTATTTGCAAATTAACACAATATCCTTTCTCAACGTTTCGATCTTCATTTAGATCATTTTCAAGAGAATAACAAAAACATTGCGTCTGTAAAATAACAATTGAGAAATTCAATATATACATTGTGAAACGTTGAGAAAGGATATTGTGTTAATTTGCAAATAGTTGTTTAGTAATATTTGATCGAACCAATGCGCCGAAAACATTAAAAAGTTACAAAATAATGTTAATTTTTGGTAACAGAAACAGATTCTTCACAAATGTTGATTCTTCGCAAAGACGTGTGGTGCAGCACTGACAATATCAATAAAATAATAAGAGCCTCCCCTCTCGGTGATGAATAAAGCAGTTTAGAAAACGAAACAGCCTTTTCTTTATCGGAATACGGGAAGTTGAAATTACGAAGCTCCGAGATAGCGGCGATGAACATTTCATTACTCCATTGAAAAGGTCGAATGGATAGAATTTCCAGACGAATTTCCGAAGCTTGAAAATTTTATAATCACGAGCCTCGAGCTGTCTCTCTCTCTCTCTCTCTCTCTCTCTCTCTCTCTGTTCGTCTTTCCTGGCGTCTAACGGAAAGGATTCACCTGCGGCGAACGTCAGGTGATGGAGAGTAGGAAAATCCGCGAACAGTCGAATGCCAAGTGGAGGGAGAGAGAACCCGGTGGCCTGGAAAGTGGATACGAGGTTCGAGGGAGGAATGAAAAGAGGGTATGCCACAATATTTCGAGTATTGCTCGCGGGATCGCGCATCGAACCGCGATGCTTTTCCTTCCAGCATTGTCTTTCTCTCGAAATCAAAGATGAAAAGGACACGCCGCACCGCGCGATACACGCTCTCTCGTCGCTATCCATCGGCAGCGGAGGGGGGGGGGGGGGCGCTGCAATCCATTTCCTGGAACGCGGACTAGGCGAACTATGCCTCTCCATAGTAATCCATATACTGCGGACTGTTTGCGCATTCGACAGACCCCCCACTCTCCTGCCAGTGTCGTTCGCGATACTATAAATGCGTTTACGAGCAGATAAGGAGACTGTTCCCCCAGCCCCCATCGGCTGTTTCGATGAAATTTTATGAGGGTACTTGTTCATGGTACTGACTAGGCTGGATTTTTATTGAATGTTCAATCTTCTCGGTTTGTTTATGGGGAATGAAATTACGGAAGCGGCAATTCTTCTGGTATTTTAATGCTGAACCGATGTGTTCAATTTTATTGGACGCAACAATATTTAATTTTAGTGAACCATAGCAATGTTAAAGTCTTTTTTTATAAAATGTAATAACCAACGGTGAATCTGCAAGAAATTCGTGTCAATTGCATTTCATTTTCTCGATGATGTTTAATTGTCGGAATTAATTGTTCTATGAGACATAATTTTCTGGTAATTTAAAATCGTAAATATAAAGAAAATGTTTTTATGAAAAATGATAGTTCAAATATCGCAACACACCCGTAGATAACTTCCTGGATTGGGGAAATTTCGCGGAGCACATGACAAATAAATAAACAACGGGCTAACTGTTCGGCACACCGCTTGGCATAACAGTCTCGTTTGTTCAAGCGTCTCGGCTTCGTAATGACTGGGAAGTAGCGCGCATTCGCGATACAAGTTGCATCCTCCTTCCCCTATGGGAACGGGCGATGCACACACGATTGCACTTAGCTCGGAATGCGATGCAGCATCGTCGCGGAGAAGGGCGCCGGCGAACTCGCTCGACTGGAAAGTGAATTGTCGAATAGTCTGGGATGGAAAGTTGGGACTGTCGGCTGCGCGAAAACATTCGTCGCGACACCCACGGATCTGAGAAGTTGCTGGGATTCTCAGTCTCAGGGCTAGTTCGCTTCTCGGCACTTCCAGCAAGCATGGACGAGTTCCTTCAAGTCGAAATTCGACGAAAAAAGGAAGAATACAGAAAAATCTGTTATGTATAATAAATCATAAAAAACACAAAAATTATTTATAACAGTGCTAAAGTACTTCAATATAAGTACAGATAGCTAAAAGCAAACATTTAAGTACTTACTGTCTGTATTCTTCCATTTTATAGGGTAACTGCACCAGTGAATGAACATTTAAGAAATTGTTCAGGAAGATATTTTATTTTTAAAAAAAATATGTGAATCAAAGGAATCTCATATATGCCAAATGGCTTCCTATTTGTCAAAAATAAATGAACACAAATAAAATGAAACTATTATTATTTGTCTTTATTAAACGTTATTTACTGGTGCCCGTTTATTCACTGGTGCAGTTACCCTATCTGGATTGTGGATTTTAAGTATTTATAAATTTTCAATGCACAAGAAAACCAAAGCAGATGAAATACAAAATGGCGAAGACGTGAAAAGTGTCTGATCTGTTACTACCAAACTCGTTAAAATTTCAGGAAACGACGCGGCAAAAAAAACATTTTTATTCTGCATTAACATTTAGACGCGATACATCTCAGACTTTCAGAAAAGTAACTTACGTCGATTCGGAACAGCTAAATCCTGATTCGGGCGCTGTGCGCGCCGTCTAGCGAAATGGGGAACGTAAAATATTTTGCTTGCTACGGCGGGAGCAACCTGTTTCTCTTTCGCTGGGATTGTCGTGCGTCAATCACCGGCAAACAAACGCTGCTCGCCGTGTACGTCGCTCCGGTCCCTTTGATTCCCGTCCCTTGAACAACGGGCAAAGTGAATTTCGGCGGAGCCGTGTCGGAACGGAAAGAAACATCGTATGCAGTCACCGTCACGCAGCGAACCCGGTTATCGGAACGAGATTACTCGGAATACGGTTCCGTTGGCTACAGGCTGCTCCATAACGAACCTCGCGATTTTTCTTCTCGGACTCGCTCCACAAAAATCAAAGCATTCCACACATTTTGAACTCCTTTCTTTCCAACTTTGATCATTATTTTCCGAACGTGGCAATTTTTGTTCCACGACTCCGTAAAAAATTTTCAACTTCAAACATTTTCTGGAATCGTTGCAATTTCTGTGATGAAATTTCCCGAATACGTGCAATTGATACAGATATGGAAAATTTACTTTTTAAATTTTCGATGTGAGCCTACATTAATCCTTAGCACTCGGATGGCGACTCTGTGGCACCACTGAAAATTGCTGTGCCATTCTTAAAAATATTGTTCACATTATTATTTGCGTTCGTATTTAATGAACTACTAGACATTTACATATTACACGAGATATTATATCAGTTTCATATGCAAGAAATGAAAAAGAAAATTGTATAGAATGGAAATATTCTGGAATGGAAACATTTTTCGTTTTTCAGTTAAAATAGCACTGAGTGCAAAGGGTTAAAAACGTTGCAGCTGCAATTTTTTCGCAAAATGTTCTAACTTCACAAGAAATCCAAGTGGTACGGTCCGATATTAAAAAGTCCTTTATAATATAAAACTATACTCAACATAAATATCAACAAGAGTGGTCAGAAGGACAGTTTGTATTGACAATTATCCCTATCGAAAGTTCTATCTAAGCTAAAAAAAACACCCTTTAGTACGGACAGCTCGGGTTAGTATTCAGCCCGTAGCCAGAGTCTAGAGCCGAGGCCTATTGGCTGGTTGATTAGCGTCGATTTATTATCATCACCAATATTATCAAACGTACGCAGGACTTTGTGTGCTGGTCGGCCATAGGACTTACAAATATTCGAGGATTTCCGGGGCGGTGGTGCCAGAAGGCAGACCGACGCGACGGAAGTGATTCGGACGTAACCTCTCATCAAGGTTCTTTGATTTCCCGGTTCCACGGACCGCCGTCAGAGGTACGCGCACCCGCGCGCCGTCTAGCTGTTCGATTTATTTTCGTTTGAGCTCGCTGAAAGAAACCCGGTAAATCTTGTCGCTTTTCGTGTCGCGCGAGCTAGCAAACTGCACCGGAGAAGAAGTCGGGGGCTAGAAAAATAAGAGAAGCCTCTAGAGCGTGACAGAGAAGCATGCAAGAGAGACAGAGATGATGGCAAGGTTGTTCCGGGTTCGCTTAAAGCGTGCATGAGAGAAGGAGAGAACAGAGGAAGACGGGAAGAAATCGTTGAGCCAGCTCCGAGAAAAGTTGGCCATTTTACATTTGCACGAGCATTTGCTCCGTCTGCTTTGTGCCGACGGTTATGTTTACTGTTCGCGGAGCGTGCGCGTGCATACACTTGCACAAACATGCACTGTGCAAACACGGGAGAAAGCAATGGCGTAGGGCAGGCCCGGGGACGCTCTTTTCCGCGGAAAAATCGCGACTGCCGCTTAAACGGGGAATCGACCTTGTCAAAGAGCTTACGAACGATTCCCAGTACCTACATTTAATCTCTATCGATATCGCGGATCCTCGCTATCGCACGCAGACGCTATCGAACTTTTAATCCGACGAATACAATCATCCCACTTTATATGAAATATTCGTATGAATATATCTTAAAGGAAGTGACGTCAGAACCAAGGCACGGTCGTTGATGGTCCATGTATAAAATATGTAAAATAAAAGACACGAGTCGAGGTCAAACTCATAACTAGACTGCGGATTTTATGCATTTCTGACCAAAGTCGATTCTTGAAATACTAATCCGTGAAAACAGAAGAATTTCCGATTATTTTCGACTTCTCAAAATGATCAGAAAGTAAGACACATTTTAATTGAATTCTTGCATTTGACTTTCCTTCGTTTGAATTTTCCGTTTTGCATAAAGATGCGCGTTTCCGGATGGTTCCGGGAAAATTGTTATTGGTAAACGATATCGCCTCGTGATCACTCAGGATCCCCACGGAACGTGGAAACCCGTGGGAAAAGGCGGGCCAGAGAGTCCTAGAGCGGGAGACGATCCCGCTAGATCTGGTTGTTGTCGTCGACGACGAGACGACAAGGCAATCGTCTAATCGAGATACCGCTCCTTCTTTTCCAGTTCGATCCACCGAGAACTCTCACGGCTCTACCAGTTATTTCGAGAGTTTTCCGGCCCGGCTGCCAGCGTAATATATAGCCACCTCGCCGAGGAAGAAACGCCGAGGATCCCTTCTACTCGTCCCCGTCCGCAAATCGGGTTAAGGCTTGCAGCTTTCGCGGTGATCCACTTCGATTTCCGCGGGGAACACGCGATCAATTCTCTTTTTCCTGATGGCGAGACGATCGCGCAACGATGATAGCGCGCGGTATCGTTCGGAGCGCGGCTACGTCGCGGAAAACGTTGATTTCGACTACTTGGGAAACTTGTTACTTGCGGGAGTGGCTTCCTCGGAGACCCGGAGGACTGTTCGATACAATAATCGAGCGTTTACGAGGGGACTTTTACTGTTGTTTGAAGGAAAGTATTTATTTTTGGACCAGGAGCCCTGTAATGATTGATCTGTACTACTTACGCTCCTTGTAATCTGTGTAAATCGCTTTCTTAACAAATATTATATCTAAAGGGCTCTTCCAGAGAATCATCTACAGGAAGATTTATACTTTTATTAGTTTTTTTTTAAATGGGACCACATTTCATGAGATAATTTCAACGACGTAGTTGTTCAAGGTCATTTAAGGTCGTAAAGGTAAAAAAGGATGAAAAATATAAATTCACTGCGAATGCTTACGTGATGCGATATTTTCAGCTTTATTAATGAAATCAAACTGAATCAATAGAAGCGAAGAACGTTGACCCGAACTACTACCTTTGCGAATCTCTTCTTTCGAATCGACTGAACGCAGAGATCTCTTGGATGTAAGAATAGATCGTTCTTGATAGTATTTTTGCTGTTTCAGGAGATGAATCGTTTTAGATGTGTGGGGCGCACTAATGATTGACTTGAACTACTGAAATTACTGAAATCTGTACGAAGCACGTTCTAACTGCAACGGTTGGACCGAAATGGTTCTGTGACACTCTGAAGGAACATTTTGAAACTTTCATTCGATGGAAATTTTCCATCTTTTAACTCGATAAGGCGCTCGATACACGATCAAAACAATCAATTACTACCTCGTACGAATGTTTCAATTTAAAAATCGCTGGGGAATCGCGAAGTAGCACGCAGGATCGATTCCATCCGGAAAAAAGGTTCCGTCTGGCGGTGTTTCGTTCTTGCGAAGATTGCCAATCGTTTCGCGGGCACGTCGAAGTACAGAACGATGAATCCTTTGATCCTTTGCCGGCGCAAATCCATGCGTCTTTCTGGACGCGAGTTTCTTCCGGCTATAGCCCGCCGGGAATCCCGTCGCCCTTTTATCCCGGGCCCTCTCTTAAATGCAAATGGAGAACTTTTAACGAAAAGCTTTCCGTGTCCTTCATTCGATAAAAAAACCTGTCGTTACTATAACTCTCGGGGCGCGAGAATAATAAGAAGGCATTTGCATCGTGGAGCGCGCTTAACGATTATTTACTCTTGCTCTCCGTTCAGCCGAGAACAATCTTCTCCTCTCTCTCTCTCTCTCTCTCTCTCTCTCTCTCTCTCTCTCTCTCTCTCTCTCTCTCTCTCTCTCTCTCTCTCTCTCTCTCTCTCTCTCTCTCTTTCTCTCTCTTTCTCTTTGGGAACAGTGTCCCGGTGGTTATCGGGACAAGTGGCACATCGATAAAAACGACTCCTCAATCGTCGCATTTTAATTGTCGCCCGGCGCACCCGGAAACCGGTTCAAGTCCGGGGACAGCAATTAAACGATGCAACATCGATTCACGGAATCTCGATACGTCTTCACGGTTCGTTTGAACCGTAGACTACGGAGCACTCGTCGCCTCCACACGGTCTAGGCTCGTTTCCGTTCAGCAATTTACGAAATCTCGCCTCTACTCCGCTTGCTCTCTGTCGATTCTCGATGCAAATCGAACGAGGGAGTTAAAAAATTGAATCAAGGGCTTCGGGGAAAATAAAAAAAGTCGATTTTTCGAAAATAATGTGTTAACAGGATCCTTGTGGAATGCGACCCCAATGTTTTATTTGGAAATAAAACTGGTGGATCGTTACGAAAGTGTATAGAAAATAGAACTTTCTTTCGGTGAAATTTAGTGACATCGTTTGGGAGACGAGACACAGTGATAAAACAGTTGTGATTCGGAACGTGAACCAATTTGGAAGAGGGCAGGTCGAACAGTACAAAAGGGTTGTTGAGAGTTAAATCGACTCCGCATTAACACGCTCTATTCCTCGCTTGTTTACCCGTTCCCACTTTTCTATTTTCGATCGTCGCTTTAAAACCGAGTCGGACAACCGTCCTGGTTAATCGAGAGAGAGAGAGAGAGAGAGAGAGAGAGAGAGAGAGAGAGAGAGAGAGAGAGAGAGAACGCCCCCGTACACGCGTGGAAATTCACTCTCGACTCGCAGTGTACCGATTCCCACGGAATTGGCCCGAATGTTGTTGCAAATAGCCCGGTCAGTTAACGAGTCTTCGCATTATTGCGATGAACTATGCCTGATCAACGGACCAGTCCGGCCAATATTGGCCCCACTCCATTCACAAAGGGCTAATCAGAGCTGACCCGAACGTGCTACGCATTGCTCGCCCGTGACAATTCTATCCCTTACACCGATGCAAATGCACCGAGAACATCGTTCTTCCCCGGATCATGCTCTCAACGACCCATCTTAAACAATTCATCGATCACAATTACCACCCTCTAACTACTCTGCTCGTCTTCTTCGTTCTTGTCTCAATATATTCTACAATATCTGAGGGTAACTGCACCAGTTAATGAACGCAAGTAAATTAACGCTTTTGTATTTTTGTATTTTTTGCTTTTCCATCATGTTTCAATTACTAGAATGTAGTGTTCATTGACTGGTATTTTTTATATTTTTATATTTTTTATTTAACTTTTAATAAAGACAAATAATAATAATTTCATTTTATTTGTGTTCATTTATTTTTGACAAATGAAGTATAGGGAGCCATTTGGCATATATGAGATTCCTTTAATTCACATATTTTTTTTTTAAATAAAATATCTTCCTGAACAATTTCTTAAATGTTCATTCACTGGTGCAGTTACCCTACTACGAGCATGTATTCTCACAAAAATATTAATATTATTCCAAATATCAAGTAATTAATTTGATTCCATGATCAATATACTTGGTACACCCAGAGAAGTTCAGTTTCATGTAATCTCCGAATTACAGTGTTAATAAAATATATATTATTGTACTTTCGGTCAAAGTCATTTGAAGGTCACGAATAATTATTTCTGAGGTAGTACAAAAGTAAAAATACAATTGTCGTTTGTTTGATCGATAAAACAAATTGACATAAATGAAAGAGAAATTATTTAGAGCTCGACCTAGTGTACGAACACGTTCTCAGCACAGAGAACATTGCGACAGCTTTATCTCGCGTCCGACACAATCGAAAAGCTCTCGAATCTTCTGAGCAACATGGTTCGTCCAAAGCCGAGAAACGTGCCGGTAGTAATGTTAACCGTATTCGGCGTCCCGTTGTTTGTCAAACTATGCAGCCATTCATCGCTGCCGGGTATCCGGTAGTTTCGCGGACAGGATAAAGGAGCGTTCCGAGTTCGTGCGTCGAGTTTTCCCGGTTGGATGATAAAGAACGATCGAAAAGACGCGGCAGGAATGCACTCTCTCAAAGTAGCTCCGGCCGACACGCATTATGCATCGTGATAGACTTTGTGCGCCCCTGTAATCGCGGCGGAAATAGAGGGGCGAGCGGCTGGGAAACGGCTAGGAGAGGCAATCGTGCGGCCTGAGAGGAGAGAGAGAGAGAGAGAGAGAAAGAGACGAATGAAAAAGGTCCAAGGAAGAGAGCTACCCCATCTCGACAAATTGAGTTTCCTCGCAGTGGTCTCTCGGCCCGAGTTCTCTCCTTCTTTCTTCGAGCGGTGGGAAAAGAGGCGAGCACGAACGACCGTGAAAACGGAAACGAGATTTCGGGACGGTACTCTCTGGACGTTTCGATTTTACCCGCGATCCGATTCGCAGATAGACTGGAGGCACGACCGGCCGCGACCCGCGCCCGACCCGTTATCCTGCTGATCGCATTAATACGTTCGATGTCGAGTCGATATTCCGAAAGCTGCCGCGGAATCAATGTGATTTGGATGGTCGGCCGGGAAGAATGCAGTATTGCAGTGTTCGGTTATATTTACATGGGAACCGGCAGTTGGGCACGGGACAGATACTATCAGGAACCTTGAAGAATTCTAGTTGGAGATTGATGCGTTAACCCTTAGCACTCGAGTGGCGACTCAGGGTCATCACAAAAATTGCTGTGCTGTTATTGAAAATATTGTTTACATTATTAAATAAGTTGGTATCCAATCAATTACTGAACATTTAAGTATTGTATGAGGTGTTATAGGTCGGAAGAAATGTTTAATTTTCGAGTCAAAATAGCTCCAAGTGCAAAGGGTTAACGGATAAAATCAATTTTTATTTGATTCCAGTACCTTGCAATTGATGCAGACAATTTTTATTTTGCATAATCCGCAGTGTAGTAATAAAACATGTGGAGCTATTTAAATTTGTATGGACGACGCAAAGGACGAAGAAGTATATACCACCTACGTTACGTCACATTCCGAGCAAACCTCTAAAATCAACGTAAAAAAAATGCTCAACCGGGAACATAAAAAATTCTCAAAAAATCGTGACTCACTAATGTCTAACCTAAGTATTGTATGAGGTGTTATATCAATTTTATATCCATAAAATAAAAACAATCATATGGAATGGAATTATTCTGGGTCGGAAGAAATGTTTAATTTTCGAGTTAAAATAGCTCCGAGTGCAAAGGGTTAATTCATATTGCACTTTTATTATTAGTTGAAGTCAGACTTAGACTCTAAATGGGAATATTTAATGCTATATAAAGCGAAAAGGCAAATCCCCCAAAATTTCTATCAAGCAATATCTGCCAACACTCTTCATCCCCCAACCCTGAAGACACCCTCGGCTCGCCGTATCGCAACCCTTGGCTCGCCGGTGGTGGCTCGGATCAAGTTGAAAATCTCCGTGGCCCGACTAACAATAAGCGGTGGACGGTACACAATAAAAGAACGGAGTAACGGAGAATCGTTTGTCCGTCGACGGGGAGTTGTTCCCGGGAACGTTTCCATAATGGCTGCCGTCCCGTCGAAACCCGTGCGCGTTACAAACGAGAAAAACGAGGAGGGGTTGTTGCACGAGAGCGATATTCCGTCAGAATAGTTGTCTTTCGAGAGAAACGGAGAGGCAGCGGTAGAGAGAGAGAGAGAGATAGGGGAGGGTGGGGAGAGAGCACGTACAACATTTAAGTGGGTTAAATATTTATCAACGAACGACGGAAAGTTTCGCTACGCGTTCCAGGGGCCGCAGAGATGCTCGCAATTTGCGCGCGGTTCCGGTCCCGATACAGCTCGAAAACCGCCCCCGGGCCGTACACTTAATTATTTAAAACTGCACCCTTATCGGGCTGCATCAGCGGATAACGAATGCTATAAACTTGCAAAACACCGCGGTATAAATTCACCGGGTAAAATAGAAAGTAAATACCGCCCGTTAACTTGTTACCGCGATCCCCTTGCTGTCCCTCTTCCTCTCTTCTCTCTCTCTCTCTCTCTCTCTCTCTCTCTCTCTCTCTCATGCCAGCGACTGTGTACAACCCTTAACCCTCTTTTCTCTCCCTCGCGGTAACTTATCGTCGCAGATACGCCGAGTTACCTTTACCGACTAGCCTGCAAACTCACCGCGGCGTTAATTCCGCCTGAAAGTAGCCGGAGGCTGTGGCGCTTACTTTATACCAGGTATCATCCTGTCGTGACTTTGCACCTGGCGATACTCGCGAGCACACCAATACCAACAGAACCGTGTCCCGTTCCATTTCCAGTGTCCCCGTCGCCGAGCAGTTCGTGGATCTCTTCTCAGAAATAGGAATTTCCATAGCTGTCCGCAGAGACTCCTTCCTCTAATGATAATTGAATTTTTACAGACAATTTGCAATCGTTGTGCAGAATGTTCTTCCGGTTTCGAGAGAGTGATTCTTTGAGCAGATTTGGTAATCTTTTAGAAATGTTTATGATTTTTTAAATTATACCCAATTTTTGGGGACCCTCTCTCTTTCTGGGATTCGAGAATTTGGCTTCTTAATTTAATTTGGGGGCGAAATTCTGTACTTCAAATAACTAGAAAGCCTCTAATGTTTTAAAAATGCGAAAGTGAATAAAATGTAAATTCGACTGAAACAAAATTTAGTCGCACAAAAAGAAACCCCGGACGCATAACTGAAATCTCGTTTCGTCAGCAGCTCCGCTAATGGAACGAAAATTATTATCAAGAATCAATAATTAGGATCGACTGCAACACCGGACTTCATCCGACCAAGCCCATCAATTCTACTCCCGAATGAATCTCGTAGCTAGCACGAGGAGCAAATCCTCGCGAAAGATTGCTTGAATTTTTAACGCCCTCAGATTCATCCGTGCCGTGTGTTTCCCTAACAAATTCCCCGGCGTTGATTCGAAAAATGAAAAATACCACGGCTGGAACACGGCTGGATATCTCTACGTTCCGGTTATATCGCATCGTATCCGCCGTTTCTCGAAAAATTGCGCGACGAGCTATCCCGTACTTTCCGTTGGAAAAAAATTAATTTATATCCCCGGAAGGGTCTGCGGGGCCACTTACCGATTCCAGGATCGCGCGACGAGGAGACGCCTATGCGAGGCGAGAATCGTGAAAAATTGCGATGTGCGCGCGGCGTTTCCCGCGGAACGAGTGGCCCTTGCAATTTAGTTTGCATTATGGCGAGCATCAATCGTGGCCCGCCTTCAACGGAGATGAATGTTTAGCGCCGCGTGGGGCACTTTCCTCTTCGAGGTTAACCTCGAACGACCTCGAATTCCTCTCTCGTTCTCCTCGTGCGGCGCGCGGCTCGATTCCCTGGGAATACGCGAGCGAGCTGTCTCGCTGAAACTCGGAGAAACTATCAACGATCGGCTTTGACAAGTTCGAAGACGCGCGGGAACACTTTTCCAAACTTTCGTTCGGGAACGAGCAAATTTCGAGCCCCGCATCTTTCGATTTTTACTTTGCCATCGGCGAACGAACTTTGGCCAGAATTAACGAGCTTGTAACTTTTATGTGCTAAGGATTTTGTACGTTTATCGGGTAATTTCTCATCCAGGCATCGTCGCGTTGACGAATTTTGGCGAATTTATCGTTTTAGTTGATTTTATTATCGGTCTGGGTTAGGTTGATTTTATTATCGGTCTCCTTTTAAACATAGCACAAAACGTATATTATTAAATTTTCCAGAGGAACGTGTGAAAATAGATGTTTATTTTTGAATTAATAATAGTGGTATAATCGAGATTAAATTTCACGCACACTATCGCACACGAAACAATTCACAAAGTGATCCTCGAATTGTATAATACAAGCGACACCTATTTTCCAGGTAGAACAACAAGCAAAATAAACTCCAGGTTTAATTAACTTTATCTCCGGCCGTGTTTCTTAGCCCGCGTATCAACCCTCCAGTTGAAAGGTGATCCCAGTTATTTTTACCACGAGTCGAGAGTAAGTCATACCGCGGAAAATACTACTCGCGCTTTAATCGTAACACGGAGAATGCATACAGTGCAAGGAAAATGCATTAGAGAAGTGAATATAATAATGTTCCCAAAACGAGCATATAAGAGCAAAGTTAATAGGTCGAGTGTAAAGGATTCAATACCCTTTCGACTGCATTGCCACAGGCGGGGGAACGCGTGACACGCATGCGAAACTATGCAGCTTATCATCTGAGATATTAACTGAAGGCTGAAAGCGAATAAGGGCGCACTAGCCGGTGCTCTTAACCTGGAGCGAATGAGATCATTCGTGGTTCGCTAAGTAACGTGGAATGAATTTAATAAATTCTGCTTCTCCACCGTTTATACTGCGGTGCATTAGAAACATTTAAGATTTGTGTCATGGCCTGCATTTCTTTAACAGCTAAATCTACCGAACTCTAAAAATGGCTGGCATGTGTTGTCTTATAAAAATAACATCATAGAATTTATATAGATTTTCTGTGATTTTTATTATAATACGTGCTTGGATACACAAATGTGAAAAGCATATAATTTCAATAATTGTTTAATAAAAAACCAGAAACCGGCCATTTGACCGGCGGTGGTAGGTTTAGTGTTAAAGTAAGCAACTGTACTTTAGCCAGTTCGGTTACCATTTTATTGAAACCAGTTTATTTCATCGACCATTCTACCACTTTATCAACGCCAGTTTATTTGTCATTTTATCGACTCCAGTTTATTTGCCATTTTATCGAAAGCAGTTCGTTTGCCATTTTATTTACCATTTCATTAAATCCACTTTCACTTTATTGGCCCTTCTCTCTACCGCTTTATCAAGACCAGTTTATTTACCATTTTATTAACATGCAGCCAGGTGTATTGAAAGAACTAAGACGAAGGTACAAAATTCGATAAGAAGTGAATAAATACCTCGATAGTGCAAGTGAGCAATTTTTGCCAACCATCGTACACAGCGTGATGCGCTATGCGCCGCTAGAAGACACCAAGCAAAGAGGGTGGGAAGGACGATTAGGGGTGGTATTCGCTCTAGTCTCAGGCGGCGGGTAGACTCGTCCCGCGGTGCAATTACGCTCGGCGTCATCGTATCCTCTTGCTCACGGTCAGTCAGTCACGGTGCCGTGCAATTATCGACGATCCGACCTTGACATTCGACCGTGCTTTGCCCCCTTTAGGTCGCCGCTTAGGGCAAAGGTCGAAAATAGAAAAGCGGCCGCAGGATGCACGCGACTACTTGCGACATAAATAGACGCTTAAGGAAGCCGGTGTGGCTCGCATCGCCGTTCACACTGGTATTGGTGCACACGGTATGTGTACGTGTCCCCTTATCGATTCCTTCGCCGGTAACACGTGTAACACGGCCGACATGGCTCCTCTCTCTCTCTCTCCTTCTCTCTCTCTCTCTCTCTCTCTCTCTCTCTCTATATATATATATATATATATATATATATATGTATATATATCCAGCTCGCACAAGTAGACACCACTCGAGAGAGGAGGCTTGTCTTCGTCGAAGAGATTTACGCGTCCTTGAGAACCACCAACGCCATTCGACGTCGAAGGGTCCTTACGTAACTGGCTCCGAAATGCCGACCTGCCCCACTTTTCGCCCCAGCACAGTTTGCTTTTAATTATACCGGTAAGCTCGATAAAATTAGGCGACGCCTCCGCCAGGTCCCCTCCACGGGCCCGAGGTAAATATCGTTAGTCGCGCGGTTTACACGCGCGACTTGCCATCTCCGTCTTTTATCGAACATCTTACTTCCCTCTCCATCTTCTTCATCTTCCTCTTCGTCTTTTTCTTCGTCTTCTTCTGCTTTCACTCGTGGCAATCTTCGATTGAAGCGTTACGTGCCACGCCAATGGCGCGCAGGATCTCCTGCGATTCACGCGGATTAGAGCCACGGTTATCTGCAAACAACGGTTTCCACTGCTGGTACCCCCTCGTTTTAGCGCTTATGGCAGCTAGGTTACACTCTATTTCCATCAACGCGGCATTTTGAAAATATTGCCGAATACGCTGTTTCATTTTAATTGCAAAAGAAATGGACGAAGAATAAGGTCGAAAAAACCGGAGTATTGTATCAGAATTTTTCGTCAAACCCATCACTACTATGCAATGGCGTAGAATCGCAGTATCGCAAGTTCCACTGTTCCTCCTCTCAAAACATTTTTATCGAACCCATTACTATCAAGCAATGACGTAGGATCACAATATCAGAATTTTCACGCTTCCCTCTCTGCAGACATTTTGATCAAACCCATTACTACTAACCATTGGCGTAAGATCGCGTTTGCGTGTAGACATTTAGCGATGGCATGGAGATTGCAAACGTTCGTTTCGCGGCGAGATGACTGGACCGATAGTGAAAACTATTTGCCAGCATCCACTCGAAACAGGACTCGCAAGGAAGGGTTCCTAAATTTCTAAGTAGAAGGAAGCAATCCCATTTTTCCGGGAGTCTCGCGTCGCGGGCAAGTTTTAATTTCCTGTCAGCGGGAAAGAATGGCCGAACCGGAAGTTCGCGAAGTTGCCAAACTTGCCGGGCAAAGTTTCAAGTCGAAACTTTCGTGCTCTCGACGCGCCGATGATTTCGCGACGCAACGGGCAACTTGTCGTTTAATCATTCGCCGTGCAAGACAACGGATCGGTACAGTGAAATACACGGTACGAGCCCAAAGGGACGCATGAATTCACCTCGAACCGGAACGACGCCATTTTTCTGCCGTTTCTTTGGAACGTCGGAATAAAACTGTTTATTCGCTTTCTTAATTCCCGAGTCTCTTTCTAATTAAACCTCCGACGGCCTCGTTGAGCCTCGAGATTATTTTTCTTTGCTTGAATCAAAGAAGATTCTTCGCGGAAAATAAATCGCTCTTCGATGGAAGAATTGAATGTGCGCAACAATTTTGCTACGTAACTGCTGCAATCGCTTTTACTGTGGATGGTCTTTAGGGATTTTTTTATTGAAACAAATGAATTTACTTCACGGTTTTCTGCGGAAGCTGTTTTAATTCTCCTTTGAAGTTGTTTGTCTGCGAATCTCACGGGTTTAGGATCAAAATGCGGGAAACAAAGCTTCAACAGAGAAATACTTTATTTTAGCTCTTACTTTATCGCTGTCGACTCGGAAAAATGTTCAATTTTAATTATTCTACGATACAAGGAGCACAACGAAGCCGTACCTTCGTTACAGAAAAACCAGATTTTTCCACCATTTTTTAAACCACTTTGCTTATTATACAGGGTGGGGCAATAACTATTACCACCTCAGATATCTTCGAAACTATAAGTTTCACAGAAATATTTGCTGAAATCAAATTGCACAGTACGAAGTAGAGGTACTTCGGACGTTTGAAGTTCAACGACCTTTACATAAGGTCATTGAAGGTCGTAGAAAGTAGAGAAAGGCGATAATACTTACGGTTTTGGTAGTAAATGAAACATACATTTATAGTAGGTGTTCGAAATGATGGTCATCACTGTCAATGCAACTTTGGATTCTTTTTAGGATTGATCGACTTGCAAGTCTTACAGTGTCAGAACTTATATTGACGCACAGGCTGCAATAATTCGCTGTTGCATGTCGTAAGGTGTAGTTGGTACTTCTTTGTACACTTTCTCTGTCAGTGTTCCCCACAGAAAGAAATCTAGAGGTGTTAAGTCTGGTGAACGAGCTGGCCACGATATTGTTGAAATTTTTCATCGAGTTCCCTTCGCGCAATCAATGAATAATATGCTGGACATCCATCATGTTGATACCACATGGTTTGTCGTGTAAGTAAAGGTAACTCTTCTAGCAAAATACCCAATGTATACCAAAATGTACTACCAAAACCGTAAGTATTATCGCCATTTACTTTCTATGACCTTCAATGACCTTATGTAATAGGTCGTTGAACTCGTTTTAAGATGCTCTATCATGATACGGAAACAAAAACATACCGATCTAAAAAAATGGAGGTGACCTTCAAATGTCCGAAGTACCTCCACCTGCATAAAAAACCATTATCGCCCCCTTCGTACTGTGCAATTTTATTTCAGCAAATATTTCTGTGAAACTTACAGTTATTGCCCCACCCTGTATATGAAACATAGGTGGCTTCAAAATGTATTCTAATCATCATAAGTTTTACATTAAAAAAAATCCAATTTTTGTGGTCAAGCTATCGATCAGCAATATCTTAACCAGTCTCGAAAAATCGGGATTGTTTATTTGCACAGCCGTAAATAGGCCGTTTCGGCAGCGGTATCGGTTCGAGTACGAAACGAACGAGGTATCTTAAAACACGGAGGCATTTCGGCGGAATCGATAACAATGAAGCACGGCGGAGGGTACGTAGAGGACTCGGAGGATTATTTCGAGCCACGAATAGTTCCGAAGAAAGCCTTGCCCCGCGTTGAATGACGGTCGTTTATCGATCGGGACCGATTCCTCGAAATGTCAACCGTGTTCTTCCGAGTCGAACGAAAGCCAGTCGATGCGGTTGCACGGCGCGGTGTGGTGTGGTGCACGCCGGTGTTCTCTATCGATGCATGCATTGGATACTTCGGCCCGGGTCCGGTTAGGCGATAGCTTTGTTCATCGGGTTTGCGTGTTCCAAACTTGGCCCGGGCTTTGAAGTCTGTCTGTTCATCGTGCGAGCGGATAGCCTATTTCCGTTCCGAACTTCGCTGCAGCACTGTTCTTTACCTTTGATATAGCCGCGGCCCGAGCGTCTTTGCACTGGTTGTTGTTGCCGACGACCTTGTAACGATTTTGTTAAATCACGTATACACTCAGGCTTATGCGCTTTCTTTCATCTCGCTATAATCAGTACCCTCAATTTTTAACCATTGCCTCGCGAGGCAATTTCTATCAATTTTCCAGGCAATGATTACGGTACTCTGATATTCCAAAGAATTTTAAATTGGGGGAGTGATATTTTTTTCCGTATTGCAACCCCCTTAGATAATTTTCAACCCCATAGTTGAAGAAAGGAATGAAGAAAATATTCGACATTTTCTATTAAAATTGTAATCCAATGTTCAATTTGGAGTCTAATTTTGTACATTGTTTGGACGTCGTCATCCATAGGCGTGGAATCCATGGGGACGCTTTTTCCAATTCCCGTTTGAACGGCCCGTAAGCATTTTTTCCAAGTGATACAGAAAATGAGCATTATCCACCACGCCCTCTTAACCTGTTCACCCTGATGACGAGATAATTCGTTAATTGCATTCGCTGGTGTCTGACTCTTTTCTATTTTTTCACATATCCATTAGGTGTATCCACGAATTTCGTTTCAGCGATTATTCCTAAACTGTGGATCTCTGTGAATTATTAATATAAATCTCCGAAACTCGGCGGACCAAAAGTTATAATACAATTTAATTCGATATTATTTTACCTTCATTTCTGTACGAAACTCCGCATAATTCCACTTCCACTGGATTCACCTGCAAAAATACAACCACGTATAATCCGCCCTCAATCCAATCACCAAAAGATCATTCTTTTCAAATTTTCATTATCAAACCAGAAGAGATAATTTCTTCTAGAGATCATTTTACTTCACTTCGCGATCCACCGCCTATCCATTATTCATTTTCCGCGTTCTCATGTTAAAAAAAAATCGCACAGTTAACAGGTCGAACATTCGCGCGAAAATAGTCGTTCAAATCCGATAATAGTCAGCATAATGAAGAAAAAGTTTTTCGGGATCCGAATGGATACTGAAAGCCGCACGGAAAAGTTGCCTGGTACCTAATTCGACCGGTATCATGATTCATCCGGTATAGTAGTTTCGACGCAGCATTGTTTCCTTATTCTTTTTTGGTCTCGCGAAAAATTCTGCAACAGAGGCGCGGAGCGAGCGGCCGACACAAGTTTCGAATTTAAAAACAACGAGACGACATTACGCCGGCCGAAAATGACGGGGTGATTGATCGATCGATTAATCGATCATTCGATTAGCGCCGCGGGCCCGGACAGCTCATCCCCGGCCCGACAACAATGCAGTTTACTCAGTCAGCGATATCGGCGCCGATATACCATTCTTAACAGAACCGGACAGCCGATGACGTGGTAAAAAATGATTGAAAGCTCGCGTGATATACTGCACCGTGTCCCGAGAGTTTCGCGATAATGTGTCCCTGCAAGGACGACTGCTCCCTCGGGACGCAATCACTATGATTCTGCGGGCCGCAGGTGCAAACATTGACCGTCATCGATGCTCCGGCAACATTGGGAGCCTAGGAGTCATTGCGGGATGGTCTCGTTGATTGCGAATTATCAGTGGATTTTGCTGAGGGAATCTCAAGTTTTAATATTTTAAAGATTTTATTTATTTCTTGCTTTATACATACTTGGTATTATTACTTCATATTATTTAAAAATCCATCTCTATCACAGACGCACACTTGTGGGGAGAATTCAATTGTTTGAGATTAAGAGTTGCATCCCCACTCTACCTTCCCCTTCCCTTCCGCGGTCCGGTCACGTGACGCGTTTCGTCTCTGTCGTGCACGTGTCCGGTACTGGCAGAGAGGGGGTAACTTTTTCCCCTCATATCGTGCTTCCTCATCTGTCGAGTTAGTTGGGATTATTACTTCATATTATTCAAAAATCCATCCCTATCACAAACGCACACTTGTGGGGAGAATTCAATTGTTTAGCGAGAGATTAAGACTTGCATCCCCACTCTATCTTCCCCTTCCCTTCCGCGGTCCGGTCACGTGACGCGTTTCTTCTCTGTCGTGCACGTGTCCGGTACTGGCAGAGAGGGGTAACATTTCCCCTCATATCGTGCTTCCTCATCTGGCGAGTTAGTTGGGATTATTACTTCATATTATTCAAAAATCCATCCCTATCACAGACGCACACTTGTGGGGAGAATTCAATTGTTTAGCGAGAGATTAAGATTTGTATCCCCACTCTACCTTCCCCTTCCCTTCCGCGGTCCGGTCACGTGACGCGTTTCTTCTCTGTCGTGCACGTGTCCGGTACTGGCAGAGAGGGGTAACATTTCCCCTCATATCGTGCTCCCTCATCTGGCGAGTCAGTAATTTAAAATTCCGATTTTTAAATAACGAAATAGAATAGGTATTGAAATCTTTATAATAATTGTAAAGTTCATATCTTAAGAATTCGAAAGCCTCGAATACTTATCATCCCCATCGTTCTTCTTCGTTCATCCCTCTCCAACGAAGAAAAGTGTCCCCGTTGAACCGAAGAAAAGTGGGAGCACAGTCCTCTCCGCGGTGCATAAACTGCTCGTCCTCGGACATAAAACGTTCCGGGACAACTTCGCGGTACACAAAACGCGACTCGTTTCACCCGTCGAAGAACGTCGCTCGAACTATCCAGTAAATTCTCCGCGAATCCTCGCCGAAGCTCCCGGCCGTGT
Source organism: Lasioglossum lativentre (assembly GCA_916610255.1). Lineage (NCBI taxonomy): Eukaryota > Metazoa > Arthropoda > Insecta > Hymenoptera > Halictidae > Lasioglossum > Lasioglossum lativentre. Next base: position 8,919,037 of record OU744356.1, on the reverse strand, counting down.
ATTCGCGACGTGCATCCGCGAATCGTACCAGCGAACCGGTCGACGACGAATGGCCGCGAAGAGTTTACATTTACCACGGACGTATATACTCGTCCCCGAGTAGATCCGTTGATCGATCGCAGAGCCCCGGCTCTCTCGGTCAATTTCGAAACGGGAACTTTGCAATCTGCCGTGTACGCGGCCCGCTGTCCGGCGCATTTGCAATTCGATTTATTCTTCATCCGTCGATACAGGGCTCGCGACAGAAATTCCCCCGCAGGTCCTCCGCGATCCTATCAATCGCGAGCCACGATCAGACAACGACGCCATAACCGTAAATTACGGGGCCGTGTTTATGGCGTGCGTCGTCGATCCTGGATATCGATGTCCCTCCCGACGACGAGTCACGTTTGTTAACACTAAATCAAGCATTAAAAGTATCTGGCGAATGTTTACCGTAAAGGAATTTTTATAATATCAACAATTGTAAAATATAAAACCGTATAAATATTACAGTCTTCATTCTCCTTCTTTAACTTTTTATTCTTTCGAGTGCAGCAAGAAGAGTGTGACCAGTGTAGCTTTCGTTATGAACGCGGTAGTACCTCGTTACTTGTCCACACGATGTCTCGAATACACGCAACAAAACGGCAGGAATTGGTATCCCTCTGTGTATTCGTAGAAATGTAAGAAAAATGTAAAATATTCTAGGCAAAGCTTGTACAACCTCGTTACTTGTCCAAATGATGTCTCGAATAAACGCAACAAAATGGCAGGAATTAGTATCCCTCTGTGTACTCGTAGAAATTTAAGAAAAATGTAAAATATTCGAGGCAAAGCTTGTACAACCTCGTTACTTGTCCAAATGATGTTTCGAATAAACGCAACAAAACGGCAGGAATTAGTATCTCTCTGTGAATTCGTAGAAATGTAAGAAAAATGTGAATTATTCGAGGCAAAGCTTGTTTAACCCCATTAATTAATAATATGGCCAATTTCGCCAATAAATTAGGGCAACACCTCGATGTCCTCACATGTGTACGACGGATGTCGTATGTATGTCGGCAACGCAGATTTCCCATTGATTGATCAGAGCATAGCCTTAATTCGATCAGCGTAATGCACTTTCGATAGGTTCAATCTTGAGACTCCATTAAAGAACGATGGAGCTCGATAGCAATCCCTTCTCTTCTCTCCTCTCTCGGGGGCATTACGGGGACACACTCTGAAAATTAGACAGCCTCGATAGCCGGCGAATTCGCGCAGCGAAAAAATTAATGCGCTGGCAATCTGGGTCGGTACGTGAAATTCCTCGTGGCGGGCGTGTGTCTCTCGGATCTGCGATAAAAATACTCGGGGATTTAAGCGAGTCTGCTCCGGCCACATATTTTATTCCCAGCTATCTCTCTCTCTCTCTCTCTCTCTCTCTCTCTCTCTCTCTCTCTCTCTCTCTCTCTTTCTCTCTACGAGTCCCGTCCGAACCGAAGATTGCGAATCTCTGACAGTCCCGTGACCCCACGGGAAAACCGCATCGCGCTCTATCCGGGGCGAGAATTAAGGAGGAAACCGTGCGGGACTCGACCGGGTTCCTGAATCCGGTCACGGTACAAATTAATTTTACCGCTGAACGATCCGGGTCACCTGAACGAAACAAATGCTTCCACCCATCTCGTTTTCGTACGCTACTCGACGCTGTTTATTACAATTTACTGCAGCCAGAATTCATATTCGGACACTCCTCGCAAAATAGAATACCTTTTATAGCGCTTTATTCACCGGAATCCTGTTTAATAGGATTTGCAATAATGCTGCCAAGAGGTAGCATGAAACTCTTCGTTATAATCCCAAGTGACGTATTTTTGTATCACGCTGCTGTATGTGACTCGTCGGTTGACGATCGAAATTGAAAATTAAAAAATTCATTTTTAATGGTCGAATCAGTCACCATTGGTAGATGACTCGGACAATTTTTGTTCTGTAGCGGCCAGCTGCAAACAGTAAAATTAACATCTGCTGTGCAAATGCTGGAGAGATTTTAGGACTCACGCGACAATAGAAGCTATTTTTGAGGAGACTGTCAGGTAGTTTCATTAAGGCATCTGCTAGGGTTGCCATTAGGTTTATTAGCGTCAGTCTCAATAGTTCTCGCGAAGAGTCATAAAAACCGAATTTCTAAAGGCCCAAGTTGATGGTACGGGACTCCGCTAAAATAGAAAGGACCCGTTACCTGAAGACGCACAAAGCACGCTTGGGGTGTTTTGGGCCCGTAGAAATTCCGCTACAGGGTCGAACTCGCGACACGTCACTCTCGTGAATTTCCCACTACTTAGAGAAGTATTCATAAGAGTGGGGGTGCAAATTAACCCCACCTATCGGCAACAGAATTGTATTTTGCGTCTTGCGTTTCTGGGTATGTTAGGAGACTTCAGTCTTGTCCTAACTATCTAAGCGATCAGATCATTTCAATAAACAGAGAGTTCGTCTTAAGAGGCTTTCCCTTATTGAACAATAACACACCCTACAGTTACAACTAAAGTTACACCCTCTGTCCGTATGCAATTACATTAAAAATGTTTATTTCCGTAGCAATAGATTGCAGACTGTAGAAACAGTAGTAGCTTCGCATAAGTGTCACAACTCGGTCCAAACTTTCTTATGATAATTTCAAATAAAATTGTTCCGATAAAGAATCATTTTCGTCAGCAATTTAAAGATAACTGTCGGAAGGGTCAAAGTCAGAAGCTAATGGCAGCCTCCAGAAAAGAGGGCTGCGAGGTTTTCGGATGCGAGGCACGCGTGATCGCGAAACAAATGGCGGCGGTGGTGGGCGGGAATGATCGTTTTTCTTCGCGATCTTTCTTCTGTCGCATAATTGGCAGTTACGATTCATCTTTCCGTTCCCGTCCTACCGCGACGGTGACGCGCAGACACGTAGCAAACATGACAAATGAACGCAGCCGCCCGGCCCCCGCACCCCCGCGCGATAGATGAAGATTAATGCTCTAATAAGGTTCCAGGGCGTTTGATCGTTGGCTGGTTTGCTCGATCCTCGAATAATTGCCCACTTCGACGAGCTCGGCACGTAGACGAGTCTATTGTTCTCTTTCGACGATTGTTCGAGGCGCGATGTTAATTGGGAAACAAGTTTAAACGAGATCGGATTAACCTGTGATCGCTTTTATACTCTGGCCTCCGCTGATTCTGATCTATTCTTCGCTTCTATATTTGCTGGATATCGTTTGTACACAATCTATTTTCCGTTCTGTCCTTTTATTCTTTACATCTTCGTTATATCTTTCATTCGTTTTTAATTGTGCATGTATTTTTTGTTTTAGTTTAATGTATCGTTAGTTGTTCGTCAGTGTGGCAATAGCGGCTTCATTATTTTGATCTCATTTCGGGTCCTTGCTTTTCTGCTTCAACAAATATATGTTTCTACATAAAATTCCTCGATTGGATACAATTTAAATAAAGCGTTCGAATAAAAACAGCACACGTATAATACATTTGACAAAATTCCTCGATCAGATACAGACATAGAAAAATGGCTAACCAAATAATTGGAAATTCCAGCTCGTTCTTTAAACTTCTCCAGATACTCGCAACCGCGAATCGTCATTTCCGTTGGTCTGCAAGACGAACACTCCTTAACGAGTGCAATCAGAAAATCGCGAAGTCCCGAGAAGTCATTAGAGCCTCCCGGAACCGGGTTGACCCGTCATCCGCCGTCTACCGCGAACGAAAGTCCGCCGGGTCGGGGCATTGTATTTTTGTTTTTTTTTTTTTATTATTAAACAACCGGCCGGAAGACCCGGATACATTCGGAGCGATCTGTGTGTCCCGCGGTGTCATTAAATTGGCGACGAGAGACCGAGCTCGTTGCAAAGGCGCTTCAGCAAACAGATTATGATCCCGGTGCGCGCGGCTCGCCGGGAAAGTAGAACGAGCAGAGCTGCTGGTACGGCTGCCGCGGTGTTGCTGTTGCTGTATCTGCTGGCTGGCTGGCGTTGCTGCCTTTCGTCCGGTCCGCGTGTCCCGGTTCCGTTTAATAACTCCCGCGTCCGCTCGAATTCAGCTGGCCGGCGGCCATGTGCACGCGGCGGAAACGCGTAATCGCGATACGCGTATCGGCGCGTCCTCTAATTCGCAGCTGGCTCCGCTCGTAATCGCGCGTGGAACTCGCACCGGCTCCGCTTTTCCCCGATCCGCGAAAATCGCCGAGGAAAATCCGCCATACCTTGGTAATCCTGCTACAGCTGGTTTCAGATGTGGACCGACGCGATGATACCCGCGCGGAATCGTCGGATTCACGCGTCGCTGGACACTTTCAGGGAACTTAAGAGGGTTTCCCGGGCTTGACCACTGAAAACGTTCAGCTATTTAGGCGACCGCTTCATTGTCAGTCTTGCGGAAGTTGGTATAGCACTGGCCAGGATCCTAGGTCTCCTCGAAAGATACGTTTTCGAGAGCTTTAGTGTATTTGTCTGGGGATTACGCGTTTCAGTTCAGCGCAAAATTGATTGTTGCTAGATATTCCCGACTTTGATCGAAATAACGTGCACTGTGTTATAGTGCAGGGAAAATTAGGAGGGGTTTATGTCATCATTTTGCTGCTTTCAAATTTATTTGTTTAGTACAGACCTCCGAAGTCTACAATGTTTGAGAATTATTAGAAAATTACGCTGCTCTTACTCGTATTAACTCGAACACTTTTACTCGTTGATTTTGAAGATTATGATCGAAATAAGTATTTACTGTATTATAGTGCAAGGAAAATTAGGGAGGGTTTATGTCATCATTTTGCTGCTTTCAAATTTATTTGTTTAGTACAGACCTCCGAAGTCTACAATGTTTGAGAATTATCAGAAAATGACGCTGCTCTTACTCTTATTAACTCGAGCACTTTTCCTCGCAGATTTTGAGGCTTATGATCGAAATAAAATTTACTATGTTACAGTGCAGGGAAAATTAGGGACGGTTTATGTCATGATTTTGCTGTTTTCAAATTTATTTGTTAAGTACAGACCTCCGGAGTCTACAATCTTTGACAATTATCAGAAAATTAACTCAAACACTTTTCCTCTCTGATTTAGAGAATAATGATCGAAATAAGGTTTACAATGCTATAGTGTCCACAAAATTAGGCAGGGTTTCAAATCATTGGTTATCAAATTTTTTTACAAAATACAGATCTCGAAATACGAAAAATTTAACAAATACATCTCGAATTTCAAGAAAACGTATGATTTCATATCTCGGCAGGCAATTCGTCCAATCAACTTGATTTCTTCTCTCAATCACCAAAGTTCGAGCTACGGCAACAATATTTTTTTTGTAAAATAGTTTACCATGGCCAGAATACGGGAACCAGAGTCCAAGGCCGTGGAACGCCACAACGCGACCCTGCGGAGGAGTCGACGTGTACAAAAACACGTGTCCTTCGTTAGGGAAGTCCCCTCATGGTCGCAGTTCGTTTCTCGTCGGGCTCATACGTGAGTCGAATCGTTCCCCCGGTCTAATTACTCGAGCCTCGGCCCGAAAAACCCGTTAATTCGCTGGGCGATCAGTTTTCAAAACGCGGTCTGGTTCCAGCGCGAGCTGTGCCACCCTCCTTGCGACGGTGTATATATGGTGTGCGTTCACGCACGTGTGCTCGGTCCCGTAAAAAATTGCGGGTATGTCGGCTGCATTGGAATCGCGTTCCTTCCTTATTCTAATCTTTTATCGTCGGCACGGACGCGGAATCGGAAATCGCCTCCACGTCGTTTTCCCATTCGAACGCACTGCATACGGGAAAAGGTTGACACCCTCGTTACCAATCAGCTTCGAGAACGCTCTGGGAACGCCTTTACGACTAGCTGAACGGTAATTCGCAACATTTTTCAATGCTAGAGATCGCAAGATTGAAATGCTGATGCCGCATTAATCCTATTATCGGCCACGAAAATTCGACAAATCGCTCCGTCCTAAATGAATTATCACCTTTTATCGCATTGTCTCGATTGTACGAGCTGGCACTAGTAAGTAAAAAGTCAATGGTCGCCTAAATGTCAACGTATGCATGCAACGAATATTAAAACCCCCAACTATAACCGGCAGTATGACGCACAGACAGTTTAATCGACATTGAAAACGATCGTTTCAGACCCCTCGGAATATACATACACGTGTATATCCGAACGAGGTTGATCAATATCGAGTCGGTTGTTGTTGCAATAAAACCGATGCACAGTGAAAACAAGTGGTTTTCAAGACTTTAATTACTAGGCCTTTTTGGGATGTGAACAGACAGAAGTGTTTTTTGTTTCTAGTTAAATTCTTCTTATCATTTATTTCCTATTTATTCCCACCAGTGGCAGATTAGTGTGCCATAAAGGGAAAAGAGCTGTTGCTTTTTTCAAAAGCTCGGAGTTTTTTGGTTTTGTGGTCGGACGGTAGCATTCGTTAACGTTCGATCGCGACAGCGGTCATAGTAACGCCTCGTTCCCCTCGCGTTCCGCCGAGCGGGTAAACATTTGCTGAATGCGGGGTGGTAATTTGGTCGACACAGGCTCCGAGCCAAGTATTCGAAAGGCGTGTTCCTCGAATGATCCTCTTTTTCTCCGTCCAATCGGGGATGAGTCAAAGGTGGCGAGAAGCTAACCCTTTGCTAACCGAACGAAGCGTTCTGACGAAGCTCTCGTGTGTCCCGGAGAAGAGCGATCGATCCATTCGCGCCACCTCGAGATTCGTCAGACAAGTTGTTACCGATTTGCTGAATCCATAGGCGTCGGTGCTCGATATAAATATTTCTCGGTTTGGAATTATTCTGTTCGTCAATATACTGTCTGCAGCCTGCAACATAAATATTTCTTGATTCCAAAATTATTCTACTGGCACATAAGTATTTACAGTTTTATAGTCAATTATTTGTTTTAATTTGTAAAGAAGTATTAGATATTCTTAAAAGATGGAATGAATCAATGAATAATTCAATGTATGAGGCAATGAATGAGTCAATAAATGAGTGAATGAATGAGTCCATGAATAAATCAATAAACGAGTGAATGAATGAATCAATGAATGAATGAATGTATGAGTCAATGAATGAGTCAATAAATGAGTGAATGAATGCGTCAATGAATAAATCAATAAATGAGTCAATGAATCAATCAATGAATCAATCAATGAATGAGTCAACGAATGAATCAATGAATGAGTCAATGAATGAGTCAATAAATGAGTGAATGAATGAGTCAATGAACGGATCAATAAATGAGTCAATGAATAAATCAATGAATGAGTCAATCAATAAATCAATGAATGAGTCAATGAATGAGTCAATCAATAAATCAAAGAATGAGTCAATCAATAAATCAAAGAATGAGCGAATGAATAAATTAAAGGATGAATGAATCAATTTACTATTGAGTTGTGTGCGGACATAAAAAAAATAGTATATATTGAATTGTTGTTCACAAAAGAATGCTTGCAGGAACAGGACTTGGAATTGCTGGTTCTCAAAGCCTATTAAAGTTAGATAGTTTCGCAATCATCGTATCCATGGTATCTAATAGCAAAAAACTTTTGTTGAACATTTCTAGGCTTGTTTGTTGGACACCAGGATAAATAATGCAGAGTGTGAACGTCCTAAAGGCCCGGTGCTCGTGGTGCACGAGCTCGAGAGCACAAACAGCCGGCGAATCGATAAAGAGAATTAAAAGTGGAGTCAATAAAGCGCAAGGCAGCCGGCCGATCCCGCGACACAGCCATAAACTAAAGTCTCCGGAAGCGGTGGTAGTTATCGCTCACGAGGACGCTTGTCGCGACGCAGGAGTCGCGTGACTTTATTCCAGAAACGACATTGCTCCGCTATTGTGCACAGCTATTTCTGAGGGCAGCAGCATTCACCGGCTACCAGCCGCAGTGTAAAGACACCCCTCACCTCCACCGATCGACGTAATATCGTCGAGCTGTGTTCGTCAATTAATGCGAATCAGATGACGAACGACCCTCGACGCTCGGTTAATCGCTTTAATTATTTACAACGACGGCACCGCTCGTAAACCCTGATTCTCTCGGACGGTTGCTTCAAGGCTACAGGGTCGATGACCTACACGCAAGGTTACGTAGTCGGTCTTATTAAACTCTAGAGATTTTTATGCGAGTATAGATGTTTTTTGAGCATTTATTTTCATTGAGTATCGAGTAATCTATACATGTTGATGTTTAAATCAGTAGGTTTTAGTTAGGTGACAAAATTGTGGATGTTTAAATTATTGTAACTCGGTGGAAAAAAATCGAACAATAATGTACTTGGGCTTATTTTGAAGGCCGAAGTCTCTACTTTCATCCCCTTTTATTGTCTTTTTATTATAGTTGGTTTGTTTCGTACAAAATTGGCTAGTGTACATAGATCAAAATGAAAGTCCCACTGAATCATACGTGAAAATTGTTGATGTTTAAATTATTATAACTTGGTGGAAAAAAATCGTAGAACAATCTTCTTTCCCTCATTTTGAAGCCTTAATCCTCTACTTTAACAGTCCTGAATTCATTTCTTCTGAAGTACCGTCTCACACTAAATATCATACGAAAAAGCAAAGACGATTTTCCAAAAAATTTCTCAAACCATCCTACAACCAGAAATAGCATAAGAATTTATTCTGCCCACAAGGATCGTCTAACGAGCGACCCAACTCGTTCGCGAACGTCTCAGAGTGCTCGAACAATTAAGAGCGGGAAAAACAACACGCGTAGAAAGGTAAAGGAACTCATTACCATAATTAGCCGGCTTAAACGGCGGTATCGAACGATGGGATGGCAAGGACGAGAGGAGAACGAGGGAACAGGGGTAATTCTGGGAGTCAAGGCCACGCCTGAAGGCGGAATTAGAGGAGGATGCGACCGAACGAAATTGGCTGGCAAGGTACCACGACGGCGCCCTATAGATTCGCCAGGGGGGTTGGACGCCGCGGGGGTGGATTGCTCGGCGTCGTTAAGACACAATAAAATTGCACGGCGTAAAAAAAGGCCGCGAGCCAGAGATTGCCTCCGGCAATCCTTTTAATCAACCTCCGTCTTCCTCTCCACGAGCTTTTGTCTTCCTGCTCGCCGGAAAACTCGTTCGATTTCGATCGAGACGATGCCACTGTGGTCCCAAATCAGGATTTAGAACAAAATCGATACAAGTCGTCCCTTTAACAATTTAAAAGTAGTACCATCGGGGACGTTTAATTGTTTGTTAGCCCTCATAATTTATAAATGATTAAATATCTTAAAAATTAAAAATTGATTTTCCATTTTTCGCAAATATTTTTATCTACATATTAAGGGCGATTCTCACCCCCGAATTAATTCCGTTCAATTCTCAAATACAAAGAACGTTCAATTAAACTCTCGAGCTCATAGAACGACGTTGTGGACTGTGCTCCGCGATAACGAGCGTAAATTTCGTTGCGGCGTGACTTTGTTCTGCTTGGCACTAAAACCGGTTCCGAACCGTGCCAAAATTTGCAGGGAATTTACGCCGTAGTTTTTTCCACGTGTGCCTCCGCCCACGGCTGATTTATTTCTCAGATAGAGACCGGTCGCGGGTAGAGCGAGTGTCGATTCACACCGATCGTTCGATTTACGTTAGCCTCAAGGTGAGGCCGGTCTATAGTATAGTCGTCGCTGACAGTAGAAATCTGCCTTAACCTTCGCTGATTTCCCGGCAGACCCGGGCGCCAGGGATTTCCATTCCGATCGAGTTACCGCACGCTGCTGCAAGTAATCCTGATCGATCCTGTCGAGCGAGAATCTTTGCTACGGTTCGAATCCCCTTTTTCGCCATTGCACGCCGATTTTTAGTGCCGACGATTCGTTGCAATTGTTTTGTTGTTTTCTTAGTTCGGGGATTTTCAAAATTGAAATGACGCGGAACGAAATACGAAGTCTTCTACAGGAATACGCATGCGATTTTGATGAAAAGAGAAAATATTGTGGATGAAGTATAATGCGTTATAAAATTTTATTTTTTACAATCTGTTTTTTAACCCTTAGCACTCGAATGGCGACTCTGAGGCACCACTGAAAATTGCTATGCCATTCTTAAAAATATTGTCCACATTATTATTTTTGTTCGTGTTTAATGAACTACTAGACATTTACATATTACATGAGATATTATATCAGTTTCATATGCAAAAATTGAAAAAAGTTGTATTTATAAATATATTGCATTCAGGACATTTTTCATTGTAAATCGAAAGGAGTTCTCGATCTCGAATGTGCTATAGTCTAGACCTTGACAGAAATAGCGGATCGACGTCACGAGAACGTCATAAGAACAGGTTCTGAAATTGTCGAACAACTATTCCATAAAATATTCACTATTGAAACATAGAGACTACTATGTACGTCAACCGAAACATTGAAATTTTTCACACACGCTTGGCTCTGAACCATGCTATCTTCTGTAGTACAAGCAGCGTTGTCATAATCAGCTGATCGATTCGCGCGGCGGGGCAACAAACCACTTAGCCGAAATACAACAGCGAATAATCATTTCGGAAAATTGGCTTGCAAGTTCGCAACTCGGCCGGGAATATCGGGCATCTCCGCGGCTGCAACAAGGCAGCGCGGAGTTTTCGATACAATTACATTTTCCGAGCAACTGGGTAGCTTTCCTCTTGCGAATTCGCCGCAACAAAGGTCCCTATCCCTTCTAATATGCTCTAATGTTTCGCGAGGTCGATCAGCCCTTGTTTCAATGCGTCGTAACTAGTCAATTTTTCCAAATCCAAAATGTGCTCTTTCTCTGAACAATTTTAACCCTTTGCACTCGGAGCTATTTTAACTGAAAAACGAAAGATTTTTCCATTCTAGAATATTTCCATTCTATACAATTATTTTTCAATTTTTGCATATGAAACTAGTAGTTTATTAAGTACGAACAAAAATAATAATGCGAACAATATTTTTAAGAATGGCACAGCAATTTGCAGTGGCGCCTCAAAGTCGCCATCCGATTGCTAAGGGTTAATAATCTGCAGACAGCGTAATAGCGGTCTACTAACGTCTTGACAATTTTGTAACTTATTTGATAATGCAAGAATGAAAGAGACTTTCTCACACCAATAATTTTTTCACCATTCTCACATCTAGCAGATCTCAATGAAATTTTATTTCGCTGACTGTGGTAAAAATTCAGTGTCAAGTTCAGCGAAAAAACAGCAACGAGCAGGGCAATAAATTTTTGGCGGGCCGCGAACGCGAGTACGCACATAATCGCGTTGCGGATCAAGCGGTATGCGGTCAGAATGAGCCGTGCAGATGGCGCGTAATTATTCGACGGCCAGGTAATGCAACGACGCGTCCAGGAATCCTGCGAGGATGTTCTCCGCGCTCCACGTGGCCATTCGGCCTCGTCACTTCCGGTTGGACGGCTCGCCGCGATTTCCGCGGGCACAGGGGGGGGCACCAATAAATGGTAAGGGGGTATGCGAGAGGGTGGAAAGGGGGTTAGGGGGTTTGCGGAGGTGTTCGTAAAATCCAGGAGTTGAGGCCGGAGTTGGAACGGGTTCCGGATTCCTGAGTATAATCAGCCGCGGTGCGGCGTAATCAGTGTTTACCGAGTAATTATCATGCAACGAGGCTATGGAGCGTGACTCACCGAGCAATTAAGACAACGAACAACCCACGTGGCCGCCCCCCCCCCCCCTCCTATCTGCCCGCCAGCCTGACGAGCTCTTTCTTTCTCCTCCGAAAATTCGCCTTTATCAGTTTCGGAACTGGAACGCTGCTCCAAGTTTCCCGTCTGCGATCGTGAGTTAGGCGACTTCGTGACGCGATCCTAATCGCGCTGACTTTCCGAGACGTCCGTCTGCAGAAATTTTTCTTTCTAACAGGGCGGAGAACGCTTCTTTTCGTTGGCCGCTACGAGAAGGTACACGCGCGTTTATGCGATTATAAAATCCGGATAATAGGTGTTTCGTTAATATTTCCTTAATGAAATCGCGGTGAACATATTCGCGAAGGAAAATGTTAGTCGAGACTGCCTCAGGTATTTCCGGGGAACACCCTTGTATTTGCAGGGATGTTGTTCGAAAGCATGTTCTAATTGGACTGGCAGTGTACAGGGTATATAAAAATTATATCTCACGAATACCACGGAGGGATTGTATACCTCTGGATCGGTGAAGAACTGTTAAAAAAATGGACCGAAAAATTGTGATTGACCTCTTTCACGGTCAAAAAACATTTTATCGCATCGTATAGTAGTCATCGCAAGAAACAAAGATCTCAAAGGAACAATGGGTCTCAAGTCAACCGTTCTCTTAAAAAACGACTTTGAAGTTTCGTAAACGAATTTCTTCCATACGTCTACAGGGTGCCCCAAAATGGTATAAGCGTGGAGGAAATGATTCTACATGAGAAAATAAATTGAAAGTATAGAACACATTTTTTTTCATTTGACGCCACGTTTTCGAGATAATCGGCTTTAAAAATCCGTCAAGTTCGCGTGCCTAATATTTTAAGAAGTAGAATTAGTAGGTCGTGATCAGACGCATCAGACAATTCCTATTCAAGAGCACGCATGTTCGCTGAATTTTTAAACTCTAATTTCCCGAAAACGAGGCGTCGAATAAAATAAATTTATTCCATGTTTTCAATTTATTATCTCATGTAGAATCATTCCCTCCATGCTTATACCATTTTGGGACACCCTGTAGACATATGGAAGTTAGTTTACGAAACTTCGAAGTCGTTTCTTAGGAGAACGGTTGACTTGAGAACCATTGTTCCTTTGAGATTTTTGTTCCTTACGATGAATTATACACGATACGATAAAAAATTTTTTGACCATGAGAGAAACGGTCAAGGTCAATTTTGCGATCTATTTTTTTTGAAAGATCTCCACCGATCCAGAGGTATAGAATCTCTCCATGGTATTCGTGCCATATAATTTTTATACACCCTGTACAAACGGAATAGTGCGGTAAACTTTCGAAAGAGAATCGAGCCGAGCCTCCATTGATATCTCTTGGGCCAGTCTCTTCAGCCTCTTGGGCGAAACGCGGGTGCCGTCGGACATAAAGCTGCCAGGCAGGAAGAGTCAAGGTCCCGGAACGATGGCAGCAGTCGACTGTCATTCAATTAGTCCCTACGGTAGATCGATAACGCGGGAACGGAAATTGTTGCTCGCGACCACGCGGAAGACAGAGCTATAGATGAGAGAGGCAGAGAGAGAGAGAGATAGAGGGAGAGTGAGGGGAAGAGGAACGGGGCGAGAGGGGGGTAGAAATGCGGTGCACGAGAAAGCGCATAAGCGGCGGGGTTCGACGTGCATATACGTGCACTATCGGGATTCTGCAGTGCAGGTGCCGGGGAAATGTGGGCCACGGCGTGCGACGTTGCGCGGCCGGGTTAACGTTGGCGAGCGCAGATAACTCGAAGCGACTGGTAATGCGAGGCTCATGCCTGTATGGTTATGGCCGAAGGTGGCCCAATAGCAACTGATGGCCTTTACCGGCAATGGCAATCGCCCCCTTCCCAAAACCGTGGCCCGGCCCGACTCGGCCCGGCTCGGCCCGCCTAGCTCTGCCAGATACCGTCCGCAAGACCAATACCATTACGCTGTCAGAATCGGAAAGGAACAGCCGTTCGATCACGTTGCCTAGATTTCGCAGATTGAATTTCGAGCCATCTCGCTTTCCTGCGACCTATCCTCCTAGGACTCGTTTCACAAAAATTATGTTTCGATTAACCCTTTCATTGAAAGTGTCTTATTGTGCCTTTCATTGAAAGGTTCAATATAGGATCATCTTTGACCCATATAATACTAAATTTGTTTTACAGTATAAATTACAATTAAAAAGAATAATTATAATGCAGGCTACTCAGAGAATCAACAATCGGACGGCGGACTTACAATTTTCTAAATCGATGATGATCGTGGCTATACGCTGCTTCATTTGTCAATTTTTTTGAACACATTCTCGGCGATGTCTCTTTTGCAGTTTTTCTTGTTGATCCTAATGGAACTATGTTGGATTATTAGCAATAATAATGCAACTGCCAGAGAGTAAATAACCCTGGCTATCCATGTGGACATGAGACGCAAGATATAGATCATGTCTTATGGCAATGTCCTATACATGACACTCACAGATTAAAATTCATAATCAACCTTAGATTACACAGACCTACAAACACTGTATGGAAGATCTTATGTTCCTTCCTGAAAGATTGCGGATTGCGTATATAACGGATATAACGCTACTAATACGTTCACCACGAAGTAAGCGCCTCCAACTGATATGTACTTATTACATTAACTATACAGTAGCATAAGGTTATGATTGTAGTATTATGTATGTAATACAGACTGCAGTATAACCTCTTATTGGAGATTACAACTGTACAATAAAAAAAAAAAAACTGCCAGAGAGCAAAAATCAGAATTTCACAATGAATTTCATTGTCCATGGGAAACACTGCAGTTTCTCTAACGTAGAATAACAGACCGGATGTCATTGGACCCATAGGCCTGGCCATTGTCATATCCAAGGGCCAGGGCAATAAACAACTCAGCCTTGGGGGTTTTTTTTAATTTCAAGTGGGCGACTGATTTTCTCTTTCGCCCCTGCCCACATTTCTTTCTTTCTTTTTCACATCGAGTCTGCTAGCCGAACTGTGAGGATCGTCCTTCCGAGCTGTTTAATAAAACAGTTTATAAAAGATATTCGGTGTTTTCAGTCATTTAGTTACCACAATTCCCAACAAACTATAAACCGAGTAACTAAATGACGTCTTGTGAGAGCGCGAAGCGAAGCGAACGATGCTGATCTAGAAACTCCCTTCCAATCATACCGTGAAGGATAGACCTAATCCGAAAATCCAAATTGCTACGAATTATTCCAGAATGCGCGCAAAGGCTCGACGAATCGTTTTGGCAGAAGGAACAGCGCTGTGCCCAAACTAATGGCAAGAAGCCTCATCGTCAGCGATGCATCTGTCTGGCGCACGCGACCGCCATCGGCCGGTCTTATTAAATTATTGTTATCACGTGGCTGCACAACAAACAGAAACAGGCCAAGTGGCTCTAACCTCCGGTCCGATTCAATCAACGTCATCGAAGGCGAAAACAAACTTCCCCGAAACAGCAGTGCTCTCTCTCTCTCTCATTCAATCTCTCACTTACACACACTCTCCCTCTATAGGAACGTCTGGCCAGGCGTGCGATCTCCCCGTTCCAGAACGGCTCTAACCACCGCTAACTACTTGACATCGAACGACCTTAATTAAAGTCGGCACATTCGCCGAAGTTTTAGCTCCATGCCCTACCCCCCCCCCCCCCCTGTTCCGAACGAAGTCGACGCGAGCCTGTGTTTATCGGGCAGCGTCTTGTAATTTTTGAATCGGAACTCGCTGTTGGCGAGCTGCCTTCGAAAAACCGTGCCGGGGAGATTGATTATATACTGTTTCAAGGGAAATCGATGATGATTACCTCGAGCTTAACCTTCGATTTGGGAGAATTGGTAGTCTTGCCGCGGCGAAGTTGCGGCGAAGAATAATAGACGTTTGGCAGGAAAAGTTCTTGTGTATGCTACGGGGAATTGTGTTTTCTTATTTTGATATCTTTGTGCTTTCCTGTTCGTCATCTGTTTTGCTGACCATTTATTCTTTTACAATTCTATTCCCCCAATTTAGTACTTTTTACTATTCGTCTACTCTTCAGCTATTCGACCTTTCAGCTCTTCGATTATTCTAATTTCCTAGTTCTCTGTTTTCATCTACTCTTCTACATATGTGCTCATTTATTGATCTATGCATCTTATTCATCTAGTTACCAATGCTATTCCCCCACTCTTCTACTTTTTACTATTCGTCTAATCTTCAGCTATTCGACTTTTCAGCTCTTTGATTATTCTACTTTTCAACTGTTCTAATTTCCTAGTTCTTTGTTTTCATTTACTCTTCTACATATGTGCTCATTTATTGATCTATGCATCTGTTCATCTAGTTACCAAATCATATATTCATTTACATAATCACCTACTCATTTAATCATCTATTCATTCGTTCAGCCGATCACAAAACTAACAAAATATTTTGCTGCATGTTAAAAATCCCTCTCTACTGAAATGGAAGAGGAGTTGAAGGAATAATCAAGAGGATGAAGAATCGTTTTTCTACGTATACTAAAAATTCTTCTCTAGCGATGTTAACGAGAGAGCACAGGATTGATCATCCGTGAGAATTTTCTGATCATTCATAAAAATTCCTCTCTTCAGGAAGTTGACGGGGGATAATTCAAAAGACGAAGAGGCCAAAACACAGTTCGGTTCGAACTCCTTCCGGTCGAAAGCCGAACACACCGAAGCCGTGGTACGAAGTTCACCGTTCGAAAACAGTTGTTTCGCTATTGATTCAATCCAAGTCCATCGACCTCGGGCGGGCGCGCGAGAGTTCCTAGTTCGGCCAAACACCAAAATAGATATCTACAATAGAATCGGTCCGCGGTTCCTCTCTCGCATGGTCACGTCTCAGTTACCCACGAGCAGCCACTCACGGACAAGGAATTGTCCCCGAACGAAACTTTGGTCTTTAACGACCGAGCCGGTACGCGATCCGACTCTGGCTCTGATGGCCTGCCGCGAGCAACCCTCAAATTGCTCCTTATTTCACCTACAACCCCCATTGTAAACAGGCTCCCTACCACGCCGATCAAATCCCCTCCGTTCCACAATTTGCATAACTCGATCCCTGATTTTACAGAGACTTCGCCCCTTTCGTTCCGATCGACCTGAAACAGTTCTTTCGAACTTCATCGATTCGTTCATTACGGTTTGTGCTGTTGTGTTTTCGTGGGATTTTTCAGCGAAGTAAAATTTTGCACCGTTGAAGAATCCATAAGCTACGGAATAAAATCAACAACTCATTGACATTTAACATTCATCAATTTGGTTTGATTTTTTAAACAAATATTGTCGAGGGTCTGTAAGCAAAGCATGTACATCTTGTTAAAGAGTCCATTACACTTGAAAATCTAATGGAAAACTCATTGACATTTAAAATCAATTTATTTCGTCAGAAATATATACGCAAAACATTACACACATTTTGTTAAAGAATCCATTAAGCTTTAAATTAAAATGAATAATCCATTGACATTTAAAATTAATTGAATACCGGTAGCCATTATTTTGAAGAATTAATAATTCTACGTGCATACGGTCCTTTGCGATTATCTAAAAAGCAATTCTTTTAAATATATTGATTATAGAAAATCGCGATTACGAATTAGATTTCAGACGAGGAGATTAAATCTCGAATTTCTTATCGGGCGTTTCCAGGCTAATCGAGACTAATCAAACTGCCCCTCTCGCGATACTTCTAAAGTTTTATAGATCGCCCATTTTAGATTTTTACCTTTTCGGTTTCGCCTCGATCGCCGAGAATTTCGCTCCGCTGTTGTCAATTTTTAATACCCCGCCGATTTATCAAATTTTCGCCCCAGTTTCCATTCTCATTCCTTTTGGCTGGCTTCGATGTCGTTTCGAAGTCGGAGTCGCGATCACGTCCCTGCCAGTTTCACTCGGTTTGCATCCCCCGGAGAGCGAACGTCCACCCCCTACGGTTCCTATCGTTGCTCGTGAAATTTTCTAGCCTCCCTCGTGCGAAAACTACGAGAACCATTTGGCCCGAAAAATATCGCAAGTCGATTTATACCGTTAACAACAATTTCTGAATAATATGTCGTCCCAGCCCCTCGAATTATCGTTTAATTTGTAATCAGATTACATACACTGCAGGGCTAATATCAGCAACCATAAAATGCAAAATTACAGCATCGTGCACAATGACATTAAAAATTGTTTAACTAAATCCATTTCTCGCTGAAATTTTTGGACCGTCCTCGCCCCTCCAACGCGACTGTAACCACGCAAAAATGGAGATACTACTAAACAATTACACCGGAAACCCTTTAAACGGTAATGCCAGCAATCAAAAAGAGAATTCCGCTGAGCTGTTGCACGGGGACAACTTTTTAGCAGGACGCGGAGAAACGGGCGCGTCTTCCAATTACACGTTATTGGCTGAAGCAGTAATAGTTGAAGCGTAACGCGCAATAAAATTCCCCGCAAACGTAGAATCCGGAGCAGTACTTGCGTCGAAGTACTTGCGCGTGCCCGACGAAATTACACCGGCATGAACAATTCAGAGCTAGTGCCGCGGCAGTGAACTTGTAAATGCGGTAATTAATATACATAGCCGTATCACCGCGGGGCACCGGCACGAAATTCTGGCAAATTGCACCGCAGCCCGCGGCACCCGTGATCCTGATTTTCGAGATTTTCTAAACGGCAGGATTAAACGAGCCGCTATGATGTTCCGGGCCGCTTGTAAACGCCGCGAGATCCGTGTAAGCGCGGTTTCCTTAAGCTTCCGCGAATTCTGGCGCAGAAGGCTCGGTAACCCTGTGTTCCGAATCGTGTTTCCCCCCCGCAGATTTGAATATCTACTTGCTAAGTAGATTTCCATTTCGAACGGACCGCCAATCGAATTCTGACGACGAATTTTCGCCGAATCGAATCACTCGGTCTTCGAAATTTTACGTTTCGCTGTCGCGTGGTCCCTTTCCGCACAAAACGTTCTCGTCGTATTTGTTGAAGACGTGCAATAAGGGAAGTTTTTATGCACGTAGAATGTGCTGGAATTGTTATGACAAAGTTGCTCGAACTTCGGGCTCTAATAAATAATATATAAATCGCTTTCTTTGTCGTTTGAGGTTGTTTGGGATTGTTTGACGTTGTTTGTGATAAGGACGTGCAATATACAGGGTGGGGCGCTATAGACAGGTCAATTGAATAATTCGCTTGCTTTTGAAGATAGAAGGTAATGCATCAGACCAAACTTACTTGGTATCGAGGCGCTCGTAATTTGATGTTACTATTTTTTTTATAGGTGGAGACGTCAAGGAGATATGAAGGTCAACTCTGTTTTTTTAAATGGTACAGTATGGTCTTTTATTTACATTGTGATACTGTGTGTTTCAAGACGAATACAATGACCTGTTATATTAAGGATTTATACCTGTTATACCTGTTATAAACAAGATTTACATGTAACATGTTATTTACGTACTCACTGCTAGTGTGTGTGTTCAAAATGACGACCTTCAACATGGATACATAGTCTAAAACGTAGCAATACTGATGGCACTGTCTGATCAATTTCATTTCCATCTATTACAGAGCAAGCTCTTTTCCAAGCATGTTTTTGCATGTCAACTCTTTGGTTACTGGTTTTCCGCTACAAATTTCCGCTACAATTTCCGGTACAAATAGAAATTTACAGATGTCAGAATATTACAAAACCTTATTCTAATCGCTAATCAAACTACTAATAACATTTCTGGATACAGATAAGCGTACAATGTGATTGAATGTTTGTTTATGTTCTGTGACCTTTATCAATAATTACAAGAGCGGTATGCCAACAACCAGAGAAGAAGAGTGCTTTCATTCAATTTACTTTCTATTGCAGTTGACCTTGCATGACGTTGAACGACCTTCATAATAGGTCATTGCATTCGTCATGAAACACGCTATCAGAATGTAAATAAAAAACCATACCGTTCCGTTTAAAAAAACAAGGTTCACCTTCGTATCTCCTTGACGTCTCCACCTATAAAAAAATTAGTAACATCAAATTACGAGCGCTTCGATACCAAGTAAGTTTGGTCTGATGCATTATCTTCTATCTTCAAAAACAAGCGAGTTATTCAGATGACCTGTTTATAGCGCCCCACCCATTATGGTTGTCATAGCCTTGATCTGTAACAAACAACATTACAAATCGTTTTCCGTAAGTCTATCTAAATACGTGAAAAGCGAAGAAATATTGTTACAGCGATAAGCATCACGAAAATTCCGGAACCAACATTGAAATTAAATTCACCTATTCTTTATACTGCATTATATATATATATTTGTAGACGCAAATTTCTACATTTGAAAAAGGTTCAAAACAGAACCGAAACGTTAGGAAAGAATTAAATAATTTTTTGCAAAATTGCTATTCTTATTAACCCTTTGCACTCGGAGCTATTTTAACTCGAAAGTTAAACATTTCTTCCAACCTAGAATATTTTCACTCTCTCTGATTTTTTAAATTTGGTGGATTTGAAATTAATGTAATAACTCATAGAATATTTACATGTTTAGTAATTGATTAGATACCAACATATTTAATAATGTGAACAATATTTTTAATAATGCTACAGCAATTTTTAGTGGCGCCTCAGAGTCGCCACTCGAGTGCTAAGGGTTAACTGTTCGAAACGGTAGCGCCGAAAGCATCTTTAAATTAGATATTGAGATTAAACATACAGAAACGGACTAACATACCTAATTTCAGGAATCGCTCGATGGATGCAAAGCCCTCGGGTAAGGAGCGTGTGCATCTATCGTGTCCAGACACAATTTTTTTGTGCTTCAAAGCCCGAGCCGAACCTAGATACGGCCAGCATGTAAACACGGACCGAGCGGCCGAAGGCGCAACAACATCAAGCGTATTGGTGAGACAATGCTAGTGCAATAATGAAACTTCTTACTTTTTTACTTATTTTCAATGAAATTTTACCAATACATCTGTGACATTTTTCTGATTAAAATGACACCAAACAAGATATAATTTTGCCCATATTTACTGTACCCACATGCGAAGCATAATGTATGTACATAAACTAAATACAGTTCTTAAATTATATCGTGACTAGTATCATCTTAATCAGAAAAATGCCAGAAACAAGTTGGTCAAACTCCCATAAAAAATAATGAAAAATAAAGAAGTTTTGTAATTGGATTAGTAGTGGTTCGCACCGATATACCCGACCCGGTATCGGATTACTCAGCATGTTTACACTGCTCGGCGACCGAGGCAGCTCGAGCTTCTCGGCCCCTCGCGGGGTATGCCCCGCAATGTTGTGTATATTTTTGTTGCATCTATCGTGCCTCGCCGAATTGCGTCCATCGAGCGATTCCTATGGTACGTTGACCGGGGTCTATACGGTCATAAAATGTTTTTATAACTGGCTGACATTAAACAGCGACACTCTGTGTTCCCGAGTAAGGCGCAAATCTGTCGAGCACAGGATGTGCCCCGGGTTTCTAATAAAACGGGTTTCGGATCTATAGTAAAACTTTTAATAAAGGAGATATACACAATCACGTATAAACCACGTTTTTTTTTTCGAATTAGCCTATAAAACCGAGCGACGGTCAACGACACGCGGAGATTCCGCGGTTAACGAAAGTAGATGGTACCCACTTTATAACGGCGCGATAAAACTCCCGGAGACAGTGTTCGTATGAATTATTGATGCTCCATTTCGGTATACGAGTTTCATTATAACTCGGCGAATAATTTCCGTCGTGGTTGGGGAATGGGACTTGCCGAGGACGCGCCGCTAGAAAGTGGTCCAAAGTCGTCGGCGGAGTCGATAATCGATTTATTCTAGGAAACGAAAGTTCCGAGTTCTCCCGGTTTCAGGACTTCGGCTGTGGGGATCGAAGACTCTTCTGATCGACGTCGCGTTGTGTCGTCGCCTTCAACGCCGCGTTTGTGAGATATTCGAAAATTGGCCGGTACCGTGGGTTTCTATTTCGGCGTACAAGCGCGTCATAAATTCGCCGTCGGCCAGCAGCCGGGGCTTGTTTTATGCTCTCTGGCCAGGAACCTGGCCGGGTAATTCTGCAATGCGGTCGACGGTGCCTATATCCTCCCGCCGACTTTCTCTCTTTTCACCGTTTCCAAGCCTGTCGCCCCTCTTTCCCTCGCGTTTCACCATTTCCCGCGCCATCTTCTCCGCTCCTCCTCCCTCTCATTCTCTCCGCCACCCTACCTACCCCCGGAGCCGCCGCCATGCCCGTCCCCCGTGGCAACTATCTTCCAGCGATCGTCCGTGGAATTGCAAACTAGCTATCAGAACCGCGAAGTTTCGCGGGCAAAAATTTATGAGCCGCGTTAAGAGGCGTTGAACGCCCAGCTGCTTCTCGAATGACGGGGCTCTCTCTCTCTCTCTCTCGCATCGATTCCTCCCCGGCTCCGGAGAATATACGACGGCCGAGGAGCGACGCTGTCTATTCGAGTTCGTTCGAGTTTGTTCTTCGCGGTCGATAGGGTTGCGACCACAGTTTTCTTGATTTCCTTGGGGAGGGGGCCGGGAAAGGGATTAGGCAACGGTCTAGCGAAAGTACTACGATCTAGAAAAGAATCTAGGGAAAAGAGGGATTTGGCGAGGGAAGGATCTAGAGAACTAAGAAAATAATTAAACGATTATTAGACGGAGGACGTTTATGCAATTTGCAATTTTTGTTAACGATGTTGGAATATCTGGCTGCAAAAATAAACCGAGTGTCGAAGGATATTGAAAGTGTCTTTGTTTCCTTTAACGGTCCTCAGGTCAGATGCCGAGGCCTGCAGTCCCTTTTCTAAAAGGGCCTGAGTAATAAAGTATGGGCACTTCTATGTTTAGTTTTTCTTCGAAGTGGACCCTATGAGGGGTGGGTTTTTCCCGCAACACTTTCTCATTTTAGTTAGTTCAGTTCTGGCTTTCTAGTCGTACAGACCATATCTTCCAAGTGTTCTTCTTTTCTCATATTGAATAAAAAGATAGTATATACAGAGTGTCCCAGTATTGATGGTACAACCATGGAGGGGGTGATTCTACATGAGAAAATAAGACGAAAATACGGAATAAATTTCTGTCGTTTGAGGCTTTGTTCTCGAGAAAATCGAGTTTTAAAGATCCGAAGGTTGCGTGCTTTAGTATATGCAGGAAGTAGAATTGGTTGGTCATGATCAGACACGTCAGACGATTCATATTGTATAACATGCGTTTTCCTACATTTTCAAACTCAATCGCCCCCTTCACGGTTGGACCATCAATACCGGGACACCCTGTATAAATCTAGTGCGTTATTTAATAAATAAAAACGAATAGACGAATTTTCAGAAACTCGAATCTAATGAAATCTTATTTTCCGTGGTAGTAGCCTTTTTCGGTCTCAAATAAATTAAAATCGTACCAAATACTGTCGTATTTCAAGTACTGTCTCCCACTTTCTATCCATTCGTTTCTATGCGGTCCAGATATTAAAGGCCCGAAAATTATTTTTGATTTCCTAAAGTTATGCTCAATTAAAATTTAATTTCAATTGGACGGTTCAAACTTAGCAAATTAATGTAAAGTAATTGTAAGTTAGATACTAAGGCATATTGTAACGTAATTATAAATTGTATAATCTGCAATGTGTGTGCTATATAAACCTTATATGGTTTGAAGCAATAATAAATAATAATAATACTGTCGTATTTTATATCTTAACATTTTTCGAAAGTCATAATTGCATGAAAGTCCCATAGACAAATTACATTGATACGACAATCCTCAAATTGATGATCAACTAAAAAAATAATTAAACTATGATACGATGATTGATCAACTCGTACACCTCGGCTGTAATGGAATTCAACCTGTCCGACCATTTACCTATTCCACTTACCGCTACCCTTAGTGCATAAATTCTTCGCTCTCCGCTGCAAAGCTCCCAAGAACGACTTAAAACTTTGAACTCTGGTCAACGCGAGAGCTTAATAAAGAAGGCTAGCAACAGCTTTCTTTACTTCTGTTATTCCATCTAACAGCATTCCGCGGTTGCTCGCCGACCGTCCGCGTAAAATGCAATGAAAGCAGCCTCGAGACAGGTAGACAGGTTCGCGGCGATTCAACCGGTTGAATTTGCAACTGCGAGCCGCGCGCAGATGAATCCTCCGGGCCGATCTTCCTGAAAAGTGACTCGTTAAAATCGTAAATACACCGTGAACGGGTCTAGTTACGCGGCTACGTTAAATTAAATATAAATTTGTGTCATCCTTTCAACCGTCTTGGACCTTTCACAGCCTTCTAGTGCGGGGATCAAAACTTTCTAAGACGGGACATGTTCTATGCATTTTCAAAAGTGTGTAATTTCGTGAATGGGGGTTGGACCAGCAAAATTACGACTTAAACTTACCCCGTAATAGCACTTGCGCTACAGCATGTTCAATTTTCAGAAAAATCCCCAACATCTGTGCCGAGAAATCATCAATTCGTGGAAAACTTTTGCGGTTGTGCTTTTGATAGTTGTTTTAAGAAAAGCTAATATAAACTGGAATTAACTGAACAATAACTATTTAACTTTATTACACACTTATTGAACACGTATATGAATGGTTCATCGCCTCATGGCGTCCTTCGTGTAACTAACTGAAATTGTTATAATCAATAACAAAATTACACACACATATCCTTATTTTTTAACAAGTTGATTATTCAACGCTCGTGATTAATCTCGATGGAAAATAATAATTTTCTAAATAGATTGTAGGTTATAGAAAATATGTTGTATCTAAATAGATACAACTTATATATCTAAATAGATATAACTTCTAAATAGATTGTAGGTTATAGAATGTAGATTAGTCGAAAATAGTGAAACAATATTCTAAAATTCTTCTATCTTTACAGTTTTATTTTTCACTGATCCATTTTTGCCATGACTGCATCAAATCCTAGTGATTAGTAACGAGGGTTGTACATCAAATGAACAAATTTTTTAAATTATTTTAAAATTTCCTTAAGAAAAGAGTTACTAATTCGGTCAGTATGGACCAATCCGAGTGCACTCTTTTGCACCTTGTAGAGAACGCTTCCCTGGTGGTCCCAATTAGTAAAATTAGGGCTCTGCGTATTGTTATTGAAAACGTTTGTTGAGACGATTTCACTTATCTCTGTCTAGCAACTTCATGAAGGAAATGCGTGTCTATTGAATATAATAGGTCGGCTATGATAAAGGACCGTGCTTCTCGGGTTCGGAGTCGGTGTATAGAGTTTCGATGTCGCTGTAGTAGGCGGATCACGCGAAAATATCAGCAACACAGTCTAATTTATAGAATAGCCGGCCGTCTCGAGCATGCAACCGCAGCGAGGATTACCGCTGGACGGGCCGAAGAGCGCGCGCGCGCGCGGATGCGGAGCGCATTCATCCGGGTGATAAGTTATTTATATTGGGACTCCTATTGTGGCTATTTTGCAGAAATTGTGTTACGGGCGACCCTCGCTCTGCCCGTTAATTTATGGCCGAGACTGTAGTTCCTTGCATGCTCGAGTTTCGGGATTACCGGGATACGAGACGCCCGGCTGCTGCACCACGAAATGCAGCCGATCCACGTTCGTCCGAACAAGCCAAGCGTCGATGATCCCACGCGTACTTCTATTTCCATGGAGTTATGAGATTTTTGATGGCCACCGTGCAGTTTCAATATCGTTTATAACCTCGTAACAACTTCAATGTGCTGCAAACGATGTCTGAATGATTACAGTCTCGTATTTCTTCGGATTCCATGCATCGAGACACCAGCAATCTTCCTTTTTGTGAAATGTGATTGAATACTGTATTTCCAAATTTTTAAGAATTTCGAAAGTTTAGGTGTTTATGGGTAAGAATCTGTAGACTGTAAGAAGACTGTAGAGACTAGAAAATTATTTCCGTGACTGAAGTCATAGTGGATTTGAAGAATTTTTTTTTTTAG
The DNA here is from genome assembly GCA_916610255.1 of Lasioglossum lativentre. Taxonomy (NCBI): domain Eukaryota; kingdom Metazoa; phylum Arthropoda; class Insecta; order Hymenoptera; family Halictidae; genus Lasioglossum; species Lasioglossum lativentre. Next base: position 8,893,453 of record OU744356.1, on the reverse strand, counting down.
AATAAGATATGCAACTTGATAATATTTATACGATACACACTGTGTTATATTTCTTGATAAAACCGAGCTCCGATTTTGTTAAAGACGGTTTTATGTTTTAGAAGATTGCAGTGTTTCTTGTTGAAGGAAATTCAGGAATCGAGGAACACTATGCATTGTATATTCTATCGGTGAAAATTTCACCGAGTAGAAAGGTCATGTCCCAGGGATAGTACAACTGTCGCAGAGAAACAAGCTAAAAATCGACAATGTTGAAAATGCCCGGGGCTGTAGAACTTCGGAGTGGACGTATTGTTCTTGGCATGCTAATAGACGACTGTCTCGAGTGTCGAAGATCTAGTCGGGACGCGGAAACTGGCTGCTTTGAGAAACATCTCTTTTTGTGGCAACCGAAATAATGAAATCACAGATCTTCGTACGGAATAGAAATTTTCCAAATCGATCGTATTAAAAGAAGTCGAACGAAAATGTACCGCTTCTTTTAACACATTCACTCTCTTGTCAAAAGGATTACTTGTCCGGATATGAAAATGAAAAATCTGGAAAATGCAATGGAGTTGAAGGATTACTCGATATCATACATTTCAACTTTTGAATTTGTCTCGCATCGAATAAATTACTTCGATTTCAAGGAATATCCGAATCAAAGTTTTAACCAACGTGATAAGTCGAAAATAATGGAACAATATATTTTCGAAATTATTGCGAAACCTTCACAATTTTAAAATTCTTCACACCTACGAATATTTACACAATTGAAACTGTGAGCTGTCGTTAAATTGATTCGCAGATCAAGCTTCCATACTTGAAAGATAAATAATTTATTAGCTGAACGTAATGGACATTCAATTTCTTTCGACTCTTGACCGTACAGGAATATTTATAAAATTCAATTCCCCGGTAGATTAAGCATGTCGCTAACGATACGAACTCGAGGATCACCGTGCGTCGGCTAATTAAACGGCAGATTCACTGGCCCGATTATGCTCGTGCGGCAGCGTCAAGAATACCGAAGTAATTTCTCGCGGTCGCCTTAATTGGCCGCGTTCGGATTGCATACGGAATCACGAGCGGTTCTCTAGCGGACCACGCGGAATGGAACGCGCGCGTGGCCGATGCTAATTTATTTATACTAGCGCGAAAAAATTGTCTACTCGCGGAACGAAGCACTGATTCGCGTGTTAGCCGTGAGAGAAGGGTGGAGGATAGAGAGAGAGAGCGAGAGAGAGAGAGAGGGAGAGGGTGGGGAGAGACGGAGAGGCGGCTTGCTCGCAAGCAACGAAACGGTAATTTAGCGTGGCGAGGCGAGCGACAGACGGCATGCAAAATGCATCCTCGCATCCAGCTGCCGCCAGCTTTCGGCTGCTTCCTCATCCTAGTCGCGACATAATTTATTCCGATACGCCGGACCCGGTGGATCGCTCTGAAAGCTTCCTATTACTCGGCTTTCCCGAGAATTTTCTTTAAAACCGTGCCTCGATGATTCCTATGGGCGCTGATATCGATGTTGCGTCATCGTGGATGAAATCCGCCTGCTTCGGTGAATTTAGCCTGCGATTGGCGAACAATGATACGGAGGTGAGAATTTCCTTGGAGCATTTTTTCACGGAAAAAGAAATACAGCTAATCTGGAGCTCTTAGCTGGTGTCTTGGTTATACTTTTGACATGTTGCTCGATTTTTGTCAGTCAGAGTTCGTTAAAAATAATTGTATCGACATTTGCCTGGGAACGCTTCGCGAGATTGTTTCATTGACAGTTGACAGGATGCCTGTCCTCCGCTTGATCATTTACCCATCGCTATCGTTTGTAATTAAATAACCAGACAGGAGCATCGAGTATTTACAAATCAGCGTGCATCGTTTCTCGAATCCCGTGTAACTTTCGACAGCCGTGTGGATCTCGATTGGAGACGATTAAACTTCGATCGTTGTTCGTCCGAGTTCCCGGTAAGTGTCACCGGTGCTCGTTAATTACAGTCCATCCGGAGCGATCGCGGTGATTTTGACGACCGGTTTGTCACGTCATTAATTGAAGTTTGACGGTGGTCGCGCTCGAGTCCTCTTCCGTTCGGTCATCGTTAACTGCTCCTTACACGTCTCTGTCTTTTACTTTACAACAATTCAACCGTGCACCACTGTTTCATATTAATTAGGGACACATCGATGTTCGATAAATTACAGCTGAAAAAAATGTCCCGAATCACGACTCAAATTTCTAGCTGCCTTTTTCTCTCGTGCTTTTCTTCCTCGACCGATAAAATCCTCGAAGAAGTAGCTTTCTCATGCTCCCATTTTAATAATTCCGTGACAATCTTTTTTCTGCCTGGTACGGTCTCGATTCGGATGTCTTTTCTACAATTCCAAGCACACAGTAAATTTTTCATTCCTCTCCTTCTTTTCCATCGGGACAAGTCTTGGAGAAACTGTGTCCTCAAAGTCCACTCTGTGCACCACCATTTTGTGAACATCCACAAAATTAGAGGAAATCATCAACGTGCTGGGGAATTGATTTCTTCTCTGATTATTCAAACGCATCGAATGCTTCAATTACAGCATTTAAAATTGATGACATTTTGATGAAGTCATTTAGGAACACCTGAAAGAAATTGTGCATATTCTACTGTCGCACTAGAATATATTATTTTATTCACCGGTTTATTCAAATGCACCTAATTCTGTCTGAAAATACTCAAGTAAATGCGAATAGACTAATTCAGCATTGAAAATTGATGACATTTTAATGAAGCCATTTTATGAACATCTGCCCTCCAAAAAAACGTGCATATCCTACAAGGTACCAAGTGAACGTTTTAAAAAGTGAAAACGCTTTTCCTGGTTCTGTCACACTAGAACATTTATTCACCGAATTATTCAAATGCACCTAATGTTGTCTGAGAATGCTCGAGTAAATGCGAACAGACTAATTTCGACACATCATTGAAAATTGATGACATTTTAATGAAGCCATTTTATGAACATCTGTCCCCCCAAAAATGCGTGAATATCCTACAATGTACCAAGTGAACGTTTTTAAAAAGTGAAAACGCTTTTCCTGGTCCTGTCACACTAGAACATTTATTCACCGAATTATTCAAATGCATCTAATGCTGTCTGAAAGTACTCGAGTAAATGCGAATAGACTAATTCGGCACAGCATTGAAAATTGATGACATTTTAATGAAGCCATTTTATGAACATCTATACCGCTAAACAGCGTGCATATTCCACAAGCTACCAAATCAACGTCTCACGAAATAAAAATCAATTTCATCCGAACCTCTAACACCGGAACATATTCTATTTACGTTACCTTCGAATGACTCGAGTACAGCGAACTTTGTGCGGGAACTGCCAGCGGAATGCAGTCTGTGCGCAACAAAGCGGCAAAAGTTACAGGGGGCTAAAAAGGGTTGACTCGTTTGGTCTTCTTGGAACGGTGTTCGCGAGTGCTCAGTCGGCAGCGAAACAGGATCAGCTAGCGCAGACAAACGAGCCAACGGAGACCGGGCAAGCATATCGATGCCCGCGAAGGAAATCGTTGATAGCGAAGTTGGACACCGCATCGAAAATTGACGATACTTTAATAAAAGTTGCCGGGGCGAGAGCTACCCGTATCCTGGGCATAAAGCGAATGAACAAGTTTCTCGGAGAGAGATAGAGCGAGGGAGAGAGAGAGAGAGAGAGAGAGGAGAGGCTTGTTCCTAGGTCCCCGAGCGGAGAGTATCCGCGCGCGTTTCCGGCGAAAGTTCCCTCGTAGCGGCATCTGTTCGCCGGATCCCGGCGCTACTTTGTCGACATTCGGTTTTTTAGCATCCGCGAAAAGGGCAGCTTTCCGCCCTTTTCTGCTCCCCAGAACCCAATCAAACCCGGCCACCGAGACGCAACAAAAGAAACTTCTGGGAAAGTCGTAGACCTAAGAACGACGCCGCCCCCTGTCGGTCGTTCGGCCACGTTTGCTTCCGAAGAGCGAAGATTTTCCGCGCGTTTGCTGGAAATTGAAGTTCCATTGTTGCTGGCTGAACGGAGGAACTCTTACCCTCCTGTTCGAGATACGCTTTCCGCGAAACGGGCATAATTTCGTGCGGTCTACACAGAGTGGTCGACTACAGGTGGGAGGATTAAGGGGTGGTTTTCCATGACAATGTTTTATTTCTCAAGATGAGAAATTTAAAAAATTTCTATTTCAGATTTTTAATAACTGAAACATGAAGTCAAAATTGTAATTTTCTTATTCTTCATTTTATAGAGAACCACCCCTTATTGTCCCACCTGTAGTCGAAACCCTGTATACCTGTTTTCTCATGCAATATTCGAATTTTAGCAATACAGGGTGTCCCAAAACTACTGCGTTAAATTCTTAGACTTAATACTTAAATTGAAATGGGAGGTTCCTTGGGTCATTTGAAGCGACATTTTCCTTAACAAAAATGGCGCCCGCGGCTTTGTTTAGGAGTTATTAACGAAAAACACGGACCAATCAGAGCGCGGATACAGCGGACGGATTCCGGCTCAGCCAACCACCTGCCGGCTCGCCGCGCTGAACGTGCCAACGAGCGTCTAGGTCGCGCTCTGATTCGTCCGCGTTTTTCGTTAATAGCTCCTAAACAAAGCCGCGGGCGCCATTTTTGTTAAGGAAAATGTCGTTTCGAATGACCCAAGGAACCTCCCATTTCAATTTAACGCAGTAATTTTGGGACATCCTGTATACCCTACTTTTAGATAAGAATGTACGTTTAAACAAAGCCGCGGGCGCCATTTTTGTTAAGGAAAATGTCGCTTCAAATGACCCAAGGAACCTCCCATTTCAATTTAACGCAGTAGTTTTGGGACACCCTGTATATGGAATACAAACGAATTTAACAATATAAGAACAGTTTCGAATAATAGAGTGACAAGTTTCGCTGGCTTCTCCGAGTGCGAATGGTTGAATTTTAATTTTGTATATGACGGTCCTCAGTGCAACGATTGCATCTAGCACAGGGAGGTATGCTAACGAAATATATTTGTGGTCTACGAGGTATCTAAGGGGACTTTCGCAAACTGACAGAGCAAACCATAAGCGGCGGCATCAGACTCGCTCGGCAATCGTCGAACATCGCAAGAGAGCTGCCGTCGCGTCTTCGCGATAAGCATCGTTCTCCTTTGCGGGGCGCAATTCACGCGACAACCACCGAAAATCCTATTATGGAGTCAGACCGTAATTACGAGGCAGGGGCGTCGCGTACGTGCTCCCACGCGCCTCGCATCCCGAACCGTTCAAGTGTCGTCGTGCACGCGTGCATACACCGCGGTGTAATTTATTCCCCTAAAAAGACCAGACTCGCTTCTATCTTTCCGACAATATCTGAAATCAGCAGGAAATCTCACCGGGAACTTGAACCAATTTATAATTCCCAACAGTGCGATTTGTAGAAACGAATTGTGCAGATCATTTTCGTTATTACGCTGGTGTTCGGATCGACTTAAACAAATTGATTAAAAATCTGTTAATTAAATAGAAATTTCTAGTTTCGAGACAAATGATATAATCGTACCTTCGCTCGTGTATTTTTCTCTCTCGATCGATAACGTCGTCGAAAAATAGCTTCCCTCAGCTTCCATTTTTATGATCTCGTGCTAGTCTTTTTTATCAGCTTCAGTACCAATCTGGTATTCTCGCGACACACTTCAAGCAAATTCCAATTTGTTTCTTTTGTTCGTACCTCGGCAGAAAGAAGCAAATTGTCCTTAAAGTGTACACCCTTAAATTTAACCATGCATCGGCATTTTGCTAACACCTACGCGCACACGAAAAATTGTGTACACACTAAAGGATACCACTGAACGTCACGCGAAAGAAAATGTTTGTGTTCATTTCCCGAGAATTAATTTTTTTCTATTATTTTTGTTCATCCCTCGGCAGGAAGAAGCAAATTGGCCCCAAAGAACACATCACTAAATTTCCTCATGCATCACCATTTTGTGAACACCTATCTCAAAAAAATTGTGTACAGGGTGTAACAAAATTTAGTGTCGTGGTTTTGGTAGATGGTTCTGCACCTTCGGATCGGTGGAGATTTGTTAAAAGAAAATGCCGCAAGATCGACCTTGACCTTGAAATTCAAGGTCAAATTTTTTTATTTTTCTTTATTTTTGTCTTTCGAGTAGAATGTGATTCACGCACAAAAAAATTTGACCTTGAATTTCAAGGTCAAGGTCAATTTTGCGGCAATTTCTTTTCACAAATCTCCACCGATCCGAAGGTGTAGTACCATCTGCCAAAATCATGACACTAAATTTTGTTACACGTTGTACATACTAGAAGCTATCACTAAACGTTACACAAAAGGAAAAGTCTATGCTCCTACGGATTTCCTTCAGAACTAAATAGTGCTTGCCGAATAGTCTGTGTTTTACAACATTTCGCTCGCAAAGCGGATAAGAATCAACAGTAAATAAACTAATTGAGCCGTGCCAGTAAAATCCGACAAGAAGAACGCTCTCTTCGCCGGCAATTAAAATAGCGTAACGTGTGAAAAGTTTCATGGCTTGTTAAACACAGAAGCCATCAAAAGACGGCGGAGAGTAGGTAGACGCGTACGAGAAGTCGTTCGTTGGAGAGAGCAGCGTTCAGGAATTCGCGGAGGCATTTAATAACCCCGGGGCCGGCCGCTGCATCTTGATGGAAGGATTGGAAAGTACACGTCCGCGGGCCTAATAATTCGCGTGGCGCCGCGGTGATTTAAGGCGCTGATTATTGCCCGGCCGCGAAAAGAAGCCCGTAAATTACGTCTCGCGTGCGCTTATTGCAAGCTCCGCACCGCCCCGGAATTTCCAGCTGAATTTAAGAGCACGTCATCGACGGTAAACTGCGACAAACGGCGAATCCACCCTCTCCGTTTACCCGAAACCTTCATCGGAACCGATCGCTGTTCCTCCGTCGCGAAACGAGGCGAAAAAATTCCGACGATTTTCACACGTGAAATTTGCAGCCGACGCACGTGCGAACCCCGTTCCGCACGATGGCATTACTGTAATGAGAATGGCGGGGGAAAATATTTTCGGCGGTATCGCGAAATATTCGAGATTTGAATAAAAAATTTTGGACACTGTCTATTTTTATTAATTATATATATTTCACCGAAATAATTAAGAGAAAACATACATTTTTATCTGAATTCAGCTTTTCTCGACGTCCATATTGAAAGCAATTCTAACCCTGCAATATAGTACGATATCTTTTAAATCGAAATAACATCGCATCTTTTTATCATCAATATATGGCCATTATAAATATAAGACAGTTATGTATTACGAAGGATTTTCGAAATAAACTAGAAATTGTTTCCCTGTAAACAAAGTATTTTCTTTATTTATTATTCTATATTACAACAGTTATCTACGCTATGTACAATCTTACCTGTAAACACAGAAACGACATTTAAAGTTTACTCTATCTCACTTATTTATTTAATCCTTCTGTCACACTCTTAATTTATGAACATGCGCTCCGTTACGTAATCATCTATTTATCTCGTGCTATTAGTCGTTCTCTCTAACAGGTAAACACTCTACACCCACTCTACACTGATAATTGTACTGTACACTGAAAATTTGAGTTAAATAAATGCCATTTCTTTACATAAATATAAATTTTGTTGCTCTCCTAGGAAATTATTAACGAAGATTTCTTTCGTTTGAATCGTGGGTGAAAGAATTAACGATATTTGAGAAACTAAAAATGCTTTCGCAAATTCTGCAGTTTTCAATCAAGAATCTAATCAAGTAACAAAATTGAAAGAATTCAAAACGAGTGGGAAAGAAAGCATTCGATTTTGGTCGAACGCGTTCATTAGCGAGTCGAACGAAAATTAACGTTCATAATTCGTCTTTACCGATATGCGGCTTTTGCACATCTCGATTCAGAGTCGACGCACGTGCGAGCCTGTGCTACGTGATCGCATTACACTAATGAGAACCACGGACGAAAATATTTTCGACGGCCGAGCGACAGTGTCCAGCGAAATATTGAAAATTTGCTTTGTATTTAAACGACGCCGGTTTATGTCCCGGCCCGCTACAATTTCATCTTGTTTTAATTCGCCCCCGCGCCGCGCCGCGCAGCGTGCGCGCATTTTTTACAACGTTCATTTCGCGACCCCCGCGGTCAAAGTAATTGAGCTTTACAGCGGCCGCAGCCAGGTCCCCATGAATTATGGAATTATTTGAGCCTCGGCCGACGCTCGAAGCATCATCGCCTCGAACGGGATACCATACCGAAGAAATACTCTGCTTGCTATACAATTAGGGATGAAGTGAATTAGCGAAGCGCTGATTATAGAATTCGCATGAAAATTTACAGTGAATATACAGGGTGTCCCACGTAACACTTTTCACGATTTTTCAAGTACTTGCTATATAATCTGACAAAAAAATATTTTTAACAAAAGCTGATCATTTTTCGATTGGCTATACATTGCAATAAAGAAAAAGCTCGATAATATTTAACGGGATACCATACCGAAGAAATACTCTGCTTGCTATACAATTAGGGATGAAGTGAATTAGCGAAGCGCTGATTATAGAATTCGCATGAAAATTTACAGTGAATATACAGGGTGTTCCATGTAACACGTTTCACGATTTTTCAAGTAGTTGCAATATAATCTGACAAAAAAATATTTTAAACAAAAGTTGATCATTTTTCGATTGGCTATACATTGCAATAAAGAAAAGCTCGATAATATTTATTGTGAATATTGTCAAGGCCACTTTCATTTTTTTAAATGGGACTTCGTATTTTTGACTTAACAGTATTATAGTATCAAGATGACCTTCAGATGACCTTCGGATGATAATAACTCGTGTTCGTCGAAAAATCGTGGAAAGTGGAACACTCTGTATATCAAGCGATGCTATAACTGCAGGAAAGATGCAGTCTACAAAGGGTGCAATTACATCGACACGATTTTTGTTAAAATTATTAAATGTTTACAAGTGAATTGAACAATTTTTATCAGAAGACGATTCTGCTGATTTTAGGAAAATAAGAAATCTAAAATAATTAGAATCGACTATAGCTTCGAGTGGTAGATTCAACGATGAAATTGTGGACGAATATATAAATACACAAAAATTCGCAGTCTGAAAAAAATAAGTGGAATTCCCAAATATCATGGAATGTTTGCGAAAGTCCATAATCACAGGAAAAAATAAGAAATTCAGACTAGTTTGGACGCACCCGTGCATCGTGAAACTGGACGAAAGTACAAGTTCGCCGAAAGTTCCCCAGTCAAATAATAATAATGGCGGATGCGAGCGCTAACGAACGGTCCGCGTGGCTCGGCCGGTTCTTAACAAGTATCCGTCCGCCTTTCGTCGTATCGATTCGCCGTAATTAACGTTAATAGGAAACTCGAGCGTTCGACGGTTGCTCGCGCGGACAGACCGTTCTCTCCGCAGTTGCGATCGCGAAACTTCGGCTTCCGGTTCCGTTTCTCGAGCGCCGAATCCCGCCTCTCGGACCGGCGGCGCGGCGCGGCGCGGCGCGGCGCGACGCGACGCGGCGAAACAGAAGAAAACGAAGAGAAACGCCACCATCTGGCGCCGATGAAAACGGCCACGGAAGGAAAATCACGAACGAAGCCGGACAAAGAGACAAATATATTTTTGTCTTTGATGCGATCTCCTGCAATTATTCAGCGAGCGATCAATCTTTTTGCTGGCGAGCGTCGGCCTCGTTATTGCGAAGCTCGAAGAAAATGAAACAATTGAACTGCAATTTATACAGGGTGTCCTAGACCACCCGTCCACCCCTATTAAAATGGCGGAGAGTGATTTTTATTGAAAACTAAAAAAAATTTAATAATTAATTCGGGTACGCTCTATCGAATGGTGGTAGTTGCAATTTCCGGTACTAACCGGAAATAGGAGTCTCCTATTTCCTTTTTCTATTTATTTTTTCCTTTTTTTTAAATTGCAACTACCACCATTCGATAGAGCGTACCCGAATTAGTTATTAAATTTTTTTAGTTTTCAATAAAAATCACTCTCCACCATTTTAATAGGGGTGGACGGGTGGTCTAGGACACCCTGTATACGCTCCTTTCTAGAAACTTTGCTGTCCTCTCTTATTGCGGACGGCTCGAGGAGATTCGTATGCTGCGATCTCAAGAGATATTTGGCTATGTATAGTTGGATCATTTAACCCCTTGCACTACGATTCATTTTACGGTTGCAGTGATTAGAACTTATTTGTCGTTTCTAATTTCTTTGAAAAAAAGAAGTTGGTATGTAATATATACCTATGCAGTCTCCAATGGTTTCAACAACAATAAAATATAATTTTGTTTCAATTTAATGTTTAAAGGAAATTAGTAGCATGAATATTTAGTAGACTATCTTCAAAATCTTCGTCACGAGTCTGACTCGGTATTATAGTGCAAGGGGTTAATTAGTTGCTGAAGAATTATTTAAATTTGTTTGAATGTTTGTGAAATTTTCTTTCTCTTATTTAAGCTTGTCCAAACCTCTAAGCGAAATTGAAGGAAGTGTGAGGAAAAAATTCAAAAAAATTTTAATCATCCATCAGGAATTATTTAAATAATCCAACCACCGATACAATGTTTGTGACATTGAAGAAGCGTGCAAATGATTTTTGAGCCTGCTGTTATTTATCAAATGAAATTGAACAGGAAATATGAGAAAGTGATTTCGATAGAATTTTGCCAACTGGATAGTTGCAGCTACGATAGTTCTGTAACAGGTTCGATAAGTTTCCATTGATTGCTGCGAAACTGAGTTACAAGTAGACTGCGGATGTTTAAGCAATTACGGGAAACCCGATTATGTAAACTTACGTGTAGCGAAATGTTTAATGAAGCTTGATGGAGTCTACGTTTATTCGGAATATGATAATACCGTTGCTAGGCAGAGTATATGTATCTATACATATGTAAACGGGAACGACGGTGAAATACAGGTACATACTTTACGATGTTGGTCGAAGCGCGATGAAGAAGCTGTAGAAAATTAAACAATTCGAGGGGGCCGTGCGAAATAGTTGGTTAGAGTGCTCTCTAATCCGCTTCGGTGGAAGAATGATCTGTTACCGTTCAACTTTAATGGCTTTCAACTTTTTAAATGGTGGGTGGAATTTCAGAGTTCTCGGTATTAGCTGGAAGCCTGTTATTACGTTGCAATTGTTCGGAAGAGGATCCCGTAACTAACACCGCCATCAACCAAGTATAATAATTTGTAATCTCCAAACAATTCGTAGACGCGGCAAGATATTCAGTCAGGCACTTTCTACAAAAGACAATGGAACTTTGTACACGTCGAGATATTAATTCGGGAAAATTACGCAACTTATAACTTTAGGTTCCACGATTGTTTAGATAGTTTAAAATGCAAAAGAAGGAGCTAGAAATGTTTAATTTTTTACGGAATCTTTTACACCCTTCAAGATATTAAAAAGAAAATTCCCTGCTCTGATGAAGGAGTGGTTTCAACCCTTAAATCTTACTATAGTGAAAAACTGAAATAGTTGTCTATGTAGTAGATAAATTGCTCTATATTCCATAATATATATTATATAGTTTACTACCATATACTATTATATTTTTATGATATTTTTCACCTCCTTCGAGATAAAGAAAATTCCCTGCTCCCATCAAGGGATGGTTTCAACCCCTAAATCTTGCTATAGCGAAAAAGAGAAATGGTTGCCTATATAGTGAATAATTATAATTTCATGGTATCTTCTCTCAAGATATTAAAATGAAAATTCCCTGCTCTGATAAAGAAGTGGTTTCAACCCCTAAATCTTCCTATAGTGAAAAACTGAGATAGTTGCCTATGTAGTAGATAAATTGCTCTATCATAATATTCCATAATATATATTATATACATTACTACCATATACTATTATATTTTTATGATATGTTTCACCTCCTTCGAGATATTAAAAAGAAAATTCCCTGCTCCCATCAAGGGATGGTTTCAACCCCTAAATCTTACTATAGCAAAAAAGAGAAATAGTTGCCTATATAGTGAATAATTATAATTTCATGGTATCTCCTCTCAGGGTATTAAAATGAATATTCCCTGCTCCAATCAAGGGGTGGTTTCAACCCCTAAAATCGTACTATGCCGGAATAAAAATCTCTAGGTATACACAGCGAGCGAGTTGCTCTATTTACGGTCAAAATTTCATAACGTGCCCGGTGTTGAAATCGCTTTAATTTTTCCCGCGAGGGGCACAGCGAGGTCCGACAGCGGAGAGCCTCGCTCCTCCTCGAGTTTCAATTTCAATGAGCCGCCATAAAGCCATGGGAGTTGCGCGTAATTGATCCCGCGGATAAGTGCACGCCGAAAATCGAGCGTAAGCCGGTGCAAGATGCATGTGTGCATCCGGGGGCGCTCATAAATATATGATGCGCGGCTCGTTCGGGCCGCGGGGCGCTAAAGTGGGAATACGCGGCTCGCCTTATGAATTTTAATGATACGTATCGTCACGTGACAGGTAGAAGGGTTGCTTCGTGCCCGGCAGCCACGCGGGGAACTTACTCGCAGACGGTGTCGAATGGTCCTCCAGCAATTTTATCCGTTTCCTCGTCACAATTATCGTTTAACACCGTTCCCTTATCGCTCGAATTAAACCGCCTGGAAAAAAGGTGAAACCACTCGAGTCCGGAGAAACTGAGCCTCGATTCTCGGAAAAATATTTTATGCGCATTTATTTCGGAAGCGGCCGAACGTGCAAGGGGTGGAAATTATATTCGACGTTAAGGAGGCTGAATCGTGAATATTCGAAGGGGTTGTTTTGCACGAATTTTTAAAATTTTTCGATAGCCTCGGTCAGGAACAAAAATTTTTATAAATTCCACACATTGATGACGTATAATTTCAGTGCCGTAACGAGGGTATGAATCGCCTGTGGCAAGTGTCTAATTTGCGCCTCCCCGTAACCCAATAATGACAAATAAAAAATAACAAATTTTAATGTAACAAGTTAAATTTTACTAAATGCAATATATTAAATACTATTAACCTCATCAAAATGGGTTGCCTGTATATAAAATTTTGATGTGTGCCCCAAACCCAGTTGCACCCGTGGTAGGCGCCTCTTTCGCCATGCCCTCGTTACGGCACTGTATAATTTTTCCTGTTCGCTATTTCGAGATTCCCTTCGGCTAAAACGCGCGTCTACCATGATACTAAATGCTCGAAAAATTCCAAGTCGACGGCGTCAATAGCTTCTGAGAAATAAAAACATGAAGATAGTCTACAGTCTATGTACCCAAAAAATGCACTTTAATCAATCCGCTGTCGGCGACGGCCTCGTTCTACCATCGAAGATTTTCGTTCGGGCGACCGTCGCGCGTCGACTGTCACTGACACTGGCACCGTCTCGGCAGTCCATCGTTTCGTTAGTTATTTATCGCCGGTCTCCCAGACGACGCCGTGTTTGCGTAGATTACGGAGGTTGTCGCGCTTCTCCCTCTCCCTGGCCAGTCTCGCGGATGACACGAGTGCACTCTATGCAAGCGAGTGCACCGTATGAATCTTGCATGGGCCGCATGCGTGGACGCGTGTGCGGAACGCTTCGGCCCCGGTGACAAATTGTGGCTGGTGGTTACAGGGCTGATACCGCGAGCCTCGATCGAATAAAAATAAATCAAACAACGAGCGACAACCACCGACGCCGAGCGGACTTCCCCGGAAATTTACATCGGGCCCATCGAAAAATATCGCCCTTCGTAAACAGTATAGCCGCGATTCCGCTCGTTGACGCTTCGCGAACACAATCTGCGCAATCGTAAGAATTGATGCGCGTCGATTGTTTTGCAAGAGTTCCGCTAAAGTGTCCATCTGTGCGACAACAAAGTTTCAGTATTCGATCAATGAAATAATTATGCGAATTGATGATTTTGTGTAACAATTTCGGGATTATAGATTTTGTGTGTTCATGATAAATTACACTGTCCAATAGCCAAAAAGGGGTTCGATTCTCACTATGCAAATCTTCTAGAGTTTCTTGCGCTGATTCCGAATCTGTCCTTAATTTTTCTCCTAGACGCACAGTTTTTGAGAAATTTGAGTTTGAAAAAAGACATATTTTTAGACTTTAAACAAATATTGTGATGTTATTATAAATGATATTGAATTCATCTTTACAGCAAAAGATTCCTTAGACTTTCCCGAATGCAGTGATATCCAATATTAATACATTACGATTGTTTAAACATGTTTAAACGATCATTAAAGACGGAGAAACACCACTTTTGCACCAATTTTTGACGATATTTTTGAATTTATCTCTAAAAATAAGGGTCCAGCGGAAAATCGAACTATACCGCGCGATAGAGCAGACTTTTATCTTGAGAAACCCCCCTTTGAAGTTTGAAATGTCGATGTTTTTACTGAACCAGAAAGCAAAGTATCTTCGTCCGACATGAGTTGCCGCCAGTGGTGATTATGCAGATTAGCGACGACCTCACCGATTTCGATGACCTTGAAATATGTTGTCGAGGTCACTATTCTGAACAACTTTTTCCTAAACAGGTTACCGCCGCTCGGCCTTAGTTTTCGAGAAATACGTAAAAAAACTTTGGTTATTCTTATGTTACCAGTACAGTGTATTCTCGGAAAAATGATCACTAAATGGTGATTGGAAGAGTAATTGGAGTTGAAGTTATATTTTCTGGCGGGCAGGGGTCTGGGTTAGGTCTGGTTTCACATCACCATCTAACACAAAACCTAACAGAGAGTTAAAAATTCATAGAATTTCATTCCGAGTGAATTTGTTAGCACTACAACGACTTTAACAGCTCTGATACTCCTGAGTTATATTATCAAATACAAGTAAACAGTACGGTATATTATTGTGTACGTCCGTACGTAACCGTGCAGTATGTTCGTGTTCATTTATGTAAACAGTTTGAAATGTTATTTGTACGTTTACGCGCTTAGTGTCATTTCAACGCGAACTACCATACATTGGTGAACATGAAAAGCTCTACGAATTTTTGGATATTTGTAACAATAACGAAAAGTTAGTAGATTTCTTGATTTTGCACATAGTAATTCGTGGCACGATGAATTGCAGTAGGTGCAATAAAGATATGAAGTTAGATCGCGAAGAGTTAGTGTTTAGATGTAATAATGTTACTTATATTAAAAATTTATTTTTACGTATATCTCGGAAACTAAGGCCGAGCGGCGGTAACATGTATAGGAAAAAGTTGTTCGGAATAGTGACCTTGACAACATATTTCAAGGTCATCGAAATCGGTGAGGTAGTCGCTAATCTGCATAATTACCAATTAACATAAGTTTGTGGATCTTATTCGTAGGCAATTTGAAAATGTACATAATCCACGTTTTTTTATCGTGTTTTTCTATGGATTTCGTGCAATCATGGCGAATTTGAAACGACTAAAATGTGTTTATCATTATTTTGTTCAGATTCTGCTCGATATGAATTTGTCAAATGAACGAGAGTTCAAAATTCAATACCGAATGTCGAAGAATCCGGGAAATATTCTTCGGGAAATGTTTCTGACCCGATTTCGCCCGCATTGGCCGAAAATTGGGTATTGTGCGGCACTCGGCAAAATTTAATGCGATATTTATCGCGTTCGGAGGTTGATGGGACGTTTAACGAGGTGAACTAACCGCTGTTTCATCCCAGTTTATCTCAATTAGGTCACAGAAATTAATGTTTGAATAAACACCCGTCCTACAGAGTCACTCCCGTCCTTACCCAATTGCGTCGCTTTTATTTTTGCGATTCTTCGTGTACACGGGTTTTTTTAGTCTGACGAGAATCCCGCAGGATCGCGACTACTTCTGTGTACATGACAGCCACACCGTCCACCCGTCGCCATTTTATATACGTACATATGTATACCGGACTTGCATTGTAAATATTTGCGAAACCCTCGCGCCAAAAAGGGCGAAATTCTGCGTCCCCTCTTGCTGTGGGTTAGGTACCTCGTTGTAAACATTCCTCGAAGGTAAACGCTATTTTACGTCTACTGCTCGAGCTCCTCGTCTTTTTTCTCCGTGATAAACAATCCTTAAAGCGTTTCGCGCAGCGAATGTGACAAAATATTATTATTCTACTTGAAACGAGCTGGGCGGTTGGGAAATTCAAATGCGGTGGCCGGAGGCCGCTGCGAATCGCAATTAATGATATTAACACCGATCAAATCAACGATGAAAGCAAGGAGGAAAAACCGCGGCGCCGTCCGTGCCGTGAATATTTTCGTCGTCGGTGCGTGGTCGCTTGCTCCAATCAAACTAGCATTTTTCTAGTTGATACTATAACGAGTTCGTTCGTTCTTATTGTGCTTGAAACATTTTCTGTTTCCGTCTCAATCGTCTCTATTAGTTTTGAAATTGCTATTGTCAGATCATCAGCATTTTTTTCGCAAAACTTTTCTGTTTTCGTGCAATTAGTTTTTATTTCATTATGCCACTGCTATTGCTTTTCAAATCGTTTCCATTAATTTATTCATTCATGTTATTTTTTTAGTAATTTTTATGATCAGTCATTATTTGTCTTTCATGTTAACAAGGACAATTAGATTGAAGAGAAAAGACCATTAAAAATTCGAATTAGTTTATAAAAGAATAAATGTGAATTTTAAAAAAATAAAAAGGTTATTCTATTTTAAAGTGGTCTAGTGACTTTTAGGTCATCCTGTATATGTATGCAATTACTTTGAATAAGTACAAAGTGTTTAGATGCATCAAATATCAATTCAGCTTTCTCTGTGTCCGATCTATGATCTACCTTTTCTACTTAGGGCATTCAAGAGGTTCAAGCAAAATATTAATAGTGAAAATTATAAAAAAGAAACGGTAAATTTCATTTATTTTATTATTTTATTTTATTTTCACTATCAACAAATCTCTAAGTACTATATATTTATATAAACTATTAAACAATCACCAGCAAGCAGTATATCAGCCGCCCCACAGATTAGATTGCAAGTATCTAAACACTTAGCGTCCGCGTGACCAAGTTTCGCTATCAATAACTCCAAGTAGAGCGAGGTAATGGGAGAGAAAGCGATACACAAAAAGGGAGAAATAGAGAGAGAAATATATACAGAGTGTTCCATTCGAAATTAACCCGAGAATTATTTCCTCAAATACAGTTCGTTTCAAAAAATGTCTCTAACAAAACTTACCGTGTTTAAGGGTTGGGGTACTTCGAAAACATCAAGGTGACCTTTCTATGCTTTATACATGAAACTACGTTTTTATTTAGTTGGGTATGTAGCTCGTTCCACGACGAATTTATTGACCTGCGACATGTTAATATTAGAAGGTCATTCAAGGTCATTTATTGGTCTTTAACGAATGTAACCTCTAAACACCAATATACGACCTTCAATGACCTTCAAAGACTAAAAAAGAGTTAGATAGACTGTACTTAAGCCATTTCTTAAAATACGCTATAGTTTCAGAAACAATGGCGTGCAGAACTAAAATCGGAACACCCTGTATGTCTTCGCGTAAGTTAGCGTTAATAAATCCTGCGGAATAGCTGGACACGTTCCCAAGAAATGGATGTGGAGGAGCAGGTTTGAAGAATTGTGGAAGAAATCTCGCAGTAACGGATTCGAGCTTTGAAGAAGTGGGACGGGATTCGAGAGGAGCGGCGTAATTTATAATGGGTCCGCGAGGCTGATAAATAAAGCCCCTGCGCCAGTTCGAAGGAGAGAAAGAGAGAGAGAGAGAGAGAGAGAGAGAGAGAGAGAGAGAGAGAGAGAGAGAGACCGGACAGAACCGGTTGAACTTCGAAAAACGAGGCGTTCGAAGAACGGGGCCAAAAAAGCCCGGCGGCGGAAACTTTTCGGGAAGTTACAAGCGGGTCAGCGTCGTTAATCATTCCCCGGCCGTTGCTATAGTTCGCATACATTATTCAGGAGCGTCCCCGGCGACGTCTATGCATAACTTTTGCCGATGTTCACGCGGCCGTTTCTTCCGGGAAAAAAGGGGTAAGAGCGAGAGAGGCTATCGAGCGGTGAACCTGAAAAGAAAACCGTTCGATAATCCTTTTATGGGGGCCCGGCCCGACCCGGCCCGACCCGGCCCGGTTCGGCCCGAGTTCTTTAACTTATACGGGATCTCCGTCGGGGCCAATTAAAATGCAAATCCCGGCGAATGTAAACGAAACAGCCTTGATAATGTAAGCGGATATTGTTCACGGTCGCGTGGAGCAACCCTTAACCCTTAACCCCCTTAACTCTTTTCCGCGAACTACCCCTACGGAGACCGCGGTCGCGTGTTAATGCCTCTTAATTAAATATTCGGCGATATCGGCTGCGTTGATGGCTCCTGCGAAACTGCTCCTCTGATTAATGGACTGCGATTCTTTGCGCGGATTTTCGAGTCGGAGAGAGTGCAGTTTCGTGAACGTTCTACCGACGCTCGAAATCTGCCTCCCGGCAAAAATGAAATATTCTGTGGACCTTTCTAAATATTTTACACTCGCGTAAAATCTACTCCCGTAGAGAAACATTTCAATAGATTTTTCGAAATATTTCGCAACTGCGCAAGATTTGAAATTATAAATAAAGCGTTAATTTATTTCAGTAAAATGTTGTATATGTTCTTTGGTTGATTCTCTGAATTTTTTACTTCAATTTATTGTTACTTGTTTCAATTTGTTATTTCGTCGACACTATTTTCGTCGTTGTACACTACTCTCTCAGTGACCCATTAAATTCGGACGTTCCAATTCAGTGGCAAATTTAGAATTTTTTTCACTGTTTTTCTCCGACATTTAGTTTCTATTTTCGATCATTGTTTTCCAGTATCAGCTTTTTCTGTTTTATTGTGTACGTTCATAGAGAAAACATATTCTGTTGCATAAATGAACGAATGGTTTCGGCAATATTTTGAATTATATGAAGTATGATAACAATTCTTCACGCACGTACACACATTTAAAAAACAAATTGCAGAAAGGATGTAATTATATTTCTAAATCACTGCATAAGATAACGAGGACGCTATTAATGATAATGATATTGCGTCTGTAACGCAGGCTCATTAAAAATGCAAAAATAATCGTAATTGTAATCCTGTAATGCAGCATATGCGAAGATGGAAATAACGATGGTATAAAAGGATTATTTTTATGAACATTTTCAAGAAGGATTTTCCATTTTGGGATGAACGGGATCTATTTTAACCCAAAATATATTCGAAAGTCGTCTCACGTGAGAAATATTAACATTGCTTTTCTACGACTCTGCGAATCACATTTTAATTGAGAAATTGATGAGCACGTAGCGAATTGATTCAAATAAATGTGAAATGTTTGAAATTAAATATTCTTCAATATACAGCATCGATGAATAATTTTCCACTGAAACGGGGTAGGCTGCGAAATTAATTACCGAAAATTGCGAATTTAATATACAATACACTGTCTTTCGTTCAAAGCAGACAAGTTTTAAAACCCCTTTAAAGTTTAAAGCTGCAACTCGAAATTACCACATATGCTTCAACATTCAATAACTCCGAAAATATAATGAATGCCATAATATTTAACATAAACATTACTATACGATTCAGAACGAGAGCATTTAATCGAACTGCTCCTCAAACGAAAATACTACCCTCCCTATATTATTAATTTCTTTCTAAGCGTGCGAGACATTATAGCGTTAATTTTTGTTTTCAATTTTCTCAAAAAATGTAAGATTCGCATTTAGCGTTTATCGTTTATGTTAATTTAACTTAATATATTCATTGTCAATTGTAAAGTGTTATACTAATGTATGCTATATAAACCATACACGGTTTAGGGCATTAATAAATATATAAATAAACATTACTAAAGACTTAAACTACAAGCTCCCACAAATAAATTGACTTCCATCGGCGAAGAAAAATGAATTCCGCATTTACCTGCTCCTCGAATCCAAATACAGCGATTTCTCAGCCCCCTCCCCCAAAAATTAAAGACGTCACCGGGATAAAAAGACTGATATAGAATTCCCGTGACGCTCTTTCGTCTGCTACGCTTATTTACATGATTTTCCCAGGAGTCTCTCGTTCCCGAACGCCTTATCGAACGTCAGAGGACGCTGAAAAGCTCCGCCGGAGTAAAACAGCCGGGAGACGCGCGTCGAAGTGCATCGGGCGGGTGCATTAGCCTATAAACAGATTTGATGGATCACCGAGCGGCTTCTTCGTCGGCTCCTGCGAACGCGGAAGCACCGTCTAACGAGAATGTTTCCCGACATGCCCTGGTAACACTCGTTTTCGCCAGAGAAACGGAAAAATTCGGGGTTGCCTAACCACCACTGTCAATTCGGGACCACACCGACTCGAAAGTCCAAAAACTATCTTTTTGTTCAATTTTCATCAAATGATAATAATGATTTCGGCGCAAGGTTCGATCATTTTAAAACCAACAGCAAATGTGTAATTAATACATCAAACTCGACGTTTCGATCATAATGTAGATCATTTTCTAAGAGACATATTTTGCGTTTGCTGTAAAAACAAATAACCACATTGTAGAAAAATTTGTAACTCAAAAATTTTTCTATAATGTGGTTATTTGTTTTCACAGCAAACGCAAAATATGTCTCTTAGAAAATGATCAACATTATGATCAAAACGTCGAGAAATTTGATGTATTCATTGCACATTATGCATCATTATATCTTATAATTTCGATCGAGAAAAATTCACATTTTCATCAAACTTTCGAATAGAACAATTCAGGGAGAACATTGTGCTGAAAGGATTTTTCGGGGTCCTGACATTTGGCCAAATTATTCCAACGTGTAGAAAAGAGTTAGGGGGTGTCGAAAAAAAGGAAAGACTCCGCCATATTGTAACATATTGAAAAAATTGGAGTGTATAGCTGAAAGTTGCATCTCTTCACCTGCAAAAAAATACAATTTTTCGTTCAGTAATTTTCTCTGAAAAAAATTATGATTTCCTCTGATAAAATCTTGCAATCTCGTAACATGTTCATGATGTTCGTGATTGCATCGTTTACGATAAGTGAATTAGAAAGACCTTAACTCTCTCCATGTAATATATTAATTCAATCAGAAAGATTGCGCCGCAAAAAGCAAAGGTTTGCTCTCTCTCTCTCTCTCGTGAAATTGACCGGAAGAACACGCGAATGGTTAAGCATCGCTAATGAATGGCGGCGGGCTATAGCGGGGGCGGTTAGGCAAATAGAAAATTCATCTGGTAGCGGGTCGGAGCCACGAAATAATCCGTAAATCTAATTTTTATCGCGCGGGTCAGGAGAGCTCGGCCGTGCGAAGCGCGAAAGAACAAAGAGAAAAGCGCGGCCGAGCTTTGTCGCGAGTCGGACCCGGTGGCGGAGTGCCTTACAGAGAGGAACAGAGACCGTGACAGGGCTGTGCGCGTGCGAGAGCGAGAGGGACGGTGGGAACGGTAGGAAAGAGAGAGTGTAAAACAACGAGAGCACCGCACTTCCCTGTACGTACGGCAGGGCGATAATTTACTGGCGTGCAGGTACGTCTGAAGGATCCGGTACGTGCCGGTCGAGTGTTCTTGCACAGCCGGGGGTGCTAAGTACGCCTACGTGTGCGCTGCCGCACCCTCGCGCACCCCTAGCACGTGCCCACCCCCGTCGGAAATACGAGTCGATATTTTCCGAATCGATTTTTTGCTGCTGCCACTGTCTCGAGATCCGAGCTTTCTTGATTTTCTGGCGCGCAAGCATTCCGGGCTATTTGTTCATTTATCTGTATTGTCTAGAAGTGCGGGGAGAGTGGGCTGAGTTCAAATGGAGGGAGGAAGAGGGTTAAGGTTTGGATCAGGGTTCACGGGATTCTGTTTTTATTGATAAATAGGCACGAGGGTTCTGAGGGACGAAATTCTGAATTTTTTTAAATATAATTATATTGTTTAAATGTTTGCTTATTCGGGAAAGTGAGCATTGGCTCGTGGAAGGGGATTATTCGATCTTTGCAACGAGCTCGGGTAGAGTGTTGTGCGATTTTTTTTCAAGAAGTTATAGTAGCTTGAGTTTTTACTAATTTTTATCTAGAAAACGTAGTGATCTTCCATGTTTGATCTTCATCAGTGTAGTCAATTTTCTTTTTTTAAGTAGCAACCTAATAAATTCGGGAAAGTAAAATTTGAGGTCTGAACGTAGTGATTTCAGCCTCTTAAATGAGCTAAAGTAGATTATTGTGCGATTTTTTTCACGAAGATATAATAGTTTGAATTTTTACAAATTTTTATCTAAAAGACTTAGTGAAGACATAGTCAATTTTTTTTATGTAGCAACCTAATAAATTCAGGGAAAACAATTTCGGGTCTAGAAGTAGAGATTTCAGCCTTTTGAATAAGCTAAAGTAGATTGTTGTACAATTTTTTTTTATGAAATTATAATACTTTTGCTATTCACTAATTTTTACCGAAAAGGGATCGGATCTATTCATAATCTACTAAATCAATGTTCTTAGAAATCCTATTAAACAACAAAAATATGAGTCTCCTATCATTAAAATTATAAAAATGCTACTCTGAGAAATTCTTGAATTTTTCAGTGAACATAAAAATTGTGAAAAATCAAAACTCGTTATAAAGGAAAGTATACCTCAATCGTGTTCAGAGCTCGGCAGTTTGAATGTTAATTTTGTGTTACAATGCACGAGAGCCGTGTAACAATTTCCAGAGGCTGCGTCTGTTCTTACAGCGTTTGAGCAGCGAATAAATGCGTGTTCCTTATCGGAGCCGCGGGATTTATTGCGTCGGGTCGCGTTTGTCGCACGGGTACCCGGAATTTTATGCGAGAGCTCGAACATTTTTGGAAGCGCTTCCGGCCGTGTTACAAAGGACCAAGTTGCCCGACGGTATTCGAGAGAGACACACAGGAAAAGCGCACGCCCATGCGAATGCGACTGCACCGTCAGTCGCTGGGAAAAGGTTATGGCGGACCCGCGGACGAACGTTGGCGGAGATTGAAAATCGCCCGACGCCAATGAAATATACGCTCTCCGTTCGAGACCTTCGATTCCGATGTTCGATTCCACCTCTGTGTGCACGCTGATTTCTGTCATAAGGTTTTTATACTTGGTCCGAAATGCAGCATGATCGCGGGGGAGGATTCGTCGGACGAATTTAGGGCGCTATGACAAAAGAGAGAATGGATGGTTAGACTACCGGACAAGAAACATTCGACATAGAAATTAACCATTTGCACTCGGAGCTATTTTAACCTCAAAAACGAAAGATTTTGTCCATTCTAGAGTATTTCCATTCTATACAATTTTTTTTCATTTTTTGCCTATATGAAACTGATATAATATCTCATGTAATATGTAAATGTCTAGGAGTTTGTAAAATACGAACAAAAATAATAATGTGAATAATATTTTTAATTAGAGTCGCCATCCGAGTGCTAATTTTCGAGAAAGTTTCCCAACTTTCGATGAAATAACGTTATTAAAATAATTGCTTCTGTTTGCAACGGCGTTAAATTTTCCTGAGAAAGTCTCTCGAAAGATTTTTCTGTAAAAAGATGAAATCCCTGGAATTCTTGACAGTAGCAAATTCAAATTGGTGTTGTCATCGCGCAACATAGAAATTAATGAATATTTATCTTTATATCGATCGTAAATTGTTAACAATAAATGCGAAAACATCAACACATTTATTGATAGAAATTAATTTCCGAGAAAGTTTCCCAACTTTCGATGAAATAACGTTATTAAAATAATTGCTGCTCTTAGCAACTGCGTTAAATTTTCCTAAGAAAGTCTCTCGAAAGATGTTTGCAGATTTCTCATCGCGCAAGATTTTGTTGCGCCTTCGGCCGCGCGGTCCGTGTTTACATGCTCTGTCCTTTTCTACGTTCGACGCAGTCATAAATCTCCCACCCCGAAATTTTTCTCCACTTCGTGGAACAACATTGGATCATACATATGTTTGGGGGGGGGGGTGAGACTATTATAGCGTCACACTTTCTCTTGGTGTCATCACGAAAATTTTGGAATGACCCCCAGCCTTAAAACAAACCAATGTTAAAAAAATGTGTCGGGTGACTCGACGAGAAAATTGTTCGTTCCGGATGATTTGGAATTTGACGGATTGAAAGGAGAAAATGCGCCCGCGCAGCCCGAAGAAAAAGGCATCCGCCGTAAACCGCGCATCTCGCGACACGTCGCGGATTATACTGGCAAATTGGCAAAGGACGGCCGCGCGACGCGGCGCGCTGCGCGTCCCGAAACTTCGTTTCCTTCTACGAGCTCTCGCGCGAATGCGATTTGAATTGCGACAGTCGCTGGAAGCTCCTCTTCGCCCGGCTGCGCTATTAAATTCCGCATATCAAGAATAACTTTCGCTAACGTTGATTAGCATACGCGGCAAGGAACCCGTCACTTTCTCCGCGGCTCCTTTGACTTTGATAACGCCTGCTGACGGAAATACCAGGCGAAAACCGTCCTCTTCCACGCGGAATTATTCAGCCGGGTTTCTATCAACTCACCTCATAAATAATGCGTATTTACTGAAATCATTTCGGTAACTGAAAATATTCTCGTCACTGTCGTTAGTCCTTCGCACGCCATTCTGTAAGACAGACAAGGATGGTCTATTTTCTTTATTAAAACATGAGGACACTGTTTTGTTTAACCAACGCACATAGTGGTATTTGTGCTAAAACCTGGCCAAAAATAATTTCTTGTTTTTCCTACGTTATACAGTTAGTTTATGAATACAAGAAGTCATTTCTAACTACATACGTTCATATGTAAAACTAAGGCACTAACTTTTCTTGTAAATCTTTCAGTTTTTCATCAAACAGTCGGTTTGTGCTTTCTCTTATTAGCTCGTTCAGTTGCTTTCGAGTCATAGACTTGATGGAGTCCACAGAAACTGGATCAAACGAATAAGAAAACTAACCAAATAACAAAAAAAGAGCTATAGTTGGAGCTTTATTTTTCTTTAATGTGAAAAATTGTGAAAATTTTGTTGCGGTATAGTAATTCTAGATATCCTGAAGTTTAACAACACGTAACTTTTATGCTGTTGCGATGAGTTGCATATGTTTTAAAACATTAATATATGCAAGAAAAGTAATGAAAATCCAAGAGCTTCTAATCAGGCTTGTAGATTCTTAAAAACACGTATAAAAAGATTTTAACATTGGTAACATCATAAGTTTCGCAAGAAAAATCACTTCCAACATAAAAATTATCACAACAAAAAGTTATTATTCAGCCGGATTTCTATCAACTCACCTCATAAATAATGCGTATTTACTGAAATCATTTCGGTGACTGAAAATATTCTCGTCACTGTCGTTAGTCCTTTGCAAGCCATTCTTTAAGACAGACAAGGATGGTCTATTTTCTTTTTTAAAACACGAGTACACTGTAAATTTCGTTTAAACAACGTCTACCATAAAAAAGTGTACTCGTCGAAATAAAAGTGAATATAAATAATAAGAGATTATACTGTTAAGAGAATTAAGTGATTACAAGATTGTGGGGGCTGTTTCGTAATGTTTAAGTTAATAAAAGAGTTGCTTCTCGTGGGATGGTCTGATGGTTCGCGGGAAAGATGGCCGCGACCGTTCTGCTTTAATGTATTTATTTCTTAAAACCGAGGCTCGACCCGGGGCCGCGTCACAAACCGGCGAACAATTAGAGAAATTAATTACGAACTTCCGCGGGCCGGCTCGAGGAACGGAATTACGAGCCAAGCGGAAACTCGGGACGTTATAAAATAATATAATCCGCGGAGGAATAAAGTAAACTCCACGAAGAAGGAGAGATCTTACCGGAGCTAAAGCCGAGATCGAATGATCTATACGAGATGTTTATTGCGAAAGTATGTAAACTAGTAGAGATACAAATTTCACGTGTATTTTCAATATACTTAGTGTACAAAGATGTACACGGATTAAAATACGGATATACAGGGTCATCCGTTTTTAAACGGCCAAACGTCAACCAGCTATAGAGGGCCCCAAATGGAACAACTTTCACCCCTAACACTTTTTTTGATTCGGTCTTGATTTTTAGATAATTGCAAAACCCCGGCATTTTTTGCGTTCACTTAAGATTAAATATATTAGGACTGCAATTATGTATCTTGATGATTTTTCCTTTGTTTGGTTTAAAATAAATAGGGGCATCTTTTCTATTAAGTCAACTTTTTTGCATGACCTTCGGATCTTCGTTTTTTTGACATGGGGCACGTTTGACGTTTAGCCGTTTAAAAACGGATGACCCTGTATATTAGTACACGTGAACACGTGAATACGTGTATCCTCAATACACGTCCAAAACCGTGATCTCTATAAACTATAGACGCGTCAGAGAATACCATAATTCGTAGGTGGTACGTTATTGTACTTTCTATAAATTTTTCTATTCGTCTTACGACCCGATGTAATTGATTCCGACGACTTTTGAGCGGTTCAACGCGGATAACTCGTCGACATCTTGTGCACGACGATCCGAAAGCCTAGCTACAGGTGCTACGGATGTACCCGTGCGATCGCCTATGTTCCTTTCCATTATTCAGACCGGACTATTGACACCTGTCACGTTTCCCTTTCGATCGATGATGGTAGGAAGCAAAGAAAAAGTTGGGCGGGACAGCACGACAGCTTTGAGCGCACCCTCTCGTCAAAACGTGCAAAAATGGCCATCTTGCAGAATTTATTACGGGAAAACCGGATGATCGAGAAATATGAAACTTTGCGCAATCTATTCGGGCATTATTTAATATTTTGGACAATTTTTTTCTTGATACTGTGTCTAATAGTGCTCGAGATGTCGAAGGTACCACGTGACAGGATTAAGGGTGGTTTCTGTGAATTTTTGGGAATTTATTACAAGGAAACTGTTCACAAAAATTGTCAGTCTGTCACGCCAATAATTACTAGAAACAACGTTGATCGACTTACCAGCCGATACGAATGAAATACTTTCCAAGGCAACACCGAGACTCGAAACTTTAATTCCAGCAATTGAAGGCAATCAGGAACCCATCGGCACGGAACCGCGCGTTACGCCATTATCATAATACTTTTTCCAATACACCGTCGGACAGCGCAGCGATGAAAATAGATCTCAAAAATCCCGGGATTGAAATTTTTGGGGAAGCAGCTGCGGTCGAGGGGAAAATGATTCGGAGCTTCTCGAAATTGGAAAGGGAGCGTCGAGTTTGTTGGCAACGAGCGGAAGACCGACGGTCACACGATATATTCACCGTAATGGCGGATTAAAGCCGGAGAGACGGGGCGTCGTTGTTGCTGCGTCCGATCTGCGGCCAGACCGCACGACGCTTGTTCCTTGAACAGGTTGCAGTCCGGGATATCTGTCAGCGGCATACCGACGACGAAAATCGTTCTCGAACGACGAGACCGTAATTTCGTTGGCCGGAGAATGCAAAGGCGCGTCGACCAAACCCTGAAACTCCCTCGAATTCGATGATGTTTCGTTTAAGTGTCACCTTTTCGCCCCGCGAGAGAGAGAGAACCGCTAGCTTCCTGCGACGATAAAATAAAATCTGTGAATCGCTTTGATCATCGGTGAAACAGTGAGAGGTCTCTTCCTGAAGATACGATTCAAATTTTAGGTCAATCTCCTTTTAATTATGACAATTATGCAGCTTTTGAAATATCACGAATTCTGACGTAACATTTTACAGAGATGAAGTATAAAATTCTGTAAAGATAAATTGATTTTTTTCCACCTAGAAATCGTGTATTTGCTGGAGAAAACAATAGCTCTCTCGCGGAGGGAACAGTGGCTTTCTCGCGGAGAAAATTGTCATTTCGCTTCAAGAGCCAGCCGGAGCAATTTATTAGCGCATCCATGAAACGATACTTGTCACCGTGAGCATATTAACACGACTGTGAAGCGTTTTCAAAGAAAAATCCAGTGAAAGGGCTAGAAGCAGAACGAATCGTTGTCGAAGCGTTGGATCGAGCGAAAACTCGCTCTAATTCGCGCGAATCCTGTTTGTTCACTGGCATATGAATTAATACGTGTGTAATCATTTACAAATGGAATCACAGCTGATCGATTGGTAATAGAATTCTCGCATGGCTGCTAACCGTGGCAACAATACGAGTCATTAAGAGGCGTCGATTGATAGAACCGTGTCGCTCGGATGAATTCGATCAAAGTGTTTCAGTGTTTCGAAGTGAACCAACTGAAATTCTGCGCATGTTATCCTTTGTACACATTGTAATCTTGTTCGCGCGAGTGTTTCCGATGGCGGGAATACTTTCTTAACTCGATAACCATTTGTTTCGTGTGTCTTTCTGGAACCTGTCGATTTTGTAACAAGAATTTTCAACTGGGGACGATAACAATTGCTACCAACATGAAAACAATCTTATTTCTTCGACTAAAAACATCTTTGGTCACAAGAATTGATAAATGAAAATTTTTTTTGCAGAAATTGCAAATTCTTAAATAATATGAATAAGATATTTCTGAGATTCTTTTGATTTCATTACTGTTTTAACGAATGCGTGAAAGCTACAGTCTTCTGATTAACCCTTAGGACTTGGATGGCGACTCTGAGGCACCGCTGAAAATTGTTGTGCCATTCTTAAAAATATTGTTCACATTATTATTTTTGTTCGTATTTAATAAACTACTAGACATTTACATATTACATGAGATATTAGAATGGAAAAAATCTTTCATTTTTTAGTTAAAATAGCTCCGAGTGCAAAGGGTTAATATTCCCAACTTGAGCGATTCGTTATTTTCATGGAAGTTTTGTGATAATTGTTAGTTTTGGCCTCTGATTTCACGAATAGAGGAAAATCTTTTGGCGAGAAGTTGCGCCTCGCTGTCTTCGATTTTCGGAGGCCACCGTCCATCCCAAGGAACTTGCGATCCTCGCCACGTTTACTTCACCTTTGCTACCCTGTTTCGTTTCCGCCAGTTCGACCCCTAATTCGTCGAGGGCGAGGGCCATCGCAGTGTGTGCCATTAACCCAAATAATTCCGAGCCGTGGCCTCACCCTCCTCCGATTCCCATCCTTTTTCGGAATCCTCGTAGCTTTTTCTTCTCCCTTGGTCGACGATCTTCCCTTTGAAATACAAGACGCTCCCGGAAATCCCGGAAAACGGCTGAGGAACGAGCCTGTTGTTCCGTCTGAAGCTCGCGTTCTGTTGATCAGAAACTGTGTCGTACATTCTACAGTAACGATGCTGGAACATCGATTTGCCCATGACGATTCCAATTGGTCGCTGGCTATTAATAGACTGTGTAGAAGGAAAGTCAGTAGTTGAGAATTTTAATGTATCAGTTCCAATTTTTTTCAAATCGTTAAAGGGAGAAATTTCCTTATCTTTATTGTACACGAAGATCCTCGGTCTAATTATTAGATTAAATTGAAATTGCAAATTTTTATGCGAAGATAGATTTCAATGGATCATTTTAATGAAATTGAGGTCGACCGAGAATTATTTGTCTCGCTACATCGTTTTTTAAACGCTTCACCGAATATAATTGCAGTTTCCAATCTTGACCGATTTACATTGAAATTATTCTTACACATTGAAATTGGTCTTGAAACGAGTTCTGGTTATTTCAAGTGATCCTTCGAGGGAAAATGCTCGACTAAAAATGTCACGGTCGAGCTCGTTCAAGCTGTCTCTACATTAAATTGATTGTTCCGCATCTTCGAGTTACATTCCCGGGCGCGCGTCTCGTTGCAAATTAATCGTGAATTAATTACCGGGTTGGGCGGCCGATCCAGTTTCGCAATCATCGAAATGGCCGATGATTTTCAGGGAAATTACGGGAGAGTTTCCGTGCCGATCAGTTCATGCTCGCTTTGTCCGTACGGTTTAATCGCGAGATAATTTCCCTTCGGCATTAACACAACACCGGCCGTCATTTAGCGCATTGTTTACCGATGAAATATCCAAGTGATTGATTCCGCATGATATTCCTACCGAAAATATTATGCTATTTTACACCGGGGCCGTTTCATTTCGTTTTTTTTTCCCGGGAATTTTTCCATCACTATTACACGCGACGCAAAACGTTGCCGGAAAAATCGTTCGCATGGAACGCAGGGGATGAGAGTGTACAGGGTGTATAAAAAGTAATGGTCATCCGTCCTAGGGGTGATTCTACACCTCTGGATCGGTGGACATTTGCAAAGTTAGTATTTTATAATGTAGGATTAGTATTCTTATGTATTTGCAACTTCAAATACATATGGGAGACAGACGTTGACTTGGTACGGGCCTAGCGACGAATGTCCCTTTAAACTTCGTATGGCTCGAGACACGCACACGATCATGTTCTGTCTCATCGACACGGTCGGGTGGACTGTAGTAGTAGGCTTTTGTCTATACGTATACTGCCACACAATCAAATTTTGCAAAAACTTTAATAGCTTATATCTCAATAACTATTTGTTTGCGACATATGGCTCCTTTCAGACTTTTTCTCTTCTCGATGAGTAGAAGGCGTTGATGTAAAAAAAAAAAACTTTAACAACAATTTTCTTTGTTATAAACAATTTTTCGGCAAGTTTCCTTTGCAAATGTCCACCGATCCAGAGGTGTAGAATCACCCCTAGGACGGATGACCATTACTTTTTATACACCCTGTACATACAAAGGATGTGATCATGTCGGAGAAACTAATTACGCGAGGATCGCTCGAAAATTATCGTTGACGGTCTAACGTTGCTCGGGATGAAGGGAACGTTAAATATCCGGTGTAATGAGGCTCTTAATCAACGCTGGGTAACCGATAGCACCGGAAAGAACAAGATCGACGAGTCGGGTGAAACTGAGAGCTTTAATAAAGCGGAATCGCGCAGATTATGCGCGGGTAGTGTGTCTTGCTGGCTAATAGGATTAAAACGACGGCGAATCTGCCCGGGGAAAAATGAACGAAAAATAGAGGACGGTACAATATTTCACTGCGACACCACCCTTCTAAGAGAATTAGAACTGGAATCGCACTGTGAGAGACTTTTAACACATTCCGCTCGGAGCTGTTTCGACTACGGAAACAGAATTTCTCTCGCAGAATAATTCCATTCTGCAGAATGTTATTTTAAATGACGTCGGGAATCCCATTTTTGGGACACCCTGTATATGACCTCATGATTACACGTACTTCATTTCTAGTCGAGCGTATTTGACGAACGCTGATCGCTTCTATAAAGTGAATAGGCAACACTTGCTTGAAACGTATAATATTACTACGTTGCATCCCCTATTTTAAAATCTACTAGTATAGCCTGAAAATTTATTAATAGACTGCGGATCTTTATGCATTTATAACAAAATTGATGAGTAGATAAAATTCAAAATTGTAGGAAAATTTTGAAAATTGAACATGTCAATATATAATTTCTCATCTGTTAAAATTATTAAGGGTATGAATGACGTACTATTTAGTTTCTATTCCTTGCAATCAACGCAGACAATTTTTATTTTGCATCATTTCAAGGTACGAAGCTGATCTTGAATTTTCCGAAAAAATGGAAGGAATTGAAAGAGATAAAAGAACGCAATTCAATTTCAAATAATGTCCAATGTTGCTCCGGCCCAGCATGGAAAAATCTCACGAATGGAAGTAATTGAAAGTGGATCTGGGTAGCTTTCTTATTTGCCAAATTTCGTCGAATTCAGTAGAATTCAATCCAATTTGAAACGATTCTCAATTTAGCTCTGACCAAACTCAAGAATAGAAATTGAAAAAGTCAAACGGGATCTAATGAAATTTAAGACGACGCTCAATCGAGTTCCGATTTAAAAATGGAAAAAACTGAACGTATGCTAGGAGTGGAACTAGTTAAATGTAACCTAATTCCATTTTTTATGATGTTCAATATCACCCCGGCCAGCTAAAAAATTCACAGAATACAGTAGTATTTAATCCAATTTCGGGTGCTCAATTTAGCTCTGATCAGAAGTGAAAAAATCGAACGGATGGGTGGAATTGAAAGAGGTTCAGTTTTCTTATTTGCCACATTTGTTGACCAAATATTTTTTGTGTCTGATAGTAACTGTCTAAACAATGCAATTTAAGACGACGCTAAATTTAGTTCTGAGAGAAACTGAAAACATCGAACAAATGGAAATTGATGAAGTTAATAAAATTTAAGACGATTTCATTGTACCGATGAAAAAGTAAAAATGGAAGGAATTGAAAGAAGTTCAGCTTTCTTATTTGCCTTTGTTGACTAAATATTTCTTTGTGTCGAATAGTAACTGCCTAAAAAATGCAATTTAAGACGACGCTAGTTCTGACCAAAACTGAAAACATGGAACGCATGGAAATTGATGGAGTTAATCTGACAACATTTAAGACGATTTCATTTTCTCGATGAAAAATAGAAAATGGAAGAAATTGAAGGAGGAATTTTTCGTTGTTGCAGAAGTGCCTGCCACGATGCGTGGACGCAATTGCGGCTGTCGCCAATGTTTGGCTGCATCTGTCCGATGAATCAGGCGAAGAAACGTTGCGACAAGATCTTCTCTATGGTGAACCGCAATCCGTGCGTTGGTGAGTATGACCGATCCCGGCCGATTTCAGGATCGATGGAACGTTGTTTTCGCCTTCTCTCTTTTCTCTATGTATACGTTCTCTACACACGCGATACAACTATATATATATATATATTCTCTCTCTATATATACAGGCATCCGTATTAACAGCGCCGTTACACACGAGACTGTTTTACGCTTACGATATTGTTTTCGTACTTTTTTTTCGTTCTGAATTGCCCTCAAGCGCCAGAGACACACTTTGCGATCTTGAATGGGAACGAGTATATATATATATACATATATATACATACATTGTATACATTATATATATATATATACATCGTAACGTTGGTTAACCGTATTTTACATAGCGCACCTTGTGGAAGAGGATTTGTTGGTGTTGTGTCAAGTGAATCGTCTGTACTTTTGATCCTTTTGTTCTATTCTTTTAATTTCTCTGTATCCGTATGATTTGATCAGAACGATTTACCGCCGTTCTGCATTTAGCTGATCGTTTCTTCGATCGATGTGTGCGTCCCAATTAGGGAAATCCTCTTGGTTCTGGACCTGACGAATTATTAATTGCTTCGATGGCTGATTAACCTTCGATTAGATAGGTGACAAACTGATTCGGGTCACGGTACTTGTTTCAAAATGGATCAAGTAGGTACTCGCTGCAGCTATAAATATAATTATTAATTTACAATCTATTTTTTCTCCACCGCGAAATTCGATTAATATCCAACGAATCCCGTTCGTGGGTTCTAGGAGTCGAGCAAATTCGTTTCTGCCTCGTAAATCGCGGAAAGATTTTCCGAACTAAAGTAATCGCCATCTAGCAGAAACGCGTCGTAAAGATTAGAGTAGGCTCTTTCTGCAAATGATGAACGCGTGCGTAGTATACTTCCGCTTATCGCTTCCGGTTCCTTCGCTCAGCCCGTCGAAATCGAAGGAACGGGACGAGAGGCCGACTCGACGGAGCAATTACTTATGGCGATACCACGGTGTTTAGGGCCCGTGGAACGACGTTATGGCCTCCTTCGGATAAGCTCCTTTCTCCTTAATTAACCAAAAGCCACCGGTATCGAGATTTCGATAAGGATTTTATCGCGTGCCAGCCTCGACCTTAATTTCACTCTAATCCCCGTCCCCTTAGAGCAACATCTTCCTGCTCGATGGCGCCGGACCCAGGTATTTTTCGAGATCCATCCGATCGAGATCGATCGTCGCATCGATCAAATTTCATTAACACTGACCGCCGCGTTGGTCGTGTATGGCACAATTACTTTATTCCAAAACAATTTTTATTACAATTTCTTACGATGAGAGGCTCTCATGGAAGAATTTTTGTAAATCATTCTTACTTTCGTGACAATAGATCATAAGGGAGAAAATAAACAATCACTGAATCACTCCCTGAATCATTTTTGACGCCACGAAATCTTCAGGATATAGATATTTCGTTAGAAAAGTTAGGGTTGTTGGTCCAGGATCGAGAGATTTCCGGTTTGCGTGACCGATTTTGGTATCGGTGAAAAAATTTTGTCGCGCGTCTCGATCGTGCTGGAAATTTCGTGTTGCATTCTGAAGTACCCTAATCGTCCATCGAACATTCAACTTAATAGCTTACACTTGCAGTGACTCCCACTAATATATTCGGACACTTAAAAAGCCGATAACTTTTTTAATATTCGACCATACAACTTGGATTTTTTTGAGAAGTTAGAACAATCGGTTTGGTTACGTAACGTGAAAAGAATTTTTGAAAAAATAGCAATTGGTCGGAATTGCAGAGAAAATACTAAAAGTTATGTTTTACAAGTTTTTTATGTGGGCTCATATTGAAAATGTAGAAAACACGTTTCGTAGATCTGTATCAATTAAACATATTCTGAATATTTCATTAAAATCGGTCAACGTTGTAAAGATGGTAGAAATTGCAATTTTTCACGATTTTCGTATTAAGGATTCGTGCATCTTTCAATGTCTATCGTTTTTTCCCACATCAACCAATTTCGATGAAACTTTCACAATGCATATAATGGACACAGATCTACAAAACATATTTTTCAAATTTTCAATACAGACCCACATAAATAAGTTGTAAAATGCAACTTTTAGTATTTTCTCTACAAGTCCGACCAATTGCAAGTTTTGAAAAAATTTCTTTTCACATCATGTAGTAAATTAATTGCTCTAACTTCTCAAAAAGGTTCAAATCGTATAGTGCAATATCAAAAAAGTTATCGTTTTTTTAAGAGCGTCCGAATTTTAATGGAAATCACTGTATTCAACTGCTCTTCGCTGTTAGAAATTTCCCCCAACCATTTTTGTTATAAATTCATAAAATCAGCAGTCTACTCATAACAATTCTCAACAAATTCTCAAAAATCAGAGATACGGTATTACAGTACTTTTCGAAGCCACTATAAAACTATACGAACCAAGAAAACAATATAAACAGTGTTATCGAAACGAGAATGCACCACCCACAATTTCCATCACCGCTCGATCTCGCCGCACAAGATCACGCACCTGATCGCCTCGTATCACAATGTAGATCGCGTCCAAAGTAAATTTGCAACCGGGGGCGGAGCGCGCATGTGCGACGTGCAAGCGTTTGTCACCTGTCTTTCCAGCGTCTGCCAGGTAAACGCGGAGACCGTAACGAACACCACGGTGGTCAGTCTGGGATCAAGTTTGTCCGCTTCAGCATCGGCGAGAGTCGATCGGGAACGAGAGAAAAAAGGCCGGAAATGCAAAAACGGACAGAACGGCAACACACAAAAGCACGCCGCGGTCGTACGAACGTTTTGCAGCTCTCGAGTTTAGATCGCGTTACCGAGACCACCACGTGAAACCACTGAAAATCCGGCTACGGAACGAGAAACAGAGAAACGAAAGAAAAGTCACTACACACGAGAGAGAATGGAAGCGCAGAGACAAAAGACACGTAGCCAAACGCATCCACGAAAATTATACTCGAAAGAGACGAAAGACACGGAGTTTGCTCGAGATGGAAGAGGAAAAACGATTCCGGACGCGTTCGCGCGAAAAGTTGGCGAATCTGCGAGCCAACGGATGGCAGGGTCGTCCGAGACCCGGCCTCGGGATCCTAGGACCTCGAGGAACGTCTGCACGAGCGCACCAGCACCCCCTAAGTACGCATCCCGCTCGAAAAATTCCCGTTCATAAGACGAATCCGCGTGCATAATTGATCGATTCCGATTTTCCTTTTTCTCGTCCCTTTAAAACTTACAACCGTATGCGCACAGCGTGGATTGATCCGGGCCGAAGGATTTTCCTGGAATCGTGAGAATAAAGGAACACGCGAGGCTGAAACTCGCCGATAAAAATTAGCATACTTTTTTTTTCCTTTCGCCCTTCCGGCGGCTGCTTATTAGTTTTATTGTCGCGCCGCCGCGCCGTTTCCATGCATCGTATCGCTGACACGAATCTATCGTCGGCTGGAATTATGTTAATGGATCCGTGATCGAGGCTAATGCTCGGATCGACGGCGGATCCGTGGATCGAGAGCGGCCTCTTGGGAATTGCGACACGATCGGCAGAATTCGTTCTAATTGGACTGCGGATCTGATGCATTGGCGACGGAAACGAGTCGATCAAATTTTGAAAATATTTGTTCCAGTTTTCGAAGATTGTTTTTTGAAAAATGTCGATATATTGTATTTATTGTAGGCGATTTTTCGTTTGGATAAACATTCGCAGTCCAATTACGAAGAATCGAAATTTTATTTGTTTATTTAATGGTTTTAAGCAGCTGTGTTTTTGGAACGATTTCGAGAGCTGGATGCACGCGGATAACAGTCCGAAAGCGTTCGAGCGGGAATGCGAGCAGATTATGCACCGCATGTCTTTTTTTTTTGCATGAAAGAGAAGGAGAGAGCGAGAGAATGCTAGAGAGAGATGGTTCTCTCTCCGTTTCTTTTAGTAGGCCCCGAGTGGGTCAAGCACGTTTTCTCAGCCTGCATGCGGTTTTCTGTCTTTCTATCTGGGTAATGCGCATGCCTCGTTGATTAACAACCCACTACGACTGTCTACTCTATGCTACTCGATCGTTACTCACTATACTCTATCGTTGGTACCGATCGTTATCTTGCTGGATCGCGTTGCGATCGATCTCCGATCGTTTGCACTTTATTCGGAATTTGTTTAACATTGATTGACCTAATGACCCTCTGTAATTGATTTTTCTGAATTTGTGAGGGCAGCGTAGGATTGCAGAAGAGTTGAAAAAGTGTAGAATCTTTTTTGCCAACTCTTCTAAAGTATGAAACAATATTAGAAAGATACGAAAAATGTGTCGATTCAAGATGGTATTTTTGTTTGTTCTTGTAGAAAATTTTCCGAATTTCTCCAGCAATATTCTCTATTCCCCATCATCATAATTTAAGAAAATAACTGAAACGTATTCTCCATATTCTCGCGGCTTCAAAAAATGTACGCTCGTTACATGGGTCAAGAGTGACCCAAATTCATGATTTTCATCATTATACACGAATTACCAATGAACCGATTTTTTTTTCAATCCCAGAAAGAAAATATACAGGGTGAAACAAACATTTAATTACATTATCTCAAATTATTCGTAATTTTTTTGGTCCAATCCATTTTTTACACGAGAATTGCCTGATGTCGAAGGGGATCCATGCCATTGTGTAAATTCCTCCGGTGATATCGTGATATGCATCGATTACACTGAACATAAAGCATATTGCATACCTGAAAAAACATTTGCAGAATGTCTCTGTAATCACCGATTCAGAAAATCATTATATTCTCCGTTTTATACATTCGTCGAATTCGATGTAATTTGAAACGGAACAAATTGCCCTTCGTATCTCGGAAAAAAAAGAACTAAATGCAATTATTACAATGCAAACCTCAATATATGTCACGTAATTCTCGTTCGAAAAGTTATTTCGTAAAACAAACATTTCGCCAGCAATTCAAACTGACGGCCACAACACGATTTCCAAAATAGAAATTTCATCGATGACACGAGGAACGAAATGGAGTGAAAAATGTATAGAATTTCCATTAAAACAAAAAGTACAATTACATTTTGCAATCACACCAATATGCTTCCATAAAATATCGAACCGTTCAACCGTAGAGCTCCATAAAATATACAAAATCTGTATATTTCTTCTCTCTGTTATGTAAACAGAGTTTTACTCTATTTACTATATTCACCTTGTACATTCAATATTAAACGAAATACTGTGTAACTAACCAAAAACATTGGACACCATATACAGGGTGTCCCAAAACTACTGCGTTAATTTGAAATGGGAGATTTGGAGATTTCGGTCGTTTGAAGCGACATTTTCCTTAACAAAAATGGCGCCCCTGGCTTTGTTTAAACGCACATTCTTATCTAAAAGTAGCGTATAAAGGATGTCCCAAAACTACTGCGTTAAATTGAAATGGGAGGTTCCTTGGGTCATTTGAAGCGACATTTTCCTTAACAAAAATGGCGCCCGCGGCTTTGTTTAGGAGTTATTAACGAAAAACACGGACCAATCAGAGCGCGACCTAGACGCGTGTTGGCACGTTCAGCGCGGCGAGACGGCAGGCGGTTGGCTGAACGTGCCAACACGCGTCTAGGTCGCGCTCTGATTGGTCCGTGTTTTTCGTTAATAACTCCTAAACAAAGCCGCGGACGCCATTTTTGTTAAGGAAAATGTTGCTTCAAATGACCAAAGGAACCTCCCATTTCCCGCTTACGCAGTCGTTTTGGGACACCCTGTATAAACAACATGATGTTCCCTAATCAAAAGTTGAAAGGGCCTCTCAAGGGTTAGCACCTCCTCTGTAAGGAGAATTTTTTCGCAAATATCTCGAACATCTCTCTGACACGTATCGAGGCATTACTGCATTTGCAGATTCGAAGCTCGCAGAGACTAATTGCTCGTGCAAACGTCTCGCGAATGCGAAAGTGGCGGCAATCAGCACAACCCTAGGGATCGTCCGGTGTCGCGGGCTGTTTTCCTTTTGGGGGGACGGGGGGTGGGGACGGGTGGGGTCCAAGGACGAGAACGTGGCGAAACACGATGTGCAAAAAGATCGCGTGGAAGAAGAAGCGGGGGGAGCCGGGGGTTAAACGAACCAAGTCGTAATCGGAATTGACGTTCGACCTCGGCAACACGGGACTTCCTTTTGCGCGCTGGCAGCACCTTGGAAACTCCGTGGCGCAGTAGGAGCACGCCTAAGCAAACGCTATACACGCCCCCTATCCCCCGGCGCCGCGCCGCGCCGAGCCGCGCCAAGCCGCACCGGCTTCCAAGCCGCTTCAAAGCCGAGGAATGATCCTCGAGCGGAACACGCCCGAGATACGCTCGTCTTTTTGCCAGCCCCGTGAGTTTGATTGGCTCCTCCGGGGACGCTAATGGCCCGCGATACCAGACCTTGTTGCTCGAGTAATTTGCGGAATAATTTCGCTAATGCGCCACTTTCGCGAGCCCCGTTCTACGGAGACCGATACCCGCCGGGCTTTCTTTCGTAGCGATGCGCAACGCTGTTACTGGGCTCGTGTTCGATGATTTTTTCGATTTATAGCAATGTTGCCATGGTTTTTTTTTAGAGAGATTTTGTAGATTTTTGTAATTTGTGGATTTTTGATGTCGACATTTTTACAATGCTACGTTTGTTAGTATGATTTTCTAAATAATGGTGTTACCTATATCTGGAAGAAGTTCTATAGAAGCTTTAATTTTATGTAGGAAATAGAATTTTTCTTGAATCTTACTGTTTCGAAGTCAGGTTAATAAAATGGAAATTTAGGTAAACCCCCACGGTCTAGATATCGGTATAATTCGGAATCGTTCATCGTTCAAACTGTATCAAATATTCATGATTCAGGTTGAAATGCGCACGAGTACGAGCCCAGTCAACAGGTCAGCGATAAAAACCGTTTCTAGCGTCTGAGAGTTTCCAAAAATATTTCAACTGTATAGTTTACCCTCAGAAAGGGAAGTTTTAATAATCCTACTAATATATTAGTAAAATTAATTCTTAACTGATGAAATGGGTACCCCTGACACACCATAGAACATTTCACACAAGTAATAATTCGATTATAGTTATCAGAATGATAACCATCTCACATCAGTTACCATATAGATCAACTCGTTGTTTCAAAGAAATTATCGAGAAATTACGACCTAGAGACTAAACTTGGTGCAGCACATCAATCTTCATTCATTTTCCTAATTTCGCTGGTGCCTTTATGATAACTTGACAGATTATCAAGAAATCAATACAATCAGAAGCTAAGTACGGGAGAGTAGCCTAGTTTCAGTTAGAAAACAATCGGAAACAATCACTACCAGCGACCACATTACCGCGTAATCCACTCCCACGTGTTCAGTAGCATTTTACTATATCACGATCCACCACTGTACATAAGTCAACCAGCAAACAAGGAAGAAAAAGGAGAATTATCCAGCAACCATCTCACCCTACCTTAAGCTACCCTTCAATCCCACACAACTATTACCACCAGCATATCACCAGCCACCACCACCACCGTTTACAAGCCAAAAACCACAAAAGCCAAAAGAAAAGAAAAGAAAAGAAAAGAAAAGAAAAGAAAAAAACAAAAAAAAAAATAACAAGCACGAACCACGTTGAACCCGTGCACGTCTACCGATGCGATCACGCACCCCACTCACCCCGTTCTCGTCCGCGTCTTTGCTTCTCTGTTGCAGAGTTCCTGCCCTCCTCGACCTCCGTAGACCTGTCGGGCACGGACTCGGCCCTGTATCCGTTCGACCCGCAGCAGGAGAGCTACCAGGGGATCTGGTTACCGCCGACCAGTATGTACCCCTATTTTCTGTTCCCCGGGGCCGCGCGAACCTCGTACTACGACCACGAGAGCACGTACGACGTCCAGGATCCGGGTCAGAGGCCTCAGCACGGTCATCGTCATCATCACGGCCGTCATCAGGAAGCACCGGAGTTGCCTGGCAGGCCCGGTGTACTCGTGGTCGACGCGTACGATCCTCGTGCCGATTACGAGAACCGGCAGAAAGATACGGACGATCGGTCGATGGAGGGACCTGGCAGCTTCTAT
Organism: Lasioglossum lativentre; assembly: GCA_916610255.1. Lineage (NCBI taxonomy): Eukaryota > Metazoa > Arthropoda > Insecta > Hymenoptera > Halictidae > Lasioglossum > Lasioglossum lativentre. The sequence continues at coordinate 8,852,851 of OU744356.1, read as the reverse complement.
GATCGCGGCTCATCTTCCTCTTTCTCTTCTTCTTCTTCTTCTTCGTCTTCTTCTTCTTCTTCTTCTTCTTCCTCTTCATCTTCTTCTTCTTCCACGTTGTCCAAGCATGATCGTGCCTCCAGCACAGTGCACCTGCAGCCAAGGCACTCCCAAAGCGAGCATGACCATCACCAGCACTACTACCAGCACCACCCTGCACCACCCGCACCACCGTCCGTTGCAACGTCGTCTTCTTCTTCGTCGTCGTCCTCGTCCTCGTCGTCGTCGTCGTCGTCGTCGTTGTCATCGTTGTCGTCGTCGTCGCCCCCGAGTTATCTGCCGGCTCGTCCAACGCCTACCGTGGACGAGACGAAACGAATCGAGAGACCGGACCTGGTGCACCGGAAGAAATTCGCACCAAGGCCCACCTACGAGCACCGGGCGATCTTCGATCGCGCCGACGACGACCTCGATGACCGTGAATTCAAGATCGGCGCGCTGCCAGTCGACCGGCTCTTCGATCTCCGAGAGGCCTTCGAAGGGTTCGTCGACCAAGGTTCGTACACCGGTGTCAAGGTGCGCCAGACACCATCGATCGTCGCACACGCAGAACCGACGGATCACGAAACAGCAGGTCGTCAACCGCCATATTTTATATCAAACGCGCCGACGATACGTTCAATAAAAGAAAACAAAAAAAAACACCGCTAAAGATATTCATGCAGCATTTCACTTTGCTTGATTGCACTGCTACACAGTGGCTCCCACTAATATTCGGACACCCTTAAAAAAAACTTTTTCAATATTCGACCATACAACATGGTTTTGTTTTCAGAAGTTAGAACAATCGGTTTTGTTACGTAACGTGAAAAGAATTTTTGGCAAAAATTGCAGAGAAAATACTAAAAGTCATATTTCACAACTTTTTCTTATGTGGGCTCATATTGAAAATGTAGGAAACACGTTTCGTAGATCTGAATCAATTAAACATATTCTGACAATTTCATTAAAATCGGTTGACGCTGTAATGAGCTACAAACGTTTAAAGATTGTAGAAATTCCAATTTTTCACGACTTTCGGCCTCCAACTGCAATAAATCCAAGGATTCGTACATCTTTCAATGCTTGTCGTTTTTTCCCACATCGACCGATTTCGATGAAACTTTTACAATGCGTATAATGAACACAGATCTACAAAACAAGTTTTTTTAAATTTTCAATACAGACCCACATGAAAAAGTTGTAAAATGCAACTTTTAGTATTTTCTCTACCGACCAACTACAATTTTTGACAAAATTTTTTTTCACATCGTGTAGTAAACTAATTGCTCTCGCTTCTAAAAAAAAAGTTCAAATCGTATAGTCGAATATGAAAAAAGGTATCGTTTTTTGAAGAGCGTCCGAATATTAATGTAAATAGTGTACCGAAGCAAAAATAGAGGAAACGATATAAAAATTCTCCTAAGTGATTCTTACGATGAATTCGAAAACTCTATCCATCACGAACGTGCCAAAAAAATGTGATGAAATAAAAACTAACAGGAGACTTGACAAAATTGATATAAAATTCGAAGTTCCCCCTAACCATTCTTCTCACGAATTTTTCCCAAGAAATCGAATAACAAACTTTGCTCGATCCATCACCGACTCCAAGGCATAAAAAAAAGTAAAATGAACATTGCACGCCGTCTCATCAAAGCAAGACTCTCGCGGAATCGATATAAAATACACACACGAGCAATTATGCTGGGTTTCGGGCATCGACGGCTTGCTGTTTCGGAAGCTGCGCACGCCAGGAGCCAGAGGAGGCGCAGCAAGTTGCCCCTAAAACAAAGTTCGCCACTCGATACTTTGGTAGGAACTTTTTTATCGGCGACTTGCTGGTACGTCCGCCGGTTTCGGGGGACCGATTAGCGGCGCTCAACTGTTGATCAACGGGAAACTCGGGGCAGCGAATCACACCCCCCGCCCCGGCCCCCCGGAGATGCTGGAGGATGAGGGAAAATCGGGGGGGCGTTTGTTCTCCGGTTATCGACGGATAGTTAGGCGATTCCGATTGTTTCGGTTATTTCGCGGTGACGCGAAACATCGGGCCGCGTCGCGATCTCGCGAGCTCGTGGAAATAGATCTTAATGTTTCAGGCGATCTTTCATTGTTCCGTCTTTTGGGCGACTTTGCTCATCTCGGGGACAAGCTCGAACTTTCGTCGTAAAGTCATCATTTTCATCGATGAGACCAAAAATGTTAGACTGCAGTGCGAGAGGATAGACTCTTCATTTTGTATTTTGAAATAACGATTATTTTCAGTGTCAGAAAAACATTGTTTTTTTTTTCATTATTTCGATTACTGTTAGCTCTATGAAAAATGGTTTTTACGAACAGATTCTATATTCGTTTCAATTTATCGATTAATGAATACCTTCAACCACTTCAGATTCTGAAATTTCATTTGCTACGATCGAAAATAAATTATACAAAATTAAAGAAAAGTACAATGCACAGGAAATAAATACAGCACAAGAATATTTTTTTGTATCTCCATGTACTTACTCGGTTAAAAATGGTTTTAAAAATCGTTTTAAAAATACGAAATGGATGATCTATCTACCTTTGAACTTTCACACAGTATGTTCCAGTTCATGAGGAGCTATGGAATAATTTTGATGAATTCGCTGATCAGGAAAGCACCGTGGAGCCCGCTTGAGGTGTCCAAGGGGTAGTTTAATTGTTTCCGAGATGACGGTCAATTTCGCTCGGAGATATCATAGCGATTTCAACAATGTTCGTCCCGCGTGTCCGATTGAGACGCGGGTGTCGTTTCCCTCCATGCTCCGTTACGCTTGCTCGTTTACAGTGAAGGTCATCTCGCATCCGGACAACTCCACCAGCTTGGAGGTGATCGAGTCGCAGCTGGAGAACCCCCTGATCGACATCAACCACAAGGATCTACTGAAGATGAAGCAGGTTCCCCTCCCTGGCGGCCATCACCACAAAACGCACCATAAGACGGACGATCATGATCGTGAGTACCTGTCATCGATCTCGCTTTATTTTACCGTCGAACGAAAATCGTCCCAGAATTGATCGATCCTCTCTGGATTCTCATTGAAGACATTATAAAAAAAAATGTAGATCATTATGAAATTTGTTGGGCGATAACCTAATGAGTTAATGAGCCCATCAATCAAACTATAGAATCAACCCTTTAGACTCTCATTGAAGACATTAGGAGAAAAAAAAAAACGTAAATCATTATGAAATTTGTTGGGCGATAGCCTAAATAGTTAATTGACCCATCAATCAAACTATAGAATCAACTCTTTAGATTCTCATCGAAGACAAAAATAAACGTAGACCATTATGAAATTTGTTGTGCGATAGTCTAAAGAATTAATTGACCCATCAATTAAACTATAGAATCATGTACATTCTCGTTGAAGAAATTATAAAGAAATATATAGATTGTTATTGAATTTGTTCAGCGGTGGTCTAAAGGGTTAATTGATGCATCCATCAAATTATAGAATATGACTTGCTAAATGAAATATAGAATGTTATTCGTTGAGTGAAAACCTAAAGGGTTAATTGGTCGATCGATCAAATCATGGGTACGCATAATTTGTCGAATGAAATATTGAATGTGTTGAACGAAAGTTTAATATGAAAATACAATGTGACAAATACAATGTGAAACATTGTTGGATGATCATAGAGGGACGTATCAGGATTAGTTTAAACTTGATACAGTGTTAACAGATATTGAAAAATGATTTGGGTTGGCATGTATCACTAGCTAACATGATATCAATCGTGTATAATTTCTAGAATTCACGAAAATTTTGATAAAAATGGTATTAAACGGCGTAACTAAAACAGATTAACAAAATGAACTCGAACAGATTCGAAGAAAGAATCCCAAACAATTCTACCCACTTAAACTCGCGAAATTCGTTTTCCACGTACCGTGTCTCGTCAGCTATAGCGTTCGGAGGGCGCTCCGACGACGTTTCCCAGCTCCGTGGTGGATCTCAGCGCGAGTCTCATGCATTAATTCATATTTCCGCGGGTCAAAGTAGCTTCTAATTAGACTGCGGCCCGGGAGGGACCGCGTGTCTGTCCTGCGAGGCAGGATTTCCGTCGTGTTATCAACGATTTATTCCGATGGAGAAAACGAGTATCGAAATCCTGGCGAAAAGTTGCGCGATTAAACTTCGCGGATACGCCGCCGGGAGAAATAATACGCGCAGATACGAGAGCAGGAACAGGAAATTAGGGTACTCTGGGCCGAAATTAAATTAAACTTTCGCCGCGATAAGTCGCGGACCCCGCGCAAGAGACGCGATACCGAGCGCGCGCGACCACGATCGATTCACCCGCGAAACTTCTCGCGGACCGGAACGAGAAAAATTTACGAGCTGCAACGACTCCCTGCCCCGGCAAGAGTAATTTAAATGGGGCCACGAATTCGCCGGATAACTCCAGCTAGACTGCGTCACGGTCCCTGCAGTGCCTGGGTCTTGAATTTTGCTCTGAAACAAGTCCGAAATGCTCTGGACGATTTTTTGGTCGTGTAATCGTGATTACATAGGATTTTACATTTTTCCGTTGAGCTCAGGCAGTTCTACAATTTTTTTTATTGGTCCCACAATTTTTATGTAGCCCTTAATGATCATCTACAGACCCAACAATTTTTGTACAGGTCCTACAATTTTTCTGTCGGTCAAAAAATTTTTGTATAGGTCCTACGATTTTTATGTAGCCCTTAATGATTATCTACAGGCCCAACAATTTTTGGAGAGGTCCTACAATTTTTCTGTCGGTCAAAAAATTTTTTAGACTTCCTACGATTTTTATATAGCACTTAATGATTATCTACAGGCCCAACAATTTTTTTTATTAGTCCCACAATTTTTATGTAGCCCTTAATGATTATCTACAGGCCCAACAATTTTTGGACAAGTCCTACGATTTTTCTGTCGGTGAAAACTTTTTGTAGTGGTCCTAGGATTTTTATGTAGCCCTTAATAATGATCTACAAGCCCTAAAATTTTTGTATACGTCCTACAACTTACCTGTCAGTCGCACAATTTTTGTAAAGGTCTTATAATTTTTCTGTCGGTCAAAAAATTTTTATAGAGATCCTACAACTTACCTGTCAGTCGTACGATTTTTGTAGAGGCTCCAAAATTTTGTCGCAGTTGATGGTTCCGTTGAATTGCGCACGGGATGTCCATCAAGATAAGACAATTCCATGAAAGGTTAACGGTGTTATTGTTGACCGCAGCGGGCATAATTAGTTAGCGCGAAAACGAATACATATTTTCCCGCAGCTCCCTGTAACTCATGCAGCTTGATGGATGCGCGAGCTTCTACGCGTTAACAGGTACAGAACCGTGGTCAGCATAATTCTAGCCGGGTCGGTAAATATGCGCTACTTTAGCGGTTGTAAATTTCTACTGGACAGCGCGTTCAGCTGGTCGCCATCGCGGAAAATACGTGCGCGCGAGTTTTCCGTCGTGTTCGACGATTAAAACTGTCTGCTCGACTATTTCGAACCCTTCAGAGCCGAGTTGATTTAGTACTTTTTACTCGGAACGATGATTGTTTCGTGTGGAAAAAATTCTGTCTAGGATTATCGACGCTGATGGTCCTACAATATCTCGTTCGAATCGCTATCAATGGTTTCCGGACAACAGGAATACAGAACAGATAAATCAATGGATTAAAATCAGTAGAATATCCTTTATGGTGTCAGACTTCATCAACAGGCTGTAAGAGTTCAGAATAAATAATACAGACTCACGTTTTTATTCGGGCTTGTAACAAAAATATTAAAATATATGTTTCCTAGATTCATACAGACACATGCTAAAAATTTCGTCAATCAATTTTGACACTGACTGTATATTACCTTGAAAACTAAACATAAACTCAGTAGAATATCCTTTATGGTGCCAGACTTCATCAACAGACGGTAAGAGTTCAGAATAAATAATGCATACTCACGTTTTTATTCGGGCTTGTAACAAAAATATTAAAATATATGTTTGGTAGATTCATACAGACAAACGCTAAAAATTTCGTCAATCAATTTTGACACTGACTGTATATTACCTTGCAAACTAAACTTAAAATCAGTAGAATATCCTTTATGGTGCCAGACTTCATCAACAGGCGGTAAGAGTTCAAAATAAATAATGTAGACTCACAATAAAAATTATTCGGGCTTGTAACAAGAATATTAAAATATGTGTATCGTAGATTCATACAGAAAAACGCTAAAAATTTCGTCAATCAATTTTGACACTGACTGTATATTACCTTGAAATCCCGCTCCTAACGTGCTCGTCCAGTTGAGCGACAATAATTCCCGCTCGATTTCACCCGTCGAATTTTCGCGAGCCGGCTCGTGCAGAGGGTTGTTCCCGGTCACGAAGCAAATTACACCGATTCCGGACCTCCGGCGATGTTTAATCGTCTCGAAACGAGAGCATACGTGCCGCAGGATATCGACGTGGGACGGTCGCGGGAAAGATGAGCGAGAAAAATCGTCCTACGGAAAGACGAATGTGGGATCCGTGGGACAGGAAGGCGTACGTACCCCTCGGCCCACCAGTGCGAACTATAACGCATCGAGAATTGATTGCGTCCGGATCGGCCGGCGAGTAATTATCCTTGGTTATCCTTTAATCCGGCGATTACCCGCGTATCGATGTTCCGTCCGGTGATTGATTCGAGCGAAACGGATTCGCACGGTTCGCCGGGCATCGTCGGCCGATCGTGTTCGGCTATCCATCGGACCGTTCGGAAGAAAGGCGGATGACTGATTTTTCTGATCGATGGCAACACCGTCCCCTATCCATTACTTCAAATAGTTCATAATTCTTGGCCACTCGCTAAGAATCTTCGTCTTCTAACGGTGCGATTAAATTCGCGGCGACTGAAACGCGTTGTTTTGTAGACGATCTCTCCTGTTATTTATTACAGTCTCCTATAATTGATTTAGACTATTTATTGTAGACTGCTGTTTGCATATCGTATTTCAATCCCTTGCGGGCTGTATAAGGAGTACGTTGTATCACTGCGCATGCGTCGCGTGTTTCTTTTCTTCGCCACCAACGAGGCCTTGCTTATCTCAACTGATACTCACTGATTTGAATGAAATTTAACGTACTTATTAAACACCGAAGAATATTAAATACGTGTTTTTTTGTTTCGTCTAAATACGATTTTTAGGGGTAGAAAGCACCACTCAATCTCTGGAGATGGAAACTAATTATTTCTTAAAGGATACAGACCTTGAGGTCGATTTTCAAGATCAATTAACTCCCTTTGAGAAACATGAAATGATTTTCAAATGACCTTGAAAATCGACCTCAAGGTCGATTTCAAGGACGCCATCGAGTGCATCACTCTGAACTGTACAACTCTGGATCTAGCACTTTTTTCCGAGACTGTATCCTTTAAGAAATAATTAGCCAAAAACGTTTCTATCTCCAGAGGTTGAGGGTGCTTTCTACCCCAAAAAGCGTATTTAGCCGAAACAAAAAACCACGTATTTAATATTTTTCGGTGTTTAATAAGTACGTTAAATTTCATTCATTGGGCATTAATCGATTAAAATTTTAATCATGATTGATTGATTAATGTATACGATTAAAAAAAGAAATCGTCGAAAAATCGGCGATTGATTCAATCGATTGATGAAGTTAATCGTCAATCGTTCATTAAATGAAGAAATCGTCGAAAAATCGGCGATTGATTCAATTGATTGATTTAATCGTCAATCGTTGATTAAAAAAAGGAATCATCGAAAAATCGAGTTTACATTTTTTTCAGTATTATTCATACAGTTCTGATTACGTATTTCATTTCGAAATTTCAGCAATAATCATTAATCAATTATCCGATTGACGATTAATAATCGTTAATCGCAACTAACGGCTAAAGTAGAAAAATCGTTAACCGCAATTAACGACTAAACTAGGAGATTAATTGTTAATTGCGATTAACGATTCAAGTAGAAATTTAGTCGTCAATCGTTGATTAAGTTTTTGCCCAACACTGGCGTATTACAGGAATACCGTGTCGAGCGTTAATAGGTCTGGGTTAGGTGTGAAGATTGCGCAGATGGGCGAGTTTAGGATAATTCCGGGTCTGTTTTTCTGTGGATCCGAACGGGAAGCAGTTTCGCCCGGGGAAAAAGGAACCCGTTGGAACGCGGAGATGCGTTCTTGGCCCGAGATCCTCGCAGCGTGCGAGAGGGCGAAACGAGCTTCCGGTCCCGGCAGTCCGCTCCGGCGAAATTGAATATATGAATGGGAAATTCCAGCTTGTCCGGGGCCCGTCGAGAGTTCGACTCTCGAACCCGGAGAAAATAGCGACTCGTTAGGTTGCCGGGGACCGGTCCGCCGCCGCCGCCGTCGAAACGGGCGAATAAGCGGCCGAACGGATTTTAATTAGAGACACGACAAGTGGAGGGAAATGCGCGCTCGTTCCGCGATGATGAAAGACGGCTTGATTACACCTAAGCGCCCCCCGGAAATCACCGGATCGGCGAAAGCGAAGACGAGCATGACCGGAAGAAATCGCGACGATCTATTCGCGTTGTTAACTATTATTTGGGGCCTGTGTGTAAAACGGTAGGTGAGAGGTGGCATCAAAGGAACACTTTTTTTTTTCTAGGTACCTTAACCCTTTGCACTCGGAGCTATTTTAACTCGAAAATTAAACATTTCTTCCGACCTAGAATAATTCCATTCTAGGGTAACTGCACCAGTGAATGAACATTTAAGAAATTGTTCAGGAAGATATTTTATTTTTAAAAAAATATGTGAATTAAAGGAATCTCATATATGCCAAATGGCATTGCAGGGACTTTTGCCCTTAACCTTTGCACTCGGAGCTATTTTAACTCGAAAATTAAACATTTCTTCCGACCTAGAATAATTCCATTCTAGGGTAACTGCACCAGTGAATGAACATTTAAGAAATTGTTCAGGAAGATATTTTATTTAAAAAAAAATATGTGAATTAAAGGAATCTCATATATGCCAAATGGCTCCCTATACTTCATTTGTCAAAAATAAATGAACACAAATAAAATGAAATTATTATTATTTGTCTTTATTAAACGTTAAATAAAAAATATAAATAATACCAGTCAATGAACACTACATTCTAGTAATTGAACAATGATGGAAAAGCAAAAAATACAAAAGCGTTCATTTACTGGTGCCCGTTTATTCACTGGTGCAGTTACCCTATATGATTTTTTTTCATTTTGTGGATATGAAAAATTGATATAATACCTCATACAATATTTAAATGTTTAGTAATTGATTAGATAGCATCATATTTAATAATGTAAACAATATTGTGAATAATGGTAGAGCAAGTTTTAGTGGCGACTCTGGGTCGCCACTCGAGTGCTAAGGGTTAACATGGCCATACGTGGCATTTACTTCGAGTTTTTGAAAAGTATATTTTGTCCATTAATCGGTTGCGTTGAAAAGAATCTTTGGCGTTGACCCCACTGATAATATTTCTTTTCATAGATTGCGTTTTATAGAAAACTATGTTGCTGTAATAAATGCTGGCAGCATATTAATAATTTTATTTTGGAAGCTCTGTTAAATTTTGATGGATCCACTTATTTTAATAAATAAGCTAAATTGGCGCAGTCTGCCCGAAAGAAAGTACGAAAGTTTCACTGTGCAAAGAACGAAAATTGGGATTCGTCGGAGTTTGCTTTAGCCGTTATGGTAATAGTTAAATATAGAAACGGAGCTTCACACATTCCACATTCAATCTCATTTATTTATTCATCGTTTATTCGCACCTTATTAACGTCTCGTTCATCACCGTTTAATTAGCACAGTTTCCGTATTTCCCCATTTTATCCTGCGACTGCGTACATATCAATTTGTTAATTTTTTTCTGTCGATTCGTCCTTTTGTTTTTTACCGGACCATAGATTTTTATGCATAATAAAATGTCTTTACCGTGATTTATTTATGTCTGTTATAAAGTGGTTAAGTTTGATATAAAATTCTTTTAATGGAAAACCGTATAAAAATGAACAGGCGAGAACATATACATTATTCATCGCGGATCTTTATGCAAAATAAAATATTTCTGCATCGGAATGAAGTCTTTATGCATCAATTGCAACAGACCGCAGCCGAGTATAAAATTCTTTCTGTATTCGACAATTTTAATAAGTCGAAAGCAATATAATTAGCATTTTTAAATTCTCTAAATTTTCCCGAGTGTTCAACATTTCATCCATTAACATTTCTCTCATCATTATCATTAATCACGCATAAAATTCCCAAGTCTATCGATCAACGAATCAAATTAATAGCACTTAATTCCCTTGTAAAGAAGCCCGACTTAATCGAACGTAATTACAGATCAATCAATTTGGTAATTAGGTTTCCCCCATCGTGTACAGTTTCACAGAAACACTGAAACCGTAGCAATTAGTTAATGAAAGAAATTACTTAATGAAAGAGTAAACTGTACCCATAAACAATACCGAATCTGATTCTATTTAAAACGCAAGTTTTCGTTCCGATCTTTGTAAATCGTCTTTTGACGACTCGCAAACGATCCGAATCGTTAATTCCAGCGCGGCCATTATTCTAATCGGTCAATTTGTATTCTAATAACCCGAAGGCCGCGCTAATTACTCAGGCTCAGCGACAAGCGGATTTAACAATTTCCCCGGTTGATGAATGAACGATATAAAAACGGTTCCGCGTATATTTTTTCACGCGGTTTACCCTCTCGTCGACGCGCTGGCACACGGTGATTTAACTTGCGATTCTAGCTGGCAACATTATTTTTACTTCCAATGTTTGTTGCGACGATTTACTTGGTCTCTCGTATAAATATCCAAAAACAATTGAAAACCAATTAGTATTCTGTGAACCTTTCAATTTTTTGGAGATTGTCCCTTGGAACTCTTTCTCCGTATTTTCCAACCTTTTTTCATCTATCTTAGGAACAATTGCAATTATCACATTTATTTAGGATATATATTACCCCTTTGCACTCGGAGCTATTTTATCTAAAAAAAAACGAAAGATTTTTCCATTTTAGAATATTTCCATTCTATACAATTTTTCTTATCTTTTGCATATAAAACTGATATAATATCTTATGTAATATGTCTAAAAGTTTATTAAATACGAATAAAAATAATTTTATTATATTATTATTATTATTATATTATTAAAATTAATATTTTCCAGCCTTTTTTCTTCTATCTTAGGAACAATTGCAATTATCACATTTATTTAGGATATATATTAACCCTTTGCACTCGAAGCTATTTTATCTAAAAAAAAAACGAAAGATTTGTCCACTTTAGAATATTTCCATTCTATACAATTTTTTTTTATCTTTTGCATATAAAACTGATATAATATCTCATGTAATATGTCTAAAAGTTTATTAAATACGAATCAAAATAATAATGTGAATAATATTTTTAAGAATGGCATAGCAATTTTCAATGGTGCCTCAGAGTCGCCATCCGAGTGCTAAGGGTTAACTATCAATTTAGTATACTGTTCATTTTTAGTGACCAGTATGTTCAGCGACTGGCCCTTGGCCCCAGCGGGCCATCGAGGGCCAAGAAGCGACAGAGATGGACACGAAGTAGGCGCAAAATCGTTGCTTGTTATCGGCGGCGTTAAACAAACGGGTCACCGTAATTATAACTCACACCGGCAGGCGCATCTAGGCCCGGGCATGCGCCCACCTGTCCTCGCACCTGCGAGAACCACGTTCGGGGGTTTGCCTCGTCAAAAGTGCGCCCCTATCGATTTCGGATATACACACAGAGAGAGAGAGAGAGAGAGAGAGAGAGAGAGCGAGTCTCCTGACCTGACGACTTGAAATTTTATGCGGTCAATAATTTACGAGTAATTTCGTCTGAAACAAAAATTGTATCGGCGTCGAGGGGGCCACGTGACGGGGTAATTCATTTTTTACTAGGTCGTTTTTATCCAGCATATGAAAGTCGGCTTCAGTTTGTCAAATGTTTATACGGTCAATAATTTACGAGCAAGCTCGCTTCAAAAAATTGCGTCGGTGTCGAGGGAGAGGGGGGGGGGGGGGTCCGTGATAGAGTAATTCCTTTTTTAATGTTCTTCTTGTTTGTCGAGATTTCATATCTTGGGTCGCCTTCAGCTTGCGAAATTAAATGTACGATAACTGGATTTTTGTAACTTTTTAATTGGCATAAAAATCCGCAGTCTAATAATTACAATGATACACAATTCGATTCGTTCGATCGGATAACTTTTGCCAGTACACAGAGATCCTTAGTCCAGTGATCATAATAGGCAGCTAGTTGCTAATTGCCTGGTGTCGAGCGGAAGTACGTGCTAGCGCGGTAGCCGTTCAAAAACAAGCGTCGCCCGAAAAGCTGAAAACTGTTCGTACAGTTAGCCGGGGCTTGCCTTTTTGAAATTGTTTCGTCGTTAACGAAGCCGGGTTTAATTACGAGCCGGGGGGATTATTCTTTCGCGTCGGTAACGGCGATTGCGGCCGCAGCTTATGCGCCGACACGTTCCGCGCTCCTTACCGTCCCACCGGCGAAGACCCTACCACCCCCGATAGGTCACGGTTACCAGATAAACCGTCTGCACCCGGTACGAGTCGCGTTCTCCGGTAATCCTCGGGTATCTTATATTCCTCTGGCGCGGCGCGTTCTTGTACGCGCTCTCACGCGCGCGCGCGCTCGCCCCTTGCTTCGATTAACCGCGGATAAATTGTCCTTTGTAGTCTTTTAATTAAAAACCGCCGCGGGAAATTGTTTCGCCGGTAAATTGATCGTTATTGCACCGAAAGATGACCTGGAATTCTGATCGATGCAGTCGACGACGCTCTTTATGCGAAATTATGTTTCTAGAACATTGTGTATGTTGGGAAATTATAGTGAGATAGTGTGATCAATGGACAGCTGATTTTATGCATTTATAATAGAAATTAATAGATTTTAGATTTGTTTCGATTTATTAAAATCATAAAGGAAAGACATTTTTATCCGGTTCCTGCAAGTTGCAATTGGGGTGAAAAAATTTTAATTTCGCATTATGTGTGATCAGCGGACAACGGATTTTATGCATTTATGGTAAAAATGAATAGATTTTATACAGGGTGTTTCGTTTAAAACAGGACACCTCAATATCTCTTCTATCTCTGAAAATATAAAAAATGTTTCTGACGTAATCTAAATGGTTTCAAAAGACGAATCAGATGGAAGAATCGTTTTTTATAAATTGGAATTTTTTAATCGTTTTTTCAAGGTCAATCGTGTTTTTTACGTATATACACACATTTTGTTGTTGTAGTGTGCTATAGCAAACATTATTGTGCATTCAACCATGTTTAATGGAAACACATTTTTATCCGGTTCCTGCAAGTTGCAATTGGGGTGAAAAATTTTTATTTCGCATTATTTGTGATCAGCACACAACAGATTTTATGCATTTATGATAAAAATGAATAGATTTTAAATTACAGACGACTGTCGATTTATTAAAATCATAAAAGAAAGACATTTTTATCGGGTTGCTGTAAGTTACAATTGGGGTAAAAAATGCCTATTTATTTCGCAGTATGTGTGATCAGCAGACAACAGTTTTTATGCATTTATAATAAAAATTAATAGATTTCAGATTTTACATTACTTTCGACTTATTAAAAGAAAGAAATATTTCCTGCAAGTTGCAATACAACTTGCAGGATATATCGTCCATTACGACTAAATATCTTAATTTTATCTTTGAATTTTAATATAAAAATTCTACGAGCTTTCATTCCAACCTAGTAGTAGCCCCGAAATATGCCGATGTTTGCCGATCCGACGATCGAGGATCGAGGATCCGTGGTTCCGAAGTTTCTCAGGTGTCCTCAGGTGCGATCTCACTCGGCCGAACGGTAGACGCGTGTCCCTGGGTTCGCGTTTCGTTTAATTAACGCGAAAGTGGGTTGAGAGCGTGATTCTGTGCGCACGTTAAAAATAATAATCCGAGCCTCTCTCCCTTTAATCACGGATCCGACGCTGAATCCTTCGCGCGTTCGCGCCTCCATTGCCTGGAAAACGGAAGTAATTGGGCCACCGGATGAAAGCGGCGGAAATTCTTCTACCCATTGACTGTGCGTTCATTATCGCCGGTTTCGTGTGAATTCGCCGTGTAATTATTATTTCGACAGTTTTCAAGACGGTCTCGCTACGTGTACTCGAGAGTGGTCCTTGGAGAGGACTCGTATCGACCCTTGAACTATCGATTGTTTAGCGTGTCTTTGACACAATTTTGACGATTATAGGGAACATCCATATTTTATGAACGGAAAAATAAAATAAATTTGAACCAAACATAAATCAATACAGAAAATGGTACTAAAAAGGATCAAGTCTAATCACAGTGGTTAGTAGTAATTGCAGCGATTATTTAAAAATCCTTCTATTGAAATCATAAGGTATACATTGTGCGTTTAATCTGGGATCTAATGAGCTATCGATTGTTTAGCGTGTCTTTGACACAATTTTGACGATTATACGGAACATTCATATTTTATGAACGGAAAAATAAAATACATTTGTACCAAATAAAGGAATAAATCAATACAGAAAATGGTACTGAAAAGGATCAAATGTAATCGCAGTGGTTAGTAGTAATTGCAGCGATTATTTAAAAATCCTTCTATTGAAATCATAAGGAATATACATTGTGCGTTTAATCTGGGATCCTAACTGCGATACCCAATCATGTTAATTGTTGGGATATAAATGAACCTAGTCGCGTTGAAAGGCAGAGGTCTCCTCTCGCAGGATTCGAATCGATCCTTGCGCCGACTATGTAATTCTATATCCTGCGGTCCGCTCGAGCATGTATTTGCATTCGCGAGATTGTAATGGATATTCCGCGTTGCCCGGCCAATTACCGCGGCTGCTAATAAACGGGGAAAATAACGGGGAAAAACGGCCGGAAAACCGCCGTTCCATGTACGCAACTCCATCGTTCGCGGTGCCGCCGATTCCGCGTGCTCGAAGTTAATTGGATAATTAAGCGATCGGCCGTTAATTACCGGTCGACGAGTCTTTTAGAGGAGCGAGGACAGCCAAACAAATAACTCAAGAAAAAGACTAGGCTCCGTCAAAGTTCGCTTTCTGAGGGGCAGCAAAAAGCATGTCATTTTGACATGACAAAAAATTGTTTTAAAACACTGTGTATGTGTACCTTCTGTGGCTGTGAATGTCTAGTCTAAACAATCTTTTATACAGTTACTGTGGATTTATTATCACGTAAAGTATATACAGTGACGTGATATATACAACGCGAGTACACCGCGTCATTTCCCAGCATATTGTGACGATTACAGGAAAGATGCCATATTTTAAAAAGTCTTATTTTGAAGAGGAAACTTCAAGGAATATAACCATATTTTTTTAAAAATTTTCACAACTGGCCAAATTTGGAAAAAACATAAAAAAAGAATTTGTTTAAATTTTTTGACGTTATAAAGTTAATTATCGAGGATGAAAAAATTATTTTATAATAGCCCAATCCTTTTCCGAATAAAACAAAAGTAAGTATAGCTCAATCGGACAAACAGTTCCTGAGATAAAAATTCGTAAGTGAGGCCTATTTTCGCCAAAATGGGCAAAAATCGAAAACTTTGAAGGTGTGCCATTTCTAAAAAATATTCGAAATCGGCAAAATGATGACTTAAACCCCCCCTAATTTCATACGGACTACAATATATTTCAATTAGAACAAAATCGAAGATGGTGACCGCAAAAAGTGATCGATTCGGCATGGAATGGCCCTACTGTAAACTTTTTCGATTTTATAAAAAATTCTGTTTAATGTAACTAAAGTTAATCGATAAAAATGAAATACAGTTTATACTAGCACGGATCAGTATCATCATAGTTGACGTGAAGGAGTTGTGTGCTGAATTAAGAATAGAATGAATGATCTATGACAGGGTATAGTTAATAATTTTTAATTAATTGACCGGACAATTGATCGTGATAAAAGCAAGCACTGTGGAGAAGCCAGAAAAATTTTTGCAACAGCCTCGATAACGAAATTTATCCGATCCCACGAAAGCGTCTCAATAATTTGAATAATTGTCGAATAGATCACGGTCGTAGATTTTTAGTGTTAAATAGCCGGAGAGTGTCTAAGTGAATAAAAGTGTTGACAGCAAGTTCTGGGTAGTAGTTAGGCGATCGCTCGTCGATAGGACAAGGACTAGAGCCTGGTCGTCGTCGGCGCAACAAAGGATCGTCGGATAGGATCCTCGAAGGTAGGAATATCAATTGTTGGAGCGGGTGGTACGTGGGTAGGGCGGTTCCTTGACTCGATCGCAGACAGATTCCTCGAGTTGGCCGGAGAAACACGGCCAATTCGAACCCGCCGGTAATTGGAACCGGTGTCCGTCTCTCTGGCTCCTCTAGAGATCGATGCTGCTCTACCTTCTCTCTCTCTCTCTCCATCTCACTCTCTCTCTCACCCATCTGGATATATCTGCAGGCGGCTGGTTAGGAGAGCTAGGCTCTCCGAACCTTTCCGGTGACGCAGGTGCACGGACGTAGAAACTCGACGGGGATCGTTAGACTCGCGAATGAGGGAAATCGTTCCCTATCACGGATAAAAACGAGCGTGCCCTTCCGGGAATCTTTCGTCATCGATTCACGGCCCAGTAAAATATTAGGGACACCGGTGTGTGTTCGTCTGGAATCGCCACGCGCTTCTTCGTTTTTGTATTCCGACTTTCTTACTTGGCAGACAATTGAACAGAAACTGGTTTCCTTATTTCGATCGACAATGTTGAATAAATCTAATTAATGCTATTGCCGCACTGGTCCGATCAATTGTTACTGTTAAGCACTTTTGCAAATTGTTACATCAACTAATTTTCGACGTTTCGATCTAAAAGATCATTTTCAAGAAATAATTTTGTTGTAATTGCGTCTGTAAAAAATTTTTTTTTGTTTTTATTACCCATTGATTAATATATGGTTGACTAAAACAGTCAAGCCAAATTGTAGGAACAGAAAACAAAAAGAGAAAGAAAGAAAAAGAATAAACTTACTTGCTTAACTTAACTTTAACACATGTTGGTTCCATTCCGGTGACAAGTGAACTGAGTAAACTGTGATGATTTGAAATGACCAACGAATTTAACAGAAGTGAACAGAAACTGGTTTCTTATAACTAGACTGCGGATCTTTATACAAAATAAAAATTGTCTGCGTCTATGGGAACTACATAGAATGTTATTTCTTCCCTTAATAATTTTAATAGATGAGTTATCATATATTGACGTCTTCAATTTTCAAAATTTTCCAACAATTTTGAATTTCATCTACTCAATTTTGCTGTAAATGCATAAAGATCCGCAGTCTACTTATAACATTCTCATCATTCCCCCAGAAATACAACAAACTTTGAAATTGTAATTTAATTTATTGAAGAAACAATAATGCTTTGTAATAACAAATTGATCGAACCTTGCGCTGAAAGCATTAACATTTAGGTATTAACAAAAATATGATCGATATGAAGATACTATTATTGTTTCAAATTGCACCAACTCGTTTTTCTCATAAATGCAAAGTCTACAAATATTGGTTTACCTATATTCAGAGTTGGACAAAACATTCATCTAAATAAAAATTTCGAATAACGAATAAAAAAATAAAAAAATTTTTATTCATTATTCGATGGTTCGCGTTTATTAAAGTTAGCAGTAGTTGTGGAAAGATTTATTCGAAGCCCCCGAATAAAAGATACAGATAAAAGATGAGAAAATTATTCGAAGTTCGAATAAAGCCAATTCGTATAAAAAAAATTATCTTTTTTCGTCGGATAAATTCGCGTTGAATATAATTGTTTATTCTATGCTCGTCGAATAAAGATACTTTTTATATTCGAACCATCGAATAATGAATAAAAATTTTTTTATTTTTCTATTCGTTATCCGACATTTTTATTTTCATGAAAGTTTTGCCTAACTCTGGTCCCTCGGTACGAAAACAGGCTAGTTAAAATTTTGCCCAACTCTGGTCCCTTGGTACAAAAACAGGCTAGTTGAAATTTTGAAAATTGCTTAATTCGAGTACGTCGAGTACAATTTTACTAAAACACGTACTTGCCTAATTTTTGTCCAGTGGCAACTTTTTTGCCTTCTCTTTATCATTGTCCACCTGTTCTTGGATAAATATTTCCCATTTTCTGGAATAGCACGGAGGTCTACCTCGGGGTTAAAGGTCGCGTATAAATTCATTCTCGACAAGAGGCGTCTCGACGTCGCGCGAGACTTCCTTTCGAGAGGTGAATCGGCCCTATTGATATTCCAGGAGTTTAGGGGTGGCACTCCGGCTACGAGGGTGGTACAACCGGTGGCCTTGAATCGATCACCGCCGATCCACCCTAAATAAAGTCGCCTTCTGTAGGTCGTCGAAAGTTATGGCGCCTTCGTGGGCGCGCCGATGCTCGTCGTCGATCGACCAACGGGGATGTTTTTGATGGCTAAGGAGGCATAAGGAACACCCTCCGTGCTCTGAAACTTTTTATTCCTTCTCCTTATTGCTGTTCTCTGCTTTAACATTCTGGACCATTAGAAAACTTTTCACAGCCGGGGAATGCAGATTCTTCCAAAAATCATAGATCAAATCTTGACTGAGATTTTTGTGAACTCACCCTTCTAGTGTACCAAAGATGATCGAATGTCAGAAGATGTGTTCGACTATAATCCTTAATTTTAATATTGAATTTGTAATTTTATTCCACGTGTTTCTTCATTGAACTGAATAATACCGGGTGTTCAGGCTATTACTAGCCAGCATGTTTTTTGTGAATAGTAAATATTAGAAAAAAATTATAGAGGAAATTTGTAGTACTGTTTTTTATACGCAACAAATTGACATATGCATTTTTGTTGTATTTACATTATTTTGATAGAAACGAAGGTGACCTCCAATTTTTTAAATGGAATGCTATATATTTTTTTATGTCGTACGAAAGCGTGTGTCAAGACGAATTCATCCATCTACTACACAATGACCTTCAAGGTCAGAAATGGAAGAAACATTTTGTATGCAAGTATTCCTTATTCACACGAATCAGATGATGTTTTGGTATGAAATATTCAAAATGTTTCTTCCATTTCTAACCTTGCAGGACCTTGAAGGTCACTGTGCAGTATACGGATGAATTCGTCTTTACACACGTTTTCATACGACATACAAAAATATATAGCATTCCATTTAAAAAATTGGAGGTCACCTTGGTTTCTATCAAAATAATGTAAATACAACATTAATATATTAAACTAGAAAATATTTTTCAATATTTCTAGGGATTTGCTACATTCTTCCACCCGTTATACATTGCAAAAATATTTTTAAAAAATAATGAACGAAGGGGTATGTAGTCAGAGACTTCGAGCTTCAAAATAAGTCAAAGTTTGTTGATCTGTGACTCTTTTTCCTGATTTTTGTAAATCGGCAAAAAATCGATAATGTATAATGCTTGTTAGAGCCGCTGTATAGACTTCTGTGTGCCTGTGACAGTTTCTCTGCATCATGCAGTGTCTCCAGGAAGCATTTGAAGAAATCGACTACTGTACTGGTGAATCGATGGAATTCACTCGATAGACTTTAAACCTGGAATCGAAGGTACGTCGCTTTCTCAAGGCTGTTCGAAACGAATCGCCGCGTGTTTAATGCAGCGATGCGATTTTATTTACATTGTTCCACGTTCGAACGGCGCGCCGGAAGTATCGATAGCGAGAGTGAAAAGTGTTTCACGCGTTTAACGTTCTCTGGAAACTCGAGCAACCGCTTTCTCGTGAAGCTGTTCGACTCCATAATTGATTCCCTCCCCCCGCTCGTTTTTTATTGACACCGAGCAGCACTATTTACACAGCGCGATCGAGAACTTTGGATTCGAGAGAAGCCTGTCACAATTTAACTCTCCTCGCTCGAGTTACCGAACAAAGTTACGGGAGAGAAGCCTCAGAGATGTCTATTAAATGCTGTATCAGGTTCACCGGAACGGAGATAGAACTGACGAAGAGGTTTCCCGTGCCCCATAAATCCGTTAGGATATAGAATTTGTTTGGCAGAGAGTTTATCGACTAATAAAACAAAACGATCCCTGAATGGCGGGACACCGCAGTCGCGATAAATAATTCTTTCCGAGTGTTCCGGATCAGAGGGAAGTCTTTCAAAGTATTTTCTTTCGAAGTTTATTTTAATCCTTGGATCTTCGCTGGCTGAAACAAACAATTGAACGAGGATTTTCAAGTTCTGGCAGTGTGCAGGAAATGTTCAATTTATATCTTCCTTTTATAGAAAAATGGTTAAATTGATTTGAAACTGGATTAAGTTCGGCAATTTTTTCACAGGAAACCACTGTACGAAGAATTCTAAATTTTTTCGATAATATAGGCACTTCCATTTCCTTTCTGTAGGAATTTTTAGAATGCAAAAATCTTGAGAAAGTTCAGAGTTATTTAATATTTTCGAGACCTCGTTTTCCGAGGACGTCTACAGCACCTTCACGACGTCCGAAACTAAGCTTAATAATTATTTCCGGAGGTGATCACTTGACGAAAAATTCCAAAGAAATTCGGGGATGTAGAAGCATCTTTGAGCTTTGTATAGCAATTTTTTAAAAGCCAAAATGTTAGAAAATAACATTTGGAGTTATTCCGGCAAAAGTTACTTCTGGGTTTCGAATCTCGACCTTGAAACGAGAAACAGAAGGACAAGGCGTTCAATACTGAAATTAATGTTCCTCCGAGTAAATACAGATTCGCTGGAGAGCAGAGCGCAAGGTCAAAGACAAAGCGTCCCAGGGAAGATTCGGTGAGCGGTAATTAGACGATGGTGGGGGGTGTTGGGCGGTCGTTTGTCTTAATAAAGTGCGTCGAAGGCACGCTCCTCACGGCCGCTGACTTATGGCTAGTCATTCGACCGCCTCGGCCACCCCACCGTCTGTCCCGAACAGTTTTTCTTCGCTAGTGGCAGCGATGATGGTTCCACCGATATTCAGAAGGGTTCCCGGAGTCCCGAGGCCGTTAACCCCGGCCATCGAGTTCATCAATTGAGGGAGGGTAGCTGGTTAACGATGCCGAACATTCGTCATCGACGGGATCCTACCAGACCCCTCGGTCCGCCCCTGAATGGAGCTCCTCGAGGGCGGATCATGGTTCCCCTGAATCCTTATTGTCAATTATAGAGATATCGAGCATCGGTCTCCGGGAAATTTTGAAGCGTCTTTTTCCCGTTGCTGCTACCCATTCAGATCTGCCGGAGAATCCAATGGGAACGTGTAATACGCATTTATTTGTTGGCGATGAACGAGTTTCCGACTTTTTCAGCGATCGAAAGACCAGCTTACATCGGCATATTTATGCTAATTGGCTATTTTATTGCGAATCTAGTCCTTCTTATTTCCTGTCTTCACATTATTTCATCTCGTTTCTTTAGTGCAACTTTTGGGTCCCGTCGGTCGACCGCTTTTTCCAGTGAATGGAAAGATCGGTATGTGGAGAATCAAAGGGGGTTTAAGTCATCATTTCGCGACATTCCAATTTGTTTATAAAATACACACCAACGGAGCCTGCGATCTTTGCAGACTACATTTTCAATTTCACAAAACCAGGTCACCTTTGCAGTCACGAATTTTTATCTGGGAAAACCAATTACCCGATTCGATCCTTTATGTAGTTCAATCAGAAAGGTTCCACCTGCCGGGACCAATTTTTCCATTAAAAAATCAATCTTTTAAATTCGCACACTTAATTTTATGAAATGTCCACGTGAAAATACAAAATTCCCTATGCTTCTAAATCTGTCCAAACATCGCGAGCTTCGGTTATCCATGATTCAGAATCAAATTCGTGTCCGACAAATTGACGACATAAACCACCGTTAATTAAAATTTAGATCAAGTGGGAAAGTGATAAACTTCCACGACCCACTGTCAGAGCGTCGACGGAATTGAATATAAAACTGCGTTCGAACGCAACGGTTCGAGGGAATTCGGAGCGCACAGGTTTAGCGTCCGGGGGCGGTAAAGTCTGACTGATTAGCGGTAAAGCTTGCCCTGGCCCGGGGTGAATAAAAACAAACAGGACCCCGGGAAAGTTCGCCGTTCCGTGTCGATTTGCATCGGCCGTCCAGGGCCGCGATTCGTCGCGACAATTAATACGGAACCTGGCGAGGATTCCGCGGCCCCCGCTGCATAATTCTTGCATTAACCTTATACATTTATTCCAGCCCCTTAATGCGGAAGTTTATTTCAAGTTGCCCCGCGAAGTTTGTTTAAAACGCCGGCCGCCTCGGCGCGGCGCGCTTATGGAAATACCGCGATTTCTTTCGGAACGGGACAAACCGCGCGGTTGAATATTCAGTATCGAGCGTTTGCGCGTGCGTCCCGGACTCTCGTCTTTTCTCCCATCGAGATTCAAAATAACCCCTTTCGAGACGATCCCGAGCGATATCGCTAACCCAACGATCCAACGATCGAGACAAGGTTCGATTTCTTCGCGATTTCTCCCATGGTTTCCTCTCGCGTATAGCTCGAAGCAGCTTAAACTCCGAGCTAGCCCCGCGGAACCGGGGCTCCGGTCGATTTGCATAAATAAACAATTATTTCTCAGCCATTGTTTTCAAGTGGCGGCCGCAGCGTGGATAAATATCGGCCGATAAATATTCAAGATTCCCGAACGAGGCCCCCTTCTCGCCTCCCTTTCTCTCGCGGCGCACCCTCAGCCAGGCCAGTCGGTGACCAAATGATTTATCATTTGTACCGTGAGTGTACAGCTTGATCCTGATTAGGTGTATACACCACTCATGCTACGGGGAAAAATTGCTACAACCATTTAAACGGGTCGCAGCGTACATTAAGTGTCTAGGTAATGTTTGAGGATTTTTTTCCAAGCAATTACTAAGTGAACAATTCGAACATTTATTCTGGATATAGATGCATCTTTCAGCTCCGTATACCAATTTTTAAATAGCAAAAATGTTGAAAAATTACGAAGTTATTCGCCACTCTCCGAACCTCGTATTTCAGAACTGTTTATCAGTCGGGTAGGTACCTGGTTCATACCAAACTTTGGGAATTTTTTCACAGATAATTTAGGAATCGAAAAATTCGAAATTTTTTAGCGATCATAGCTGTCACTTTCAAGTTTTGTATAGCAATTTTTAAAAGTGAAAAATCTTCTTAAATGGCCACTCTCCAAACGTCGTATTTCAGAACTGTTTACCAGTCAGGTAGGTGCCTGGTTCATACCAAACTTTGGGAATTTTTTCACAGATAATTTAGAAATCGAAAAATTGGAAATTTTTTACCGATCATAGCCGACACTTTCAAGTTTTGTATAGCAATTTTTAAAAGTGAAAAATCTTCTTAAATGGCCACTCTCCAAACGTCGTATTTCAGAACTGTTTCATACCAAACTTTGGTAATTTTTTCACAGATAAATTAGGCATCGAAAAATTCTAAATTTTTTAGCGATCATAGCTGTCACTTTCAAGTTTTGTATAGCAATTTTTAAAAGTGAAAGATCTTAAATGGCCGAGGTATTTCCTATTTTCGGAAGCTCGTGTATCAGGAGCGTCGGTATATGATTCCGCGATGCGAACCGACCTTAAGACTGCATTTCGCGGGAACGTGTGTCGACACTGACTCGATAGCGATCTTCCGGCGGCGGGCTCGGAGGCAAGAATGCGGCAGCACGCCCCCGCGTTCGAACGGAGGAACAAGAATTACGCGCGTAGATCCCGTGTCGACGGAAATCCATGCGATTATCCGGCTACGTCGCGCCACGACCTACGGAAAATTTGTTGCCCGCCTCGGAATGCGGTCCCGCTCGATTTCTCCGCTTGTTACGCCGTTCCGGTGAGCAAGCTACTGTTTACCCGATGAATCTCAGCCTGCGGTTCCCCGATCTCTGCTTCCCAACAGAATTATTCGTTGATAGGACGCCGCGACTTCGAGCGCAAACAACACCGAATAATAACCGAGCCTCTGATCCGCCACAATTTTCAGTCGTAGAGGAAATAGAATTTTCAACGTTTACCGTCTCTCTATAAACATCTGAAGTTGCATCCATTTTTATTTTTACCTCTACTTCTCCAGCGATGCTGTCCTATACAGGGTGTCCCAAAACGACGTAAGCGGGAAATGGGAGGTTCCTTGGGTCATTTGAAGCGACATTTTCCTTAACAAAAATGGCGTCCGCGGCTTTGTTTAGGAGTTATTAACGAAAAACACGGACCAATCAGAGCGCGACTAATAACTCCTAAACGAAGCCGCGGACGCCATTTCTGTTAAGGAAAATGTCGCTTCAAATGACCCAAGGAACCTCCCATTTCCCGCTTACGCAGTCGTTTTGGGACACCATGTAGACTGTGAATCGTTCTGAGTTGATTTGCATTGATTGTGACATTAATTGTCGAAAAATTTTCATATTCTGTGAAAGAAATCATAGATGGAGACCAGTCTTCTCGGTTCTGATTTGTATAAATTAAAACATTTCTGAAACACTGTTACAGCTCCTAAAATATTTTTGTTGCATTTCTGTGCAGTGACGTCTGTGGTATTGCCATCTGCCTCGTCCGACCTGGATAAAATCCAGCAGCCAGTGAAAGTCATCCTCTCCAGCACGTGTCATCACGCCTACACCGCTTGCAAGTGAGTCGAAATCCTGTACACAGTCCTCACATTGCAGGATCACCTGTGATCAACTCGAAAGTGACGAGATTTCGAGAATACACAATTTCGTTAAAATGAATTCAATAAAATTAAAATTGAAATGATACAATAAAGTTAAATTCAATAAAGTTAAAATGATACAGTATTTATAAAATTGATACTCAAAATAACAAACATATTCGTGCAATTATATCGACAACTGACAATTAGCGGGAAGTCTTGGAACATTTACAATTTCTTGCATTATTCGCAAAGTCTACTCTAATTTCCTCGAAGGGATAAAATCACACGGTTCACTGGGTTCGTAGGGATTCATAGGCTAGATCTCGTAGCGGGGGATGCTCGGTTCTGGATTTCGCGTGCGATCATTTCCGTTGCGTCTCGTTCCAGGAACGATCCGGAGTGTAAGGTGCTTCTAGAGCCAGTGCTGAATCATTGCGACTCGACGAGTTGCGCGAGGAACGAGTGCATGGATGCTCTGCAGAACTTCTACAAGTCAGCCAACCACAAACACTCCGTGGAAATAGCGTTCTGTCTGTGCAGGTGAGTCGTCAATGAGACAAATGTGACAGAGAATCGACTTCCATGATTTTCTAGAGGCCTTCAGGGACCATTGGAGTATCTTCAGAATTTTGTGGAGGCACTTAGAAACATCTGGGAGATCTTCAGGGTCGTATTGAGACACATACTTAGGGACCTTTATAATACCTTCAGATTTTGTAGAATTTTTTCGGAAGCACTTGAGACATTGTAGATAACCTTCAGGGTTTGATGTTGGCTTCTAGAGACTTTTGGAATGTCCTCGAGATTTTATGAAGATACTTAGAGGCACTTGTAAGGCTTCCAGGATTGTAGAAGGGCTGAGAAACCTTTAATGAGCCACTAGAACTTACTTTAAGCCTTTAGGGATCTTCTCGAGGCCTTTGCGAGACTGTATCGGTCCTTAGAGTCTTCTAAAAGACCTTCTATTTTTATTTAGATTCTTATAAACCTCTAATCTTATGTTTTCTTCTTTAAATATGTACAGGTCCTTCAGAATGTCCTTGAGTCATTGTATGACCTCTACAGGTCCTTCAGACCTGTTCTTTTCTGGACTCGTTATGCGACCTCTGTAGGACCTTAAACAATTTATGAAGGTCCTTATCGACCTCTGAAGACTTTTCATATGGAGGCACCTATACGTCTCCAATGAACTTAAGGTCCTCTAATAAACCTTCAGCGGTTAGACCATTTTTACGAGACCTTCGGTACTAAACGCAAGCCCTTGCGCATTCTTAAAGGACCTCCAGGTCTGGTAGATGCTTTCAGGAACCCCTGAAAGGCATTCACAGAGATCTATTAAAGACCCTTAAGTTCTCCCTTGGGCGTTAATCTGCCCCAGGGATCTTAATAAGGAGCTTTCAGGTATGTTAATTGCCGAACAAAATGCATAACGTATGGCGATGAAGTAATTAATGAAAACCCTCGGTCTTTGTACAATTCCCCATAATCCTAAGTAAACCGATGTTAAAAGAGCGAAGGTAGAGGATTCAGTGGTTTAACAAGAGCGGCCCCTCACTAACAAAGGTCTACCCGGTGAAATACCTTAAGTTCTGCATCTCTGATCCTTTTATGCGAACGATACCAGAGGTTTCTTTCCCCGGAAGAAGATCCTTTAACTTTTAAGTGGCTTTCGGCCACGAAACAATGCGGCAACTTTCCATCTGCTATGCCCCCATTTTTGTCCCCTTTCCTTGCGCTCTCCCGTTCATTCTCCTCGCATTATTCTTTTGTTCGGACTGAAGACGTCACCGGCCACCCTTGAATTTATCAATTCCGGAGTAGGGCTCGTTTGTACACCGATTGTCTCACTCGATCTATTTACCATTCCTGGGAAATTGAGCGTGAAACCCGCGATCCTGAGCCACACTTTCAGCAGATTTCAAAATCTTCTCTTTACCATCGTCTGGCACAGATAAAAAATCTAAAAATCGTGACCTTCACTTTGTGCTTCGCAATTAAGACCAATAACAATTAAAAAACAAAAATTATTTACACATTAGCTAGTAAACTAATCCTAACGTCTCAAAAACACTCAAGCTGTTGGATCGAATTTTGAAAAAGTTATTCGTTTTTAAAAGTTGTACAAATACTTTGTACACCCACTGTATGTACAGGGTGTATAAAAATTATATGTCGTGACTACCATAGCGGAATCCTATACCTCTCGATGTGTGTAGATTTGTTAAAAAAATGAATCGCAAAATTGACCTTGACTCTTTCTTTCAAGGTCAACAATTTTTTTATCCCAAGGAACAAAAATTTCAAAGGAACACTCAAGTCAACCGTTCTCTTAAAAAACAACCGTGAAGTTTTGTAAACTAATTTCTCCCATATGTCTACAGGCTATCCCAAAATGGTAGAAACGTGGAAGGAACGAGTCTACATGAGAAAATAAATTGAAAATATAGAATCAATTTTTTTCATTCGACGTCTATACTATACGACACGACAAAAAATTTTTTAACCTTGAAAGAAAGAGTCAAGGTCAACTTTGCGGTCCATTTTTTAACAGATCTTCACCTATCCAGAGGTAAAGAATTCCGCTACGGTAGTCGTGACATATAATTTTTATACACTCTGTACAAGAAATCTGCTTGTTATGGTTGCAACCCTTATACTCATCAAATTTCATATACACAAAACATAATAATTTTTAAATTTAGTCGTAAATTCACATTCGTCCTACTTTAAACAAATTCGTAGAATCACGACGCAACGAAATTGGCTGAAATATTTTGCCGATAATAATCAGAAGAATTGAAAGACCTGCTAAATCTCGAATGCAAGAAGGCTATCATCCACGGTTACAGATTTCCTTAAGCAAAGAGGATTGAGTAAATCGAAATGTACGCGATAGAACGATTTCGAGTGCTCGTTACGCGGTTGTAAAAAAGAAGAAACACAGCGTGGAGAATAGGTAGGAAGAGGACGGGAAGAACAGCACAGACGGGAGGGATAACGTAAAGGAAACGAGAGTCGAACGGCGGAACGAAAAGTCTCGGGGCCGAATAAAATACGTAGCAGGCTCGTTTAATGCTCGTTGAGCAATACCCACCTCGCGTCGCCTGTCTGCCTGGGAATTCCTCCCTTAAAGCTCCCCGGAAACCCCGAAACGGACAGATAGAAGTCTCTTATTCCCGGACGACTTTCGGATGGTGCTCTCTCGTGCAGTAAATCGTTGCCGCGTCTTCCCGTTGTTTCTGCCGACCGTGGCCTCGCCGGATCAATCGAATTCCTTCCCGCGCATCGAACAGCAATCCCATTACCGCCGACGATCCATCAATTAACCCCCTGTTCTCGGCTAATCGCTTTACGCTTCGTTAAAAATTGTCCTACTCGTCTCGAAAGGACCTCGACGAGATGGAATATTTTTCAACTGTCTTAATCGCTAGTCCGATGCGCGGAACACTTTCTGGTTCGCTTGTCAAAGATTTTCTGGAGGTCCTCTATTTTTGGCTAATCGCTTTACGCATCGTTAAAAATTATCCTGCTCGTCGCATCGAGACGAAACATTTTTTACCTGTGTAATCGCGGCAGAGTACACCTTTCAATGATTTTTCCGCTTACCACAGGAACTACTACATGATAAATAATTTTAACCCTTTGCACTCGGAGCTATTTTAACTCGAAAATTAAACATTTCTTCCGACCTAGAATAATTCCATTCTATATGATTTTTTTTTTCATTTTATTGATATGAAATTGATATAATACCACATACAATACTGAAATGTTTGGTAATCGATTACATAGCACCATATTTAATAATGTAAACAATACTGTGAATAATGGTAGAGCAATTTTTAGCGGCGACTCTGAGGCGCCGCTCGAGTGCTAAGGGTTAATTGGGGTTATTCTCCTTTTTCAACCCCTTGCACTATAATACCGAGTTGGACTCGTGACGAAGATTTCGAAGAGAGTCTACTAAATATTCATGCTATTAATTTCCTTCAAACTTTAAATTGAAACAAAATTATATTTTTTTGTTGTTGAAACCATTGGAAACTGCATACGTATAAATTACATACAAACTTCCTTTTTTCGATGAAATTAGAAACGACAAATAAGTTCTAATCACTGCAACCGTAAAATAAGTGGTAGTGCAAGGGGTTAATACCTCCAGAGAGGATTCCTGTTATTCAAAACGCGTGCTAGCGAGTCGCGGGAATAAATTTCGGATAATTGAATTTTGCAGGAAGACGGGTGGCAGGGACGAGTGCATCGTGGCGCAGGAGAAAATGCATCCTGCGTGCGCGCAGCGGGTCGAAGGATTGGAAATGCCGACCTGCCACAGCCTGGCTGAGATCTGCAAGGAAAACGGTGGCTGCAGGTGAGCCTGTCATTTAAAACAGTGAAAATATTAAAAGATTTTGAAAATATTGCCATATTGTCTCGAACCTCTTAAACAGATTAGGAAGAGAATTTGTATTTTGCATAAAGATCCCCTATCTAATCATGAGACTCGCACGTTAATACAGTAATTATTAGAAAAATTTATTTCACGTAGGGTTGAACAGTGTTTGCGACTTTTCGATGATTTTATTTCGGCTTTGACGAGCCAGAAAATTTCTATTTACAGTTTTCATTAATGCGAGAAGTGTATATATATATTGACCGGGAAAGATCCACCGCATCAGATAATCCTCTGTTTGATCAACTACTGTTGGTTTTCAATGGTTTAATTAGAAAGCGGGGCACGGCTGCGAGAGCGGCCGATAGACCGGTGAAAAGAGACATGATAAAAGTATTTAATCATGGAAATTGGTCGACCATTCGTTCCCGATATCTTCGGGAACAATCTCTTTTGCACCGGCCGGCTTGACGGTCCAATAACGCCAAGAGAATGACTCGAAAGACACTGTGTGACGCGTTGCGTTGAGAGGATTAGCAGCTGTGGATTGTGGGAATTAACTGTTTCCAGTCTTTGACGATTATTTTCAAAGTAAACTTTTTCCATCGGACGCTCCGCTTTTAGAATCAACGAACATAGTATTATCCATCGGGCACAAAAAGAAATCCGAGAGCCGTTCAACTAACTTTATGGGTCACGAAATAAATTTCGGAGAGCTGCGAAAACATGTTAACGACCACGAAAAAATGTCGAGAGCCTGCCGCAAAAATATTTGCTATTCCGAAAAATTTTCAGAGACCGTAGGAAAATTTTACACAGACCGCTCGAACATTTTCGGGGCTGCGAAAAAATTTTGAAGAGAATGCAAGAAAATGTTTAGAGCCTTGAAAAACATTTTAGAAGTTACCATTTTTAAAAAATTATCGAACGGCAGTCGGAAGACGTGATGGTTTAAACGAGAGCTCGATTAATGAACAAATGCGTCCAACGCGATCCAGGGGGTCCCGCCCACTGGGATCGAAGATTAATCGTGTCCGCATTAAGATCGTAAAAATTAATCAGCGCCGCGTACGGGCCGGGGAATTGTTATCGCTAGATGGTATCGCGGATCCGGATAAACCGGGGCCCTGATTAAACTGCGGATCCTTCTCCGTTTTTCTGCCGACTGGCTTTGGGCTGCGCTTTCAATTTGAAAGTTAAATTGCGAGTCAACGAGACGTGGCTTGATCCACTCCCGGCCTCGTAATGAAACACTTTATTACCGTAAGAGAAAGGCCAGGCGAATTACGAAAACGATCCACCGCGGTAGTACATTATTCTTCGAGTCACGTGTCGCCTCTCTCGCCTCGCGTGTCCTCTGTATCGCCTAATTAATGTTCGGATAAACGGCACCCGGTTCGGCAGAGTTGAAAAAAAAAAAGAAAAAGCGGACAAGAATCAAAATACACAGAGCGAATCTATTTATCGCGGCTCGGTTAACGAGATCTAATTAAAATCGGCCGCCGATTGATCCGATTCGAAGATTGAAGAGAAATCGACGCTTCTGTCCGGTCGATTGGAAATTCCGCGGACGCGTGCACCGGCGAAATTGGAAATTTTCGCCGGGTATCGATTTAATGATATCGATCAGCCCCGCCGCCGCCGCCGCATCGATTAAATTACAATACGCCCGCGCGCGCTCGCGTCGACGCGACGCGCCACCGTTTTAATTGATTTATTACTGGCCCGCGAAACGAATTCACTCGTAATCCCTCGGGATACCGGTCCCGTTTCTTCCTCGTAATAATTCGACCCCCCCGGACAATGCAAAATGTTTTGTCGCAATTCAATTTATAATAATAACACCGAACCCAAAGTGTTCCCAGCGAATCTCTACACTTTGTAGAGACTACACACAGTTGCGACTTCGCACGACTCCCGTGATTCCCCTCTGTCGTTTAGGATGAAGCTGGAATATTACGAGCAGAGTTGCGCGGTGGACAGCGTGACGACGAAATGCGCCGGTCCGGTGTCGGAGTGTCGGAAAGCGATGCTGGGAATCCTTGGCACCGAGCTGCGATCCTACTGCGCCTGCAAAGGCACCGAGCTCTCGCAACTTCACGATTGCCTCGGCTGGCAACGGCTTCTCTGGGTGAATCCCTGTGTGGGTAAGTCAAACGCACGTGACTCTCTTCGACCAACCCCCTCACTCCCCCTCCTCCCGTCACCCGTTTCAATTATTTCTTTCTGCTTTCCGTGCCGCGAATCGCTTTCGAACGCGCAACTTCTCTGAATCATTCAGCGACACGCACCGTTTCGGCCGACAAACTCTCCAATCAATTGCTCGGCACTGTGCTCTGCTACTTCCACGGGTCCTTGGTTAAACATTAACGCGCTACATTGTGCATTCCTGTCGGTACATCCGCTGGAACGTCGAGCAACTTCCGATTTTCCGAAGACGAACTTGTTGATTTCGCTGAAGGGTTGGTGATCTTTAGGGAATTTAGGGGATGTATAGATTGTAAGGGTTACCCTTGTCTCGCCGACAATTATTTCAACGACAATCGTTTCACCGACACCACTTCATCGACAATATTAAGGGTAACATAAGGGTGAGATAAGGGTAGCCCAGATTGTAACATTTTTATAAATAGCTGTATACAAGGGTGTCCCAAAATTCCTTCAACTCCCTGAAAGGGACGGTTCCTGAGGTCATTCGAAGAAAAATTTTCCTTTTCCAAAATGTCCGCAGCGGGTTTGTTTAGAAGTTATTAACGAAAAACGCGGACCAATCAGAGCACGACCTAGACGCGTGTTGACAAAGATGGTCCGGCGCGCCAGCAGTCGTCTGCGTCGGTAAGTCATTGATACGAGGACCGCGTCATCGCAGATACGCGGAAACCGTCCGTGTTGATGTATACATCGTGACGTAGCAGTCATAATAACACTAGTGTAAACAGTACAGTAATTTTCGATATACGGCGATGGGTCGGGACGGCATTCGTCGTATCTCGGCTCAGCTAGCGCGCCGGACCATATTTGCCAACACGCGTGTAGGTCGCGCTCTGATTGGTCCGTGTTTTTCGTTAATAACTCCTAATCAAAGCCACGGCGGACATTTTGGCAAAGGAAAATGTCGCTTCGAATGACCTCAGGTGTTAAGACAAGCCAATATAAACTGAGATTAACCGAACAATTAACTATTTAACTTTATTATATACTTATAGAACACGTATATAAAAAATTCCAACGCCTCATGGCGATCCTTCGAGTAAATGAACGTTCCTATGCGAACTCTGTGCTCGCTTGCTCTCGCACCTCAGAAGTGGGGGAACAGGTAATGCTCTCTTATGTTCGTTCAATATACATGTACACATCCTTATTTTCTAACATCAGAAACTGCTCGTTTCAGGAAGTTGAAGGAATTTGTGGGACACACTTTATAATAAAGGACCAAATGATTTTTCAATAAATAACGACAAAATCCATACAAACAAATTTTCACGCAAATGGGACTCACGTTTCAATCGGAGGCCCGACAGAATCCTCGTGGCCTGTTGTCGCTGGTAAAATCAGACGGGATCAAATATTTGCGGGAAGGGTCGCCAAGCATTTCGAACAATACACTCTCTGACCCGGCCTCCGGTGATTAATACCAACCAGGATTAATATTTCCCCGATGACAATGTCGAATCTAGCCCCTCCTCGCCCTTCTTAACCCCTTCACCCTCTGCCGCATCTTTCTCTCTCCCTCTCGTTCCCCTGCACTCTCTGAATAAAATTTTTCGAATTTTCCAAGTCTTAACAAGCTTTTCATGTTGGCGATTGGCAATCAATTACACTCTCGACCCTTCAAGGACGTCAGTGAAAATGTGTGTATAGATTGCTCTAGTTCGATATTTGGGTCAGAGCTCTGGCTCTATCTGCAATATTCTATAAACCGGGCACTATTGATGTTTACATTCGATCATTGCGTTACAAAGCGGCGTAATGGCCACCCGGAGGTCCATTTGCCCTGTCTCTGTGTGTTTCGATGCGTTTTATGGTGTAATGTTCTACTGCAAATGTATGTTTCAGCTGTTTGTTTCCGATAGAACAGCAACAAAGTCGATCTTTAGTGTAGAACGATCGATTAAAGTTTCCGACAAAATGTGTCTATTAAAAAGGATATTGTTATCGGATATTGTGACCGAATAAATTGATTAGCAGTTGAAGAATAATGATTTGCAAATAAAGGACTTCTATATTTCTTCTAAAAGTTCTGAGCTTCGATGCGATTGTTATTATATTCTATGACACTATAGGTAAAGAAAAAAATGTATTCAGGAATTCCAAAGTAATTTCTAGATAATTACGACATTATAAATGAATTTATGGACCCCACGAACCTCCCCTTGAGACTTCAAATTCGAGATGACATTTGACCCAATCACGATCGACAATTCGCAATGGCACAGTTCTGTGCTACAAGGGCGTTCGCCGCCTATCATAGCGATATCTTATGGCAGTCGGGACCATGTAGGATCGCAATTACATCGGAACGAATGAACGACAGGTCACAACACGAGGCTCCTTTATCGATCTTACATCTGTTCCCGCGAGTCGAGTCGCTGAAAAGCTCAGACCGTACCCGGCATTCGGCCGACAGATAAGTCATTTAGATACGAAGAAATTGCACTTGCCTGAGCGAGTGCATCGGCGCTGCATCACGCTGCGCCGCGCGCGCTAACTGCATCGACCGGGCCTCGATCGCCTTTCGTCGATTCCCGATAGGAATGTAGGTCGAACGCCGGGGTTTGATGTCCTCTCCTTTCCTCCCCCTGCCCCCATCCCTCTCCGCGATAAACGTGATCGATGCAAATTAACGTGGACCAGTCTCGCTCGAATTTATACCGTTGAAACGCGAGACGAGAGCGCCGTTTGACTTTCATTAGAACCGATCCGATCCCACGACCTTTGCACTTGCGAACTTTTTCTTGAAGGGCCTATGGATCGTTAGTGGTTGACTGGGGATTTTATGCATTCGGAAGAACAGTGACTGAATTAAATTTATAATATAAACATTATATTAGCGATTTTCTGTACATTATGTATTTTCTTTCGAAAATGAATGAACGATTGCTGAAATTAGCAACAAAATGGTTTTTTATTATTAAATCTACCATGGCTGTTGAGAACTAAAGTCCCCCTTTGTAGCTTTTTATAATTTGACGCAGGGTAACTGCACCAGTGAATGAACATTTAAGAAATTGTTCAGGAAGATATTTTATTTTTTAAAAAATATGTAAATTAAAGGAATCTCATATATGCCAAATGGCTCCCTATACTTCATTTGTCAAAAATAAATGAACACAAATAAAATGAAATTATTATTATTTGTCTTTATTAAACGTTAAATAAAAAATATAAAAAATACCAGTCAATGAACACTACATTCTAGTAATTGAACAATGATAGAAAACAAAAAATACAAAAATACAAAAGCGTTCATTTACTGGTGCCCGTTTATTCACTGGTGCAGTTAACCTACGATTCTTTTTAGCAAAAACGAGAAACAAATTGGGGCGTGTACAGTCAGAATTTTGTTTACACCGACCTAATACTTTACACGTTGTGACGTGTTTACGAGACACCGCGGTAACATAACCTCGTATTAGACCCCCACTACTGATCCCAAGGTCCCCACGAATGTCAAAGCACGGATACTGTTGTGTTCGGTTTGAGGAAGGTTCTGACCCGAGATAAATCTATCGACCGTTTCAGTGGAGTCCCAGAAGGATTATCACGCACGCAGGAAACACCATCATTATCCTAGGACGACGACGACGACCGTCTCGTCGACGGCCAGGTCGCCAGTTAGCACGACGAC
This sequence comes from Lasioglossum lativentre, assembly GCA_916610255.1. Lineage (NCBI taxonomy): Eukaryota > Metazoa > Arthropoda > Insecta > Hymenoptera > Halictidae > Lasioglossum > Lasioglossum lativentre. Next base: position 8,817,864 of record OU744356.1, on the reverse strand, counting down.
TGCCACCGCGGTCGAACAAGTGGAAGATAATCAAATACCGGAAGTGACGAGGTGGCCGACCACCGAACCCACGGAAACTTGGGAAATCACCACGACTATCACGACGACCAGCACTACCAGTACCACCACCATGAGCACCACGCCGAGCACCACTTCTACCACCACCGTTCCGCCACGTGAGTGACGTTTTTTTTCTTTTTGTTTAAGGTCAATTCGACCTTTATATTCAATGGAATCATGATAGGCCTTTTGTTCACCTTGGGCTGTCCTTGAGTTTGGGTTAGACGTTAGTGAGTCACGATTTTTTGAGAATTTTTTATGTTCTCGATTGAGCATTTTTTTTTACGTTGATTTTAGAGGTTTGCTCGGAATGTGACGTAACATAGGTGGTAAACTTCTTCGTCCATCGCGTCGTCCATAAAAATTTAAATAACTCCACATGTTCGATTACTACACTGCGGATTATGCAAAATAAAAATTGTCTGCATCAATTGCAAGCTACTGGAACCAAATAAAAATTGATTTTATCCGTTAATCCTTTGCATTCGGATCTATTTTGATTCGAAAATTAAACATTTCTTCCGATCTGGAATAATTCCATTGCATATGATTTTTTTTTTATTTTATGGATATCAAATTGATATAGCACCTCAGGCAATACTTAAATGTTCAGTAATTGATTAGACACCAACTCATTTAATAATGTAAACAATATTTTGAATAATGGCACAGCAATTTTTGTGGTGATTCTGAGTCACCACTCGAGTGCAAAGGGTTAATAATTTGAATAATTGTTAATTTGACGATACTGTTAAGGTCATTTAATCTTTTCACTGTTCCATATTTCACCTGTCTATTTTTACCATAAACGCATAAAATCCGCAGTCTAGTAATTACACAGCCTCGATTCCTCGATCTCAGCGAACCGTCAACTACAAACAAACGAACACAAACAATCTAACAAATTTGAACTCCATATTCCCCGTATCGCTGGCAAATAAAACTACAACATCGTTGGTGGGATGTCACACACGGGGCACCCGTTCGCAAGAACAATTCCCTAGGTGTTGCGGATCGCGTTGAAAATCGAAATACTTGGTGTGGCGGTCGTTTGACACGCCCCGCGCCGTAATTCGTCGGTCGGCGAGCATTTCCAGGCCATTCGTGGAATCGATAACGAGTGCCGAGCGGTTACGGACGCGAGAAGGTATTTCGAAAGTGGTGTGGTGGGCTAGGGTCGCGAGAACAACGGGGTGGTACGGGGGTTGCAAAGAAAAACAGGGGTGCGTGCACGGTGACACGGTGTTCTTGGAACGGGAAATGCGGCGCCTTTGATCCCCCCCCCCACCCCGCACCCCCCTCCCGTCTGGAACACGAGGAATTTTCGTTTCCGAACGTTACAAAGCGATAAAAGCGACTGAAAGAACGGATTCAAAATAAGGAAGGATCGGGGACTCGAGGTTAGGGGGTGGAGCAAAAGGACGAAGGGTGGAAAGGACGAAGGGAGGAAAGGAGACAGGCAAAACAGTTCGCCGAGGAACGTGCAGCATGCGTCTCTCTGAAATGTTCGTCTCTTTATAGGCTTCTGCGTGGTTCAAGGGGTGAGGCAGAGCCAGCAATTCATAAGGGAGGGCAAAGGCAAGAGGGTGAGTACGACAATCTCCGAACTATTCGACTAGTCGTGTTCTGAAACTGATTTCGACTTAGACAGTGTTTCGTACAGTGCTACCTGGACCTACCACCATCGCAATAGTGTCAGATTTTTCATTATACAATTAGATGTTATAGAGATACTTCCACTGGAAATGACTGTAGACAATTTTTTATTCGAGCATAAATCATAATAACAACCGCACGCTAAATAAATTCTGCCGTGCAGTTTTCATAAGGCAAAACAAATGGTCACTTTTGACAGTCGGAGTTAAGGGGGGTAGTTTTCGAGGCCGTTTTTTCCAATATTTACAGGTTTTTTTCCAGATGTACTGAAACTTTTGAAGCAGGATTTTGCAAATATATTTATGAGTACATATATTTTTGCAATTAAAAACAATCACAATTACACCAGTTCTATATTTTTGTTATAGAACTTTTGGAAAATATATATTTGATGGTCATAATTAGAAAATATTAAAATGGAGCTTTGTCCAGGTAGACCCTATCTCTCGGAACACTGCGACGTCCATGGAATGCCATGAAATTCAGTACTAATCGATCAATCGAAATCTCGACAATTTAATATACAGGAAAAAAACATTCTCGTAACGATATTCGCGAATTAATAAGCGTTGGAATGCCGTTCATAATCATTCCAACGATTTTACGGGAAAAATGCACGCGATACACGGGAAATACGTTTATCCCGGCGGTGTAGATTAAATTAGTATATCGGGAATGTTTTTATGCAATTTCGCACGTTTGCGAGTTATTTTATTAATGTTCTGATTCGATGGACGGTAAAACTTGATATTGTTCGAGCTATTTATTCGGTGGAAACGAGACTGAGGAATTCGCCATTTGCATTTCGCACACAGAGATTATGAACTCTTTGTCCGAACATTTTTTCCAAAGATCCTGGATTTTCGATCCAGTGATCGGTTATGGCAGATTAGCGTCCAAGAGTTCGGTTGTCATCGTTAATGAAAAGTTTATTCGTAACAATTTCATTTAATTAGCGAAGATCGTGGCGCACCAGAGCCTCGATGAGTGATTCACATCTCCGTGGAAGTTCGCCTCTCATTTGCCTGTTTGTTTCCAAATTTATTAGAGTTTCTCTAACGTTAATTTTCATCGTAGTACCGTCGCGCGTCGGTCAAAAGTTTCGAGAACGCCCTCGAGTCTTCGGATAGTCGAAACTTTCAGGACGCGCACTTATTTTACTGGAAGTATAACGGATCGGACACAAAATTCTTGAAAGATTACTCGCGGCGGAGTTGTCCGAGTTGTTTGACGTTTTTTCTGGGTCGAGAACGAGCTTCCGAACGACAGTGTGCATTCTTAAATCTCACTCGTGCTGAGAAAATATTCTAGAGAGCTTTATCAGATCGATCGATTCATTATTTAATCGATAATGAAGCACTCGGTGTTCAATCGTTGCTGTAAACGTGTCAAAAATTCTTAAAAAATTATTTTTCAGTAGACTGTGGCTTCCCGTGCATTTATAGCTGTCAGAGATTTAAAAATTTTAGTACAAAATTTAGGTTGAATGAAATTTAGTCCCATTCAGGAGGCTGTTAGAAAAATCTATGACTCGCTTTCTAGAAATATCAGATCAATCATTTCATCGCGAAGAATTTCTGTTTTAGTACGTGTCAATTTTATTTATTTATCAATAAAATAGACAGCAATTATATCTCGATCAATTATACATATATTACATAATTGTGCATGTATATTTGTCATTATTTGCGACGGCTTGTTGCCATTTGTCATCCAGCTCGAGTATGATGAATCGTTAGGATGTTAAATGCGTCGTTACAATTTGTTCCGGCAGTAGGATATTATTTATGACTAAACTATGTATACATTTATGATTGCTAACAGAGTTGTCAAATATTACAGGGAAAAAAATTTATTGGAACAATAATCGAAAAGCTCGTAATCCATGTTTAACGTATATTCGATGCTTCCTTCGCTTTAATATCTCGAAAATTGCGTACAAAAATTGAAGATTTCATAAAAATGCAGTTTATTTACGGAATAAAAAATTTTCCAGAAACGTCCACAGTCTACAAAAATAGAAGTAGAAACCTTTTCCAACCAGTTCAATGAGTCGCATGAAAATAAGTAAACGTTTGCAAGTGTTAGGTATAAATAAACTATACTTCTTTTTCGCATAATCTTCTCTCATTACCGGTCACTAAAATTCGCTGAAAACCTCATCCTTTATGCACACACAGACCTGAATATTCGCCTGAAACATCAGCATCAAAGGTGTTCGCTCGCCTCCACGCATACGGACGAATATTCACGAATAATAATCTAGGATCGATCGGCGCATTTTCGCGGAAAATATTTTCAGAAAAACCGCATTATCCGAAGCAATCGCGCGTCATCGGGGTTAATCGTTTATCGAGATCATTTCGTATAGAAACGTTAATTTTATGAGGTTGTTGCATACGAAATGATCATTTTTAAATGCAAATGATGATACAAAGCTTTTTCATGAAGAAACACTAGTACGATCTACAGATTTGTTATACATCATTTTAGGATGCTAACCTGATCTTTCCTGATTTATTTAGATATCTAATTTCATTGGACATCGATGATGCACACTTTCCATTTAAATTTCGATAACCTACGACACTCCAATCTTCAAATCTGCTTCGGTTTCATTAACTAAAAAAATTTTTTAAACAAAAAAGTATGTTCACTTTCTCACCAGTTACATAGTATAACGTATTACGTACTATAATAAAATTATCGGGGTCCCCTAAGTTATATGGGTATATTAAAGTAATAATATTAAAGATAAGAATGACTAATATATACCCAAAAATATCTTTAATTAAAAAATATGGATTGAAGTATGTTAAATAATATATATTTCTGGTTCCAATTGGGTTATTAGATCCTGAGGCATGTAAAAAGTATAAGTGAATAATAATTATAAATAAAATAATAAATGGTAAGATGAAATGAAATTAATAAAAACGGTTCAATGTTGCATTATTGATAGAAAATCCTCCTCACATTCATTCTACTAAAATTTTTCCAATGTAAGGGATAGCAGATAGAAGATTTGTAATAACTGTTGCCCCACAAAATGATATTTGTCCTCATGGTAATACATATCCTAGGAAGGCAGTTGCTGTAGATATAATAAGAATAATTACTCCAATTGATCATACTTTTACTAATTTAAAAGAATGATAATAAATTCGTCGGGCGATATGAATAAATATTACTAATAACTAATGAATTCGAAAGTAGAAGGTTCAAGCTTTAAAATGTGGCCAGGCGGAATATTCTACGTAGACAATTTTTGGAGGAAAGTGATGCTTTAATTTTGCAGTGCAATTTAGTTAAATCATTGTGATTTTTAAAGTACATTCGGAGGGTCCGCTTAATCGATAATAGATCGCGGTGTACGTATACCGATTCAAAGATGAACGAGGCCGGGCACACGCTCGGTGAATATTAATTACCGTCGAATGTTAATTATGATATTCGGAATGAAAGTTTCCGTTCCACCCCCGCTTGCTGGACGGTATCAATAATTCAGTGGCAGCCGCCAGCGGGAAGACAATGAATGCAATGGCGGCGCCGCGCGCCGCGGGGGGTTGGAAAAATTGTATTCGAAATAATCGGGACCCCGCGGACAATGGAAGGGTACATAGCTATTCTATGCTCGTGACCCGGTCTCGCAATACGCGATTCAACATCGTTTCAATCTATTTATCGTTGTTTGTTTCAACGCCGCGCCCGGTGACAATTCAAAAATTCTTTTCTTCGCCATTGACTCGCGAGTTCACTTCATCAGCGACGACTGCTATAGTTTACGACTGGACTGCGGATTTTTATACACCGTACAAATCTTCTAGAGTGGATTCAAAATGTATTCGAGCACTTCTCTCATTCTCGAAACATCTTGGACGTTTAATCGGTACCAATTTGGTGGAAAAAAATAGTACAGCAATAAACTTGGACTCGTTTCAAACCTTGGATCCTCTATTTTTCTCGGCACGTCGTTCGTTTTATTAGAGAAAAATATTCCACGATACTGCAGATGAAAAATTCCGATCTGTTTTCGAAAATACTACAAATTCGAACGTCTGTAATAACTGGATTCCGGATCTTTATGCAAAATAAAAATTTAGTCCGTCACTTGCACGACACAGGAGCTAAATGTAAATTTATATTTTCCACTAATAATTTTAATACTCTTAAGGTCTTTTAATCTTTACACTGTTTTAAATCGCAGCTACTCATTTTTTGTCATAAATGCATGTAATCCGGTGTCTAGTAATAACATTAAAACATTTTGTTCGCGAATGAATCTACAATGGATTTAAAGATTAAAGCTCCGCTTTTCAACAAGAAAATTTATGATTTTTTTTGCTGTTTTCTGGGACAAAAACGAGGGACAAGTTGTATAAAGCTGCGAAGTGCAACGACAATCTTCAAATTCATAATAATAATAATGATATCGGCGCAATTTTAATTGATCGAACCTTGCGCCGATATCATTATTATTATTATATATTGTAATTTCGATCGAGAAAAACTCACAAAATCTTCAAATCCATTGTAGATTCATTCATGAAAAAAATTCTTCAATGTTTTCACAGACAACGATGCAAGTATGCACGGCGAATTCCACGGTTGACATACGTTTCGCGACAGTGACAGTGTTCTGAGCTAACAGTTTAACAGGTCTGTCGTTCGTTGCCCGCAGCTCTATCGCGAGGATGAACCGGAATGCTCGGAGCTGTGCGAATGCGGCGAGGGCGGGATTCTCAGCTGCAACACGATCTGCGTGAACTCGTTGCCCTGCAAGACGCCCTTTGCCTTCTACAATCACGAGGCACCGGGGTATAAGGCGCATCGCGGACGCTGCCTTTGCTACAGCGGCGATTTCATATGCATGCGGCCTTCACCCGGTGAATATAACCCTCTTGACGCGTCGCTTTTTCAATGGACCAAGATCCCGCCGATAGTTAGCCAGACGAGAGATTTTTTCCAATTTTACGCTGGCATGATCTCTCGCGACACCCACAAAACTCGCCAATTTTAAGCCGCTCATTTGAAAACCCCATTAAAAGAGAAAAATTTATTGCATCACATATCTCGATCGTAGAGGGTGGTTTTTCCTGTATACTTAATCGAAGAACCTCGTTGAACAAGAGACAATTTTATTCTGTCAGAAATTGTTTATGGATCTTGAAAACACCAATTTTTCATCCCTTGAGACTTGTACTTTTGAACAGGGGTACACAGGGTGGTTTTGAATTTATTCTTGAGGATCTTAGTGGGACCTCATTTATCAAGTAATAATTTAATCTTCTACAAAATCATATGGTCTTCGTCTAGCAATTTTTGAAAGACTCTTTTTATTTTATGTGAGAGACATTTAAACCACCCTCGATCATGAAGTATGGTTTCTCCATTAAAAAACCAAATTCTAAGTATAATAATTACTTGAACAATCCTTTTGTGCAGCAGATGGATTTCTTTTATAAAAAATCATTTATCACTATTTCATGCATTAATCATAAGCATCTTGATCCTAGACACCTTTAGCAACCCCTGTTGGATAAATCTCATTAAAAGACATCATTTTGTATGTATGAAATTACTTGTTTTATCCATGTCCATTTTAGGTTGAACTAGACTAATTCGTTCTAAACTCGCTAAAAATTATTTCTTGTCTTATATGTATACGTCCAATATCATAACATCGTTAATCAGGTGGCAATTTGTCCAAACCCAAAATTATATGTATACATCAAACTTTGAAATATTTAGAACGACGAACACATTTGTGGATACCTTTTTGTACAAGAAGCTAGCCTAAATGTAAAAGTGCCTAAAATGTATTCTATGCAAAAGTGTTCTTCATTCTGAGGCGATAATAAATGTTAAGCCAAACTTGACTTATCCTATAACGAATTATGTCTGACGAGTCATAGTGGACTCGGAGTAGTTTTTCATTGGAATAAAGTCACGTTTGGAGTAAATTATCAGTCGATAAATGAAAAAGTTTGGTAACTTCGGTCGAGAAAATTGCCCGTCTCTTTCTCGGCGGAGAGTTGATGAAAATTTGATACGATAGATCAAAGATGATCCCCGTTTACGATGCTCCTCGGACCCGTGCACCCGAGGATTTATAATTTCGTTTACGAAGGACCCGTCGTTGATCGAGGCTTCACTATCTAATCTCTGTCGACTTGTCCCCGCAGATACTTACTCTATACCGCACGGGATTTTCATGTTCCTGGGATACAGCGAAAAGGACGAGAGCTTATTGCGACGGCATAACAATGTCACTGTCCTGGACGCGATCTCGTCCCTCGATAGCTTTATGAGAGAGGAAGCTAATAATCAGGTAAGAACAACCTGCCAACCTTCCCTCCTGCAGAAACAATCATTTTAAACGAAGATCTCAATAGAAACAAAAATAAATAGGAGTTGCTATAATATCGATAGATAAAAGTGAAACAGTTAATCGTTCTGCTTTAAAATCAGATTCTTTTATCTGAATAGATAAATATTTTCAAATTTTTAAAAAATTACCATAATCACGCAAATATTTTTTCATAGCTGTCTTCAAATCCTAGAAATCGAGACAATGATGCATGACAGTATAGTCCCCCCCTCCAATGAGATCTGATCTTCTATAATACATTTGTAAATATTCGTCAGTATTGGTCAAAGTCATTATAATATGCAGGGGTCGCACTTTAGTACAAATGTTCAGTCTAGGTGGAAAAGAATCAGAAATCGTTTTACTTTCTTCATAGTATGTCCAAATATTATTTTAAAATTTTAAACTTGAAAAAAGTAGGTACATAGTAAGTGAAAATACAGTGTCTACCATAAACGAACAAACACACTTGAAACCAGAATAGCTTTTTTACAAATGGATCAAACAGTCGATCTGCGAACAACAACAGTCCAATGTAACCAACATTGATTTTTCAAATGGAACCGTATATTTTTGTATGCGTCAATCGATTGCAGATTTTTACTCTCCATAAAAAAAAGTATTAATCCACGTCGAGAAGATGATTAGTTTAGCAGACATTTCAATTGAAATATAGATATCTGATGTGACTTTTTTTCCACCTAGATTGTCCATTTGTTTTTCACGGTGCGTCGTTCCTGAAGGGTTAATAACGCGAGGGGTATGGTGTTGGATGACGCAGTGACATGCACCGTGTTCCCGTTCCCTTTCTTTTTTCTTTTCCAGACGGTGTGCACTCTCTTCTTGTACAACGCGACCCAAGAAAACGTGATTGCAGTGGCGCGTCTCGGGACTGACAATCCGCCCCTAAATAGCAGCCAGGCTCAAAGTCTCCAGCACCTTCTGCGCGTCAAGGTGAGCAAATTGCAAATAGCTACTACCCGGGGCTCGAGTCCCTGAATCCGCATCAATTCTGATCTTATTTTCCGGGCAACTGGTCCTACAGCCCTGTAACTTTATTGCCGGGGTCCCCGCGCCCTTATTTAGACACTTTGCCCCCCACCCGTCCCCCCTCCTACCCACCTGACTGGATGCATAACGCGTTATTAAGTTAGCCCGGGTCAGACTCGTCGCAGACACCTTGGCTACAGTCGAGCTCAAAAAAGAAATCTAGACACCCTCGTTCGCTGCCTAAACGAAGTATTTTACTACCCTTCTGCTCGCTAAAGTATTACGAATCTGGCTCATTCGAATAATTTTTAAATATTTATTCTGTACCGGGAGTAGTGTTTCGAGAAATTATTGTTATTTCTCGAGAATTCAAATAAAGCTCGCTTTCTGAATTATACTTGCACTCGAAACGTAGGATGCCATTAACAGGGTGTTATCCTACCATTAAACTGACCTCCAAGCAAAATGCTCAATTTTTCAATTACCAATGATTTTGTTACAAAGAAAAGATCTCGACTGGCAGTTTTATCTTACAAGTTGAAAATGTTGTTTGGAAAGGTTTTTTTATAAAGTTGTATCAAAGTTATATATTTCAATTGTTTAATATAAATTGTTTGAATATCGTATTTCATTTCTTAACTACTAAATGTATAAAATTTATATATGTACATAACAATACATTTTATGTGCAAAATTAGGATAGTTAATAAATAATAAAGATTTGATTGAAATTCATGTATTTTTCTTTAATTAAACATAGAATTTTTCAAAAAAGATGTTTTTCGAGATTTCTCGATAATTATCAAGAAATCAAACTTCTATTTCTCTTTCTCGAGAAATGAAAAATTTTGAGAAATCAGAAACACTAACCGGGAGTGCTTAAAAATCAGTTTTCGAACAATACTCTTGGAAGATCCTATTACGTCCAGTTACTGTAATGGTGTCTTCTTTATTCATTATTGATTCCTGATTTTTTGAAAATATAAAACAATTCCCAGGTTACTGTAATAGCGACTTCTTTATTCGTGATTAATTCATGAATTTTTGAAAAATATAGAACAATTCCTAGGAAATAAATGTAAGATTATATTCAAGTCCACTTTGGGCAATTCGATGCAACTTTAGAAATCTACAATTAGTTCGCGAAAAAGAAAAAAAATCTCCTACCTCGATATTAACCGCTCGGTACCGTTTTGCGGAATTTTGGAGCGACGTGGAGAGCTTTTCAGAAATTTCTCGAGTTCAAGATCACGGTCCTCGATGGCGAAAAAAAGTCTCGAGGAACGAGGTTCGCGTGTACAGCGTCGATTCCAGCTGCGACGAGAGGGCTGCGTGTTTATGCGATGACGTGTGCGTGCCACGCGCAGGAAGTGCGTGCAGAATATCCGGCGGCGCGATATCAAACTTTCCAGAACTTTTCATTTCTCTCTCGAGGGGCGAACGAGACGGACGCCGCGGTCCCTACCCCCGTGGATTATCGCGATTAATTAACCTGTACGCCATGCTTAATTTCCCCCGAATTTAGGAACGGTCTATCCCTGCAACACCCACCCCCTACCCTATCAGATTTCGCGACTGGTTGATCCCCCCCCCCCTCCACCCCAAGCCGTGGAAAAATCGCGAACGGAGGAGAACACGGGATTCCGTTTTACTTCGAACCGTGATTACCGTTTCGCTCTCGCGTCCCCTTCCGCGTGATTTATGAAGCCCGAGTGCTCGAACGCCGCCGGCAAACTTGCCTCGATCTTGCCGGGTGCTTATGGGACCCGCCGTTATGACTGCCTTTCATGCGAAAGCTAATGTACCGCGGACTAATATTTTCGGATGTGAGACCTCGCTCACGCGGCCATAGTTGCAACTATTCGCTTAACGTTGTTCGAACAATTTGTAATATTTTTTCGGCTATCTAATTCCACTGGGGATGAAAGTATTTCTCTGTGTTTAAATCAGTGTTTCCCAAAGTGTGGTACGCGTACCCCATGGGGTACGGGAAGAGTTTGGAGGGGTTTACTATTATTATTAGCATAATTATCTAATTATACTCAAACATTAAGATTTATCTATTAAAAAAACGAAAAATAAATATTTTTTGATTGTTATTAAAATGTATGTAATTTTTCTTAATGGGAGTTACACAGTGTTGCGACAATTATAGAAGGGGTACACAGATATCGAAACATTAGGAAACACTGGTTTAAATGTAGACTGAAACAGGTTCTCGTGTCGTTGGATCAATAAACATTTTTTATTTTGGACATTTAATTCTACGGTTTTTGGAAAGAAAATATTTTTTTCTGTTTAAATGAACACTGATAAAAAGGTTGTCATATTTTTTTCGCGACGACCCTTTTACTCGTTGCCTTTTTCAAAAATCGAGATCTCGCTCAGGCCTTTCCCTGATGTTGGATCGATTTCAATATTTCTTTCACTACCTAATTTCGCAGTTTTTGGGAAGAATATATTTTTGTCTGGTCAAATGAGACAGTCCCTTGTATTTTATTCGAAGAAAAATTACTTCCGCGTCTAAAATTGTTAAAATGAGAAACGCATCTTTATAAAAGCTTGTACGTAAACGACGGACACAATTTTGCTGAAAAATTCGCAGTGTATTAACGATCTAATCCGGCGACCACCTACGATTCGTCGGAATGAGTGCAAACGAACCCCGAAAAAGCTAGGAAATTGATTTTTCCGCGAACGCGAGCGTGTCGGTAAATTATTTAGCAAATAAAAACGCGGCCGGTCGGAAATCGTAAATAAACAGGTCGAAATCGGCGCGGTGTTCTGGCGCGCTCGATCAAAAAATATGTACGGTTTCGCGCGGTGTACTACCGTGGAAAATTGATAAACGCGGCCCGGTTATGTATCTTTATACATATACATGGGAAACGGGGAGGGAGGGAGGGAGGTAGGGATGGGTGGACCGGCTACCCCCGGAGCTGGTAAAAATTTCTGTGGCGAATATTAAGCGAGTCGAAGCGCACGGGAGGTGAATTTCCGGCATCGAAAATCCGTCTAATCCGTTCTGCCGCATGAAACCGGCCGCGATCGGCACGGCCGGGTTCGGATTCTGAACAAAAGCCGATCGACCGGCCGAAATAACACGCAATTACGTCGAAATTCGCCGAGGGGGAAGCCTGTCCCCGTCGAAAAGGATTTATCAAAAACCGTCCACGCCCACGCGAATTGCATTACAGGGCGTGCGCGCGCGCGCCCCTGCCGAAAGTTATTTCCGTCTTGAATATATTATACGTCGGTGGCCGCAACGCGGTTTTTAATCCGCGATCGTGTGCTCGGCGACCGGCGCGGCGCGGCGTTGATCGCTGGGGATCCACTGTAAATCATGGAAATATCGGTACTGATTAAATCCTCGACCCTCGAACTGTACCGATCTTATCGCCGCGGCCACGTAATGCAACCGTTCCATTAATTGAATTCCGTGGTATTATTTCGCGACGTATTAATCCCCGCCCGAGCACCGATTTATTTCTGATTTGTACCACCGCTGCGGAAAATACTCGTACCGACATCCCTTATGTCGATTCTCAACCCTTTTCACGGTGATCGTTAATATTCTTGTCGGTCAGCTTCACCGTTTTTATATTCCATAAATATAAATTGACAAATTGTGGTACGATATTAACCCTTCGCACTCACGGAGCTATTTTAACTGAAAAACGAAACATTTTTACATTCTAGAATATTTCCATTCTATAGAATTCTTTTCATTTTGTGCATATGAAACTGATACAATATCTCATGTAATATGTAAATGTGTAGTAGTTTATTAAGTACGAACAAATTTGATAGTGTGAACGATATTTTTAAGAATGGCACAGCAATTTTCAGTGGTGCCTCAGAGTCGCCAGTCGAGTGCTAAGGGTTAATATCGACAAGGAAATTCCTAAATACATTTCAAAGTGATAAGAATTTGGTGGTCATAATTAGACCGCGGATCATTATGCAAAATAAAAGTTCCCAAATCTCTAGTAATGTATAACATACTTAGATTTGTTCCACATCTTTTCAATTTTACATATCATTTATTTTTTTTCTTAAATGCATAAAATCCGCAGTCTTAATATTTTAAAATGCGCAGATACATTTCAAAATAATGATAGTAATGTTTCTCGTTCCGATTTTTTAAAAACTTTTTTGTTATAACCATGCTTAGAGAATCCAAGGAATTTTAATGTCACAATTGTTAAGATATTTTAACACATTGGATTCCTCGTGAGGTTCGCGTGGTTGTTCATTCATTGCGAGCCTGCCACTGACGAATCGCGCTTTCTAATTAATTATGAACGTGGTCATTCACGCGTACGGTGTTCTATATTAATTATCCAAACTCCAAAAACAATTATTGGCACTATGAAATATTAACGTGCAGTATTTGCTATAAAACGAATCGTACCGGTATTTTAAGTTAAAATTGTGTATACATAAAATCGCGAAAACAATCGTTAGCAAGATATAATGCTAGAGTATTTGCTATAAAATGAAACCATGTAAAAAATTTTTCAACATTTTTTGCCCGAATGCCTCTTTTATAAATGTATAAAAATCCACATTGATAATCACGTCTGTGAACACTGTAGGAAAGTGTGCAACAAGATTAATTAAAAAATTACAATCTCATGAACTGCAAGAGTAAAAAGATTTTAAAAATTGTTCTCTTATATTTTATATATTCACAGATCCCCTATAAATGCATAAAGATATACAATCTATTAAAAATCAAGTCATGTACAGATCGTGGATCGAATAAAATTCGCTGAAGGATTACGATTTGAAATATGGCACGAGCGAAAAGTTCTTTCGGAACGTTTAAAAAAATATTTTGCTTTCAGCATTTGACCGTGTAGATTACCCAACTATTCAGTTGTCAGTTCGTTAATAATCGACGTGCATATCGAGCAAAATCTTTTAGCATCCTTCGTCCTTCGAATAGCATCGAATGTACAGCGCGCGCGCGCGCGTGTCGCATACACCGATGCGTCGAGCATTTTGCGTCGGTCATACGAGCTCCCGCGGCGATTTCCAATTTGCGATTAAGCGCCGGCCGATTTGCAATTTGATGGAGGGACCTCCGATTTGAATTGCCGCGTTCTGCACTGTCTACCTGCCGCGGTTCGCCTTTTTACCATGAGCTTTCGTCCTCGTCTCTCTCACTCTCGTACCCTGTCCATTTATTCGACACTGTTGAAACAACATACTGCCGGAGATAATAATAATCATAATGGTGCGCTACTGACCGGGAGCTTCGAATCAATTTGCAACTTGCTGGAAATAAAAATATTTTAACCGGCCGTTCTGTACCGTGAATATGAAAAGATTTCGAAAGAGAAAAAGCAACTTCGCTCATTGTGTTTCGCAGCAACATATATTTACAAAAATTGAATTCGCATTTTTAGAATTCGAGTTTGAAGAAAACGAGCGACGCTTTATTTCGCCAATATTGAGGTTTTAACCCTTAGCACTCGAGTGGGGGTAAACTTTTCCTGCCGAACCCACAGATTTTCAATTGTTACATATCTTATCCTGTACATTTCGTCGAGAAAATACTAAATACGATGTCCCAGACCGCGGACACTACTCGTTTTTGAGTTATGAGCACGTAAAGTTGAGTAATTTAACGTTAATTTTCATTGTTTCACGTCGGAAAGTGACAGGTATGGGCGCCGCCATATTGGTAAGTAGGGAGCTCTCCCGTGTAGTGACTCAGTGGCGCCCCCATATCGCACACGTTACGGGTACATTATCGCGTAGCACGTAGCACCGCACTTCGCGCTACAACTCTGCAATGCCGATAACGTACATATACACACAATCAAGATATCTAAATTTTTCATGCTTACAATTATAAAACCGATACAAAATCTTACCAGAACTAACCTAGACATAACCCAGACACAATCTCAAACTACAACTAAAACTACTCTCTTTCCCAATTCTATAAAATTGTGCTGCCATCTAGCGTCGCCACTGAGTCACTACAAATAAGGAGCTCCCTACTTACCAATATGGCGGCGCACATACCTGTCACCTTCCGACGTGAAACAATGAAAATTATTGTTAAATTACTCAACTTTACGTGCTCCTAACTCAAAAACGAGTGGTGCCCGCGGTCTGGGACATCGTATTTAGTATTTTCTCGACTAAATGTACAGTATAAGATATGTAACAATTGAAAATCTGTGGGTTCGGGAGGAAAAGTTCAGCCCTTGAGTGGCGACCCAGAGTCGCCATTAAAACTTGCTCTACCATTATTCACAATATTGTTTACATTATTAAATACGGTGCTATCTAATCAATTACTAAACATTTAAGTATTGTATGAGGTATTATATCAATTTTTCATATGCACAAAATGAAAAAAAATCATATAGAATGGAATTATTCGAGGTCGGAAGAAATGTTTAATTTTCCAGTTAAAATAGCTCCGAGTGCAAAGGGTTAATCGAGCGAAACACAGCCAGAAGCAGGGCCAGGTTCCGATTGAATAGGGCTGAGAAGAACTTCGGACCATTGTGGACCCTCGACGGCCGAAAACCTCGCGAAATGCGTGCCGGGTGCGTTCGGAACCAGTCTAGTACCGTGGATCGAACAATAACGCGATATCCTAGGGGCCTAGGCATTTCGGGCGAAACGGATCGATCAAGCCGCTATATACGGTGAATTCAATTGGAACTCGTTTCGGTCCCTTTGCGATCGGTCATCCAATTACGAGTCCGAAAGAAATGGTCCCCGGCCGCGCGCCACGGAAATCGACTCTTCGGAGCCGACCAAAAATTTGCTCCTCCAATTTCCGGCTCGACCATCGCCGCTAACCGAGCCCAGTTAGCCGCTGCAAATCGAGAAGACTGACTGATCCTCCGATTTTTCCTTTCGCAAACGCCGAACCCGCTCTCGGACGGCGCTGATCTATACAGGGTGTTCGACTACGGGTGGGAGAAAATTTAAGGGGTGGTTCTCCATGACAATATAAGTCGAAAATGAAGAATAAAAAAATTGCGATTCCGGCGTCGTTATTTAGTTATTAACCCGTAGCACTCGAGTGGTGACTCTGCGGCGCCACTAAAAATTGCTGTACCATTATTCAAAATATTGTTTACATTATTAAATATGTCGGTATCTAATCAATTACTAAACATCTAAGTATTTTATGAGATATTATATCAATTTCATATCCAACAAATTTAAAAAATCAGAGGGAATATCTAGGTGGGAAGAAATGTTTAAATTTCGAATTAAAATAGCTCCGAGTGCAAAGGGTTAACAATTAAAAATCCACCTAAAATGTGGCAACCCATAACTAAATAACGAAGTCGAAATCGCAATGTTTTTATTCTACATTTTCGACTTATATTGTCATGGAGAACCACCCCTTAAATTTTCTCCTACCTGTACTCGAACACCCTGTATATTTATCAATTATTGAGAAAATATTCGAAATAAAAGATTTGAAGATTTAACCGCACCTACTAAACATCCACATACAATCATCTGCCAGTACAAACAACGCAGCTCGTTTTAAAAAAATAATACCGTCAGCGGAACATACAGAAATGAGGATAAAACAGTTATT
This sequence comes from Lasioglossum lativentre, assembly GCA_916610255.1. Lineage (NCBI taxonomy): Eukaryota > Metazoa > Arthropoda > Insecta > Hymenoptera > Halictidae > Lasioglossum > Lasioglossum lativentre. Next base: position 8,801,200 of record OU744356.1, on the reverse strand, counting down.
TACGTTGCTCTGCGATGCTTGCGAAATAAGCACGGACTGTGTCTACACGTAAAAATAAATCAACAGTCCCTCGTCCCCGCCTGCCATAAAATAATTAATCTGGTCACCGGTTCTAAAGCTCGGCAATCTGTTCGCACGGAAACGTAGAATATATGTAATTATAGATTTAATTCATTAGAGTGCTGAAAATAATCAACGAGAGCATTATTTCACGAATATTCACGGGATCGATCAGCGAATCTATGAATCTCTGCGCGGAATAAAAGATGAAAGGCTTCGGACCAATTCATTCGGGGAAGCTTCGTGTTTCAAATTCATTGCGTGCCGCCGATAAAAAGAATTCTTTCAAATTGGTAATTCAATGCGTTACGTCGACAAATATTTTATTACCCGCGCCCAGTGTTTCGGGGTCACTGAAATGAAAAATTAATCAACCAGCCCACGGTACGTGAAACATTTACCGATCGCGGAAAACATTTTATTATTTGATGGTTTGCCGTGGGCTTCCATAGTCCCGGGACATTCTGCATATAATAGAGAGTGTCAAACTAGAACTGGTTGTAAAAACTATTTCGAATAAAATTCATCCTGTTTCGGGGAAGACATCTTATGGCAGGAACCTTCTTAAGGTGGACGTGCTTATATCAGGCTAACAGGGGAACATATTCAGTTAATACACACCGATTTTGATGAAACTTATGTGAGATATAGTTCTTCGAAAAATATTTGACACGTATTTTTTTTATTGGCAACCATCCACTCTGAGGGGGTGAAAACAGCCCTCGAAGTCAGTGGTCAAAACCACATGTTTTGAGAAAAAAAAAAGTTTGTTAAAAAATTCTTACGCGACTACATTTCTCATTGAAAAACACACCATTTTTTAAAACATTCAAATTTTTTCGACATCTGGTTTCCGAGATATCTAAAAAAATATGGTTTTGTCTCCCAACTTTGAGGGCTGTTTTCACCCCTTCAAAGTGGATGGTTGCCGAAAAAAAAATTCGTGTCTAATATTTTTCGAAGAACTATAGCTCACATTAGTTTCATCAAAATCGGCCATTCTCATCTGAATATGTTCCCTTGGAAGCTAATTCTTGAAAGGCACTGAATGACCTTGAATAACCTTGAAAGACGAAAGTGTTATAGGGCGCGAAGTTGATGGGCAAACGATGCCTAGGGCACGCCCTAAGGGCCTAGAATGGAATTGTGGGGCCGGTGGGCAGTAAGCACGCGTTCTCCGTAAACCCCATAATTTCCAGCTCCATCGCGTAATTGCTTTATTAGGAACTCATTTGCAGAAGGCCGCAAATGGCCGCGACATGCTGAATACCCGACACGTCGAATTAGACCGAGCGATCGAACTCGGCCTCGTTCGACCAGTTCGTTTGCGGTCCACTGCCGGCGGACCTACTTTTCGCTGGCTCGTGAACCGACCGTCGGCTATACGACGCCTAATTATGGCCGGACGGATAGTTAATTGGGTTAGAAAATGTCCTTTGTACTCGCGTCGCTTTCCTTCACAGTCCACTCCTTCGGTCCGCCGTGCAAAAGAATTCTTCGAGAGACATTCTTCAGATTTCACCGAACTCTCTCTCTCTCTCTCTCTCTCTCTCTCTCTCTCTCTCTCTCTCTCTCTCTCTTTCTCTCTCCGTATCGATTGGTCGAACTCCCTCGAAGATAATAACGCGTTCATACTTAACCCCTTTCACTGTAACATCGAGTCTGACTCGTAAGTTTTTCTGCAAAATCTTTTTTCAAATTGCAACTTATTGGAACGATTTAAGTTTGTTTACATCGGAAGCATTGATTTACTAAATGACGCAAGATTTTTAAAAAATTTCAATTTGTAAGAATCACATGAAAAAAGGAAAGCTTTTGAAACTTTTTTGGTAATTATGCAGATTAGCGAAGACCTCACCGATTTCGATGACCTTGAAATATGTTGTCAAGGTCACTTTGTTTTCGAGATATACGTAAAACACTTTGGTTATTCTTATGTTACCAATACAGTGTATTCTCGGAAAAATGATTGATGACTAAATGGTGATTGGAAGAGTAATTAGCGTTGAAGTTATATTTTCTGGCGGGCAGGGGGTTTGGGTTAGGTCTGGGTTAGGTCTGGTTTCACATCACCATCTGACATTATCTCAAGTAGAATCTCGTCTATTAAATTGGCGGAATCCAGACCTAACCCAGACGTAACAGAGAGTTAAAAATTCATAGAATTTCATTCTGACTGAATGTGTTAGCACTACAACGACTTTAACAGCTCCGATACTCGTGAGTTATATTATCAAATACAAGTAAACAGTACGGTATATTATTGTGTACGTCCGTACGTAACCGTGCAGCATGTTCGTGTTCATTTATGTAAACAGTTTGAAATGTTATTTGTACGTTTACGCGCTTAGTGTCATTTCAACGCGAACCGTATTACCATACATTGGTGAACACAAATCTCTACGAATTTTTGGATATTTGTAACAGTAACGAAAACTTAGTAGATTTCTTGATTTTGCACAAAGTAATTCGTGGCACGATGAGTTGCAGTAGGTGCAATAAAGATATGAAATTAGATCGCGAAGAGTTAGTGTTTAGTTGTAATAATGTTACTTATATTAAAAATTTATTTCTTACGTATATCTCGGAAACTAAGGCCGAGCGGCGGTAACATGTATAGGAAAAAGTTGTTCAGATTAGTGACCTTGACCACATATTTCAAGGTCATCGAAATCGGTGAGGTGGCCGCTAATCTGCGTAATTACCACTTTTTTATTCGAGCACAGAAAATTAGTGAAAATATAGAAAAGTTGTCCAGTGAGATTGATCGCATCGGAAGACGGAATAAGGTGGCAAGTGATCGCTCGAGGATCAAGGAGGCGACTTCCGGTGCCGCTTTGACTGCGAGTGGCTTTTATTCGAGATCTTATAATTAAGAAGAGTCGGTGCTGCTGGCTGTCGTCCAACTGGCCGCGATTAAAAAACGAACAGGGTGAAAACGGAGAGGAAGCCGGCCGGAAAGGAAACGTTGCAACCGGATATCGCTGCCGGCGATTTTTGATGTTTTTCCTAAGCGACTCGGTACGTGCCGCGAATTTTCTTGGTCCGATCCACCCCCCCTCCCCCCCTTCTAGCGAAATTGTTCGGACGGGGGTGGGCCAGGCGCGAGAGCAAAAACTGGCAGACGCACCAATCACGAGACGACCCGGAGCAGTCGGAAACTTTTTACCCTGTCTCTGATGGCCAGTTTCCAAGTTTTTACACGGAACCAGCTCGATGAGATTTCCTCCGGGGAGAGAGACTGCCGCGCGATTTTCGGCGTTCCTTGGCCCCCTCTCGATCGCGGTTTCGAGATCTCGAGCACGCTAGAAATCGTCGAAAATCTACCGGGTTGCTATGGAAATAGGTGGCGAAACTTTGCTAACGTGTTCTATAAACCTCGAGCATGAAGAAAGGTCCTGTAACCATGCGTCTGAAAATCGTCTCTTTCCGAGATATAGAAGTTCTTCGAGTATCGATCACACGAAGCAAAATTAAATCACATCAAGAATTTTTAGTAGCCGATTAAGTAAATTAAATAGTCGGACGAAACATATTTAATTAATGTCTGTAGAGAGAAGAGAAATTTGGTTCCTTTATAAAGTGTTGCATTAAGGTAAAAGGAGGATAAAAATCTAGTTAAACTGTGTTTAATTCAATCGTTTTTTTTTTTTGTTCTACCAAGTTCGAGACTATCATAACTGCAATAAGTGCATAAAATCCGCAGTCTGGTTACGACGGTAATTAGTGCGACGAAGTTCTCATTTTCGAGGTCTTTTATCGTGGCAAATTATTTTCTTTCCAAATGAGTTTGCCGACATAAAAAGGGCCAGCTTTTAACTTTTAAACCGCGTTTTAGAAAAGTTTTATCGACGAATATCAACATTTATGGGCACAGTAGCTCAGGGAAATTTTTTAAAAATTATGTGTGGACATTTTCCGCGTTGTCTAAAGATAATTAGGCGATATAGTTTTGTTACGATTTTGGATTTAATTTATAATACAGTAATTATATGTATGTATATGTATATATAATTTTCGTTTAGCATTAATTGGTTCGTATAAACGAGGTTCTAGGGGTAGTGATTAATTAATTGAACGAGATGGAGAAGTACGAGAATAATTATGACCGTATTGAAAATAAATCGCGTACATAACCGAGACCATTAAACATGAATGCCGGACTAAAATGAAATCTCCATGCTCTGTCCCCTTTAAATAGGTCAGCGCGAAATATAGCTGATAGACACCTCGATTTCGAAAGCTAGAATTTGTAAAATTATTAGCTGAATGGTAATCGATCGTGTTTTAATTAATTACATAGAGATTGATTTTATCCGTGTGCCTTCTTCTCCGCGCGGGGAAATACATTCTCGGATAACAGTGGCAGTAGTATAAATCGGTGAATGGTCAGTCGTTTAGCTCGTAACGCAATCGTCTATGCTGTTTACGTGGATGGATCTGTTACTCGTTAAAATTAATTGATATCGTTACCATTAATTTGCAATGCAGCCGGTACAAATTTCAATAAGAGTCAACTGTAATTACATTTGGTTGGCAAAATTACCTTTGAAGTACTCTAGAGTAATTTGTAAATTTTCTCTAGGATCATTCCCACGTGGAATTCATCAATTTCACTGCTCGTCGAGAAGGTTTTGCTTAAAATTAAACGGGACAACATTTGCTGGAACGCCTGCGAAAAATAAATTCGAGTGGATCGAGGTAAATCAAAGAGGGGGCGTCACAATTCGCCAGTGAATCTCAGTAATTTTTCTTCTCGTGCTTAGCAGCGTCCACAAAAGTTCGCGATCGGGATTCTCCGCGCAGCAGTTCGTTAATTTCTCGAAGTTGCGTTCGTTCATCTAAATCTGGCTCGCAGGATGCCCTGGGGGGGGGGGGGGGGGCACAGGGGGCTGGGAAAACCATCGCGGGTCAGAGTCTCGCGGGTTAAAAGAAAGTAGGAGCACGTTTCTGAGGGTGGTCGCGTCCTTAAAAGCCTGCTTAACGGCGTCGTTTCAGTTCTTAACACCGTTTCAAACTTCCGGACGAGCGTCATCGAGTTAAATATCTTACTGTAACTTTCGTCGGTAGGGAGGGGAGCCGGAAACCGAGCTCGGTTTCCCGAAAATTACGTCGTTCGACCTGTTTTCCAGCTGCTTTTTCAATTATGAATCCGAAGACTCGAGTACCTAGCGCAAGTTATTTTCATTGGAAATTCAATCTCCATCGTTTCAATTCGAAACCCAAATTCGGCATCGTGCTTCCACCGAACCGGAAACGCTGGGCCACGTTACTATATTCGGAAACATTTTTTACAGGCGGCTAAGTTTGAAATTTTTTGTCAAATTTCTCTTCAATTGCTCGATTCCCCACCCCCGCGATTAATCATTTGCATTTCGCGCAGAGTTGGGCAAAAATCAACTAATAATTGAAAATGACTAATAGTCTGATTGATTGTTGGTCAAAACTTAAAAAAATCAGTTAAATTTTTTTGATTAGTTAGTCATAACTACATGGCACTAGTTAGTCACAACTCTAAGTAATCGTTAGTTATTGCTTGTTAGTTATGATTAGTCAATAATTAGTTTAAATGATCAGTCATCAATCTTTAGTCATTAGTCACTATTGTGCGATGATTGTCTTCACAAAAATAAAATAAGAAAATCTGGAAAACTTTTCCTATTCAAGTGCCTTTTCCTTTCTAGTCAGCATAACTTATCATAATCTGTACTTTATATGTTTATAAACTGATAGGATATTTTTTTGTTAATATTATGTCTTATTTCAACTTATAACCATTTTTAGTCATTAGTCATAGTGAAATTCTGATTGCGTATTTAATCATTAGTTATGCCAATATAGTCAGTAGTCAATAGTTATCCTTAATAAAAATTTAGTCATTAGTCATTAGTCATCACGCTCAAATAGTTATGTAGTCATTACTCATAGTCATGCTCAAGTATTTACTTAGTCATTAATCATTAGTCACTTTTGTAAAGCTTATGAGGGTATTAGTCAATAATTGTAATTGTGACTAGCGTTTGCCCAACTCTGATTTCGCGCACTGCCCGCAACAAAGGGGTCGATTAGAAACAGCTTCTGCGGGACCGACAGAGGGATGAAAATCTCGGGAGAAATCAGGAGCAAACGCGCCGCGGTTTCCAAAATCAGCGAAAAGAATGAACGGGGTAGTGTTCAATCAATCGATGCTCGAGGTATTCGGTATCGAGGCTCCGCTAGGGAATTTCTAGGGGTTCGAGAGGGGGTGGGAAAAGCTCTGCAGGGGAGAGAGTTGAAAGATGATCGGCGAAGTCGGAAGTCGAGGGTGATTCCGAGCTGGCAGCATAAAGATGGCACCGCGCTCCTCTCCACGTATATTAGCAAAGTTTTATGACGTATGTAGCCGCGCCGCCGTCCCCGTCCCCGGGAAAAATGCAAGTTTTCCGCGCGGGTATCCACGACACCCCGGAGAGAGAATGAACACCGCAGGACGCGTGCCGAAATTGAAATAAAAAGCTCGGGGAACCAACTCCCCGCGGAAAAGGAGCCCCCGAAACGGGACGGCCCTGAACTTTCACCGCACAACCCCCGGCCTCTTCTTTCCCCTCCCCCGTCACCGGAAACTGAACATTCGCCTGATCCGGCTGCATGCGCGTGTCTAATCTGGGACGACTTGAAATATGAACGGCCGATTTTCGAGACCGAGACGAAATGCCGAAACCGGGGCACGTGAGGTTCACAAATTAAGGAGTCACGGATCCCGCCGCGCCGCGCCGCGCCGGCCAGGTTCTAAAATTAGGGGTTCTCCGGTTCAAGGAAAAACACTGAAGTCGCGGATAGAGGAACCGTCAGCTCGGGAATTGACGGTTTCGAAGTTCACCAAACCGGGAATTAGAGGACTAGTCCATGGAGCCTGGAGTTAGCAGTCCTCGGGGATGTGGAACCTGGAATTTCCGATTTGTTCGCCGTACTGGGAGGGAAGGTAGATCCGGGTCTTCTCGGTGTACAAAATCTACCACACTTGGATATACATAGTTTTGTTGTTTGAAGATTGGATGGACAGAAATTAAAGTCTGAAGTGGTAGCAATAGCTTCAGATATTTAGGGGTTGGGTGTCTTTGGGCTTGTGGGGGCTGGAATAAATGTTTGAGAAGGTACGTTCTCTTGCACCCTTAGAATCAACTTAGAATCGAGTTACAGAATTGTTCCTTGAAGAAAGAAAAATTAATTATTAGTTTAAAATAAGTGGGGACTTCCTAGGTGGGGCCTAGAACCATTGCCCTTGAGCCAAATTAATGTGTGCTAAAGCTGTAGAATGTTTACCCACAGTGTAGAAAAATAAAACTAAAAGCACTGCTCCATTTCTGCCTAGAATCATCCCCTGGAGAGACTATAGTTCTTAAGTAGAGGGTCGAATCGGTTCCGGTTTTGAAGCGATTAAATGTTCCCTTTCTTTTCGATTCGCTGTTCTGTAGCCATCATCGATAACGGTCATCCGGAGACCGGTATGTCCATTCAATTCCCTAAACTCACGGTTCCCCAGCGTTTCAGCTCCTTCAACCCCCGTTTATCTATATTCTGTTTATCTATATATATCTAGATGCCGACCGCCGCGGTATTCAGGCATCGCTGCGAGATCGAAACTCGCTATCTCGAGCCACCAATGCCAGAAACCACCCCTCTACGCCCCCCTGCGCCCCTAATCCCATCAAGCCGCTGCGTCTATCGAGCCGTTATTCAAACAGAAGAGTACCGCGTGTTCATTGGTCGGATCCATTCATTTTCTTCGGCGATACACTGCGAACATTTCCGGAAATTGATCGTCTCGACGCTTCTCCTACTCTGATCTCCGGAACACCGTTTCTCGAATTTGTTCTTCGTCATTCGATGAAACTATTGAAACTATTCATACAAATTACAGTGTTTTCGATCTTGCAGAAACCTCGGTAAGAAGGAAGTGTTTTCTCCCAATTCTATTTTTAAACGTAATCCGTGGAAATAGGAAAATGCATCAGTATTTTCAGGCCAATTTTAAAATAGGAAATTGCACGAGGAATCGCAATTCACGGTATTTTTAGTCCAGCTTTTGCACGGCAATGAATCTTCCAGCGAGCGAAAGAAATTGGTCTCTCCGAATTCTATTTTTGAAAATAACTTTTCAAAAGAGTAAATTACTTAAAGACTCGCTGTTTCCCGACGAGATTGTTTACCCCTCTGCTATTTTAGGTGTTCCGAAATTATTCCCGGTGATTGTCTTCGTTGCGAGGTCTCGCGATCGTCATTATCTGGTGCTTTCATTTCCCGGGCGTCGTCGTCTTATACCTAAATGTGATCCCAGAAATGATCAGGCTATATTTCATGTCGCTAATACGACCGCTTTCTCCGTGCTTTCTGTGCTGTCTGGTGTACATTTTGCACGAAGATTGAGACGTTTAAGCTGTGTGTTCAAGCAATTCCGTCTGATTTCCGTGACTGATATAATAAACGATGTACGGACATTCGGTTGCTTCTGTATTTTCTCCATTTTTATCGTCCGGTGATGTATGATTTCTATATTTTTCTCCTGCATTTCGCGTGCGCATCGCGGTCAACCGATGTGGACGCGTCTATTCGACGGCGCGTCATTTGTTTTGTTTTATCTTCGATCGCGATGTCTGGGTCTATGAGGTTCTATTGTCTGTACCGATAGACAATTTTATTATCATTTGAAACACTGGGAAATAGTCGAAGTCAATCGTTACGAACTGAAGCGAGATTAAAAATGTAATTTTCACCATTCGCGTATTGTTCCATAAATACCAGCGTGTACGCGCGTCAATGATTAAAACAGTTATAAATTGAACGCGGCCATGATTCCTGCGGCCGATATTACAATCGTTATCGTTACAACTTTATCTACTTTTCATACTCCCACAATTCCCCGCGTTAATGGTACCTACTCGTCCACTTTGTCTACAGATACATTCTTGATATTGTGGTCGTTCGGTTTATCCGTGTACGTCGACGGGATGTATACCTACGTGCTTTTGTTTGTTTCATCGATTAGCGTAACATCTGCTCTGCTCGCTACTATTATTTTATTATTATTCCGTACGTAATTTCCACCACAGAGGATTTCGCTCTGGTTTAACACGTCCAGTGCCGCCTCGAACGCATATGGGTGACACGGTTACATATTCAAGCTTAAAAATTAATTTTTCCTGTAGCGCATCTGGACCGACCAAATTTCATTATAACTTGCCGAAATCCGGAAGCGTTAAGACGGAAATCAGTATAATAAATCACAATTTTACCGTGATCCAGCTATCGTTAATTAAATATTCCGAGTAAGCTAGGAAAAATGTGTCGAACCGAATTTTCACACAGATGTAATATATCAAGAAATTAATTTATTAAAACAAATAGTATTTTACCACGTTTTTATTAACTAGCTTTCTTGTCTGTCTGTACGGTACAAATTTTGCAATTGATTTTAAACTAACTTCCCGATCAGCTAGAGACTTGAAATTTTAAACATAGCTCAGAACTGGATGACAATGCAATATTTAAAAAGAATTTTTTATCTTTCGCCCCACGTTTTTCGTTTTAAATCTTACAAGTATTTTCATAGCTATTAAAAATTCACAATCACAAATTTTCAGGACTATCTGTATGGGGTTAGGAACCTGTAAGGGGCTAGGAAAAATAATTTTATACTTTTTAGTCGGTTTTAAAAACGTGGTATTTTTAAAACATTTATTTTTATTTAAATAATTTTAGAACTGTTTCTACAGTCTTCTACTGTTTCACGAACCTGCTTCGTAATGGCATATTGGCAGAAAATCCGCAGTGTGATAACAATTATTATGATGGAGCAGAACGAGTTCCTTCACGGAATCCGGCGGATAGGTGGTGGGAAGATCGAAAGTGTGCCGGTGTGAACGGTATTTCGCGTCTCGTTAGGGGCAGGTAGCACGTAAACAGGTAAAGTTTGAGGCGAGCACGGGGTCCCCGGGCCGGTTATCTAAATCTAGATCAGCGTCAACGCGATCATCGAGTTCATTTGCGAAATTACTTCTATCTGCGGAACCGGAACGCGCGCGGGGGAATCGCGCGCTTTTTGTTGCTCGTTCGGAATATCGGGGCAACGTCGAGCAAGCACAGGTGTTCCACATAGATAGGCAAGCATTGGCACATGGCCAATAGAGGCACCTATGCCTCTTCGACCCTCCGGTTGCCCCGTTGCGCGTTCCCTTCGCCCCTCGCCACTCCTTTCAACCCCCCTTGCGACCCCCTTTCCACCCCCTTACCGCCGACAAATATCGATCTCGGCCCTCTCGTGACTTTTCATTGAATTTCCATGCGCCACTTAAGAGGCTGCTTCGTTCTTCCTACCTCCCCACCCCATCCTTCTCCAGCCTTCTACGACTCCCACACCCTCCGCCCCCGCAACGACTGCCCTTTCCTCTCGTGTTCTTCCGCTTCCTTTCAAACGGAACGAGACAAAGACGTCCACGGGTTACGCGGCCGGCCGGATTCCGCACGGACGAGTGCTCGATACATTTTCGTGACTCGTCACTCTGCCTCTCTCTCTCTCTCTCTCTCTCTCTCTCTCTCTCTCTCTCTCTCTCTCTCTTTCGAGCATGGATCGTAACTTTGACGAATCTGGAACGAACTTGTGCCGTTCCGTTTGTTCCTGGACGCCCGGCATCGATCACTCGGATTTTGGAAAGATGGAACGTGTGCTATAGGTGGTTCACTCGCAGCAAAACTTATGAAATTTTTACCGTAGTTAGATACTAGATTGAAGAACGTGCACAAAAATTTTTGGTTCGAAATATTGATTTTTTGAAAAGATACAATGACTTTTGTGAAGGCCTCGTTTTAGTCGGTGTTTCAAGGGCTGTACCTGGCTACCCGAATTTTTCGCATCTAAACGATTACGTATAGGTTTGTGAAATTTTTACTATATTTAGACAGTAGTATGAAGAATCTATAGAAAAATTTTCATTTGGAAATATTCATTTTTGAGGAAGATATACCATTTTCTATGAGTGCATCTTCTCTCAGAAGTATTCATAATTCAATGACATAACTGCGAGTATCGTTTGGTCTCGCGACGATTTCTCCCCGATTGTATCGAGCCTTGGAAGATCCATCGCCGTCTAAGTTTCTCGGAAGAGACAGAAACTGTGCGGGGGAGGAGGGGGTGGGGCAGAAACAAATGGAGAGGAAGTATTATAACTAAGATCGAAGCTCGCGGTAATAGAGAGAACCGGGAGACCGTAGGTGGGCCGATTAGTTTCCTCCCGGTTACAACGGCGAAACTGCTGGAATTTATGGGTGTAGGTTGTTCTCGACGAGCTGGATTCCCAGCTGCTCGCCAGGCTTACGGATAATCGTAACGGGGACGCTCGAGGACGGCCAAGTCACCGCTGGAAAGTTAATTAAACACGTTCCAATAAACTTCGCTCGACGAGAGCGGCGCGGCGCACGGCGAGGAACGAGACGCGCGATTCGGATCGATCGATCCCGGCTACGGATAAATCGGGAACGGGCTGGATGGCGGACCGAAAACGAGGATCCGTCTTGTTTCCTCGTTTGCTCGATGATCGTGAGCGACTTTCTGTCGAAAGAGACGCAGAGGCTTCAATAATAGAGCCATTCAAACGATTCTTTGTTGCTCAAACAGTTTCAGAAGAGATGGATACGGTGACAATTAGACTGCGGGTTTCATCCTTGGATAGCTTTCGATTACGATCACTTACGAGCCTTAAAAGAGCGTTCTTCGGGAATTTTTGATAACTAAACGGCTGAGTTTACGATTATGGAATTTTTACTATATTTAGATAGTGGGTGGGAGAATGCGTAGAAAAATTTTCATCTCGAAATATTCATTTTTCCAGAAGATATAACGATTTCTAAGGGGGTCTCTTTTTATGAACACTTAAGGGAGTGTGAAGAAATTTTTGGTACTGAGCGAGTAGTTTATATTTATGAAAAAATTTCTACGGTTAGGCAGAAAATTGGAGAATGTGTACAAAAATTTTCATACCGAAACGTTACTTTTTCAAGAAGATACAGAATTGTTAAGGGATTGTACTCGGTCATTTCTTTGAAATTTTTGATAACAGAACGACTGAATATAAATTGCTAAAACTTTTTCTAAGAAATAAAATTCTAAACGTAAAGTAGCTCGTGAGTGGCTAATTTTATAAATTTTTTGAGATCGCTGATCGACATTCGGAGTGTAAAGAAAAAATTAATTTGCTATTTATTCGTAGTTCTGCCGGGAAATCGAGGTCGGGAGTCTCGAAAGTGAGCGCGTTAACAATGCGAGAGTTCTCGGATGCGATCTCCGATTGATCTATCGATCGCCAACACCATTCTATATGTTAAATGGGACGAGTTCGACGGGAGAATCGGTCCGCAACGGGACCACGATATCCAGCCTCTGCAGGCCGTAAGGTGAAGAGATTCCTTCAAACGCGGCATGAAATTTTCATTCGGGGCTTGAATTAAAAATTTCAAGCGGCGGCGCCGGCGTCGGAGTCGGAGTCTCGGGCCGGGCCGAGTCGGCGCCGGCTTTCACTCAATTTTACTCGACGCCGTGTAAGGAACGCTATGAATTTTCTATCCCGCGGCACGGAATCGAACGGCACGAAATTAAACGGGCCGCCGACGCTGCCTTTTCAGTTGCGCCCGATCCACAGCTGAATTATTGCACCGCTCCCTCTCTCTCTCTGGGAGTTCGATGTTCTTTCGATCCGCTATCGGGAACGAAGGATTTTGTGTTAAGGTTAAGGGGAAAAGGCTGATACGCTGTGCAGGTTCATGAATTTGTCAACGTACCCCGACGGTCGTGTCAACGTTTGCACTCTGTGCCTTTCAGTCGATTCGAGAAGTGCTGTTTTGTAATAGTCTGTACCAGGGATCGATGTAGTTACCTTTCGTTTCTGTAATAATTCTGCTCGAACTCGGACGTTTTATTTAACAAAATTCATATGATATTTTTATATACTTTGTAATTTCTTTGAGAAAATACTCCTTAGGAATTTTTTACAACTGAACTGCTGAATACAGATTTATGAAATTTTTACTGTGTTCAGATAGTAGATTGAACAACATGTACAAAAATTTTCATCTCGAAATATTCAGTTTTGAAAAAGAGATAACAGTTTCTAACAGGGTCTCTTTTTTAAGGGGTTATACTCGGTCATTCATACAACCAATCGGCCGAGTATAAATTAAAAAAATTATTTGAACATTTTGACGATAGATCGAAGAATGTGTACAAAAATTTTCAAAAAATTAATGTTTTAACAAGATACAACAATTTTTATGAAATGATCGTTCGCTTAACAACTTTGAAAATTTTCACACGACTAAAAAAGTATGTGTTCCTATGACATTTCTATAGAATGGAACGCAATCCTTATAAATTCTATTTAAAAGCTACCCACTTTTACAATTTTCACCCGTAACGAAGGTGTAAAAAATCCAGATTACATCAACACGCTATTTCTCCGCAAAATAGGGCGCAAGAGTATATTGCAGGAATACCTTGCACTCGGGGAAAGAGAGGAGAGCGAGGATACAGCGAATTATTATGCGAAACAGAGGAGGTGCATAGTTCGCGTCGGATCGCGGGCAAACATCCGCGACCCTGAATTATCGGGGGCGTTTTGGGGGATGATCCCACCGTCACGAGGATATTCCGTTGTCTTTCGACGAATCCCAGGCACTCCGGTGCTCCTCTGAAATTCCGAGATAAAGCGGTCCGCCGCTCCATTAACCGTTCGCCGTTGAAAAAAAGATGGAACCGCTGTATTACGTCCCGAGCAATCGAAGCTGCTCGCGTCTCTGGTGGCTGGAATAATAGGAGGAACGAGACAGAAACGTCCCTCGACCATTTTACCTACACTGCTCCACGCAGAAGCCATGCTTTCTGCTCGTGGGATCGTGTTCGTTGCGAATTTTCGACGTGCAGCGTCTGCGGAGTTCCGCAATTTCTAAAGAATTCCGCAGAAAAGTCGCTTTCCTTATTTTTATTTAAATGAAATATTCCGGCAGCGGTAATGCGAACATCCTTTCATGTTTTTCGAAACTGTACTGCTCCTTTGCGAAATTTTTATGGTAGTTAAGTGGTGCATTGGAGAAGGTTCATAAAAATTTTCGCCTCGAAATATCCATTTTTCAAGAAGATGTAATAATTTTAAGGGAAGCCTCTTTCTGTCGATGTTTGGAGGTATTCGCTTGATCCTTTCTTGAATAGGGTACTTTTTAGGAATTTTTTATACCTAAATGGCTATACGTAGATTTATGAAATTTTTTCTATTGTTTGAGAGCGGATCGGAGAAGGCGTACATAAAATTTTATCTCGAAATATTCATTTTTAAAGAAGACATAAGAATTTAAAAGGGGGCCTCTTTCTATCAATATTTAAGGGGGTGTACTCGACAATTCGTTTGAAAACAGCATTTTTGGGAATTTCTGATAACTAACTTGCTTAGTATAGATTTACGAAATTTTGCATATATTTGAACAATAGATTGAAGAATGTGTACAAAAATGTTGATCCCAAAATATTCGTTTTCGAAGAAGATATGATAATTTCTTCGAAGCACCACCTTTAACCAGTGTTCGAAGAGTTGTACTTATGGCCTGAATCTGAACAATCTCGACATAATTTTTAACCAAAAGACTGTCTGATGACTCCACGGATAAATCTCGAGCAAATGAATCATTCTACCAAAGCACACTGATCGTCACCAGAATTTTCTTCGATCACTTGAGAAAGCTTGCGAAGCGTCGAAAGCACGTGAACATCTCGCGGACAGACAGTTCCCATGGGAGATAGGTGGTACGTTCCTTAATTTCCCGCCTTAAATCCGGGACAAAAGGGCTCGGTCGTATTCTGGAATCGATATCGAAATCGTCTACATCGATTCTAGTGTGGCGGTTCGCGAGAGGGCTGCGGCAGCCAGACAATGGGGCAGGACGACGTCAGGACGTTAGGTGGCTGGGTCCGATAGGCCGACCCATTAAGGTATTGAGACCTTATCTGAATGAAGACAGCGATACCGCGCGAGAACGGCTGCCGTGCCATTTCGAGTTCAATCGGCCGGGTTCGATCAACAATCGCGAACGACGAACGTCACGAGCCCGACAAAGCCCGCGATCCAACCCCCCGCATCCTTCTCCTCCAGCTCGACTCTCTCGTGTTCCTCGATTCCTGGCAGACATCTACGCGATATTCGCCTGAATGCCGCATAGTGGCACGAATTGGGCTATTCGGTGGGAAAGAAACGTATAAACTAACCGACGACGTGACTGCCACCGGTGTAAATTCTCGCTAAAAACTTTACTTGAAAATAATACGTCGATTTAACACTGAATTAGATTATTTATTGTTGAATTGTTGAAAGTGTGAAGAATCTTTCATAGGGGAAACGATCGAATAAATTTCTTAAATCGAACATACCGGGTGGGGCAATTAATTTCTTAAATCGAACATACCGGGTGGGGCAATTAATTTCTTAAATCGAACATACCGGGTGGGGCTATTAGCACCTCAGATATCTTCAAAACTATAAGTTGCACAGAAATATTTGCTCATATAAAATTGCACAGTACGAAGGGGGCCATCCTGTGGCGATAATAGTTTTTTTGCAGGTGGAGGTACTTCGGACATTTGAAGGTCACCTCCATTTTTGAAAATGGATCGGTATGTTTTTGCTTCCGTATCATGATAGAGGATCTTAAAACGAGTTCAACGACCTATTACATATGGTCATTGAAGGTCATGGAAAGTAGAGAAAGGCGATAATACTTACGGTTTTGGTAGTAAATGAAACATACGTTTATATTAGGTGTTCGAAATGATGACCATCACTGTCAATGCAACATTGAATTCTTTTTACGATTGATTGACTTGCAAGTCTTACAGCATCAGAACTTATTGACGCACAGGCTGCAATAATTCGCTGTTGCATGTCGTAAGGTGTAGTTGGTACTTCTTTGTACACTTTGTACGCTATCTGTATGTTTCATTTACTACCAAAACCGTAAGTATTATCGCCTTTCTCTACTTTCTATGACCTTCAATGACCTTATGTAATGGGTCGTTGAACTCGTTTTAAGATCCTCTATCATCGTACGGAAGCAAAAACATATATATCCGTTTAAAAAAATGGAGTTGACCTTGAAATGTCCGAAGTACCTGCAAAAAAACTATTATCGCCACCGGATGGCCCCCTTCGTACTGTGCAATTTTATATTAGCAAATATTTCTGTGAAACTTATAGTTTCACAGATATCTGAGGCGCTAATAATTATTGCCCCACCTGGTATAATAAGGGTATTTTTTAAAGCCAGATGGAACTTTAAAGTAAAAAGAACTTTTGATGAAACATCTTTTTTTGTTTGAAAGACCAATTCATCTCATTAATATTTAAAAATGACTTCGGGCATATGGCCACCGCGACGGCTCTTGACGAAAAACATTTTGTCAGTCGAATTTTGGAAAATGTAAACTTTATAATTTTTATGAAACCAGTCACTTTCGATGCTCCGATGTTGGGCGGCTCGCGAGACAAGAGCGTCATCGAGAGACAAGGGAGGACCGGATGGATCGATTTCAGGTTGGTTGGGTCGTTAGAGAGGACGCGTTTAAAAAATTGAGGACACCGGTCTTCGTCAGGGTGTCGTCGCGGTATCGTCGCGGTCGATCCTCGAAAACGATCGTTGCGGGACGTGCGACGAGTTCCGAAACGATCCACGTGGGCCACGTATGTCTCTTCGCAGGGGCCGTTCCCTTCTTCGTCAAATTGGCGAACGTCGCGACGACGCGACGGCCTCGTAAATTTCCGCGGGCAATTTCGCCGCACGCGGGCTCCGGCCCGCTACGACCCGCTCCCGCCCGCCTAAACTCGGCATACCTACGCGAAAACGGCTGGGTGTGGCTCGCAAGCGTAAACCCTGAGAGCTTCTTCTGCCTTTAAACATCCTCTACCGGTTGTTTATCCCGCCCACGCGTGTTCCGTCCTCGCCACTTTCGCTCGATTTTTGACTCGCGCCGTGCTCCCGTTTCCGAGACACCTCGCTGCAATCTTTTCTGTTGCCCTAACATCGAAAATAGGAGGGTGCTTTCGTCCCTTGACGAGATATCCGCCTAGTGGGAGTTGGAAATTAATTTTTTCAAGTGTGTCAGGGTTGGTTTTGGATTTATTGTTGGGCTCGGAAGTGCCCGAAAGGGGAGTTGATTTTTTATAAGTAGTCAGGCGGATTTTTATGCAAAACAAAAATGTTCGACGCTGATCTTGAGAAACAGAGAATGAATAGAAATTTATTTCCACTGTTAATAGTCGTGATTAGACTCCGGATCTTTATGCAAAGTAAAAAGTTTGTGCATCAATTGCAAGATACAGGAGCTTAAATATATATTATTTACTAATAATTTTAATATAGTGAAAATAATATATTAATACTCATAAAGTCTGGTAGGAGTTGGAAATTAATTTTTTCAAGTGTGTCAGGGTTGGTTTTGGATAATATTGTTGGGCTCGGAAGTGCCCGAAAGGGAAGTTGATTTTTTATAAGTAGTCTGCGGATTTTTATGCAAAACAAAAATGTTCGACGCTGATCTTGAGAAACAGAGAATGAATAGAAATTTATTTCCACCCTTAATAGTCGCGATTACACTCCGGCTCTTTATGCAAAATAAAAAGTACTCCTAAAGTCGTTTAATCCTTTCTCTGTTTTAAATCGCACTAACTCGATTTCGTCATAAATGTATAAAATCCGGAGTCTAGTCATGATAAACGTAATAGTACAACCAACTAAGAAGAATGTTTTCTTGTCAGCAGTTTCTCGGTAAAAAATTCCTAAAAATCACTTTCATAACGGTTACAAGAGAATGTCCTCTTAAGGGCGAAAGAGGAGTGGATAGACCGTCGATCGAAGGACCCATGCAATCGAAACTTGAGAGGAACCTCGAATCTAAATCTGTCGAGTTCCGAGAGTCCTTAAACGCTTTGGCTTAAGAACTTCTCGCTCCTAAGCTTCCGAGGCCAGATCGACGATCGTAAAGATCTCAGAATCGTGGATCGAATCGAACGCGATTATCTTCGAAAAACCGTCTTCATTGTAACGCTGCCTGGCATTAAAAGAAAGAGGAACTTCCGGGAATGTTTTATGACCATTGACCCGGGATACTGCTATTTCCTGCAGCCTCAAAGATTCCTGTATCCATTCAGCGAACGTCAATCGTGGTGGAAAGTGCTCAAACCATTTCACATTGTTCATAACTTTCAATATTTTATTTTTAAACTTGAAGCAAGGCTTTTAGTAATTTGGTCTCGTTTCAATCAAAGAAAAATGTCACAAATACGTTGGTAAGAAAATCGTTAAAAAATAATTCAAAACACGAGACCCTTCGGGATCTCCATAATTTTCTAATTAGCCCGAACTAACAGTCCCTTCGACGGTCTAAACTGCGACGTTCAGTGATCCCATAGAGTTTCAAGCTTTTTTCACTGTACCAGGTAGACCAAAGTTCCCCGCGAACTCCGGAAGACTAAAATTTAAGAATCTCCCGCTCCCGGCAAACGGATCCTCTAGAATCTAAGAATTCCCGAGACTTTTTAAACGAGGAGAATCGGCTCCCGGGAATCTCGGAATCTTTTAATCAGAAAGTTTCGCAGCATCAAAGTCCAATGATCTGGATTCCGATAGTTTCACGAAGTCGGTTCATTATCCCCCTAGAAATTGCGAGATACACTTTCCCTGGTATACCTATCTGCGTGCCGTGATATACGTCGCCGTTGAAAATGGATGTTTGTATACAGGGTGGTCCGTTTAAATAAGAACAATATCTCTTCAGGTTATTGTGATGCAAAAATTATTTGTTGCGTAATGTGCATGGTGTCAATGGACCAAATATTTGGCACGAATATTTTTTTCCGAGGGTCATTTTTTTCGGAGTTGTCAAGGTCATCGATGTTTTTTGGTACATAACTACATTTTTTTTTATTGCATCGTGTAACTGATGGAAAAATACATTCAGATATGTGTAATAACATGACCTTGAAATGACCGTGATCCTCGTAAATTAAAGTTTATCGCTATGAAAATTGGTAATCATAGGTATTTGAACACGAGGAATATTTTCGCGCTATATATAATAAAATCGTGTCCTTCTGTCTGTTTGTGACGGCATCAATTGAGAACGGCTGAACGTAGAAAGCTGGGTTTTGAACCATTAGACGCAGCGTTTCTTCGGGAAGGTTTTAGACCAAACCGCATTCGAAAAAGTCCATTCGTTCTGAAGTTGTGACGTCATTAGTGATCAAAGATGACTTTTTCACCCTCTTTTGGGCACGTTTCTGCTTATAACTTTTGACTGGTTGCACCAATATTCAATTTGAGAGAGAGAGTGAAAGGGAGGGGACGAGGGAGAGTGGGAGAGGGGGTAGGAGAGGGAGAGGGAGGAGGGGGAGGAGGGGAGAGAGAGGGAGAGAGGCGTGACCTACCGTGGCCACCAATAAAACATATAAATGTCACATCTGTGACAGGTAAAAACATGCTTTTAAAAAATCCTGAGCCACAGCAACGCGTGGCGGGGGAAAGCTAGTCTCCTATATTTTCAAATGTTCAAATTCGTGAAAGTGTCTGGGCATTTTTTAGCGAAAGTGTACATCGCACGAGCTTCAATTTAGTCATTCACAGTCGCCAATCGAATTTTCACCGGATTCAAAATATTACCTGTGTCGAATTAAATTTTCATCGGCGCCAGCGGCGGCGAGCCTCGATCGAAGGATGTAGGGGGTGGTTTTTCAAAAGCGCGAGAACACGCTCGGCTCGGCTCCGCTCGTTTGTTCCGCGCGGCTTTTCTTTCGTACAATCCGGACGCGGCCTCCGGCGAAATTAATCGGGGGTGGCTCGATCAGTCGGCGGACTCAAAGGCACAGTCATTTCCCACCCCTCACCCCCCCCCCCTCCGCCGGGAGAATACAACCCCCTCTGTCCTCTGGTACCCGTTGCGAATCCGTCGTTTTCCGCGGTTTTTCTCGACCGGCGACGAACACAAAGTCGCCTCGACGTCGCCGCGACGAGAAATTAGCTCTTTGACATCTAGATGGAATAAATTGTTTCGCGGACCAGACCAGACACTCCGAGACTAATGGATCTGGGTCGGGTCTGCCAGAAAACACGGAATCGTTGAAATATTACTGTCATTGAAATACGGAATAAAAATTGTTTAACTCGTTCGTAACAAACCGGAGTAAGTAATGAAAATTAAAAACTAGAACATTGAGGTTATTGAAGTTTTTCATTATTAATATGCTGATACAAATTTCATAGAAAGGATGATTAGAAAACTAGATTTCTAGACCAGATCTAGACTTTAGTAATTTCTTTTTAGCTCGCACATCTTGCAACTCCTGTAAAGAATTTTGCATAAAAATCCACGATCTAGTTGTTAGTAGTTTACACTAGGTTCTACAAATCTGTAAATTACAATTGTTTACGTACGAATTCGAAAGGATCTAACCGCGTCTCTGTGAAAACGGTCTGCTTTGCAAGCTCAGTGGTCGCCCGAGCGATGTTTCCGATGGGCCGGATTGATTTAATAAATTAATTGGAATATGCGGCGCGATCGTAGGCAGCTCAAGAGTTGAAGAGGTTCCAGCCAGGCCCGTATCTCGACACACTTTCGCGAGGCTACGAGCGATTCTTGAAAGAAGCGGGACTCGACAGAAAGACCCCTTTCATTTTTTAAAACAGTCCAAAGGCACGCGCGCCCGCGCGCGCGCACACACACACACACACACCGTCTTCTTTAGGGTTTAAGAGCGAGACGCTCGAGTATGCGAAACGAGATGTTTTCCTTGAACGTTTCCTTAACACCAGGCTTGTTTCGGAAAAATGAAGCTGCCAGCTCTCGCGAGCTAAAGAGAGGGAGACAGAGCGAGAGAGTCATTAATTTTAATCGACCCTCCCATCGTCGCTGGTTTAAATCGCGTTTCCACGATGGGCAGACGTCAACGGCTTGATATTCTTATATAGTAATTTACTGCGATTTCTCGTCTGTGCAAGAGTCGTCGAGATATCTTGAAAATTATGACAATTACGCAGGTTTGAAGCGGAGATTGAAGATTGCGTCGTTGCATCCGCGGTAACTTTTTCAAAAATGAATTCCCGCGACTGAAATTTTGTGTACGTATCCTTCAAACCATCCCTCGAATGCACTAATTATTTCACAAATTTATATCCCGTCGTTTGCGTACAAAAAATTCTCAAAATAGTGCATCTTCTCAAAGGAGCAACAGGGCGATAGAGATAATAGAATATTTTAAAAAATAAATTTGTGAATTGCCGAGAATTACACTCGCGATCTATAGATCCCCAGGTCGCTATAGTTCAATGTCCACGTCACTTCAATTTTTCCTCGTTCCCACGATGATTCCTCTTCATCTGCTGCCCCGTCTGGTAAAATTCGCGCAATTTGTCGCTAATTCGACGACGTGCGCGATCGATTGCGGGGTGTTCGGGAAGATCGATGGCTCGCAGGACAAAGGTTTCCCGGTTTCTTTCTTCGGGGAGAGTTAGGTGCGCGGCTCGCGAGAAACGGGGGCGGCCAGCAGCGGGAAAAGGGCCGGCTTTCATTTTTAAAACAGTGGAACGGCTCGTCAACGCCCCGAGAGCTTTACAGAATTTAAGAACGTTCCGAAACAAGGAGGAAAACCCTTTAACACGCAACCGTGCTGCCAGCAGGGGTTTAAAGGGAAACGGCTGCTGTTGCCCAAGCTTCCGTAGACGCGTGTTTTCATCCCCTAACATTTCTCTCTCTCTCTCTCTCTCTCTCTCTCTCTCTCTCTCTCTCTCTCTCTCTCACTCTTTCATCCTCATCCTCATCCGAGCGTCTTTTTGCTCGACCCCACTACGATTCAGCGTTGTCCGGCTGGAAACCGGTTCCAACAGATTCCACGGGATTAACATGCCGTGCATCCGGACTTTTCCTGCTGTTTAGCGATACCATGCTCTTCCTGCAATCCTCAACCCCCTACAGACACCCTTCCGCGCGGGCCGGATTTTGGAAAGATTCGCGCGCGATTATGCAAACGAGAACTGTTGTTCTCGGACGTCCTAGCGATTTTCCGCGACGAAATTTCCGACCGGAGGAATTTTGCGGTTTGCCGGGGATTTCCTGGAACCGTGATCGAGATCTAGGCCTCCTGGGTTCCGAGATTGCTCGATCTTGATATGCGATCCGGGATGGGCTGGATCCGGAACGAGCAAATCGGTTTGATCGCATCGCATCGTTCGACCGAGAAAATTGTAAAATTCTTCAGGCTTTATAATTAACGTTTTTGTTCAATTGTTGTCTAAATTGCATGGATTATTTAATGAAAATCAACAGAATGCATCACAGTGCGATTTCTGACCCGAGAGTCTGCATACCCTAAAAATTTCGCTGAAAAAATCCCAATCGATCTCAGAGAATTAATTAAAGCCTACATTAACCTACTCCGTGAAAAGTGCCACAAGTGGGCGTGGCGTCGTCGCTCTCTGGAGGTCAAGCGACTGCTCGACAGTGCAATTTCTGTCTATGACTGACCCAGGAGTCTACATACAATTTCACTGGAGGAAATCCCAGTAAATCTGCACCCCCCAAAATCGATTAAATCCTAGATTTCCCCGGTCGGTGCAGATCGCCCCGAGTAGGCGTGGCTTCGCCGCTCTCCGGCGTCTCCCCAGTGCCCCACAGGGCAATCTCTGTCCCACATCTTCCACGTCGCAACAGAAGAACTACACAGAACACGAAAATCTCGCGAGAACTCCGTTTCGCGATTGATGGATCCGCGTTCGTGTGATCGAGGATCAGGGGCTGTAGAGCACGTCTCGAAAATATTTCTCGTGCTGGTGGGTGGTTGCGCGGGGGTGCGGGGCGTCGGGCTGGCGGCGCAGCGTCGCGTGGGCCAATAAAGTTCCGCGGATAAAAAGGGGAAAAAAAAGGAATTCCGGCATGCAAGATGCCGGTGCGCCTTCACGTGCCCGCTTAATCAATAACGACGTCGAGCAGAGCCGACGTTAGTCGTTAAAACGGAACGGCGGCGGAGAGGAAAAAAGAAAGAGGAGAGAGAACGGAAGGAAGGAAGGGAGGGGGGAAGGGATACGAGAAGAGAACGAAGGAAGAAGGGCACCGGATAAAAGGGGGTGAGCGCTCGGAGAAATAAATATCAACGGTGGCGCGGGTAGAGACGGGCCTGGAATAACGACATGCAACGCATGCCGAGTTTATAACACGTAAAGGGTCGCCGTCGTGGAAAACAGCCCTGTCACGCAATGCAAATGAGCGTTCGGGTCGCGCGACAACGCAGCCGCCCGCGATATTTTTGCACGGGCCTGAGTTTTCGTTGCTCCGTTCGGCTGGTAGATCGCTATCGGCGGCTCGAGGATCCGTAGAATTCAAATTTCCCGCCTCCCCAACAGCCATCCCTGATAGAATTTCCATTGGGAACGAAGAAATATTAATCGAGAGATTAACGCAAACCAGAACGGAAGGATGAAGAGAACAACTAACAATCGAAGAAAAAAAATCCGAAAAATCTCGATGGACAGTAGAACATGCAGGGAACAGAAAAAAAATCGTCGGATTAAAGTGAATCTAATGAAGGAAAGAATGACCGAGAGGAACGCTACGAAATGAGACAGCTCTAGCAAATTACTACCGCCACAGAATCAAGAAAATTAGAAGTAAAAGGATGACGGACAGTGGTAGGGAAATTTAGGATTCAGCTTTGTAATCACGAGGAAACAAGAAGAGAGAGAGATGGAGAGAGAGAAAGAGAAAGAGAGAGAGAGAAAAGTTGGGGGAAAAGTGGAAACGGGGATGAAAGCTGAGCGACGCCGTCTGAGACGACGGTGCAGCATCGAGAGACATAATGAAGGACAGACAGGGATCCATCTTGCAATTAGGATTCCCACTGGCCCTTCCATCTCATCCGAGACGGTGGATAGGACGGTATACATAGAGAGCAGCCCTTTCATCGGGGGACTGTTGCATTCGGTATCAGGAACGATTGCTCCCGCGGATTCCCTGTCAAACCCGGTTTCCCTCTGTCTTAGATGATCCTCCTGGCGTCATCCTGCTAAACGACGACGTCAATTTATAATGGAGGCATAATGGGATTTGACGCGTGCTCCCGGAGCCTCTAGATCTACCGATGACGACACTAATTATTGCGTGCGTCTGCCGAGAGCGCGAACGTTGCTGGTGAGAACGTCGGGAGTGGAAGCGCGGGCAACAGGCGCTCGAGATTGCCCCCTGGGGCAACGCCGTGGAGCGGGGCTGTTGACGAAAGAAGAAAGTCTCTTGATCTTTCGAATTTGTCGGGAAAGGTTACCAGGGTTTATATGTATATATTTTTTAATGAAGAGATGGACGTGTGCTTTTATTTCTGACGGAGCCTGGCCATGCATTGACCCAGAATTTTTAAACAATTTAAGTTTGAAGACTACGACGATTGTACAGTCTCTAAAAAATTTTAAGCCGTACACTCGCTCGCTCGGAAGTAGGCGTGGCTTTACGGCTCCTCGGGAGCAAAAGCGGTTCTCTTTATTCCTCTTTTTCTTTCATCCTATTTTGTAACTTCTTCTTCATTCCCTTTTGATCCTCTTTAATTCCTGGTATAACATGTCTTCGTTCCTTTCGTATTCTGCGACTGTCCGTCACTTTTTCTGATTTCGGTACCGTCTGTTTTCTTGGTACTTCTTTTCTCGCGGCTATTTTTCTTTGCCCGGTTCCAGCCGGGCTTTCTTATTTCGTTCATTACTTTTCACTAGCTTTTCTCTCTCGACCTCTTTCTCTCTCTCGCTCTCTCTCGTTCTCTCGCGATCCAGTTTAATTCCTCGTCTATCGACGTTTCCCCGTTTCTTCGCTCTCCTCGACGACTCTCGAAAGAGAACGACGCGAGAAGGCACGTCGACGTAACTATCCCGCCGCCAAGAAATCCAATTAGCCGACCATTAATAAGGGATTCGCCCTGTCGAGGGATAATGGCAGCTGGCCGCCGAGTGAACTGCAGCTCCAGAATACACCTGCACCATCTTCCACCTGCTCTCGTTCGCGTCCCGAGTCGAATGGAGCTGCGAGGGTTCGCGGGATAACTTTCACCTCCTTTACTACCCTTCTGGCCGCCCTCATCCTCTTCTGGCCATCCCCATCCCCTTCTGTCAACCCTGTTTTTGCATCAAAGACTCGGACTAAATTCGAAAAACACACTTCTCTTTGACCGGAAAAATTCTGCAACAATTTTCAAACGAAACGTTACCAAATTAAATTGAAAATTGATTACAATTATTTATTACGTAGCTCGTGTACTTTTTAAGTGAACTATGAAATAATCAGAATTACTACCACCAAATATTAACCTCAACATTTTAATTTAATAACGTGAATTTTTCTCGATCGAAAATATAATACAAAATGAATTTAATGATTTCGGCGCAAGGTTCGATCATTTGTATTATATTTTCGATCGAGAGAAATTCACGTTATCATGGATGGCGAAACATAAAAAAAAAAGGTCGAACCTTGCGCCGAAATCATTAAATTCATTTTGTATTTTAATTTAATGTTGGACTTTTATTAATCGTAATCAAAATTAGTAGCTGTGTGCTATCCGTCGCATTCAGACTGAGGAGTAGATAAAGCTCTGTAAATAAAAAATGTCCAAGGGCATTAGCTAAGCAGGGTTCGAAAACCCTTCGAACCCGGATCAACCTTCCAGTACTACGTTAACCACTCCAGCATTCCTGTATTTTTGATAGTATATCTTCTCAGGACATTGTTCGTGGGAGGCGCTCCTAATGAAAGATTTATTCCGCTTGCCTCCGGACAGCTTCCATTTTTTCTCGACCCCTAATGTCCCCTGTCACCCTGTGTCGTCCTTTTCCACCGTCTCCCGAATTTTTTCCTACCCCTTCGTCGACTTTAACGTCGCTCTTGCTATCCGTGTGGGAATATTGACCTTTGCGGCGTCTCGCGCTTTTTCCCAGGCTCTTTCTACCGTTCTCTTCTTTGCTATCTCTTGTTGTCTCCTCGTTAATCCGTTCCCGGTCGTTTTGGTCTGTTTCTTTCCCTTCTTCAGCGTTCGTCACGGGTTTTTGCTATTTCTTAATCTCCTCCATTTCCTCTTTTCCATTCCTGTGTATTATTTGCATTTTTTACTTTTTTCTCTGGGGACATATTTCGATTTTCTGGAAGCTTGCGTTCGTCGTCTCGTTCTTTATCCTTTGATTCACCGGTACTTTGACCTCCTGTCCAGTTTAGGGGACCACAAATTTTACACACTTTTTAAAATGTAATCCCGTAGATTTTGGCGAGAAAATGCCGAAAACCCAAATGTCAATCCTAGGAATTCAGTAGTTCGAAAGTTATGCGTGTTTAAAGTCCACCGATTTTCACCGTTTTCGATTGATAAGGGCGCCGCCATGTTGGTACGTAGTGAGCGTTTCGCGTCGTCTAACGAGCTGTGCCGCTAGATGGCGGCACAAGCACGCGGTGACGTCGACAATGTAGAACGACAATCTTTGAGATGTACAGTTTGTTCTGAGGCAAGCTGTCATTGAACAGTAATTCAAATATACAGACCCATATACAGGATCTCAAAGAGAAGGTATAGTCCAAGCTGATTGGTGGTTATGTCGGTGAGGGGGCGGAGAGGGCCTACGCTTGGAAATCTATGTTACCGACATCAACGCGTGCTTGTGGTACCACCTAGCGATACCAAGATGGCAGCGGCCTTACCAGTAAAAAACGGTGAAAATCGCAGAACTTTAAACGCGCATAATTTTTGAACTACTGAGTTCCTAGAATTGAAACTTTGATTTTAGCGTTTTCTCGTCAAAATCTACGGGCTTATATAAACAAAAGTCGAAAATTTGTGGTCCCCTAAACTGAACATTAACCCAGACGATTTCTGTCTGAAGTTTTTAGAGATTCACGCACTTCGGCTGCCTCACCTGTGAAACAGGTTTCCGGGGTTTATCAGTGGTGGGATTACGGGTGAAATGACGTGTACCCAGAATGAGGTTGGTCTATCCATAACTGCCGCGGTTTGATTGGCATCCTACTCGCAGAAATGCGTATAAATAGGGAGAGTCGTTCGCGGCGTACCAGTTCTCTCGCGGAGAACATCATTAGTTACCGGGGCACCCGGATCGGGAATATTATTTGCCCGATGAAAGGAACGATTCGTGGCTGGCATGAAACAGATCCTACAACCCCCTCCCCCCCTCGTATTATATCCTGCTGCGCAAAACCCCCCGCGGATAATGAACAGCTCGGGGATCGATGCAAACCTTCCCTCCGGGCGTGTCATTATTTCGAGAACCGGTTGATTATTATTCAACGAGAGCCAACCGAGCCCCCAAGAATTAACGTAATTCGTCCGTTCCGACGCGAAATCCGCCGAAAACCGTATCCTTCTACGAGCCATTTCACTTCTCCGATTTTTTCCAACCAATTAGTCACGAAGTACCACCACTGCCGAAGAATTGTTCACTCGGTATGCAGCGATATACACTCCTTCTTGTATTTTCCCGGTTTGAATGTCTCTCGTCTGTAGCTGTATTCTGTAACAGTGGTAGAAAATAAACTAAAGGTTAATCGAAGTCAAAGAGCACTCGGATAGCAATTTATTTATTCATGGAAGAGAAGATACCACGTTTACAAATGTAGAAAGAAAAATATTCCACCGGGACGTATTTACGATTGAAAACGGTTGTATCTAAAAATAGCTAAATAAATACATACATGAATCAATTGATATTACCGAGTGACCTTTAACCTCCAGGAAGCTCCTATTTATTTTTTAATTATATTCTGTTCATAAAGCAGAGACACATTTCTCCTCGGAGCCTTCAGCACGTTAGTTTATAATTGAAAATAAAAATACTATGTATTAATAAAGATATAAATTACTAGTAACGAGTTTGCTTTGACGTAAAGGAACCTGACGAACGTTTCTCTGGTTGTACCTTTTGCACGGCAAAAAAATTGTCCCTTCATAAATGCAGAAGATGAAGCACTATCTCAAAGGGAACCACTAAATTCAGTCCGGCGAAACCGGAAATAGTACAAACAAAAAATTGAATGAAACACCAACAAATACCGGCTAAAAAATACGATTAATTAAACGTAACATCTGACAGGAGACTCCTTTCATCGTACGCGAAAAGAAATGATAGTGGAGCACTGTGAATAATTTCTCCTAAAATTTGAAAGTCCAGACACCTTGCGCACCGCAGTCCAGCGGTTGCTTAATGAAACTTTCAGATAGCATTTCGCCGGCGCATCGAGTTTGCATAAACAAGAAAAAAACAATGAAAAGAATAGCGTTCATTGTGGCCCGTTCGCGGAGCTATAATCCTGGGAAATGTACGGCGAGTTGCGTGGGCTTCTCTAAATATCTCCGCCGCGCGGAAACACGCGGAATTATTTAACGCGGGGCGCTCGGCTGATTTACGTTATGAATTTCGCAGGCTGGCCAAGTTCTTAATTATACAGATACAATTCAAGCGATTCGACGGAAAGGGGTGGTGGGGGTGGAAGGGACGAATCTTGGCCGGCAGGGGCCAGAAGTTCAAAAGGCATCCGACAGCGGGAACGCGACGAAATTCGCGGTCGGCTCGGATATTCGATAATTAAGCCGCGACGGGACGCGTTCGGGAAACTCGCTGGCACAATTAGCACCCGGCCGGCCGATATGTAAAATGAATTATCGTCCAGGGCTTTGACCCGGCCACCGTGTACACGGTATTATTACTCCGCGGTATTCTATTCAATTACGCTTTCTTTCGTGGCCGCTTCGACGTGGCGAACGTTCGCGACCCGAAAGACATTAATCACGCGAAATGCGCAAAATTTGATGGTGAATTTGTTGTGCAAAGCTCCTACAATCTGACACGTTCGGACACTTTTAGAATGACTTTCTTAGGATCAGACCAAATTTTTTCGAGATTGTTGGATTATTCTTCTAGCTGACGTGGAAACCATTTTTTGAAAAAATTTTACAGGTTGCTTTCTACAACTTTTTTTATCTATGCGTATGTAGATTTATCTGGGCTTATACAGGGTGGGGCACTTCAGACAGGACACCTGAATAACTCGCTTGTTTTTGGAGATAGAAGGAAATGCCTCAGACCAAACTTATTTGGTATCGAGGGATTGATCATCTGATGTTACTAGTTTTTTTATAGATGGAGGTGTCAAGGAGGTATGAAGGTCAACTCTGTTTTTTTCAATAGAACAGTATATTTTTTTACTTACATTCTGATAGAGTGTTTCAAGACGAATACAATGACCTATTATTAAGGTCATTCAAGGTCACTCAAGGTCAACTGCAAGAGAAAACTGATTATCTCAAAGCACACTTCGAACACTTTTGTATCTTCCGTAGTTGTTGGCATATCGCTCTTGTAATTACTAATAAGGGTCACAGAATATAAACAAACATTCAATCACCATGTAAGCTTGTTTATATCAACGAATGTTATTAGTAGTTTGACTACCGCCTAGAATACAGTTTCGTAATATCCAATCTTAGTGTTCAATTTTCAAAAATGCATTATACAATAGCAGAGAAAGTGGAAATGGCTCTGATTTATGGTGAATGTCATAGAATTATAAGGGAAGCAGTACGTGTATATGGTGAAAAATTTCCCAATCGTAATAGACCTTCAGTTTCTTCCTTCGCAATCATTATAAAGAAGTTTCAAGAAACCGGAATGGTGGATAACAAAACTACTAATAACATTCGTTGATATAAACAAGCTTACATGGTGATTGAATGTTTGTTTATGTTCTGTGACCCTTATTAGTAATTACAAGAGCGATATGCCAACAACTACAGAAGATACAAAAGTGTTCGAAGTGTGCTTTGAGATAATCAGTTTTCTCTTGCAGTTGACCTTGAGTGACCTTGAATGACCTTAATAATAGGTCATTGTATTCGTCTTGAAACACTCTATCAGAATGTAAGTAAAAAAATATACTGTTCTATTAAAAAAAACAGAGTTTTGACCTTCATATCTCCTTGACGCCTCCATCAATTTCTATTCAAGGTGTCTTGTCTTAAGTGCCCCATCCTGTGTATAAATTATCTATTATAAGGGGTATCCCAAAAATGTAATTTTTTGAAAGGAGTGATTCCTGAGATGACTTCAAATGACTTCAAAACTCACCCCTTTCAAGGAAATACGACATGTTTGGATGATCCTGCACTGTATACGATTTTTGTGCGGTAATAAAAAATTCTACATTCAATGAAGATCATACTAAGGGGTATGACCACCTGCCAAAGGTCAGGGGCTCGACCAAAGAGGCCACCCCTATCAAAAAACTTTCTCCGTTCGACGGGGGGTAGAAAGAATCCGCCAGAGACATTTTCTAGGTTCCCTCTGGTTCGACTTAACGGCGCCGAATGTAACTCGCCCCAGCATCGATTACCATACCCACCCCTCTCGCTATGAAATCCTCCCAGCCCTCGTTCTCCTCTCTGTTCCTCGACGGTGTCTCTTTGTTTCGGCTTCTTGTTCGCCGAAATTACCCTCGGCTCGTTGAATCTTTAATTTCCGGCGGAGGAGAACGCGTCGAGCGATTTTTCGGCGATATTTTTCGGGGGGTTGGGGGTGGTTCGTGCACCACGTGGCCACCGAGCATATCGGCGTTCCATAGCCAACGTCGGCGACTGCGACGACGACGACGACGACGTCACCGTTCCCCCTCGTCCTCGAGCTTCGTTCGCCCCGAGGCATCGACGTCGGATTTTCAATGAAATTAAATTCCTCCCGGAAGGTTGGGGCGGGAAACAAGCCGCCCACGCGCGCCATTTCGAATAACTTTTCGCGTAGAAGAGTCTTTCGAATTACCGATGCGCCGCGCCGGGGAATTCGTTTTTCTCGATCCGCATCGATCCGCCCACGCATCTGTCGCCCTCGACTCGCCCCTGGTTTTCCCGGGCTCCTACTACGCTCGTCAGATTCCTTTTTCGAATATTTTTCCACCGGTTTCGTTCTGTCCCACTTTCTTTTCTCTCTGTTTCTCCCGCTCTACCTTTCGCTTGTCTATCCGGTTCTCTCTATCCCGCGTATCCACTGTCCGGCTATCGGATTTCCGGCAGAGAAAACGCGATACGCGCCAACCTTTTCGCCCGCCGACAAATTGGAGGGCGGCAACTTCGCGCTCCCGCTGATGGATGAACTTTTCAGCCACGTCCCATGGCTTCGAGGAATTTTGACGGGTATTTATGCGCACCCTGGAACACCCTGAACCACCAGCCCGGGGTGCACCCCTCTATCGGGTACACCGGGCTCTGTAATTTTTTAGGACGACCCTTTGGGAGCCGAAGGGCTGGAATTGTCTGAAACTATTGGCAGATTTTTAAAGGGATTCCAGGCTTGAACGATAGGTGGGTCTATTTTGACCCGCAGATGTTGCATCTGAATTCTACGATTTTGGAAAGATAAATTATTGATAATGCAGAATAAACGTTGAAAATTTTTTTAGAAATTGTCGATCTTTCAACTATTGCAATTATCATACGACGTATACATATATCATGGATACGGTTGATGCTGTATAAATTAAAACGCGTTAAAACAGTCGTTAACATTAACAACAACTTCAACGTTCCTAAAGAAAGACAAAACACTTCCTCGCCAAGGAGACCAAACAAAATCCTTTTCTCACCGAGAACCATAAAATCTCCCGCAACGCGTATACGTTCTCCGTGAAACTGGAACAACGAAATATTCATTCCGCTTTTTCATCTCGAGACGGGGGACACGGATCCGTGCGAAACATTATCGTAACGACTTAATTAACCGGAAAAGTCGCGTGAAAGAATCATGACCCGGGGACAGGGGGCAGGGGAGGGGTGCGTCTCCTCCGTAATCAAAAATTAAATCACGTTTTAATATTGTTCGGGGAGTGGGGGGGGGGGGGGGTGGGGGGCAGAGTTTTCTCGCCTTTGTTACAGCCAGCTGGCATTGTCCTCGGTCTCCCGTCGAGTTCCAGATAACAAGTGCTAATTTTTCTCGCGGGCGCCGTCGTTCCGTTTAAAACCGGAGCCTCGCCCCTACTGTTCGCCGGCAAATTATACTAAATTAACAATAACAGAAGTTCATTGTCTGATCGCGGACCGTTTCTTCGCGCGCTCAGAGAACGTCGCGCGGTTTATTACTTCGCGGAAACTTGTTTACTTGCGCGGCGCGTCTTCCTCGTTTATTAAAACAGCCGCTTCGTTTTCCGGTGGTGAAAAAAAAAACTGCAAACCCAGTTGTCGTCGACGGCGCGGTGTTTCGAGACACGACAAAAAATCCTCCACCCACCGCCCGAACAGAAGTTCCATTGTTGAAGTTACTTCGTCGCGATACTCCGCGCGGGAGGAAGTCGAAGTCACCCCCGGACTGCAGATTATTGTGCGAATTCCTTACAGGTGCAATTCGAACAATGGTCTTCCTCCTTTGTCGACGATTTTAATTATTTGCGGACCGGAACGTTTTTATTAGGTTGTTCTGCGTGAAATGACGGATTCTTAAAAGTTCCCGCGAAAAGTTCTATACGATAGATGAGAAAAAAATATCCCCTCCAACTTAGTAATCTGATCTCTGCTCGGTATATTAGTGTGAACCACTACTAACGCGACGCGGGGAGTCGCAGTCATCGGCACAGTTCAAACGCCCGTGCGTCATCACAATGTAACACCAATATTTGCTCTTCTTTATTTTTCATGATTTTTTTATGGAACTTTCAGCAACATATTCCTGGCATTTTTCTATTGCAAAATGATACCGAACACGATATAATTTCAGTGGTTTAATCGACGATGAAAATCCATTACAATATTTTGGTAAGAAATAAAATTAAGTAAATCTTAAATAAATCTTAAGTTGTTACTTAAAACAGTGAAAAAACTACAAAAATTGTGTCTTTTCCTGACACAGTAGCGGTTTAAATGACGATGGAAGTTTCGGGCGCAAGGTAGGATAGCGCGTATAGAACAGAAAGAGACGCGAACAGTTGCCGTCGCCGACACGGTTCAGAGGCGCGCGCGTGGTCTCGCTTTACACGCGCTGTCCTTCTCTACGTTCGGCTCGGCCTTTGAAGTTGAAAAAAATAGCTCTCCTATGCGATAGATGCGAAGAAATCCCCCCCCCCCCCCGAGGCTTTCGCGTCTATCGCACATTTACTGTAGTCACGCTTTTCTGAATGGAACTTAATTAAGTACCATTGCGATCAACATATTCTATCAATGAATTAAATGGGAAATTGTCAATCTGGGGGATGAAATAGTGATCTACCCCTAATTTTAAGGGTAGACCAAAGCATAAAATCTCCACGTCCCTCATTCGCGTATTATAAAAGAATAACATTTGCGAAAGAAATTGCTAAGGCAAGGGGATGAAGAGGCCGATTATACGCTTAGACAATAACAAATAACAATACTAACAGTTTGTTTGGGGGTTGGTGTTTCAGGAGAAATGCGCTGCGATGCTCCAGGACCTGAGCGACAAGATCAACAACAAGCACCACGAGCTCCACACGCATCCGCTGCTCTCGATGTTCAAGATGGCGGAGGTCGAGGTCAAGCTACCCTACAGCAACGAGGCCGCGGGTCTCGTGAGGTCGAGGAGCGTCCTCCTCGTTGCTCTGATCCTCTCGGTCCTCAGCCTGGTTCGATCGACGTCGTCTACGTGTCTCATCGCCTCGTGACACGGGCCGCCAATCACCACCCATACCTATTGAAGAGAGAGAGAGAGAGAGAGAGAGGAAGAGAGGGAGAGAGCGAACATTCTTCAGGAACGAAAGACGACGGAGTAGAATTGGGAGGAGAAGAGAATCGCGTCGCAGCGGCTGGGAGAAAATAGAAAACAGGAAACGCGCGCGGAACGCGGAGAGGAATAGACGAAGAGAACGTGGGAGACGCGAGGAGAAACCATATAAATATATACATACATATTCGTGTTCTCGGAAATCCGAGAAACGAACGGCCTCGGGCGTGTGCATCAACGAAACAGAGTCGAGCTGGCGCACCTAATTAACGGGGCTCTAATCTTCGTGCCTCGTGGATCAGATACGTAGAGAATTCGGGCTCGTTTGCCGGCCGATCGGGGGTCCCGCGTCTTCCCAAATCCGCTTTGCGAAACTCGCGACCGACTACTTAAAACAACAGCGACTCGACGATTTTTTCTACCGGGAAAATTCATGTGGAACGTTCACTGAACACAACTCTGTACGTACATTACCGTACGCGAAGTAGCCTCGATAGATATAGCACTCGAATTGCATTTTTATTCGCGTTGCTCCGAAATTCGATTCGAAAATGGAAATTGGTATGCAAGCCCATACGGTACGCTGATGGGTGAGCGTGCAGAAAAATTTCGAAAAATTGCAGAAAATTACTGACAAATTTTCGAAGACCAGACTCTGCTCTTTTATCTAATTTTTCACAATTTTCTGGAGCATACTTGCAAAAAATGCTGCAAATACTTTCTATCCTCTGAAACGTAATCTGAAAAATTACAAAAAATCTGTCACGAGAAAAATGCAAAAATGTTACAAAAAATCACAAAAAATCAGTGAAAATTAACCAAAAAAAAAATGCTCCAACTCGCCCAGACTTCGCTTCCACCTTCCTCTGCTCTCCGGTCCAATTTTCCTCGAGTTTCCCCACCACATTTCCAAAAACATACTTGATTCGCTCTCTGGTCCTTAAAACATGCCCCACATGAATTTTCCGGCGGAAGCTGCTTCAGGAACGACCTGTGTTCCATTTTCCATTCTTTCGATCGGGTTCGTCGAGCGATTCTTCGGGCGCGTTTCGAAGTCGCGGGACGTTCCTGTTCGACGTCCATTCCACTTCCGTTCGCAGCATCGATAGGGCGTTATGGCGTAGAGCCGGCGGAATTTTCGACGGTCGTTCCCGCGGCTCGTTACACCGAAGACGCGCCGGAAACGAGCCGATAGAAGCGACACGGCAACACTTTCGAGGGCCATTCGATCGCGAGCGGAACGAGCTTCGGCTGTCGAATCGATTGTTACAGGACAGGGCAGATATTGAGCCCGATTCCGCGCCGGTTGCATTTTCGCGGCGGACTTTTATTGCGGCGACATCCTCGTCCCGATACGTGGCCCAATAATAAGGTGATCCCATATGCGGGGAACGGGCCTGGATCCAAACACGCGCCGAGATCACCGGTGCTGGATCAGCGGCGATATTACAGCCGGCCGGGAACGATCATTAGAACCGGCAGCGACGTATCTGCAAGCTATGGTTACCGTGGAAACATGTTGGAAGCAGTACCTGCTCTTGCATTTTTAAAAGGAACACCGCTCGGTTGCGAATTTTTTGCGGTGCGACTGGCATAGTTTCGGTAACCGGGACTTCTTGCGTCCGATACAGCATGTTTGGAAGCAGTTGTCATTAATTTTTCAGTGGAAAATATTAGAAATTAACAAAATTATAAACGACAAATGTAAAAGGTACCTTTTATCGAAGTCGTGGCTGCCAGAAGAATTTTCGAGCCACTCGTGATGTTTGTGAATTTTTTTCTGAATTACTGATAGAGTTTTCGCAGTAGAACTCGCTGCATTGAAAAGAGTATATTTTAAACTAGCGGTCATAATTTTTTCAACGGATACTATTGTAAATTGACAAAGATATAGGCAACGTACCGAGAGTCCATTTTCGGAAACACTAGTTAGAAATTCAGATTTCCCGACTGAAGCACGTACCGAAAATTTGTCCATTTCGGTTCGCAACATGACGGCAAGACCAATTACAGAAATAACTCGTCTACATTCTGTTAAATCGCAGTCCGAATTTAATTTCGTTTTCAGGTCAGATTTCTAAATACCTTCTATCTCAATTTCGTGTAGATTTGTATTTTAATCGACAGATTTGAGCACATTGGGATTAAATAAAATTCGAGTTCGCGAGCGTTCTCGGCGAAATAAACGCTAAACGAATTTGGGTGAAATGTTATTAATCTTAAAGTCTTTAAATTTTGGAAATTACTGCCAGACGAGTCAAGAAAATCGCAATCGTCGCAGAAAATCAGTTCCAGTTTTGACGCAACGAACAGTTTCGGATTCTCAGTGATATTTTCTGGGCTGGTTCCGCTCTTGAAAATCTCAAATGGCTCCTCCACTTAATTCCCGTTCTACTCAGGGTCGTAACGCGTCGAGATCGAGGAGCTCGATCGCAGAACCGATTACGAGGGAGAGAGAACGATCCCCCGATCGCCGGCAAACGACAGCGCGCGTGTAAAAAGAAGAAGCACCGTAGAGTCTGTAAATGACAACCGCTAATTTATGGTATACCTAATAGGCTAGCAAAAGCGAACGCTCCTCCTGTATCGGACCATTAGGTGTTTGTTAAAGTTCAGAGCTAAATTTAAAGAGCGTTTCAGGCGTCGCGGGAGGCTCGAGTGTATAGATATAACTGTAGATTGTTAATAACCTTGTAACAAAGACGAGAAAGCGAAGCAAGAGAGAGAGAGAGAGAGAAAAAGAAGGGAAAAGAAAAGCTGTCCGAAGAAAAGAGAAAAGCGTGCGCGTCTTTCGCACGGTTACCTCGATCGACCAACAAATCCAGAGGTCCGTAAACTTTGAAAAAATTTTCCACGAATAAATTCCGAACCTGTCGGATAAGAGAACTGGCAATGAGGAGGCGTTCGTCGATCGAGCGATTATCGTGTTTAAATGGTCCCGAGACAGCTAGTTTAATTATGTCTCGGCTCGTGGCATGATAAAGCGCGTCGCTGGCAGGATAATTCCGCGACGGCGCGGTGTCGCGTCGCGTCGCGTCGCGTCGGCTCGCGAACGGGCCCAGAGACACCCGCTTTAAAACGGTCGATTTGTCACCGGAAAGGAGAAAGAAGCGGAAAACCCGGGAAACTTCTAAACAGCCAGCCAACCAGCCAGCCCGCGCCGCGTGACGTTTACAAACGACCCCGAAACACACGACCTCAAATTATTCAGCGGTAACACCTCGTACCCGCTCGTCGGCTCGATTATAATCTCGACAAGCGACCGACGCGTGCCGAATACTAATTTTACGAATTCCGGCGGAACCGCGCCAGAACTGCGAACGCCCCGCCGGAAATTCGCGAAATTCTTCGGCGGTCGCGCCGCCGTTTCCATCGATTCGATCGTTACCCAATGACTGGTCATTTCGAGACACCCTGTATGTATGCCTCTTTCAACCCTCCGAAAAATCATTCGACATTTCAATCGGATACTAGGTCGCTTTTTTAGTAATGGTGTTCGATTAGGATTTACAGACACATTTTTATATACAATTTTTGGAGTCCATTTTGTGAGAATCAGAATAGGGGACGAATTAGTTTCGTTGATTAAAAGATCGCCTTTATGGGAAAATTACAGTAGAATTGTTCTTCGTTTTTCTTTGAGAAGGTTCTTCACTTGTGAAACTACTGATAAATTATGGTTATCAGATTTTTATGCACATTTTTAAACGTCACGTCCGGAGAACATTTTGTGAGAATCGAAATAGGGGATGAATTAATTTCATTGATTGGAAGATCGCCTTTATTGGGAACGTAGGGTAGAAATTTTCATAATTTTCGTTTGAGAAAATCCGTCGTTGTAAAAACAAAGCAGAAGTGTCCTTAATATTCGTTTTGGAAGACTCTTTACTGTAAAAGCAAAGTGGAAGTGTCTTCAGTTTTCATTTCAGAAGATTATTTATCGTAAAAGCAGAGTGGAAGTGTCTTTTATTGCAAGAGCAAAGCAGAGCCGTCCACAATCTTTTGGAATAATTTTCGAAAGTGTCGTAAAAGCATTAATATATGTGCACTTCATAATTTTTTTAATTAGACTGTCCATACGATGCGTCAGTAGTATTCGCGAAAGTGTCAAACACGAATTTTTAAAAAGCCCCGTGCGTTAACGTAAAACAGAGGATAAAAGAATTAAATTTCCAGTTTCATTTAACTTTTATATTCAACTCCAGCCTTCATGAACGAATAACAAAATATTTGCATTTAAATATTAGCACACACGGTCTGTCTACAAAACACAGAGGGAAAGGCTATATTAACAAGAACATATAAATATTTTATAAACACGTGCGAAAGCTGTCATTTCATTTTATTCCACGTTGTTCGTAAACATCTGAGACATTTCTCACGTTCTCTGCCACATTCATAATTCATGAAAAGCGACCTGGTTGCGAGTGAACGAGGGTTAACAGAGGGTTAATTATTTATATTCAGCATTTTCAAGATGCAAAAGGAATCGGCAAATTTCCTTTCGACCCGTCGAATGTCGAAAAATCGACTTACAATGTTTTATCGGATAAAAAAACGTATCGTCCCGAGGCATTTCGAAAATTCTCGAAAAACGTTCCAAGATACTTTTCGATATATAATTTGAGATTAAATGATTCAAATTGTTCTACCGAATATTTGCAATTAGCGAGAAGAGTATTAAAAATGAAAAGGTGGTGATTTTTGGAAATTATTTTTGAGGGCAATGTCGAGCCGTGGCGGGGGTGGAGTTATGGTTGGAAAATAGGGGTTGAACCGGACAGGCGGGCGACATATTTCGCGAGTAAGCGTTACACGGTGGCCGCGCGGCAAGCGCACGGATAACGAGAAACGAAACGCGAAGAGAGAGAAAAAAAAGGAAAAAAGAGATAAAAAGACGAACAGGCGAGAGTCGTTTGCGGGACGGGGACGACGGAGCGTGAATCGTCGAGGAATCCGATTAGGAGGGTTTCGTCAGTTTAGGGGAATTAATTGTGCGCGCGTCCTCGAGTCCGTGTAAAAAAAAAAAAAATGAAATAGCAAGGAGGATGCTATCAAAACGTACCTGGCTCGCGTTCGTTTTCCAAAACGCCTGTCTTCGAACGTATTCTCGCTCGAATGTTCCACATATTCGATACCTTGAACATATCAGATTCTAGCGTTTCTATTGACTAAGTTTTAAAAAATCGGATGAAAATAATTGTTACCAGTAGCAACAAGTGTTTCGAGTTTTATTGAGATCGTTAGTGAAATTAGAGGTTTATTCTGGTCCCCTGTGAAGACAATAATTGAAACTAGGTGACTTCGAGATTTCCAAGACCAGGAAATTGATTGGACAGTGTAGGGGAAAACGAAAAAATAAATAATAATTTGTCTTCGAGGAGATCGCTTCGTTTCGGATTCAGTAGAAAAGGCTGACCGAAGTCAGACATATCGTTGAAGTCTTTTTAAATGTTGTTTCAAAGTCACACAGTTTGTGGTTCGATACGATATTATGAAGTTTACATTTAAAAATTCAGTAGAGAAGCCTGGCACTAGTCAGACATATCAAGCAAGTTCTTTATACATTGTTCCAATCTGACGCAGTTTGTGGTTCGATAGAATATTATAAAATGAGAGACCTCTTATATTCAATAGAAAACGATGACCATGCACACACATTGAACACGTTACATTGTTGTAATTCAATAATATCACACATATCATTCAAGTCCTTTAACCATCATTTGCACAGTCGTTTGTCAAAACTCTTAAACTCACAAACTTTGTGACTCGATCTACTAATATAAACTGAATAAAGAATTTTTCAGAAGTTGTTCACTTCGAAATTCAGTAGAAAAATCTCTCCAGAGTCGGACATATCGAACTCCTAATCATCGTTTACGCGGTTGTGACTGTATCCAATGATATTCTATAAATTGGATAGAATCTTGGAGACGTTTAATTGAAAATTCAGTAGAAAAGGCCGGCGAGAGTCAGGCCGATGGTGCCAAGTCACTATTCTAAAAATCTCTCGGCTTTTAAATGAAAAAGAAAACACGCTTATTCTAAACCGAAGACTCCTGTCGCGTTTCCACGACTTCTAACGTCGATCGCGAATCGCGTGATTAATAATCAAATTTCGCAGCTAAGAAACAAAAGTAACGCCGCTTTGCTGGGCATAGGAATTAAAAACGAAAGAAAATTGGATTGTTCTTCCGGGAACGTTTCTTATAATCGCCGGTGGAATCCGGTGGCAATTCCGCCGCGGAAAAACGGGTGGGAAATTAAGCTGGTCAGGCGTCGCATAATTAGTTGAATTTTGCCGGCGAAGTGGGACGAACGTGAGCCAGATCGGCATGTACGTGACGTGGCTATCGGCAAAGCAATAATGTATAAAGTTTACGATCCACGAGCACGTCGCTCAAAAGGGTGATGGCGCATACTCGGCGAATGTATAAATGTCACGTTATACATAACACGCACGTAGAACAGCCCTCTCTCTCTTTATACATATATATCTATATACATATATGTATACATTACCAGTGTAACTGAGTATGTGTACATATATGTGAATATATATATACATTTATATATATATATACGCCCAATGTACGTGTACATGTGTATGTTAATTCGCGTCGAGAAAAATCTCGATCCCGTCGTTTGGAACAACGGATTTTCTTCGCAAGCGATATATCGATCAACCTGCGAATATATCGATCCGCGCCGAGGCGCACAGAACTTCGAGAGATCGTGGTTCTCGAGCTCTCGCGAAGCACGGAAGTCGTTCTACACCGACCTGGTGTTGTGCCTCCTCTGCTTCGGAATTCTTTTGACGCGCTCCCATTGAATATTCTATTACACGACCGGCAAAGAAAGTATTTGTACCTTTATAGAACGATTCCGCGCGTTCACGGATTACGTTATAAAAATTTCCAGCCCTGCAACCTGCTATACCGAATGTATCCTTTATTTACCGCGGGTTGTGTCCCACCGGAAAGGACCCTTCGCAAATACTTCCACCGGTTCGTGCCCTCGTAATTAGACCAGCGGACTGTTCGGCGAGATTTCCATTCTCCGATAAGACGAATAATTCACTTAAACCGTGGAATTCTGTTCGGTACAACGCGTCTATTCTTCCTTGACGATCATCGCGAGCTGCACGAAAGTCCGCTGTCCGTTTGCGAGTTTCTTTGGGTTTCGTCGGCGTGAGACGATCGTGGGTGCGTACAAATAATACAATAAAGTAGATAGGGTTAAGAATCTGCGCACAGGTTTCATTGCACGAAATTCTAGGATTCTTGGAGTTACAACCACCCCCGTCCGTTATACTTGTACATTAACGCGCGTCACCTGTCAGTGATTCTCCTTCGTTCCACGGAAAATCTATAATGAACAACCGAGACTATTGTTAGAATCGTCCGGATAACGTAATTTAATAATTTCTATTCAAACTGTCCCTTGACAGAAGATTTTCTAAACATTTCCGACAGGTGACACGTGTTAATTTGAACACGATATAGATAAGAGACATTGTGAACTTGTCCGAGATAAAAATGTAAAACCGACGTAATAGCGAGACGTATTTCGTATAAAATTATTTGCGTTGTTCGGAACTAGACTGCGGATCTCATTGGAAAATACAAATTTCTGTTAAAATTCATGTAGGGTAACTGCACCAGTGAATGAACATTTAAGAAATTGTTCAGGAAGATATTTTATTTTTAAAAAAATATGTGAATTAAAGGAATCTCATATATGCCAAATGGCTCCCTATACTTGATTTGTCAAAAATAAATGAACAGAAATAAAATGAAATTATTATTATTTGTCTTCATTAGACGTTAAATAAAAAATATAAAAAATACCAGTCAATGAACACTACATTCTAGTAATTGAACAATGATGGACAAGCAAAAAATACAAAAATACAAAAGCGTTCATTTACTGGTGCCCGTTTATTCACTGGTGCAGTTACCCTAATCATTTTCGTTAGAAATGCATAGAATCCGCAGTCTGTTCGTAATTAGATATATATTTAGTAAACGCAAAGAAACGGACGAGGGCCAGTTTTCGTACGCTTGTTAATTATCGCAGCACAAACGATTAAACACGCACAGATTTGTGATGATCGTCGCGATTTCGTTGAGGAGAAGTTCCGATAAAAATTTCGGCTTCCCTGCTTCGCAAGCTCGAGAGTAACGTGTTCCGAAAGCGTGAGAAATGAGAGTGTTGCGGGAACGATGATTTCCAAGTGCCGGAAGTCGACGGGATTGCTAAGAAACAGGGAATAAGTTTTCTTCCAATGAGTTGCGCTCGTGGGCCTTCGTACAAAAGCTGTCTCTATCATCTCGCAAGCTCGTCAACAACAAAAAAAATCCTTGTTCTACAGAGGTACACAAGCGGCGATCTACGGAGGCCCATCGAACCGTTTACACAAGCGGCGCCGTTATTTTGAGAGCTCGATGAGAGCTTCGAGAGCTTCGCGAGACGTATACGCGCATTCGAATGATTTTTTGGATCGCGTCGATCATATCGAGCCGCGGCTATATTGTTCGAACCGCGTCGAAGGCGAGCGATTTCGTTTTGAGAAGACAATGAAAAAAAAAAATACACGGTGGTTCCAATTGAACATATCAAGGCCTCTTAGAAGTGGCCAGCCAATGAGCGGTTTTACTCTGGTTTCACGTAGATTCAGTTTTTTCGATGCTTTTTTCGAACGCCGGGGTCACAGGAAACACGCGAAGCGATCCGTTCGCGCGCTCTGTTGCCACCTCTCGCCGAAAACTATTCCCGGAACTCGATGAATGTTCCACCACCTTGGATATAGAACGCTTTTGCTCGCCGGGCCGGATCGCATGAAATGCGGTTCTGATCCCGGCTGAGGCGACATTACCGACCGAGTTCCTGGCCCGGGGATTCCCCGAATATTCCCGGATGGGGCGACGGTGGCAACACTGCGAGCCCGTGTCGTCGATATCGTCGCGCTGACTGTCGAAAATAACAAAAAAAAAAAAACAAACAAAAATAACAAGAAAAATAGAACAGCGAACGAATCACCGCGAGGCAGAAACGCTGCGAAACTGTGGCGGGGGTCAGAAATCGATTTTCCCCGAGGCACACCGCGCCGGGCCTCTCGTACTCGATTCCCTAGCTAGTAAGTAAGCTCACAGAAGCGTTCCTGTCTTACCGACGACGAGAAATGTACCGTCGCTCAATACTACCCTGCTTTAGTGACTAGTTTCGCGGAGAACTACCTCATTCCTGGTGCCGTGATGCTGTTCTCGGTACCGACGGGACTGCGTCGATAGTTAGGGACATTTCACAGCCTCTTTACCCACAGTTGGTACTACCACTCCTCTCTTAAAACACCAAAAAAAGGTTATCAGAACCTTATCTCGTTTCGACAGACGTTGTTGAATGAACTTGAATTTTTGAGTTTGGACTCCAAGGTCCCGAAGGTGTTTCTAACTATCGAGTCCAGGGGATTCCCCTTGCAAAAGTCTCTAGACATAATTTCTCACGACCCTTACGCGGTTCTGCGTTCTTAGCGTAGACAACCCACTTTGTGCTTTCGATTTCCGATGTGAAACAGAGTGGACGCTGTTGATTACAAAGTGTTTACGGTCGTTGCGGTTTAGTTTTCACGTAGAGCGTTGGCAAGCCTGTCCTAGGGGACGGTAATTCCCCATGTTTCTCCGTCGGTAGAGCAGAACGATGGCTCAACCTCCTCCGACTACACACTTGAAAACACTAATACGCGTGCAATTATACATATTTACCCGTGCGCGTGTATACATATACATATTATACATAACATATATATATATACATATACATATATATATATTTTATTACTTGAAACGCACTCTGACCCCGGCCACGCGTGTATTATAAAACCGTAAGACTACGTAAATGTATACTTAAGTAGCGCACTATTCAAGATGCTTGATCCTTCCTAAACGACTCGCGTAAATCCTCGAACGGCCGCCAACTTTCGCGG
This sequence comes from Lasioglossum lativentre, assembly GCA_916610255.1. Classification (NCBI taxonomy): domain Eukaryota; kingdom Metazoa; phylum Arthropoda; class Insecta; order Hymenoptera; family Halictidae; genus Lasioglossum; species Lasioglossum lativentre. Next base: position 8,757,351 of record OU744356.1, on the reverse strand, counting down.
ACACCCTCGTCTCGCGAGCCGAAGATGGTTGAGCAACTATATATATCGGTTGGATATTAATTGCAAATTCAATTCCACGTGGGCTAATGTTAATCTTAGGATGGATTCAGACGTTACGCTGCAGCACTTTTTAAAATTGCCACTCTCTTTATTGACTTAATGTTGTTCTAGACATTCTTTCTGCGAGATCAAATTATGTTACATAGTTTAAAAATAGTTTCTTCTTCGTCCGACTCGTATGTCGAAGAACAGTATGCGCGGGGTGGCTAGCAACCCCGTTTATGCGTGCAAATATGATCCATTCTAGAGTTAACGGGCAAAGTAAAATTTTCACATTGAAAATGTTCCGATGCAAATCTGAGATCTGTATATTTATAATAATAATCGAAGCTGATATTATTTCTCGAGTAGAGGTTCAGCGTTGTACAATTAATATAAATCGTAAGCGACCTGAACTGTGTATTCGTGAATCTGCCGACTAGAAATGTTTAAATGGAGATATGCGTACACGTTTATTGTTACGGATAAAATTGAGTGAACATTTTGTGGCTGAAATCTGTAGTCAAAAGTGGTTCAAGCTTTCATTTCGAGCGACTCTGCCTTCAGCTGAGCCGCAATTATTGAACCAGCCGATATATCAACGGGAGGAAACATGGGTCGGTGGGTTCCACTGTCCAACGCGACACGTTCAATGATTTACCGTCCGTTTCACATGCTAACTGGCTGGTTTTTCGAATATAAGAGGTGTAACGCTGCCGTCGGAACACGTTTCGGGACACTTGTCGGTCGGAAATGTAATATAAATTCGCAAATGTAATTTGTTAGGCTTTGATAGCTCTTTTAATATTGTACTAGGGGAAGCATGAATTCAGATACATGTGGGTGCTATTCGAAATAATCGTTTTACAAATATGTCCGATTAAACGCTACAGGTCAATTACCGGAAAAGCTCGTTCCTTTTCGATTAATACTTCGTCGAAATCTTTACAAGATTTTCTCATTTGAACATAATCGAAGCTGCTCAACGACATAGTCTAATCGATATCGAATTAAAACAAAACGCTGTTATTAATTTTTACATCTAGAAGCGTTCTACAGTAATGAAAAATAATTTCATTCATTGGGCACATTGTCTCACCATAGTTAATTCCAATTAAATTACAGTCATTCAAAAAATCATTATACCGCAGAACGTGAAATTGTTTAAGAAACTGTCCCGACTCTTTAACAATTTTTCCATTCGCTTCATCGCTACCACAAGTGTCCCGACGATACCAGACAGTGTACAGAAATGTCTCGGAGTGAAGAAAACCCATCCTTCGACAGTGAAAATGAGTTTCAGTGTCTAACGCATTCAATGTATACAGCAGAGGGCGTGTTCAAAGGTAGAACTCTAGATAATCCTCGACAGTAATAAATTAGTTTCTATTTTGGACGGTTCCGCGACTTTTCGAGCACCGAGGACCCAGTCCGCAAAGGTGATACTGTGTTTACGAGCCCACCGTGTCAACAAACCCGCTTCCTCCCAGCGGAAACCGAGACAACAAACGATTTCGACGGCCAGTAGCCGGTCACGAGGGATAAACAGCGGAGCACGCAACGTGTCTCCACACTCGCACAACCTCCGTTTAATATTTAACGAGCGGGGGTGGCTCGCGAGACGCAGGAGGTCGATCTAGAAGACGCAAAAGTGGGACGTCGCTTTTCAGTAGATCTCTCTCGGTTCGCACGCAAAACAGAAAACAGTCGGGCGAGAGGATAAAGCCGGGTTCGCATTACAGGCGCGCACACACACCACGCTCGCGAGGAACACTATTCAAACAATCACAGAATCGCAGTCCCTTTAAATACAATCGCCTCAAACAGTATCGGAACAATGAATTTTCGAAAAATTCTTGATCTTCAATCTTGTGTAGTTACCTAAATAGAGATCGTACGAAATTGAACCTAGGCTCATTTCACAGCTTGAAAGCTCTACTTTCACACTCCTTCGTTCGTTTTTGAGAAATATTTTCTTATTTTATAGGGCGTGTGGGAAATCGAAGACACGTTTGGTCTCGATAATGGGACAAATTCGAAGTTCCGCAAAAAGTTTAGAAAATTTTTTTCGTGGCTGAATCCAACGTAGATTTGTAGATCGAAGCTTCCGCTTTCCAACGAGACCTCGTAATTTGATGTACGATTTTTTTTCACCGTTTTATGGAACAACAACGAAGAGTATGTATGGTGTTAAACCTCGTGGTGTAGCCTTTCATTCAAAGTTCGATAAAACGATGAAAAAAAATCGCAGAGCAATTCTTAAAACATCGTTGTAAAAAGGAAGGTCCGTTCTTCGAATCTGCGTTAGATTCGTTCACATGAAAAATTTTTTAATGTTTTTACAGACCTTTGAATTTGTACAATTTTTTACCAAAATCATGCCTTCAGTTTCTCCTGTGCCATAACAACAAAAGACAGTCTGCGCAGAAAATTAGTAACAGTGTGCGATAGTAGAGGCTTCAAGCTTCAAAATGATTTAAATTTTATCGTCGTATGATTTTTTCTAAACGAAATCACAGCAGTTCGAACATCGACGATTTTTCGAAAATTCGACGTTCCACATCAGTTTTTGCATAAAAAAGGAAATCAGTGCGATTTTATGATTAACCGATTACCGTATCTCATCAGACAACACTCACACTCGCACAGCATCGCTCAAATCCCACGTCCAGCATGACCATTTCCGTTCGAATCGATAATTTTTCCCTCGAACGTGGTGCGAGCGTCGCTCTAATGAGAATCAGGCTTAATAAAGGCAAAAGGGGACTCCGTTGTTCCCCTCCCGGAACGCGTGTGCGTGCACTGATCGTCTGTACGTGTGGCTTGTACGTATGCGTTTGTGTTTGAATGTGTGCGAGCTTCTGTGCGGTGTGTACACGCGCGTGCGTGTGCCCGGAAACCCTGTGTAGCTTCGCGCTTCGATCCAACGGGATGTCGAGGAGAAAATTAATAGTCGAATAAGCAACGCGACGCGATTCATGTCCCTGATATTGTTTATTTGATGTGCAGCGATAGGGAGAGCCTCTGACAGGTCTGACGTAAGCCGGCTGAGCACGAGCTGCGCGATTATGCTATTGGTTGTTTTCTTCGAATCAATTATTTTACGAAAGATCTGGCGATAGAGCGATCTATCTTGTTCAGGGAAATCGAGTGATTGGCTCTCTAAATTAGGGAAATTTTTATTGTAGGAATACAGTTAATAACGACAATAATTTTTCAATTAATATAGATTACTATAAATAATTTGAAATTAGCTGTAACAATAATTTTGTTTGATCTGTAACTTCAAATTTGAGTTTAGTTTGGTTTTGGTAGGTATCGGCGGAAAATAAGGCTTGCATTGTTTCGGTGGAAATTTTCAAAAAAGAAATTGTCGGAAACATGATTATTCCCAGATTGGTATGAAACTAACTTTTTTAAAGTAGAATACTTTAAATTTTGTTATTAATATAATTTTGTTATTTATATTTGCCCCGAATTTTTTAATACAAATATTCCGTGAAAAAGGTCACGAAAATGTCGGGGAATCCGCGATGCATTCGGTTCGTGAAATCACACAATGGTAAAGAAAACAAAAAGTCGCGAACCCCAACAACGATTGGAAAGCAACCGGATTCCCGAATGAACAAACATTTCACCGTGCGATATTATTCTGTTATGATAATGAACCTGCAGTTGATTACAATAATCAAGCGAACTGTATGTGACGGCTCTAGTTACAGTGCGGTCGCTTTCTAGCAGAACAATGGGATATAATAATAGAAATACAAGCCACGGAGGGCGCTCGAAAGTTTCGAGCGGCAGTGCAATGGTACGATATGTGCCTTTTTTCCACCGAGCCCTTCAATTTTAAAGAGCAGCTACTGAATTTTTGCGCAACTCGACGACGCCGGCTCGCGTTCGGCCCTTGTACCTTCGGTCGAACCTTTACGCTGTGTAATTTATTTTTCAATCTTTCTCGGGCCAATTTTTAATATTTGTGTCCACAGAACAATGTTTCCGAGATATTTGTATTCACGAAACAATGTCTCTCTGATATTTTGGATATTCACTTCGTTCCCTGAAATATTATTTGAAGTGAAGAAATATTATCCATTCATGTTAGAAGAGTTTAAACGATTGTTCATGTCTTACTAGAACAATTATTATGTGCAAGTAGAAAATTTTCTAAAATCGTGTAGCCACAGTCGAACTTCGCAGCGTAAGGGTTAATTGATAGACTGTGGATCTTTTAAACGCATTTTTTAAATCAATATATTTTATGAAGATTCAAACAATAAATTACTTTTATAGAAGTGTTTAAGTGTATGTAAGGATCAATCAACAATTAACTTCTCTTTCAAGTCGAATTCGTCATTGCGAATTTTATCAAAGAATCTATGAACCCATCAATATGTTTATGAAGATTAGAACAATAATTTCTTTTATAGTTTAAGTGTATGTAAGGATCAATCAACAATTAACTTCTCTTTCAAGTCGAATTCGTCATTGCGAATTTTATCAAAGAATCTATGAACCGATCAATATGTTTATGAAGATTAGAACAATAATTTCTTTTATAGTTTAAGTGTATGTAAGGATCAATTAACAATTAACTTCTCTTTCAAGTCGAATTCGTCATTGCGAATTTTATCAAAGAATCTATGAACCGATCAATATGTTTATGAAGATTAGAACAATAATTTCTTTTATAGTTTAAGTGTATGTAAGGATCAATTAACAATTAACTTCTCTTTCAAGTCGAATTCGTCTTTGCGAATTTGGTCAAAGGACCCATGAATCTCAGAAAAAAAAATGAAAATACAAGAAAAATAGACTCTTTTACGTCTTTGTACTTTGACAAAGATCTCCTGAGATGATTAAAAAAAATTGCATGAAGATCCACAGTCTATCACCGAAAACCGACATCGAATAGCGCGATCTCCCAGTAACGATCGGCAGCGTAACGACCCGACAAAGTTATTATGTCAGCTTCTTTCGCTAGGTTCTCTCGTAATCACCGAATTTCCTCGTAGCCAAAGCGATAGCTGACATTTTCTAAATTCCTCGGGGTGGAAATTACCGGCTCTCCGGTATATTGGCGCAAAACTGGCGTAGGTCGTTACGGTGTTGATAGTTGCCGCGTTTTAGGCGAGCGTGTATGGTCTCGTTGTAAATACCGCGATAAGAGGGGTAGGTAAGAGAGACGTTGTCGGCCATTTATACGGTGCTTTGGCTAAAGGACACGGGATTGGTGGAGGGTGCAGGGTGCTCGGGTACGCAGCGGCGAGTCCATCCAACGGGAACGGTGCAGTCAGCGAAAGGGTCCATGTTCCCGGGTCCCTTTTCGTCGACTCTGTTGACAATAGCCGGTTGTCGGGGGTGGATTAACCTAAAGGGCGACGAATGAACGATAATAAAAATGGACACAGTGTTGGGCATTCGTCGAATTTTATTTCATTCAGAATTATAAATTGTGATCATCCCATTCATATTCTCCTTTTCTTCATTAATACGTGCTTTACCAGATGTGTGACGTTTATTGTTCAATTAATTTTGTACACTTTGTGTCACACTGTGTAACGTACACAGTATAATCTCTCTTGAAATTCCACGACTTTCTTCTGCTAAATTGTTCCCAAAGTCGTAGTACATAGTATTCGGAGATTCCACGACTTTTTAAAATTGTTACAATATTGAAGAAGGTACGCGAATAAAATACGCAATGAAAGAAACGATGATGGCCAAAAACGTCAACCTCTTGTTAATGCAATATTTACGTTATTCCGTGATTTAAAATCGAAATACAATTGTACTATTTTTGTGTGATCGAACCATTAAACTAAAATGTGAGTATACAATTAATAAGTTGTGAAAGAAATTTATTTGAAGTAAAGAAAGTCGAGCATCAATCGATCAATTACAAATGTCTGAAACGATGAATAATTTCTATGTACTACATATTATGTCTAGTATACCTGCCCTTAAAACTACAATTAAGGGTGAATTCAATTTTAAACGAACATTCTCTGAAAACAACGAATAACTTCAATTCGCTTGTCTCGCTCGTGAACAATAAACAAATGATAGCATAACTCACGAGTGCCATCTAAATTGAACTTATTCGTTTATTTTTTAAATAACCATTGCCCAACACTCTCCGAAAAACAGCGCAGGGACGACTGAAGCCCTCAGCGCGGTGTAACCTTGACTGTATATACCTATACATACGTATACATATGCATAAATAATTATAAATATAAATATACATAATATACATATGCATATACACGAAGGTACGCGTACCTACGTCACCGGGTCGGACGAGCGCGATCGATCGGTAGTCACCGGGATCCATGGATCGTTCTTCCTCGGCGATGATCCGATTTATCGATCCGCTCGGTCGACGAAAGCGGGTGACGGGACGGCCGCTTAGCGAAAAAAAAAAAAATTTCGGAGGATTAACGGCGACGACTAGAGAACGAAAAATATTAACGAAATAATAACGATTATACAAGTGTGCGGGTGGCAGAGGGTGCAAGAGGTCGACTGCTCGGTTCGGGTGCGTGCGGGTGCGTGTGAACGATGCGAGGCGAGAGTATACTTGTTACAAACTTATTATACGGACGGCTGCAGAGTTGCCGAGGCGTTGGTAAATAAATACCAGTGGGCCCTCTAGGGCCCCTGAGAATTATATATACGGTGTTCCACATTTATTCACCGGATCTTTTATTTTATTAGCCAGCGTATTTTTATAAGTTATATATATTTATATAAGTTGTGAAATAGAAATTTATTTTATATGTTTGATAGATTGGAAATAACCTTCTTTCTAATTCCTTAAAGTTGTATTCATAATTTAAAATATTTTATCAGCTAGCGGATCTTTATGTAAAATGTTCTAGCTCGATTCCATGAAACTATAGAGTGAAATAGAAATTTATTTTATGTGTTTGATAGGTTGGAAATAACCTTCTTCCTTAATTCCTTAAAATTGTATTAATAATTTAAAATATTTTATCAGCCAGCATATTTTTATGAAAAATTTTCTATCCATCAAACTAGAGTGAAATAGAAATTTATTTTATGTGTTTGATAGGTTAGAAATAACCTTCTTCCTAATTCCTTAAAATTGTCTTAACAATTAAAAAATATTTTATCAACCAGCGGAACTTTATGAAAAATTTTCTACCTGAATTCCAACAAACTAGAGTGAAATAGAAATTTATTTTATATGTTTGATAGGTTTAAAACAATATAACAATACTTTAAATACTTCGTGAAGCCCTTCTTCCTAATTCCTTAACATTGTATCGATAATTAGAAATATTTG